>OX382328.1:4257870-5558870 GCA_947507615.1 Hemithea aestivaria
GGGCTCATTCAAAAAAAGGTATGATAACAGTTTCCTGTTCTAAATATCGTATATAAAGGCTGAATTCATTCGTCATTCGCGGAATAGGTTCTAATTGTTACTAGGAATCGCATGTGTCCCTCTTTGTTTTAGGAGGAATCACCTTTTCTCATGGCGAGACCTTTCGATTTGCTATCTTTTTTGAACCAAGAGACTCGATGGCAGAACATCTACAAGATCCACGACGATCTTATTGTCAGGCAGAAGAGAATCAACACTTTATGGGCTGAATTAAAAGCAGAGGCAGAAATCTCTAAACATATTGGTGAAAGTGAATTTTGTCAAGCAACAGGGAACATAGAAGAAATCGATTGGTACAGAAGTTTCATGGAGGATGGAAGGTTTAACGGAATTCCTGAAGAAGATTTTATGCTCAATTTATTGGAATATGGTGACACAGAGGTGCCAAACTGCAAGAAAATATCCTCGTTGACTTTTAGTATGTCAGTGTTTGAGCATTTGGAGGTTTGTTACGTTTATTATATCTTCAAAATTTTAAAAAGTCAATTATAAGTTATACCCACATACATATATAAAAAACAGCTGCGCCCAGCAGTTTTACCTGCTGTAGCCCGTGTTATTCCAGAGTCTAAGCTTAACTCAATCAATCGACCCTTTTAGGTGTGAAGAAGTAACAAACATACACACTCACTCACAAACTGTCGCATTTATAGTGTGACGTGATAATCAGTTTTTTGCCTCTTCTGAAAAAAAGAGCTTTTTGTGTAACCTACTTCCTATAGCTGTAGATATAAAATATGGGTCTAATTCTCATTAAAAATATTTCATTCCAGGGTATGGCAAACCGGGAGCACCTCAACGCTACCCCAGAGATGTCCTTACCTGAACACTTTGCAATCATGTCATTAGATCAGTTTGGGCACTGGGTGGCTGATGTACTTCGTAAGAATACTACGTCTTGGCTGCATTATAATCTAGCTGCGTTGTATTGGAGGGTCAAAGGCAATGTGCCTAAGGCTTTGGAGTGCAGTCGGCGGGCCGTGCATCATGCTCCGAGGTAATGTCCTTAGTTTCAAGCTTGTTAGTTATTTTGCCAATTGTTAAAAAACCATTTTAAGTCTTGAAAATACCAATATCGTCCCTTTATTGGTAAAACCGATTATCTACCGTAAACCAAACTTGTGGCAATGACGATTTAAAAGTTTGACACAAAAATTATGTATCTAAATGACATATATCTTACCTGCAATCATGTTTTTATAATAAACAAATTAATAAAATATGTTTATAAATCATAATTAAAGAAGTATTTCATTGATAATGCTTGAAAAAATGACAAAAACTATCTTCAGGGAGGTCATTTAGTTGGTTTTTCCTGAATAACAAAATAATCATTATATCATTAATTAAGTCACTTGGAGCTTATCTTACAGCTTCACCGTAAACTATAGAAGAAAGTAATAAGGTAGCAAAAACAGCTGTAAAAGCAACACTCTGTAACATTCTACAAATTGAAATTTAAAAAATGTTAATTGGTTTTGCTTGAGTAAAATTAAGAATTGTGGTAGACTACCTGCAAAATCTTCATACAACTAACTACAGCAAGCCTGGTCATTGTTATTTTCATCAAAAATACCAAATAATCATTACTTTATGAAACTAAAAACTTAATTAAGTAGGAAAATAATAAGACTGATATATTAGGGAAATGATAAAGTAGCCTTTTATTGTTATTTAAGTAATACAAAACAATTTGTGAAAACATGAAATTAATTCATGTTTTCACAAATTGCTTAGTATAATTAGATCTAACTAATCAAACCTAAGATACATCCTGACGCCTCCCATCCTCCTGGAAAGCGATTGGTCTGGTACTACAACTGTGCGGACTGGGATGGGCTGCGAGAATTCTTCTCTTCCTACCCCAGGAAGCAGATTTGTTTTCAGTCGGGTGACCCTAGTGCTTGTGCTGTGTCGGTTGCCGATGTAGTTCTACAGGGTATGGAGTATTTCATTCCCAGTTCTGTAGTGCGCATTGGCGCCAAGAATAAGCCCTGGTACAACCGACCTTGTACCAACACGGCCAGCCGTAGGTTGGATGCATTCAAAATTTGGTGCGAAGCATGTGTCGTTAAGGATCCTAACACTGCGGCCTTTAAGAAGCACTACACTACAATTTTATGTCACGACGTTCAAAAAAGCAATTAACAAGGCTAAAGATGACCATATAGCGAGAATCGGCGACAAACTGGCAAGCTACCCTTCTTTTAGCCGGGCCTTTTGGTCACTTGCCAAGGCTGCCGAAATGAACTTTTGTCAGACGTCATTACCTGCACTTCGCAGACCGGACAACACCCTCGCCCACAGCGCAAAAGATAAGGCAGATCTACTCTGTTCGCTTTTTGCAGCCAACTCTACTCTTGAGGACGGGGGCGCTGTACCGCCCGAGACTTCTGGTTGCAGTAGTTCCATGCCAAACATTCGAAATTACGGTTTCTTACTCGACAGGAATCATTCCATCTTCTTGGAAAGTAGCCTTAGTACATCCTATACCAAAAAAGGGAGATCGAAGTGACCCATCCGCTATAGACCGATCGCTATCACATCCTTACTCTCAAAAGTTAAGGAGCGTGTGATTAACACTCAACTACTCAGCTATCTTGAGGAGCACCAGCTTATTAATGATCGCCAGTACGGCTTTCATCACGGTCGCTCAGCTGGTGATTTACTTGTCTATTTAACTCACCGCTGGGCTGAAACTCTCGAAGTAAAGATGAAGCACTAGCCGTTAGTCTGGACATAGCCAAGGCCTTTGATAGGGTCTGGCATCGGGCACTTTTATCAAAATTACCATCATATGGACTATCCGAAAAGTTATGCTTATGGATTACCGATTTCTTATCTGGTCGAAGCATTAAAGCAGTTGTGGATGGTTCTAGCTCCCAGACCATGTCAAACAATGCTGGTGTACCACAAGGCTCTGTGCTATCACCGACGCTATTCATTCTGCATATCAATGACATGTTGCAAATAAGCAACATTCATTGTTATGCGGATGATAGTACAGGTGATGCTTGTTATGCAGGCAACTCTAATGCTCCTCGGAATAACCTAGAGGAGAGCCGAAGACGCTTGGTATCAGATATCGAAGACTCTTTAAGTCGGGTCTCGATTTGGGGTAGTACTAACCTGGTCCAATTTAACCCCTCCAAGACACAAGTCTGTGCATTCACTGCTAAGAAAACTGCATTCACAATTGCCCCGTTCCAAGGCATTCCTCTTGCTATATCTGCCAATCTCAGGACATTCGGTGTTGAAATATCTAACGAAGTCCAGTTCCGACGTCATCTGGAAGATAAGGCTGGTCTTGCCTCTAAGAAGCTTGATGTACTTAACAAACCGAAGCGGTACTTCACGTCTGGCCAACGTCTCTTGCTTTACAAAGCCTAAGTAGGCCGGACTCATGGAGTACTGCTCCCATCTTTGGAATGGTGCACCTAAGTACCAGCTTCAGTCCCTTGACGCCGTGGAAAGACGAGCCGTTAGGATCATCGGTGATCCTAAGAGTATAGAACCAGTGTCCTTACGTCGAGACATCGAGGCACTCAGTGTGTTCTATAAAATTTACCACGGGGAATGCTCTGAGAAACTTTTCGATCTGATTCCGGCCTCCCGATTTTACCACCGCACCGCTCGTCATAGACTGAAGGCTCATCCTCACATTGTTAACGTGTGGGAGTCTCGGACAACTCGCTTTACGAGATCATTTCTCCCACACACTTGCAGGTTGTGGAATAGCCTTCCAAGCGACGTATTTCCCACTTCCTTTAATATGGGGCTCTTCAAGAGGAGGATAAAGAAGGTGTTAATGGACCGACAACGCGTCTCTAATGCCACTGGTGTTGCAGACGTTCATAGGCGACGGTAACCGCTCACCATCAGGCGGGTCGTTTGCTTGTTTGTCTGTCTCACATAAAAAAAAAAACTAAATTGATGGATGTTTTCACAAATTGTTTTGTATTACTTAAATAACAATAAAAGGCTACTTGATCATTTTCCTAATATATCAATCTTTTGTTGAGGTGGATATGTGGAGTAACAAAAATGGACATAATTAGAAATGAGTATGTGAGAGGAAGCCTGAAAGTTGCACCAGTGACAAAAAAATTAAAGAGTGGAACCACGTGACCAAAAAGTCTATGAATATGGTCATTGGTGGTAATTCGGGAAGGGGACGACCAAAAAAGGTTTGGATGAACTGTGTGAAAGACGATATGCGTGCTAGGGGAGTGGATGAAGATTTGACAGATGATAGAGTGGAATGGAGGAGAAAAATGTGTTGTGTCGACCCTACCTAGTGTGGGATAAGGGCAGGAAGATGATGATCAATCTTATTATTTTCCTACTTTATTAAGTTTTTAGTTTCATAAAGTAATGATTTTTTTGGTGTTTTTTGATGAAAATAACAATGACCAGGCTTGCTGTAGTTCGTTCATCAAAGATGGCCACTGTCAGACAGAGGTTTGCGCCGCAGAGTGCAAGTGAAACAAAAGATCCATCGACAATAGTTGGTTTTAGCTGAAAATATTTAGGTAGAAATATCATCATACACTTCATAGTTGCTTTTATTTGTATTTGAATCTTAACGATTCGATCTCTGATGTTATAGAAAAAAACAAATAAAGCTGCTTAATATCTTTTAATTGAATTTAAATTTGCATTAGAGCAAAGAATTATGTTCTGTTAAAATCAAGTAGAACTACTTACTTTCTTTTGGATGTGTAAGATTCTAAGTACTTTCCAATGATTCACTAAAATCAGAACCAATTAAAGTATTTAAATTTGTTTTGGTACAATACTACAGTATGTCCAGAACGTATGCAAATTACAACAAAAATAACATATGAAACGGAATGTGTTTTTAATTGCAAGGCTTTCAAAAAATCGTACAGGTATTTGACTGTAGTTGTTATTAAATGCAGATGTTACTTAAAACCTTGTAGTTTAATTGCTTTTTTGCGTATCTATCTCGGAAACTATGCATTGTATCGAAAAATCGGTTTTACCTGTAGATAGAGCTCAAAAAGTTGAGTAGCTTGGTGTAAATAACTCATTTTTGTAAAAAAGTGCAGATAATCGGTTTTACCAATAAAGGGACGATATGTTCATCATTCTCATATCAAGTTAAGAGGTGGTCTTATTTATTTTATATAACATTATGTTATTTTATTTGTTTGAGTGACTTAAATGAATAGACTCTAAAATGTGATCACTTTTTAACTTTAACTCGTAAGTCCCCGAGGAGCTCGATCGTGCCGCACCCGCATATGCAAATTTAAAGAACCTAGAAATAATTATACATGTAAATTTTGATTTGAACCGGAAATCTTTCCTGGATCAAAGGTACATTAACAAACCCTACCCTACCCTGACTCACAGCTTTGCCCACATGTAGAAATCCTTACTACTCCTTACTCTTTCCTTTTATATATTATATGTATTTAGATTGGGAAAACCAACACATCACCTCTCACTATTAACATTTAAATGATTCCTGTTTTCTCAAATATCATTATTTCCTTACAGATATCACAAAAGTATTCCGCTGCTATGCATGGGGTCTATATTCCATCGCAGCAAGAAGACAGAAGATGCTATCATTGTGCTAGGAGCTTCAGTAGACCATGCCCCATGTTTGCCCATGAGCCATTTCGCCCTGGCACAAAGCTATGCTATCGTAGGAGACTATAACAACTCCTTGAGGCATTTCAACAAGTCTATAAAGTTAAATGGTTACGAATTTGGGTTTAAATATAGAGATGGTGTGTTGTGTCATAATGATATGTTAACCACGATGCAATATGCTCAGAGGTAATTAATTTGTTAATCTGTATAAAGCAATAATATTTTTATCTTTTTATAGAATAATATATTATTTTTAACCCATGGGGGGTTCCCTAAGAAGATGGGCACAGACCAAAAAATCTGAAGGTGAAATCTGGTGGTTCCTGCGGGACCCCATAATGCCGGGCTCGTCTGCTTAGCAGTACCTATTACCTATCACATTAACCTAATAGAACAAAAGGAAATGGGTAAAAATCACTTATATTGAATTTTGTAACAGAAATGTTTGACTAGAGACCCAGACTGTTGGTCGGTCGGTGTCGGCGGTGTTATCCATAATAGCGATCTCTTACAGATAACCACACAGGGAAAGTATAAAAAGTGTAAATCTTTATTTTATAGAACATTGAAGAAGCTCAGCTATGAGCTATCAGAATACAATGAATTAGAATCAATGTGGTTGAGGATTCAGGCAGCGTTTTTGAAGACTATGAAACATGAGAAAGAGCATGGTGAGTGACTTTAAAAATAATAATAAAAACTAACAAAAATGTACTTTAAAGTAAAGTTTCAAAATTCTGTGTAAATATTAACTACATCATTTCATACATTTTTGACAATTCAGTCTTCGATTTGGATCCCTGGCGGATAAGTGAATAGCCCTGAACTGATTTGGAAAAATAAACTGTTGGGTACACTTCCAACACTATTGGGTTTACTTTTACCAGACAGTGCATTTTAGATTATTTCGAAATCATTCTTGCACTCACATTACATAGAAAATAAGTTTGAAGTCTGTTCCATACAATAAAATTTGCCCTATACAGTTATTAGTGCAACATCTGTAAATAATTTAAAAAATAGACTCGGCAAACATTACAAAATCATAAACACAAGTGCAGTGATATGCACGCATCAGCTCACAGAGTTGCCTGTGCATTATTAAACAATAATAATTTGTTTTCAAATTCATTTTTCTAATATTACTGTCTATTTAGATTTAAGATATTAATTGTGGTGAAACAATAAAGAGTTTTCTTATCTTATCTTATATTTAGATTACAGAAGCATAGACTGGATTACCCAGAAGATGACAGATTTGACGGGCCTCAAAATAAAAGATATTAGAAAAGACAGTGACCGAAACTCAGTCATACGATATTTCATAGACACTCCTATTTATAAACTATGGAAAGATTTAAAAGGCGTATCCGCTTTGGAAACTGCTTTTTCTTTGGAAACTGCCATAAAAGCTATGGGAGAAAAAACTGGATGGCCTATTATGAATTTGTTAGCGGATAATATTCAGGCGCCCTTGAATGAGACACAGATTTTGAAGGAAATAGGACCATTGCCTACTTTTCCTGATGTTATGCCTGATGTTACAAAATGTAAGTACATACTTTTAAAAAATGTATTTTATACTTAGACTAGCAAACCCGGCGAACTCCGTTTCGCCACCAGATGGTTTCCTGAAAAATTCCTGAATTTTCTTTGTTATAAACCTCACGGAGCCCGAGACCTTTCCAACGAATGCAAAACCGTGGAAATCGGTTCGTGCGTTCTGGAGTTATAGCGTCAGGGAGGAAAACCCGACTTATTTTTATATGGTAGATTAAAAGTTTTCAGATTTTTTCCCGTATTTAAAATATATGTTAAGGTATGCCAAATTTCATAAACATAGGGTAACGGCAAGTTCTCTATGAATATTGATTTATTCAGAGGGTCAAAACATTTTTTGAAGGATAAACGGGTGTATTTTTTCGACTTAAAGTTAAAGTTCTTGTATTAGGATATTTTTAAAAAAGTCTAAGGTCTAAAGTCTAAGGTTTAACGGAAATTGGGCCGCGAGGTCCCAGTTTGAAGCGGAACCCAAAGAACTTGAACTGTTGGGAACTTTGGGTTTGGGTTTGGGCGTTTGGTTCTGCGGATCATTATGTGATTTTTTTGTGTAATCACATTTTAACGTTAAATCCTTTCTTTTTTAATATTAGGTATTAAAAATAGAATAATAATAATATAAAAGACCGTGTAACGACGAAATTCGACAAAAATACAAATTCGCCTTATTATAATTTAAGTTTTAGCAATATAAAATGATATCGTGTAATAATGCTAACTTTAAATTACGTGGTTCCTGTTACCACCTTTCAGCTCCATTATCAGACCCTGGTTACTATTATCAGACCCTGGTTACTATATCGTATCAAAGTACTCCTCGAGACGAATCAAAGGAGCCCAAACTCGATGGGTTTTGTCTTTTAATCATGGAGTTCTTATGGCCACCTTCCAGCTCCATCATCAGACCCTGGTTACTATATAGTATCAAAGTACTCCTCAAGACGAATCAAATGAACCCAAATTCGAAGGGGTTTTGACTTTTAATCACGGAGTTCCTATGGCTGCCTTCCAGCTCCATCATCAGACCCTGGTTTCTATATAGTATCAGAGTACTCGTCAAGACGAATCAAATGAGCCCAAACTCGATGGATTTTGTCTTTTAATTACGCGTTTTCTGTTACCACCTTCCAGCTCCATTATCAGACCCTGGTTACTATATCTTATCAAAGTACTCATCAAGACAAATCAAATGAGCCCAAACTCGATGGGGTTTTGTCTTTTTATCATGGAGTTCCTATGGCCACCTTCCAGCTCCATCATCAGACCCTGGTTACTATGTCGTATCAAAGTACTCGTCAAGACGAATCGAATAAGCTCAAACTCGATGGGTTTTGTCTTTTAATTACGCGTTTCCTGTTACCACCTTCCAGCTCCATCATCAGACCCTGGTTACTATATCTTATCAAAGTACTCATCAAGACGAATCAAATGAGCAAAAACTCGATGGGGTTTTGTTTTTTTATCATGGAGTTCCTATAGCCACCTTTCAGCTCCATCATCAGACCTGGTTACTATATCGTATCAAAGTACACGTCAAACCGAATCGAATGAGCCCAAACTCGATGGGGTTTTGTCTTTTAATCACGGAATTCCTATGGCCACCTTCCAGCTCCATCATCAGATCCTGATTACTATATAGTATCGAAGTACTCGTAAAGACGAATCAAATGGACCCAAACTCCATGAGGTTTTGTCTTTTGTTTACGCGGTTCCTATGACCACCTTTCAGCTCCATCATCAGACTTCAGATCACTTCCATGTCATAAAATTATTGCATTGTCATCCGATTGCCGGTTTGCGAAATTTCAGCTCAATCGGAAACCGTAACTGCTAGGTAGAGTCTAGTATTCTTTTATCTGTGGTAGAGTGCTTTTCACGAAAGGAGTTCTTTTTGCGGGGCGCCACTATCGCAAATTTTAAAAGTTAGCATATTAAATAACTTTTTAACACCTCATAATTTCTCATGTGTAATTTCTTTATGAGACATTTTAGTTATTGACTTTATTTTTGGTTTAAGTATGGACCAACTAAGGGCACAGTATAAGTTGCATCAAAATCGGTTCAGTGGTTTTTATGTTATGAATAATTAAAATGTATCGAAATCAGGAACATTTCATAGGAAGCGTAAGGTCCAGCTAATGCTGTGACGTCACGCGCTCTGATTAGCGTTCATTTATTTTATTTATTTTCATCCCTATTTAACCTCAAATTCACGATCCACATAATTTACACAGTTCAACTTACCACCTTAAAGACAAATGCCTGCTGTTGAAATTTAATAAAAATTTGCCCAAGAACACGCTTTTTTTTTTGTATTCATCCAAGGAGAGCCATTGGCTACTACGTTGCCAGTATTAATTCGAAATAAGGTTGCAATAAAACTTATCAATATCCTCCGCGCCGACACGGCCATTACCACCTTAAAGACAAATGCCTGCTGTTGACATTTGCCCAATACGCGCGTGGTTTCCAATTGAATATTATTATATTATTTTTACTTTTTTTATTTCTTTTGAAATTTTTCCTGAATTTTCTTTGCTATAAACCTCGCGGAGCCCGAGACCTTTCCAACGAATGCAAAACCGTGGAAATCGGTTCATGCGTTCTAGAGTTATAACGTCAGGGAGGAAAACCCGACTTATTTTTATATAGTAGATTAAATAAATAGAAAGATGAGACTGGCGTTTTTGGCATAGGCGGCTACAATCAGGCTCAGGGTACAATTTTAATTCGGCGCGGCAACCGAGACTTACCGATCCAACAGACCTAAGTTTGTCTATATCAACGATAGCGCTATCGCTCAATAGGGGTGCGGACAAGGTCAAAATTAAAATATAATTAGTCCGTAATTTCAATAATAAAAAAATATTCTATGTGTATTTTTTTGTTTGAGAATAAAGTAAAAAATGGCTGAGATATAGCGCTTATAAGTTTTTCGGTGATGACGCGTGACGTCATTTGTGGATGCATTTTGTATCGACTCGAGCGTTAACAAGTCACGTTACTACCACTTCCATGTAACTTTAGTGCGTTGTAAATCACACATTTTTTAATTAAAATTACAAATTAAAAAATACGTGTCTAATATTTCTTCATAATCTACATAATCACCACCGTCGCTCTATTTTATGTATTTCCTTTCCCTGCTTGGTTGTCTGGAAGAGATCGCTATTAGCGATAAGACCGCCAATTGTAACACTTTTCAGTGTAATCTTAGTTCTAAGTTTATATTTGTTATATTTGTGTGAACAATAAAGAGTTTTCTATTCTATTCTATAATGGACTGAATATAAATTTTGTCCGTTCACCTATTCAATGAATTAGCTTTGCAGTTGTAATCTCATGGGATTGAGGGTTAAAGTCTTGGTGTTCTTTATGTTATCAATATTATTATGTTCCTTTTTAGTCGTACCAGTAAAACAAGCAGAAATCAAAATGGAACGCAAAAATGAAATTAAATCAAAATATGTGGACACGGGCACACTTAAACCTCATTATATTGGAAAAGTTTTGTAAGTTACAACTTTGATTAAACTAACCAACCTTAAAAAAAAGAATTAAATAAGTAATTTCAATTTTACATAGAAGTTGAGCACTAAGCAAAGGTACATCACATACATTGATTTTTTTCAATGATTTTATACTCAAAATATTCTAGGAGATATAGTTATAAAAAGTAAATTGTTAGTGATCAATATAAAAATACGAGACATTTGAATCTTGCTGATTTCTGGAACTCAAACTCAAAATTCATTTATTCAAATAGGCTACAATGGAGCACTTTTGCAAGTCAATTTTACATTTTATTTTAATATTCTATCTACAAAACCTAATTTTCCAAAAAAACCTGTATATATTTTCTTACTAGTTCTCTCTATCTCTTTCCATTCCAGGTATCCGCTTTCAATGAAAGTGAGTAGGAACGTGGAAGGTTTTGATACAGACCCAGAGTGGCCTTCCAACGCATTCTGCAAGGAATCTGCTCCCAGCTTCCCTGACAATGTGGAGGCTATTTACCCCGTGTACATGCCGTTTGAACATAAAGGCATAAGGTTAGTGTAATTTTCCGTTTATTTTGCAAGACCAATCCTAACCTGGGTGCCCACATACGAGTACAACCCATTCATACTCGTCTTATCATCTCGTCTTTGTTTCTAGTAAATTTTTAACACACCACCTAACCCATTGTGAAAATCAATTTTTCTCCCCTCCCTGCATGGTTGTCTGGAAGAAATCGTTATTAGCGAGAGACCGCCAATTGTAACACTTAGTTTTATTATTTTAGTTTTTAAGTTGTTTTTGTACATTTTCTTTTGTGTTTCAATAAAGGATTATATATCTATCTACTCGTACACACAACCGCACCAACACCTACCCGCACCCGTACCTACCTGTATCTATACCCGTACTCCCAACATATTCATAGTACTCTGTGCTCCCAACCATACCTGCACCCACATTCATACCCGTACCAACACTCACAACATAAATATTCATTACCGAACCCATACAAGCATCCGCACACGAACACGAACTTGCACCCACACCCGCAGTCACACGCGCACCCATTCTCGCACCCGCACCCATACCCGCATCCATATCCATATTCGCACTCGCATCCATTACGCATATTTGCACCCACAATCATTGTTTCTTTTCATATGTACACCACTATGTAACCAGTTTTTTCCAAAATAAATGATTTGATTTGAAATGATTTGAAATCTTACCCGCACCCTTACTCATACTAGCACCCACCCGCACCAGTATCCATACCAATATTCGCCGAACATTTTTATACAAAACTACCCCTTATTACTTACAGCATAAAGACGTTGCTAACAGAAATGATCGGCGTTCCCGCGTCGATAGAGATCGAGCTGCCGTGGCACCCGCCCACCTGTGCCACCGACAAGGATCTACACCTCTATACTGCTAGGAAAGGACTCAAGTAAGTACATATTTACCCCTTAATCTAATTATAGGTACCTAGCTGCGCCCAGCGGTTTTACCAGCTGTACTCTCTCTCTATAGCAAATTTCAGCTCAGTTGGTCTATCGGTTTAGGCGTGAAAGAGTAACAAACATACATAATACATCCAGACATCCATTCATACTTACAAACTTTCACGTTTATATTATAAGTTAGATAATAATTATAAGTCCAATATACAAATGGAAAGAGTGACTTACTGATCTATAACACACAGCCCAAACAACTAAAAGGATTGGGTAAATTTGGAACACAGAAGGGTTTTATGATGTAGACCTCTGCTAAGAAAGAATTTGTCCACGCCATAAGCATAAAAAATCCGTAAGCATAATAGCTAAGCAATCTGTGACTGATCTATCTTGCAGCTTTAACCATTTTTTTGGATTTTCTGACATTGCTCCTTTTTGAGGGATCCGTACTCGAAGGGTAATAAAAACTAGTAAAGCTACTTCGGTTCGTCATTTGACGGATTCAGTCTGAACTCGAATATGAGTCATATCTTCTCCTTAGACCACTAGAAGAGTTCATATATCTATAAATTTGAAAATCCTGTCCAATTTAAATTAACAAGTAAATGAAAAATGCTTTTGCAGGGTCCCAGTGATTGGCGAATCCATAGCAGTTAATATCTTAAGACCACAGCTTCTGAGGTATTTGAGCACCACAAGCATTGAAGCTGTGAAGAAAATGCAAGACGCGGAAATAGGACACAGGATTTACGTTGCTATGCGTAAGGTAATAATAGAGTCATAACAAAATCAAAAGATAGGCAAGACCGTTACGGGTATATTTCTTTAAATATTTATGTATTTACAATGTTTGGTTTGGTTACATTTATTGCTTGTCTGAGGGGTACCAGTTGGTTTATCATGCAGATGTTTCCAGGCATTTATGCCTTTTAACTAAGTATTGGCTAACTTTATAATAATAATTACTTCACTCGCAGTGTTACCTAGACATTCGATAGGAACGCAGCTTTAAGAGCGCTTATGCCGCGGGACGCTGTTTCGCTTGCAGTATTTGACGCATTTTGAAATATAAATTAATAGAATTAAATTTTGAAAATTCTTCAAGAGAAGCCCTGCACAATATTATTGCACACCTTTTAAAAGTATTTCCAGTTAGATTTATTAAAAATGCACGGGGAGCAAAGTTAAAAAAAATAAATCTCCTAGAACGCGCAATAAATTATATTTACCGGGGGTAGACTTCCTTTGCAGGAGGTCGTCTAGGGGGGTACCCCAACAGTGCCAGTTATTCTACCGCCTGAGCAGTGATGTGCAAACATTACTGTGCTCCGGTAGGAGGGCACTGTAGCTAGTGAAATTACTGGCCTAAAGAGTCTTAACATCTTATGACTCTTGAGTAAGAAGCGTTGGTGCAGTGCTCCTAGAATTCACATAATTGTGAAATCCTAGGTGACACTGTACTGATTATGGGCAGCCGTTATCTCTTAACATCAGGAGAGCGTCTTGCTCGTCTTCTACTTCATCACATAAATAAATAAAATAATGTAACCAAGATAAACATTGTAAACACATATTAAAAAAATGCAATTCATGAGTTTCTTGCTCGTTCTTCTCATAGAGGTGCCTTGCGAACGAGCGGTAGAGTGTTAAAATAGAAAAATGTAAAATTGACTTGCAAAAGTGCTCCAATGTAGCCTATTTGAATAAATGAATTTTGAGTTTAAGTTTAGAACAGTGCCAATTAGGTACCTTATGAATATCAGCAGATTATTACATCCTATTATTTTTACAGAAACTAGCACCAAAATGGATAATCCACACACTATCCTCATTATACTGGCGCGTTCGAGGGAACATAGTTAACGCACTAAACTGCCTACTATCTGCCAGTCGGACAGTAGAGGCTAAGAATAGAGACATTGTGCTGGTTTCCATGGCCTCAGTCTTCTTGGAAATGGGCTTACTTGATGACTGCTCTACTTTCATTGAGGAGGCGTATAAATTGAATTCTTTTGAGGTCAGTTGCATTTTACTTGTTTACTGTAAGAGGATGTGACTTCTTGGAGTAATAAACGTGTTCTGACGATTAAATTACACACTTCACTCCAGACTCCAATTTAAGTTTGCTATTGTCTTGTTTTATTTAATTTTTAATTAATTTTTCTCATGAAACCTAGACAGTGTTATGTGTTTCTGAATTGTCAAATGAATCAGATCAACGACCCACCATGTTATATTCATATCACTTAATTATAATTCATTTGATGTAGAAATGCAATGAATAAAAATAAAATCTACTATTCATATAACTACTTACTTCAGACTACTTATTTTAGGCCTACGTTTAACGACAACCCGCCTGATGGAAAGTGCAGATGCGGTCGACTATGAATCACGTTATTTGCCTAACCTTGAGGTACCTATTCGTATCTTGAGGATGCCCAAGTTGTAACGCTTGAAAAATACGAATGACGGCGTTGTGTTCCAAATGCGATCTGTTTTAATGTAATTATAATAATTTAAAAAATAATTCTATGCTAAAAATTGTCCTCTACTAAATTTTCTGCCCGATCGAAATATTAATTTGCTGTAGTACCATTATATAAAGCTGGTTCTACGAATATGCTAGCTGCGGCCAGCGATTTTACCCGCATTACTCTAAGCTGTGCTGTATAGCCTACGGGTATAGAGATAGTTTAGACCCTGTAATAGGGTCTAAACTATCTCTATACCAAATTTCAGCTCAATCGGTCCACCCATACATCCAGACTTAGATCCTTACAAACTTTCACGTTTATAATATTAGTAAAATAAGATTATTTTGTTAGGTTTTGATAAAACTATGTCTCATCTATTTCCAGCCACCAACAAACTACCTTCTAGCACAACTAAGCATGATAAAGAAGAATCACAAAGCCCAGCTGTTTCACCTAAAACAAGTCCTAAGAGTTGACCCTCGATATATGAACGGTTTTATAAGAAACCTTCTGAACGCCTGGTCCTGTATACTGAAACAAGTTAACACTTTGAGGGAATTGGGGGGTAGGTGTCATTTTATTTACAGTATTCTTTTTTCAAAATAATTGAAAGGGTTTTGAAGATTTTTGTATGGAGTGTGGCATACGAAGCTTATATAAATCGATAGCAGACGTCAAAATCCCTCGTAAGGTATCCCTCGTAAGGTTTTGGAGTTATTAGGCGTCAAAGTTGATCACGTGACTTCACATTTTTAAATGATTCCAAAACTCCATTAGTTTTGGAGATAATTGTATGTCGTCGCATACTAGCAAAAATTCAAACCCCTTTGGAAACCTTTAACTGCAACACATAAATTGTTAAGTTTGTCGCACAATTTATAACTGTAATTGTCATTTGACTCTGACAGTGTAACTCAACCTGTTCTGTTTGAGTATAAAGCCCAATTATTTATTATTATTTGACATTATCCAACCTAATTAACATAATAAAGAACAGCTTGTACTAAACACCAAAACAGTGATATTCGCAGATATCGATGGTGACAAAGATCTATGTGCGGAGATGGAGCCGGGAGTTAGTATGGTGTGCGAGCGAGACGGCACTAACTGTCACATCAGTCACACTCACTGTACTACTGGGACGAGTAAAGGTAAGCTCCTTGAATTTATGGAAGCCTGGTACTTGGGATCTGAAGGCTGTGAGTTAAAACCAGGTAGTATGATGTTAGAACTAAGGATAAGCTCTTTTACTTTATGTTTGCCTGGTAGCTAGCTCTAGGATCTATTTAAAATGGTGGTGTGCGTGTGAGTTAATTCTCTCACAGCATAATTCTATGCTACCTGGATTTGAAAGACATCTTTGACTTTATGGTACCCTGGTACTATTTAACTATGCTTTTAAGCTTCACTTTGCTTTAAAATGTTAGCACTGGAAGACAGAATTTGTTAGTTTCTTTACTTTTTACGCAATAAATTTGTGTTTTATCAAAATAGTATTTATAAGAATTTTCTGTTCTTTTCTTCGCAGAAAGCAGCACATTACTCAGAATGCTAGAACTTAAAGAAGATGAAAACATACAGACTGATATAGTGGATGACATAGATGCGAAATATTTTGATAAATACATCAACACTGTGCCTGAAGATAGAACCGATAAGATAGGCCATCAGAAGAGCTACAATCTCATGTTGAAGACTGTTTCCAATCTTGTGAAAGGCTGCGGTGTTGATGGGTGTAATCGTAAGTATTTTTAATAGTTATTTGTTATACAAGAGTGCAAAGTTGCTTTTTTACCGCGTGCTCAGTTTGTATGACCGAGCGAGCGAAGGATTCTAAAATTAAATCACGAGCGTAGCGAGTGATTTATTAATTAGAATCCTGAGCGTTAGCGAGGGAATCAAAAGAGCACAAGGTCAAAAATCTTTGCACTCGAGTGTGACACATAATTTTTCATCCCCCCTCAGCGAGGAAATAACTCAATGCTAAAAGTTTTTTTTTAATTATTCTCACCATGGATGCGCACAGCATTGCCAGTGCACTATCTTCAAAAATATCCAGTATTCAATTTTAATTTACGTAGGTACGCTTACTTAGAGTCCTTTTCACGAAAGAGGTCCCACGGAATTTAGCGGAACTAATTTTTTATTCTATTATTATTGGACTTCATATTTTAAATCATTTTTATTTGTTACATAAAATAAATACCTTTTTGATTAAGAAATTAAATATGAGAAATTATGAGGCGTTAAAAAGGTAAAGGTATTTAAACTTTTAAAATGTGCAATAGTGGCGTCCCGCAAAAAGGTTTCCTTTCGTGAAAAGCACTCTACCTATTCGTTTTAGTGATTATTTTCTCATTTTCAGTTTATTACAGTGAGAAATCGTTAATAAAAAAGTTACTAAAAAGTTATACTTAGAAAAAATCTTGCTACTAACTAGATAAAGTTATAAAAAATTGGCTTATTCTATTAACTCTGCTAAATTAACTCAACTATTATTTACTATTACAATACTATATAATTCATTAAAAACATTATTGCCTCGAAATGTAACTTATATCTAAACAACTAACGTAAATATAGTTCAAAAGAAACGTAATATGTTACAAAAGTAACTTACTGGCAAGGCTGACGGTGCGCCCAAAGCAAATTAAAAAAAAAAAGTTTACTAAAGAGGTTCTTACTCCGAGTTTTAACAAATTTAAAAAAGTTGTACGCTTATTTCGGTACCATAGAGGTGGAAGTAAATAGGTTTAATTATGTTTTTGTCTCTAGAGGGTAAAGTAAGTTTGAATTTCTCTAGAGGAAAATATAGACTTTTCCAGTCAGATATCGATGAGTAAAACTACACTTTCCGAGATAGTGGGATGAAAAAGCTTTTATTATTTTTTGGTTTAATTTTATCTAGTTTTAGTTTGATTTTTTTTTAATATGTAATTTATTTTTTTATGATATTTATTTTATAATCTAATGTATTTTAAATATGAATTTGTTCATTCTTATAATCTAACGTATTTTAAATTTCAATTAGGACATATGTAGTCCGGTCAATTTAGACCAAAAAATGAGAGTGAAGTTACATAAAGTCCCAACAAGCTGAATTTTTGTAAAGTTGTTCAAAACATAATTATAAACAATGTCTAGAAGTTCCCCATCATTCCCCTGTAAGGAAAAAAAATAATTCAAGGTCAAAGGTAAAAAAATGAGTATTTCGCGATTTTCAGCAAAACGGTAAGTTTTATCATAAAAATATCTTAGACAAAATTGTAGATCATAAAATTGTCTACAAAAAATTAGGCTCGAACTATGTCTAAACCAAATTGTAGCTTAATGGGGTCATTAGTTACTGATTTCGTATTCAAACATTGACCTCCTTTATCCCGCCTTAGAGGTTGATTTTTGGAATAAAAAGTATCCCATATCATTTTTTAGGACTTGGTCTACCTTTGTACCAAATTTCAGCTCAATAGGGCCAGCGGTTCTAAATTTACCATACAAACTTTGACCCCCCCCTTACCCCCTCTTTAAAGTTAAATTGTGTCATAAAAACTATTCAATGTTCCTCAACACAATCCCAACAATCGTTTTACAAAATTTCAGCTCAATCGGGTAAACGGTTACGGATTTGCATACAAACGTTTTTCGGGAATAATTCCTTTTCCTGAGGGAATTTCAAAAAATCGCTTCTTATTGCACGATGAAATCTTCCAAGGAATACGCTGTCCAAATTTCAGCTCAATCCGTCCGGCCGTTTGGGCTGTGCGTTGATAGCACGAAAGTGTACGAACGATTTTATATAAGAGATTACAACTTTTTGAATCGTTATATCTCAAAAACGGTGGCTCGTAGAAAAAAAGTATTAAATATTTTTTTGTAGACAATTTTATGATCTACAATTTTGTCTAAGATGTTTTTATGATAAAACTTACCGTTTTGCTGAAATCGTGAAAAACTCATTGTTTTGACCTTTGACCTTGAATTAAATTTTTTCCTTACAGGGGAATGATGGGGAACTTCTAGACATTGTTTATAATTATGTTTTGAACAACTTCACAAAAATTCAGCTTGTTGGGACTTTATGTAACTTCGAATGTCTAAATTGACTGGACTAATGTGCTGGGAGTCCGAAATAAATGATTTTTATTTTTTTAATCTACATCTACACTAATATTATAAAGAGGAAAGATTTGTATTTTTGTATTTTTGTATGTTTGCAACGAATAAACTCAAAAACTACTGGACGGATTTAAATAATTCTTTCACCATTAGAATCATACATTATCCCTGAGTAACATAGGCTATGTTTTTGACTAAAAATAATTAGGGATCCTTATTAAAACTTCGATAATGTTAACCAAGGTATGAAAATTCAAGTCGTAAATTGTCTTTCATCGAATGCGCTGCGGAAACTATGGACGGTAGAACCAAAATATGTT
Organism: Hemithea aestivaria; assembly: GCA_947507615.1. Lineage (NCBI taxonomy): Eukaryota > Metazoa > Arthropoda > Insecta > Lepidoptera > Geometridae > Hemithea > Hemithea aestivaria. The sequence goes on from OX382328.1 coordinate 4,276,990, forward strand.
CTACAATATTAAAGTACACATTATTATCTAAAAAAAAGTCCGCGGTACCATATATCTAACTATTGTAGTTACGTCACAATAACTACTTATTTTAAAGAAATGTTATCACAAACCAGACAATAGCGAAAAAATCACGTTATTCATGTCTTGGTATGAATCCTTATCTAAATAAATTATTTGATAATTAAGGTGGTTTCAGTATCTGTAGATTGCTTTTTGAATTATTAAAATTGACCATTGCGTTCAAAAGAAATCACGATTTCAAAAATATCAATGTTAAAAACTGCTGGTCGCGTCGCGCCGCGCCGACGCGTTGCTAGAGCTCGCGCTTCATTGCGATAAGGGGTACGGGAGATATAGTATACATAGGCGACTCGCAGCCCGCCGCCGCGTTTGGACGTGTTCGCGCACTCCGTTCCGCCGCGCCTGCGATAGCCGCTTCCCGCCCGCCGCTACCCGCGCCCGCAGCCGAGTCGACCTCAAGCGTGCTCCGTCACTCGTGACGTCGAGCTACTTGTAGGCCCTCCTGCTCTCTCGCGTAGTGCCGTGCTCTTCGCACTTGTACACCCGTACAGTGTGTAACTTTTGCATAATATTGCATCACCCGCGCAGTGCAACACAATAACAAGTGACGTTTTTTTCGCCTTGTGCAGTGCCCGACGCAGTGTCGAGTGTTAGTGTTGTGCACGGAAGAGGGGTTCACTGACTACTTGTATTATTATAATACATAGAGTCACGTGACCCCAAATCCGACTGACCGGACAAACTTGCCCGTTCCCGTCGCGCCGTTTTAAAGTCGGTTGCGGTATACTAGCTGGGCCTTCACTGGTTCGCCAGTGATCTCCCTCGGCTGGTTGTCCGCACAGACGGAGATTCGGCTGCGACGTACGCAAAACTTTTGTCGTCGGGTCGTCCGATGTTTTTGTTTTCGTGTCTGTGAGACAAGACTCTAGTGTGCGATGGCTGGCAAGCCAGTGCCACACGTAAACCCGTCCTCATCAGAGGATGAATTCAGGCAGGAAGGTCGGGGGAGAGTTATCCGTGGGCGATACTACCCCGACCAGGCCACAATCGTGCCAGCGAGCATTGCCGCTGCACGACCGCGGAGCACGGAGCTGACGGCCCCGGACCGCACCTCACCACCAGCATCGCGTCGGAGTGACGCACCCTGCGGCGCGCCGGCTCGAGCCGTGCAGCCCCGCAGGAGGAACAGCTCCTCCGACGAGGTACAGCAAGGGGATGAGAAGAGGCTGAAGATGAAGCCCCTCTCCCCCACACGACCAGCTGGACCATCGGGGATACCCCGTCCCCGAGTCACCACAAGAGCGGCGCACCAGCCCGCCGCACCACAACCTGCCGCCCGCACCCTGCCGCGCCGCGAGACGCCCACACCGGCGTCCCCATCACCGCCTCCAGCCCGAGAGCGCGCCATATGCACGCGCTCGACGACCTCGTCACCGGGGGCGTCATCGTCGTCATCATCCGGCGCGCCCGCGAACATAACCGCGGACAGCGCGGACGACTCCGAAACCGAGCCCCAGGATCGCCGAGGTGAGGAGATGGCCGTGATGGAGGAGGAGGGGGACGAGTCCACGTCGTACGTGGCGATCGAGTCGGCGCGCCACTCTGTCGCGTCCCCCTCTGCCCTCTCAACGCCCGTACCCACCCCGGCCGCCACACAGGCCGCCGCACAGGTGCCTATTCTGGCACCCTCGCAGGCGCCGCCGCCCGCCCCTGTGGGAGTCACCCCGCCTACCCAGGCGAGCTACGCTGATGCAGCGAGCTCTCCGCCGCCTTTGCGGCCCGCCACCAGCCCGAGACCCGGGGGGAGCACAACCCCCCCCGCCGCCGCAGCCACAGCCGCCCCCAGCACCGCCCGCAAAGGGTATCCGCCCATCACGGTGGACGCCCTCACCCGATGGCCGGACCACTTTGCCGAGCTCCGCCGGCGCCTAGGGCACCCGCCCAACGCGCACGCCCTCGGCAAAGGAGTGCGCTTCCTACCCAAGTCCGAGGCCGAGTACCGCTGCATACAGCAGTACCTAGTGGAAGCCACCACCCGCGACCCTATACTGTCGTGGTGGTGCTACAGCACAGCCGCGGATAGACCACTCAAGGTCGCCGTTCGCGGCCTGCCTGCCGACACCAACGCGGAGGAGTTGGTCGCTGCCCTCAAGGCGAAGGGCTTCCCGGCCTCCTCCGCCCGCGCCATCCCGACACGGAGCGAGACTCGACCAGGCGTGTACTTCGTCCAGCTGGAGCGGATCCCAGCGGACGAGATGAGACGCCTTTACAATATCACCGAGGTGATGTGCTTCGCCGGGGTCTCTGTGGAGGTCTGGCGAGGCGCCTCGACGGTGGCCCAGTGCCACAGGTGCCAGGGATTTGGGCACTCCTCGCACCACTGCCACCGTCCCATCAAGTGCGTCCGCTGCGGGCAGCCACACGCCGCCACCGCCTGCCCGAGGACGCCCGGCACCGGCCCACGGTGCGCCAACTGCGAGGGCAGGCACACCGCTAACAGCCGGACCTGCCCCGCCTACAGGAGGGAGGCCCGCAAACGCCAAATGCTGTTGCCCGGCCTCCCCCCGTCCACCCGCCCCGCGCCGCAACGCGAAACGCGCGCCCCGTCGCCGGAGGCCCGCCAACAGCGGGCCCCGTCGCGGCACCCCGAACCCCAGCCGCCCCACCTCGCCGAGCAGGCCGAGGCACAACACCGAAGGCGGCGCAGGAGGAGGGGCCGGAGAGGACGCGGCACCCGCGCCCCCCCCACGGCGGCCTCAACCCCGCTGCCCACTCCACCCCTGCACGCCTTCGCGCCGTTCGCGCCGAGCTGGCGCTCCAGCGGACCGCCCCCCGCCGCAGCGAGGGACCCACGTCCCCCGCCCGCGCCGAGGGCCCCGCCCGCACCGCGGGCCCCATCTCTACCGCGGGCCCAGCCCGCCCCGCAGGCGCCATTTGTGCCGCGGGCCCCATCCGCACCGCTGGCCCCACCCGCCCCGCGGGCCCCACCAGCACCAGCCCCGCGGGTCCCACCAGACCCGCGGCCCCCACCAGTCCCGCGGGCCCCACCCCCCCCGCGGGCCTCTTCAGCAACGCGGTCGCGGCCGTCATCCCGACGAGGCCGCACCGCCCAGCAGTCCACCCGCCCAGACGACAGGAGGAGCCCGCCCGCCCAGCCGGCCCAAACTGCGACCGACGCCTCCGAACCCGCAGTGCCGCGCACGACCGAGCTGCAGATTGACACTAATGTCAACTTTGCGCCGGTCACGTGCGAGCCCGCCACGCGGACCACAGCCCGAGAGCCGCAGATTGCCCGCCCCACGGCCACCTACTGGCAGCCCGTGGCCCCCCCCCCAGGGATGCGCCCGCTGCCTGCACGAGCTAGGCCGACGTACCAATCGTCGGCCTCACCATCACAGCAGTCGGCCAGAGACCCCATAATGGTAATTATGGGGATCCTGGTCGACCTACTAAACTCCACCGCCGCCCACGGAGAAAAACAAGAGCTCCGGGAAGCGGCAGTGCGCGGACTGGCCTCGATCCATACCTTCTTCTATGGATAGGCCACTCCGCGTACTATACGGGCGTTCCAGAGGTGGGTGAGTTTGCGGCCCGGCTCGCGCGTCGAATGGTCGACCGCGCCGACAACGGGCCGCACCCCCCCACCTCCATAACATCACGCCGCTCCACGCCTGGCCACCAGAGGCGCCCCAGCCGCGCGCCCTGCCGCGCGACATCCTCCCCCCGCGGGAGGACGAGGAAGCCCGGTGAGCATCCCGACGCGGCCGCTGTGATGCGCCCGACACATTCTCGGCAGACGCTCCAGCGGCCCCCAGTGACCCGGGGGTTGATGCCCCCGCGCGATCCCGCCTGGGTAACAGGGTAATCCCTAATGCCCCATCCCTGACCTCCCCCCAGGGGGGGAAGGAAGATCAAGGACTGGACTGGGTACGGGAGAGGGGCGTGCACGACTGTAACATAGGTAGCCGCGCGGCTCTTTCGCGCGGTCGGCTCCATACGCAGCGGACGCTACCGACGTTGAATATTTTGATTCAATTAAGTCAGAGTACATTTTTTGTTCCAGATAAAAACTTCTTTTCAGAAATATTTTTATTTACTTCTACCTTTAAAATATATCGTATTTCCTCACAATTTAAAGTAGGTACCCATATTATTATAAACAGTTTAAATCTTTTGAAAACTACTTATTTCCTGTCTATACCATTATCCTTTACTTCTTATTTAATCTTATTTTCTTAAATTTACTGTAATTTATACGGTACTTATAGGTTAGGTAATCATATAGGTTTTTTTTTTAAATTTAGTGTTATGTTATTTTATAAATATGTCAAGAAAAAGGAGGTCGTAACTATTATAGTATTTCCTCACAATTTAAAGTAGGTACCTTTATTATTATAAAAAGTTTAAATCTTTTGAAAACTACTTATTTCCTGTCTATACCATTATCCTTTACTTCTTATTTAGTCTTATTTTCTTAAATTTACTGTAATTTTATACGGTACTTATAGGTAAGGTAATCATATTATAGGTATTTTTTTTTAAATTTAGTGTTATATAATTTCTTAAATATGCCAAGAAAAAGGAGGTCGCAACTATCAAAACATAGTTCTCAAGCGAGATTAACAAAAACCCGTCGCATTGGAGAATCTTCCTCTGAAAATTCAAATCGTCTTGCGAGTCAGAGAGAATATGCGTCACAATCGCGTGCTAGAGAATCCAGCATCGAACGCTCGCAGCGTCTTGCTGAAAATAGAGCTAGAATCTCGCAAACGCGTGCTCGAGAATCTAGCGCCGAACGTTCACTTCGTCTAGAAGAACAAAATGCGAGGACATCACAGCTATTTGAACGACAATCGAGCGTAGAACGCTCGCAGCGCCTTGCCGAATATAGAGCTAGAAACTCGCGAACGCGTGCTCAAGAAACTAGCGCTGAACGTTCACTTCGTCTAGAAGAACAAAATGCGAGGACATCACAACTATTCGAACGACAATCGAGCGTTGAACGTTCTCAGCGCCTAACTGAAAATAGAACCAGAAACTCGCGAACTCGTGCTCGAGAAACTAGCGCCGAACGTTCGCAAAGGCTTCTGGCACAGAGAGAATATTCCTTAACAACTAGAGTGCGTAATAGAATTATAACTCATAATAACAGGTCGGCATTCTGTTACGATCCACAAATTGACTATGCAACACAAACTCAAATTGGGAGAATGGATAAAATTTGTATCAAATGTAGTGCTAAAAAATGGCACGAGGAAGCGAAAGGCATGTGCTGCGCCTCCGGAAAAGTACTTCTTCCCAATATTCAAGAGCCACCAGAACCATTAAAAAGTCTTTTGGAAAATAATCACACATTGTCTGCGCCTTTTATGAAAAACTTACGTCGGTATAATAGCCTTTTTCAGATGACTTCGTTTGGTGCCAAAGAAATTAGAGAGGGAAATTTTATGCCCACTTTTAAGGTAGAAGGGCAAATTTACCATCTCATAGGTAGTCTTCTACCGTCATCGGGACAAAGACCTCAATTTCTGCAGATTTATTTTATTTCAGATGCTGACCAACTTTCATTGCGATCTAACATGGCCCCCATGCTAAATATAGATTTGATTGATGAATTGCAAATGATGTTGAATAGCCACAACGTATACATACGAAGTTTTAAAAATAGTATGGACCTCAACGCCCCGGATAGTTTAAAATTAATTATTCACGCTGATCGTGTACCTCCAACAGAACACAGGGGCAGATATAATGCACCTTCTACAAATGAAGTGGCCGTTCTTTTACTCGATGAAGAGAAAGGGCCCAGAGATATAGTACTGCACGGTAGAGACGGACAGCTAAAACGCGTGTCGGAATTGCATCGCGCATATGATGCATTGCAATACCCTCTAATCTTTGTATCGGGAGACGATGGATATTGTTTAACTATTCCTCTGCAGGATTCCTCCACAAATAAAACTGTATCATGCATGCAGTATTATGCATACCGCTTAATGATTAGGGCCAATTGTTTTAATGCACTGCATTATTATAAAGATTTATTTAACCAATACTGTGTAGATATGATGGCGAAGATGATTTCCGAAAGGTTAAACTTCATCTGCCGAAACCAACAAAAACTAAGAGCGGATGACTACATTCATTTGAGGGATGCTTTGAACCAAGACGCAAGCGTAAATGCCGCCAATATAGGACAGCATGTCATATTGCCCTCATCGTTTACTGGGTCTCCGAGGTATCTCCACGAAAAGACGCAAGACGCGATGTCATATGTGCGTAATTATGGAAGGCCTGACCTTTTTATCACTTTCACCTGTAATCCGGAATGGGAAGAAATAAAGCAAGAACTGTTTACCGGTCAGCGGTCTTTCGACCGGCATGACATAATTGCTAGAGTTTTTCACTTAAAAATGAAAAAAATGGTAAAAACAATTACAAAAGACGCAATTTTTGGTCCAGTTAAATGTTATATGCTAACTGTTGAGTGGCAAAAAAGAGGATTGCCGCATTGTCACATGTTGTGTTGGCTAGAAACCAAAATACAGCCCGACGAAATTGATGAAATAATAGTAGCTGAACTGCCTGATAAAGACATAGACCCTATATTGTTTGAAATAATCATAAAAAATATGGTACATGGGCCATGTGGCGGCGAAAACTTGACTTCACCATGCATGAAGAATGGAATTTGTTCCAAGAAATACCCACGACGCTTCGTAAGCGAAACACAGACCGGTGAGGATGGATATCCTATTTATCGACGACGTGATACCAATAACGGAGGACAAGTTGCTACCGTAAATGTTCGTGGGCGAACGATTAACATTGACAATAGATGGATAGTTCCATATTCTCCAATATTGAGTCGCTCTTTCAATGCTCACATAAATGTCGAGTATTGTCATTCCGTACAGGCAATAAAGTACGTGTGCAAGTATATTAATAAAGGATCGGATCAAGCCACTTTTAGTGTCCGAAATGCACACAACGAAGTTGAAAACTACTTGAATGGTCGCTACATAAGTACCTCAGAAGCGGTATGGAGGATACTGGAGTTTAGCATACACGAAAGACATCCTACCGTAGTACACCTAGCGGTACATTTAGAGAATGGGCAGAGAGTTTACTTTTCCACGGAAAACATGCAACGCGTAGTAGAAAATCCGCCAAAAACTACACTCACGGCGTTTTTTGAATTATGCAGCAATGATGAGTTCGCCAAGACACTACTGTATCACGAAGTCCCACATTATTACACATGGGCCAATAATACATTTTCTAGGAGGAAACGTGGCCAAGACGTAATCGGTTATCCCGGTATTAAAAAAGATGCAGCATTGGGAAGAGTTTACAGCGTTCATCCTTCTCAGTCGGAGTGCTTTTATCTGAGGTTACTACTGCATCATGTGCGTGGCCCAACATCGTTCCAGGACTTAAAAACAGTTGACGGTATTGTTAAAGAAACTTACCAAGCCGCTTGCCGAGAGAGGGGGCTTCTAGAAAATGATAATCATTGGGAAATCACTCTGAGGGAAGCTGCCATTTCCCAATGTCCGGTACAGCTAAGGGAATTATTTGTGGTCATATTATTGTTTTGTTTCCCTTCTGAACCACAAAAATTGTGGGACACTTTCAAAGAAGATCTGTGTCAAGATATCAGGCATACTGCTCAACAGCAAAGTCTCGATAATGATGTTTATAATGAAGGCCTGATACAGATTGAAAATAGGCTCATAGAACTTAACGATAAAAATTTAAGAGACTATGGGTTACCTTCTCCGAGCCGCTCAGAAAATGTTGTCCATGCGATACCGTACCGTACATACGATGTTAACGAGTTGACAGACTATGTCAATACAAATGTGCCCAAGATGGTACCAGATCAAAAGATAGCTTTCGATGCTATAGTTGAAAGTGTGGAAAATAATTGTGGTAGACTATTTTTTTTGGATGCGCCTGGTGGTACGGGCAAAACCTTTCTTGCCAATTTAGTATTGGCAAAAGTAAGACAATCTGGAAGAAAAGCACTGGCAGTGGCATCATCCGGAATTGCTGCAACCCTATTAAATGATGGGAAAACTGCTCACTCTACTTTTAAATTACCGTTGACCGTATCTTTGGAACAACAATCAGTATGTTCGATCCGCAAAAATGGTCCACTGGGAATACTGTTACAGGAAACGTCGTTAATTATTTGGGATGAGTGCACTATGAGCAATAGAGCTCACGTTGAAGCCGTGGACAGAACTTTGAGAGATATTAGAAATTCAGGCAATGTTATGGGGGGTGTAACTTTTGTTTTGGCTGGAGACTTTCGCCAAACTCTACCGGTCGTAACAAAAGGTACTCGCGCCGACGTTATTAAAGCGTGCCTCAAATCATCACCTTTGTGGCAATCAATTGAAACTCTCAGTTTGCGCACGAATATGAGAGCTCATTTAAGCAATAACCAAGACGGCAATTTCTCACAAAAATTACTTAAACTTGGTGACGGAAAAATACCATCTCCTATTGCAAATAGTCCTCAAGTTTTGTTGGATAACGAATTGGTACAAACTGTTTACAGTCTTGAAGATCTTGTGGCCACAATATATCCCGACATCGAAAATATCATCGACAGACGTTTTGATTGGCTTTGTTCGAGGGCGATAGTGTCACCGAGAAATGACTCCGTAAATGAGATAAATAAAATGATTATGGAAAAAGTGACTGGTATTTTTAAATCTTACAAGTCTATTGACACTGTATGCAACATTGAAGATACGGTGCATTATCCCCAAGAATTTTTAAATTCTCTAAACCCGGCAGGCTTGCCTCCTCATGAGCTAAAATTAAAAGTAAATACTCCTATAATGCTATTAAGGAATTTAAGTCCTCCCAATATGTGTAATGGCACAAGACTTTTGATAAAAGAATTAAGAGAAAACGTGATCGTAGCAACAATCATCACCGGTCCCGCGGCTGGACAGCTCGCTCATATTCCACGGATACCAATGATACCGACGGATTTGCCTATATCATTTAAAAGGCTACAGTTTCCAGTAAAGATATCGTTTGCCCTCACAATTAATAAATCTCAGGGACAAACTTTTTCTATGGTTGGAATCGACTTAAGAAAAGAGTGCTTTTCTCATGGGCAACTATATGTTGCCCTATCTCGAGTAGGATCTCCACAAAATCAATACGTTTTATTGCCAGCTACAATAAATACCACTGCCAACATAGTTTACAGTGAAGCTTTGAGGTAAAAAAGGGAATATAAAAAAATATTACCTGCAAATGCAAATAAATTGATGTATATATAGGTAAGTAAAAAAACATACTATGTGTAAAATTTAAAAAAAATCTAAGGAAAAAAAAACAAAAAAAAATATATAAAAAAATATAGGTAAAAAAAACTAAAAATTAAATGATCGTTAATTTGTCTCAATAAATATGGTGTACATAAATTATATTATGGTGTGGTGGCGTAAAGGTGATTATTATATGATAAGATTGTTATATGTGTAAATAGGTAAGTAGAAAAACAAATTTAATATTTAAAAAGCTTCAAAAGGAAAAAAAAATGTAAACAAAAATTATTTCATCGATTTTTTTCTTAAACTAAATGTACATAATAATAGGTAGGTAATAGATTGTTATTACTAGATAATAATGGTATATATTAATATAATAATAACATAAAACATTGTAAGGTGTAAAAAGATAATGTGTAAATATGGGAAAATAATAAATATTATACTAAAATGTTAGTCAAGTATTGAAGGTTAATAAATATTAAGTAATGAACTTATAAATGAAGTACTTAATAATGTGTAAAAAGATAATTATAGAAAAAAATATAAAAATAACCGTAATAAACATAAATAATATATTATATAGTATTGTTTACTTGCCTCAAACATGGTGTACATAATATTATATTGTGTAGGTAATAATTGCAGTAATATTTGTAGTTATAATACTTATAATTATAACGAGTAAAAAAATCTCTTCCGTAACGCACACAATGACTAATGACACATTATAATGTGGATACCCGTGCGAAGCCGGGCCGGGCCGCTAGTGAATTATATAGTATTGTAATAGTAAATAATAGTTGAGTTAATTTAGCAGAGTTAATAGAATAAGCCAATTTTTTATAACTTTATCTAGTTAGTAGCAAGATTTTTTCTAAGTATAACTTTTTAGTAACTTTTTTATTAACGATTTCTCACTGTAATAAACTGAAAATGAGAAAATAATCACTAAAACGAATAGGTAGAGTGCTTTTCACGAAAGGAAACCTTTTTGCGGGACGCCACTATTGCACATTTTAAAAGTTTAAATACCTTTACCTTTTTAACGCCTCATAATTTCTCATATTTAATTTCTTAATCAAAAAGGTATTTATTTTATGTAACAAATAAAAATGATTTAAAATATGAAGTCCAATAATAATAGAATAAAAAATTAGTTCCGCTAAATTCCGTGGGACCTCTTTCGTGAAAAGGACTCTAAGTAAGCGTACCTACGTAAATTAAAATTGAATACTGGATATTTTTGAAGATAGTGCACTGGCAATGCTGTGCGCATCCATGGTGAGAATAATTAAAAAAAAACTTTTAGCATTGAGTTATTTCCTCGCTGAGGGGGGATGAAAAATTATGTGTCACACTCGAGTGCAAAGATTTTTGACCTTGTGCTCTTTTGATTCCCTCGCTAACGCTCAGGATTCTAATTAATAAATCACTCGCTACGCTCGTGATTTAATTTTAGAATCCTTCGCTCGCTCGGTCATACAAACTGAGCACGCGGTAAAAAAGCAACTTTGCACTCTTGTATAACAAATAACTATTAAAAATACTTACGATTACACCCATCAACACCGCAGCCTTTCACAAGATTGGAAACAGTCTTCAACATGAGATTGTAGCTCTTCTGATGGCCTATCTTATCGGTTCTATCTTCAGGCACAGTGTTGATGTATTTATCAAAATATTTCGCATCTATGTCATCCACTATATCAGTCTGTATGTTTTCATCTTCTTTAAGTTCTAGCATTCTGAGTAATGTGCTGCTTTCTGCGAAGAAAAGAACAGAAAATTCTTATAAATACTATTTTGATAAAACACAAATTTATTGCGTAAAAAGTAAAGAAACTAACAAATTCTGTCTTCCAGTGCTAACATTTTAAAGCAAAGTGAAGCTTAAAAGCATAGTTAAATAGTACCAGGGTACCATAAAGTCAAAGATGTCTTTCAAATCCAGGTAGCATAGAATTATGCTGTGAGAGAATTAACTCACACGCACACCACCATTTTAAATAGATCCTAGAGCTAGCTACCAGGCAAACATAAAGTAAAAGAGCTTATCCTTAGTTCTAACATCATACTACCTGGTTTTAACTCACAGCCTTCAGATCCCAAGTACCAGGCTTCCATAAATTCAAGGAGCTTACCTTTACTCGTCCCAGTAGTACAGTGAGTGTGACTGATGTGACAGTTAGTGCCGTCTCGCTCGCACACCATACTAACTCCCGGCTCCATCTCCGCACATAGATCTTTGTCACCATCGATATCTGCGAATATCACTGTTTTGGTGTTTAGTACAAGCTGTTCTTTATTATGTTAATTAGGTTGGATAATGTCAAATAATAATAAATAATTGGGCTTTATACTCAAACAGAACAGGTTGAGTTACACTGTCAGAGTCAAATGACAATTACAGTTATAAATTGTGCGACAAATTTAACAATTTATGTGTTGCAGTTAAAGGTTTCCAAAGGGGTTTGAATTTTTGCTAGTATGCGACGACATACAATTATCTCCAAAACTAATGGAGTTTTGGAATCATTTAAAAATGTGAAGTCACGTGATCAACTTTGACGCCTAATAACTCCAAAACCTTACGAGGGATACCTTACGAGGGATTTTGACGTCTGCTATCGATTTATATAAGCTTCGTATGCCACACTCCATACAAAAATCTTCAAAACCCTTTCAATTATTTTGAAAAAAGAATACTGTAAATAAAATGACACCTACCCCCCAATTCCCTCAAAGTGTTAACTTGTTTCAGTATACAGGACCAGGCGTTCAGAAGGTTTCTTATAAAACCGTTCATATATCGAGGGTCAACTCTTAGGACTTGTTTTAGGTGAAACAGCTGGGCTTTGTGATTCTTCTTTATCATGCTTAGTTGTGCTAGAAGGTAGTTTGTTGGTGGCTGGAAATAGATGAGACATAGTTTTATCAAAACCTAACAAAATAATCTTATTTTACTAATATTATAAACGTGAAAGTTTGTAAGGATCTAAGTCTGGATGTATGGGTGGACCGATTGAGCTGAAATTTGGTATAGAGATAGTTTAGACCCTATTACAGGGTCTAAACTATCTCTATACCCGTAGGCTATACAGCACAGCTTAGAGTAATGCGGGTAAAATCGCTGGCCGCAGCTAGCATATTCGTAGAAACACCTTTATATAATGGTACTACAGCAAATTAATATTTCGATCGGGCAGAAAATTTAGTAGAGGACAATTTTTAGCATAGAATTATTTTTTAAATTATTATAATTACATTAAAACAGATCGCATTTGGAACACAACGCCGTCATTCGTATTTTTCAAGCGTTACAACTTGGGCATCCTCAAGATACGAATAGGTACCTCAAGGTTAGGCAAATAACGTGATTCATAGTCGACCGCATCTGCACTTTCCATCAGGCGGGTTGTCGTTAAACGTAGGCCTAAAATAAGTAGTCTGAAGTAAGTAGTTATATGAATAGTAGATTTTATTTTTATTCATTGCATTTCTACATCAAATGAATTATAATTAAGTGATATGAATATAACATGGTGGGTCGTTGATCTGATTCATTTGACAATTCAGAAACACATAACACTGTCTAGGTTTCATGAGAAAAATTAATTAAAAATTAAATAAAACAAGACAATAGCAAACTTAAATTGGAGTCTGGAGTGAAGTGTGTAATTTAATCGTCAGAACACGTTTATTACTCCAAGAAGTCACATCCTCTTACAGTAAACAAGTAAAATGCAACTGACCTCAAAAGAATTCAATTTATACGCCTCCTCAATGAAAGTAGAGCAGTCATCAAGTAAGCCCATTTCCAAGAAGACTGAGGCCATGGAAACCAGCACAATGTCTCTATTCTTAGCCTCTACTGTCCGACTGGCAGATAGTAGGCAGTTTAGTGCGTTAACTATGTTCCCTCGAACGCGCCAGTATAATGAGGATAGTGTGTGGATTATCCATTTTGGTGCTAGTTTCTGTAAAAATAATAGGATGTAATAATCTGCTGATATTCATAAGGTACCTAATTGGCACTGTTCTAAACTTAAACTCAAAATTCATTTATTCAAATAGGCTACATTGGAGCACTTTTGCAAGTCAATTTTACATTTTTCTATTTTAACACTCTACCGCTCGTTCGCAAGGCACCTCTATGAGAAGAACGAGCAAGAAACTCATGAATTGCATTTTTTTAATATGTGTTTACAATGTTTATCTTGGTTACATTATTTTATTTATTTATGTGATGAAGTAGAAGACGAGCAAGACGCTCTCCTGATGTTAAGAGATAACGGCTGCCCATAATCAGTACAGTGTCACCTAGGATTTCACAATTATGTGAATTCTAGGAGCACTGCACCAACGCTTCTTACTCAAGAGTCATAAGATGTTAAGACTCTTTAGGCCAGTAATTTCACTAGCTACAGTGCCCTCCTACCGGAGCACAGTAATGTTTGCACATCACTGCTCAGGCGGTAGAATAACTGGCACTGTTGGGGTACCCCCCTAGACGACCTCCTGCAAAGGAAGTCTACCCCCGGTAAATATAATTTATTGCGCGTTCTAGGAGATTTATTTTTTTTAACTTTGCTCCCCGTGCATTTTTAATAAATCTAACTGGAAATACTTTTAAAAGGTGTGCAATAATATTGTGCAGGGCTTCTCTTGAAGAATTTTCAAAATTTAATTCTATTAATTTATATTTCAAAATGCGTCAAATACTGCAAGCGAAACAGCGTCCCGCGGCATAAGCGCTCTTAAAGCTGCGTTCCTATCGAATGTCTAGGTAACACTGCGAGTGAAGTAATTATTATTATAAAGTTAGCCAATACTTAGTTAAAAGGCATAAATGCCTGGAAACATCTGCATGATAAACCAACTGGTACCCCTCAGACAAGCAATAAATGTAACCAAACCAAACATTGTAAATACATAAATATTTAAAGAAATATACCCGTAACGGTCTTGCCTATCTTTTGATTTTGTTATGACTCTATTATTACCTTACGCATAGCAACGTAAATCCTGTGTCCTATTTCCGCGTCTTGCATTTTCTTCACAGCTTCAATGCTTGTGGTGCTCAAATACCTCAGAAGCTGTGGTCTTAAGATATTAACTGCTATGGATTCGCCAATCACTGGGACCCTGCAAAAGCATTTTTCATTTACTTGTTAATTTAAATTGGACAGGATTTTCAAATTTATAGATATATGAACTCTTCTAGTGGTCTAAGGAGAAGATATGACTCATATTCGAGTTCAGACTGAATCCGTCAAATGACGAACCGAAGTAGCTTTACTAGTTTTTATTACCCTTCGAGTACGGAACCCTCAAAAAGGAGCAATGTCGGAAAATCCAAAAAAATGGTTAAAGCTGCAAGATAGATCAGTCACACCCGCTTTATATAAAAACTACGAGAAGCTTATGCTTGCGGATTTTTTATGCATATGGCGAGGGCTAATTCTTTCTGAGCAGAATCTACATCATAAAACCCTTCTGTGTTCCAAATTTACCCAATCCTTTTAGCGGTTTGGGCTGTGTGTTATAGATCAGTCAGTCAGTCAGTCACTCTTTCCATTTGTATATTGGACTTATAATTATTATCTAACTTATAATATAAACGTGAAAGTTTGTAAGTATGAATGGATGTCTGGATGTATTATGTATGTTTGTTACTCTGTCACGCCTAAACCGATAGACCAACTGAGCTGAAATTTGCTATAGAGAGAGAGAGAGTACAGCTGGTAAAACCGCTGGGCGCAGCTAGGTACCTATAATTAGATTAAGGGGTAAATATGTACTTACTTAAGTCCTTTCCTAGCAGTATAGAGGTGTAGATCCTTGTCGGTGGCACAGGTGGGCGGGTGCCACGGCAGCTCGATCTCTATCGACGCGGGAACGCCGATCATTTCTGTTAGCAACGTCTTTATGCTGTAAGTAATAAGGGGTAGTTTTGTATAAAAATGTTCGGCGAATATTGGTATGGATACTGGTGCGGGTGGGTGCTAGTATGAGTAAGGGTGCGGGTAAGATTTCAAATCATTTCAAATCAAATCATTTATTTTGGAAAAAACTGGTTACATAGTGGTGTACATATGAAAAGAAACAATGATTGTGGGTGCAAATATGCGTAATGGATGCGAGTGCGAATATGGATATGGATGCGGGTATGGGTGCGGGTGCGAGAATGGGTGCGCGTGTGACTGCGGGTGTGGGTGCAAGTTCGTGTTCGTGTGCGGATGCTTGTATGGGTTCGGTAATGAATATTTATGTTGTGAGTGTTGGTACGGGTATGAATGTGGGTGCAGGTATGGTTGGGAGCACAGAGTACTATGAATATGTTGGGAGTACGGGTATAGATACAGGTAGGTACGGGTGCGGGTAGGTGTTGGTGCGGTTGTGTGTACGAGTAGATAGATATATAATCCTTTATTGTAACACAAAATAAAATGTACAAAAACAACTTAAAAACTAAAATAATAAAACTAAGTGTTACAATTGGCGGTCTCTCGCTAATAACGATTTCTTCCAGACAACCATGCAGGGAGGGGAGAAAAATTGATTTTCACAATGGGTTAGGTGGTGTGTTAAAAATTTACTAGAAACAAAGACGAGATGATAAGACGAGTATGAATGGGTTGTACTCGTATGTGGGCACCCAGGTTAGGATTGGTCTTGCAAAATAAACGGAAAATTACACTAACCTTATGCCTTTATGTTCAAACGGCATGTACACGGGGTAAATAGCCTCCACATTGTCAGGGAAGCTGGGAGCAGATTCCTTGCAGAACGCGTTGGAAGGCCACTCTGGGTCTGTATCAAATCCTTCCACGTTCCTACTTACTTTCATTGAAGCCGGATACCTAGAATAAAAACAGATAAAGAGAACTGGTAAGAAGTACAGTTATTTTTATTTTTTTTGGAAAATTAGATTTCTATACAGAAATCGGCAAGCTTCAAATGTCTAGTATTTTTATAATGATCACAAATATTTTACTTTTATTACAATATTGCCTATAATATTTTGAGTATTAATCATCAATAAAAAATTAAATGTATGTCTCCACCAGATACAGAAAGCGCTTGCTCAATCACCCAAATTATCTGGCTACACAGCTGACATATTTAAGCTATCTTAAGAGGCTAAAGAGACAGCACATCATGGAGCTCGACAAGTGATTGAAATTGAAGCAGGGAAATGATCACTGGATTAATTCCCTGAAATGTCCAATACCTCCAGCAAATCTGCTCTTAGTCTAGAGACTGATTGAAGATATGAATACAACACCAACAAAAAAATGTATGTACCTTTGCTTAGTGCTCAACTTCTATGTGAAATTGAAATTACTTATTTAATTCTTTTTTTAAGGTTGGTTAGTTTAATCAAAAGTTGTTACTTACAAAACTTTTCCAATATAATGAGGTTTAAGTGTGCCCGTGTCCACATATTTTGATTTAATTTCATTTTTGCGTTCTATTTTTATTTCTGCTTGTTTTACCGGTACAACTGAAAAGGAACATAATAATTTATAACATCAAGAACACCAAGACTTTAACCCTAAATCCAATGAGAGTACAACTGCGAAGCTAATTCATTGAATAGGTGAACGGACAAATCGCACCCCCCGAGGAAGAAAGTCGTAACTGAAAAACACCAACTTTACAGGAGCAACAAAAAACTGATTTAAAAAATCATCGGCAATCTGAGAATAATTTAGTATATAGCAAAAAATATCAAAAATTAACCTCGATTTGCCTCTGTATTTCAATTTGCAATTGAATAAATCGTCATGGAGTAAATCTTAAAAAATAGCTTTACGCTATTTTTCAGCGACACATATTAATTAATTTATGTAGTTAACAGAAATACTGCTTTATTAACATGGAACGGAAACTATAATGCTGACATAACTGCAGATACGACTTTCTGAGCGTGTGGTGGCGTCACAAACTCCACGCGTAAGTATGATTTACGACGTTTTTCTACGAAAACTTTGTCTCGGTCTTTTGGCGTAAAATAAATTGCATCCTTTTTCTTCGAAAAATATATTCAGATAAATAATTTATTTCAAGTAAGCGCTTTTTTAAACGAAAAAAATCACAGACAGTTTTCGCGTATGTTGACATATTACGTTATTCCAATCATTTATTTTGTAAAATATTTGTCGTTTCTCAGTACAAAAGAAATTACAAAATAAAAAACAGCCTTTAAATGACTCCAGTATAAGGGATTTATGTGTAAAACTTTTAACTTATTTAAATTTCGTAGAAAGGTCTTGTAAATATTACTGATTGTGTATTTTAAGGTAGCTTTTGTTGTACTATACCAAAAATCATAAAGGTTTCGTAATAAATTTAATACCATCTATGTTGAGTAGTTTTGCAGCTTTAAAAGTAAACTAAGTAATATTTCAGGATATATTGTATATCTGTGCAAAATTTCATCTAGATCCACTTAGCCGTTTTGGCGCAAATAAATCAGAAACATTCATCCACTCATACATTTGTATTCAATGATTAAGTATAGTATTATGACAGGAGAAGTGTCATAATTATGTCTTTTTATTAAATTATAACATTGTTTTTCATTTATGAAGTATGACTCATGATGAATAAACCAATTTCAAACATTAAAACAAACACAGTATAGTAAAAACAAAGTTTATGGCACAAGGAAATACGAATGACTGCAAAGTGTTTCAAATACGATCAGATATTGCGCCACTAGGTATGGATACCGTATTGCTGGATGCTGTGACTTCCGAAGTTGAAACGGGCTTAATGTACGGCGGGAACGAGCGGGATAGGATTAGTTTGTGTAATTCTTAATAAAACGATTAGAAGGGGTGACTCTTCTACAGTGTTCAAAACTCTTAGAATGCACTAGCGTTTGGTCACTCACGAGCCTTTTGGCGCTCCCCTGAATCAACTCCAGAACCTGAAGCTGGTATTTGGCAGTATCATCCCAAAGACGAAAACAATATTATATACATACACGATCGGCTTTATGATAGAGATAAGCAAATGTCCCGGGTGAAGTAATGTTGCACCTTTGCCAAAATACCCAACTTCCTGACAGTCAATTAAGTCTTAGACTTGATGTAATCACAGAAGTAAAAGGCAAAAATAAGAGGAATTCCCAATATCTGAAAGTGATTAGCTATCGATAAACACATTTCGGTAAGGAGAAGTTTCATTAAATAAAATTCTTTTAACAGTAAATAACTTCTCTTTATCGCACCTCCGTCGTCATTTTTTCTTTCCGTCTCTATTGGCTCTATCGCTAGATGTTATCTGCTTACCCAAGAAGTGAGTGATATGCAAAACAGATCAACAGTAGATTTACCACGACAAAACCCGAATTGTTGAGCACACAGGAGATCATTCGTCGAGATTGATGCTCCATTTCATGAACGTGTCTGAGATATGCCAGTGGTTGGAAGGGCCAGCACAACTGCCTTTTTTTGGCAACAGGCTGCACGTTGGCGTATAATGCTGAAGGCTAGTCAAAATCGGAATGAGCCCTGGTGCACATGTCTTTAACACTATCGCAGATATTCCGGCTGGACGCATATTCACAAGATACTATGAACTGCGTTCTATAAACTTCTGATTAATTATAATCAGATATATAGGTATAACAAACATTGAAGGAGGCCAGAAGTATTCAGACGCTATGATTCCGTAAAAAGAGAGCCATATAAACTGTCGAGTTCATCACGGGCGTAAATACATCCCACACATGTGGCTTGAATTTGTTTTCAAGTGAGCCTCCGGTTAATCTGACAAATACACATCTGACGGCAAACCTTGTATTTACGTCTCGATAAAAAACAAGAGAGCGGGGTTTTCAGATTCAAAGTAGTGGTGGTAGTGGTAAATTTGAGTGCAGACGTTGAATGTTGGAGAGGCGCACTTTTAGAGAAAAGGATTTCTGAAGCTGTGAAACCGTTCTCTTAATCATTTATAGATTTATAGAGTGACACGGTACACAGAAACTGAAGTGGAACGAGATCTTCAGCTACAGGTCATTAGAAATCAAAACTTATACTACGTCAACCGAGAGAAACTAGAGTGAGAATTGCGAGGTCACTCGAACCCTCCGAGAATGTCCGTTGGGTCCTCTTATGCATCCTAACGGGTACGATCTTGCATGCCGAGACTTTCTTTCATGACTGGTTAGCAGTGTTGGCAGTAATCAATTAATTTTTCAATCAATTAATTAATTTGATTAACTTTAATCTGATTACATTAATCATGATTAAAGTAATCATAATTAAAAAAGTAATCTTAATCATGATTATTGTCTTTAATCATTAATCATTAATTGATTAACTTGATTATAAACCAATGTAATTTATTTTACAGTAAAGAAATGATGTTAAATTATAAAGAGACAGATTTCTTAAAATATTTTTATTAATCATTCAAAGAACAAAAAAATAATTTCTTACGTTTAAATTCAGGAATTCTAATTTTGAAGAATATTTTCAATCAACTAATCTTTACTATTTTTTTGTTTGTTCAAATTACATTTTATAACTACTCTTTTTTTCAAACAAGTCGTCAAGTCGTCAGATAATTATCTGTGTGATCTAGGCTTATTTAGCATCGTCGCAAAAGAAAACATTCTTTTTACCGAGCCAGAGGACGGCATTGGTGTATTGTATTTACTTAATAAACGCTTTGCCTATAACAGGATAATTTAGTAGAAGCTCTGGTTCTTGGCTTCCCTCGGCAAAAAAAAATGAAATTATCATATCTGCTCTATTTTTAGCATCAATAAATTCCGCTTCACTGCCAGAGTCGGAATTGAAATAAAAAAACTCGTCTTCTTGGTGGTGTGTGTTATCGGTATTATGTTTTCTTTACGTCGAGTCAATAACAACTTTGATGCATACATATTTTGCGTATCAAGCTGTTAGTGTCATCCAGTAAATTAAATAAATAAATAAGTAGTTAATAAATAGTTAATCAAACAATCAAATTAACGATTAATGATTATGATTGATAATCATAATCATTTTATATTTGATTAAATTACTTAATCTTAATCAATTTTTTTGATTATGATTTTTAATCATGAATTTTTAATCGTTAATCAGATTAACTTTGGGCCAACACTGCTGGTTAGCTCATCATTTGCCTTGAATCCCGCTATTCTCCAGATTTCAAGCTGAAGCAAGGCAGAATGAGTAACTATGATCTGCGTTTAGAGTTTAGCGTAACGATACCCAGTTTACATAACTGGCTACACAGATACGTGTGCTGCTGGACTCCAAAAACGTAAAAACCAATCTTTATACAACTATTTCTTAATAAAAAATGTAAGCAATTAGACTTATTTATTTTAATTCTGACTAAAGTTTCGTGAAAGAAGTGAGTAACTAGTAGTTAAAGTGATAAAGGCTGATAAATGTTTCGTAGAAGAATGTGGTAACTGTAATTGCACGACGATTTATTTACGAAAATTTCTTTAAAAAGGAGTTATCTGTAGTTATGTAAAGATATTTGTAAAAATGTTCGTACAATATTGACGTAAGTGTATTTATGATGTTATTGACATGGAAAACTAGTAAATAGTATGGTCGCAAAAGTAATTAACTACAGTTTTATGGGGTAATTATATTTGATTCCAGTGTCGTACAAGTTTAGTTTTTTTTTAATAATTCCCTCATTTTTTGAGATAAATTTATGAAAAAAATTGACAATATGTATCAGATTTTTCTTGATTTTATTAAGCAATAAAAATAAAAAGTCACAATTAGGGTTAATTCTTTCTTCCTCGAGAGGTGCGAAATTTTTTTGTCCATAATGTAGATTATGAAAAAATATTACACTTATTTTTTAATTTGTAATTTTAATAAAAAAATGTGTGATTTACAACGCACTGAAGCTACATGGATGTGGTAGTAACGTGACTTGTTAACGCTCGAGTCGATACAAAATGCATCCACAAATGACGTCACGCGTCATCACCGAAAAACTTATAAGCGCTATATCTCAGCCATTTTTTACTTTATTCTCAAACAAAAAAATACGTATCGAATATTTTTTTTAATATTGAAATTACGGACTAATTAATTATATTAACTATATTAATTTTGACCTTGTCCGCACTCCGCACCCCTATTGAGCGATAGCGCTATCGTTGCTATAGACAAACTTAGGCCTGTTGGATCGGAAAGTTTCGGTTGCCCCGCCGAATTAAAATTGTGCCCTGAGCCTGACTGTAGCCGCCCATGCCAGAAACGCCAGTCTCATCTTTCTATTTATTTAATCTAAGTATAAAATACATTTTTTAAAAGTATGTACTTACATTTTGTAACATCAGGCATAACATCAGGAAAAGCAGGCAATGGTCCTATTTCCTTTAAAATCTGTGTCTCATTCAAGGGCACCTGAATATTATCCGCTAACAAATTCATAATAGGCCCTCCAGTTTTTTCTCCCATAGCTTTTATGGCAGTTTCCAAAGAAAAGGCAGTTTCCAAAGCGGATACGCCTTTTAAATCTTTCCATAGTTTATAAATAGGAGTGTCTATGAAATATCGTATGACTGAGTTTCGGTCACTGTCTTTTCTAATATCTTTTATTTTGAGGCCCGTCAAATCTGTCATCTTTTGGGTAATCCAGTCTATGCTTCTGTAATCTAAATATAAGATAAGAAAACTCTTTATTGTTTCACCACAATTAATATCTTAAATCTAAATAGACAGTAATATTAGAAAAGTGAATTTGAAAACAAATTATTATTGTTTAATAATGCACAGGCAACTCTGTGAGCTGATGCGTGCATATCACTGCACTTGTGTTTATGATTTTTTTAATGTTTGCCGAGTCTATTTTTAAAATTATTCACAGATGTTGCACTAATAACTGTGTCGGGCAAATTGTGGTGTATGGAACAGACTTCAAACTCATTTTCTATATAATGTGTAGTGCAAGAATGATTTCGAAAAAATCTAAAATGCACTGTCTGGTAAAAGTAAACCCAATAGTGTTGGAAGTGGAAGTATACCCAACAGTTTTTTTTTTGCCAAATCGGTTCAGCAAGGCTATTCACTTATCCGTCAGGGATCCAAACCGAAGACTGAATTGTCAAAAATGTATGAAATGATGTAGTTAATATTTACACAGAATTTTGAAACTTTACTTTAAAGTACATTTTTAGGGTTCCGTACCTCAAAAGGAAAAAACGGAACCCTTATAGGATCACTTTGTTGTCCGTCCGTCCGTCCGTCCGTCTGTCTGTCAAGACCCTTTTTCTCAGGAACGCGTAGAGGTAACAAGCTGAAATTTATAGGAAATACTAAAGTCCATTGCCTCTTAGAGCTGTGAAAATTTCAAACTTCTAGGCCAACGCAATCAAAAGATATAGTCGAATATGTCACAAATTTCAGCAAATTTTCGACATTACCAAATAAATCAAAACCTACGGGGCACTTCCCGTGAACTCAGAATCTTGAAATTTGGCACGAAGCAACTCCTTAGAGCACAGATAAAGGGAAAATTGCGAAAACCATAACTTTTTATTTGCATAATATGAAAAAAATATTTTGAATAATTTTATACCTACTACCCCTTTTCTCGTGAACGCGTAAACGTATTAAATTGAAATTCATATCAAATACACAAGTCTAAAATACCTTTAAACTGTAATAAAATCAAACCTCTATGTCAACGCATTCAAAAGAAATAGCAATTTTAGTCGCAATTTTAAACTCGCAACTACTCTCAAAAAATCAAAACCTACAGGGTACCTCCCGTGATCTTAGAATTGAAATTTGGCACGAAGCAATTCCTTAAAAAAAAATTCAAAATTCAAATCATTTATTCAAATAAGCCATATAAATAGCACTTTTGCACGTCAATATTTGTTGCTATATAACATTTTAGACTTCCGCGATTTAAACTCATATTAAAAAAATACCATATTAAAGAAATACCAACGCGATAAGTCCCGAGTTATATAATTAATATGATTTGTTGCTATGTTAATATTTAGGTAAACACATACATTGTTATTTATGGAATAAATACATATTACATTGGTTTCCAGGCATCCTTGTCATTTATATATTCATCGTTGGTGTAGTATGCTTTCTTTAATAAAATGCCTTTAACATACATTTTGAATTTGTTTTCGTTAAGACCTGTTATTTGTTTAGGTATTTTATTATAGAAGCGGATACTATTTCCTAAATGTGATTTATAATTAGTTTTAGAAAGTCTATAGTAAGGTACAACAATCTTGTGTTTATTTCTTGTGTTAAAGCTATGTGTATCACTATTAAGTCTGAATTTATCAAGATTTTTGCGAACATACATTATATTTTCATATATATACAAAGATGATAGTGACAAGACAACATTTTAAAGATATTAATGTACTCAACATTAATATCTTTAAAATGTTGTCTTAAGGACTCGCGTGCTTTTTAATTATATATTGCTCTGATTGCCCTCTTTTGTAGGACAAATATAGATTGGATATCTGCCGCCTTGCCCCACATTACAATTCCATAGGATATAACACTGTGAAAATAACTATAGTAAACTAGTTTAGCTGTTTTTTCATCAGTCAATTGCCTAATTTTCCTTACAGCAGAACTTAATCTACCTGACAAAGAAGAGATATGAGGACCCCATTGCAACTTTGAGTCTATTTTTATATCTAGAAAAGTTGTATCATTTACAAAATTTAAAGATACTCCATCCATTTTTATTACTGATGATGTAAGATTTTTCACATTTGGTAAAGAAAACTTGATACATTTTGTCTTTGTAGAGTTAAGTAATAGATTATTAACAGTAAACCATTTTAAAACCTCAGAAATTGTTTCATTGACTTTAAAACATTCACTTTTGCCTCTATCAACTTTAAATATTACTGAAGTATCGTCTGCGAACAGTCCAATTTCACACAGTTTTTCTACAAAAAATGGCAGGTCATTAACATAAATTAGAAATAAAAAAGGCCCTAATATCGATCCTTGAGGAATTCCCATAATAATAGGAGATCCAGATGATCTGGCCCCGTCAACATCAACTTTCTGAAGTCTATTAGTAAGGTAAGATTGAAGAAGATCTGCGCTTTTGCCAACAATGCCATAATGTTTTAGTTTTGTAATAAGGGTATCATGACTAATACAATCAAATGCCTTTGACAAATCACAGAACACGCCTACTGCATCCTGTGAACCCTCCCAGGCGTCATATATATGTTTAAGCAGCGAGCAACCTGCATCAGTGGTTGATTATTAGAGATTATAGTTATTATTATTATATATATTAAATACTTAGAGCACAGATAAAGGAAAAATTGCGAAAATTGTACATTTTTAGTTACATCATATCAAAAAATATATTTGATAATCTCATACTTACTACCTTATTTCTCATGAACGCGTGCAGGTATTAAACTGAAATTCATATCAAATACAAAAGTTTATAATACCTTTAAACTGTAACAAAATCAAACCTCTATCTCAACGCATTCAAAAGAAACAGCAATTTTAGCCGTATTTTTTAACTCGCGACTACTCTCAAGGGAGTACAAACCTACAGGGTACTTGCCGTTAACTCAGAATCTTGAAATTTGGTACACAGCAACGTCTTAAATCACAGGCACAGGAAAAATTGCGAAAACTGTAAATTTTTAGTTACATCATTCAAACTCGCAAGTACTCGCAAGGGAATCAATACCTATACATATATAAGTATACATATAATATTATACCCACTTTTCCTTAGGGTTCCGTACAAACCTACGGGTTTGTACGGAACCCTCGGTGCTCGAGTTCTACTCGTACTTGACCGGTTTTTTTGCTAGTTTTTATTATTATTTTTAAAATCACTCACCATGCTCTTTCTCATGTTTCATAGTCTTCAAAAACGCTGCCTGAATCCTCAACCACATTGATTCTAATTCATTGTATTCTGATAGCTCATAGCTGAGCTTCTTCAAAGTTCTATAAAACAAAGATTTACACTTAATGACACTTTTTATCCTTTCCCTGTGTGGTTATCTGGAAGAGATCGCTATTATGGATAAGACCGCCGACACCGACCGACCAACAGTCTGGGTCTCTAGTCAAACATTTCTGTTACAAAATTCAATATAAGTGATTTTTGCCCATTTCCTTTTGTTCTATTAGAGTAATGTGATAGGTAATAGGTACTGCTAAGCAGACGAGCCCGGCATTATGGCGTCCCGCAGGAACCACCCGATTACACCTTCAGATTTTTTGGTCTGTGCCCATCTTCTTAGAATCCCCCATGGGTTAAAAATAATATATTATTCTATAAAAAGATAAAAATATTATTGCTTTACACAGATTAACAAATTAATTACCTCTGAGCATATTGCATCTTGGTTAACATATCATTATGACACAACACACCGTCTCTATATTTAAACCCGAATTCGTAACCATTTAACTTTATAGACTTGTTGAAATGCCTCAAGGAGTTGTTATAGTCTCCTACGATAGCATAGCTTTGTGCCAGGGCGAAATGGCTCATAGGCAAACGTGGGGCGTGGTCTACTGAAGCCCCTAGCACAATGATAGCATCTTCTATCTTCTTGCTGCGATGGAATATAGACCCCATGCATAGCAGCGGAATACTTTTGTGAATTCTGTAAGGAAATAACGATATTTGAGGTAAAAAAACAGGAATCATTTAAATGTTAATAGTGAGAGGTGATGTGTTGGTTTTCCCAATCTAAATACATATAATATATAAAAGGAAAGAGTAAGGAGTAGTAAGGATTTCTACATGTGGGCAAAGCTGTGAGTCAGGGTAGGGTAGGGTTTGTTAATGTACCTTTGATCCAGGAAAGATTTCCGGTTCAAATCAAAATTTACATGTATAATTATTTCTAGGTTCTTTAAATTTGCATATGCGGGTGCGGCACGATCGAGCTCCTCGGGGACTTACGAGTTAAAGTTAAAAAGTGATCACATTTTAGAGTCTATTCATTTAAGTCACTCAAACAAATAAAATAACATAATGTTATATAAAATAAATAAGACCACCTCTTAACTTGATATGAGAATGATGAACATATCGTCCCTTTATTGGTAAAACCGATTATCTGCACTTTTTTACAAAAATGAGTTATTTACACCAAGCTACTCAACTTTTTGAGCTCTATCTACAGGTAAAACCGATTTTTCGATACAATGCATAGTTTCCGAGATAGATACGCAAAAAAGCAATTAAACTACAAGGTTTTAAGTAACATCTGCATTTAATAACAACTACAGTCAAATACCTGTACGATTTTTTGAAAGCCTTGCAATTAAAAACACATTCCGTTTCATATGTTATTTTTGTTGTAATTTGCATACGTTCTGGACATACTGTAGTATTGTACCAAAACAAATTTAAATACTTTAATTGGTTCTGATTTTAGTGAATCATTGGAAAGTACTTAGAATCTTACACATCCAAAAGAAAGTAAGTAGTTCTACTTGATTTTAACAGAACATAATTCTTTGCTCTAATGCAAATTTAAATTCAATTAAAAGATATTAAGCAGCTTTATTTGTTTTTTTCTATAACATCAGAGATCGAATCGTTAAGATTCAAATACAAATAAAAGCAACTATGAAGTGTATGATGATATTTCTACCTAAATATTTTCAGCTAAAACCAACTATTGTCGATGGATCTTTTGTTTCACTTGCACTCTGCGGCGCAAACCTCTGTCTGACAGTGGCCATCTTTGATGAACGAACTACAGCAAGCCTGGTCATTGTTATTTTCATCAAAAAACACCAAAAAAATCATTACTTTATGAAACTAAAAACTTAATAAAGTAGGAAAATAATAAGATTGATCATCATCTTCCTGCCCTTATCCCACACTAGGTAGGGTCGACACAACACATTTTTCTCCTCCATTCCACTCTATCATCTGTCAAATCTTCATCCACTCCCCTAGCACGCATATCGTCTTTCACACAGTTCATCCAAACCTTTTTTGGTCGTCCCCTTCCCGAATTACCACCAATGACCATATTCATAGACTTTTTGGTCACGTGGTTCCACTCTTTAATTTTTTTGTCACTGGTGCAACTTTCAGGCTTCCTCTCACATACTCATTTCTAATTATGTCCATTTTTGTTACTCCACATATCCACCTCAACAAAAGATTGATATATTAGGAAAATGATCAAGTAGCCTTTTATTGTTATTTAAGTAATACAAAACAATTTGTGAAAACATCCATCAATTTAGTTTTTTTTTTTATGTGAGACAGACAAACAAGCAAACGACCCGCCTGATGGTGAGCGGTTACCGTCGCCTATGAACGTCTGCAACACCAGTGGCATTAGAGACGCGTTGTCGGTCCATTAACACCTTCTTTATCCTCCTCTTGAAGAGCCCCATATTAAAGGAAGTGGGAAATACGTCGCTTGGAAGGCTATTCCACAACCTGCAAGTGTGTGGGAGAAATGATCTCGTAAAGCGAGTTGTCCGAGACTCCCACACGTTAACAATGTGAGGATGAGCCTTCAGTCTATGACGAGCGGTGCGGTGGTAAAATCGGGAGGCCGGAATCAGATCGAAAAGTTTCTCAGAGCATTCCCCGTGGTAAATTTTATAGAACACACTGAGTGCCTCGATGTCTCGACGTAAGGACACTGGTTCTATACTCTTAGGATCACCGATGATCCTAACGGCTCGTCTTTCCACGGCGTCAAGGGACTGAAGCTGGTACTTAGGTGCACCATTCCAAAGATGGGAGCAGTACTCCATGAGTCCGGCCTACTTAGGCTTTGTAAAGCAAGAGACGTTGGCCAGACGTGAAGTACCGCTTCGGTTTGTTAAGTACATCAAGCTTCTTAGAGGCAAGACCAGCCTTATCTTCCAGATGACGTCGGAACTGGACTTCGTTAGATATTTCAACACCGAATGTCCTGAGATTGGCAGATATAGCAAGAGGAATGCCTTGGAACGGGGCAATTGTGAATGCAGTTTTCTTAGCAGTGAATGCACAGACTTGTGTCTTGGAGGGGTTAAATTGGACCAGGTTAGTACTACCCCAAATCGAGACCCGACTTAAAGAGTCTTCGATATCTGATACCAAGCGTCTTCGGCTCTCCTCTAGGTTATTCCGAGGAGCATTAGAGTTGCCTGCATAACAAGCATCACCTGTACTATCATCCGCATAACAATGAATGTTGCTTATTTGCAACATGTCATTGATATGCAGAATGAATAGCGTCGGTGATAGCACAGAGCCTTGTGGTACACCAGCATTGTTTGACATGGTCTGGGAGCTAGAACCATCCACAACTGCTTTAATGCTTCGACCAGATAAGAAATCGGTAATCCATAAGCATAACTTTTCGGATAGTCCATATGATGGTAATTTTGATAAAAGTGCCCGATGCCAGACCCTATCAAAGGCCTTGGCTATGTCCAGACTAACGGCTAGTGCTTCATCTTTACTTCGAGAGTTTCAGCCCAGCGGTGAGTTAAATAGACAAGTAAATCACCAGCTGAGCGACCGTGATGAAAGCCGTACTGGCGATCATTAATAAGCTGGTGCTCCTCAAGATAGCTGAGTAGTTGAGTGTTAATCACACGCTCCTTAACTTTTGAGAGTAAGGATGTGATAGCGATCGGTCTATAGCGGATGGGTCACTTCGATCTCCCTTTTTTGGTATAGGATGTACTAAGGCTACTTTCCAAGAAGATGGAATGATTCCTGTCGAGTAAGAAACCGTAATTTCGAATGTTTGGCATGGAACTACTGCAACCAGAAGTCTCGGGCGGTACAGCGCCCCCGTCCTCAAGAGTAGAGTTGGCTGCAAAAAGCGAACAGAGTAGATCTGCCTTATCTTTTGCGCTGTGGGCGAGGGTGTTGTCCGGTCTGCGAAGTGCAGGTAATGACGTCTGACAAAAGTTCATTTCGGCAGCCTTGGCAAGTGACCAAAAGGCCCGGCTAAAAGAAGGGTAGCTTGCCAGTTTGTCGCCGATTCTCGCTATATGGTCATCTTTAGCCTTGTTAATTGCTTTTTTGAACGTCGTGACATAAAATTGTAGTGTAGTGCTTCTTAAAGGCCGCAGTGTTAGGATCCTTAACGACACATGCTTCGCACCAAATTTTGAATGCATCCAACCTACGGCTGGCCGTGTTGGTACAAGGTCGGTTGTACCAGGGCTTATTCTTGGCGCCAATGCGCACTACAGAACTGGGAATGAAATACTCCATACCCTGTAGAACTACATCGGCAACCGACACAGCACAAGCACTAGGGTCACCCGACTGAAAACAAATCTGCTTCCTGGGGTAGGAAGAGAAGAATTCTCGCAGCCCATCCCAGTCCGCACAGTTGTAGTACCAGACCAATCGCTTTCCAGGAGGATGGGAGGCGTCAGGATGTATCTTAGGTTTGATTAGTTAGATCTAATTATACTAAGCAATTTGTGAAAACATGAATTAATTTCATGTTTTCACAAATTGTTTTGTATTACTTAAATAACAATAAAAGGCTACTTTATCATTTCCCTAATATATCAGTCTTATTATTTTCCTACTTAATTAAGTTTTTAGTTTCATAAAGTAATGATTATTTGGTATTTTTGATGAAAATAACAATGACCAGGCTTGCTGTAGTTAGTTGTATGAAGATTTTGCAGGTAGTCTACCACAATTCTTAATTTTACTCAAGCAAAACCAATTAACATTTTTTAAATTTCAATTTGTAGAATGTTACAGAGTGTTGCTTTTACAGCTGTTTTTGCTACCTTATTACTTTCTTCTATAGTTTACGGTGAAGCTGTAAGATAAGCTCCAAGTGACTTAATTAATGATATAATGATTATTTTGTTATTCAGGAAAAACCAACTAAATGACCTCCCTGAAGATAGTTTTTGTCATTTTTTCAAGCATTATCAATGAAATACTTCTTTAATTATGATTTATAAACATATTTTATTAATTTGTTTATTATAAAAACATGATTGCAGGTAAGATATATGTCATTTAGATACATAATTTTTGTGTCAAACTTTTAAATCGTCATTGCCACAAGTTTGGTTTACGGTAGATAATCGGTTTTACCAATAAAGGGACGATATTGGTATTTTCAAGACTTAAAATGGTTTTTTAACAATTGGCAAAATAACTAACAAGCTTGAAACTAAGGACATTACCTCGGAGCATGATGCACGGCCCGCCGACTGCACTCCAAAGCCTTAGGCACATTGCCTTTGACCCTCCAATACAACGCAGCTAGATTATAATGCAGCCAAGACGTAGTATTCTTACGAAGTACATCAGCCACCCAGTGCCCAAACTGATCTAATGACATGATTGCAAAGTGTTCAGGTAAGGACATCTCTGGGGTAGCGTTGAGGTGCTCCCGGTTTGCCATACCCTGGAATGAAATATTTTTAATGAGAATTAGACCCATATTTTATATCTACAGCTATAGGAAGTAGGTTACACAAAAAGCTCTTTTTTTCAGAAGAGGCAAAAAACTGATTATCACGTCACACTATAAATGCGACAGTTTGTGAGTGAGTGTGTATGTTTGTTACTTCTTCACACCTAAAAGGGTCGATTGATTGAGTTAAGCTTAGACTCTGGAATAACACGGGCTACAGCAGGTAAAACTGCTGGGCGCAGCTGTTTTTTATATATGTATGTGGGTATAACTTATAATTGACTTTTTAAAATTTTGAAGATATAATAAACGTAACAAACCTCCAAATGCTCAAACACTGACATACTAAAAGTCAACGAGGATATTTTCTTGCAGTTTGGCACCTCTGTGTCACCATATTCCAATAAATTGAGCATAAAATCTTCTTCAGGAATTCCGTTAAACCTTCCATCCTCCATGAAACTTCTGTACCAATCGATTTCTTCTATGTTCCCTGTTGCTTGACAAAATTCACTTTCACCAATATGTTTAGAGATTTCTGCCTCTGCTTTTAATTCAGCCCATAAAGTGTTGATTCTCTTCTGCCTGACAATAAGATCGTCGTGGATCTTGTAGATGTTCTGCCATCGAGTCTCTTGGTTCAAAAAAGATAGCAAATCGAAAGGTCTCGCCATGAGAAAAGGTGATTCCTCCTAAAACAAAGAGGGACACATGCGATTCCTAGTAACAATTAGAACCTATTCCGCGAATGACGAATGAATTCAGCCTTTATATACGATATTTAGAACAGGAAACTGTTATCATACCTTTTTTTGAATGAGCCCGGTTTCGGTGACTATCCAATGGCTGGACGCACGTACATCGGCCGTAAACGAACATAATAAACACATAAGTCTCAGGAATATCATTTTCAATAATTAACACTGCACTTTTCATTTAAAAATTCATTGTTTTACAAATGAAAATTTCGCCGAAATATTTTCGCGTAGGTATGGACAGTAAGCCGAAAATATTTGTTTTTAAATTTTAGGGATGTATCCTTTTTGACATGATAGTTAATCGATAAAAGTTGACTAGAGGAGTAATTAACGAGTGAATTTTTTTGCTATTTTAAGTTCTCTAACTATAATAATATTAGACAAGCATACAATTTTAAAACCTACTTACAAATAAAAAAGTGAAGAGAGAATGAATTATTAAAATCGGAATGTCAGGGGGGCTATTCCGATACCAAAAACGTCTCTCTTCTTGCTAACGTCTACCTACTGTCAAATTACAACAAAAATTTGAAAATAATATTGAAAATTCTTACGATGACAGTACAAAATCAAATGCAACTTAATTTTTTTCTTAATTTTGCATAATATATTGGTAGTTTCATAGTGGCGTTTTTGAAAATAAATTATAAAATGTGTTATAATAGGTTATACATTTTGCTGCGCCATCGTCTCTTTTTCGTGTAGAATCTACATGCAGAGTATG
Organism: Hemithea aestivaria; assembly: GCA_947507615.1. Lineage (NCBI taxonomy): Eukaryota > Metazoa > Arthropoda > Insecta > Lepidoptera > Geometridae > Hemithea > Hemithea aestivaria. The sequence continues at coordinate 4,309,207 of OX382328.1, forward strand.
CGACAAGAAGCCTTCAGAGTCAGTCACGACCCTAAGAAGCCCACATTTCTAAGTGTTAATATTAATAATAATAAATTATTATACTATTTTGTATATTGGTAATAATTTAGGCATGTAAGATTATATATTATGATAATATATCTCGTATCATATTGTATGAAATAAGCAGACTATTTTTTTGTATTGAATAATATATTTTATAAATAAAACACGGCCACGGTACTGCCATTTAATGTAATTTTTTGCAGAATTCTGTTTTTTTGTTTGTTTGTTTCATTGTATTAAAATAAAATTATAATAATTCTAATAACATCGCATCAGTAGTAACAATTATTTGATTAGCGATTTCTCCAAAACTCGATTAAAACTTAGACATCCTCAAAAAATAAAAATCGATTGTGAACTGTCAAAATTACATTTATTTTGACATTGACAGCATTTTTTTTAATACAAGGCCACATAAAAAGTAATCAATACAGTATTTTATTTGCCACTAATTAAATACAATTAAATATTACGGCAATATTAAAATTTTAAACTTATTAAAATCCATATTATCATAATTGTATTATTTGGAACAAATAACTGAAACCTTATAAATGAGTACTTAAGTATATAGGATTTGTGCGGGAATTTCAAATAAATTATAAACGTTTTCGGTGAAATCAATAAAATAAACATTAAATAATTATAAAAAAAAACTGAATATAACAACAATATATATATATATATTACTACCTTAAAACACTTCTAACTTACATACAATCAAATGAGAACAAAAAGATATAGGTAGGCACACTTCACCTATTGTTCTATAGATTACCTATAGGAACACGCCTAGCTAGGAGAGATGTATCGTATTGTCCCACATTCGCAGAGAAGGTATTGTGTGATGCGATGGGGTGCATTCCCCTCAGCGCCCTCGGGACATAATGCGCATGTCCAAATAACCTCATTGAATCCACGCCTCGGGTCATCCACACGCGTTATTACATCGCACTTTTGCACTAAAAAAACCTTAACAAAAGCACAAGGAACATCCCAAATCGTACCAACAGTCAATTCGCAATCTCTTCAAATTTGGAATCAATGGAAGTGCATCATTTCATCTGCAATCTCGTGATCAACTCTAATCTTCCAAATGTTACATCAAAGAGCGTTTGTCTACAATAATGTGAGAATTACGTGAGCAGTGTTCAAAGAGTAGAGTAAGAAAGAAAATGGTAAATGACGCACAAGACTTGGTACAGTCGCCGCCAAATTTGGATGTGCGTGACGAATTAAATTGCACAAACGATACCACCAATATTGTTAAAAGTGTTAAAGTTTTAGAAGTTAAGGTATGTATCTCCGTAATAATATTTTCTTTTTAATTTATTTATTTTAAATTAAAGACACTACATAATAAAATTATTATAATAGGTAAATACTTAATTATATGCAGTTAACTGCGACAACTATAATAGCTATAACATCTACTTATTAGCTAAAAGTATTCGCTTTATTTTATGCATGTGGGATGTGGTCAAACGTAGGCCTATCTCGTATAAAAAAAAATGCTATAAAAATTGTTAGCATAGAAGTATGTATGATTATTTCTAAAGTCTTCTTAATATTTTTTAAACTGGCCCTTCTCACAATACCAGATATTAATATTTTCATCAGGCGTTAACGATATTATATTCAGGCATGAGGTTAGACAAACATGCACCTTTCTTCTCTTTCACTTAGGTTACCTTACAGATCGACTTATCGAAATGCACCTAACAACCAACTAAATGTTCCTGGTTCTTATAAAACGACATGTAATTTAAGAGTGGTAAAACTTGTATAGAAACTAAGTAAATTATTTTTAAAACTATCGCGAGGGTTCTCCATAACTAAAACAACCAAAACGGCACAACTGCGGTGTCGGGTTCTGCAGAACTCCTGATAAAGGACATCGTAATTGTTCGAAACCGTGGTCGAGATATTCTCGACAATATTAGACGTGAGTTGTGCCGTTTTAGTTGTTTTAAGAATTTGGGGGAGGGGAGGAATTTGGGGGAGGCCTTTGCCCAGCAGTGGGACAGTCTAGGCCCATCATCATCATCTCAGCCGTAAGACGTCTACTGCTGAACATAGGCCTCCCCTTTGGACTTCCAAATGTACCGGTTGGAAGTGACCTGCATCCAGCGTCTTCCTTGTCTGTCCACCTTGCGGGTGGACGTCCTACGCTGCGTTTGCTAATCCGTGGTCTCCACTCGAGCACTTCGAGCAGTCTAGGCTAAATATAAATAAATAAAAAAGTTAGGTTTATTATGTTTCAGGGTGTCCTATGGAGATGTGGACTCAGGGAGATATGTCTGACTGCCCTATGGCTTCCTCTAGGTGCTTTAATATTTTGCTACGTGACAGCGAACATATTCCAGTCAGATGACATACACGAAACTCATTGTAGGGTGAGTTAATTCATATTATCACGCAATTGTATATCTCTACAATATAATAAAACTATCTGTCTGCCTATTGTGCAATACGGACGAAACCGTGTCGCCAAGTGGTCATTATGAATTATGCCCGTGTTTCGAGATGATGTTCAGTGAAGCCTGGGAGGGGATTATCCCACCTTCTAGGTTTTATCTGCTACTATCTACGGCCATATTGTCGCTTAACATCACACATGATCGTGGTTAAAGGCTAATAAATTTACGAGTATATATAAATAGGCACTTGCATAGCTCTTTAAAAGTAGCGTAAAATCAGATTTAATTTTAATTTTGAGCCACTGTTATTATAACAAGGGTTGGCGCGTAAACCCATACTGAGTTTTGGACCGCCGACAATAAGGATCCTCAACTCGTCCAGTGCCACCTTTTGAAAGATCTTGGTGGTCTCGCGTTTTATTTCACGTCAAAGAGAAAACTGATACCAAAAAATCATTTTAAAATACCCAAGTTTGATCGAAATAAAAATTATGTTTTATAGAGATAGATAATTTTGCAGTTTGCAAGACTTAAGTCGTCATCATCTTGACACGCTGCTTCTCCGATTGTCTTGTCAGAGAGCACACATCTACATTCGCACTCCCATATCAATACAGCACCAACTCAAAAAATATTTTTTTTATAATTTCAAACTTAAACAAGTATAAATAAAATTGCAATTTCTGTAAAAAAAAAAATGAGTTGACCCTGTATTGTACTAGGTGTGCGATATTTAAATATTCTATCGGCACTATCTAGGACTGCCTACCGACTACCGACCATTAATAACTCATAATAAGTACTTATAATAATAAACATATTATAATAAGTAGTCTTAATATACAACGCTTAAATCACGCTATTGTACGCTATGGCGAGTGGCCATAAAACGCGATTAGCGACCACTTTGTCATATGTAATATACCTCCCTACATAACTATATTATGTAATTGCAATACGACACGATTCCCTTCGAGCGCCTGCAACCAATAATAATAATCTACTCTCCAAGACCACAATGTGTCGGTAAAACCATGAACCATGTGGTGTTACAGACGCTATTTTCAACGCTTTTTTAATTGTGTGTCTTTAAGATAAAAATAAATTAGAGCCTTAGAACCGAGAACCACTGGAGTGGGCGTATTTTACTGCAGACTGCGTCTCGGCAACCATAGTGTAGTGCTTGCTTTGAATGAGATTGAGCGACGATTTCCGGAGGGTCACTGGGAGTGGTTGTAAGAGGAAAACGTAGGACCGTGTTGAGTGGCGTGCCATGGTGAGGCCTATGTCCAGCAGTGGACAAACGTGGGCTGATGATGATGATTCGAGCTTTGTCAAGGTCATCTCACCATCTTGGGGTCATTCCTTTCGAGGAAAACCAGTCGCCGTCAAAATGGTCTAATTTGACGGAACCTCAGTCGTATGAAAATCAAACTATGAAGCTAATAGAAACATGTACGAATCTGCTATTTAGTTACAAATGAATTTATCCGTTTTCAGGTATACAACGTAGTCCCATCAATAAGTGCTATTACGGGCATCAGCCCCCAAAGATACGTGTGGCGTATATGTATCGCTTTTCATTTAGGACCAAGATTGTTAATAGGTTGTTTATATTACAACTACCACAAGGAACGCACTGCTCATATCATTGACGAAAAGGTAATAAATTAAAATACTTCTACACTTAATTAATGGAATAAGGCGGACATCCATAGTAACTATTAGTTATAAATTGATATTTAGTGTTAATTCCGCTCTAAGAATCCGCTCTAGAGTGGAATTAGCACTGAATAATAATTAATAACTAATACTTCTTAATTTATTAATAACATTGAGTTAGTTGATCAAATCATCCAAAAATACACCGAAGCTCACCAAAAACGGCTTCATCATCACGTAAATGTCGAAGCAATCCGGTTGCTCGACACCACTTAAAAAAAGGTTCAAATGTACTAATAGCCCTTCGAGTAGCATGAAGAAAGAACACATTATGAACAAAGTGACTTCCCCTTAATAGAGAATAGAGACAATAAGAAAAGTGTTAATGAACACAACATAATCTACACACAGTTTTAGTCGTGTTTTAGTTTTAGTCTGTCGTGTATACTTCACGTGAACTGTTGTGTGGGAGTGGAGATCCGGCTTTATGTACCTATTTAACAAAACGCACACCGCATTGTTGAAAAAAAACAATAATAAAGTTCGTAGCACAGATCTGCTACGCTGTAGCGCGTTCCTGCTACGTCGTAGCAACAACGCTGCTACTCTACTCAAGTATATTGTCAAAATTTCCCTGCAGAACGCCTCTTTTTTTACTCAGGAAAAATGATGCATTACGCATCGTCACCCTGTGCCTAATATCCTTCCAAGATTTTTGCTACCTACTCGTATATACCATATTTATTCAGCTCAGTCGTTTGTCTGTGGCATTAAAAAATACCTTTAAATATAATATAATAGCAGTAGTAATAGCAATAGTTAGTACTATAAATATCTACCTAATCGCAAAATTGCGTCTTTTTAAGTCTAATTTTAGATCAAATTATAATGAATTGCGTTATTTTTCAGGCACGTACGCTAGCAACGCAATTAGGAGATGCCTGTTATTGGTTAAATTTTATAGAGTTATTCGCTCTTACTGGAGTCACGTATGTTTCCAATAGGGAAAACTATTGTAAGTATGCTTAATTTCTACATTCCAACATTTTTTAACTAGTAGTTACTACCCTTTATTAGGTATTAGGATTCATTAAAAAATGTGTTAAAAATTAAAAGTAGATCTTAATTGTGTGTTGTGATTGGACATTTACGTGATCCTAAAAGAGTAACAGTGCTAAATCAGCCTTAAAGTGCATCCTTGTGCCCCAAACAAAATGTTCCTGACGTTTAACGGAATGGTCCTATAACTTTACATGAGTTAAAAACCCATGTTCCCATAATATTGGGCCTAGCGCGGAGTGTCTGTGATATTGTCTTGCTGTCAAGTAGTACTATCTTCCCATCATTCTAATTTTGAGAATGCCTCCAAACTCCGTGCTAGGAGGATTTTAGTGATACATTGCGGTAGTAGTTTGCACCGCCGCCTCTTTTTTGACCCAAAAAATTACGCCGAAGGACTCTTCCGCGAATAAAGGCACCAGCACTTAGCTTAAAACTTCAGTCGAAAATCGCACTCATCATCTTATCGCATAAAATACAAACACAAAAATAACATACTTAAACATTTATTTAATTTCAGTCGTACACGAGAAGATATTCATAGTGTTCATGATAACATCGCTCCTGCACATGCTGTGCCGGGCAAGAGTCGGATGCATAGCCAATGACGTCATAGAACCGGTGCGGACCAACAAGATCGTTTGGATCCTGTTCTACGTGGCCATCGCTGCAACTATAGGTCTGATCATCTTCTTCCTGAGGCACCGCTTGCTGTGCAGACCTTTGGGTGAGTCTTCTTTGTCTTGAGACCAACTAGATCGTTTGGATCTTGTTCTACGTGGCCATCGCTGCAACTATTAGCCTGATCATCTTCTTCCTAAGGCACCACTTGCTTTGCAGACCTTTGGGTGAGTTTTCTTTATCTTCAGACCAAATAGATCGTTTGGATCCTGTTCTACGTGGCCATCGCTGCAACTATTGGCCTGATCATCTTCTTCCTGAGGCACCGCTTGCTTTGCAGACCTTGAGTCTTCTTTTTTATATGTCTTCTCTCTTTTATTTTCAGCTCCGCTCCCAAAAGTAAATCGTTTTTTCCTATGTTGTGTTATAAGTAGCAAGTCTACATCATGCTATTCATGTACTAAGTCTCAATTTGTTCAGCGGTTTAAATTGTATGTATGTACTCGTATGATGATAGTCTACCTTTACTTGCTTTTTAATCTTGATTTGATTTTTATTTATTTATTTATTTATTAAAGCATGCCAACATAATGTACACCTTTACTAACAATTACACACATTTTTATAATACATGCTAAGTGTCATTACATTTATAGGCACAGACTGCATTTAATGAGGTGTGCGAGTAACTTTACATTAAAATAATATAATAAAAAAGAAAGGAAATCACATGGTAGGCAGTTATTACTAAAACTCACTTGAAAAATTAATTTAATACATACTAAATAATATTATATATAATATTAATTAATGGTACATATATATGAAAATATTAATATAAATACGAATAAATTTCTTTATAAATATTTAATTATAATAAATAAATATATGTCATTATATGAATAAAGTATACAAGAGCATATAAGTATAAGAGCAAGGTCAGGCACTGAGAGACTTTTTATATTTAATGAGTTTGTCAGCAAATATGTCTACATCTTTGGTTTTAGAGACCTGATTATATTGTCGCACTATTCTGGTTAATGGGGCGTTGTACCCGAGATTAGAGTTAGATCCTGTCACACAGAACACATTGAACCGTGACCCTCTAGGCAGCCTACTCGGCGCGGAGATACGTAATTCAGACAGCAAATATGGAGAATCTATAATTCCATTGACAATTTTGTAAAGGAAGACATTATCATAGACATATCTGCGTTTAGCGAGGGGGACCATTTTAAAGAATTTTAGTCGGTCATCGTAACTAAGCAGTTCTTTTCCACGGTTACAAGAATAAGTCAGATGCCATAGAAATCTTTTTTGAATGCTTTCCAAACGTTTTTTATGTGCCTCATAGAAAGGATTCCAAGCGACGCTGCAATATTCAAGTCCACTTCGTACCAACGAATTATACAGCAGTTTTTTGGTCTCAGGAGATTTAAAGTCCCTACAATTGCGCAAGACAAAACCTAGTCGCTGGAAGCTTTTAGTTGCGATATCATCTATATGTGAGTAGAATCTTAATCTTGCATCAAGAAGCACTCCCAAATCACGCATGTGAGCCACATTGCTCAAGAGGTTTCCTCTGATATAAAATGCAGGACTGAGTACTTGCTTTTTTCGAGTAAATTGCATGGCGAAGCATTTGGATGAGTTAAGAATCATACGATTGTCGTCACACCATTTGGATAAGCGATCAAGATCCTCCTGTAACTTTCTCATGTCATCAAGTGAATTAACAGTTCTAAAAAATTTGAGGTCATCTGCAAAGAGATAGAATTTTGAATGTTGAAAACTAGTACAAATGTCGTTGATGAATACGTTAAAGAAGAGAGGCCCTAGATGCGAACCCTGCGGGACGCCAGAACCCACTTCAAACTTATCCGAAGAGTCACCATTTACCACGACAGAAAATGTTCTATCCCCGAGATACGACCTACACCAACTCAGCAGTGGTTCGGCAATGCCATTTAAAGACAACTTGTGAGCGAGGATGTTGTGATCGACTTTATCGAAGGCTTTGCTGAAGTCAGTGTAGATCGCACTCACTGAAGATCTTTTATCAAGAATATTAGAGATGTCATTAATGAACGATACTAAGTTGGTGGCAGTAGACCTTGAGCATGTGAAGCCGTGCTGTTGCGTAATAATAAGGTTTATTTATTATTTTATTTTTAATCTACTATTAAAAAAGAGGAAAGTTTTACAATTTATTAGTAGCTTTTTCTATGTTCACCGATATCTCGAAGACGCCTGAACAGATTTGGAAAAATCTTGGTTTCACTATTATACTCGTATGCTTCCTAATATGTCCCATTTAAATATACAAATCTATATAATTATTATATATGTAATGACATTTATTAACAGATACATAGATCAAGATTAAGACCGCAAGAATTAGCCAAAGTTGCACGTACAAGTAGTGAGAAATTATGCAATATATTTTATGTAACGGTTTTGCAAGAAACTTCCGCGAGTTCATTCACTATTTATTTTGTCCGTTTAAACGCTGCTAAAGATCCTTATTTGGAAGACTATACTTAGTTTTTTAAGTAGAAGGTCCAGAACCTTCTAAGATATCCCCGATCAAGTTTACAACTCCTCTCTTAAATGCTCTCATTTGCACATCCGACATTGCATACACTTCTGGCAATAAGCTCAACAGAAACATTTTCTTGGTATCATCCTGAAGCTGCAAGGAACCTTGAGATTTTCCTTTGATTTTCATATCAGTTGCTGTTTTGTAAGGCTTTGATACATTACTGGAATTTGGTTTGGCCTCTTCAATGTCCTCTTTTCTTATTTCTGGTATCTCTACGTAAGTTAGGGTTGTTGTTTCATTGGTTTTATTCTCTGTTGTGAGTGACTCTTTACTGTTCGAATTTTGTTCGTCTTCATCTTCATCAAGCTTTTCAGTTTTAATGTTATATTGTATGTAAGTGGGCAAGGAAGCCGATTCCAGTGGTATTGGTGATTGGTCTAGAGTGAAATTTATTGTCACAGGGGACTGAATCTCACACATGCTTTCGTCTTCGTCTTCAAGCTCTCGCACATAATTGTCATCGTTGTCATCTTGCTTCACATAATAGTTTTTGTATACATCTGCCATCCTTTCATAATTTTCGAGGAACTCAGGAAGTAATTTTTCTGCACTTTTAGTGAAAGGAAGAACGAATTTCATGGCATCCATCAAATAATATGGTCTTTTGTGAACTCCTCGTGCTATATTCTTAACGTGTCTCATAGTGACACTTCGAAGATTCTTCCATCTGTCTCTGCACATTAAAACTGAAAAAAAAAACAAATCGGTATGAATCAAGCAAAAATAATTTAAATCGAAAAATAATGAGACTATGAGGTGCTAGTGTAAGCATAAAATATAAAATACAACAGTTCTATTGATAGTTTAAGAGAAATCTATGAACATACCTTTCCACCCCATAATCTTGGAGACTTCTTCCCAAGCTATATATTGAGTGATTTTATTGTTGTGACCTGGATGACAAGGATCGTACAGACATGGCCTGTCTTGGATAGCGCTGATGAATTTCAAGTTTGTTCCATGCGAAAGACTTGATTCCATTTTGACGTTGCTCAGTTGACCGACTGACCTGTGCAACTAACGATCCACGATTCACTGACAACTTGTGTGAAGTTGGCAATTTGGCAACTAGAACTGCTACAATATTGGACACGATTGCCAACTTCACGTTGAAAACGTTCCAGTAGCGCCATCTGTACTAAGTTTTCATCTCTTTCACTAGATGGCGCTAGCTGTCGCGAAAGCTCCACTTTCCAGATGTGAACCATTCACAAATTGCAGGTCGTGTCCATAGATGTCACAAAGATGTTCTCATTCAGCCAGATGCAATTATAAAATGGGTATTTATACAATGATATACAGATCGGTCTGTCTAAATGTCACAGGTTTGAACTTTAACAGGGATTTTAAAATAGCTGCAATACCTATATTCTGTCCCAACGGTGACCTTTAAAAATTCAGACGAGGGCCAATATTATAATTAGGTGCATAGTACCTACCCACATTATAATATTTTAGTATCTAGTCCTAAAGAGGGAAATCAACTACTGGATCTAATAAAAAAAGTAAAAAAATGTTTTTAAGTTAAACGGTTTTATTTTAAACATGTACTAAAAGCTAAAAAATAAAATCGTGAGGCACGTCAAATATCTACAATTGTCACTGAAAATGTTCATTAGAGATTTAGATATTTGACGTGCCTCACGATTTTATTTTTTAGCTTTTAGTACATGTTTAAAATAAAACCGTTTAACTTAAAAACATTTTTTTAATTTTTTTATTTTAAGGCTTTTTAGTACAATGTATTCTACTTGTCAAGCCCTTTCATTTGATACCCATATTGATTAAATTGAAAAAAAATTGGTTATCCGCCATTTTGTAGCGGCGGCCATCTTGGATTTTAATTTTGTATAGTGCACTGTATTCTGCTTATCAAGCCCTTTCATTTGATACCCATATTGATATGATTAAAAAAAATACGTTATCCGCCATTTTGTAGCGGCGGCCATCTTGGATTTACAATAATATTGTATTGTCACCAAAACCAAAGGCGTATACCAAATTTCAAATCAATCGGTTGACAGGAAGAGGGTGAAATTTCATTTACTAAATTTGACCCAAGAAAAAAGAAAAAAAAAGAATAATAAAACAAACAGAGTAAGCTAAATAAAACCGTTTAAAAATATTCTAAACTTCAATACAATCGGTTGAAGTGTTATAGCGGTAAAGAGATAATTTTATAACATCTCTAACCCTTGGTTAAGGCGTCAAGAAAAACACACATGCATATAGAACTAGCTACGGGCCCACCCAGCGATTTACCCGCTGTAGCCTATGTGTTATTCCAGGGTCTAAGCTATCTTAATACCAAATTTCAGCTGTTTCCCGTTTCCACGCGTGAAAGAGTAACAAACATCCATTCTTACAAACTTTTACGTTTATAATATTAGTAAGATAGAAACCATTAATAGATTTTTTTCCATTTCAGCGTTCACATGGTTCTCAGTGTGCGAATACATCCTCGCCACAGCAAACATGGCGTTCCACGCGGTGGTCGTCCGCGACCTGCCGATGCATCAGCTGCAAGTTGTCAACCCTCAAACTAAGAACGACTAGTTGTAGAACTTTTCGACCTAAAGATTAGATTAAAGTATCTACTTAACTTCTGAAAAATCCTTATATTACAGGAGGGCAATTTGAAGACTTGTGTAAATGGGTTTGTAGAGGTAAATATTATAAGATAGTATGCCAATTGGTGACAGCATTTTGTTTTTTTTTTAAATCACGTGGCTGACATCTGTATATCTACCACCAAAAACTATTCCCTTGTAAAGTTTCAGGTAGATCACACAAATCTTCCCCCCTTTGGCCATTTACTGGATTTTTTTGACCCTGGAGTCTGGAGTAAGACTATATAAGACATAAATTTGTGCCAAGTCAAACTTCAAATCGCTATCCTGTAAGATTTTTTTAAGATAAAACTTTGTCCTACGGATCAATTTAGGTAGAGGTCAATTTGATTTTAATGCTACCTTTGAATGTAACGTAGGTACTGATATCGGTTATGTGATAGAAACAGACACATAGACGACTCACTTGATGGTAAGTTACCGTCTGCAACACCGATCATTGGTAGGTAGTTTTTTATTATAAATACGACACGGCTGTAACAGTACTCACGTTAATTATTCGTTGAGATATGTCTCAACCACCGTGGTTACCGTGGTTGAGACATATCTCAACGTATAATTAACGTGAGTACAGCCGCGTCGTATTTATAATATGGATAACACTCACGGTATTTTCCAAAATCGTATAGGTATTTTTTTTTTGCATTCATTATAGAAAAGAAAAAGAAAAAAAAAGAGACATCATACCCGAACACAACCAATGCTTGACGACACGGTTTTGTTTAGTGAGTCGTGACTAGCCACGGTCGAAACTTACGACCAAAAGATATAGCGAGTTTTTTTTTATTTAGTCCTAATAAATTAACATTATACCTCTAGTAAGTAAATGTATGATAAATATTGAAATTATGAATTTTATTACTCATCCAAATTATTAAATATTAAAAAGTTTACTATTTCTTAAAACTTTAAATATCCGGACAATTGTTTGGTCCAATTTCTTGTTATTTAATATTAAGGCATGTTAACGCTTCCGTAGGCGACTAGGTCTCTTAAAATATGATTTACATTATAACTCTAATATTATTAATTATTTACATTAAAGGTGACGTCACACACAGGGACCGGGACGGATTTTTGTAATTTTCGAATTTGTACGTAAATCTGGCACATATAGTCCAGTAAAAGAAGAAATATGGATCGAAAAGTCGAAAGCAGAAAAACTAACTTAGTAACTTTGTTTGGACTAGTTAGGAGATAAACATACTAAAAGTCCCCACCCCTCCGAGGTGAGCCCGAGGGGGGGGGAGGCCGAAGAAGGTCCCATTTTTAGGTTTTTTGCTTATATGTCAAAAACTGTGCGTTGTACGATATTTTATTGTACTACATTATTAAACCTCATAAAATTTTCTACAACTTCGGCCTTGACACTTTTTACCTATCTCCAATCGTTGTCCAGCTATGAGCTTCCAAACATGGTCTATTTTGAAAACGCTTAAATTAGTTTTCCATACAAAGTCAGTAAAAAAATCTTACAAATAAAATTTGACCAACTTCTGGTTGTCGTATCATAATGAAACTTTGCAAATGTCTAGAAATCTGATGACAATTTAATAATCTGGTACTACTGAGCTGATGTGATGATGGAGCCAGAAGGTGTCTACTGAAACTCATCAATGGCTATTAGGAAAACCGGTGAGTTTAGGCTCATTACATTCGGATTGATGAGACGTAGGCACCTCCTGGTCCATTATCAGACCCTCGACAGCAAGTGTAATGAAAAAGTCTCATCGATTCGAATGGAACGTGCCCAAACTCGACGGGTTTACTAATAGTCATTGAAGAGTTTCATTAGACACCTCCTGGCTTCATCATCAGATCAGCTCAGTGGTACCAGATTATTAAACTGTCATCAGATTTCTAGACATTTGCAAAGTTTCATTATGATACGACAACCAGAAGTTGGTCAAATTTTATTTTTAAGATTTTTTTACTGACTTTGTATGGAAAACTAATTTAAGCGTTTTCAAAATAGACCATGTTTGGAAGCTCATAGCTGGACAACGATTGGAGATAGATAAAAAGTGACAAAGCCGAAGTTGTAGAAAATTTTATGAGGTTTAATAATGTAGCACTACAAAATATGGTACAACACACAGTTTTTGACATATAAGCAAAAAACCTAAAAATGGGACCTTCTTCGGCCTCCCCCCCTCGGGCTCACCTCGGAGGGGTGGGGACTTTTAGTATGTTTATCTCCTAACTAGTCCAAACAAAGTTACTAAGTTAGTTTTTCTGCTTTCGACTTTTCGATCCACATACCCTTTTTGGGCACTCATTGACGGGGCTAATAGGGGCATAGATCGAACGCAGGAACAAAATGAAGATCGCGAATCGCGATTGCTTTACCGCTCCGTCCCGCCTCTGTCTGTCGTCAGCTTTAGGATTTCGTTCAAGTTTTATTAATGTTACGAGTATTTATAAAATAAAACTATGTAAATATTTAGAATTTAAAATAATAATATTAAGGGGAAATTCAACAAGGCAGCCTGTGTCATTTGATTGTCTTACCTTGGTGATCAGCATATGGCATTTTTAAATTAAAAGCCGGTTTTACCTTACAGGGTAATAAGGAACAATTTTCAGAATTTTATTTTCCTTACATTTTAGTTTCTTCCTTCAATTGATAATAATTGTTAATTGGAAGTACTATTTTTTGTATAATTTATCTCCTTCTAAGTAATTAAGAGACAAAATTCATATAATTTGTAAAGTAATATAATCATTCATGGGATTTTATGTCACGAATTAATACTGTCATTTAATTTAATTATATGCATTACAATATATTATTAAGTATTTGTTTTATAATAATTATTGTAAAGCTGATATTTAATATACCAACAGCTCCGTAAGTAAAACCGACTTTGAGCTTTTTCTTTTCATATTTTGTAGTAATTAAAACCCTTCTCAACTTCTGTAATGATTAGGTATAGTAATTATAGATACGTACCCAATATGTGAGGAGAGTCAGAGTCAGACTCATTAGTTAATACATCTTAGATATTATACCTCTAATTAAAAATAAGGCACCTTATAATAAAGCCACACGCACTCGTTTATATTTTAGTTTGTGCAAAACCTGTCAATTTTTCTGATAATATATGACGAATAATGTGAATAAAATTAGTTCAATAATTATAATCTGCTTCTTATTAGTTCGTAAAATAGTAAATATAATTTCTAAATAAGTAAAATAGTCGTAGTATACCTATTTATTTAACATAAGGCAATGTTTTGTTGGAAATAAAATCGAAGATCGTACTTAAAAGTAAATAAGGAACTGAAATATTGTGTAGAAGTTATTTCTGCGATAGTTTATTATTTTATTCAATGCACAGTGCAATGAAAAAAAAATGAGAATTAAATTATTATGCCGTGATTACAAAAATTAAACAGCCGTGAATGTTTTATTTACCTTCCTAGTTCCCAATATGTTTATACAAAAAAATCTAAACATAATATTATATTATTTGTATTATTATAAACAGATACGATATTATTAAATATAAATAATACATATTATAATGCATTGAATGTTATAATCTCCTAGAAACAGCACCATCTAGGTACAACTGTGCAAGTAAGTAAAAAAGTCATAGATGGCGTTAGTAGTGAAATAAAATGGCATAGGTTCACTGTTTCTATCTCTTTCATCAACAAAGATGGCGGCAAACGGGAGCTAGGGCAGGTATAAAATTGTGGATGTGTGAGTGTATACGTGAACAAAATTTCACGTTTGACCACTCTGTTAAAGCACACATGCACAGAAACCGGGCGAGCGCGGGGCGAGGGGAGCAACGTCCGTGAAGTTGTGTCAGCATATGCGCAAACGAGGTGCGCATTCGTCGCGTGCGTTGTCGGGATTCTTTGTGCCATTCTTTGCATACCAATAAGAGTATTTTCTTTAAATATACTCCGAAATTGACAAATTATCAAAATTCGTCCCTTCACTTCTTCTTCGAACACCATTCTAGGTAAGTTAAAATTAATTTTCAAGTGATTTTCATACAAGTAACTAGAGTTTTCGGTGATTTTTATTCGGGAATGTCAACAATGCGAGCGCGATCCTGCAATATTTTACATAGTTGTCGTGTTTGCTCCGCGGCTACTTCCGGTCGTTCGGGTGTCGGCATTTCGCGATGTAAACATTATCTAGTTCTAGGATTGAGCAGCATTATGCGAGCTGTCGGGAATGAAGTGTGCTCAAGGTGCTTTTGTGTTGTTAAATTCGCCTGAGTGTGCTTATTGGGATGGCGCAATTTTCGAAAGACGCGGTATGGTATCGTTCGCCCGCGATACACTTCAGTCGCGTTGGTGGCTGCATGCGATTTGACGTATTCTGCGCGGTGTGATGTCACTTGTCAGCCTATTTTATGAAATGTCAAACGTTTTACATGTAACGCGCGAGTGAATTGTAAACAAATTATTAATATTATAAATCAGTGTAATTGATAATTTACTGTGATTTTGTTTTGATTAACATGGACTGTTATTATTCGAAATTTTATCCAAGGCGTGAGTATTTACAGTCATTTTATAAAAATAAACACAGACATTCCAGACATATTTTCATGAATTCCTGAAATATTTGGGATGTTTTGTGAATATTTGGCGGTTTTAGAGATGAATCTGATTGTTTTCTCATTCTATTGGCTACAATAAATGATTTTAGGACGGATTTAAGTGAATTCAATAGTGGAGGCTTTTGGATATTTGGTGAAATGCCGTCGGCAGAATAAATTCACCGCTTTTATTCTTTAAATAAATTTTAGTTACATAAATTTATATAATGACATGGTTTTCTACAAATTAATAATTTATTAAATATATGTATATGTAGTAAATATTATATTATATATATCTTAAAATTCTATAAAAAATAAAAATGGATTAACATTTAATCCAAAAAAATAAATTTTAAATATATTGTTAAAATACATAATTAGGTAGTAATATTACACAAAAATACACAACAAATGAAAATATATATGTGGTTATTTTTATATTTTTATGAACTTTTGTGTTAACATATCGTTTTGTCCTAATGCATCGCGCTACGCTAAAAAATATTATACATACTTAAATACTTATTATAATGAATTACAATTATTTACTTTATTCATAGAAAAACATTATAATAGAAGTTGTTAAGCAGCTAATATTTTATTTTTTTAGTACATTTGCATTTATAGTATAGGTAGGTATAAAAATCAATTAAATGTTTTTTTTTAAATACAAGAAAATAAAAATAGTCTTTTAATGGATAGTATTAAATACTTTTAAAAAAACCTATTTTATATACATAGTAATTTTATAATATAAAATTATTACTCATTTAAAAATTAAATTATTAGTTAAAAAGGTAAAACGCCTTCGCGTCCTTCGAATACCTATATATTATTGTTTATAATAGTTTTTTTTTTAATATTAATTAATAATAATCAACAATTTTGTTTATTTAATTAATTTTATAAAAAATATAATTATAGGCACCTGCTAATAATACTCAGCTAATGGCATATGTTCACGATAAATCAAATATAGAATTAATCAATCTTTTAGTTTAGGTATTTAGTTTTTTTTTCATCATACGATATGTTTCAAGGATATAAAATAATATATATCCTTATATGATGCACCACAACAATTAGATATGTAATAGCTTCACAGCGACTAAAAATTCACAAGCCTTATAAAACATAATAATAAAGTCTTCTCTTATTACCCTGCCTATAAGAAAACTTATAAACAGCACTATTACGCTCGCTTTTTAACATCTTAAACATCCATCAATCAAGCCGCGATCACTTTCAGCGGCCGTTTTGCTTTTATTTCATCGATGGTAAAGAGCGACGCCCGCGCCCGTAAGTTTATAGAGATCGTGAAGCTTCACTTACAGTATCTCTCGAAGTGGAATGGGTGCCAAGAGTTATTTTGGTCAATACAGTTGATGTTTTTATTGCGACCGACGACGGCGACGACTCGCGACTTGCACGACAAGCAATAAGACGTGTAAACTGCTGACGCTCGGGGCCCTCACGCGGCGTCGCATCTAATGGCCGATTCGGAACGATTTATCACGTATTCTGTCTTAGCGAAATTGAATTTAGAACCGTTTTATACCGAGGAGAAGGTTATTACTTTCCTTGATTAAACCCTTTTTATCACTTTCAGCCTTTCTCTTGTTCGCGGGTAATTTTACAAAGTTTACATTCATGTTACAATATGAGTTAATAAGAAGGTATATTTCAGAAATCTCAACGTGTAATGAATAACAAGGAATTGTTCTTAAGTCTTAATATCACATAAGTGTTGGTTAGTGAGTTGCTCCAAGTTGCTTGAATGTGGAGGCAAACTGACTTAATTTGAGGTTTGGTAGAAGCTCGCTTCGGATGCTGTAATAGCTGAGCCCTGCCCATTCACTTACACGGATAATTTTATAGCGGCCTTTAAGAAACAACAATGTAGGCCGATAAATGGCATATAGGAAGTTTTAATTTTGGGCAATGCGAGTAGGAAAATGCAAAATGGCGCGAATCGAAATAAGCGGTAACTTTTTAAATATTTCTAAAAATATTTTTTGTTCCAACGTATTTTAAAAAATCTATACTAAAATCGCCACTTATTAACCTAAGCTAAAACATTTTTTTTTTCATTCAAGGAAATATAGCGATATTTAATCTGCAGATAGAGTGAAAACGGAAGCAGATTAAACCTAAAAG
Organism: Hemithea aestivaria; assembly: GCA_947507615.1. Taxonomy (NCBI): domain Eukaryota; kingdom Metazoa; phylum Arthropoda; class Insecta; order Lepidoptera; family Geometridae; genus Hemithea; species Hemithea aestivaria. The sequence goes on from OX382328.1 coordinate 4,326,971, forward strand.
ACTGTCTCTGATACGATTTCAGAACAACACCGGATACATTAAGTCCACAGATACCTAAGTACTTATACATGTCAGATTTTTTATAGGTACTTTGATAAGCTTCACTTTTTTTATTTATTCATATAAAATCATCATAAAAAATATTTGTCACCCTTCAACGCATGAAACTATTTTACTAAACTTTTTAACGACTGAAGCGATTTTACTGAAATTTACTAGGTAGCCTATAGATTATAATATAATCCTAGACCAATTCTAGACTAACGGGAAAACCGCGGGGCGTAGTTAGACTTGAAAATCTCATAGTTTTAAATACGAGTAATAATTGCTATATCGAACTTTTTTCATACACCGATTTCACAGACTTTTAGCAATCTTCCACTGGCTATTGGTGGAAACATACGTATTTGCCAATGTCCAGTTTTATGAGTACCTAAAAATTAAAATGTTTTCAAGTAAGTATGTCAATAAGTAGTGTAGATGAAAAAAAAAATCATGTAAAAATTAAAATATTTTCAAGTAGGTATATCCAATGGGTGTAAGTAGATTGTGTAGATGAAAGAAAAATATCATAGAATATATTTGTTTTCCGTGAGCAAAAAATGTTAAAAATAAATTTAATTTATTACCCCACTTCTAACCAGAATATAATATATTCAGTTATGCTCATTATATTCGGCATTGGATAATAGCGATTGTATATGCGCTTAATTAATTGGACAGGAATGTGTGGATTTTGTTGAATTTTTCTCAAGCGTATTCTAGAATTCACATAAAAAGTGGTGCTGGGAGCAAATGGCGACGGGGGGCAATTCTAAGTTTTAAACTTAATAGGCAAATAGGTTTTTTTCTTATTTGAGTGAATAATTAACAAATCCTTACTTCATAATCATCAGCCTACGTTCGCCCACTGCTGGACATTGGCCTAAATAATAACTTATCGTCATTTTATTACTTACTTGTGTAACTTATGTACTTATTTTTATTAATTTCTAGCTGCGCCCAGCGGTTTTACCCGCAGTACTTATGTAGCATATGTGTTATTCCAGGGTCTAAGCTATCTCTAGACAAAATTTCAGCTCAAACGGTCCATCAGTTTAGGCGTGAAAGAGTAACAAACATCTTGACATCCAGACATGTAGACATCCATTCTTACAAACTTTCACGTTTATAATATTAGTATAAGATAGTTAACTTATAAATATGATAATTTTATTTAATGTTAATTATTATCCAACTGATTTATTGAAAAATCCTTATACTCACAAAAATGTCACCTATTTTTAAAATATAGAACTTTAATAATATGTATATTAATATATTTGTATAACTTCATAATATACCTATAGTATAGAGTTAAGTGTCCAACAAATTAAATCTAATTTATTTGAAAAAAAAATAGAATAGAATATAAAACTCTTTATTGAGCATTATAAGTACAAGCGAATAAGCACATCAGAAAAGTGTTATACAATAATAATTATACTTATTGCTATAGGTGCTTATTAGACAAATTTAAATACGTGAGTATTTCAAAATTTAAAATTATACAAAATGTAGAATTTGTTTTACTACACAATTAGTAATTATTTAATTATATTTTGCGGAACATATTTTAATTATTTATTTAGAAAAAGTTACATAATGCACATATTTTAATATTAACACACTAAATCTACTCCCATTGAACCTTAAGTTACGGAATCACACCCGAGCTTGTAATAAAAATTGAATGAAAGTAGGTGGCACAGACCCAAGCGCCGCTATAATACATGCAGAGATAAACCACTTTAAATATGCACCTGTCAGCCAAACAAAATGTTCCCGTGGACCTGTAATTTTAAAACTGTCGATTCCTACTTATATTGTGTGGTTGAACCATTTTGAAATTGCGTCTGGCTTCCGAACATAATGTTTCTGATGTTGTGGTAGCCGAGACCCAATTTAAAAGTGGTTGATAAGATATTGGTTATTCTGTGGCACCGTGTGAGCCAGCTACCTGCTCTTGGGTTATTTTATTGACCTGCGTAAAGTCCCTTAATCCGTAAACCGTCTCTACGACCACGAATCAGATCCATTCAATATTAACTGCTACACCCTCACAAATCATTTCCATCTATTATTAGTTTTGTGTAAAAGCTTTACGTTTTTAATCAGTCTTTTCGCGGTCAAATTGCTTTTATGGTTTCATTAAATAGAGCATATAATTGGAAGTGTTTTTAGTTAATAGTTAATAGTTGTGAAAACGGTAGTAAATGAGTTAATATTTTTTGGTGGTAGACTTACTATGAGGAAGTTTCGTAACATTGTGTCATAATTAAACTTCTGTAGAACAAAGATGGCTACCGTATTGGTTATTTTATTAGTTATATATGAACGAAGAATATAAGTATATGTTATTTGTTGATAAATTATTATGTTTTATTATACAGCACAATGCTAAGACTAACTCGCACTATAGGTACCTCTATAGATTCTGCAGTTTTCCCAAGTTGCTTTCGCGTCGATGTCTTTTGTAGCCTATTTAATAAATGCATTTGAGATTTAGTGCGTTCATCAAATAACCTTTTATTTAAAGTACAAATATATTCTAATAGGGAAAAATACTGTTCAAACAAATAACTCATAAAGTGAGTAAAAATCCGCATCACGACTGGAATACAGGAGATATGATTTCGACGAGTGTCCAGCCCAGTAGCCTCGCTCTATTCTCGGACTCCTATTTGTGGATTACTCTTGTGTGAAACTCCTACACCCTGAAACAAAATAAACCTTAACTTCAAAGACATAACGCCTATAACCGCAAGATCAAACGGCAGTCATGCGACCTTCTAACTCGACAGGGGGATTCGAGCGAAAGGACCTACTCTTTGCCTCTTATTTATCTTAATTTCGCTCTCCAAAGAAGTGACAAATGGGGATTATGTCTGTGGAAACGGTGTCGCTCGCACTTCAGTGCAACGCTTTCCAGAAATGTTTACATTCATAATTTAATAATTACGTGACTATAAATTGCTTACGTATGTTTTTGCTTTTGATATTAAAGCCGGCTGTGCAGAGGTATGATGAAGAGAGAACCACGATAAGTATTTATATATTGCCACTTGCCTCTGTGTACACACCTATTTTACGATCTTACTGAAGAGTGCGTGGACGACGCAATTATAAGCTCTGTAACAGTAGTTTGACAGGCGTAAGTAAACGCCATTAAAACTGTGAATAACTATATTTTTTCGTATTTTGAAACAGCAAAATTAACAACAGTGACTACAAAATCAACGGCAAACTAATGTACTGCCATCGAAATTGGTAATAATATGTTGGCGGCACGTGTAGAGCATATACCACAAAACCATCTATACTACACAATAGGAAAAGTCCTGTCGCGTCGTGGCCTACTAATGTGTAATGTGTATAGCCGACTTAAATTCACTTTGGAATGGGTTTTCAAAGTTGAATATAAGTAAAACCGATTTTGTTTTGGTTATTTTTATGGAATAAAAGATAAACATCAGAGCGTTTGTTATTTTATGGTTTTCCGGTTTATTAGCAGAATATAATTTCAATTTTTACCTACAAAGTCGAATAAAATGTTATATTATAGAACTAAGAATAGTTTATTTATGCAACCACCTTCCAAACTTACACATAATAAAATCAGTAATAGACTATATAACATTTGTACCTTTTTTTTTGTAAAACATACTTTATTTATTACCAATTTTTCACCACCAAGTAATATTATTGCCGCTGTTTTACCAAAATTGAGTTATATTATACCACCATTCAAATTCCCGTTACAATATCAATAAGTAGTCCCATTAAAACATGTCGCGTTGCTGGAAAACTTTAGCTTTTATCGATACAAAATAGTCGAATGATTATTTAAATAAATCGATTATAAATCAGTACAAACCTGAGGAACCAGTTTCAGAAGGTTTCGAGAACTGAGTCATACGATTGTGTAATTTATCTCTAAGCAGTGTGCAGTGTGCTTTTATTGTTATTGACTTGTCGTTAAACTGAGATTGTGCTGATTTGTTCACGTTTCAAAAGTGGTTATCGGGAAAACATTGGGACGATTTTGTTCTTGAAATTGTCGCGCTTAAATCTAGCTTCCTTCTACACGTAAGAATAAATAATGTATGTACTTAATAGGATAGATTTTTGCGTGAAAATGTTTGTTAAAATGTAAAATGTAGTCACTTTCCCCGTTTACTTGACCGACAATATGTTGGCAATGACCGACACCGCGTCAACAAAATTGTGGCTTCGCAAGTTGCAGCGTGTTAAAAGCGACGGTAATAATCGCTCACCATCGCGCCCGGGTGTCTGGCGCAAAAATAATAATATGTAGGTACTCTCTCGAACCCCACTTTATTGAATTGAATGGGTTCCCATTTATTATTTACGAAAATAGTTGATATTTTAGAACCAAACTCTTAGCTTCTAGTAATTTTTGAATTCTAGTGCAAATTTCTGCCATTTACATTGACCGGACCATTGACACAGCTGAAACAAAAGCCGAACTAACGGTGCTCCAAACACAGTTAAATTCAGCAAAGTTACTGATCTGGCCCATGTACATAGTTAGATCTCAAGATCTACAGTTCTCTCGTAAAATCAAATGTAGAAGAATGAAAACATCGTTTCAGAAACAACACTATATTTGAAAACAAAATTACGGCAGCAGTTTACAAATAATTTTCCCGATTGAGTGCACCCCACACTCGCACGCGCCCTGCATCAGGTAGAATTCAATATGAAGCTTGTACTCGCAGAGTTCACTTGTTAAACTATCGTTTATAGTTGGAATTGTTGCCAGCAGCGGCCCGGTCTTGGCGATTTAATTAAAATTGTTATTTGTACGTTTTATTTCGCAATTGGTATCGAGTTCGCTTTGACGGCTCGTACAGTTTCTAGCGCGACTCACCTATTGCAACAAAGGCAATCGACAAACACTAACTCTCGAGTAGATTAATCTTTCACGATGTGCGCTCATTAGTACGTATTATGGTTCCTGGGCTAGTTCTTGGAACTAAAATATACAAATTTATCATTGGAAGATTTTACACGATGAGCAAGCTGTGTATAGAAATGTAGAATAGCTATAATATGTTTGACCTTTAAAACTGTTTTCCTGTGTTTTCATATTATTATAATGGGCATCTCATCTATAAATCAGACTTATTAATACAGAGGTATTATAATTTTTATAATGTTAAAGTTCGAAAATTATGTTGTGATACAACATTCATGAAATTTCTGACCCACTAAAAATAAATATTACTAATGCAAATATTTTTATGATGTAGATTCTAACGCAAAAACTACTAAACTGATCGGGCGCATTTGTATCTAGTTATCTCAGGTCATGTGACTTGACATTTTTAATTTTACCGCATTTTTATATGTTTACTAAGCTTTCGAGCGCCGCCGCGCATCTTGATTAACCAATCTCAGCTATAAGAAAAACATAGGTACCTAGTTAGAAAGTAATGTGTATATTTAGTCCTTTTAAATATCGACACATAATCAAACGACAATGTCGATATATTTTCGATCATGTAGGCATGGTAACAAACCCCTCCCTACCTGGCTCCACTGAACATCGTGCCAGATCATAGTGATGATGTCTGCTTGGCGATACGGTTTTGTCATACTAAACTATGCTATTAATTTTTTCACTAAGCGATTCGTGAGTATATAGATTCATCTTTGTAAATAAACGGCATAAACTCACTTGCTTAGCTTTTAATCTCGATATTCACAATTACCTCCAACCATGTAACTGTAAATTGTACTTATACGATTGCATTACTTACCTACGAGATACCTACTTCTTCTTCAATGAAAATATCACCCAAGCTCCCATTTTTCGCTCAGCTCCACCGTCAAAGTTTAAAGAAAAACGTTGAACAAATCGCGCCGGTCACCTAATGGAAACATCGAGACTCGAGAGGACAATTAGAAGTTTTTGTAGCTTCATTAGCCGAAACGACGTTTGTCCAATAATGTTAATGGGAAACGGGAAACAAAACCTTGATTTCGCTTTTATTGCTTCTCTGAATTAAAAAAAAAACTTTACATAATATATTATGCTGCCTCATATTATAGAAATTTTGTTAGCAACAGACGTACTCCGTTGTACCGTTGTACTCCTAGAATTCAACAACTAACAAATTATGTTAGGTCACCTATAAAATTATACTACAACATAAATTATTATGCGATTGGTAGCAATGCGACATTTAATTCTATATTATCTCTTTTTTGCCTAAGATATTGTGTTTTGGAATAGTAAATTTATACAAAAAGTATTGGAAAAAGCCTTACGCGTTGATGGAATAATATGCCAGTGCCAATCTGGTGTAAGCTTTCAAAATACTGTAAATACGAGCAAAGATTGCACGTTCACGCGAATATAGTTATAGAACTTCGGGAACATGTATATTATGTTAGAGCTTGTGTTTTAAAACGGGGCGAATACTACATAATAAGTAGGTAACACCAGTGTAACAAGTGACATCTAAGTGTCAACTATAAACAGCTGGGGCCGGTGTATATTGATTTTCACTTGCCTTTCCACCGGCGACTGCCCGTAAAGTGTCCTGCCAATATTGCGGTTCTGCACTTTGTACCTCCTTGACTCACGTCTTGCGTTATCTACCATTGAACATTATCTCTCAATCTTGCACAATTCTTTTTATTTCATTTCCTGATTTTCCTGTCAATTTTGATTTCCTAGTCGATATGTATTGCTACATTAATCTTACCAACGAAATCTATAAAACTTTTGTTCATTTTTATAAAATCCTTGACACCTACGCCCAATTATTATTATTACCGACTTACCACACTTAATTATATCACAATCATAATGTCTCGTAATCGGATTTACCTTAATTATTAACAACACGTGTTCGACTCAATCCGAAAACCTGAATACGTTAATAGGAAAAACTGGCTTTGGGACATTATCAGTTCGATCTTAGTCATCTATGATTTGTATTCCACGAAGAGTCGGTTCCCGTCGCCTGCGCTACTTCGGCTCCAAGATTGATGTTCTTCCCGGTGTATGGAACCCGCGCGGCTGTCGCACGATAAATTAAAACAGACTCGGATTAGAAGCGGCATGATAAAACATTATTATCCTGCTTGTTCCTTCCCCGAGATCCTATGTCAGACAAGGATGCAAACAGACCACGCTACAGGACCACTTTTTTGTTCCGTGAGAGTAACCGTTAACAGTCTTAGTTCCTATTGATGACTAACTAAAAGCCACGACGCGCGAGCTTTACAGGACCTCTGTATGATGTTATGAATCTTTAATTTTAGAGTTTGATAAGTTTCAGAGAGTACTGTATCTAGAAACGATGTTAGTACTTTATGGAACTGTCATTAGGTATTATTAGTACACTTAGTGCGTAATTAAAGCCAATGTGTAGTCAGAATTGCCATGGAATTGTCATTAAAACGCTATGAATTCAAGAATTTCTTACTTATTTGGGTTAAAAATTATGTGTAGCAACAAGTATGCGAGTGAAGCGATCAGACCAGATTGCTTCGGTCGGCCATCGCGTATCTGCAATCGGTAAATGGTTACTTTAGGTCTCGATATGCGGAGTATTTCCCATGGAATGTCACCGTCGCCATGCTGCACTTATATGTGCTCGACGTTCTGAATTTTTTCTTATCGGCGATGCATTTTCTGCAAGTTTTCAATGCGAACAACGCACTACGTGGAGGCTGGTCGCGGCTGATGCCTAGTCGTTGGACTCGTTTTACATTTTTAACTTCTTCCAGTTCGTTAATTAATATTGCGGCATTTGCCTTTTGTGTTGCTGCTTTTTGTCGGGATGTTAACCTGTTGGGCGCTGGGAGTAGGGAGTTGTGCGTGACGTATTAGGATGATATTTTTCCATTATCCTGTAGAATGGTGTTGAGTGTAGATGGGCGCGGGCGCGGGCGGTAATGCCACTCCCGTCATCCATCACGCGCGGTGCAATCGTCCCGCTGTCAGTCTATTCCGGGATGCTCCGTTTTCGCTAATGATTCCTCGACGCCGTCGCCGCCGTGAGATCACGCGACATTTACGAACCTCGATTGCAGGGACGATTTGTAAGACAAAACACCGATCTGTTTCATCTTTTGATACGTTTGCGTCGTTAGTTAGATCTTACAGGATATGACGCTGTGATATGACGACATGTGCAATTCGTCTCTAACTTTGTAAACGTGAAACTTTGTAATCCCTTTTGATGAAATGTTTAGTTAAAAAAACGTATAAATCTACATTTCATTTAAAGCAAAAACAATAGCCATAGGTTAAAACAAAGTGATTTACTAGGTACCTATAATGTCGTTTACCCCTAAAATTTCCTACTTTCCATTGCTCATTCGAGGGACTCCTTTTGTCCCCGTGCAAATAGTTGCAGTTTTTAACAAAGCGTTTTATGCGTACGTAAAGCGGCTCCTCGCTTTTACCGCGCGTTCCACCGAAGTGGTGAGTTTATAATTTATTTGTGTCGCAGTTTTCTGGCGACGATTTTCCCACAGGGCTGTCGTCAGGCGGAGAGGGGAGTAGGTCTCAAACGAGCCGCGCCCGCCCTTTATGTGGTTTTTTGTGGCGGCACAGAATGCCCCCGTGGAAAACATTCAGTGATAACTGGTAACAATCGCAGCCGGCGGATGGGCCCTCTCATTCCGCGCATACCTCGCTGCCTGTGATGCTTTTTCACCTAGCGACGAGACCGCGCCTGCCGCCTGCCGCCTACCGCTCGTTGGTAGTTAGCTGGACGCTCTCGGATGCAGCTCTCCAATTAATTATTATTAACATTAAGCCTCGTCCACTTTTATTTATTCACTGAGAATTTATGGCCGCGTTTTTTTTTAGTTACCTTTATTGCTATTCGACTTTAAAATTGGTTTCGTTAATTATATTTCAAATGAAAACAAAGATAGGGTCTATTTCAAATGTACGGTAAATTACAAACCAACTTGATTGTTATCAAGATCAAAAATACCTGAACTAAAGTATTTCTCGGCAGCATACTTACCCACATAGCCTGAATAGAAGAAATCTTTAAATTGGGCAACTAACAGGCTTGAGAAATAATCAACATTTTTGACTAAGTTAACAATCAACCTCACATTACCGTAAGAATTTAACCTGAATTCAGTTTCTAAATACTTGAGGTTATGATCTGTAATAAGATGAGAATGATGTAATGATGAGAAGATGTATGATTTTGTGATAAGGAAAGTGTACGACACAAATTCGGTACTGTTTTAAGAAACTGGGAAGTGAATTTATAAGCATCGACGTAACTAATGGTGTTCTAACACCAAGCCGAGTGGAGCGGCGGGCCGCGGCGGGTATCGGCGCAGTCGCCGGCCGAAGGAACGAGAGCCGAGGGTTCATTAGTAGAGGCGCGCCTCACTCCGCCGTATTTCATTGTTCCATTGTTTTGTTTGCCCTGTCCTCTGCTCGCCGAGAGATATACAGCCTCCGCACACATCTGACACCTGTAACTGCCGCTGCTTAACTGTTTTACTTAAAACGACAAAAAACATCACATTACCCGTGTACGAGCAACATTACTGCCGTTCCTACCGTGTCGTTACCGACCAAATTCATAGAATCGGAACGTTTCATGCCTCGCTCCGCTACAATTTTAATAATGTCCTATTGTTTTTAATCGCCCCTGATTGATATTGCGATAAGTTTCCGTTAAAAGCATAAGTTTAGTAAAGCGGCAAGGTAAGGCTGCCGGTAGTTTTTCTCGGCCGAAAAGCGGCCGTCAGATTTGAAAAGCGATAGCGGTATTATCTGTCCGTTCGATCTCGGTACGCCTGCGGTCCTACTGACGTCGCTGCGTCGCCGAGTGCCAGAGATGTCGATGTTTCAAACCGTAAATAAGCTTTATTGACATACGGCTGTAAATAGAGATAACACCCACTTGTGTCGCTTCATTAAGGTCTCCTGTACGATCTAGTTCTGTCCGCGCACTCACTCAAATGTTAAAAGTTTATCTTAATGGCCGACTCCGGTTTAACTGCAAGAGCATCATTTGTCATTGCTCTCGAATGTTTTGGGCAACGCGTTCATGGATAGAGCAAGTAGGCGCACAAATCTCACGCTAGATGTATCGCCGTTCCAGTTTGCTGACAATAAATCGTATGTTTAGCGACGCGGGGACTTGTATAATTAACAATAGCGGCATTATATGCGATTTCCAAACTGAACGTCGCAGCCCAGATCGTTTGTCACGACGCAAATTGCTATTTATGAGGATTATCTATACTTAAGCAGCGTAAATCGTTTCGTGTTCTTGGCTTTAGGATGGCAATTAGTAATACTCTTTATTGAAACCATCTCCAGTGCGGAGAATAAATTGCTCTATTGGATTTAAGTCAGTAAGCACCGGGCACAATGATCACTTTTCATGTTGCGATCGCAAAACAAAGCGTGAAATGCGTGACGATTTTCTAGTTGTCTATAGCTCTTTATCTGCGAAGTTAGCACTATTGTCTCGGTTAATGCATTATGCATTGCAGCTAAAGATTCCAACCTTTCACCTGTAGTGGTTGTTTGAAGGAGCTCGAGCTCATAAATAAGGTATTGCTATTTAGCTAACAATCGACCGATGGGCATTTGGTCAGATTCCGAGGCAAGCAGTCGTGGCAGCCACGTGTGCTCGCCTCCGCATGCCTCCGGTGGAATATGCAGACCTTGCAACGTGAATTTTGGCCCCTATGCCGAATATTCGGTGAACATTGGACGCAAATAATGTACGGAATAACGCAATACAGTGCAAATGTCGATTACCATTTCACGTCACTGTTATGCGAACAAACATTGAAAACACAAATGCCAATAACGCACGCCGTTGTTGATAAAATCTATACATAATTAATATCCATAACGCAATCGAAAATTTTCATTGTTTCATTGAACGACGCGACGCGATGTTGATGTGGTAATTTATATTGAATACAAAATGAGTAACAAAAGTGTCAATATGTATATTAATAAAATATAGGGGCATCTATTAAAAAGGCAATAAAAAGCAAGTAGAATAATAAGTGGAAGGCTTTCGTCGTATGTGATTTAAGACTCACCAAAAAGTTAATTTGTGAAATTTGGATCACTGATAGGTTTTCCAAAGTTTTAAAGAGATTCCTCTCCGGTAATAAGCTACCTTAGTACCTTATATTCCATATCTTTAACAATAAAAAAAAACCATATTACCTTAGTACTCCCTTTTGACACCCTCCTTTCAGGCTACCTCCATTTCACTAATTAATTGTAATATGCTATTGTACTACCTGTATTTAATGAAATTGCATCGAAACATTCTGCGGTCTGTACGAAGCTTCATTAATCCGCTCCAATCATATCGGAATCAACATAAATTGCAGTACAAAAGCTATTCATGATGCTAATTATCATACTATTCAAACGAATACCATTCGAATGAATTATGACCACGCAATATTTAGTTTTGGATTTATGTTGTAGCTCGGGTTTTATAATACGAATTCTATTTTCTGATTTTTTTTCTGAGATATTTTGAACTCGAATCTCTTTCGTAGTAAATCAACCATCAAAAGTTCTTGTAAAAATATCATAATATTATTTTATTCATTGATTTTTATAAATTGTTTTTTAATTTTAGGCAAACATATTTTATATTCCAATACCATTTTCTGCTTTTATGACAAATATATAATTATAGTGTTACATATTATTATGTACTCGTATTATATCTAACAATTTAATTTTCGAATACCCACAACGATTTCATCTATTGTGTTAAATTTCACATACATACATATGTATTGCTAGGAGTTCACTATTACGCAAAGATTAAAAAAGCCTTCGTTAATATAAAATACCCCAAAAATGTTCTACTTAAATTACTACTTAATTAATAATTATAACTTTTTTAAATTATTACTTATTATTATTATTTACTTAAATTTATAAAACAATGCACCCTTCACTAACGAAACTTATCGCAATTCACATTATAGATTAAGCTCTATAATGAAAGTATTATAATAATATGAAATCATTAAATAAATCATTACGTCCAAGATTATTATAATCTACGTACTTATTATCATCCTCGTTGTATGGGTAAATTATTGTGTAATGTTACCATAATACTCGTATTTTATGTAAGAAATTCTTGTGTCATTTTAGTAGATCCTATTTTTTTAATTTGCTTTTATTTGCTCCTATTTTTTTTTTCTTTTTTTCTATTAGTAGGTGGGTACAGTGTACAGTGCTACCCAGGAATTCAGAATAAAGTAATATTATAGTTGTGCAATGCACCAACGCTTCTTCCCGAAGAGTCAAAAGATAAGCACGGCTGCAGAATAACTGGCACTGTTGGGGCACCCACCAATATTATAATAATACCAATTTCTAATATCTAGAAAAAGTTCCAAATAATAAAATAAATTAATATCTTTCTTTCTATTCCTTTTAGGTAAGTGACAAATGGAACTTTCGCGGTGAAATCTGATCTCATGATGCATCCGGCAGGGTACTACGCTAACCTCGGTAAGATTAAATTAACACTAATAAAATATTCGTTTTATCCACTCTTAAATTGCAGATCGTCTCCATAGAAGTAAGGTACATTTTGTTTGACTGAAAGGTGCAAAATTAAAATGGTTTATGACTAATTAAAAGCTTTCGTTTTTGATTTGAAAAGCTTGCGTTGATCGTTAAATTCTAAGTTAATGTACTTACATAAATCTATTAAATTTATTAAAGAAAAACTTTTATGATTGATTTAAAATTTATTTACAAAAAGATGTAGATTTATAAAGGGGTATCAGACAAAAAGTAAACTGAAGGATTAAAAAAATTACTCGCCAAAAGTTTTAATTATTGCGTGGCGTGGTATGACAGAAGCTTATTCTATGGTTATTAAAAGAGATTGCTATAAGCGTTTAAACCGCCAATTGTTAACTTAATTTTTAATGTTTTCTGTAAAATTGGGGTGTATTTAGAATTAAGGTGCTGGCCTATTTAGTATAAAAAAAATCAATAAATTAAGTTTTCAAGTATAAAATCAATTCTTGAATATTGAACACCAACGGTATTGCCCTAACTTTGCAACTTAGTACTAGTATCCATTCTTTGGTACTTGTAAGGACTACAGACACGATTCCATTGTAATTCTGCGCGTCGAGTGGGCCAGTCATCGCAATGGTCATCATTAGCTTCTATTCTGCTATACTAATCAATTTGTATTCCGACGCGTAACTGTTACTTGGTCGTTACTTGGACATTCATGAATGAAAATACTTTGTAGATTTCCTGCCGTACACCTTGTTGCTAACTCAACAGGGAAAAAACCATAAACCAAACCACGAACATTTCCATTATCGAATTGATAATAGTATATTGCCGTGATGAATATGATGTAGGCAACTCTTAATTAAGAAGTAAATTTAAGCTCAAAACTCATTGAAATTTATTCAAATAGGCTACAATGAATACTCCATTGTAGCCTTTGCAAGTCAAAAAAGTTCTAAAACGCACCTCTATGAGAAGAATGAGCAAGAAACTCATAGAGCTTGTTTTATTAAGATTAACATTTTTAATTTCAGGTGTTAGAAAGACATGCAATAAGAGTTGTCAAACTCTACCCGCGTAATCTAATGAAATCTTGCATATAAATATAGAGAAGCGTCCGTAAAAAACCCCAATTATTATTATAGAAATACTCGTAGCAGGTACTTATTAAATTTGTAAATCGATATTCACCCAAACTATCTCTAACCTTATTCATAAATCGAATTATGTAGATAATATTACAACATGAAATTAATTAACACATTACAAAATCAGTTGCAAGCATTCTAGAAGCACTTGTAGTTAGGTTCTATAGTAATTATATTATTAACTAGCTCGTACTCGCGGCTTTACCCTTTTGAAGAAATCCTTTGGAGGTCTATCTACATCATATAACGTAATTGTGTTATTAGTCATAACTCAATTTGTTCAGTGGTTTTGGCTATGCATTGATAGATACGAGTAAGTCAGTCAGTCGATCAGGCACTCTATTCTGACTCACACGTATAGCTCACGGATTTGCTCGCTTAAAGAAGTTCTTACCTAGCGGAGGTCTATATGTCATTTAACACAACTGTGTTCCAAATTTCTTCCTTTAGCGGTTTGGGCCGTGCGTTGATTGTTGATAGATCAGTTAATCAATCAGTTACTCTTTTTTACATAATATGAATTTTGATTTCATTCCTATTACACGTATTAGGTATATTAGATATACTTTATCTATTTCGTATCACCACGTAGATAGATTATATGAATCATAGTTTTAAATCTTTTGCCAACATTATCTGTAAATGAAAATAGAGGTAGCATTTAATGTTTTTTTATCTAACATTATTGATTTAAGGCACTCCTTCCATGTGCTCATGAGTCATAAAATTTTAATTTAATTTATTTTAATGAAGCGTATCAGTGTAGCCAATACTGGTAATTTTAATGTGTAATACTTTAGGCTAGTAAATATAACTTTTAAAAATGGATTTTAAAAAGTTTGTCCATATTTACTCAATTTGACGATGATACGAGTAATTCAAACTCTACTTTATGAGAGTATAATTTATTATTGTGATCGTTCCACTGGAGGGCAAAGGCCACCCTATCTTTCTACCACTTTTTGTGGTCTTGGCCTATTTCTAACCAGTTTTTAACCCCCGACGCAAAAACGACGGGGTGTTATAAGTTTGACGTGTCTGTCTGTCTGTCTGTCTGTCTGTGTGTGTGTGTGTGTGTGTGTGTGTGTGTGTGTGTGTGTGTGTGTGTGTATGTGTCTGTCTGTGGCATCGTAGCTCCCAAACGGATGAACGGATTTTGATTTTGTTTTCTTTGTTTGAAAGTAGAGTTAGTCGAGAGTGTTCTTAGCCATGTTTAGTGGAAATTGGTCCAAGATGGCCGCCGCTACAAAATGGCGGATTACTTTTTTCTTCCACGACCCCCTCAATATGGGTATCAAATGAAAGGGCTTAACGAGTAGATTACAGTCCACTATATAAAATTTGAAATCCAAGATGGCCGCCATACAAAAAATGGTGAAATACGTATTGCGTTGGCGGTTTTTTAAATTTTTAATTTAATTCACTTGTTGCTAAAAATCTTAACATATCCCGCCATCTTCGATTTGTGAGAGTAGATAAAAAAATTACAAACTAATGGGTCCTAGACTAAATCCATTATATACCTTTAAATGTCCTTAGTAATTTGGTAATTTTTGTAGACTGATTATGCAAAGTAATAAGTACCTACTACATTACCCGATAACACACATTTATATGCTACCTGTCTAAGGCAAGGTTACTAAGTATCAATATGTTACCTAATTGCCCATTAAGAACACATTACCAAAAAATTCTTATCATTGTTATCTTTTCTGCGAAATCGCCTCATGTTTTTTGCTGTGACGTCACGATAATATCTAGAGGAAATTTTTTAACTAAATATACCTACAATAATTAATTATATATTATGAAAATCATTGACCTTGCGTTTATTTTTGTTCTCAAATGTAATAGGTACTTTCTGGAATAATTAAGTAACAAAAAGAATGCGCAAAAAGTATTTTTTTCCTTAATCTGCCATCCATGGACCTAGAAAACAACTGGATGGAACTTTTTGAAAAAAGTAATGATGCCCCCCTAGGATACTAACCCAAACCAAGTCACTCGCACTCTCGCAGTTACAATACAGTAGGTTCCTCCGAATCCTACTCCGAATTTTGTCATTGTCAATGTAGATAGTTAGATCTTACCTTTCTTTATTTATGAGGGAAAATTGTATTTTGAGATATTTTTATCAAAATAGTAGAAACTGTAACTAGCGCCAATGCATTTTTAAAAAGTCGAGTAAATGTTCCTATCATGACTGCTTTCCTAATACTCAGTATACTTAGTGTCCACGGTGTCTGTGCTTCTTTGATTTGGTAATGACAGTAACTCCTTGACTAGTATTTATTTCTAGGAAACCTCACAGTTATTGCGAGTGGGTTGTTATACTGTGTATTGTCTCATATAAACGGCAATTATAAAATTCCTGTTTCCAGAGACATTTCAATTCTATGAACAGCTATTTAACACAGTAGCTACGGCCCTTGATGTGTCATTTTAGAGTTTTTAAACCATTCGTTGAAAAGTTAATGTCACAATTAACGACGATTGCCTGCAGACTGACCTTCTATATAATTAGGAACAGCTAATTCTCATACTATTGTAATGAAGACAAACACCACACTATAAAAGTGAATTTAATAAAGTATCAAACAGACAAGCTCGTTTTCAATAAGCGCACGCGAGATGTAAGTACATGTATGTTTTGTTTTAATCATAACTTGGAAAACCTTTATAACAAAAAAAAAACCAAATCGTTTCAGGCGTCTTCGAGGAATCGGTGAACATAATAATATAATGTACTTACGTACATAGAAATCAGTAAATTTCGTATGTTTTTTAACTCTATAAAAACTGATAAATCAGGAGACGTAGTAAAGCGCCTTCATCTTGTGCCTCATCTTAACTTTAGCTGATAGTATCCTTGCTCTCATATCACTACGATAAGTATACTAAATAATACGTATTTCAGATCACCTTGAATCAATTTAGTCTTATTGGCTACTAGTTTTTACAACTACCCATGATGTGTAGAAAAAAGTTTGAATTACAATACAACTTTTATTACGAGTACAACAATCCGTGTTCACACTTTAACATATTACTAGCTGCGCCTAGCGGTTTTACCCGCTGTACTGTCGGCTATGTGTTAATACAGGATCTAAGCTATCTCTATACCAAATTTCAGCTCAACCGGTCCACACGATTAGGCGTGAAGAAGTAACAAACTTACACACTCACTCACAGACTTTCACATTTATATATGACTAGCTTACGCTCGCGGCTTTGCTGCGTGGCAAAATCCTTTCTTAGCGGAGGTCTACGTCATAAAACCTATCTGTGTTCCAAATTTCAACCCAATCCGTCCAGTGGTTTAGGCTGTGCGTTGATTGATCAGTCAGTCACTCTTTCCTTTTATATATTTAGATATTAGTATGATTACTTGTCTGAGATCTAGAATGTTCTCTTATCTGCTAGTACAATTTTACGGCTTGTTTAGCAATAATTGGAGCACGGAAAATGTTTTCTAACAATTATTGTTTTAGTAGATGATCACTGTCGGAAGGAAGCCTTATCATCAAGATTCCTAACCATACTACCATTGTAGTTTTTTTATTATTAAAAATAATTATAGGTTAGCCTTCTACCACGATCTTGTGTGATGTTAAACGACGCGACGATGCGGCCGTGAATGGTAGTGCTCCTCATCCTGAATCTTAAGAGAAAAGAAAATAAAAATAAAAAAAAGTTTGAAATGATATGTATCTGTAAGCCTTAAGAAAAAAAATTACAACAGTACTTTATACACCCCTTAGGCAGGTACTCTCTGTATCCAGTCTTTGATAGATACCTTTTTTGACGTGACAAAGAATCTTCCGAACATTTAGTGAAAATACATGCATTAGAAAACTGCATATTTTCTATTCAAAAACTACAGATTTTCAATTTCAAGGGGATTGAGTTATTATGATCTTTATATTGGTAATGCTTAAGTTTTCTTATATTGCAGCCTTCATCAAAGATTAAAACTTTCGTTCTTTTTAACCGAAAAGATTTTTTAAGCATAGCTGTCAATGTAAATTTAATAGTAAAGTCAAGAAAAGTTCACCGGTTAATTAGAGCAGACGATAAAACAAATGGCGACGCAGTACATCTGCTCTTTCCTTAATTAACGCAGTCTCAGGTTGTTTATAGAGTGCCGGGAGCTTCGATTGATTGGCCAATTATACACCACTAATGCCTCCTCGGTTCCCGAAACAATTTTGTTAACTGCCACTATTACTTTTACTAACCTAAAAGCGTTTTAAATTTTGAAATAGTTTATTTTTGTACGCTTTAGGACTGAAGGCCAAGGTTTGGAAAGCAAACTTGTAGTCACAATAGTTTGTTTTATTAAAACAGGTTTGTTATAATTAGCTTCTTATGTGTACCAGTTTTAGTGTTTTTATTGCCCAACTTATACTCATTTTGTATAATATTCGCAAAGTAAAGCCCGTATGGAAGCTACCACTTTCTCTGCCTAATTGTCATTTGCTGGTAATGAATCAATTACGTATTATGAACTGACTACTTCGCGTAAATTATAATTAATGACTTTAAGTACACTGTGCATATAATTATCATTACCTACATTTAGTGTTAATAACTTTAACACTTTTTCACTTTTTTTATTTAAGCTTTATTCTATGACATAACGTTAGTAAACTTTGAATTATAAATCTGTGTATATAAAACAGCACTTAACTGATCTATCAACGTATAGCTGAAATTTGGATCATACATATCGGACGTAGGCCTTCGCTAAGAGAATATTACTAAACGCGGGAAAAGCTACGAGTTCCAAAAAATAGAGAGCAACATTCCACAACAAAAATTTGCTGCTGACTCAGTCTGTTTACTTCCTAATATGTAAAAAGAAATTCCTAGAAATTCTAGGCGCTATCACTACGCGACTCAGGTCGCCTAGTTCATAGTTCACACCAACCATAAGTGCCTCACCTTGCCTTAAACTATCTCTGAAACGTCGCCTTTATCGACGTCAATAACCATAAAAGTATGATTTATAAACGTCGCCTAACCATCGCATCGGTTAGTGTAATAAAATCGTCAGCATTGTGGCTGCGACATGTGCTGCTGAACTGAGCATTTCTATTCTAATTTGATTTATTTTAGTATAAATCATCGTCTATTATTATGAATCCGAGCGTCAGAAAAGTTAAATTAAAAACCACAACTGTTCAACAAGTATGTAAAGGCATAAGTTAACGGTGATCACTGAAATGTTATGAACTTAGAGCGGGAAAGTCGAGTGGTCGTGTATGTTTACACCCGACTTGCCAAAGGGCATGAGTCGGGAACACACACCTGATGTCCGCCGCTGACCTCACTCTGTAAACGAGCGGTAATGATGAAGAGTCGGGAAGTGTGTCGGATGCAGCGAGTGCACCGCGCTGGCGACGCGACGCGACGTTGCTCACTTCAGACGCCTCCATAACCCGCGTGACATAACACAACTCGCCCCGCCCACGACCTCTCGCTCACTCGCCTCCTGTGCGAGCGAGACGCGCACACTCCCTCCGTCGAAGCCTCCGCGCCGTACTGTTTCCGAGAAAAGCCAACTGTTATTATCAGCTTCGAATTGTTCTCGAGTGCTCGCCGCTTCATTTCACCTCGTCCCATGAATGAATCTCCGCACCCGCAGGTGCTCGCCCCGGAGCGGCAAATTTTGAAGGCGATTACCCAATCTTAAATGCATAGTTACTCGCCAATTTCCAGCACGCCACATGGTAATTTCCAGTGGCCGATGCTGTTACGCTTTCGGATAATTTGGGAGGCTTCACAGGAAGTCGAGATTTGGAAGCACTTTCGCCTAATTTAGATTTAGATGATTACGATTTTGGCTGTCAATCCTGAAGCGATGCATCACGGATGGACGGGCGCCCGTCGGCGTCGACTCGCCTGTCAATCACCCACTATTGGCAATTGGCACGACGCACGCGATAATTTCAGCTTGTGATAGGAGATTCGGTGATTGCTGCCAATGATTGTATAATGCTATTGTAATTACTTACGTACATTATATTCATACACTTTAATATACAACGTGGTCAACGTGCCGCGCGGTCTATTTAAAATCTCATTAGATATGCTGAAATTATTTTAGAAGCGGTGCAAATCGTAATTAGCGTCCGAATCATAATCTAACAAACATAATGTTAATATTCAACGGGTTTTAAAGTTTCAAAATGAAATAATAAATGATAGGAATTAAGTAGAAAAGAAAAATAAGTACTTGTTATCAGCGCGAGCGGTCGCTAAAAGCCAAAAAGAAGAAAAAAGCAGCCTAACATTTTTTTCTAAAACATCAACATTCTAAATTCTGTGATTGCTAAGAGAAACAAATTTTCTTAAAACCACTCTATTTCGATGTAAACGAGCAAACAGAACACTAATAAAACTAAAAACATTGTTTTGGATGCTTGACAAATTTATTGGGCAGCTTTGGAGATACTAAAAACCGACTCTTGGCACTTAGCACCTCATTGGACAACGCTGATTTACAATAAGATTAGGTTTTGGTTAAAGAACCACAATAATAATATTATTGTTTTAGAAAGTTATTGCTTTTCAGGTTAATTAAAGCTTTAGGTCAAAACCATTACAAGTGCCATTTTAAGAAGTTGATTTAGAGTAAGAACTACACCTGGATTTGTACTAGATTTATATTATAAAAAATAATTGTTATATGAACAAAGAAGAATTTTACCCCAACCTTTTTAAAACCCAAAACCAAACCGGAAACACCACCGGAAACCACCACACCACCACCACCAACCACCACCGGAATAAACCTTAATACAGAATCAAGATAGATAATATAATAAAATCAAGATATGTTTACAAAAGAATGTACAGTGTCGATACAAAACCATGCAACATCAGCATATCATGTCGAGGACCAGTCCACAGGGCTTATTTTAGCTTGCATCCTAGCACCACTGTAGACAGTAGACACTGATAATAAAAGTACATTATAAAGCTAAATTATTATTAAGGATAGGTGGTTTTTGTACGCTTTAAAAAAAAAAAATTAAAAGAAATGGCAAAGATTACGGGAATAGTAGACTTTCAATTACAAGATTCGTAAATCCATTACATAACGTTTTAAATTATTATGATACATCGCTAAATTATTGCATTACCTATGAGTCAGGATCACAATAAGTATTATCTAAGTAATTAATTCATTGGTTCGTTATCTGATAGCAAATTAATTATATTTTTACAACCGATAACAATGTCATTACTGTTGGACGATTGGGGTTTTTGTTGTTTACTCATTGCATTGGTAGTCACTACAACAAATATTTTATTTTCATTATAACAATTCTTAAACATTTCCCACGCTAGATCAAGCCTGTCTCGTGAGGTCACTTATAATCACTAAACAATTTTTTTTATATTATAATTGATATTTTGCTAAAGTCCTGAACCTGTGCAAAAATCTGTATAAAAGGGGTTTATAAGTTATTCCAGGTCTCAGCATAGGCCGAGTAAAATATGCTTTTGTATAATTACCTACATCTTTTACCAGAAATCTCCATCTTTTTCCATCTAATGCCAACTGCTGTTACAAGTACCCAAATATAAACACAACAAATCGACGGGTTACGATATGAGTGTCAGTGTTGCCAGTGCCTTATCTTCAAAAGTAACCTTATCAAGTACAAAAAGTAACGTTTTAACAAGAAAAGTAACGCATTTTTAAAATTTTCGTATTTTTATACAATATACCCACACTACAATTACTCGAATTTATACGCTTACTTATTCAAACATTTCAGTTATTATTTCCTATTTTTTCAGTTTATTACGTTAAGAAGTAGCTATTCAAAAAAATAATTAAATCTTCTTACAAAACCAAAAATTATACGAAATTGCCTTATTTACTACCAAATTAACTATTATTCACCATTACAAGGAAGAGGTGTTCAAATATTTAGTTCAATTTAAAACAAGTGAAATTTTAAAAATACTTTTTAAAAACACGCTTTACTCGTCAAGACGAATCAAATGAGCCCAAACTCGATGGGGTTGCGTTGTTTAATGACAGAGTTCCTATAGCCACCTTCCAGCTCCATCATCAGATCAGCTCCATGTCATAATAATATTGCATTGTCATCCGATTTACACACACATGCAAATTTTCAGCTCAATTGGAAACCGGGAAGTGGGTCAAATCAAACTTGCAAGATTTGATTACAGACAGACAGACAACAGACAGGTGAAAGTAATATAAAGCTTGTAATAAAGATCACTGTCCCGAAAAGTAACGTAAAAGTAACGCAAGGGGTCAAAAACTAACGTAAAATGTTACAAAAGTAACGTTCTGGCAACGCTGAATGAGTGTGCACCTCATGTTGATATATAGAAATAAAGTTTTTAAGCTCCTGCTGTAAAGGTAGTATTGTTGATCCCACAGGTCGAGCCGACGATTCGACACTCGATCGTAGAATTGGAAGCAAACAAACCGGTTACCGACAGTAGCCCGGTAACGATTGTTGAGCCACAATAAACTGTTGCTCAACACCATTATAGCTTATTATAATAAACCTTTAGCCGAATAATGAACTTCATTAATTATGCATTAATTTTGAAATATTCGGTCATTCGAGATTTTTTAACATTCTTGGTTACTGGCAGGTAACAAGGGGAAAATTAATATTTTATTGTAATAATTTTAAATTTATGTCAGGTTCTCGTGGCATTCCATGCATGCATTAAGGCTAATCAACTCAAATTCTACAATAATTAATTGTGTAGTTGCTTATTTAGGTACTAAGGAAAAATATTAAGTAGATATCTGATTCAGTCGCAGTTTTATCAAAGATTAAGACACAAATTTATCAAGGTTAATAAAACTGCCTAGGCATTACACAAACACAAAATAAAACCTTAAAGTGAAAACCAATATCAAGGTCCAAAGCACTACAAAGGCTGGTTATAATATTAGTCAAGGAACCGATGCTAGGGGAGCTTTCATATGCGTACAAATAACGGGAAAATTGTAAATGCCAATATAAATTGACTTTGATGTTTAATTTTATGAACATGTAGTACCTACCTAGTAGCGGAGTTTTCTCCGATGTGCGGAGCGTCGGGCGGCGTGCAAAAACATGTAATGATTCACCGAGACGCGATCGTTTCCACCGACTCGGAAAATTCCTGTAATCTACGAGAAGCGAGACTTTCTTCACAGATCCGTGCGCTGACTCTTCTCCATACAACTCTCGAACTCATGAAACGCATCGTGCGCCAACTTTTTGTTGCAAGTCGTCAAACCATTCACCGATTTTATTGCTCTAACCGCGTAGATTGAGATTAAAATTGACTCGTGTTCATAGTGCTGTTCTGAAATCGAATATTCTTTGTTTTATGTGCGTTATCAGCAAATTATATAAGAATATTTTGTTGTATGCAATTCCTATAATAATTCTGGATGTTGATAGCCAATAATTATCAAAACAATAAATCATTTTTATGTCATGTCCAAAGTCATTAAAGACAATAACAGTAAAAAGGCAAGATGCCTCGGACTCTTGATTCCTAGTAGGTACAATGTATTAGCTGAAGAACGTCCATAGAACATTCCTAACAACGTTTTATCACCGACAAGATAAGAACACCGAAGCACCGGTGACATCACCCCTCACAGACCACGTCTTGATAAAGAAAGTGTTCAGTAGGTAACCTTTAACTGATAAGATAAACAACTTTGCTAATACAAAACAAATAAATAAAATAAATAGGTACATCCATCGACGTTAATGCCAAGATAACTGAAGACCATAAAAGAGTCATTGCTAGAGGAAAATAAAGTGTTGAAATAGACAAGATCAAAAATGAAGAAAAAGGCAATGTAGAGCTTCTCCGTGTATCGAGAATCGAGCTCCACTCAAGCGAAGTTGACTTGGCACAGACAGGAGAGTATTGGATCGAAACTCGAAATCTCAAACCCGTTTTCTGACATTTCGTGTCCTTATCTTGTGAACGGTTGTGCATATATTCGGTCTCTGTCTGTGAGTCACCGTTTGTACGTATCACCGGCTCGCCGCTCTACGCACTTCATGGCCACTCGTTCAACTCCGTCACGCCGCCGAGCCGCCTGAGCCCGCAATGACTGGACGGTAATGCGACAATAAATTAATGTCTAAACTAATAACTAAATAGATTTCTGACAAAAAACTGGAACCGGTCAGCTTCGAAACCGAACGTATTACAGCTTACCTCGCTGTCTAATGGCTATTGAAGTGTTACATTTCATTCACTTTAAATGAAGCTACCGTACTATAAATAGTATGTTCACGAGTCCATAAAATTATTTCATCTCGAATATTCCACATATTAATGAAGAGAATGAAATCATACCAGTTTTGATACTAAAAGGTTTTTATTTTCTATTGAGTGTTGTAAAGTTCCCATTAGCAATTCTGAAACATAATGTAGTTTTTAATTGAATACGATTCAATTTAATGTTTTCCATTTATAATTGTTGTCAATTTAGATAAACGGCTAATCGTAACTAATTGCTAGCTAAAGCTATGTAGCATTATAATATGTATAATAAGTAAGCTACTTGCATGTGTGCATAATATAATATTCTTGTTTAAATTTGTGAATCGTCCCCCAGGTGAAAGGACGTTTTATCTGTCATCGTGACACCGAGATTAAGTGAAAAATTTACGGCTCTTTAAATGTTTATATGCCATTTGGCATGTTCTCATATAAACACAGAGTTCTCAGTAGGGACCAAATAAAAAACTTTCGCAAAATGCGCTTACTGACTCAAACACCGAATTTATTGCATCGATCTTCGAAATTATTTCTCGAGATGACTCTGCGCTTTATCATTTGAATCAGCACTGAATTTGAAAGAGTAAATAACGATTGAATAAATAACAGTTTGTTTGCCGACGACATTGATCTATTGAATCGAATCATTGTCCAAGACAAATTAGTTAAAGTGTACAGGTAGAGTTATCCGGTTGTTTATCGATATGTTAAAGTGATGGCGCCAAACATGGATCACGCTCGGAGGTGTAGAAAGAGAAAGGGAACTTATTCAAAAGTAGGTAATGTTTTTGCTGTTCTCGTTGTGTGTGTAGTGCTGA
This sequence comes from Hemithea aestivaria, assembly GCA_947507615.1. Lineage (NCBI taxonomy): Eukaryota > Metazoa > Arthropoda > Insecta > Lepidoptera > Geometridae > Hemithea > Hemithea aestivaria. The sequence continues at coordinate 4,351,834 of OX382328.1, forward strand.
GCCGTGAGCCGCGGCTGCGCCAGCGCATGAGTCAGCGAGCGCGTGGGCCGCTCTTATTGTGCGAGCTCGCCTCTATCTATTCACACTAGATTGCTTTTCAACTTTTTCTTTTGCCTTTAACGTTTTGCTCCTGCGCCGAGATGCAAATTACCTCGAATGCATTACACAACCCGCAGTTAGTCACTAAATTATAACCAATTATGTAAATAATGCAGTCGCGAACGCGTTGCATTGGAAATAGAAACCAAGAGAGTAAATTCCTGCTCCTAAACAATGCAATTGTGCAAAAGTTAACTTGGTAGAATTTGAAACAGGCAGTTCATTAAGACTTCATTGTTATATCTCATAATGTTGTTTACCTTTCACCGCGTCGCCGTCGCTGTCGCGTTTTCTTCAGCTGCAGCGAGTCTTTTATTTTAAAAACAGATTCTTTCGCTTGCTTACCTGCTTTGTGTACAGAGGTGGTCTGAACTGTTTCATTTCCTACAAATTACTGTCCGATTGTAACGTTTTATCTGTTCTTTTGCTTGTTTAATTCTTATCTGGCGCCTGTTGTCAAAGCGAGGTTCTTATGTTCCCGACACAATGCACGGTTAAACAATATTCCCGGAGCGAGCTTACTCGTCACTCGTCACCGGTAACGGTACCGCCTATTCCGGGACAAAGGCAGATCCATGAATCATGATTCGAAATAGTTGAAACTACAAGTGTTTAACGCTGAAGTGGAGTCTAGTGACCTTTCATAGATAGGTATGGAAGTCGCATAGATTCGGTGTCGCAAACGTGAGCATTGTGCACCCGCTCCGCATGGCACGGCCGGGCTTTCTCACCGTGGCATTGTAATATATCCGTTCACTCGAGACCTCTATGTAAATGCTATTTTAATGATAATAACACCGTAATTAAATTCAATTCAATGTTTACAAAACATATTTCAATTGAATAGATAGAAACAAGTTAGAATCATTCACAATAAATGATATTATGTGTATTATGTATTCTAGTAGTCATTGCAACTTATTGACAGTTTGACTTGTTCTGAGCCTTTTTAGGTTCATAATATAGAACATGTGTTCCAAGGAATCAAAAATAAACTCTCTTGGTTTAAATATTTGAATTTTCTTGAACATAGACAACTGCTTCTCAACTTTTTATGTCTCATATCCGAAGGCAATCAACTTGAATGTTACGAAGTTTTTACGTCGGTTTTATTATTGTACATAAATTTAACTTTTATTAAGCTTTCAGCTCCAATTAAACATAGTTGAAAGGCGTTTTGTAGTGTACAACTTTAGAATCAATGTTTTGCATAAAACAATAATGTAGATATTATCGTAAACCTAAGTTTTATACAAATTAAGATTTGTTATAATAGGTAGGTACCTAGAACTATTTTATGGACTTTGAAAGACCTCTCATATTTCTTCGAGTTTGTACTTGTTCGTGCTTTTACATTAAAGTAAGTTGAAACTATTTCACTTACAGAATTTAGTTTTTAACAACTTTCGTAATTTTTTTTTAAATTAAATATTATGATGGCTAGATTTTAATATAATATAGGTAATATTAATGTATAGGATTTTGCTTCTTTGTTTTATAACACATTTCTATTGGCAAGTAAAAGTTAATGTTCAAATTTCAACAAATTCACGAAGAAAATCTCAACATTGTTTCATACAAAACTTTAAATTGTTTTGAAGTATTATTATTTCCATTGAACAAGTTCAATGAAATATTTACTTATGGAAGTTTTCCTCAAAAGGAATAACAATTCCAATTAAACGCAACATTTTCTTGTGCTAATCATCGCATTGATTTAATACAACTGCCATGTACGAGTATAGTAACTTATTATAATTTAATTCTGTCATATACATGTGTCTTGTTACCACTTTGTTGTTTATTTAAGTCACCGTGGTTCTTATTTTTATATGTAAACTATTATTGTAAGGACCACCGACTACCGCAACAGGCACTGCCAGAATACCAGCGCTGGGTGTCTTACACACAGCACAATGCTGAGGCAGTTCCTATTCGGCGGCTTAGTGGCACATTTTGTATTATTTTTATTTTTTTGTATTTATTGTATGTTAAGCCGTCGAATAAATGTGTTTTCTTTCTTTCTATATTCAACTAGTGGACCCGCGCGCACTTCGTCGCACTTTATAGAAAATTATAAGTGTTTCTCTACTATATAATGCATGTATTATAGATATACCTTCCTCTTGAATAACTCTATCTATTAATGAAAACCGCATCAAAATCCATTGCGTAGTTTTAAAGAAATAAGAATACATAGAGACAAATATAACGGGAAGCAACTTTATACTATGTAGTGGTGATGTAGTGAAAAAGTAAGAAGACAAGACACTCTCCTGACAGTAAGAGATATAACGCTGTCCATAATTAGTACAGTGCCAACTAGGATTTCACTGTTAAAATCTTCTGCAACAACGCTTCTTATTCAGGAGTCACAAGATATAAAAAAAAATCAGGACGTTTCACACAGCGCCACCTAACCCCAAACTAAGTAACTTAATGCTTGTATTATGGTGGTTAGGATAACGGATATAATACTTATATACTTTTTTTTGTAAATACATACTCATAATAGATATTGAAAACCACCCAGACCAGAAACAAATACCTGTGGATCACGCAAACATTTGTCCCATGCGGGAATCGAACCCGCAACCTTCTGCGTTGCAGGCGGGTAATAGCCCACCGCGCCACAGAGGTCGTCAAGATGTTAACACTCTTCAGCCCAGTAATTTAGGTTTAAAGAACTTTATTTCTCATACAAACTTTTGTTCATTTACAATGAGATTTACAAATATAATCTATAGTTAAAATTAGTTTTCTGGCACGGCACGCACTCTTATTACTATTACAGTTGATTTTCAACAAATTTAACTAACAACATCTCAATAAAATCAACATTTTACCATTCAATGTAATAAATTATCTCATTAATGAGGTACTAGTTCTTGGCAACAGAAGGTGTATTCATAAATAATAATTAATTACTGTTGTTCATTCATATAATGTTCCACGCTCTTTGTTGCTTGTTACATTATAATAAACATTATCTTGGGCTGTATCTGTACGAGTATATTGTCTAATATTACGTTGATTTAATTAACTACAAGAAGTATCTAATCCTACCCTACTCTTTATATCAACCTCTCCATAAAAAGCGGGTTACCTAGAAGATACCCTGCTAAGCGATAAAACCGTCCATTGTGGACCAAATTGAACCTATTTATTTATGTATTACAGTAGTTACTATTATTTGATTTAGTTTCAAGAATTTTTTATCAACGTCTCCAGGCAAAACCAGTTGTTAGGAAGAGATCGCTCTGAGCGATAACACCGCCAATTTGTACCATTAGCTTCATTTTCACCTTTCTAAGTGGTATCGAGTGGTTCTTCTTATCATAAACTTCATATTATCTTATTGTATATTTTCTTGATCTTAATAATAATTAACAAAGAGTATTTTTTGTGTTGTATCGTATACCTAAGTAGTAACATTAGTAGGAGGCTTCATAGACCCATCAACCTGTCGCAAGCGAGAACTTCAGCCGCAAATGGCAGTTCCAAGCCACAACCAGCTAATACCGTTAGTTCTATGTAACGCTTGCTGTATGGCTGTATGGCCCTGCGATGGAACCTCAGACGGACTTGACATACGAATAACAATAACGTAGTGCTTGCTCATTTCGTAGAACTATTTCTTGCACACATGATATCCGGTGTAAATTATTGAAAATTATATAATATGGTAATAATTTTGGGGTTTACACTCCAACAGAACAGGTTAGATTTTGGAGTCACATCAGAATTACAGGTTGTGTGGCCAACCTTTATGTTGCAGTTTCAGGTCGCTGAGATTACAAGTTCTGTGCAACATGTGCTAATGACTGCCTCCTTCATATATTATAAGATATAGGAAACAGAGCCTTATGAGTTTTATTAGGGTCTGAATATAGTCTCTAAATGCATGCTTTTAACCCAACGTTGAGATAAAATCTAATTTACCGTATCAATGAATTGGAAGGCACAGGAAGTGAAACTAGCCTCCAGCGCTCGCTCGACCCACTGTGCGTAGGTATAGATTTCACAAGCTCACAACCTAGGCTTTGAAATTAAGCTATTCCGCATAAATACTCCTCAACTCTCAACATAACGGACGCACGGCGTTTTCAATCGCTCATATTCGCATCGATGTTTTATTTATGTTTATTGCAATTATCATACCGCTAACTTTACGTATTCATGTTTTACGCAACCGGCTATAAACTGTGACTCACTTGAGTTTTGTTTACATATCGTTTGACGTTATCATGGCGTGCTATTATATCATTGTTCACTAGGTGGTAGGTAGGTGAGAGAACAATTTCACACAGTCCACATGAGATCGGAATCGTATGTCGCTATTATCAGGTTGCATAACGTCTGAAGATATCGTTTCTGACGTACCTAGGATTGTGTCGGGTGTCCTGCCCTGCTCGACAAGCTAAGCACCTGTGTTGGAGCGGGATCGTGTAGTGTAGAGTTGCAGTGTTGGTTGCAACAAATCAGTTTGTGTCAGGCAGCGGCGCGCGGGGGGCGGCACACATGCATTATTCAAGGCTCATTTCTATTCAACGGCGACAGGCCGCCCGATAAAAAGTTCTCGTTTGACAACTTGGACGCCTGCACCCTTTGTACTTACGTCATGTCCCCTGCGCTAATACATACGGTGTTTAAGAGTACTCGAGTATTTGTCACTGTTGTATTTATGAGTTTACACGCTTTAACCTTTTTGTGTACACGTGCTATGTTATTGTTCCTAAACTGAGCTTTATCAAAAAAACAATTTTGTTTACGTATTATGCAATCATCTTCCGAATTTACCTGCGACAACAAAAATAGGAAGGAAGGCCCACAATTCATTGAACACCAACGATCGTATTACATAATACATTATATTAGATCGTTGTTGGACACTTTTAAATTTATTCGCCGATTACTCGAAGACGCCTGAACCGATTTGGAAAATTATGTTTGTTTCAAAGGATTTCCCAAGATTTTATTAAAATCGGCCGAGCTAGTTTCGGGTTATGAATGAAAACTTACATTCTCTCTCTCTCTCTCTCTCTCTCTCTCTCTCTTATTCTCTCTTATTTTTAAATAACATGTGATAAGTACGTCAGGATGACTCTCAATCAAACAACTCAGTTGAAATTACCCTCCTTAGTGAACAATAAAGAGATTCAAAGTACCACTGATTGACGATCAATTGCCGCGCCTCTCGAGGTTAGAGATCAACCAACTATAGGTACTCCTACCGCGCTCTAGGGCAGAAGCAAAAGCTCAATGTACCAATCGGACCGTGATCGATTCGGCCTATTTCACATTTTAATCACTGTCATATTATGCCTATACTAGAGATATAAGGAACTGTGTTAATGGGAAAATAACGCGAATATATGGATAGTAGACGTGTGCGCCGCGCCGCCGCGCCGCCGCCGCCGGTCATTTTGGCCACGCCGCCGCCGCCGATCATTTTATCGGCGTGAAATCGGCGTGAATTTATTTTTATTTTATTAACGTATTTTACTTATTTTAATCATCATTATTAACCAAATAAAATAATTTAAAAGACAAGAAATGTCTCACATAAATTTAAACGTCTTGGAAGGGGTAGAAAGAATAGAAAATAATGAAACTAGTCGGCGGGTCGGCATGCAACTGCCACTACAAGTTGCTATTGCTACCCGTGTGGTAAATTACTAACATTTTGTGAAATTAAAAGCATGATATTTGTATGGGGGTATGATTTGCACTTTCCACCATTTTGTTCTACACCAATCACCAAACATGCGACTGCCAACGTTGGGATTCGTTGGCAACCATTGGCATTGTGTGGCCTTACCAAAGGCCAACATGACGCCGGAGTCACATTATAACATCATGGTCGAGCCTTCGATGAAATATCTTGAACTCGTCCTCCCCGGGCGGTGCAATTTCCGGGAGCACTTTGCCCGGTTGTCTCCCCACCTGATCCGTCCGCTACTCCAGCAGTCGACGGATAGAGAGCACGGATCCTTAACCATCCGGCTCGTGCAGGTGTTTTCCGTGGTACGGACGCTTCGGAAAGTACTTGCATGCACCACGTAGCCGGTAGAAAACCGATCTCTGCTTACCACCTCTGTGGTTGCGGAGTGGATACGCGTGCTCAACATGAGTCAGTGAGCACCGTACCCTTATCGCAGTTATGGGGGAGGAACTCTCACTATTAACCATGATAAGAGCCAATGGTTTCAAGTGAAGAATCGTGGCAGGTGGCGGTCTCATTCTGCGCGAGGACACTATCGCAAAAGGGGATCGCGAAACGCAAACGGGAGTTCACTACCGACCTCCCTATGCGTGCTCGGATGAGACGCATCTTTCATGCCCTTTTCCATTCCCTTACCTGGGTGTAGATGGAGTACGAGGCTACTCATCGCTAACAAATCGACCAACGAGGTAGTGCACTTTGGAGGGTAGGATAAAACTCTTCTTCACTCCACTGAGGTGGGGTCCTCCTGTCAATTATGACCTAAAGCCGTTGGAGCCGTGAATGAGTGCTTCGGCGTTCCCGCTACCCAGGCACTATGGCGTCGTTTTTATTGGGTATCCCCGCTGCGCCCTACATTAACGAGATAGACCCACATACCCCAAGAAAAAAAAAGTACAACATAACGCCAACCCCTAAACAGTCCGGAACGACCCCTCCATGAACATGGCTTTCATATTAAATCTCCCCTCCCCATATTACAACGACCGGTCAGTGAGTCGTCGTTGAGTATACAATCGAAAAACATGTCGGCTCCCTCGTTGTATACTATTTTTATCATAGCAATACCTGCAGCAGTATTCATCAACTTCGTCATTGTAAGTCCCTGTAGGAGTCTAGTCTAAGTTTCAACAAACCCTCGAAAGACGAAAGTTTTCAATCAATGTGTGTTACCATAATGATTTACAGCACTGAAACGTGATCCTTCACTATTGGCCTCATTTTAAAGCTCAAAGTCACTCAGTGAGCTATGGAGAGGGCTATTATTCTCTCGAGGAATATTACTCGGGGTTTCTCTACGTGATCTAATCAGGAATGAGGAGATCCGTAGACGAACTAAAGACACTGACATAGCCCAGCGGATAAGCAAAGTGAAGTGGCAATGGGCAGGCCACATAACACGTAAAGCGGATGGCTGATGGGGTCGAAAAGTGCTCGAGTGGAGACCACGGACTAGCAAACTCAGCGTAGGGCGTCCAACCACAACGTAGACAGACGACGTTCAAAAGGTCGCTGAAAGATGCTAGATGCAGGTCGCTTTCAACCGGTATAAATAGCAGTCCAAAGGGGACTAACAAACAATTTACGAGTAGTTATTAACCCTTAATGCAGGCATATGCGAAAAGTGCATTCGATGGTGGAATTAATGCTTAATATTTCGTATCGTTTAAATACCTCGCCACCTCGTTAGCGTCAAATTGGAGCGGAATTAAAATTTTGATACTTAATTAATAATTATCATAGATTTAACGTAAAATAACGCCTAATATCATTAAATATAACGTCATTTAGCACGTTTTATTTTGATTTTTGTTGAATTTTACCCCACGCCGATTTCACGCCGATTACGCCGCCGCCGCCGATCATTTTTCAACCAGACGCCGCCGCCGGTCGTTTTATAATCGGCGCACATGTCTAATGGATAGGCAGTAAACAAACTCAAGTATTAAAATTTGTCTGGTAAAAATGTCGAATCCACTTCTATTATAATTTAAATGCTCTACTAGTATTATTATGATACGTAGTACAGTAGAGTTTAGATTGTCTAAACTAATTTATTCTTAGATGAGGGTCGAGGGTGTGTCAAATGAGGTCAAAAACAAAAAAAAATTATAGTACTAGCTGACCGGTGCAACATCGTCTGCGTTTGTTGAAAAAATAGTTTACATTAATTTACACAAATAGTTTCATATAAAATTCAGACAAGAACACCGATGGTACCCACTAACTTTTGTAATGTATACTACAAAAATTTAACTTAAGTATCAATAAAAACTTATCTTTACTTAATCTTTTACTTGACTCTAGCACCGACTAGCGCGTAGTTGTATATGAATTACGTCCCACCTATATAAACATCCAAAATTTCCAGTCAACGCCCAGCATTGTAATAATTAGCGTAATTTCCATACAATTTACTATCAAGTCGTAACTCGTAATATCACAGAATACATTATTAAAGGCAGATACCGCGATTTAAACTCAAGACTGACGCCGTGCTAAACAAAGGCAAAGCTTTTCAGATCAGTGCTAAAATTAATTGTGTATGTATATCGATTGTATTGTGAACATCATTCCACAGGAATCGGCCCGGGACTTTCTTTATGAAGACTTATAATATTGTGACATTTAAATTTACAATAAACATTTTTTATCACTTTACATAATGTTGGATAAGGGCATATTTTATGCCCGTATCGATAATAATGATGTTTTTTAATAGTATTAATTGTTTTTTCATTACAATTGTGTGTGGCATCTAATCTACAATAGATTATAATAGTCTGCGAGACTAATAATGTCTGACATCACATCAACGTGTGCCGTACAAAGGAGTACAACATGCGTAGGAGTTTTACGAGAGAGAAATTAAATACGTTTGTCTTGAGTCTTGGTAATTATTGTAGGACAAAGCCTGGCTTATTTTAACGAGTGACATTAAAGTATTGAAGTATCTGGAGATCTTTTGTTGGAGAATGTAGCAATAGTTTAACCCTGTACATAAGATGTCGAAGACCAATTGAATTGCTGAAAGTAGAGCTGGAAGTAAATTATGTACCGGCAATGATAGCTGAAATAATTTAGGAATACCTACATAAAAATAATATATTCGGGAGAGAATTATTAAAATGAGATATTTATATGTAATAACAATTATGTAATAACAAAATAATTATGAGAAGAATGCCCAAGAAAGTCATAGGTGTTTTTAACAAAAGGTCAAAGAATAAAGTCTATTAAAGTTGTGCAAAACATTAAAACTATCTACTAACACTAAAATAAATAAGATAAAAAAATGTAGGAGGCAGTCGTTAGGTCATGTTGCAGGCTTTGCATTATTCTTCGCGATCTGAAACTGCAACATATAGGTTAGCCACACAAACTATACTTGTTGTAATTTGACTCTGACAATGTAAGTAGAGTTACCTGTTACCTAGACACGTATAAATTGAAATTAAGTAATTATTTTTATTCATTTAATTGGCCTAAAAGAGTAACATGACACTCGTAATTTGCAATCGGTAAGTGTGAATGAGTTATCCCGCCCTCTACGTTTAATCTGCTACAATCTACATCTACGGTCGCATCATCACTTACGATCAGGCGAGATCGTGGCCACAGACTTACCAATATAATAAAACTAGCTGCGCTCAGCGGTTTTATCCGCTTTTTTAAAGCCTATGTGTTATTCTAGGGTCTAAGCTATATCTATACCAAATTTCAGCTCAATCGGTCTACCCGTTTAGGCCTGAAAGAGTAACAATCATACATCCTGACATCCATTCTTACAAAGTTTCATGTTTATAATATTACTAGCTGCGCCCAGCGGTTTTACCCGCAGTACTTATGTAGCCTATGTGTTATTTCAGGCTCTAAGCTATATCTATACCAAATTTCAGCTCAATCGGTCTACCCGTTTAGGCCTGAAAGAGTAACAAACATCCATCCAGACATCCATTCTCACAAACTTTCACGTTTATAATACATATTAGTAAGAGTAAGAAGTAAGATAATAGTAAAAAGGGAACACGACACTCGTGATTTGCAATCGGTAAGTGAATGAAAAGGCAGTGTAAGGGCCAATGATTGACCGCCATTAGCATGCGGTGCGGAAGCAACCCGGTACCGTTGATCACCATTTACTTATGGATTAAATATGTATTTCGGATACATATTTAATCCATAAGGATTTTAGTTACTGTATTATGTAGGTATAAGTTATATACTAATGGCTGGCTTCAGCCGTGGCTAGCTAGAGATCGAGCTTAAAGACTAATCTATAATGAATAAAAGGTAACTTGACACTCGTGATTTGCTATCAGTAAGTGTATGAAAAGGCAGTGTAAGGGCCAATGATTGACCGCCATGAGCGAGGAGTGCGGAAGCGACGCGACGCGGCACCGTTGCTGGCACACTGCCCGTGACCACGCTCGCCATTTACATATGGATTACATGTGTGTTTCGGATACTTTTAGTTGCTTTACGATCTTTTGGTTACCTACTTTATTTTACTATTCACTAAATTTAAAGGATGTGAACCGATATAGGAGTATTTTAAACTTAAATTCTTTTATAATACATCCTACAAGCTGTATATAGATTTATGCCCGCTGAAAAAAGTAATGTTATATCCCACAAGCTGTATCTAGCGGTTTTAAGCGGAAAAATACATAATGTCTTATTACAAGGACTAATTATGTTACCTAAATAGATACCAAACCCATACACTGATCATATCGAGGGGTCTGAGGCGATTTGACTCAAGCGCCATTTTGGTAAGTGTTCAGGAGAGCGATTTTAAGATAAAAATTTTGGAAAAAAATTCATATCTTCTGAAGTATTCCTCTTATCGGATTACTACTGAGAGTCAATGAAGCAATACATAATAAGCTTTAATTTTATATGAATTTCATCGTTTTATAAGTATTTTTAACCTATTTAAATGTCACTTAAGCCAAAATGACCTATTTTCTGTTCAAGGCAAATTGATTGAAGTTCAAGGAAATTCAGTGACGGATGAGAGAAAAAAGATTTATAGACCATCATTTTAACACATAATTCAGGGCTAAAAGACTTAAATCACAAGAAATTCTGTAATTGATCAAAGAAAAAAGATTTATATACTAAATAAACGACAAATAGATCACGGCAAAATAATTTAACAGTGAAAACACTAATTGAAACTTAAGGAAAAAAGACTTTTATCACAACATTACTTTAAACACATAGATTCAAATCAAAGAAAAATGTTTATTTTATGAATCTTGGTCTTTGAGTTGTTCTATAATAAAATACTTGTCCTTTCAGCAAATAATTTTAAATATTGAAATGAAAGGAATAAAAGAATTTACGTTAATAAATCAGCGTATATTAATTTTTAATTATTTATTTTTGTATTAAATAATATAATATATAACTTTTCTTATTAATTAACTACTTAAATACTTATTGACATTAATAAAATTATAGACCCATGGGAATCAACTACATAATAATATTAATAAATGTTTATTCTACTACTAATAGCAAAATTTGCACTCATGAAATAACTATCCATTAATTCCTAAGGGTGTAAGTTAGTTAAGAATAGAACAATAACAATGATAAAGAATATTATAATCAACGTCAACATAACGTAGTTGTAGCTTGTATAAACAAAACGCCTACTTATTTTATTATTAAAATAATACTAATAAATAATAACAATCTTACTAATATTAAAAACGTGAAAGTTTGTAAGAATGGATGTCATGATGTTTGTCACTGGTTCACGCTAAACGGGTGGACCGATTGAGCTGAAATTTTGTATAGAGAAAGCTTAGACCCCGGAATAACACATAGGCTACATAAAAACTGCAAGTAAAACCGCTTGGCGCAGCTAGTAAAAAATATAACCAAAAGTACTGATTAGCTGAGTCAAATTCCAATTAATATAATCATCCAAAACAATAAACAAATTTAGAACAATTCAAATTTGGTCACATCATGGAATAAAAAACTTATTATTTTCTACTAGAACCCGGATTTATGTATCATAAGTACAACAATGCTTGCATAATCTTTACAAAAAAATAACTTATCTGATGGTAACTAGCCCCTTAGTCCAGTCAATAAGTGCTCAAAAGGGGCATGTGGTTGGAATAGTCGAAAGCAGAAAAACTAACTTAGTAACTTTGTCCATAGTCAACTAATAACTCGGCGCCCTCTATAAACTCGGCGGGTTTACTAATAGCCATTGAAGAGTTTCATTAGACACCTCCTGGCTCCATCATCAGATCAACTCAATGGTACCAGATTATTAAACTGTCATCAGATTTCTAGACATTTGCAAAGTTTCATTATGATACGACAACCAGAAGTTGGTCAAATTTTATTTGTAAGATTTTTTTACCGACTTTGTATGGAAAACTAATTTAAGTGTCTTTAAAATAGACCATGTTTGGAAGCTCATAGCTGGACAACGATTGGAGATAGATGAAAAGTGTCAAGGTCGAAGTTGTAGAAAATTTTATGAGGTTTAATAATGTAGTACATTAAAATATCGTACAACGCACAGTTTTTGACATATATGCAAAAAACCTAAAATGGGGCCTTCTTCGGGCTCCCCCCCTACGACTCACCTCGGAGGGGTGGGGACTATTAGTATGTTTATCTCCTAACTAGTCCAAACTAAGTTACTAAGTTAGTTTTTCTGCTTTCGACTTTTCGATCCACATACCTTTTTGGGCACTTATTGACTGGGCTATAGTTTTTTTTTCTGTGTTTTGTTATTGTCATCAGCTGCATTTTCTCCACATAATAGAATCTCTACTGCATTTAAGAAAATCAGTCAATCAATCAAAAATTCAATTATGTAAGATCTTTATCTGTTAATGTCAAAGATGTTTTATCTTTGACATTAAAAATAATAATAAAATAATTAACCATCATAATTATGTTATAAATAATAAAAACACGTATCGCCTAACGCTTATCGCATTTTTTTACGCGCGCTATCAATATACAATTTTGTCACAATCCGATGATCACCCTAAATGACAGGATTCAAGCGACCGTGCAGTAGCGCGTTCTTAGGATTTATGTATGATTTTAGTAGACTCAAATGACACACTAAAACATGTCCCTTCAAAAAGGCTATGATTTAACGACCTCAAGCTGTTAGTTCGCAACCAACACAAAGAGTTTTAAGTGCCAATATTTTCTTTTAAAAATGAGATATATGCATAATTTTACAAGTTTAAGAAAAGTAAAATTGATTGAACTGACATTGATCAACTGTATTTATTCAAAGAAAAAAAACTTTTGTGACATAATTATCTAAATCAGTTCAAGGCAAAACGACTTAAGCGCCTATGCTACGAATATTAATTCAGAGTAAAACGATTCATATGACATACTTTAATGAGACAGATCACGACAAAATACTTCAAAGAGCAGTGTGATTTTTTATGGAGCAGGTAAAACAGATTTAAAGGACTTATAGAGAAAAAAATGAACAAGGAAAAAAAGCTTAAGTGAGAAGTAAGTAAAGTTACTAGTCACTTAAATGGACTTAAGGGCATGTCTTTAAAAAAAACGTGTTTTTGTTGTCGCTTCACACCACGATTTTAGAAATGATAGTCAAATTTAGGATGGAATCAAGCGCCAAAAAAGTTGTCCGATTTACACGAAACCCAGCTCAAACGAAGGAGAAAAATTCGCTGATTGCAACGATATATATAACTCAATATCGCCTGAAATGGCGCTTGAGTCAATTCGCCTCAGACCCCTCGATATAATAATACTTTAGCATTAACAATAGTGCTTATTCGTTTTAAGCACCCAGGGCTATTATTATTTTTATCGAAGCTAAAGTTGGTTCGTTTTATGTAGTGTCTACACCTACGTTTCCATAGGTCTGAAGTCTGTAGTCAAACCATCACACATCATAATTAACAATCAATTCAACTTCTGAAAGTGGTTTGGAGCACTTGAATTTTCTATAGATTGGCTTGTGGCCGATCTGTGGTTAATAAAAGTGTTCTCAACTGCTGTAGTAGCTGTAGTATTGTTAGTTTGTTTTTCTCAATACAGGCATTTGCTAGTAAAAAAAAATTCAACTTTAATAAACATTTCTGTACTTTCCTATACAATAGAGCTAAAATAAGCAACAGCTTTGAGGTAAATGAATGATTTACAATATGTGTGAATGACTAAAGGAAAAACGCTTGATAACTATAACATATTACGTAGAACGTGCGCAATTGAAGAGTACCTACCTATTGGCAGTAATGATGATAATACTATTTGTTATTGACTACTTTAGTTTGTCTGTCTGTGACCACGATAACGTAAGATGGAAAACTACCCAAAGATTTTCCAAAATCTTCAACTCGATGTCAAGAAGCGAAAGGCTTTATGTGTTGCTATTTGAAAACTTTAGAATATAGCTAATCCGGATATTAGTTAACCGTTTTAAAAAAAGGGAGGCTTACAATTCATCGGAATCTTTTTATGTACTCGCACATAATTTTCAGTCAAATTACTCGATGACGACCGATAAGAATATTACTTTTTTTGTTTAAAAACCAGAGTCGACATACACATCATTGAATTTACACAATTTAATGTTACATAACAGGCAAATATCTAACTTATTATATAACACTTGCTTATGCTCGCGGCTTTGCCCGCGTGACAAAATCCTTTCTTAGCGGAGGTCGACTTTATAAAACCTATCTGTATTCCAAATTTGAACCAAATCCGTTCAGCGGTTTGAGCTATGCGTTGATAGATCAGTCAGTCAATCAGTCACTCTTTCCTTTTTAACCCCCGACGCAAAAACGACGGGGTGTTATAAGTTTGACGTATCTGTCTGTCTGTGTGTGTGTGTGTATGTGTCTATCTGTGGCATCGTAGCTCCCAAACGGATGAATGGATTTTGATTTAGTTTTTTTTGTTTGAAAGTAGAGTAAGTTGAGAGTGTTCTTAGCCATGTTTGGTGAAAATCGGTCTAAGATGGCCGCCGCTACAAAATGGCGGATTACTTTTTTCTTCCACGACCCCCTCAATATGGGTATCAAATGAAAGGGCTTAACGAGTAGAATCTTGGATTTTAAATTTTATATAGTACAGCCCACTATATAAAATTTAAAATCCAAGATGGCCGCCATCAAAAAAATGGTAAATTACGTATTGCGTTGGGGGTTTAAATTTTTAAATTTTTAATTTAATTCACTTGTATATATTTAGATTAATTTATTGGGTTAAAAAGTGCGCATTTTAAAAACACTACATCTACACAAACGAATCTGGCAACGCAACGCAGTGACGTCCTTATCCCGTCTCCCAAGAAAACTTTTTATAACCATCATTATAAAGTTCTCATCCAATATTATGCGAGTTTTATGACTCACGATGAAATACTAGCCACAGGTGTTTTGAGTATCGACTGACTAACGCGCATTTAACGTAAATTTATATGAATTATGAATGAGCAATATTTACTTATTGCTCACTTAATAGGCCAATCTTATCGTTATCTTGGTTATTTTAGCCAATAATACAATGACAATTTTGTTTGAGAACAATCGAAGTTAGTATGCGATATTGTTCTCGTACTTAAAGAAGTAAGGGTACTAATGCTATTGGGATAACAAATTTATTGTACCTCTAATTTACATTAATGTACCTCTAATTTTATATAGTTTTTTATCTAAAACTGCTAAAAAATGTACACACACTATAAATTCCATTCTCTGATATCTGGATCTCCAGCTCCCACAGATGAAAGATGCAACAGATTTGCGAAGATGCAAAATATAATTTCTAATAACAAAAAACTATACACACAACAAAAAAATAAATAATAGGTAAATCACACTAATATTATAAAGGCAAAAGTTTGTGATTATGTCTGTTTGTTACTTCTTCACGCCTAAACTGGTGGACCAATTGAGCTGAAATTCGTTATCGTATAGAGATGACTAGAATAATACATAGGCTACTGAACAGCGCGGCGGGTCAAACCGGCTAACTGCGGCTGGGAGCAGCTAACCTAAATTTGAAGCAGTAAGTTACGAGTAAATATATGAATAATATGAACCTCTCCTGCAGTCGTTTAAAACTGTAAAATCAATTCATTGTAAAAGTAGAAACTGCATTAGTAGTGATAAAACAGCAGATACGACAGCAGCCTATGAATGCAACTGTAATAATGACCCGCATTGTGAACTGCCGGTGATTGCCTTATGTCGAAACTACACGATCGCTGCCTACCGCAGGCTGTTGTAAAAGGACAGATACAAACGTTAAAACAAATATTTAATTTTACGGAAATCCATTATAAATATTAGTTAAAGAAATAAAAATTTGAGTTAATATTTTATTTAAATACTTTCAAATGAAGAAATTTATCCGTGGCGTGCTTGAGATAATCTCAATAAAAAAAGTGAACCGTGTTGTATTTGTAATGGATAACTTTCACGATTGTTTCCAAAATCGTATAGAAAATAAACATTAAATATATATCTCCTATTAATAATTAATATAAATAATAAGATAATATTAGGTACCGTATTAAATATTTATTATTTTTCATTAAACATATATTTTGTAAATTTCCGCTTTGAACCGAGTGCTCTATCATCTTTGAACCGCGATATGTGTATTTATTACAATAATCCGTGTTGCCTACACTGTCACTCGTTCATTCTCTAATTACCGCGATCAATTTTATTAGCAAAATGTTGCCCAATGATTTTGCACAATCATCTCGTTTACGAGTAACTCCGATCAGAAGCAAGCTATATGTAATTACAATTCGTAGTAGCTAAAAAAGTTAAACGCAACCAGCATTATCTCCGGGCGGTTAATGCATCACATCACACAAGGGAATGGCTACTTAAATGGCAAATCAACAACTACTTTACAAAGTATACAAGAACTAATAGTAACATCTTTTGTTAAAGTAATGAAGCACACATAGTAAGCCAAGATAATGACTTGCATAGGTAATAGGTAGACAGTAGACATAAACGCGCGCACAACCCCCGCCACGCTTGAACATAAAAACTTCTTATAGGTACAGTTGTTACAATGTACTTAGTTTTGCTATCGAGATATGTAGTTTATAGCTTCTAAACTCCGAAAAAAGAAAAATCCGTTAGTGCGTACAGTTTGCTCGTATTCAAATCGTATACGTGCGTTTAAGTTCAAGTGGGCTTACTATATGAGCTTCTTAATTTTCAGTTGAGTATTTGTAGTTTCTTCGCTCATGGTCTGACTACAACCCTATCCGCTCATTATGTACATATGTGTGTCGCGAAGGCCTTGTTTTTTAGTTTATAAGTTCTATTGCGGCTGAGGAATTCTGCTAATAGTGGCTGGCAACATTTCGTACATGCCGCGGTCGCTGTTGCACCAGCAAATGAGTGTAATTTAACCGCAGCTCTTAGTTGGTTCTTATAAAAATGTTTTATAACCCTGACTCTAGAGGTGGTGCCACCAGGTGTCCTAATTTATACGGACTCATATGTTTGCATGTCTAATGGAGTGTGTTACAAAGTCTCACTACCACTAAGTACAGTTTTATTACTTTTGGACCTCAGTCTTTCGAATCCTGTCTTAAGATGACGAGCGCTATCCAGTGTTGTATTTGTTTTGGTCTAATTGGACCATGAAGGTACCAATTGAACCGTCTGAGCTGAAATTTGGTATATAGCTTCAAACTCTAGAATAACTAACACATAGCCATAGTCTTGGAGTTTAGTGGGTAAAACCTCTTAACGCACCTAGTACTAAATAATTCTGCTACAGTATCAGCTAGAAATCCACGTTTATCTTTTAAACGGAAAACTTTATTAAAAAAACATCGACCACCCAAAATTCAACCCTGAAATTTCGCTTCTCAGAATTGACTCTACAACTGTCTCAATTAGTGAGAGTAAAATTACAAGATATTTTGAGTCGATGTCATCACAATGGCAATGCAGGTGTTGCGGTGTGCTCACACATTACTTTGATGATTAGATCGGACGTTATAGGACTTTTTATTAGAACCGGCGCGGCGTTGCAAGATAGAATATAAGCTTAACCGAGAGAGCTCTACTAAAATGACTTTAGACTATTGAGGACCTTGCACAGAATGTGTCTTGCTGTCAAGCTGAATTGTTATTCCATATAATAGAACAGCCATGCATCCCATATATGTATTTTACTCTTAATAATGTGTATGAGACGACAGTTTAACTTGACGCTCCCGCAAAATAATAATAACCCCGTATACTTGTAATAATTTTTATTAGACAAAACGTAAAAGAGTAATACAGTGAAGATTAAGGTAAATTGTGTTATTTCTAAAGCTAACCTGGCCGCAGTAGCAGATATGCTCCAGCTCATTACTTCCGTTCTCCTTTCTTACATATTCCGCGTGTTCGCCCACACTGGAGTAAATCACCGAACGCGTAGTGTCGGCCTGACTCCGGCGTCGAGCCGCCACAATCTATGCAAATCACCGGCTCAAACTTATTGCTCTCGCCTCGACTCCTTTCCAAATGCATACTAAACAGCGACCACGCCAGGCCTTTGTTCCAAGTTTTTCACTTAACCTCTCGCTTGCTTCATTTTAATGGAAATATTTTGTTTATGGTCATTAGGCCATCGACTTCAAATAGTCCTAGTAAAGCGTCCTGAAAGCTTGTCTTGTCCTTAAAGTACTAGAGATATATTTTAACGGGATTCTGACTGAAGACAATGCAATAAAATCGGTCTAAATATAGGTACGACAAACAGTTTCGGGAAAATGCGAAGACAAAAATACACTTTAAAAATTAGTAGGTATAAGAATAAGTACCCATTTGTGTGCCTTAAAAGGTTTTCATACATATAACATACATACGTAAAATAACTTATCAAATTGATAACTTAATTTTTTTAATCGGTAAAAAGGTTTAATTTCGCGAAGCTAAGCAAGCAGACAGTAAACAAGTGAGCCAGTATTCCCATGGTGTTCTCGGAATAAGACACAGAATGTAACTAGAGATGTTGCTCCCGTTCTTCCGCATAGGCACTCGCATTGCGATCCAATTATACTTGATACCGACGATAAATATTACTTACTGCACTGATTTATCTAAATGTTTAAAAGGAAAACTTCACTGATTGAGTGACTGATGTTAACAAATAACAATGTACAGTCTTCCGCTGATCGGGTTGGGTTGAAAATTTGGCTGGTGTAAAAAATGTTTTTTTATAATAAATTTATTTTTTTATAATTCATCCCCTAAGCGGTAAGAGTTCAATATTTTTACAGGGAAATTTTGAAAACGTCATCATAATCATAAAAAAGCTTTTATAAAGATTCTATTACAGACGATTTAGTTAGTATATTTTGTTAGATTTTATTGAACACATAGGCATAATATTATTATGTATTCAATAAACTTTTTGGGAGTACAAAGCATAGCATTTTGATGACTTCAAATTTACCTTGCCTCATGTTAGTTTCACTTTGTTTATGGGAATTGTTTTCTACTCAATCGAATCGGCTTCACTTTTATTTTTATTGCACGATGTATCTGCTTTTATTATTATTAGATCTATGGTCTAAACTATATCTAAGTAATTACTACGAGAATTATAACCGTACGACAATGCTGTCCAAGTACAGAGTTATTGTATAGGTATTTGCACTTGAATTTCCTGTACTTATAACTGAAGGCTATTTTTTATTGCGCCTAAGTAGGCAAACATAACAACATTAATTTCTTAGAATTCCTGTTTAAAGGACACAATACGTATTTAGTATTTATAGGTTTTTCATTTATTTTAAACATTTTGCCTTAATGATTGAGAATACATACCTACTAGAGAGTCATACATAGATTCCAGAGATTTTACCCACGGAAAAGTATTTTTGGATCTAAGCTACCAACCTACATATCAATTTTCAGCCCAATAGGTCCGGTCGTTTCTCATAACATTTGAACATCAACGCTGCATTATAGATTAGAATAATATTTTATTACTATGTTCTCAATTCTTTCTGACCAAGTCTTCTGTAAGTGATTTTTATATACGATAAAACCTAACATTGACCTACCTATAATATTGTGTTTGTATCTTATTCATAACTTTTCCTGTATTTTATTATGCAATAAAGTTATTCTATAGGTAACCTAAATCTTAGCTATGTGCAGTTGAAAATCTACCGATAAGATTTATGAGGAGAATGTAGTGAAGGCAAATACTAAAAGTGGATGCGTGATGCGTCAGGGTTTTTGAAACTTTCTAGATGATAACGATCGCGGCGGAGTGCGTCTTGCATCGTCCGAGTGGTCATTGAACCCTTGCGAATTGTCCGCAGCAATTGTCTGTCGTCTCAACGCAGCTGTGCCTATGCCGTTAGCAGTGCTAATTGCATCCACTGCTATCGCTTTATGGCCCTTACTCCGCGCATCCACAACAACTCACTCCAACCGACCAAACACAACCAATTGTACGCGTGAACGGCTCCATAAGGCTTAACCAATTTCAAAGCACTCAAGATGTTCGCAACAAACTTGTTGCACGCTAAGAGCGTAGCTAGCATAGTCATAAACTTAGTTAACCTTCTGTCGGGAACATTGCCGGCTTCGGTGCAGTTGAAATTAATTCGATTATCAGCGCACCTTGATCTCGCTAAAGCTCGGAGATTCCCTTCATTAGAGCCGCACATAGAACGCGTCTGAGGGTATAATGGAACAAACACGATCTAGCGTTCGGGTTAACTATAATATTTGTTAAGCTTCTCGTACGTTTAGAACTTCGAGCGTAGTTCGAAGCTAATAACAATAAGTACATTAGTGTTATTCAATATTCAGATGGCGGGCGTTTACGAACTCACGCACACAGCTTGGTCATGAATTCATTGTTTTTGACGCGGTCGTGTGATATTGAACCACAATAGGAAAGAGTTCAGGTCACGTTTGAAGTCTATACGAACGGAGAATAATAAACTTCATAATAACAATATTACCTATAAATTGAATGGTTTGAGTTTTTAGAATTCTTTTATGCGTAATGGAGTCATAACTCTAGCCATATTTTATTATTATCTACATAATTGGTATGCAAAAAGGGTTCAGAAATTGTCGAAGGTGCTATTGAAATAACTTTGTTGGTAATGGAAACATAGTCATACCTTCTAGTTGCTACTCGTAGCACTGTGCAGTGGCGATTACAGATCATGTGTGCATCGATAAAGCGTAAGACGAGAAACCTACATAGCCAGTGTAGTGTGGCAGCTTTGGCTATCGGGTTGATTACTCCAGACAAATATGCTTGTGGCTCGTTGATAGTTGATGCTATATAACTTAGTAGCTACTTGTATCATTAGATAAAATTCTAACAAGACTACGCATCAATGACACTGTAATGTTGGAAGTATCAATAGACGATGGTAAAAGTCCCATAAATCTCTCTCTCTCTGGAAAGATCTGAAATTAACTGTTTGGCTACACAATACTTACTCAATTAAATATGGGCAACTGTGCAGATATGCAATGAGTACTATTCAAGTATAATAGTGAAACTGAACTGAAACTGAAAATAGTGAACATGACTTCAATCTTTTAGCCACTCATTACACTTCTGAAAAATTTTATACTCATTTGCGTGGAAGGCATGAAGCGTTGTCCCATAAAATAACCGACATATCAAATTGATAACCTCCTTAACCGATTCGTTGCGACGTCTAACTTTTAAATGTGGCGTCGAACAAAAATAACGTGACACTATTCAGTGCCTAGCGCCATACGATTAGATGACACGCATGTGTCTTGCATTGCGGAAAAGAAAACAGTATTTTCAAAATTTGTAGTAATTTCAAGTAATTTCAAAAAAGTGATGGCACTGAAACGTGCCATACGCAACGAATCGGTTAAGTCAATCAAAAAATATTGTAAAGGATCTAAGTCAACTGATTCACCAGTTATGCTTCTCTGACCATCAGAAGTCTTATCTCATATTGCGACGGCAGCGTTCCGCGCTGTCGCGTCCTTTACGCCATAACAAACGTAATTCCGTTTTGCAAAACCCTTTCTAGCACACACTGGCAAAGTTTCCATCAATTACGAGCGTGTCATCATAGATAGTACTGCTATTAGCACTCGATCAGTGTGTAATGTCCTCTAAACATTGATTTAAAACTCAAAAGACGTGACACTATTTTAACAATTGGACAGACTTTGATCACTATATTAAAAAGCGATGGGCGAGGTAGTCGTAGATGGTAGCAAACTTGGAAGGCGAGATATATAAAGTTGATTTTCTACGCAAAATATCTGCCAAAGTCATGTATTTTGTGAAAGTTCTTAACAATTAAATAAGTAGATCTAGCATATCGTGTGATATCATCTAGGAATTAGGACTACATCGCAAAGTCTTGAGAGTCTTGACATTCTCGCAAGACTACAGGAGTGTATTTGAGAAATACGCTAAATAGGAAAGAAAGTAAAAAAAAAATACCAAAGTGAAAACTTAGCTTAGTTGCTGATATCTCTAACCATTTCGCGATTCCCTAGCCTGATACATTACTTGATATTCAGGAGCACGACGACGGGCGTCGGCGTACGACATTATTTACATATAAGTCGTTGTTCCTGCTCATTCATAGCCCGCCTCGCTCACAACTCGCTGATTTATGCCCTTAATTTCATAAGTATCTCTTTGTTGGCAAGCATCTATATCATATTTGAGTAATATCACGGCTTTATTGGAGAGACGCTGTGAAAGGGTCAAATTCGGAGCACCCGAAACCGATTAGCGCATACATGCCTCCGTAGCCCGTAGATATTTACTCTATAGGTGTGTTCCTATATGATAATGGGTATTGTTAGTAGAATATTATTGTCTAACTAAAGATTTGAAACGCAAAACTCAGTACTTATTAGATAAGTGAATACGTATATCGTTTAGTTACATAAATGCCCCATATTGATACATTTTTAAAATTATTATTATCTTACTTTTAAATAAAATCATCAAACCATTCAGAATTTAGGTTTTACTGCTACATATTAATTTAACAGTCTTTACAGCCTCTTTACATAATATTTAATATTATATAAAAATAGTTAAGATGAAATTAATTAGACTACAACAGACATTAGATGAAATGAATTATTACAGTAAATTCGGTAACTCTACCTTCAGAAGGATAAAAATAATTATAAAATTTCCTACATATGTACACGTTTATTATATACATAGTTATTTTAGAACAACTTCTGATAAAGCAGCATTAACACTTAACATCTACATGCGAATGATTTAATATGCGATATTATACTGAAAATTTTAATACTGACTCACAAACTGGTAAAATTAGAAAAGCTGATTCATTGAATCTACATTTTATTGATATTAGTTTAAAACACTAGTTTGATAAACATGGTTTCGTTCGACTACTTACGACCGATCTGAGTGCGTGTGTCTGTCCGTGGCAATATAACTCTGAAAAGGGCGAACAAATTTAACTGCAGTTTTCTAGCCACGGTTCTTAGATGTTTCATCAAAATCGGTTTAGCCGATTCAAAGTTATCAGCTCTTTTATTAGCTGTACTAAATAAGTACCTAAAATATTATGTTTTTGACTTTTTAAATGTTTAGTTTTTACGTTGGGAGTTTTTAATTTTACATAGTATAATATTCTTTTTTATTAAGCCTGTCAAACATCAATACAGGGAACCACCGTCCTCATTACGACTATTCGTATTATATAGTTTTTTTACTAACAATTTTTAGATGTTGGCAGGCGTTACAGTGAGTCACAGATGTGATGTCGACCCACTACTATCAACAACATTTCGGCTACACTTAGTGTTACAATTTAATTGGTTCTGATCACATGAAGAACGTAGCTGGTTTTAGAAAAGATACGTTACATAATTCTATGTATTTTTCCATGTTGTTGTGTCACATAAATAATCATAAAAGAATATTTTACTCGCTTATTTTTAAACATTTAAGTTCAATGAACAACATCATCATCTTTCAACAACATCTACTTATATGAGATGTTGTTGGGATGTTTTAATCGAACCTTTCAGCCAAACAGTGTTGCTTGCTTTTTAGAAGTTAATACCTAACCATAATAATAGTCAACCTGCAGTTTAAGAGTGGTCGAACCTGTATTCAAGTGTTACCAGAATTGTTGACACAATCATGTCATATTCCTGGAATCCAACAATAGATTCAATGCAATTGCATAATACTCAGATCAGTGATAGGTTTTGTGGTATGCCATTACCCCTCAGGCTTGAACAGTGACGTCACGAGCATTCTGTGGTAGACCTTGATGGCGGCTCCAGATTAGTGCCGTGAAGCCCCGTGAACAGGCGTGAACGTGAATGTGGACGGTTTTCGCGGGGTTTACGCGCATTCACGCCTGTTCCCCGATCAGTGTCGGTATTTTGTCCCGCAACAAAGGGTTAACGCCCCCTTCGCGCGGCGTTCACGCGTACACATCCACATTCACGGCCCCGTGCCAGTTTCGTTGTCCAGATTTTTGAAATCGTCACCCTACAGGAGGTTTTTTGTTTTTGTATTTTTTTTAGTTTTCATTGACGTGATGTTGGCATAAATGTTGTATAACAATTTGCCATAAAAAAAAAAATTAAAAAAAATACTCCGGACTACAAAGGCGAACGGACGTATGCAGTTTTGCTGCGCAAAATGGAGTGGCGCGCAAACTTTTGGAACTAATCTGGAGCCGCCATTATATATTGCCACAGCAAACAAAGTTATTGCAGCAGCAGCTTCTACGTCCATTTCGCGGCAGGTTTCAGGAACGATTGAGAGCATCCCGTGAATGTGGAGGGCACGACTTGTGCCGTGAATTCACAGCGAGAATTCGCGCGTGAATTCACGGCACTAATCTGGAGCCGCCATGACAGTGAAAACATTGATTTAAACATCTTTAGGAAGGGAATAATACTGAACTGTGAATGTGTTAGAGATCGTCATTAATCATTACACTAGTCAACAATTGATCTAAAGTTCACTCGCTATTTTCCTCAATGTTAGATTATGACACCGAGGGTATGTATTCTCAATTTCGAGTCGAAAGGTTTTATTTTTTCAATATCTATAACTGCTTGGACTATTAAGAGGACAGAACTAAGCTAAATAAGCTCAGTCAATGGCCTCAGTGAGATCCTGCTTTGTATGTACTTAATATCTGTTAATTACATAAGAACCTCGTACAATGACTACATCTAGTACTATTGAGTGTACCTAGGTATACTCGTATACTGTGTATAACAAAAAATACACGATTAGGTACCTTTAAAAAAATGAATACGATTTCAAGAGTTGGTTTCCAATTAACGACTCCAATGAAATTATAGTTCAGCAGTCGCTATGTTTGTTTAATTGGGTTTATCGGTCATAAAATCACAAAAAAAAACAAATACTTTTTTAAGTACAGTTGGAATTAATACTTCTTATCTACATCGTCAAGGCATATTAACATGAAATAAATTCGTCGATTCGTCTTTTTATAAGGCGACTTTTGACCACAATCTCCACTGATGTTATGCGACGATGCGGCCAAAGTAGGAAGCAAACTAAACCTATAAAGTGAGATAAATCCCTTTTCTAGATTCACCGAACATAGTGACGAATCACGGTCATAGTTACTCTTAGTTATTGCAAAGTTATTAATCGCGTAAAAGAACTGTTAGGATTTAATCGTTTATTGAATGAAGACGCAAATAGGTATACGCGAAATATCTCAATTGTATGCGTGTACAAACCTTGAGAATATTTTTAGCTGTTATCGAATAAGCTTGCGTGAAAGCGATTGATGTAGTGGCATTTATCATTTGATTTGTTTGAATTATGTTTGTCTCAGTTTATTCGGGTTATGCCGTGATTTCTAGATGCATATCACTCATGTAACTATGAGAAAACAAGTTTGTATATTACCATATATTACCGCGAGTGATGCGGCGTTCTAAGGGTGAGGGCTATGTGCAGAACAGGACTTCCTATGGCTGATGATGGTGTAGAGGTACCTTACCGTGAAGTTAGGCCCTAGAAAAAGCCTCAGTTGATAAAACCGTTTAGCGAAACTTGTATAGAATAATTTGTAACTGCACTGTGCACTTGATCTTAAGATATACTATATACAAACTCCTGTGTATAACCTACTCATCGTATCGTTTCAGTAAACATTTCCACCAGAACATAAACACATTCGAGAACACGTGCCAATAAACATTAATAACATAGACCGTTAATTATGTATCTTTAATATTCCGACGGTGAATTAATAAAACCTATGAGCCTATTGCCCTATTTCCAACGAATAAACGAGAACCGAGTTCCGTCTCTTGAATAATTAAGTGATCAGGGACGACGAAATTAAAATCGACGCGACTTCCATAAATGAAATGTTCAAATAAAACTTTGCTTTAACAATTTATGTATCTAAGTATGTACTTAGTACATAATGTACAAAAATTCTAATTTTAGGCTCACATATTATTTTCGATAGAGTTACCTCCACGGGTATGAGTGTGTATCTCTGTAACTTGAAAATAAACAGCTTATTTGTTAGCTTAGACTCTTAGACCATAATAACAAATAGGTACTTAGGCTGCCAAATATACCCTAGAATGACACATATTAAAGCATATAAAACCGCAGTTCTAAAATTTTAGGATTATTCGAAAGTTATCGTGAGAAATATTTAAGAGTTTACTAAAATTAACATGAAATTACCGTATCGTTTATTAGTTGTTATTGTGTAGACCGATAACGTACTGCGGTCGTGAAATTTAATGAGCGGTTACATAACTGACCTTTCGATATGAAAACGAAATACATGAAAACCGCACCGTGGGCCGATTTGAGCAACCCGTGGAGCAGTGGACGGTCCGACCGAAAATTAATTAACATACTTTGAAACCCTCGCACAGGTGGCCGCGCCACCCTCCAGCGGCTCGGCGGCTCGGTAGCGTTCACTCGTTCACCCCTCCCAGGGTTGTCACGGATTGAGCACATCATTTCGTTGCTTGTTTTTTCATTCGGACATCGATTTTTAATACCAGCTGCAGGGGCTCTGTGTCAGTTACGTTCATTAGCTTCCGTTGTAGCTATAACTTTGTCACCGTTCGTAGTTTTTTTCTCTTTTGTTCAATGTGGATGAATTTTGATTGCATCTTAATAAATTGAAGTTTAGATAATGTATGTTCAGTGCTAACTTTTGAGATTATGTTAAATTTTACGTCAGAAAAAATTTAAAAAGTAAAAATTAAGTCTTAACCACATAATACACATGCACATTATGCGTAATAATTTCAACATACTAAAATTTACTATTTTCAAGTGGCGGAGGTAGCCCTAACACGGTTAAAATGGAAATGATTGCTCTACCAATCCACACTTTATTAAAGTCAATGGATTTGGTCTATTGGCAATACCTCGGGGCAATACGGAATGTAGATGACAGACATTTACTGCATTATACTACTCTATGTCCCTAATCTTTGCATCGTCACCACGTTTTCTGATAGTCATTATCGATAGGTATTTGATCACACTCTTCCTTCACATGGTATTTATAAGATATATACAGATTCGTACTGAGATGATGATTAGATATTAGATACTTCACTGTCACTTCAGTGTGTACTTTTACTGTCTTTAACAGGAATTTCCGCTCTGAAATCTAGATTCAAAGATCACGTATTACGTAGGTGAGAACTCCACTCTTAAATTGCTGGTGATTCCTATTGACATCAGAAACATTTTGTTCGGTTTGCTGGTGCAATATTAAAATGGGCGATTAACCACGTCTTTACATACAATGACATGTTCATATTATGTAACGTCGAGCTATTTTTAACATGTAACAAATGACTAAGGAAATCCCCCTTTGAACTAGACAGGTAACATGTATTAATTATTCATTAATCTTAATACAAGTTGACGACGGAAAATACAATTGCCCTACTGCATTAGGTACTCGGAAGGTCGAGATCGGAGTAAGCTGTTTACAAATTAGAAGGAAATTAAAATACAACGTATACCTATAACATAACCTAGAACATGCGAGGTAATTTTATAGTTTTAGAGGAACACGCGATATAGGGCCCAAACGGCATTAAATTGCCGGAATTTTCCGTTGTTGATGTTAAATGCATTCCTGGTTCTGGAATCGCGTGCAAGTTGCCTACTTTAACTTATATATACACAACTAACTTTGGCGCTACTTTTCCTTGAGTACCTACCTACATGATGTCTTTGACACTTGTTTTCGTTGAACTGAAAAATACTATAAATTCTTACTAGATTACTTAACCTCTTGCGTAAAACCATTGTACAATATTTTTAAATAGAACTTATTCTCATTAAACGTTTAGTGGAGCGATGTGCAATTAAAAAGTGGTCGAACTCTATCTACTTTTACTTTTAAATTCAAACATCACAGCTTTGTCTTTCAATATGATTAACTATTTGTTGATAATTCACTTTATAATGGTGATTCTAGATAATATCGTCTATAAACAGCGAGCCTATTGTTACGCCCACAGGGATACGATTTATAAATGTTCTGGAAAGCTTGCCGTACTTCTATTTTCAATTCGACACATGTTATGGCTTTGCTAAGAATACCCTCGATCCTGGGCACGGGTACTTTACCTCACAACAATCGCGATTTTATATTGTTAGCTGTTTGAAAATGAAATTTACCCTTAAGATGTCCATTCAGTATTAAATATTATACGAGAATATGACGCAAAATTAACTTTATGTATATCGTTGGAATACGCATTTAATTTTACCCACCTACTAGTACCCACCTACCTAATGAATTTGATGTAACTTCAACTCTTTTGAATAAATATAATATAGAAAACGAGGATCTATAAGAAGGAACCACATTAATATTCATCTATTTCGGTTATCATAAAGCAATCGCTAAATTCATACCAGAATTTCCCCATTACGAGCACGTATAAAATAGCTGACGCCGGTTGGAGAGCGGTGCGGGCGACCCCTCCGAGGGTCTACTTATTGCGAACACTTGTCATATCAGCACAATGAACGCGGAGCATAAAGCGATGCTTTATTATTTTAATTATTGCACGGCCACGATGCGCCCTTTGTCAGCCGACCGCGACTGCCTGAATTAGTCCCCAGTCCCCGCCGAATCACAATTGTCCTAATTGACGATCCTTCATATGACGCTTTGTGAATTATGTTTGAACAGCTAAAATGGCACAATTTTCAAAGGGCTATGTCTGGAATACACGCAATTATCCGAGCAATCTACGTCTTTATACACCGCAATTGACTGCTGTAAACGACTGAGAAAACAGAATTGTAAAATTACAGTAGCCGTCGGAAACGAATGTTTCAATTCAACAGCTACATTATTATAATTGTACGAGTAATATAATTTTAGTAGGAATAGGAAGGTAAATTTATAATTCGTAGCAATATTGAAGTAAAAATATGAGTAGCTTTAACTTTCCTGCAAAATAGGATTTTATAAAGTAACGAGAGATGCGAGGACAGCGTCGCGAAGGCGGGCGGCGCATACTTTACTCGTCGACTCTCGATCCGATCTTCATAAAGAAATTCTCCGTTTTGATATTATATTTATATTGTAAATGTTTCGTACCTGCATATTTGTAACGGTAAATATGAAAATTTCCGGAATGCCTACCAGTCTTGCTCGGATCTGAGGGAGTAAGATTTTTTGCTATTATAAAAATTTTAATTTGCTAAACTGTTGCCTTTAGGATTTTGTTCTTTAGAATTTCGAGAGACACTGGAATTCTTATTGTCATGTAAATTTATCCTTATATCTTGAACTTGAGTGTTCTATTCTAAATGTAGGACAGAATTAGTGTGAATTGGCGCTGTCTGTTACTACGGCTCTTTACAATGATGCATTATCATATCACACAATACGATTGGAAGTTTACTCCGGTCGTATCCGACGCGGTAAACAAACAGAGCGCCTGACGTCACACTCGTTCGCACCAACTACCAACATTACAATTTAATATTAATACATCGATACATTGTGCTACCCACTCGTACACGTAGATAGAGAGATATGTATGTCTGAACTGCTAGTTCGATTGATTGCAACTGATATAAATTAAACACCAATACGTATTCAGATGCATTGGTTTAAATCATGCGCTTATTTACAAGGCTTTTTAAATCTGTTTTTTGAAAGCTGAGTAGGTAAAGCTTTCCGGACTTTGCACACAAGACTTTAAGTATAGGATCAAACTTCACATTCCTTTTCCCAACTGTCAAACATTTTGGTAATGTCGGAATATTAGTGGTAACAGAAATTAGTTCTAACCGAATAGTATTTCCCCGTTACCATTAGCGTCACCTGGTTATAATTATATGAATGAATCATTGACCGTCATGGTTATTATAACAATTGTAAATGTACACAAATTTTAATCATTGTCTTGGTCTCTTTGTCTACTAGTGGTTTTTCAATATTCAATGAATTTCAACTCATTCTTATGTGATTCTCAATGTTATATTCATAATTATTTAAACGAATGAATGGTAAAACGCATAAACTTCTTAGATACTACATTATAGCCTCATCTAGTCCTATCAATTCAATTTCAAAACCCTACTTCCCCCCTAACCCTATGAGGTAGCGCTCATCTCCAATTTTTCTCTTATGTGTTTACAATTATATTATTGTTATCAAATCTTGTAAGAATTTTAACGTGTAGGTACATATCTGTATTAGTCACTTCTTCAGCGTCCTGTTCAATGTCACTGTCGTTCAAAATGAACAGTTTATTTACAACACATGTAATATTACATGACAATGTGTACAGTTGTTCGTAGTTTACATTTACATTACACAGTAGTTACCTAATAAAGATACTCAAAATTTACTTCAAATAGATTTAAGAATTTGAATTTCTTTACATTCGTCATGCGATGCGATACAGTTGATCGTATCAGAATTTGCTTGCGAACTATTTGCAGTTTGCATATTATTTAACCATGGCTTTTAGAAAACTAGTCTGGATTAGGTATACTATTATATTTTACTTTTTTTATAATTGTGGCTTCGAAATCACTGGATTAGACAAACGCTTTTCATACTCTATAAGAATTTCGTCATTTATAAAGTTATTTGTAACTTTTTTTGCGTTTGATATACAGAGTCAGAGTATACTCCTGTACATATGTACCTATGTACCTTTGAATAGTTACAGTATTAATAAAAAAATGTTTAAGCTTTTATCTAGTTCTACCTATCATTAGATATCCTGGATATTCCCAGGGTCCGCCCTGGTCTAATGCATCTAATGCAGATATCTAGGTAGTTAGAAGACACAACATCTGACTTCCTCTACTCCCAATTTCGAGTATTGTCTTTAAATAACTTAGTTTTTATCAGTATTATTATTTACATAGTTACCAGAAAGGTATCTAACTTTCTGAATGGATGGTTAAACATTTACTTGAAAAACTCCAATGTCCTGTGAGCCTCTGATCTGTCTAAGCCTGTGTCCTGTGTGCCTATTTGTAAAAACGGTTTTTGATTTTGATTGCAGGTCTGTGATCTGGCTTCCTCCACTCCCAATTTCTATAATCTATCATCTTGAAATAAGTTAGTTGTAACCGTATGTTTTGTATTGTTTCCAGCGAGCGGCGCGCTCGCGGCCGGCACCATTGCGTCCCCGTGGAGCACGGCGGCCGGCGCGCCCGACACCAACGGCTCGGGCGGCGCCGACGCCAAGCACCTCGACGTTGGCGATGCTAGTGACGATGAAAAGGTACCTTCACTTGCTAATGATTTTATTTAGGGATTTAAAAGAATTATAAAGGTTACCTTAATTTTAAATTTCCTAAGTTTAACACCTGCTAAAACACGCGGTGTTTTCTTTTACCTGGGGTGGACTTCTTTTTCAGAACGAAAAATGTACGCATGCGGATTTTTTTATGCGATGCAATGCGTTGCAGTGCAGCCTGCTTAGTTTGCGTCAGCCTTTAGGCGAAGTTTACGTCTTCAAGTTACAGTATTAGCGACACTCATTAAAAATTATAAAATTCATCTTAACCGGGCTTAAGGCCTAACCTTTCTGAAGCCTGGCCAAATCTGAAGACTCAACTCGAGTGCTGATATCAAACACTTTCCGCAATCAACTTTTACAGACAAATTCTGTTTCTACAAACACAATAATAATTTTAAAAGCAACTGAACTGAAAATGTGTATTAATTTTCCACTTGAATGCGACTTTGTAATACACGAGTGCATGTTTTTGTGAGCAATTAAAGTAAATATTGACTATAGTTCAACAAAACCAGAAACACGCATCGAGTGGTTTCAAAGAATCGTGATTCACGTTGTTTTCCATCGAGCCGGCCGCGGCCGCGTCCGTTGGACCGAAGGCAATGTTATTTTTATTTTCTTTTGAGAATAGATGCGAGTCTATTAATTGTAGTGACGCACTGCTCAATTTCAATCCGCGAAAATATAACATAACCGCCGTTACGAATACGAACACCTGCTTAATGTGCCCACTTTACTTATCAAATTATCTAGATACTAAAATAAATGTCAATTAATTAATACATTTTGCATTAAAATAAGTCTTTGGTATATACTTTTTTTTATATTTGCTCGCTTAAACGAACTCTTTATGTAGAGAATTCTCAACTCAGTTATATAGCTTATTATACTTATTAGTATATCTGTTACTCCAAAAAATTTAAAATTAACTCTGGTTTTCCTTCCGGTAAGGAAGTTCGTTTAAATCTTTCATCTTTTTCTTCAAAATTCCCTCTTTTATATGTATCTAAATTCTTAACATTTTCTTTTGTCTAAGGGCCTCTACTATTACCAATGCCCCCTAATATTACAAATGCGTAAGTGTGGATGTGTGTGTTTGTTACCGCTTTACGCCTAAACGGCTGAACCGATCGAGTTGAAGTTGAACTTTTAAATCTAGACCCTATAATATCACATTAGTTGGTTTAGAAACTGCTAAACACATTTAGTATATGGTTTTTATAGAAAGGGTGCGGTTACAGGACTTATCGGCGGCAGACGCAGAGGGAGTATGGAGTCCAGATATCGAGCAGAGCTTCCAAGAAGCGCTGGCCATCTATCCTCCATGCGGGAGACGCAAAATCATCCTCTCAGACGAGGGCAAGATGTACGGTGAGTCAGAGCATGGTAGCACATTAGATAATTGAATTAGGTATTTCGTACAAGACAATATGTTTAGTACCTGCCTACAAGACGAGTTTTAAGACACTGATTTTTTTTTAATTCGTTTTATGTTAGTCTTCGACCACAAGTATGACCAGCGCGCTGTCTATGAAATACGCGACCAGTGCTAAAATTTATGAGTCTTGTCCCTTTTTAACCTCTTTTTCTATTTCTATTTTCTTGCTCTTGAAGTATCGAACTGTAAACATGAAATTGCTTGTGCCTTCTTTATTTAGTGTAAATTCAGTCATGATGATGGTGATGATAATGAGAGAGTTAGAAGACCTAACAAAATAAATATAAGTAGAGTAATAATAACACAAATTAAATATGTCAAAGTAAGCGTATGCTCGTTATTACACATATTATAATTTGATGAATAAAAAGCAATATCAAGGCCGCGTCGCCGAAATGAACAATGGTAGTGGCACGAGACAAAAGATGTAGATACGTATTGATGGCGGCCGACAAAGCGGTTTGCGCAATAGGATTCCGCGGAAAGACGTGGACCGACAATTATTATCTCTCGATCACCATGTCGCTGATTCGGGGAAGCCGATGAAGTATCTTTGTTCTTGACACAACGTCAGCATGTGGCTTACTGAGAAAATGAGATGGGACAATCACATTACCTTCAATGGAAAATCAGTGAAAACTATCATTTCAATTTTTTAGTAATGTATCTGTTTTGGAACGTTAAATTTGATAAAAAAATTACGATTTTTGAAGTAGGTTTAACACGCCGTTAATTTGAAAACCTAGGAAAGCTTTAGGAAACCGTGAAGCTTCCATAATACTACTACTTGATATTAAGTTTAATTGCTAAAAAGAAAGAAATTATCTAACATCCAGACTTATTATAAAAATAAAAAGGCATCCTTTAAAGCTGAGTAGTGGGGAGCAGAGAGCGAATATTTCCACGTCACATTGTTAACTTGGGAAACTCGTTAACGCGTACGTGACGATTGCACTTAAAAACAATGTTTTTGTGAATTAAGCACCGACTGAAATCAGCTTCTGTGACTTAACGGTTATTAAGATTGTTAATAAGAACCCTCTTTTGTTTATTTGTAAAACGTGACCCGAGTAGATTTGATGTGGAACAACTATTAGAGGGAGCCATCGCCATTAGAGCGCCGGACACACATTAAGTTTACGTCAAGCTCCAACATTATACGTCCCGGTTTTAATTAAAGGACTGCCCGTTCCAGTCCCGTCCTGGTGCCAAATGGAATTGCTAAACAAATTTACCACAGGCGATGTGTCCACCTTAAGTGATTTAATAGGCGTAAAGAAATGCGATGTTTAAATTGCTCTAATCTACAATGCTCTTACTGGGAGTGGAGAACGGAGGATGAAACAGCGAAATTCCGAAAGCTCATTATCTATTTTAATGAAGGACATAATCTGTGGAGTATTCCAGATAGAAAATAATGCTGTCAAAGCTTTTAATAAGACTTTATAGACAGTATAATGATATCTAGAATAATATCCAGTGGTTTATCAAACACCTGTTGCTCGTGTTCATAATGTTCTGTATTACAAAGTGGAATTCTTGTCTAATAATGAATATTATAAAAGCCATCGGTTGTGTAATAATTGCGGACACGCGTCGTGCGCCCGGCGCCCGGACAATATATGGCCACATTACGCTCTTAATCTACAGACTGGAAGTGCGTCACCCTTGTCCGATGCTGAGCCCTCGGCCCTCACCCTCGCGTCCCCGACGACGTCTCAGAGTTACTGTTCTTATTTCTCAACGTTTCAGCACTAGCTTCAAAATAAATTATACTGTTACATTTGTTCCGTGTTTTTGTTTGGAATTCGGGACTGTGAGTTGAGCAAATTCGATGTTTTGTTTTCGTGATAACCGTGAATTTGATTCAGCACAACACCTCTATAGTTGATCCGTAGGTACCAGCTTCTTTCAACTTTTCGTGTACGAAGCGATTGTGCTCATTCACACGATGTGCGTGTGCATGTTTTTATGTCTTAGTAGGTAACTTAATTAACGCACACAGATGTGGTGAATGACCATAAAACTATCCTTAAAGTATCCGGTTTCATATCTTTATCGGATAGAATCTGAAACCTAAATAGGTGCAAACATGAAGCAATAAAATGAAAATAATAAGTTTACTTAAACAGGCATAACAAGTTTACAACCTGTAATAAACCGATCAATGTGTGAAAGTTCAAGATTGGCGATAAAGTTAGTTGACCTACCGAGCGTCGAGCGTCAAGCGCACCTGAACGCCTTAGGTAGGTAGTTGATAGTTGAGGATATAGGTGGTGCGGCGTCGGCGTGTCATAGTTGCACGACTCGGCACACGTGAGCGCAAGTTACCGGAGCAAAGCTCACACGCTGCGGCGTGCGGCGAGGGGAGAGTGTAGTGTAGCAGTTGAAAACAGTTTGCCAACAAAGCCAGTACTGTGGCCTCTGTGAACTGTTGCCGACACGTTCGTGAGTTAAGACATTCAAAACCGCTCAATATCCTGGGAGTATGAAAGTTTCGTCGGCGCACGGCTTCACGTGGTAGGGGGTGGCGGGCGAGGGGTTAGCCGGGAGGGCTAAACTATGCGAAGAATGCGCAATTAGTGAGCGAGCGAGCGTGTAAGGGGCCCGGCCGCGCCGCTCGGCGAACGCAGTAAGAAAATATAAAGAAGGGGCGGGCCGCCCGCGCCCGTTGTTTAGCGCCCCGCCCGCCTTGGGCATAACTCCCGATTGTCTCCCGAGAAATCCTCCTTAGACCTGTCGCAACTCAACCCTTTCCGCGAGGATTTGCTTCGCATAGCTACTGTTTGGGTCAGCGTGAAATTCTCCTTAGATCCGAATTACAACAAAGTTTTTATCGCACCTCATGCTCTTTGACGTTTGAAAACCTTTTCATTTTCAATTGAAAATACGAGGAACAAATTAAAACCCTGACTATAAGTATTTGATGAAGATTACGCTAAAACAAAACTTATTTAATAATAAAAATTCTACTTGGAATAGCCATTTCACAAAAAATAATGGCGAAGTCATCATGGCTCAGGTGAGCGTTAATGTGTTTCTGATGGATCTTAGATATTATTTCCCCGGGTGCCGAAAGATGAATAGTTGAAAAATACGAGAGCTTTTCTCAACAATTTGAATAAACAATGTACATAAATATCTAATGTATGAATCTAAGTAAAGATAGAAAAGTGATATCGTAATTAAAATGCAATGTAATCATGTCCGAGCGAATGCTCATACAGGAAAGAAAACTGTTAATATTCATAATGCAGCGGCGGCGCACACGCACAATTTCATCTGCGCGAAGTGCGCGAGAGCGTAGCCGAGTCGCGCTGGCAATGGACCAAATTAGCCAACTAACGAACTAATAAATAATGATCTCTTGTTTTTCTATGGAGAGTGGAATAGAAACGTTTCCAGCCGATCCTTCTGTGCACCGCTCTCCACACTATTTATAGCAGGATGCACACGACGACTATTCGGGTGAAAGCACTCTTAATGCTCGATTCGCGGGATGTCACAAATGGAAGTTACGCTCACGACGAATAACACACGTTTATATTCTCTTCACTAATTCGTGCTAACAGCAATTTGTTAGAGTGGTCGCACTCACTAATTTTAGCTTAACACCCGCCGTGAAAAGTTTACGACAGTGCCATAATTTCGGAGTAATTTCAAGAATGTTTGACTTTCAAGAGTTTGTTTCCCAACTTCTCCGCTTTTCATCTAAATTAATATGAAAAGAACTAATATTATCTTTTGAAGATTTCGGTATCTGTTTATAAAGTGGGTGTAGATACCTACTGCTATAATGTTTTTAGTTTTAACCTTTAACAAAATTATTAAATTTAGACGTGAACGTTTCATAGGTATCGGTTAAAAGTGTGCCACTCACTCACCCCAATCTACGTACATATGAATAGTTCGGTCGGAACATACGCGTACGCCTCAACGAGCAAGCAAGGGGTTAATTAAATTCGCACCAGCCGCCTCTCGTCGCCATAGCATTCCCCGAATTCAATGAGATTTCAATTTACTTTGCTCTGACCGAGTACTCTTCTGTCATTCACCAATTAATACACTATTACGAACAGTTTTAACTTCCTAAATTAAACTTCTACGCAAGGTCAATTAGATCTCTCTTCGTGACGTTTGATACTGTGTCATTAAACTGTACTCTGTACAAAGCTATAGCTATAGACTACTCTATCACAAGTCTGATATAATCATCATCATCACTCGCATTTTAACACTTATAAAAGATGATACAAGTAGCGTCCATAGGTACATATTTTTGTACCACTAATGCTGATATGCGTATAAATGTTCTGTCAAAGGTGTACAAAATTGTCTTTGAAAAAGTAAACTATGAGTAGGTAAACTATGAGTAGGTACCTAGCTCTGTAATAAAAATTTAATTCTGCGCATCAATAATTTTATCCGAAATGAAAATTATTTGAGAACGACAGTCTGTATTTAGTTGGACCGATCCACCCCACATTCCAGCGCGACTGCAGTTTCAATGATTGAAAATAGCTATTCAAAATATTTTGAAAATTGTTTCATAACAGTACTGCAACGAGGCTGTGTCTGCATTTGTCTGATATAACAATGTGAAATATTTCGCGGGTTATGTCAATTGGGATTTGGGATACGATTTCACGTATTTTTAATATTGTTGTTGCTGAATTCATTTCATAAATTGACGGTACGGAATGTGTTCATTTCAGGAAGGAACGAGTTGATAGCGAGATATATAAAGCTGAGGACGGGCAAGACGAGGACGAGAAAACAAGTATCATCTCACATACAGGTGCTAGCTAGACGGAAACTACGGGAAATACAGGCCAAGCTCAAAGTGGTAAGCTTCTTAATACTAAGGACACTAGAGATCTAAACAACATTGAGTCTGATTCAATATAACTAGATCATTACTTGTGAAATGATTTTCCAAGTGGAAGAGAAAGAATAAAGATATACCTTGACGTTTAGGATGGTGGGGTGATGAAAGAAAAGGCGATGCAGTCAATGAGCACGCTATCTAGCGCTCAGATCGTGGCAGGTTTACCTCATCCAGCGTACCATCATACGGTACTCAACTTGCAAAAGGCATGCCTCTGTGTTACTTGTCGACGAATCGGCTTCGATCATTGCTTATTCTTATAGGCATGTCGCCGTTTGCACCACAGAACTAATTACTGATATCGCTTTACTCACTTCAATCGATGTTGTTATTGTTCAAAGTAGTCAATTGGACGTACTCAAATTGACGACAAGCTTACTGATATATACTATTTAGGACGCCAAGTTAACTTACTAGGCATTCATTGTTTTTCACTAAACTCGAGGATAATAATAAGCTTCATCGTAAACTGAGTGTGTAAATGATGTGCTATCAATAACAAACAAGCTTACAAATCAATGGCTGTGTGACGTTGTATATATTGTTTTTTATTTTTATTTCAGCAATTTTGGCAGCCAGGACTTCAAGCGGGCACCTCACAAGAGTAAGCACCTTTCATATTAATTTGTATCAACCTTACAAAATGGACGAATTGATGTGACTGGACCCCCAATAACGAAGTTTGTCCCATACCTAATCACTAATCACCATCAAAAAGAAAGAAGGTGCAATTCAACCCATCATCACCGAAGCCAAATCTCTCTCTCTTTCTCTCTCTCCCTCTCAATACAACAACAAAAAAATAGTTACAAAATATTATACCCCTTGTATTGTTTAATTTCGAACTTAAGAAGCGAACCAGATTTCCATCCTTCAAAATAAAACAAACAAGTCTAACTTCCAATACAATTTCCAGTGTGAAACCCTTCCCCGGCGCGGGTTACAAAGGAGTCCCTGGAGTAGGAGTCCCTACAGGCACAGACGTGGCCCCGCCACCTCCCTGGGAAGGTCGAGCCATCGCCACACACAAACTAAGACTCGTCGAGTTCTCCGCCTTCGTAGAACATCCTCGCGACCCTGACACGGTGAGTGTGCACTGACATTTTACAACCGACTAAAATCAGAGTGACATTTCAAATTAATTCTGTCAATTGAAAGTCACGTACCTTGAACTTTGTAGATTTGTAGTGCTGGCTTTAGGAATCTAATAAAGGTAACATGATGTTTCACTTGTGGGCGCCAGATTTGTCTGCAGACTTTTTGTCTACGGTATTTCGGAAACTGTTAAAGTTCACCCTTGAAAATGCAGATGATCTCATTTCGTTCTTTGAAAATATGAAGCTAATCTCATTTTTCATCTTATTTATTTTTTACCTTTTTTTTACTTGTCCGTTGTCTGTCTGTAATCAAATCTTGCAAGTTAAATTTGATCCACTTTCCGGTTTCCGATTGAGCTGAAATTTTGCATGCATAGGTATATAAATCGGATGACAATGTAATATTATTATGACATCTAGCTGATCTGATGATGAAGCTGAAGGTCTTGACTCTGGACGAGTACTTTGATGCTAGATGGTAATAATAATAAAATAAATCGGATGACAATGTAATATTATTATGACATCTAGCTGATCTGATGATGAAGCTGAAGGTCTTGACTCTTGACGAGTACTTTGATGCTAGATGGTAGGTAATAATAATAAAATAAATCGGATGACAATTGTTGATTTTATTAATTTAATTAATGCAAAAATTAACTTTGAGTAGTTGTATTGACTAGTACTTGCATAGTCTTTCGAAGTCTTTGCAAGTACTTTGATATTCTGATTTTGCACATTATTTTTCTTCGTTATAAAAGTACCGCGCCAACTCTTCTCTGTCTCTTTTAAATTCAGTTATTCGTGCTGATAGTAACGGACATATTACTTTCCTTGTGCATATAGAAAAGGATAATATAAGTGCAGTGCGTTAATCCTTGAGATCAGTGTTTTATTATTAGTGTATGCCCTTACCTAACCCTACAGGTTATGGGCCCAGGTATACGTGTTTTTAAAATACCTGCGTGAGTGCGTGTTCGATAAAAATGGAAAATCTCAAAACCAAACGTAATATCAAAGCGTTTGACGGTGAAAAATATAGTGTGTGGAAATTTCGGATTCGGGCATTACTAAGCGAAATGGACGTTATTAAAGTGATCGACGATGACCCGATTATTCGAAGCAGCGAGTGGGAAAAACAAAACCGGATTGCTAAGAGTGTTATTGTCGAGTACCTTGCGGATTCCTATCTCGGTTTTGCGAAGGAAAATATAACGGCGCGAAATATTTTGAAGAATTTGGATACCCTCTATGAAAGAAAAAGTATTGCAACGCAGTTGGCGCTACGCAAGAAGTTGTTGGTGTTGAAACTTCAAGGTGATGTACCACTGATAAAACATTTTGCTACGTTTGATGATCTCATCACGGAATTACTGGCTGCTGGCGCGAAGTTAGAAGAAACAGATAAAGTCGCTCATTTGTTGCTTACCCTACCCGCAACTTATGATGGCGTTATTACCGCGATCGAAACTTTGTCGGAAGATAATTTAACGCTGGCATTCGTCAAAACAAGATTATTGGACCACGAGGTAAAGCTGACAAATGAAAGTACAGATACAAGTGCTAAGGTGTTACACGTGGAACAAAAGAACAATGAAACCGGAAGGAAGAGAAAGTTCGATAATAGCAAGCAGAATAATTATCAGAGGGACAACAATTACGACAAGAAAAAAAGACAGAATTTTGTGAAGTGTTACCATTGTGGAAGAAAGGGACACAAAAAGATGGATTGCTACTACTACAAGAAATCAAATCAAAATCAGAGACATCAACAGAACAAGACAGATAGAACGAGAACAGTACAGAATGTGGAGATTACTCAACCGGAAACATCCAATGATTTTTCGGGCTTTGCTTTTATGACCGGGGAGTATCAAGAAGAAGCCACGGGGAACAAGATAAGATTTTTGTTGGACTCTGGAGCATCGGACCACATCATAAATAGAGAAGACATCTTTATTAGTCACACTGTATTGACTAATCCGTTGAAGATTTCAATTGCTAAAAATGGTGAATTTATTACAGCCACCAAAAAGGGGACTATCCAGGTGACCAGCAACATGGGCGTCAATGGTCTGCTGGAGGACGTGCTGTACTGCAGCGAGGTGCCGTACAACCTACTGTCAGTCTCTAAGATGCAGAGGGCCGGCTACACTGTCGTTTTCGGCGAGCAGGGACCGGAAATTCGTAAGGGTACTAAGGTTGTGATGCGAGGTATGTCCATTAATAATTTATTTGCTGTCGATTTAGTTGCATCTGTAAACGCGAGTCATTCTGTTACCCAAATATGCAATAGTGATTATAAAATATGGCATGAGCGTTTAGGCCATATCAGTAAAAATAAATTTTTAGAAATGAAGTTGAAAAATATGATTGAAGATGTGAGTCATATAGAAAAAGTAGTACCAAATGATGATTTGTGTGAAGCGTGCATAAATGGAAAGCAGAGTAGACTCCCGTTTCATAATGCTAAAGATAAAAGTCACATTAAACGACCTTTATTTGTGGTTCATTCGGATGTCTGTGGGCCTATTACTCCTACAACAGTTGATGGCAAAAATTACTTTGTGATTTTTGTTGATCAGTTCACTCATTACTGTGTCACGTATCTGTTAACCTACAAGTCAGATGTGTTTTCCGCTTTTAAAGATTTCGTAGCTAAAAGTGAGGCAAAATTTAATTTGAAATTAGTTAACCTCTATATCGACAATGGTCGCGAGTACCTCTCGACGGAAATGAAAAATTATTGCGTCGAAAAGGGGATAACTTATCATTTGACAGTACCTAGAACTCCACAACAGAATGGTGTTGCTGAACGTATGAATAGAACTATAACTGAGAAAGCGCGATCAATGATTAACAGTTCTAAATTAGATAAAGCGTTTTGGGGTCAGGCTGTATTAACGGCGGTTTATTTGATTAACTTGACTCCAACTAAAGCTTTAAATATTTCAAGAACACCATTCGAAATGTGGAATGATAGAAAGCCTCAGATTAAGTATTTAAAAGTTTTTGGTTCGACAGTTTATGTTCATAACAAAACTAGCAGTTCTAAATTTGATGATAAATCGTGGAAAGGCATTCTCGTGGGCTATGAACCAAACGGTTATAAAGTTTGGAATCCTGAAAATGAACGGTTTGTTGTAGTCAGAGATGTTATCGTTGATGAGACTAACTTCGTTCGTAGCAGGCCTGAGTCGAAGCCTGAAGAGAATGTTCTAAATTCTCGTGACAAAACTGATATTCAGTCAAAATCAGTGTCAACTAAGTCTCGAAACTCTGACAGGTCAAAATCAGATAACCTGAAATCTGATGATCACGAGTGCCCTAGTAAGATTCGTAAACTTAATGACCATGATACTAGTTCTGACAAAGTAGAGAATTTGAAAGATATGGAAAACATAGTTGACAATTTAAGAAGGAGTGCTAGACTCAAAAGTCGTCCTACTATTTCGTATAGAGATGATATTGATGATAATTTATTGTGTGCTCAGTCGGTTACATATAAATTACCTACTTCAGTCAATGATATTAAAACCAGGGATGACAGGGTTCACTGGGAAAATGCGATTAGGGATGAGCTAACTTCTCTATCGATTAATAAGACATGGGATTTAGTACCTACGCCTGAGGGTAAGAATATCGTAGACTGTAAATGGGTTTTTACTATAAAACATGACGAACATGGTAACCCTTTGCGTTATAAGGCTAGATTAGTTGCCAGAGGGTTCAGTCAACAGTATTTAACCGATTATGATGAAACGTTTGCACCAGTCGCGAGAATAGCGAGTTTTAGATTTTTGATTAGTTTTGCGAATCAATTAAATTTATTAGTTCATCATATGGACGTTAAGACCGCGTTCTTAAACGGTGAGTTAAAGGAAGAAATTTACATGAAAATTCCTGATGGTGTAGAAGGTAGAGATAATTACGTCTGTAAATTAAATAAAGCTTTATACGGGCTAAAGCAGGCTGCTAGGTGTTGGTTTGAAGTTTTTGAAAAGGCATTATTAGAAAGGGGTTTTAAAAATTCCGCTGTAGATCGTTGTATCTATGTACTAAACAACGGCGATGTGCGTAAAAATATTTATGTGGTTCTGTACGTAGATGATTTGGTGATAGTTTGCGCCGAAATTGAATTGATGAATAAATTCAAAAGATATTTGATGAGTAAATTTGAGATGACCGATTTAAAAGAAATTAAATTATTTCTTGGTATTAAAATCACGCGAACCGATGATAAGATTACGCTAGATCAGAGTTCTTATATTAAAACTGTGCTCAATAAATTTAATATGCAGGATTGTAAGCCAGTTAATACTCCACTAGAGAACAAGTTGAACTACGAGGCGTTAAACTCCGTAGAGCAATATAATGCACCTTGTCGTAGTGTTATAGGTTGTTTAATGTATATCATGCTGTGCACCCGACCTGATTTAAGTATATGTGTAAATATACTGAGTAGGTATACTAATAACAACAACAAAGAGCTGTGGCAGTGTCTTAAGAGGGTACTTCGGTACTTGAAGGGCACAATTGATTTGAAATTGAGTTATAAAAGGTGTGAATATAATAATGTGCTTAGTGGATACGTAGATTCTGATTGGGGTGGTAATGATGTTCATGACAGGAAAAGTACAACCGGGTATTTGTTCAAATTATTCGATAGATGTTCAATAACCTGGAGTACTAGGAAACAGTTGTCGGTAGCTGCTTCATCTACAGAGGCAGAATATATGGCATTGTTTGAAGCTGTCAGGGAAGCGTTATGGCTGAAGTCGCTAGCAACAAGCATTGACTTGAATATTGATAAGCCTATTATAATTTATGAGGATAATAATGGTTGCATAAGTATAGCGAACAATCCAACTAATCATAAAAGGTCAAAACATATTGACATAAAATATCATTTCTCCAGGGAACAAGTTGAGAAAAATGTAATCAAATTAAATTACATTCCCACAGGTGAACAGTTGGCAGATGCTTTGACCAAGGCATTACCTGCAGTGGCGTTCCAGGAGATGAGAAGACAAATGGGCTTAGAATAATATTTTTTTAAAATTGTATTTTGAGTGATTATTATTTTTTGAATTCTATAAAGTTAAATCTAATGGTCTGATTAGGTTTTCTGGGTTTTCCTAATCCTAGCAACAAATGTTGGACCA
The DNA here is from genome assembly GCA_947507615.1 of Hemithea aestivaria. Lineage (NCBI taxonomy): Eukaryota > Metazoa > Arthropoda > Insecta > Lepidoptera > Geometridae > Hemithea > Hemithea aestivaria. The sequence continues at coordinate 4,396,069 of OX382328.1, forward strand.
TATATATATTGTGCGGTTCCCAGCAAACACAAGGAAGGTTTATATGTGCCGTGTATTATAGGTAGAATGATTTTGTTTTGTATAAATACCTAGTTAATTTTTGAGGGGGCGTGTTGATTTTATTAATTTAATTAATGCAAAAATTAACTTTGAGTAGTTGTATTGACTAGTACTTGCATAGTCTTTCGAAGTCTTTGCAAGTACTTTGATATTCTGATTTTGCACATTATTTTTCTTCGTTATAAAAGTACCGCGCCAACTCTTCTCTGTCTCTTTTAAATTCAGTTATTCGTGCTGATAGTAACGGACATATTACTTTCCTTGTGCATATAGAAAAGGATAATATAAGTGCAGTGCGTTAATCCTTGAGATCAGTGTTTTATTATTAGTGTATGCCCTTACCTAACCCTACAACAATGTAATATTATTATGACATCTAGCTGATCTGATGATGAAGCTGAAGGTCTTGACTCTTGACGAGTACTTTGATGCTAGATGGTAATAATAATAAAATAAATCGGATGACAATGTAATATTATTATGACATCTAGCTGATCTGATGATGAAGCTGAAGGTCTTGACTCTTGACGAGTACTTTGATGCTAGATGGTAATAATAATAAAATAAATCGGATGACAATGTAATATTATTATGACATCTAGCTAATCTGATGATGAAGCTGAAGGTCTTGACTCTTGACGAGTACTTTGATGCTAGATGGTAATAATAATAAAATAAATCGGATGACAATGTAATATTATTATGACATCTAGCTGATCTGATGATGAAGCTGAAGGTCTTGACTCTAGACGAGTACTTTGATGCTAGATGGTAATAATAATAAAAGCTTGTTTTAAAAAAAGTTTTTTTTAAAATTTCACTTTTTCAAATTTTCTTTGTCCTTGTCAATCCAAATTAATGATCATGTGAGGTAATCAAATATATTAAACGACTCTTTTGTTTGTATTTCAGTATCCACCAAGTACAGCGCCCGCCCAACATTTGTTCGTTCATATAGGTGGTACGGTTACATACGCAGATCCTTTATTAGAGGTAATTTTTACATTCCGTCTTTTTCTTTTTTTGTACCTTATCGCAGTGAATAATTTATATTTTACCTGTGAAAACCTTGAACTTGAGTGAAGGAGTAAACATACCCATAAATTTTCACCTCTGAACCACTTTTAAATTAAAATCGTGGTGTTTTGTTCATAATATTTATCTTATCCCACTTAGGAATTCCTCGCAAAATGCATGCATTATTTTTTTTTGTTTCTACCATAAAAGTTATCCCACTTCTGATTTGAAATGATAACATAATAATTTGTTTTTATCTTTTCAGTCAGTAGATGTGCAACAAATAAACGACAAATTCCCTGAGAAAAAAGGTGGCCTCAAAGAGTTGTATGAGAAGGGACCCAGAAATGCGTTCTTCCTCGTCAAATTTTGGGCGGATCTAAACACAAATAACTTAGACGATCCCGGCGCCTTCTACGGGGTTACCAGTGTGTAAGTAAACGAATCTTTTACTTTTCTATCTAATATTAGATACGATTGTGTTTGTATAGTATTGTTAACACTCATACGCTTTCCCGTTATTTTTGTGTGGGTTGAAAATGGAAAATACGTATCTTTGGTCTAAATAATAATAAGTACCTACATCGGATATAGTAAAACCTTTTATTCTTAAGGACAACTGTGTAGAGATATAGGAGCATCAAATCTAGAGTGGGTGAAGTTTTTTTTTTTTATATGATGAAGTAGAAGACGAGCAAGACGCTCTCCTGATGTTAAGAGATAACGCTGCCCATAATCAGTACAGTGCTATTTAGGATTTCACAATGATGTGAAATTTTCTAGAAGCACTGCACCAACGCTTCTTACTCAAGAGTCATAAGAATAAGAATAAGAATTTGTTTATTCATAGATTTCAGGTACATAATATCAGATCTTAATGTAATGCATTGTTCTGCCGAAACCTGTCTTTTCCAGACGTATGAATAATACAATAATGACTTATAGCTAAGAATAATTAATGCCTTTAGTTACATTGTATGGAGTATGCATGACTATTTATATTTTGTATTCAAAAAATTCATTTATGCTATAAAAACATTTCTCCGCCAACCATTGCGTCAATTTATATTTAAACACATTAAGTGTTAAATTCGATTCCCTAAAATGATTTGGAATTTTGTTATAAACTTTTATACACATAATAAGATAAGATGTTAAGACTCTTTAGCCCAGTAATTTCACTAGCTACAGTGCCCTCCTACCGGAGCACAGTAATGTTTGCACATCACTGCTCAGGCGGTAAAATAACTGGCACTGTTGGGGTACCCACCTAGACGACCTCCTGCAAAGGAAGTCTACCCCCGGTGAACATATTAATATAATAATTGATTTGTTTTGGGGAGAAAATGTCGTATTTCCTAACTAATTCAATAGCTTTTATGCCTTTAAAGTAAATGCATACGACGATTATTTCCCCCCTTGCGATTTCCAGCCCCATTATCTAGTAGGTACATTTTCTCCAGCCTTAGGGCAACTGATAGAAATGCTATTGTGGCATTAAGTTAGTCCTAGCGATGCGATGTGCTGAATGCTGAACAATAAAAGGGGGTCAAAAGTCGCTCTAAATATATATTATTTGATATTCTCGACAATATTAGACGTGCGTTGTGCCGTTTTTGTTGTTTTAGTTATAAATGGGTTCTGTAATATTACACACGGTACTGCTCGCCAATTCTGTTGCTTGAATTTGGCTTTACACGCTACCGAGTGTCTAGAGTCTAGATAACAAATTAATTTCAATAACCACCTCTAATTCCCAGATACGAGAGCAACGAGAACATGACGATAACGTGCAGCACGAAGGTCTGTTCCTTCGGGAAACAAGTGGTGGAGAAGGTGGAGACAGAGTACGCGCGGTTCGAAGGGGGCCGGTTCGTTTACCGCATCCACCGCTCACCGATGTGCGAATACATGGTCAACTTCATACACAAGCTCAAACACCTGCCTGAGAAGTATATGATGAACAGCGTCTTAGAGAACTTCACTATACTACAGGTATGCAACTCAAAAACCGTCAACTCTGTATTGATTTATTTTGACGAACATTGGGCAAACCCCTCTAACGCTACTGAGAAGGTGCGAATATAGGTACCTATCTAAGCAAGGTCAAAATGACATTTTGACCTTGCTTAGATAGGTACCACCACACTCTTTCTAAACTATACTAATACTTTCTAAAACAAATAGAGAAAAATAACTTTAGAGGAGTGTCGTGATTAGACTGATGATGATGAAATAACGATGCGTATAATGTTTCTTCTTCCATCATCATCGTCGGCCAATACCGTATCACTGCTGGTCACATGCCTGGGTTTCTAATAGATAACAAGGATCAATTTGATTCCAACTTTGAGCCAAAAATGACCAAAACATACTCAGAGATTTAGTTTTAGAACAATACGAACTTAACCATTAAACATACCTACGAAGAAATCAGTTCACTTTCTTCCAGTAAGTGATTGCATAAACTTTCAACATTAAAAATAATTAGTCCCAATAACTAAACAACATTTCAATTGTCCCCAGGTGGTGTCAAACCGAGATACTCAAGAGACGTTACTATGCGCCGCGTTCGTATTCGAAGTATCGAACAGCGAGCACGGAGCGCAGCATCACATCTACAGGCTAGTTAAAGACTGAACGACGCCTATAGACCATTCCTCTCAAGCGCCGAAGGAATAAGCGTCACTATACTGGGACTACGGAAGCTACAGAAACCTGGAAGAAAACCGAAGATATTAAAATGTAGAATAAACTATTATGTTGTGGAATTGTTCTGTGTAAAGTCCTAGCACGAAATATTCCGTTGAAATTTTCGTATCATGTGAAAATGAGGAAAAGAGAGTTTTTTCCGCCTTCTAGGTTTAGTCTGCTGCCATCTACCGCTGCTCAACATAAAGCGAGATCGTGGTCAAAGGCTAACTTATAATCAATAAAAAAAATTATGTGTGGTATCTCTAAGAGTAACCCTATCCTACAATGAGAGGATTTTGACGTCTCAGACACTATAATATCAAGAAGAAAATACGATAATGTTAACGTCAATGTAATATTTCGTGTTAGAGCCTCTGGATAGCGTCATAAAGAGTTTGATGAGATAACAAACGATGAAAATGAAAATGCGTAAATAACAAACGAAGACTATTACTATTTTCTAGAACCTGCAAAAACGCGTATTGGAAACGTAGCGGTTAAATTGTTATTCCAACTTGTGATTGTATTGTACTCTCACTTTTCAATTGTTAAGTGACGGAACAGTACTAAAGTGACTAATAGAAATAACCCTACTACGCTACGATTAGACCAAAGTTGTACGCAAAACTGACTAATTTCATACTCACTTGGACATAAGTTCGTGAATTAACTTACCCCCATCAAATAAACCCACATTTTCTGTAATTTCATATAGATAATGCACGTCTACGTCTTCCGAGTTTCACGAATGCCGTCCTTATTTCTATCGGCTATAGTTACTTTCATCAGATTAGTGACAAAACAAGAAATGTTATTTATGATGGCGACAGCTAAATGTGATCTGAAAGCGCCGCTAGTATTTTTGTAAATGAGTGTTTTTGTACAGCTCAATTTTCAATATATCTATAGCAATAACACTTTCGTTATTCTTCGATCGCACTGTATTCTATTTATTATGAAAAGCTGGTTTTTCCTTCTTTGTATCTTCTTTTCCCTTCAACTTTCACGTACAGTAATCGAATGTTTCACTTTAGTAACTCAAGTGTTAAAATTAAACAAATATGGAATATTGTTCAATAATAAATACATTAAAAATTTGCGTGTATAATAATAATATCAAATAAGAAAATATAGAATTGAATACACACAGTGCCTCTATAATTATGTTACATTAACATAAATTACTCGAGCGTTTTTAGTCTTTTCACTGATTTGAATTGTAGTTAGTGCAGTGAAAAGATTAAATTTTAGTGTAGTGTACCGTGAAATGTAAGATTAAGTATATTAAGAGTAATATTTAAGGAGAGTCTAATACTTATCTTTACGAGTTGTTAAGTCCTCGAGGTACAATTTTATTCGTTTTGTTTTATCTTATGAACCAGTCCAATCTATTTTACTTTCAGTTAACGCGGCATCTACGTTTACTTTTTTATTAACTTTGTTTTTTTCTTTTTAGTATTTGTACTTTAGGTCTTTTTGAGACGTAGCATTTCGCTTAAATCTAGTTAGTTTTATATATTTTTTGCCAGATTATATGCGGTCTTTGCCACTTCAGAATATTATTAGAATCGAGTATTGTACAGTGGAGTGTACATAATTATGATGTTACGTATTTCTAAAATAATAGCGTTCATGTGTTCACATGGTTTGCCAGGTTTAAGGATTTGTTAGAGATAAAACTAACTGTATTATACTAACAAAATGTAAACTGTACCTAATTCTGTACATATCTAACTTCTGATGTTGAACCTGCTTTTCGAGACACGGTATATCTGCGCGTAACGTAGGTTAAGAGGCAGCTTATGTCACATCTCTCGACACTTGTATTGATTTCTGGATGTTCTATAACCGCACCGGCTTCAATTTCAAAGTACAAATGGGTATCGATGTATACTCAAACGGCCTGCCTTTTGATTACAATAAGTGTTTTATGTGGCAATGATTTGATCTCTCTTTTAGTCATATATGTTTAGGGTCCGCCCGTCGTAGCGTGCTCCCGCACACTCTAGTTTACGCAGTTAAGTTTTATGTGCATTATAATAGTGCTTAGTTTCAAGACATGAGATAGGAAAATATTATCTTAGATAATAATAATTCTAAGAGATTTTTGTATTTATTTGATAGAGTTATATTAGATAAATTGTAAAATGAATAGCTTTAAGGTTTTCTTTTTCAAATATGGCGATGGTCGTTCGTTAAATTAGGTGAAGTTGTCGTTGTCGTACTTAAGTGAGATAACTTAATTTTTGTTGAGAGTGCAGATTGTGACTGCATCGAACTGTAATATTAATATTCAACGGTCCAATATTGGGACAATATCTAGGGCAATACGACTTCGTAGTCCATTATTTGTAAAAGGCAAAAGAGATCTGTTTCTGTTGTGATTTTTTTATAAATATAATTCTTATGTACTCAAGCGAGATTAATTCGACTCTTTTGCTTATAAGTTTTAAACAACACACGTTACTTCATGTTATGTGAATAGAGAATGTAACATTTAGTGCATTTCTTCAGATGATGTAGCCTTGTTTGCTTGTCTAGCATGTCTTTCATATCGACAATCTGCCATATCAATATGAAAATCAAGAGAAATTAGTCGACAAATTGTGAGGTCATTTGCAACTATTCCCATATATTAATTTTACCCTGTTATTGAGAGCAATATGATTATTTACTTATTTACCTTCAGGAATATAGCAAATGATGTCTTGCAAGAGTCGACATTTGTACAGTATTTTAATTATAATACTACGTTAAAGATTTGTATGAAAATTTAATTATATTGTCTTCATAATAAATCCATGTGCATTATTATTTTATCTTTAGTTATTTATTAATCCGATAGCATACCTAATCATCTGATAGTTATTATGAACCCCTACGAATTTTTAATTCCTACAAAAAAGTTTTACCTACATACAAGATACAAAATAAGTGGCTACCTACTTCGAAAGGTATGTCCTAGGTAGTTAACTATAATAAAAAAAAACAAATTAAAATAATTTCTCAAAGTATTTGAGGAAGGACTCAGACCATTGAATTGACTTTGCTCCTCAAGAGGCTCATTAAATTTACACAATAGGAGTCATCTGAATTGCCACTCGAATGCAAGATACGTGATAACTTAATCGGTATCTATCTGGCTATATATGCTAACTGCTCTAGCTTCAGCCACTTTTCTCTCTCTGCCAGTTCGTTGTATTCTTTTAAACATAAAAAAAATCTTAGGAATACCTCCTAAGATGTAAATTCAAGAATTTATTTTGCTAGTAGATATATTGGCTTGCTATGTTGTGTTAACCGTCAATAAATAAATCAATCAGCTGATCACAAAGTACAAAGTTTTATAAAAATATAGATAAAGCATTTTATATAGATTGTACGTGAGTTTTTAAAAGACAAATCTTGAAGCACGATTAAGTACCCAAACCATCAGGACATAAGAGATGTCGACTAAGCAAAGATTTCGGGGCTAAATGTATAAACACCATATCAGTTGTAATCATCCACCGATCGATCAAGAATAATGAAAATTAATCCTTTTATATCAACTAATTAATGTGATAACATTCCAGTAGTTTTTTAAAAACATTTAATACTATCTCAACCTCTATAGGAGTTGCGTTTACCCCACTTTCATGCACGTAACTGTGTCTATAGGTTGATTTAGTGTTCAATTAAACGCAAGATGGGGTCGCCTGTACGCTGGGCGTTCCTCGTTTTAGCATTCGTCGCTCTCGCAAACTCTGGTAAGTTATTAGTTACATAAGGTCCATATATGTAAGTTTTGTTCAGGTTTTACGACCCAAATTAAGATGGTCAGTTCTATAAATAGAACAGCAGTGACCTCACCAACATCCGATTTGTCACCGCTCACCAAGCAAAAGAGAATTTAAAAGTTAACAACATTTAAATAATTAATACCTATTCATTTTGTTATATTATTATCTACTGTATCAATTAAAAAGTCCCAAAAGAGATGATGTGAATAAATTAAGATAAAGTTGGATCGTGACGTCTAACAGCCAACTTATGATTTTAGAAATCACGACGAGAGCATTTTCGTGGCTCATTTAATTTGGGGTCATAGAGCATTAGTGTAGGTTTCCACATTAGGGATTTATGTGTAGGTAGAGATAGGCAATGTGAATAATGAAGAAATTAAATATTAATTTTTCATTGGGCTCTCAGTCTCTAGAACTAATATGGTCAATAGTTAGAATATGTTCAATAGACGCCTTCTACTTGTTAACAGGACTAGCATAGGTTTATTACAAAACTCGAGAACGTTATTTCTATATTTTAAGAATAAAATAGAAAGAGATGAATATAGAGCAAACTCCATATACATAGGTAGACATGGTATGGTAAGGTAAAGGAAAACTTATAAAAACGACACTAGAAGGGGTATCTTTGTAGAAATATAAACATAATTTATCTTGCAGATGATCTTCCCTGCCGTGCTAGAGATGTCGGAATCGAAGGCAGGTCGATTGTATGCGTGTGCGACGCTACCTACTGCGATACCATAACTAGGGAAGAACCTGCGCCTGGGGCATATGTCATGTACACCAGCACCAATGTAAGCATATTATCACAACTTCTATCAGACTTTTTGGCTGGTCACACACATTCAATGTCTGCAGTTGCAAGGTTTTGCGAACGCGAGGAAGACATATGTAGCCCTGTAGTTAGGGTCACCTAATTTTTATAAAAGATGAATGAGACGTTCAACCACACTGGCGTGTTGTTAAGCGATACTTCGAGTTGCAATTTTATTCTTGTCTTCAATGTGAAGATCTAAGAAACACTACTGGAGTTAGCTACCAACCGGAGTGAACCACGAAATTCTTTGCAATGAGAAACAGTGCCATTGGATTAGGTCTAACTCAGGGTTGAATGTAATATTATCACATTCACACGTGTTTGAAACAAGTAGATACTTACTTCGACGATTCTTAAAATATTTTAAGCCCTTCGACGTGCCAAGAAATGCCAATTGCATCAATATTCATGTTATCTGGCAGAGGCAGACTGGCTGGCTGGCTGGCTGGTATTTACTATTTATCGCTATGGTAGTAGGTAGGCAACTATAATATTAATGATATGTAGCAAAATCCTCATATCAGGCAGGGAAACGTTTTGAAAAAAGCTACGGGGTGATAGAGTCAACTATTGCAGCAGATGAAGAATCAAAAAGAGATGAAGCTAGTGTTGAATCAGATGAAAGTAGCGAGGAGAATGGAGAAGAAGATGAGGAAGAACTGCCGGATTCCGCTTATGAAGATGAAGACCTTCGAGATGATGAAATTAATGGTGAGATAGAAATACCTTTATTAGATACCTTATAGAATAATAGAATATTTTCACAAGTTTAATAACTAAGCTATGACAGAGAGAATGAACGACAGGTGTAGATCTTCATTTTACACCAATCCTTAATTATTTTCGGCATTTCATTATTAAATTTTCGTCGAAAAGAAAGTGGTAAATGAAACCTAATGGTTAACATTGATACCTTGTCAATGTTTTGGACCAAATAGAAAAATAAAACCCTATACACACTACCCTATATACTCTCCTTTCCTGCTTGGTTGTCTGGAAGAGATCGCTATTAGCGATAAGACCGCCAATTGTAACACTTTTTCAAATTTATTAATTTAATGTTAGATATTGTTTGTTCTGTAACTTTGTTTTCAATAAAGCGTTATCTATCTATCTATAAAATAAACTGAATTAAATTTTACAGATTCGATTTGGAACAGAGTGTCGCTAAGAGTACTAAGCAATGTGCGTTACCAATACATCGAAGGGTTCGGCGGATCGGTTACTGATGCAGCCTCTATCAACTGGCGGAAACTATCTGACGGGGCTCAGACGCAGATGATCAAGTACTTAAGTTAATATGTTTTTAAGTGTAAACTTAGGTAGAGTAGTTTGTAAGAGAATAGGTGATTCAATGGAATCGTCGCGTTCTCTTTTTGTTAGTATAAAAATTGTTCTTTTAAAAGCTGAAGTTAAACTCGAGACAAGCCCAACGCTCACCTAATTTACGTTTGTTAATTACTGTGACAGTGTTGTATAGGAATTGCATAGATACGAACTACGAACCTGATAAAATATTTTTGTACCGTTTGTTTAAACTTTACTAACTAGATTTTTCATTAAATTCGGAATGGATTTCAGTAAACCAAGATTAGCTACCAGTATTATTTAACTTCTTTATTTTCTTTCAGCGCCTACTTCGGGCCAAATGGTATAGAATACAACATGATCAGAGTTCCCATTGCTGGGTGCGACTTTTCCACCCACCCTTACACTTACAACGAGTACCCGTGGCATGATGAGAAACTGACCAACTACTCTTTGACTGATGAAGATCTGTTTTTCAAGGTAACTTAGAATTGCATAATTCTAGATAGAGACGATATGTAACTTCTGCTAATGTAGGGAGTTTCGAGGATCATTTTTGACAGCACACTCTATCTTGAGTCACCTTTCTCTCGATACAATAATTTGTATTATGTTGGTCGACACGGCCTAAATCTTAGGCATGCACAAAGACATAAAAGTCCAATATATAGAAACCCCTTTAAACTTTAATATATCTTAAGGTTTTTTATTATAGAGGTATAGCTCTCTTTTAGTCCTACAGGGCTATTCACTTATCCGTCCGTTAAGTCGGTACGACTTAATGCCTCATTTCATACATTTTTGACTCTGAAAATGGCTCTAATTTCACACTATTAAGTCTGATCAGCACACCACCGATTATCCCCAACCCTTCCCGTAGCATTGCCAGTAGGAAGGTACCGTAAGGTACGCTTTTTAAAAAGGTGTTTTTCATTTCAGTTACCAATGATCAAAAGAAGCCAAATGCTAGCAACAGACGAGGTCAAGATCACAGCCAGTACCTGGTCACCACCTATCTGGATGAAGACCAATGAGAGGATAACTGGGTTTGGACAACTAAGACCACAGTACTACCAATCTTACGCCGATTACCACCTCAAGTATGTATTTAAAAGCCCAGCAAAAAGAGCCTCTTGCGCCCAAAAGAACCAACAACATAGTTCATTAATCAATGCGTTTTTATCCCTAGATTCATCGAGGAATATGAAAAGGCTGAGGTAAAAATTTGGGCGATCACAACTACCAATGAGCCAATTAACGGAATCGTACCATTCGTCGACTTCAATTCTTTGGGATGGACTCCTGCGCAGCTGGTAAGAATACAAAAACCTAAATAGTGAACTACCAAAAACCTAAATAATGAACTACCAAAAACAATCGAATAACGCAACGCTAACATAATAAAACAACTGAATACCACAAGGAACGCTAACATAAATAGGTAAACAACTGAATAAAACAACGCTAACATAAATAAACAACTTAATAACGCAACACTAACATACTGAGACAACTGAATTGTTACCTATTAAAACAACAATACAACTGAATAAATAACAAGCAAAATATCGATTTTTAGGGTTCCGTACCTCAAAAGGAAAAAACGGAACCCTTATAGGATCACTTTGTTGTCCGTCCGTCCGTCCGTCCGTCCGTCCGTCCGTCCGTCCGTCCGTCTGTCTGTCAAGACCCTTTTTCTCAGGAACGCGTAGAGGTAACAAGCTGAAATTTATAGGAAATACTAAGGTCCATTTCCTCTTAGAGCTGTGAATAATTCAAACTTCTAGGCCAACGCAATCAAAAGATATAGACGAATATGTCGCAAATTTCAGCAAATTTTCGACATTCCCAAATAAATCAAAACCTACGGAGTACTTCCCGTGAAATCAGAATCTTGAAATTTGGCACGAAGTAACTCCTTATAGCACAGATAAAGGAAAAATTGCGAAAACTATACATTTTTATTTGCATCATATAAAAAAAATATTTTGAATAATTTTATACCTACTACCCCTTTTCTCATGAACGCGTAAACGTATTAAATTGAAATTCATATCAAATACTCAGCTCTATAACACCTTTAAACTGTAATGAAATCAAATCTCTATGTTAACGCATTCAAAAGAAACAGAAATTTTAGCCGCAATTTTAAACTCTCAACTACTCTCAAAAAACCAAAACCTACAGGGTACTTGCTATGAACGTATAATCTTGAAATTTGGTAAAAAGCAATTCCTTAGAGCACAGATAAAGGAAAAATTGCGAAAACTGTAAATTTTTTGTTACATCATATAAAAAAATATTTTTCATAATTTCATAATTACTACCTCATTTCTCATGAACGCGTGCAGGTATTAAACTGAAAGTCATATCAAATACTAAGATTTATAATACCTTTAAACTGTAATAAAATCAAACCTCTATGTCAACGCATTCAAAAGAAACAGCAATTTTACCCGCATTTTTAAACTCGCGACTACTCTCAAGGGAATCAAAACCTACAGGGTACTTGTCGTTAACTCAGAATCTTGAAATTTGGTACGCAGCAACGTCTTAGATCAAAGGCACAGGAAAAATTGCGAAAACTGTAAATTTTTAGTAACATCATGAAAAAAAATATTTTTTAATAATTTTGTATTTACTACCCCTTTCCTCAAAAACACGTACAGGTATAAAATTGAAATTCATTTCAAATACTCAGCTTTATAATAACCTTAAGCTGTAAAAAAAAATCAAACATCTATGTCAACGCAATCAAAAGAAACAGCAATTTTAGCCCCATATTTTCAAACTCGCAAGGGAATCAAAACCTACAGTATACTGGTATAATATTATACCCACTTTTCCTTAGGGTTCCGTACAAACCTACGGGTTTGTACGGAACCCTCGGTGCTCGAGTCCTACTCGTACTTGACCGGTTTTTTTTTAAACTACCGAAATCATAAGACAACTGAATATCCAATGACTGCCATAATATGGAAACCACTAACTTAAGAAAAATCAGTAGATATCTAATGATTGTTTATTTTTAGGGTCGCTGGGTGGCAAATAATCTTGGACCTACGATCAGAAACTCTCGCTACAATAGCACCCTCATTCTAGCTGTGGATGACCAGCGCTACATTCTTCCATTCTGGCTTCTAGGCGTAAGTATTTTTATTTCTTCATTTTCAGGGTTCCTACCCAAAGGGAAACATGAAACAACTAAAACCTTAGAGTAGCATCACTTTATTGTCCGTCTGTCGATTCGTCTATTTTAATTTAGATAACTTTAGATCAACGCAATTTTTTAAAGAAAGGTCTTTTGACTTATACTCTGCAATTAAGAGTCACACATTTATTAAATGATCATTTGACAAACATCTATTTCACAGATGGAAAGAGAAGATCCGAGATCAATCGAATACATTGATGGAATCGCCATTCACTACTACGGCAATTTCTTCCCGGCTGGCATTTTGTCGTCACTGCAACGACGGTACCCTGGCAAGATCCTGCTGTCCACTGAAGCCTGCGAGGGACCCATGCCGTGGGACAGGCTGCAGGTTGAAGTTGGATCGTGGAGAAGAGGACGCAGATATGCTACTAGTATTATGCAGGTATGTAACTTAACGATAAAAAGCCATATGGTAGAAGAAATCTATTTACGAGTTCTAGTGAGAAAAGAAAACAATATTAGGCTTTCTTAGGTTGTCTAAGTCATAAAAAACTTTCTATATGTATTCCAAACTTCAACCCATTCTGTTTCAGCTCTGCCTTGATAGATCAATCAGTGACTTTCTTTTTAAGTCCGTTTCTTATTAAATATTTAGATAGAGAGTGGTCTAATCTTACTTCATAGTGTCTTAGTCATTTTATTATAATTATATTTACCTATCTTGTATAGAGTTAAGAAAGTCCTTAAGGTAAATTAATTTAATATGGTTGTTATTTTTTCAGGATCTAAACAACTACGTCGTCGGTTGGATCGACTGGAACCTCTGTCTGGACCCTGAAGGTGGTCCCAACTGGGCTCATAACTATGTCGATGCTCCTATCCTAGTCTACGCTGATGATGATGAATTCATCAAACAACCTATGTACTATGTCATGGGACATTTCTCCAAGTTCATACCAAGAGGCTCTCGGAGAATCAGGGCTTCTAGAAGAAGCTTGATTACAGTTGAGAATGTTGCCTTCATCAAACCTGATGGCAATTATGTTATGGTCCTTCAAAACAGGTGAGTGAAATATATTCTGAAATTCTCATATTATTACTCCTATCTAAAATAGCTGATGACAGAACGGCTAATCTGAAAGTTTATTTGGGTGTGAGTGTGGAAGTACCTACATACTTAGTACTTTTAAAAGAGATAAAAAAAGCTACCAAATGTATATAAGTCATATTGAAATACTTTTGTTTGTTTACAGGAGAACAAGGGAACTCAATGTGAGAATACAATTCACAGCCACTACTGTGATAACTTTTAAAATGGAGCCGGAATCAATCAAAACCATTGAAATTAACCATGGTTAAAATAAAATTTATTTATCACCATTATTTGTTTAATTCACAATCCTAAAATTATTCTGTACATTTAGGCATTTCTTGAGCCTCACACAAAAATTGTAACATATTGAAAAATATAACACCGTAAACCCAAATCTATACTATGTATAAATATCAATTCCAGATCATATCTGTTAACATTAACATTGTTTATAGTCAAGTTTGACAGGAAGATTTATTAGTTAAGAAAGTCATTTTGTCAAACGGCCATACACGGCACACAACTCGGCTCCGTATCAATCCTTCTGGCACAGGGCCGTAAATCCGAGAATCTGCCGAATTACTTGAATTATCACCCTCTAACCATACATGACCTCTAGGTATTACTTGGCTAAGACTAGGAAAAAAACCTTTAACTTTGTCACCGGGTAATCCTTTAATTCTTTTGCATATGTTCTGCTTTGGATTTGAAGGACTCCGAGCGATGACTATGTCTCCTCGTTTTAGTCTCTGCATTCTCGGTGTAATGTGTTCCGTGAGTAATATGTTATTTGATTCTAATGTAGGTTCCATCGAGGGTCCAGAGCACTGAAAACAGAAAATTAATACTTTACCTATATTTTAACTTCCTTTATATGTATTTTTTAAGCCATGGGTGGCAAACAGTAAATTAATCAGACATAGTAATTGTACTACATAGTTATACATAAGTATGTAATGTGCATACATGCAACTATGCAGTATAAAAACTAGAACTACTTGAAGCAAACTGCACCAATTTAATATATAATTTTTTGAACTGGTTATTATTAAACTGGTACTTTTAATATTTAATTTTTTTAGCTTGATAAAGATTGAATTTAGTGGAAGTTTAAATATTTCGATGATATGCATATCGGTGTCACAAGGCACCAAATTGTGGCAGACTTCCAGCTGTAATATTATATTTAGGTTATGTGATTATTATGGTAACTTACCATAACAAAATCTCCGACATATTCGAAAGTACAATGGGTAATACAGGCATATTGAAAGGTGTAGCCCATAAAACCAATAGTTTTACTGATGATCTTGAAGAAGGTCATTATTTCACATTGAATTTCTTTAATTTCGATCGAAAGAAAACGATATCAGGGCTCACTAGATCCCGTCATAATCCATAAGAATTTCCCGTGTATTAAAAAAATTTCAATGTATGGTTTCAATTTTTGAGAAGACGTAGAAGATTACAGGACGATTTTAAGGCAAGTAACTCCGAAAATAACATAGCGCTTCACAAAATAAAACACTTTTTCAGAATAATAAGCAGATTTTCAGGTGATGAAATTGTCAACATTCAGAATTGTTTTTCGTTTTGACATTGACATCTGATAAATATTTCAATTGACATAACTTTTTTAAAATACTTTTTAAAGTCACACGGCCCCTAAATTTGCTACTTTAGAAGAAGTCGATTATTGAATCGATAATAAAATTGTTAGTCGATTATGCCGTTTGGAAAAGCCCAACCCTAGGAAACTTTTGTCAGTGTCAATATTGAAATGACATGTTATTTTGACAGATTGTCAATTGTCATTCTGACAGAATTAGTTGAAGTTTTAAGTTCATTCGTTTCACGTTTCCAGCAAATCGAAATCATTAAATTCCTCACAAATTCCATTTGTTGTACGCTTTATCAATACGTAAACGGTGCTCTAAACGGTCGGTAACTTCCTTTGTTCTCCGCTCCAATGTTATTAATGTGCACAAAGTTGATTAACTAGAAAATATAAACGTCAGCTCTCGTACCCCATGAGAATTTCTAATCATCGAGTTGATATAAATTATTATCGTTGTATGATTTGTTTTAAAGTATTGTAGTGTGTTCAATGTAGACTTTTTAAAGTTTTGGTGTTATGTTTGTACACTGTTATTAGTGCTACATTGATAAAGTTTAGGAGTCCCTGTCTTTGAAATGAATGTGAATATTGGTGGTTGGTGACACACGGAACCCTTACCTATGGGTAACAGTTGCTGAAAGGCATTCAACCAAAACGGGAATTTTATACCAAGTAAGTTGCATAGGTTTTTTAGTTAGTGTGATATGATAATAGAACATTGTGAAATTCCTCTGATGACTCACATTTTAAATATTTGATCAATAAACTAGCATTCGCACGTACACACCACGGTCATTCTTTAAAGTGTATATTTTTTACCCTCAGACTGTTTATAAAAAAATTGTATGATAAGACCAGTTGAGCATTTTTTTGGTTTTTAATTTATCTATGTCACATGCTTAAGAATGAACTTATAAACAAAATTTAAATGCCATAATGGAAGTCATTAACAAATTATTTTAAGAATGTAAACAAAATTTCAGTATTTTTTTGCCTTGAGTACCTACTAATTTGTGAAGCTGATATCATAACAAACAGTCCATTGTTAGGAATCAATCAAGAATAATGATGAATTTATTCTTATTTTAAAACAATGACTTGTTTTAGAGATTTCTAGGAATGATGAAAGATTCTCACTTTAAATACAATAGGCTATAATTTGTCTCCTAATTGCATTATTTCATGAGCTTGATTAAAAATTAAAAGCTCAAAACAATCTCTTGTAGACCACTAAGATAGAAAACTCTTAACACATTGACTGTGGAACACACAGCTGCTATATTTTTGTGGTTGAAATGCTTGTGCTGACACACACAAACATTGTGTTTTGTCAACTGATTCCTCCATACTTAACTAATTTCTGGTCCTGTGAATAGTACTTCTAATTTAAAAATATTGAAACTGGGGTTTCAGGCCATTAAAACCCTAGGGAGGGTTCTTTACTAGAAAGCTAAGAGAAAGCATGTCAGTTTATGCTTTTTCTTGTATTTTTTTCTTTCTAGTCTGTACCTACCTACTGTCCCAGTGGACAAAGAGCTCCACTGAATCCTTCCAATTATCCCTTTCCTGCACCATTTTAATGCTTCTTTAAATTAACATTTAAATATTTTGATGGAAATGGCTGAGTGGCTACTCATTTAGCCCATAATGTATGGATGAGTGCTTCATGTGTGCCCTCAGTGCCTTGAAATCATGACACATTAAAGAAGCAGTTTCTTAATGAGTACTCTGCTGCTCCCATCTTCAGTGGGGAGTCTTAAATACCATCCTGTATTCTGTCAAATCGACTGCTTGTCCTTGGGGGTTGGAGAGATCTTCTTCTTCCTGCCCTTATCCCACACTAGGTAGGGTCGGCACAACACGTTTTTCTCCTCCTATCTGCTCTATCATCCGTCACATCTGCATCCACTCCCCTAGTACGCATATCCTCTTTCACACAGTTCATCCAAACCTTTTTCGGGCACCCCCTTCCCGGATTACCACCTATCACCATATTCATGGAGTAGGAGAGATCCTACAAACCAAAATGCATTCTATTCTTTTCATCTTGTCACCTCTATAATTTTATTCAGGGGTAAAATCTTGCAAATCAAACCCCCGACATGAGATAAATCTTGGCCACATTATGCTCAACCTTTACAAGATGATTAGGACCTGTTATGTTGAAGCACTAACTAACTTCAGGTGTCTGATAAGAAATAATTTCCATAGAAAGCATGGGTCGTTACACGGGGAAGAAGTGTCGGCTGCTGTCGATGCTGTGGCTGACCGGCGGGTTCTTCTTCGTGGAGCTGATTGTGGGCTACATCACTAACTCCATGGCCCTCGTTGCCGACTCCTTTCACATGCTCAGTGATGTTGCAGCACTTGTTATAGCATTTTTATCTGTTAAGGTAAGTGTTCCGTTTGTAATTTCCTGCATTTAGGTATAACCTTTATGTACTTATAAGAATACAATAAAAAAATGTGAAGCAGGACCACCTCAATATGACTAAATATAGGTATAAACATAGTTTCTCCCTTGTTACATTCCTACTCAATGTCTTTCTATAAAGTCATGTGCTTAGGGCAAATTGGTCCTAGTTCCGTTCCTTAGTCATCAGAAAATTATAGAAAATTCTGACTCACATCTATGTATCTGATCTTGAGTAAAACACCTAATGTAAAATTACAATATTAAGCAAACAGTTCCTCAATGCCTCGTGACTCATATTTATGTTATAGGAAATAATTTTACGGGGGATATCCTTGTGATCTCAGTTATACTTGGAAATATCAATAACAAGTCTTATAAACTGGTATAGACATTATAGCTTTTATAGTGTATTTGTCCTCATTAGTATTAAAGCATGAATGAATTTGTATATTTTAATTTAGTACTAAACTAGGTAATAAAATCTCTAGCGACATAATCTCCATTCTTGCAACATTCCAATCTTACCAATATTATAAACGTGAAAATTTGTAAGAATGGATGTCAGGATGTCTGGATGTGTGTTTGTTACTCTTTCACGCCTAAACGGGTGGACCGATTGAGCTGAAATTTGGTATAGAGATAGCTTAGACTCTGGAATAACACATAGGCTATAGGACAGCGGGTAAAACCGCTGGGCACAGCTAGTGATACATAAAATTCTTAAGGAATGTAAACATAATTGGTAAGCAAATAAAACTCACTAGTTTCGATCTTATTACAAAACCTAGACACAAAATCTGTAGGTAATATCTGTAGGGTTAATTTGAGTCTAAGTTTTGTAATAACTCTAATGTGAGTCTACTTTCTGTAATAAGTCTAATATGAGTATTTTCTGTAATTAGACAAAGTTGGCGGTTTCGTTTTGTAATTAGGTTGAGAACAGAAAAACAGAAAAAAAAACAGAACTTGCTACAGAACCAAAAATGTGGCATAATTTTACCATGTGTAATGTGTAGTGTGTACCTATATATTGTGCTATGTTTACGTGTAATATACAAAACTAGCTGCGACCAGCATTTTATGTTACATTTATTATTCAACTTTTTATATTTTGTTATTGAGCTCTATGGTGAATGCTATGTACGCCTTAATTGTTATACATATAAGAACCAGTATGTCTAAAATCCTAATTTAAATGTATAATATGTGTAATGTGGCTGTACTTAAATAAATAAATAAATCTCTATAAGAAAATTTAGCTCAATCGGTTCACCGGTTTAGACGTGAAAAAGTTTGCCTTTATAATATTTGTGTGATTTACTCGTATCTTATGATTACGGCTTTGCCCGTTTCGAGATTTTTTTTCTTAGCTGAGGTCTTTGTCGGAAGGTGTGCGTGAACATAATGAGGAGGCCTATACCCAGCAGGGGATGGATACGGGCTGAGTAGATAGATAGAGGTCTTCGTCATAAAATCTGATTTTGATATGATCTGATAGGTGCTTCAAATTTTAACCCTTTCTGTCCAGCTGTTTGAACTGATATATCGATCAGTCACGGTTTCCTTGTATATCTACATTATTCATTGTCTCTACAAAAGCTTTATTCTTTCCACAGATGTCACCAAAGAAATGGTCAAAGAATACGTTCGGGTGGGCCCGGGCGGAGGTCCTAGGCGCGCTAGTGAATGCAGTGTTCCTAGTCGCTCTATGCTTCAGCATCACAGTGGAAGCTGTCAAGCGATTCATAGAGATCGAAGTGATCCATGACGCCAAGCTGCTTGTAGGCGTCGGGACGCTCGGCCTTGTGCTTAATATTGTGGGATTGTTCCTGTTTCATGGTAAGTTCTTGTTTGACACTAGAAACATAGAAACTAAAATAGGGATGATGAATATTAGACAAACAAAACATTGTTTTAAAAGTATCGATGTACGATAATCATCGATAGAAAAACTTCGATGTATGCGGCAGCAAGTAAAATAATGTCTAAAAAAAGGTTATCAAGCAGATGTTTCCGAACTAAACATCGATGTTTCTTCGACATCTAATCAATCTACCATCAGTCATCCCTAAAAAAATCCAGTACTGTTCATAAGCTTTTGAGTAGGACTCTAAAAATGATCTAAAATCTAAAAATAAACTTAAGACCTGTGTTTGTTTAATTAATTAACATTATTGTTAATGATTCTACTGTCTCAGTGTATATTCATTTTGTGTGGTGTACAATAAAGTATGATATATATTTATTTTACAAAGTAAGTCAGTATAGTACGAAACCGGTGTCGCCATAGAAACCGTTGCCATAGACGCTACGCATTCTATCAACTTCTATTCATTCGCTATCCACGGCGGTATTAGCTAACTTTATGTTCACATTATCGCCAGTGCATATAAAGCATTGTGTACTTATTACTCACATTTTCTCGTGTTATAGTATGTTAAACTTGAGCGATTTGCCCCTTTTCATAATATACCCTTTTAAAACATTTCATTTATATGTATACTTCAAAACATAAAAATATAGAGAAATTGAAGCCATGTCCAGAATAACGCAAAATACTACGTTTGGGCCAAAAAGGGCAACTGCCCTTTTGGGCTCGTTGATATCAACAAAACGTGGTGCAAAATGCAATTATTGTCCCTAACCTGATTTACAATATTGATAGTGCTCGTTTTATTTTACTAACTGAAAAGTTGTCTAAGCTTTTCAAGATGAACTTCTTTATTCCCAATGATAATTCAATAGGTTCTCTTATTTTGTCGACAAACGATAAACATCTTAAAATTTCGTATTTATATAATTAGAGTTGTCTTACTCATTGCCTACGCAATGTCCTAATTATAAGAAGTAAATGTATTTTATTCCCAAGCTGTAATATTAACAAATCGAATACGCTACTCGCAGGTAGGTGTTCATTTTACCCTTTCAACCAACGCAATGCTCAGGTAGCCTCCCACGTTTCGCTTTGAAAAAGGTTAAACATTAATTAAACAGAGCTTCTGCCTCGTTTCCGTGACATCCAACGCAATGCCTTTGTTTCTAGATTCTAGAATATTTGAGGAGCTGGCTAACAAATGTGGCTTGTGTAGCGTCCGTGGCCCAGTGGTCATACGTCCGGCTTTTCACCCTGGTTTCAAATCTCAGTATGTGTAATCTCGGCGACCTGAAACTGTTCCGCGCGTTTCTACCCAACGATCTCTATACGTGTAGAGATCGTTGTTCCTGCCCAATAACTTAATAAGCGATTTGTTTAAATTTTATTCACAATGCAAAAAATATGTGTCTCATATGTTTTAATATTGAAAATATGGATTGATAGATAGATAGATAATCCTTTATTGAAACACAAAAATGTACAAAAATAAACTTAGAACTACTATATCTCTATTGATGATGATTCTTGTCCTGGTCCACATCCTTATTTTAGTTTTTAGGGTTCCGTACCTCAAAAGGAAAAAACGGAACCCTTATAGGATCACTTTGTTGTCCGTCCGTCCGTCCGTCCGTCCGTCCGTCTGTCTGTCAAGACCCTTTTTCTCAGATACGCGTGGAGGTAACAAGCTGAAATTTATAGGAAATACTAAGGTCTATTGCTTCTTAAAGCTGTGAAAAATTCAAACTTCTAGGCCAACGCAATCAAAAGATATAGTCGAATATGTCGCAAATTTCAGCAAATTTTTGACATTACCAAATAAATCAAAACCTACGGGGCACTTCCCGTGAACTCAGAATCTTGAAATTTGGCAAGAAGCAACTCCTTAGAGCACAAATAAAGGAAAAATTGCGAAAACCATAATTTTTTAATTTCATCATATGAAAAAAATATTTTGAATAATTTTATACTTACTACCCCTTTTCTCATGAACGCGTGCAGGTATTAAACTGAAATTCATATCAAATACTAAGGCCTATAATACCTTTAAACTGTAATAAAATCAAACCTCTATCTCAACGCATTCAAAAGAAACAGCAATTTTAGCCGAAATTTTAAACACGCAACTACTCTCAAAAAACCAAAACCTACAGGGTACTTGCCGTGAACGTAGAATCTTGAAATTTGGTAAAAAGCAATTCTTTAGAGCACAAATAAAGGGAAAATTCCGAAAATTGTACATTTTTAGTTACATCATATAAAAAAATATTTTTAATAATTTCATACCTACTACCTTATTTCTCATGAACGCGTGCAGGTATTAAACTGAAATTCATATCAAATACTAAAGCCTATAATACCTTTAAACTGTAATAAAATCAAATCTCTATCTCAACGCATTCAAAAGAAACAGCAATTTTAGCCGTATTTTTTAACTCGCGACTACTCTCAAGGGAATCAAAACCTACAGGGTACTTGCCGTTAACTTAGAATCTTGAAATTTGGTTCGCAGCAACGTCTTAAATCACAGGCACAGGAAAAATTGCGAAAACTGTAAATTTTTAGTAACATCATATAAAAAAATATTTTTAATAATTTTGTATTTACTATCCCTTTCCTCAAGAACGCGTACAGGTATTAAATTGAAATTCATACCAAATACTCAGCTTTATAATAACTTTAAGCTGTAAAAAAATCAAACATCTATGTCAACGAAATCAAAAGAAACAGCAATTTTAGCCGCATATTTTCAAACTCGCAAGTACTCGCAAGGGAATCAAAACCTACAGTATATAATATTATACCCACTTTTCCTTAGGGTTCCGTAGAATGCCGTAGGTTTATACGGAACCCTCGGTGCTCGAGTCCTACTCGTACTTGACCGTTTTATTTTTTATGATATTGCCTACTACTTACATCATTAGGGATCCTCTCGACAAATTCAAAATTATAATAAATGTCGCAAAACCAACAAGCGACATCCAAACTATAGTTGTTTTCGAAACGTAGGTCCACAAATATCCACAAACAGCGGATGTTCGCTCGATAATAACATTAATCCTAACAAACCTGATTCACGCATACCATAACAAATGAAACACAAGATTATCACCATAGTTGCGGTTCCAATCCCATTGTGTGGAGTATTGATTACGAAATCGTATCAGATTTGTTACGCTGAAAACTACTACCAACTTGTTGAGAATGGTAATCTTACTAATATTATAAACGTGAAAGTTTGTAAGAATGGATGTCAGGATGTTTGTTACTCTTTCACGCCTAAACGGGTGGACCGATTGAGCTGAAATTTTGTATAGAGATAACTAAGACCCTGGAATAACACATAGGCTACATAAGTACTGCTGATAAACCCGCTGGGTGTAGTTATACTTCGTTTCAAAAACATAGATAATTTTTACAGAGTTCGAAGGTTATTATATATCAATGAAAATATCATTGATATATTCACAAGAACTGTTATATCCGATATAGGTATCTTATGTTATAAATCTGATATATTATGATAAATATCCAATTTATTAAGATATTGATCCTTTGAACCCTGCAAAAATTATCTTTGTTTTTGAAACGAAGTATAGTATTATATTACCGAAAAAGCCAAAATAGTTGAAGTGATATAGTTTACAAAATTAAAAAAAAAAACTGAAAAACCCCTATCGTTCTGTTACTAGTTACGAAATCCAATTTCCAGTAGGTATTTTTCATGTTTTACTCTTATGGAGAGTTTTTCAAAATGACGTTTTATAAACCTACAATTTTCGTCTTGCTGCGAACTTCCGTTGTCTTCTTATGGCGGCTCCAGATTAGTGCCGTGAAGCCCCGTGAACAGGCGTGAACGTGAATGTGGACGGTTTTCGCGGGGTTCACGCGCATTCACGCCTGTTCCCCGATCAGTGTCGGTATTTTGTCCCGCGACAAAGGGTTCGCGCCCCCTTCGCGCGGCGTTCACGCGTACACATCCACATTCACGGCCCCGTGCCAGTTTCGTTTTTCAGATTTTTGAAATCGTCACCCTACAGGAGGTTTTTTTGTTTTTGTTTTTTTTTTAGTTTTCATTGACGTGATGTTGGCATAAATGTTGTATAACAATTTGCCATAAAAAAAAATACTACGGACTACAAAGGCGAACGGACGTATGCAGTTTTGCTGCGCAAAATGGAGTGGCGCGCAAACTTTTGGAACTAATCTGGAGTCTGGAGCCGCCATTATATATTGCCACAGCAAACAAAGTTATTGCAGCAGCAGCTTCTACGTCCATTTCGCGGCAGGTTTCAGGAACGATTGAGAGCATCCCGTGAATGTGGAGGGCACGGCTTGTGCCGTGAATTCACAGCGAGAATTCGCGCGTGAATTCACGGCACTAATCTGGAGCCGCCATTACAGAATATACAAGCATGTTGCTAAAAAAAGTGTATAGAAGTATTCTTTTTTTTTATATAAATATTATGGCAACAGTTGCATTTTGCCAGAGTCGAGTTAAAAAAAAATAATTTATTCTGACCATGGATACAAGTCCTTCAGTCGAAAACTTTATTATAATTTTAAGTTCCTTGTTTATTGGAGGATATTCCCTCCAAAATTCGATAAAGAGTGGGCGTTTATCGAATCACATCGATTCATTTTGTGACGATTCTTGAAAATAGCAGACTGTTGAACTTTTTTCCATTCTTCGACAGTAAATCACATTCACAAACACTCAACGTTTAATAAACCCACTATTAATACGCGTTTAGCACTTATTGCAAAATTATTATCCAAGAACACAAAAAATTTCATCCGCTTTCCAAAAGCGCGGCAAAATGAATCCAAAGTGTTCTTTACTGCTGTAGTAGCTGTAGTATTGTTAGTTTGTTTTTATCAATAAAGGCATTTGCCACATTAAAAAAATAAATACAAAAAAGGATGTTGCTCATTCAACTTCAATTCGTACTTAGTAACTCGTAACGTCGTAACTTCAAGTAGTACTTTTACGTACCTGTAATCCGCTTTTCCGTCTTTATCAATTTTAATGTTCTAAAACTTAAACACACCACCTAACCCATGTGAATTACAATTGCTCTCCTCTCCTTGCACGGTTGTCTGGAAGAGATCGCTATTAGCGATAAGACCGCCAATTGTAACACTTAGTTTTATATAGTAGTTCTAAGTTTGTTTTTGTACATTTTTGTGTTTCAATAAAGGATTATCTATCTATCTATCTATCTAACTTACTAGTTTATTTAATTGAGGAAATACCCGTGACCGAGTTTAATTATTATATATCGAGATATTCTTGACTAGAGGTAAACAAACGATTATAATTATCTATGTAACTAATACAGTTAGCATTTCATTAAAAATAAATAAATTCTTTGCTAAATCGTATATTTTAATCGATAGGTAACCTTTATTGTAAATTGAAATATTCACAGTGTTCTAAAATATTTTTGAACAAATTTTTCACTTGATCAAAGTGGATATCAAACTATCCGCCACGACATTCAGTGAAACTAAGACTGGTTGGATCCCCTTTAAGTTTATTTTATTAACACCCAACTACACCAAATTCCTAGCAGGTGCGCCGTTAGTTTGTTTAATGCTATTTATATAAAACATCCATATGTACATACGCATTCTACCTGTATTTGTACAGCGCAGTGTTGCGTAGGACATCGTACTCATTGATATTAGGTATATTATCTACTAGTACACCACACCACCCACAAGTTGGACAGACGACCTTATAAAGGTCGCCGGAAGACGCTGGATGCAGGTCGCTTCCAACCGGTACATATGGAAGTCCAAAGGGGAGGTCTATGTTCAGCAGTGGACGTCTTACGGCTGAGATGATGATGATGATGACCTAAGTAACACTGCGATTGTAATAGTCTAGAGTTATTGCGTTACACCAGTCAAACATAAAGCTCGACTCGTTTATCTAATTTCATAAAAAAGAACTAGATGCCCTAAAACTTATCCAGCCATCACACTTTACTAAAATATCACAGATATTATAAAGGCAAACGTTTGTGTATGTTTGTTACGTCTTCAGGAATAAACGGCTGTACTGATTGAGCTGAAATTAGGTAAGTTACCTACGTACCAACTTCTGCGATTCTACGCTAGTGATGAAAATTTCCGGCAAAACTCCCGAAGTTGCTATGGAAACTATAACAACTTTGAAATATTCCCATACAAATGCCAATAATATTCCCAGTGTTTCTAAGCAATTTCATCCCTATTCTACGCTCAAAACTTATTACGTAGAATATATTATAGTTAATAAAAAATAATACGTAGAATATATTATAGTTAATAAAAAATAAATCTAGTTATTTCCAGTAGCTCAGATCCAATGACATATTAAACCCAGTAGGTACATCAGACCCATTGAACCGAGGAACAGCTCGAGTTTCTAATTAAACTGTGTGCCCTAGATACCTAGCCAATATGGGACCTACTTCGACAAGGTCACGGATATGCACCTTGTACGCGACGAGTGGAAGCTTATCGTATACTACGATATGAATCCGTATTGGCAGGACCATAAAGATGTACGGTTTACACCTTTAGTACTAAATATGTTATGTTACAGTTACAAGTATATAGTTAGAATAAGTAATACGAGTCCGCACATCATAATATAACATTATTGTTACGGTAGACCGTACATGCACTATCAATCCAATCAACATGTCGTGTAGATAGTAGAGGGGTAATTATTTACTGTGACACTACAATACCAAAACTTCGTGATTACAATAAAAAATCCATACATATAATAAGAATGGAAATTTCTCCCCATTCATTGTGATCCTTCACTAAGATGAATCGTGAAAATACGCATATGAACAAAACGACGCGAAAAAGTCGCTTGCGCGATCTAATTCGTAAAACATTTTGTCAATTTTTCCAAGGGAAACGTAAAATAAAATGATAAAATAAATAATAATCATTTATATCGGACACATTGCCCCTAATTTACATCAAAAATTCTAAATAAAAGTAATAGAATATAAAGTAAACTCAATTCAAAAAAATATGGTGCGAACAAACTGCGACAAACTAAAAATACGCCATCTATCGATGTGTTGTGTAAACGAAACCTTTAATTTGGGCTAAATTTGTAAATAGTTTGTGTCACTGGTGTGGTTAAACAACACCACCGATTTGAATAAAATTTTCACTAATACGTTGCAGTTTTCTCTACTTGAATCTTAGTCTTGGTTTTAGTCAAATCGGTTCATAAATAAAAGAGTTATATCAATCTAAAGATTCGCATATAAAAATGCTAATAAACAAGAAAGGTAGTCATAGGAACCGCGTAATCAAAAGACAAAACCTCATCGAGTTTGGGCTCATTTGATTCGTCTTGACGAGTACTTTGATACTATATAGTAACCAGGGTCCGAAACGGAGCTGGAAGGTGCCATAGGAACTCCGTGATTAAAAGAAAAAACCCCATCGAGTTTGGGCTCATTTGATTCGTCTTGACGAGTACTTTGATGCTATATAGTAGTCAAACAAATTAGAATTCATTTAAATTAGTAAATGTAACTTATTTCTCAAATGAATCAGCGCCAGCGGAAAATAATGGAACTAATCTAATGTGCGCATGATGCGTGTAAATATCAGTAATAAAATATCTTTTTGCTGCTTATTTTTAATTTCTAAAACATGTAAAATCATCTGAAGATAAATAGAAAAATTCATTTACAGTTCATTGTAAAAGTAAATTATTTTTCATATAAGCTAGCGCCACGGAAAATAATGGAACTAATGTCCTAAGAAAAAGAAATATCGTTTATTCTGCAAACAGTTTTAGAAAAGAAGTCCCGCGTAACCTAGCGGAACTAAATAATAGATTTATAATTACTGTAAATACTTCATTTATTATATATTTTTTATTTGTTAGATTAATTAAATATTATGTACCTATTTAATTGAGAAATTAAATATGAGAAATTATGAATTATTAAAAATCTGTAGATATTTTAACTTAAAATCACGCGATTGTGGCGCTCCATCTAGGGGGATCTTTTGTAAAAATCACTGGTTATCCGGAGACACACAGACATAAAATCTGTTCACACCCATTTAGGCATACATCCAGACACAAACTTTCACGTTTATAATGTTAGTAAAATTTTGCAATGATTATTATAGAACCTTTTATCTGTGTTATAGATAATCATAGGCGGATTTAGGGAGGGGGGGCAAGGGGCCAAGCCCCCCCCCCCCCCGAGTCATTAAGCAAGCTGCTCGCGCACATGGATCACGCAGGATGTTTAAGCTTTAGGGGGGGGGGGGGGGGGGGGGGGGGCAGGGGGCCAAGGTACCCCCAGAAGCATTGTAGAGTTACGAATTTCGCACATATTTCTGAAATAAATTTTTTTTTCGGCGCTCGCAGCTAGCTGCTCGCGCACTTATTGTAATGGATGTTTAAACTTCCTAACCGCTCAGAGCGAGCTAAACATACACTTTTCGAAATAAAAATTATAATATTTTTGCCCGTCTGCACCTTGCCCCCCCCCCCCCCCCCCCCCCCCCCCCCCCCCCAAAACCAAATCCTGGATCCGCCTATGATTTTAGGTATACACCTCAGTGGTAGAGTCCTTCTCACGAATGAGGTCCCGCGGAATTTTGCGGAACTAAATAAAAAATTTTCGATAAATTCTGGACTTCATGCCATAAATAATTTTTCACCACTCTCGCACGAAAATAGTGTCTTTGGTCATCGATTTCAGTGAGCAAAAGCCGTTTTTGCTCTCTAGAGAGGCAAAGTGATTTGAATTTCGAACACAATTTTATTGGATAAGAAGAAGTTGGTGTGTTCTGAAACTTATTTGTGTACAATTTTTATTTAACTGAGATGCACATAATTTTTAATGTTATTTATTGAATTTTAAGTTTATAAATTGTATTTTTTCAATAATATTTTAAATAAAATACTATTATAGAATAATAAGTCGTAAGTGAGTTTTTTTTTTTTTTTAAATATTATTACAATTTGTTTTTCATAAATATGTCACACACACAAATTTCGAACGCAACTCTTTTAATAAAAATAAAAAAATACAAAATGGCGGGATGTAGAAGTTTAGAGTTTACAGTTAAATGGAGAATGCGTTTTGACGTCATCGATAAATGCCATCTTTGTCTCTCTCTTTTGTATGAGGTAAGTGAGATGGCACTTATAGTTGTCATTTTTCTTGCGACAGTGGTGTTCACAACACATTTTCCATTTGGTTCTAAACCTCTTGGTAAAGATTCAACTAAATATTTTCAACTTAAGTTGTAAACTTTTGCAAATTTCTATTTGTGATCTAATAGTCTGTTTAATTACAAAGAAATGAGTGACCCCAGTGATGAAGGTACGCCAAAAAAGTTGAAAGAACAAGTTTCGAATGCCGAGTTCAGCTATTTGCCTGAAAAATCTAAAGTGAAATATGTAAAGGCGTACGAATCCTTCAATAATTGGCGCCTCTCAAAAAATGCAAAAACATATTCCGAGACCGTGATACTATCATATTTCATGGAACTATCTAAAACAAGAAAATCCAGTACATTATGGAACATTTTTTCTATGATAAAAGCTGTCTTGAAAACGAAACGTGACCTTGAAATAGAAAAATTTCTGAATGAAGCACCAGACAGTAAATACCTCGCTTTAAAAGTAAGTAAATTGATACAAAAGCTAATTTATTTCAAAGAAAACCTATCTAACTGTACCTATCTAAAAATAAGTAAACTAAATTATTGTTATTTTTTACAGGTTGTATTAATTATTGGCATAAATGGTGCGTGCCGCTCAAATGAATTGTTGAATCTTAAGGTAAACGACGTTGAAAAGCATTCGGACAAATTAATATTAGTAAAATTATTGAATACAAAGACTAAAATCGACAGATCATTCGTCATTAGTGAAGAATATGTGAATGTGGTGGACAAGTATATGGCATTACGACCCGCTAATACAAAAACTTCAAGATTTTTCTTACATTATGATAATGGAAAAAGTAAAAAACAGCCCATAGGCATCAATAAAATCGGTGATATGCCAAAAACGATTGTTAAATTTCTTCAGCTTCCGGACTCCCATCTTTACACTGGGCATTGCCTGAGGCGGACGTCAGCAACACTCTTAGCTGACTCAGGCGCTGATATTACAGTTCTTAAACGCCATGGTGGCTAGAAGTGTAACAAGATTGCAGAAGGATACATCGAAGATTCTAAAGTTATTTAATATGCTAACTTTTAAAATTTGCGATAGTGGCGCCCCGCAAAAAGAACTCCTTTCGTGAAAAGCACTCTACCTATCAGTCACAGTTCCCGATTGAGCAGAAATTTTGCATACCGGGAATCGGATGACAATGCAATAATTTTATGACATGGAAGTGATCTGAAGTCTGATGATGGAGCTGAAAGGTGAAATTTGATAGATATATTATAATAAATAGTTTGAGTACGTAGGTATATGATAGTTTCATTTCAGAAAATTTCATTTTAGTTTTTTTTATACAACGATGTAAGAAGATGAGCAAGATGCTCTCCTGATGGTAAGAGATAACGCTGGGATTTAACGAAGGTTAAATTCTGGGTGCACTGCTGAGTCATAAAATGTTAAGATTCTTCAGCCCAGTAATTTCACTAGCCACAGTGCCCTCCTACCGAAGCACAGTAATGTCTGCACATCACTGTTCAGGCGGCAGAATAACTGACACTGTTGGGGTACTAGCCGATCTCCTGCAGAGCAAGTCTACCCACGGTAAAGAGATCACCATTAAATGACGCGGAAAAGAGTCAAGAGTAACTGTACGGAATCAAGCTGTTATTATTCCGTATTTTTATTAGTTTTTCTGATTTTATTGATAATTTGATATATTTTTGTTTAGTGTATTTAATCTTGATGTACTATATGTGTAAGTGGTAATTTATTGCCGTTCTAATTTGTACTGTGGTATAGGTATAACGATAGTTCTGGGACTTATCCCAGGACGTCTCTGAAATCTAAGTATTATTCACAAAAAATGTTTCATAATATTATTTACTAGCTTATGCTCGCGGCTTTGCCCGCACGGCAAAATCCTTTCTTAGCAGTGGTCTACGTCATGAAACCTTTCTATGTTCCAAATTTCAACCCAATCCATCTAGCGGTTGAGGCTGTACGTTATACAGATACATCAGTCACTAGCTTATTCTCATGGCTTTGCCCGCATGGACGGGTTACGTTTCATAATACCTACGGTCGTTTCAACTACGGTCGATATAACTACGGTCGATTCGCATAAGTTCATTTCACATATTGGACGACTCGCTTACAGTGCAACTCGCCTGCGGTTGATTAAACTATGGGCATGTGAACTAATGGGCGATTCGGCCAATGTTCATTTGATATATTGGTTAATTCAACTATGGACGACTCACCTACGGTTTATAAATTCTTTGCTACGCGTGTTTTTAGTACAGTATTCAGGGCAAACCGAAATCTGTTGGTTAGGTTAGGTTTGAACAGTGACCACAATGCGCGAGCCGAGCGAGCGAAGCGAGCGTGCCGCGGCAGCGGCCGGCGAAGCGCCAGATATTTTTCTTATTACTGAATTATTTATCCTGTGTCATGGCATCTTCAGGCATTTTGGCATCTTCTTTCATCTACCTCATCATGGCAAAGTGGCATAATAAGCTGTCTGCGCACCTACAGATAGAAATCATTCAGGTATCAAAAACAACACGTTTCTGAATTCTGTACTATAAACAAGTATTTTTTAGGTGTCATACCTGACTAGCAGCCGGAAACGTGGTCTAAAAATACGTGAACCGTCCGTTAGTTCGGTCAAAAATAGGCAAATCGTCCAATAGTTTAATCAACCATAGCTCAATCGACCGTAGCTGAGTTAACCGTAGGCGAATCGTCCAATATTGATTTCAACCAATAGTTATTATGAACGTAGGCGAAACGTCCAATAGACATTTTGAATAGTAGGTGATTCGATCGTAGTTACATATTGGCAAGGTTTGCCAGCCTTTACTAATTCTACGCCCATTAAGTCGCAGAAAACCCGTGAATTGAATCCCTCTTTTCCGTGGAATTGGAAATCGAATTAAATGGTCTGTATAAAATTCATTAATATATGAATAATTTACTGTCACGCGCTACGAAGTGCGCGCGGGTCAGCTAGTTTTAAATATTAATCGTCATCTCTTGGCCCCGTCGAGACGTCTGACTCTGTGTGGTGTCCAAGGTGCTTAGTAATAATTTATATTATTTTTTTTGTTTATATTAAAGTTTGTTCGGGGCCATATTGTTCGTCAGACATGAGCAGTCTTGCCCGATTTATGTTTGCTAAATATGGGATAAAAATATCTCTTAACGAAACAATTACGTGTAAAAAGCGGTCTTATCGCACTAGAGATCGAGCCATATCTGATGGTTTATTAAAATTTCAGTGGGCAACAATTTTATATACATATGTAGTTAAACCAATTTAGTTGTTTAGTTTAGTTGTTAGTTGTGATTTAGTTTATTAGCATTCGTGTTTGTTAGCAATTTGCTTTAAACGTAACGGCTATAAAACTAAACCGTGACTTAACATTCATCATTTTATTTTAGCTTATCTTGTATAAACTACGATGCGCCGGCTAATAAGTAGCCTATGTATTATTTTGTGTGGGCCTATGTATTATTTTGTTTTGGCCTATGTATTATTCTAAGGGTTAAATAAATGTTGTGATTTCAATAAATAAAAATAAATAAATAAAAGGAGAAAGAAGATGTGTCACTTCACACACACAAACTCATACTTTTTCCCCGTACAAATTTAGTGTGATTACTGTCATAATGTGTGTTCTTTAATTTTGACATAAAGAACAGCACTTGAATTATTACGCACTACTTTTCTTATATAAAAACATTTAAAAAAACATTTTATTTCGTTTTCTAATATTTCAAGCCTGTCCGATTTTTTCAATGTTATATCGTTGATATAATTGATAAGTGATAAGAGCTAGTGACATTGACCATATTTGCGATCGATACCGAAAGCAAGCACGTGTTTTTCATTGACTGCTATGTGTTTCATGTATCATTTGCGAATAGTTGGTTATCTATTGATGCGATGATATTATTTTATTCTAAGGACTGTCTATTGTAATATACCTCTAGACATGAAAGTTTCAATGCTTTCACTTTGAAAATTAACTGTATTTTCCTATGTAATCTTTTTAATGTGAATAGAACAATACGAGCTCGACTCGTCGCTTACCTGATGTTACGCCCGCCCGTTACAGTCCAAGTGATATCACTTGATACAATATATCGCTTACATATTGTATATACAATATATCAACTATCATAATTTTAACCACCACCACCTAACCCTGCTAACCGAATCGAATCGCGGCAATATTTCAGGGTAACAAATTAAGTGGAGTAACCACACCTTGTCTGAGAAGGGCAATCATGATGCTTACCATCGAACGCTTGATATGATCGTCTTAGCACTCATTCTCTTAAAAAAAATGTTGGGTAAGATCATGATAACTAATCCATACCAGTTCTCCCTCTCTCTCATTGAAAAGCCTCACTGTTACTTCTTTAACATACTAAAATAAATAAATGTATTTATTCCATTACTATATAATATTGTCATGTAAAATCAAATTGTAACCTAATAACTTCTGTAACATGCCACATCCAACTGTGCTCAGTTATGTTATACATTAATGATATCGCCGGCTTTGCGTACATCGTGTCGCATCGATACAATGCATTCATTCATGTTTAGTTTTTACTTAATGTTTAACATCTACCCTCAAAAATATATTATTATGGTAAAATAAGTTATTTGTGTATGTAATGATTTCGTATTTTTATTATTTTGCTCTGTAAAAATTGTTAATAAATAAAATAGAACTAATACTTGGGTCCATATTGGCTCGCATAAAATTTTTAGTCCTAATTTAATGTGGCATAACGTTTTTCAGCCTAAACATCAAAACACCTAAAGTTTTTAGGCATAACTTTTTTGGCCTAAATTTTTCTCCCATAATATTTTTAAGCATAATAATATTTACGCATAAAATTGTTACGCATATTGTTTTCACGCCTAAAATATCTAACCATAAAATTTTTTGGCATAATTATATTCAGCCCTAATATTTTTCAACATAATAATATCCAGCCCTAATAATTTTCAGTATAATGATATATCCAGCCCTAATTTTTTAGCAAAGTGATATCTTGTCATAATACTATTACCAGGATTGTAATCGGCAAAATAATATTAATACTAAAATAAACGAATTATTCATTTCAATGTTCTAACTTAAAACCTAACCTAGCCTTCTCGCGGTTTTTTTTTATAAAACGAAGTAAGAATTCGGGCAAGACGCTCTCCCGATGGTAAGAGATAACGCTGCTTATAATTGTGCTACCCAGTATTTTACAAAGTAAAATTCTGGGTGCATTGCGTCATCGCTTCTTACTTGAGAGTAGATGTTAAGACTCTTCAGCCACTGGGCTGAAGTGAGTGAGTGAGTAGCTAGTGAAGTTACTGAACTTCACTAGCTACTGTGCGGTTGTTTCATTTTAATCTCCTCTACACCCTACCCTCTCTGAATTAGAAAGTGGATGGTCATTTTTGGCACTTTGTTGACCGCTGCCGTGGCACTGTGGACATTGTTCAAACCTAACCTAACCTAAATTATCCGAGTCGGTTTTGTGACAGTTAGTCTTACTGGGTGCTATAAACTACTTTCCTAAATAATTTTATTAACTTACAATATTAGTTGTATGCCTTAATATAGTTATGTAAAATTATGATTATGCCCGAGAAAGTTATGCGAAACATTTTCGGACAAATTAAATTAGGACTAACAAAATTATGGGTACTTATATTATGACATACAAATTTATGTTTTACAAATATATGCTAAAAAATGTTAGGGCAACTGACAGTTATGGCAAGATATAAGTATGTCTAGATATAATTATGCCCAATTATGAATAGGCTAAAAAAAGTTATGCGAAACATTTTCGGCGAAACAAAATTAGGACAAAAAAAATTATGCGTGCGAATACGCTCCCCTAATACTTAGGTTAAGCCCAAAACCTACTTTTAAGTAATTTTAATGTTTTCTCATGTAAGTGAATGTTATTCTTTTTGAGAAAATAAACATTTCTTTAACCCGAAAATAGCCCATGTATTTACAACACTATTTTGTTCCAGACCACGGTCATGGGCATTCCCACGGCGGGGTTCCACCGCCATCAAACGTGCGTCACCTCACAGAAATCGTGAACAGCAACGCAGACATGGCATTAGGGCACAACGCCACTGACACTGAAGAAACCGATGAGATGGTGCCGCCTAAGGCAAACGCGCCGAACAACAACAAGCAACCGTGCAGATCGTCGCACGACCCTGGCCATATGAACATGAAGGGAGTGTTCTTGCACGTGCTGTCTGATGCGTTAGGTAAGTGTCTGAACAACATTGGCACTGTTTCCGATGAAATGGTGCCGCCTAAGGCAAACGCGCCTAACAACAACAAGCAACCGTACAGATCGTCGCACGACCCTGTATGGCCATATGAACATGAAGGGAGTGTTCTTGCACGTGCTGTCTGATGCGTTAGGTAAGTGTCTGAACAACATTGGCACTGTTTCCGATGAAATGGTGCCGCCTAAGGCAAACGCGCCTAACAACAACAAGCAACCGTGCAGATCGTGGCACGATCCTGGCCATATGAACATGAAGGGAGTGTTCTTACACGTGCTGTCCGATGCGTTAGGTAAGTTAATGATTAATTACATACACATTTTTACCAACTGATTTCAATGAAGGGGTATTACAGATGAAAGGCTTGCACATTATCTGGCTCGCCTCCGGCGCCTCTCTAACAGGACGTTGAAATTTGTATGTTTGTCTTCGCATTTCTCCATATTTTTGATTGGATGTTGACAAACCTTTTTATATTAGCTTACATTTAGTCCAATTTAGGGCATAGTGCAAGTTTCACGAAATTCTGTTTAGTGGCTTTAATGACATAATTTTAAAAGTGCGGCTCGACCTCGCGTATTTCAATAATGACAACAGCGCGATGTCACGCGCGCTTCGTGCTCCTTTTAAGTCGATTTTTTCCCCTTTTTGCCAAGTAACATTGTCTCTCTACGTTAGGAATTGTTATACAACGTCGATAGTTGTCATGCAACGTTGAGTACCACATGTTACATGTTGCAACTTAATTGATTAGTTCCTAGTTCCTAGTCTATAAGTTAATCCTTTCAGTACTATGACAAATGGGTTATGCGGTATCAAAACTTATTTTAAATGATTTAGAGGTATGGATACTATGGCATTGAAGAATAATAATTATTATATTCATGTAGAGCTGACCTGCCCCTCAAGCACAGACGCTGCGTAGACTTGTCTTGCCGTCAAGTCAACTGTAATCCCATACATTCACTAAAGTACAATGTATGAGATGACAGTTCTTCTCTTGAAGTTTCGTCGGGATCCCATGTGTCAAGCTACGGCCACTGACATAGGTTTATCCCACTTTCTTTTGTTTGTATCTTAAACGACGTACAGTCAACTACAAAGAGATGTATCCATGTTAGTCTTACAAAATGAAGGAACTTTTAGTATGCAAAAATTATTTACCCTTACTTCGTGACATTTTCAGTCACTGTTGCATATTAAACGAGACAATGATAATATAAAGTTTGATTGCTACTAGAAATGTCACGAACCAAGGGTAGTTCATTGTGGCAAATGAAAATTTACTTCATTTTGTAAGCCTAACATGGATACATCTCTTTGTAGTTGACTGTACAACATTTAAAACAATAATAGACATTTATGAAGATAATAAAAAATTAGATGATAAAGATAGTTTTAAATCAATAGTGCAAATTTCAAGAGCAAGTGGGTTAATACCACAATTTCTCTGAACTATTAGTTACCTTATCGCGTAAGCTCGGTGTTTTAACTATCATTTCACGGAAAACTAATCTAGGTGAAACACTTCTGTAATTACCTGTTTTGTGTAGTAAAACCATTTCAGGTGTGATTGTTTTCTTTCATATTACTTTTTTTCGATCTCGCGTGATGTTAAATTACGATGCTGTAGATTGTTAAACTCTTTTTAATAATTTGATAAATAGGCCAAGCGCTAGTTAAAGCTCATGGTTGAAACCATATTCTTATTTGTAATAAGATTACCTCCTAAAATCCATGCTTAGTACTTAGTACACACACAGCACAGCACAGCTACAACGCACACACACATACACATAAAGTACAGCTGTTACAATTAAAAAAAAATAAAGAATCCCAAGTGAATCTGGTTTTACCTCCGTAAACAGTCACCTTCTAGAAGTAGATAATCTAATTAGTTTTACATAATTACCTAGCAACGTTTAGCGCGTGACTTACAAAGTATTTTTCAATGTAAATAAAAGCCTCGTAATACCGACTCGCCTTGACATTGATTTTGTACTTTCAACAAGGAAGCTGATGACAAATGGCGAACTGATTGATTAGATCGTCAAAGAAACGGTAATTACAAAGGTCACGAACGTAGTAAAGTTTAAACGGAAAGGGATTTCTTTTTTATGTTAACTATCAGCATTATCATGTCGCACTCCCATATCAATACAGCACCAACTCAAAAAATAAAAATTTCTAATTTCAAACTTAAACCAGTATAAATAAAATTGCAATTGCTGTAAAAATACTTTTTGAGTTGACCCTGTATTGTACTAGGTGTGCGATGTATGAATCGAGTTATTTTTTGTTTAAGAAAGAAAGAAAAAACAGTAAATTGTCAATTATTATAAAAACACAACAGTTTAAGAGAAGTTAAGAACTATACTTGCTAACTAGCTGTTTTATCCCGGTCTAGAAGACCTAGCAAATCTGCACGATAGCTCTTCGATAATGCTTAAAAATATTCTGTAATAACAGCATTGTGGATTGGACTATTTCATATTGGACGAGTTCATCGTCATAGCCAATTATCCTATAGTTACCAGCTCAGGATCTGCCTGCCAATACGTCTCCATAAAACAGTTTATATATCTTGCAAGTTTTCGTATTAGGTGTCCTCGTAAAATGCTAAAACTTAACATATAAAAGAAGAGCGCAACTGATGATCTATCAACACACAGCTCAAACCATTGAACGGATCGGATTGAAATTTATTGTCCGAGATAAATATTATAATTGACGTAGAATGTCCCTAAAAAAGAATTTCTTCACGGGAGCGACAAGCGTAAGCGACTACAAGCGTAAATAATAAAGTTTTCCTAAATTAGTTTACCCGAGAAACTAACCCTACATCAGCATTTCACTCTATTTATACACATTTAGATGTTTATACGCTTTTTCCATGTAAGCTACGTCACATTAAAGTGGCTCACAACAATAACCTTTGTTAGAATAACTAAACCAAGCTGTTCATACATTATGTTGTGGAGCGAAATT
Source organism: Hemithea aestivaria (assembly GCA_947507615.1). Taxonomy (NCBI): domain Eukaryota; kingdom Metazoa; phylum Arthropoda; class Insecta; order Lepidoptera; family Geometridae; genus Hemithea; species Hemithea aestivaria. The sequence goes on from OX382328.1 coordinate 4,434,398, forward strand.
GTTCAATTACGCGACCTTATAATAAATTAACTTGTGCATAACAAAAACATTGGCAGAATAGACGTTAACTAGGATTTTATCTTTCTGCATCGTATTCAAAATTCAAAGACTATTTTTTATTGCTACTAGCAGTTTACATGCTGCTCCTAGCAAGGTAAACGGGGTCTTGGTTTTGCGTTGTCACTTTGACAACTGTCACCAAATACATCGCACACCTAGTGAAAAACTAGCATAACTCAAATTAATAAATAATTAAAAGTTAGTTTTTGGTATGTGCGAAATTTTAATGTAAAGTTTGCAAATATCCGTATAAACTTTTCATGTTTCAGATTAGCGTGAAATATTCTGAAACCTCGTTGTAAAAAGCAGTCAAAATTACACATCACCTACTTAATTCAAGTATAAATAAAAGAGAAACTGACTGAAGCTAAAGGATTAGTGTCCTCGATTTTTCTTTGAAAGAAAAATCTTGACTTGGAACGCTTTTGTACTTTGTCACAATAACACGAGCAAAACAATACTCTAAATTTCAACTATGTAGTTTTTTGCGTCAGTGCGATACAGTTCTAAAGCTGTGTTATACTTATTTATTGTCATAGACCAAGTGGGTAATGCAATTAAGAAATCAGAGAGGCACAGCAATTGCTAACGCGATTCTACTAAATATATATCTACTACTACTCTACTACTATTATAAAGTATAAGTTTGTATTTTGCATGTGAGTGGTAGAGGTATAATGGTGATGGTTTGTTGTTCTTTGAGCACTGAATCGATTGCCAAAATAAAACTCGACATCTAAAAAGCTGTAGAAACATAAAGGCTACTCTTTATTCCGGTTTTCCTATGGTATCGAAAACTTTTCATGCTAGCAAAATTTTCTCGACTTTCTGACCAATCAATGGCAGCCTCATATTTTTTTATTTGGATGCAAAGCTGTCAAAGTACAATTATAATTATTTTCTAAGATCCAAGTGGTATTGTAATTAAATTTGGATGTACCTTCTTTGAAGTATAAGTGTGAGAGCACTAGCGTGTACGTAAACATGAATTGGGCGCACTAGTTGTACATCATTTCTTTGTTCTGGAGTTTACATTTTGTGAATTCTAAGTCCACGTTGCAGACATGTCTTCGACCGATACACATAAAGTGTGTAAAAAATACAGCGGCTTCATTAGCTGTCATTGACATTATTTTTCGTATTTAAACGCGGGAACTTGTGCCACTTTCGTAAGGAATCTTATCGTTATATCGTTCAAATAACTTTTGATCAATAGGTACCTATATAATTATTATTCTTTTTATTTTATGCTACTTTATTATTAGTGCGAATGTTCGTTACATTTTGTCTTTAAAATCTGCTCCGATTAGGCTGAAATTTATTATGTTGGTAGCTTTTAGCTTATACAACACATAGGCTATTTTACAGCTCTTAAAACCGCTGAATGCAAGTAGTTTGCCATATTTAAACTTAGTTTTCAGCAACATTTAAGTATGTACTTCTACATTACATGAGGTTAATCAAAACCCAAGTGAATAGAGTTTTGAACTGCAACGACTGGCTAATACCACCAGCTGATACCTGTAAAAAAAAAGCAAAGCTAAAGTTGTTACAGGTATCAGCTGGTGTGGTACAGTATTTAATTTTTTGTATTTTGTAATACTACTTTTGGAAATAATTTATACCTTATCCTAATAATATTAAAGGAATTTATTCCGTCTCTACGTGCTGTAATTGTTGTAGGTCTCAATGTATTAACCTGCTCTTAAGAGGTTAATATACTATAACTTTTATTAGTGCACAGTTGTACTCTTAGTACACATATTATGTATGTACATGCATCAAAAATATTAATATTATAGTTAAACACACATCCGTTGACTTATCTGTGGAGTGTTTCATCAATGTAGAACACTCCTTGCCTGAAGGTTACGTACTTTATGGATTACATAGGCACCACACTATAGCAAACTAATAAGCTGAATACCGTGCACAAAAACCAAACTGAAGCCAATCACAATAATTGTTAATGTAATATTTTTGGCATCACAAAATAAATTGAAACGAAAAAAATCGTTAGCTGCTCGTTCATCTTATCAAATAAAATCAATATTAAAGCAACTAAAGAACCAGAAAAAAGAGGTCAAAGAAATCTCACCGTCGCATCAGAGCCAAGTCCCCCATTCCTCTCAATCCTCGGAGCCTTAAGACCGTATCAGATATTGGCTTTAGGCGTTTATGAGAACTAATTTTGTTTAAAAAAAGCATTCTAAATATTACTTATGACCCAGTCGAGGATCAGGAAAATGTATTCCACATTATTCCGAGAAACTGTGTGAAATGTGTGAAAGAGATGAACTGTGTGAAAGAGGATATGCGTGCTAGAGGAGTGGATGAAGATATGACGGATGATAGAGCAGAATGGAGGAGAAAAACGTGTTGTGCCGACCCTACCTAGTGTGGGATAAGGGCAGGAAGAAGAAGATTATCCCGAGGAACTTTTGATGCGTTTTTTTTAATGGACGTGGTGTCTACCTCTGCAATAGTCTGTGACCGGCGCCTTGTTATTGCAAAACTGATGATTTTAATCGATACTATATCTATAACTAATCCCAAAGTTTACGCCTTTGACCTTCCCACGGGTGATAAATTGAAAACTGAAAAACGACTTTAACACTAATATGTTATGATAACAGTAACTTTATCACACTCGGTTCCCACACCTAGTTTACTGTTAAATATTCTGTGAATCGAGAGATATTACTAATCAATCGATACTATTCTACAGTCTGGGACAAATTCCTAATAGACTTATTTTTCTTTCTTACATAAAACATGCTGAGATTTAAGCTTGACTTTTCTATGTATAGAATGGGTTACTTTTGTGAAAATATAAACTTCTGAATAAAATAGGAACATATAAGTAACAATTTGCAATGGTCCAACTTATTTACGCCATTAGAATTTGAATCATCCTGTGTCCAGGACCTTTATCAATAATTTGGAGAAATGTTGGGATAAATGTACATACATTGCTACAAGCGCACGTTTCTGAAGTTTGGTATAATGGTTTGGTAGTCTCAAAATAAATAAATAAATATTTCAGGACAATTCACACAGCGCCACCTAACCCCATACTAAGCAACTTAATGCTTGTATTATGGTGATTAGGATAACGGCGAATAGTGTCTAATGTAAATTACTCGCAGTTCCAACAACAGACATACAGAATTGATGACTCTCCTTTGAAATCTATCAAAAAAGCTCTTCTCACCTATCTCTTATTTTGTTCTAGGTTCCCTTATAGTAGTCGGCTCAGCGCTAGTAGTATGGCTCACCGACTGGCAGTACAAATACTACATCGACCCGGCGCTCAGTATCGTGCTGGTCATCTTGATTCTGGCGTCAGTGTGGCCGCTGCTCAGGGAGTCTTCGCTCATTCTGCTACAGACTGTTCCTACACATATACAGGTGAGCATTTGATATTGGTTTCAGGTTGATAGACGACCTCTGTGGCGCAGTGGGCTAATACCCGCCTGCAACGCAGAAGGTTGCGGGTTTGATTCCCGCATGGGACAAATGTTTGTGTGATCCACAGATATTTGTTTCTGGTCTGGGTGGTTTCAATATCTATTATAAGTATGTATTTACAAAAGAAAAGTATATAAGTATTATATCCGTTATCCTAACCACCATAACACAAGCATTAAGTTGCTTAGCTTGGGGTTAGGTGGCGCTGTGTGAAATGTTCTGAAATATTTATTTATGATACGAATTTGACTCGCACATTATATTATACCTATCTTTTTTTATGCAAAAAAGTAAGATGACGAGCATGACGCTGCCCTGATGGTAAAAGATTACGCTGCCCATAATCAGTACGACATACAGTACGGTATTCAGTCATTCTGCACTGATACAAGGTATTCAACGCAGTGCAACATTTCACTGCGTTTTATATCCTAAGACACTTGCATATTATTTAATGATGAAGTTCCATCAAATTAAGGACCGTAGTAGCCATAGTAGTTTTTGTACTAATACTATGGCTACTTCTCTTCGGTCTGTCAAAATATCTGACTTCAGACTTAATCGGATTGCCGTAGTGTTGAATGAAGAAGTCTCGAGAGCCCTATGATTACCTTTTATATACTGATTCTTTCAAATCGTGCCAGAATATTGGGCATGGTCGTGTTAAATGCTCTAGACGAGTACACGCATTAATAAGAATTGTCATATTTTAAAGTACAAGTCAATCTAACCTTTCTATTACAAAAAGTAAACTCGCAAAGTAATTACAGAACGTAGACCCATATAGTGTTATGACAAAACGTAGACGTACGATTGTACTACGTAAGTCCGCGTTTTGTGTGCTATGGGTGATAGTGCCTATGGGTCTAAGTTTTGTAATAACTTTGCTAGTTTACTTTCTTTCTGTCTTTTGTAATAGAAACTTTCATTACAATTTTGTACAAATCAATGGGTCTAAGTTTTGTAACAACTTTGCGAGTTTACTTTCATTCTGTCTTTTGTACTATTACACTTTTTATTACAATTTAGTACTAATCAAAGTAAGTAGAAAATAAACCTTACTTTTATGGGTCTACTTTCTGTAATAATGACTTATTACAAAACTTAGACCCAAGATGTTACAGCTTAATTTTTAGTTTATTTTTGAACGCCAACCTACTCTTTTTATATCTGTGTCACATAAATCCATTATTTTATAATAAAAATGTTTATTTAGTATTACGGCGGCACGCGAACCTATTTTTGTTATCTATTTTTAAATAAAATGTTCCCATTCGGTCGTCTAGACTAGGCTGGTTCTAATCTATATGTTTACAATTCGACTACACATAATATTTTAGTACTTATTTTTAATATTTGATCACAGTTGATTAGGAGAAATTAAATACTACTTGATTTATTGCTTAATGTATTTAAATATAATCTAAGCGTTATAGTAATTTAAATTATTATTGTAATAACTTCGTCTTTTATGAACCAAAAATGATAAGTAACAATCTTACTTTGTTATAAATTATAAAAACCCGAACTTCAACGGAATTTCACGAAATGTGCCGAACATTTCCTTCGTGTTTCTGGTCTCCTGGTACTTCGTAAAATTTACCACTTACTCATAACTCAAAATCGAAAAATAAAATCCAAAATAGAATCTTACTTCGTTTTATAGGATTTTTTTCCGTTCGATTACATAGAAAGGTAAGAAGGTGTCCCACTCTGGAAAGACGTAAAAAATAACAAATAACAATTGGCGGTCTTATCGCTAATTGCGATCTCTTTCAGACTACCAAGTTTCAAGTTTAAGTTATTTATTTCCTTAGATATTTATTTTTCTATTAATAAATTGTTTTGCTTTGTACATGGGTAATAATTTAAACATTTATGTACTACTAGTAGTAGTAGAGTATGTTGTTACATAAGGTTCTCGCATTTTCTTTTGATATGCAAAGTTTTGTTTTAACTCCTTGCTTGGAAGGCAAAACGTTTTAAAATTGCATTTACGACTGATACAAAAGGCTCCTGACGTTTATGTGACCTGAATCCAATTTAAAAATGGCCGTGCTTTACTGAAATCGCGTCATTGCGCGTCAAGCGCGTGTAAGTTAGAACAATAGCTAATAGTAAATCAAAAGTGGCTTAAGAGTAGATAAAATTATGAGTGGTGAGCGTTATCTGATAGAAAGCTATTACAATCATAGTGTTTGTTACCTGGCCCTTTACTATCTTAGATTTTAAAGTATTCGATAGTCTGTGACATAATTCGGTCGTTTTTAGCCTATGAGTTGTTCTAAGCTAAAATGTAACAAATTTCAGCTCAATCGGTTCAACTGCTAAGGAAGAAGAGGTAACACACACACTCACATTTATTTTTTCGCATAATATATTTTAAAAAACCTTGTGGAGACCAAAAGAAACTGTCTAGTACAGCTTGGTCCACAATGGCCTTATCGCTGTTAGCGCTCTCATTCTTAGTGCGAAATAGCTGACTGAAAGAGTTCATAATGATAGTAGGAAGCAGGATGTCACAATTAATTTCAGCAGCAAAAACGTGTTTAAGTCCACACACTAAGTCGGCAGATTGATTTAAGTCCATATCCGTACAGTTGACAAATCAAATAATAGATTTTATCACATCAAAAACCGTATCATTAATAATATATTTCACAGCAATTTTCCTCCCTGTACATTGCCCTTCACAAGCTATCTGTCATTGCAAACTGTGCCTTATGTACATAGTAACAAGGGTGGTGATAATGGCATGTGTGTTTGTTCAGGTGGACGCGATACAGAGGCGGTTATTGGAGAAAGTCGACGGGGTGCTGGCTGTACACGAGTTCCACGTGTGGCAGTTGGCTGGCGATAGGATCATTGCTAGTGCACATATTAGGTAAGTTGGTCTAGATAGATAACACTTTATTGCACACAAAATACACAAAAAAACAATATACAGCATTAAATACATTATATATAAATACATTTGAAATTGAACAGTGTTACAATTAGCGGTCTTATCGCTAATAGCGATCTCTTCCAAACAACCAAGATTTAACTATAGATTAGTCTATAGCCGCGTATTGACTGAGCGTCTCAGCATTCGGCTAGCGAGGGTGCTCAGATATTGCCTCGCCTAATTAGTACCCGGCTTTGACCACGATCTTGCTTGATGCTAAGCAATCGCTTTCGTTGTTTGCTACCATTGTAGGCGACGAGACGTAGAACCCTTTCTAGATTCTTCTAGATAAATCCCTTCCTATCTTAACTATACGAGTACATATGGCCGGAATACAGTCGTAGTGACCGCTAAAGATAAATTTTTTTTTATTCGCATAGCTAGGCTATACAAGTTGTTGAGGTAATATCATGCAAAAGGAGCCCGACCAATAGACAAACGTCGCCACAGAATTAGTAGTTAGAGATGTAAGACACTGCTGACGCTGACTGAGAGAACGTACACCAAACGTGCTTTACCAGGAGCGTTGTTGTATTGTCCATTCACTTTCGTTTTGAATAATCCCATGTTCGGCTCAACGATAATGACAAAACTAGTCATATAAGTATGTTTAGGTAATCTAAACAATCGCTGGTGCCTATAGTCGGGCCGGCCTAAAAGGCCACATTTGACAGATGTCAGTCATAGCAAACAAGTGTTGGGACATTGTTTGTTTATTTCGATTACAGGATATGAATCGATACGATCTTCAAACACGTTGGAATCGAATACAGTTTTATGAAAACATTCATAAAGTCTGATTAATTTTAATTCTAATAGGTTTTTTTTGTAAACATGTAATGGCGTCATGGGCTAGTTTTGCCAGAAACATCTCACGAGTTATAAAAAAACCTGTAATAAAAAAATATGTTTATTCTCTATACATTACACAATTTTATTTTAATTACATTATATTTTACAATAATATAATCACAATATTAACAACATAATATTTTATTTTAATCGCAATATAGTTATTTATTTATGATCAAATATTCAATCCAAGTTATAATTGCATTCGATTCTACATTTTAAATTTCGATTTCGCGATTTTATTGGGTAGCATCCTTATTGTTTTAAAAACAAAAACTGATTGACGTGACCTTGTATAGGGTGTCCTATTTATTCATCTAATGTTTTTAACCCCCAACGCAAGAAAGGTGGGGTGTTATAAGTTTGACGTGTTTGTTTGTCTGTCTGTTTGTGTATCTGTCTGTGCCATCGTAGCCGAACGGATTAATGAAGTTTGTTTATTTTTTCGTTTATTACTCGGCAATGTTCTAAGCTATGTGTATAACATATTCTTTATAGTTTAAAAATAAACACAACAATGACTTGAAACAAAAATTGAGTATTTTTTGTGTGTGTGTGTGTGTGTGTGTGTGTGTGTGTGTGTGTGTGTGTGTGTGTGCGTGCGTGCGTGCGTGCGTGCGTGCGTGCGTGCGTGCGTGCGTGCGTGCGTGCGTGCGTGCGTGTATGTTTGTTCCTTCTTTACGTTTCTTCTGGTAGAAATTTCAATTGTAGTTTTTGGTAGACTTTTTTATGGTAGAAAAATGCGTGAGCTAATGATGAAGGACATCGTAATTGTCCGAAACTCAGGATCAAGCCTAGCTCCGACCATTATTTCCGTGAGTTTTTAGTCGTTTTGTTTACATAGTAATATGGATTACTCTCACGTTAGTTTTCAAAAATGCACAGTAGAAAAATCTACTTAGTAGTTTTTGGTAGAATTTTTAATGATAGAAATATCTACCAAATGGTAGAAAATTAATAGTAGTTTTTGATAGATTTTTTATGGTAAAAAATCAACTAAATGATAAAAAAAGAATAGTAGATTTTGCTAGAAATTTCAATGGTAGTTTTTGGTAGAATAATTTAATGGTAGTTTTGGCAGAAATTATGATATAAGAATTTGGTAATAAGTTAAATGGTAGGCAAAAAATCTACCAAATGGTAGAAATTTTAATGGTAATGCGTAAATTGTTAATTGTAAATTCGAGTATAGTGTTCAGTGTTCAGCTAAGTGTTGTCATATTATTTATTGTTCAGCTAAGTGTTGACATATATTATTTACAGAAAAAATAAGTAAAATTTTTAGATCACCCTGTAAGGGAATTTTGATGATGTGTCAAATGTGGCCTTTTAGGCCGGCCCGACTATAGTTCACAGTCTGACCTCAACTAATATAAATTCAATCACCGGAAAACAATAGAAAATCTGCAATGGCGTGTCTCATTGATTGAGTGTCACTTGTTCGGAACAAGTTGTTCTGCTTTTATTGTTACTAATTTAACTTTCCTGTAGTTGACACAGGAAAACTGCTGCCTAACAAAGAGAGTAACCATACTGTGGATCATAAATCTTTGAAACAATGTTATTTGGTTTCTAAATTCATGGAAACACTCATTTAAAATCTCAGGGCTTAAATGGATAATATAAATGTCCTTTTTATAAAAACTACCATCAGGCTAACTAATCGTTATAAAACCGGTCTATATTTTAAATTACTCTAATATCTATTATCTTTTTACTCGTTAATTATTTTTTTCAAGACATTTTTACTTTCAGTCCACATCTGAGTATTTTTGTCATTACCTGATCTGTGACGTATTTACTGTGTCTTAGATTATAAATAATATCATTAAAATACTAGTATGCCCATATCCTTAATTCTATGTGAAGCGGTTTTTATCAATACGATAACATTTATAGAAATATTGATATTGATAAATTTCCCAGGACCTACAAAAACCGTGTCATATAAAAATGTCAAGATTATATACGAAGTGTTAACATACCGTTGTTATGCATTTTATCAGTCGAATGGATGACGAAATGAAGTTTTTCTTGTCGAGCCAAATATTAACATACCAATATATGTACACTCTAATACATATTATATTATTATAATATATGTAAAGTATGTAGTTGTATGCAACTCGCTAATATAACTCCAATTGCTTTCTTTTATCTAGATACGCGGTAGAATGTCAAGCCAAGTTCAAGCAACAGTATAATATTATAAAACCACCATTTATTTGCAAACTTTTTTTTTGCTTTGCTTACCGATAATGATGATGAAAATTAGTCTTTGTTACTTGGGTGTTGTGTTGCATTATAATTGTTCAGGACTTTTTAATAATTGGTGCCGGTCAAAAAGCTGTTTAGCCATGCGTACCAGTGGATACCATTACAGTGGTACCATTCGCGGCAGAGATGGCGAAACGAACTGGACTTCTTTTGTCTCAATTAGCAAACCATGGCCGTAGTACGTAAGGAGGGAAGGGATGCCATTGCCCTGCATTGGGACGATAACGACTTAAATAAATAATAAATTAACATACAAGCAACTCGCCCTAGGTCAGCTCCGAGTGTCATCATATTTATTAACTTAACATTCCTTTCTTTACTCTACTGATAAAAACCACATATTCACCCATCGCATAGTAGGTATAAAAGATGCAAAGCAACTTTGTTTCGTAATATTTAATAATCGAGCATATTCGATATACATGATTTTATTAGGTATAAGATTAAAATATAATCAATCTATATTAGTCGTGATTTATTAAATATTATTTGTTATTTCGGACAATTACCTATAAATAAAGGTATTCCTAGTACTGATTTACGCATAGGGCTGTTACGCACTGTAAACTGGTCGCAAAATTTGATATGAGAATCCAAACCCAATTTTAGTGCCCGACAATTAAATCCTCTTTGGCATGTTCTGTGACTTTACGATTAGACATGCATTAGTTTAGAATTGATTTAGATCATAAAAAAATAATAATAATCGATGTTGATACTCCAGGGTTGTTTTTTTTACCTATAAATTGTGATTTGACTCTGACAGTGTAAGTAGGGTACCCTGTTCTGTTGGAGTATAAACTTCAGTTATGTACTGTTATTATTTTTTGTATTATATTGTGTGGCCAACCTAGATGTTGCAGTTTCAGGTCGCCAAAACTTATTTCCTAAAGAATATAATGTATAACTTCCGAGACCAACAGTTATAAGTGCTTCTCAACGGTAGCGTCCATTTGCTAGCGATTAACAATGTTTAAACAATATTTAACTGGGTTTATGATAGGGATACAAACCCCTGAACCACAGAAGCCAAATGTCACATGATTTACAATAACATTGGTCTGGATTATTTCAGTTTGTCTAGACTCAAAACATAGTTAAAGGATGACACTACATGCGTGCTAACATCTACGTATAAGTACGTGCAACAGATAAGCAAAGCCTTTTAGTGTACCTAGATAACGTGGCACAAATGTTAAGAAATATACACTACTACTAATATCATAACACATAAGACTATTAGACTTGGCGCGAACTTCCCACTTATATACTAATATTATTATTGTTATTTCTGCAATAGCAACAGTAATTCACTTTCAAAACGACTCGTCGTTCAAGTAACAAAAATTAAATCAATTTTCAAATGAAAGTGGATAAAAACTCTACGAAATGTTTCGAGCAGGAGCTTATTAAAGTTCAGGAAAATGGACTGACTAACGAGCGAACAGCCACATAAAGTGACACTCGTCTGATACAAAAAATAAAAGATATTCGCAGGCAAGTAGCCAAGACTCAGCTAAGAAAGCCTGCAGAAATCTTTCAAAAATTTTTTTTACATTTTATGTTTGCTTAAATTTTCCCCTTCTGAGGCTGACCTAAGAGACAACACGGCAAAAAATTGTACTTAGTTACTAAATTATATATTATTTAAGATAGTGTAATGTCCTCATCATTGCACTCTAATTTGCATTGAGGACGAAGAACCCACGTCGCGTCGTACTTATACTATCATGAAGAATATTTGGCCTGATGAAGGAGCAGAAAGATCTACGCTTTACGAAGTTCTAGACTCTGTAAGCACCGCCACGACTCACGACTACTATGTACCTAATTATAAGTTTTTGTCACTAGACTAAACGTGATTTTTTCGTGTTTCCGATATTTTTATAAGTTATCCCCTAAAATACATTTTCGCTCAGTAAAATGTTTTGAATCACAGTTGGCACGCTCCCAATTATTTCAGTCTTTGTCCGAGAATCAATGTCAATGAACCAATGTGAAGACGTTTCTATAGAGTTTTCATGGCTTAGTACTGTAGTTGTAACTAAAAAGCTGTATCATTATTTAATAAAGTCTCATCTCAAAATTCATATAAAAGAGGACTCGGAAGATGTTGGGAACCAAAACCACCCCTACACATGGTCATAATTAAATTAGTCTACTCCAAGTCTCAAAAAGATGGTCCCAACAAGATTGATTCTATAGAGTTCGTAGTTATGCCACTTAAAATTAAATTGCCTGTTATACTAAACACGGGCTATGTACGATTTTTTGCAGTCACATTTTATCGAATTCGTAACGAAAGTTGGCATATCTGACTATTTTCTAGCAGAAATAACTCTTGTGTGACCCCTGTTATTTCTTTTGCTAGGTAAGGGATAGGGGAGAATGGGCAATTAAAGGATGATGATGATTTCTTTTGGTCCGTCTATTTTCTTGATAAGAGATAACCTAATCTTAACAGACACTTTCCATGTCTGAAAGAATCCAAATATTTCTTATTCTGAATGCATAAACAAAGCCCGCACTAAATATAAATAAGTGAACAAATAACAGGAAGGAAAAGTTGATTTGTCACGTTTTCCACCAGGAAATGGTGGCAAAGATATTCTTTGTGACCGTTTTGGCTTCGCAATTTAGGACCTAAATCAAAGGCAAGGGGTGCCTTTCCATTATTTTTAGGGTTTAGTACCCCTAAAGTTTAAAACAAAACCCTTATAACTTATAATCGTTTGTCTGTCTGTTTGTCTGTCAAGAACATTTTACTCGAGAGGTATCGTGGAGTTATCGAGTTGAAATTATTTTGTATTTATCTATTTTAATATTGCTGATGCATTAGCTATAAAACCGCAACTGCCGAGCAGTTTTTTTATATTGATTGATAAGAAAACACTATAAATGTTAATTTATACATTGCATTTTAAACCTCATGTCAGGTGTTGTTATAACTTATGATTACTTTAACCTTTGTACGATGCGATACACTTGTACGTGAGACAATTGTTATTATGCTTTCATAACATGTTATATCAATTGATAACATTGGAGTTTTTATGTTTAAATTACAGTCATATTGTTCCAAAAAAAATTTAATTAATTTCATAAGAAAATATAGTCTTGAACGGTCAGCAAAGTAGATAGATACTAATCATATCCTGGTGTTTAAGCTATCCTCAGCTTCAGAAAGCTTTTGTATGCTACCACCATTCCGAATCATCGCTTGACATCACCCAAGATTGTGGTTAAAGGCTAACCTATAATATTAATAAAAAACTATTAGCAGAAATAAACTTAGGGATAATGTGGTAAAAGTATCTGGGATGTTCAAAGTTTCTATTATTGTTGCAGATGTAGAAATCTATCAGAGTACATGAAGATTGCTGAGAAGGTGAAAGAGTTCTTCCACAACGAGGGCATCCACTCGACCACGATACAGCCCGAATTCGTCGAGCTACCTATAGGTGGCAACGAGGTACGTAACATAACAAAAAACGGAAATTTTGAAATCTTAAAAACCGACTGCATTTCTATGTAATCTGGAAATGAATAGAGCCATTTTGTTTTTTTTTTACTTTGATATACCCAGTGTCACTTCTAGAGTATGAATCTTACGAAACCTCTCAAGCTATTATAATATCCATCAAGCCATTCAGAGTTCAGGTTGCAGAGCGCACCAAAAATATATTACATTAATAAGTTTTTTTTTATAAAACGAAGTCAGAAGACGAGCAAGACGCTCTCCTGATGGTAAGAGATAACCATGCCCATAATTAGTACACTGCTACCCAGGATTTTGCAAAGGTAAAATTCTGGGTGCACTGCGCCAACGCTTCTTACTTGAAAGTCATAAGATGTTAAGACTCTTCAGCCCAGTAATTTCACTAGCTATAGTGCCCTCCTACCGAAGCTCAGTAATGTTTGCACATCACTGCTCAGGCGGTAGAATAACTGGCACTGTTGGGGTACCCACCTAGTCGACCTCCTGCAAAGGAAGTCTACCAAGTACTGGCGTATTCGTTTAGCGAATTTCGCCCAGGATTGAACCGTTCTGAGAGGGTGGTAATTTTATTTGGTGATATTTTTGATAAGAGAATACTAAAGTAAATGGAAACTTTGTAAACTGCAAGAACTTGTACATTTTCCAAACTTTTTAATACGTTGCAGCTATACTGGTATTTGACTCCATAGTGATATATAAATTCGGGTGCTTGCCTTATCGCATTTCCACTAACCTTTTGTAATGTAATTCATTCGACTGTTTTATTACATCGTATCATTTAGATAACACATATCTAGTAGATAGATCTTATATACTACTTATCAAACACGGACTATGTAATAAAAGGCAGGCACCGCGCTCCATTGAACAAAACTGACGCTGTATATTACTGAAAACGTTTTTCCCAATCGTCGACCTTACATACTATATGCTCTGCCATTGTAGCAAAATATTGGACATTTTAAATTAATCAATATATTATGTAAATAGGTTAACCATTGATCGCGACTTGATTTCAAGAGGCAATGGGTTTATAGATGGTCAAACGCAAATTCAGAACGTGCTTATTCAATTAAGCTTATATATTTTTTCAAAACTAATTCAATTGTACTGTGACCACTGATATACCGAAATGCTATACAAAAAATACAAAACAAAATGCTATACAAAATCTTAGCGCAAAATTGCTCGTCTTCTTTGTTGGCCATAAAAAAATAACCTAAATATGATCGTTAAAACATTATAACCTCCCCCTGCCTTCTCTATTTTTTTATTATATAAATATGAATTTTAGTGGACGTTTGTTCCTGGTGTGTGGTGTCTTTTCATATTACATAGTGTGATCGGTGTACATTGATAACATTCTCTAAAGCACGTTCGGTTGTAATTTGCACTCGAGATATATTTGTTGCGATTTGAGTTCCTTAGATTAGGGTACTTTGTAACACGGTTATTATATCGTAAAATAATTATCATAAGTGTTTGATAACTTGTTACTTTGTATTGGTATATAACTTATACAAAATGTGCAATTAGATAAGAAATCAAATATATTATAACTTTTTTTGGAAGTTTCCATGCACATTTTCTGACCAAATATGACGAAATTTAGATGTAAATGCCCTCACACAAGTTTAGGTCTACTCTTCCTGATTTAGCAGTAAGATGATTTTTGGCTTAGTTATCAATAGCCGTCATAATATGCTGTATTATAAAACTTAAAGTAAAAGACAACATCCCACTGCAGAATCGGAAAGTCAATCAACACACAAAAAGGTCTAACTGATCCCAAAAATGTTTTAATTCTTAGAGAAGTTACCAGGCAATCAGAAAACATAGGAAACTTATCCCTTCCAGTCATTCCCAAGCCAAAAGTCTCCAGGTGTTAGAGAACCTACCAGGCAATCAGAAAAGCGTAAGAACTTAAATGTTCTTTCTCTTCTAGATAATAAGTGCATCACAAGAGGCTCCGTGCGCGCTCCACTGTCCGCCCAACGACCTCTGTCACAATGCGACCTGCTGCGGACCCAATCAGCAGGTTTGTACCATGATACCTGATACGTAGTTTTGTGATCTAATCAGAGTCCATCCATAGATTACGTCACACGACCTCAAGAGAAATATTTGTCGAGTATTTTAGGGAACAAAAAATAGCGATGTAGTGTCTGAGTGTCTGCCAAATTGCCATTAAATTTTAAATAGTAAAACGCTAAAAGCTGTTGACTGGCATTCCGGCAGGATTATTCAAAATATAATTTTAACGTAGAATTATTATTAATATACTTAGGTACTTTAATATTGATAAAATTATGGCGCAGTCGGTAGGATTAACACTTATGTGAGAATTCATAAGTTCGTGAAATTCATGTGACATAATTTATGGATGATCCCTACAGGGCTATGGGTTCATAATTTAACTAATTTCAAACAATAAAAATGTAATTTATATTCATATTTCTTCAGTTTTATTTTGTTTATATAAGGGTGGTAGTTCCAAATCGCTTTGTTATTTTTATTACTGTTCATTTCCACATTAAAGCCTTTCTTTTATTCCTTTATTTAACATATTTACATCAGTCTTCATCAACACTTCAAAGTCACAAAGTTTATTTTCGTACAGCTCTATAGATTTTTTTTATTTTCAATTACAGTTTTACAGTTTAGAAACAATAAGGGTTCGGTAAATCTTTTTCAAGGAGCACAATGTCTTGCAACCCCCACCCAGAACGAGAAACGCATCTTTGAAGATATACGACTTATAAAGTTATTATAAAAAATTATGTCATATTTTATATACGAAATTGTTACTTTAGTTTATTATTGTTAAACCGTTTGTGCCAATTTTTAACAAGAGGCTGTGTAAACTTATGTACAAAAATTTATAAAAATAGTAAATATTTTATTGAAAATATTTTAGGCTTTGATTTTATCCTTACACTAACACACACACACAAGCTATGCTTTTATCTAACATATCCAATATCCTTACATATATATTTAAAAAAAAAACGAATTTAAAATTTGGGCTCTGATCATGACCTCCGCTTGCAAACTAAATAAATATATTATAATTATATTATATGAATATGCCATAGACGGCACTAAACGTTTCCCGTTTGAAGTCTATGTTTTAAATACTTTTTTTTTTCAATTTGTCAGTGTATGGCGTTAATACCTATATCATACGTTAACGCAATTGCAAGCCGCCATTTTGGATTCGTTTTTTATATTGGACACTGGTACTGGTACACACATAATATAAACCTCATTTTTTTATTGTTATTTTGCTTATATACTTATACGAGTATGCTTATGACAAGTTATTAATGCTTTGAACTAACATAAAATAGGTGTATTATTTTTACAATAAGTTATCTGAACAAGAGGTAATTATTTAAAATAATCAATTTATGAACACATTATGACTGGTTTCCACTTTACAACGATAATAAATAATTGTATGTGCATAATTCTTACAGAAAACACTATAAAATGAAATGATGACATTGAAGCTATGGCGTCACATGTCATTGTTTCAATATGGTTCTCATAAATAATATGGACAGCATGTTAAATAAATATTAACTGTATGAATTTATTACAAATATTAGGTACATATTCTACCTCTTAGCCTACAAAAGAATTACACAATATTTTTGACTTAAAAACTACCCTACACTGTGTTCAAAAATGAAACTAACATAGGTATAGTACTAACATAATACCTCTAATACAGAATAGACCTAATATAGATCCTCAGGTTTTGTAAACTCACTTGAAAAATATTGGTGAACGGTGGAACACATTCTTTTGATGGATTACCAGAGCAGAGAAAAGTACCTATGTAATTATTTTATCTGAAGGGGTTATTGCATTATAATAAATCGCATATCTAGAGCCAAAGGGAGTTAACTCAAAAAAGCATTTCAAAAAGGTGAAAACTGATTACTATTTGCTTATGCACTGTAGAAGTGGTCTGAATAGAAATATCCTTTTATATATATATTTTAGCCAGCATATTATGTTTTAATTTGTTTTATTATTCGATACCTTCGGTTCGGAAATGATGACTCAAACTAGTCGATTGACGTGCCATCCGCAACGAATCGGTTAACCGGTTAACTCCCTTCAGACCTAGATGTGCGATATGACCAATATAGCTTATCTACATTTCACATAATTTTTAAATTATACCCACAGACTTTTATTATTCTGTTTGACATTACAAAACAATACTTTATGCACCGTCCAATAACAATTTACAAACAGTATGATGGTGTGGCCTTATGAATATTGCCTGATGATTTGTTATCGAAATGTCAACAGTTTCAGGTAATTTTGTTGATATTTACTTGCAAATAGAGTTAGAAGAAAACGCCAAGGACAGTTATTATAGACCTATAAAATGATGATTTTCGTCATAATTGGATATTTCACAAGGTTTACACATTGAAAATCTATTGACTATTTAGTAAGTCAATTATTTGTAATAAAAAATAGTAAATACGTACATACGTATTTTTTTATTTGTATTAAAACCAGTAGTTAGGTAAATATACATATGTTTAGTCTTGTCCTTATAAATTCTTTAGTAAACAGACCATAAATAAAAATGTTTAATAAGAGTGGTAGGTTATAGTAGTTATTTATTATTTACTGGAAAACATATTGTAAGCAGATTCATTATTATATTTTCCTCATAATAAAGTAGGTATTATTTTATTACTAATGTTACTCCCACATTGTTCTCTTATTAGTAAACTAGCTGACCCGCGCGCACTTCGTAGCGCGTGACAGTAAATTATTCATATATTAATGAATTTGATACAGACCATTTAATTCGATTTCCAATTCCACGGAAAAGAGGGATTCAATTCACGGGTTTTCTGCGACTTAATGGGCGTAGAATTAGTAAAGGCTGGCAAACCTTGCCAATATGTAACTACGATCGAATCACCTACTATTCAAAATGTCTATTGGACGTTTCGCCTACGTTCATAATAACTATTGGTTGAAATCAATATTGGACGATTCGCCTACGGTTAACTCAGCTACGGTCGATTGAGCTATGGTTGATTAAACTGTTGGACGATTTGCCTATTTTTGACCGAACTAACGGACCGTTCACGTATTTTTAGACCACGTTTCCGGCTGCTAGTCAGGTATGACAGCTAAAAAATACTTGTTTATAGTACAGAATTCAGAAACGTGTTGTTTTTATTATGCCACTTTGCCATGATGAGGTAGATGAAAGAAGATGCCAAAATGCCTGAAGATGCCATGACACAGGATAAATAATTCAGTAATAAGAAAAATATCTGGCGCTTCGCCGGCCGCTGCCGCGGCACGCTCGCTTCGCTCGCTCGGCTCGCGCATTGTGGTCACTGTTCAAACCTAACCTAACCAACAGATTTCGGTTTGCCCTGAATACTGTACTAAAAACACGCGTAGCAAAGAATTTATAAACCGTAGGTGAGTCGTCCATAGTTGAATTAACCAATATATCAAATGAACATTGGCCGAATCGCCCATTAGTTCACATGCCCATAGTTTAATCAACCGCAGGCGAGTTGCACTGTAAGCGAGTCGTCCAATATGTGAAATGAACTTATGCGAATCGACCGTAGTTATATCGACCGTAGTTGAAACGACCGTAGGTATTATGAAACGTAACCCGTCCATGCGGGCAAAGCCATGAGAATAAGCTAGTGACTGATGTATCTGTATAACGTACAGCCTCAACCGCTAGATGGATTGGGTTGAAATTTGGAACATAGAAAGGTTTCATGACGTAGACCACTGCTAAGAAAGGATTTTGCCGTGCGGGCAAAGCCGCGAGCATAAGCTAGTAAATAATATTATGAAACATTTTTTGTGAATAATACTTAGATTTCAGAGACGTCCTGGGATAAGTCCCAGAACTATCGTTATACCTATACCACAGTACAAATTAGAACGGCAATAAATTACCACTTACACATATAGTACATCAAGATTAAATACAGTAAACAAAAATATATCAAATTATCATTTAAATCAGAAAAACTAATAAAAATACGGAATAATAACAGCTTGATTCCGTACAGTTACTCTTGACTTTTTTCCGCGTCATTTAATGGTGATCTCTTTACCGTGGGTAGACTTCCTCTGCAGGAGATCGGCTAGTACCCCAACAGTGTCAGTTATTCTGCCGCCTGAACAGTGATGTGCAGACATTACTGTGCTTCGGTAGGAGGGCACTGTGGCTAGTGAAATTACTGGGCTGAAGAATCTTAACATTTTATGACTTAGCAGTGCACCCAGAATTTAACCTTCGTTAAATCCCAGCGTTATCTCTTACCATCAGGAGAGCATCTTGCTCATCTTCTTACATCGTTGTATAAAAAAAACTAAAATGAAATTTTCTGAAATGAAACTATCATATACCTACGTACTCAAACTATTTATTATAATATATCTATCAAATTTCACCTTTCAGCTCCATCATCAGACTTCAGATCACTTCCATGTCATAAAATTATTGCATTGTCATCCGATTCCCGGTATGCAAAATTTCTGCTCAATCGGGAACTGTGACTGATAGGTAGAGTGCTTTTCACAAAAGGAGTTCTTTTTGCGGGGCGCCACTATCGCAAATTTTAAAAGTTAGCATATTAAATAACTTTAGAATCTTCGATGTATCCTTCTGCAATCTTGTTACACTTCTAGCCACCATGGCGTTTAAGAACTGTAATATCAGCGCCTGAGTCAGCTAAGAGTGTTGCTGACGTCCGCCTCAGGCAATGCCCAGTGTAAAGATGGGAGTCCGGAAGCTGAAGAAATTTAGCAATCGTTTTTGGCATATCACCGATTTTATTGATGCCTATGGGCTGTTTTTTACTTTTTCCATTATCATAATGTAAGAAAAATCTTGAAGTTTTTGTATTAGCGGGTCGTAATGCCATATACTTGTCCACCACATTCACATATTCTTCACTAATGACGAATGATCTGTCGATTTTAGTCTTTGTATTCAATAATTTTACTAATATTAATTTGTCCGAATGCTTTTCAACGTCGTTTACCTTAAGATTCAACAATTCATTTGAGCGGCACGCACCATTTATGCCAATAATTAATACAACCTGTAAAAAATAACAATAATTTAGTTTACTTATTTTTAGATAGGTACAGTTAGATAGGTTTTCTTTGAAATAAATTAGCTTTTGTATCAATTTACTTACTTTTAAAGCGAGGTATTTACTGTCTGGTGCTTCACTCAGAAATTTTTCTATTTCAAGGTCACGTTTCGTTTTCAAGACAGCTTTTATCATAGAAAAAATGCTCCATAATGTACTGGATTTTCTTGTTTTAGATAGTTCCATGAAATATGATAGTATCACGGTCTCGGAATATGTTTTTGCATTTTTTGAGAGGCGCCAATTATTGAAGGATTCGTACGCCTTTACATATTTCACTTTAGATTTTTCAGGCAAATAGCTGAACTCGGCATTCGAAACTTGTTCTTTCAACTTTTTTGGCGTAAGACAACTACCTTCATCACTGGGGTCACTCATTTCTTTGTAATTAAACAGACTATTAGATCACAAATAGAAATTTGCAAAAGTTTACAACTTAAGTTGAAAATATTTAGTTGAATCTTTACCAAGAGGTTTAGAACCAAATGGAAAATGTGTTGTGAACACCACTGTCGCAAGAAAAATGACAACTATAAGTGCCATCTCACTTACCTCATACAAAAGAGAGAGACAAAGATGGCATTTATCGATGACGTCACAACGCATTCTCCATTTGACTGTAAACTCTAAACTTCTACATCCCGCCATTTTGTATTTTTTTATTTTTATTAAAAGAGTTGCGTTCGAAATTTGTGTGTGTGACATATTTATGAAAAACAAATTGTAATAATATTTAAAAAAAAAACTCACTTACGACTTATTATTCTATAATAGTATTTTATTTAAAATATTATTGAAAAAATACAATTTATAAAGTTAAAATTCAATAAATAACATTAAAAATTATGTGCATCTCAGTTAAATAAAAATTGTACACAAATAAGTTTCAGAACACACCAACTTCTTCTTAATCCAATAAAATTGTGTTCGAAATTCAAATCACTTTGCCTCTCTAGAGAACGGCTTTTGCTCACTGAAATCGATGACCAAAGACACTATTTTCGTGCGAGAGTGGTGAAAAATTATTTATGGCATGAAGTCCAGAATTTATCGAAAAAATGTAATTTAGTTCCGCAAAATTCCGCGGGACCTCATTCGTGAGAAGGACTCTACCACTGAGGTGTATACCTAAAATCATAGGCGGATCCAGGATTTGGTTGGGGGGGGGGGGGGGGGGGGGGGGCAAGGTGCAGACGGGCAAAAATATTATAATTTTTATTACGAAAAGTGTATGTTTAGCTCGCTCTGAGCGGTTAGGAAGTTTAAACATTCATTACAATAAGTGCGCGAGCAGCTAGCTGCGAGCGCCGAAAAAAAAAATTTATTTCAGAAATATGTGCGAAATTCGTAACTCTACAATGCTTCTGGGGGTACCTTGGCCCCCTGCCCCCCCCCCCCCCCCCCCTAAAGCTTAAACATCCTTTATAATATGTGCGCGAGCAGCTTGCTTAATGACTCGGGGGGGGGGCGGCTTGGCCCCTTGCCCCCCCTCCCTAAATCCGCCTATGATTATCTATAACACAGATAAAAGGTTCTATAATAATCATTGCAAAATTTTACTAACATTATAAACGTGACAGTTTGTGTCTGGATGTATGCCTAAATGGGTGTGAACAGATTTTATGTCTATGTGTCTCCGGATAACCAGTGATTTTTACAAAAGATCCCCCTAGATGGAGCGCCACAATCGCGTGATTTTAAGTTAAAATATCTACAGATTTTTACAATTCATAATTTCTCATATTTAATTTCTCAATTAAATAGGTACATAATATTTAATTAATCTAACAAATAAAAAATATATAATAAATGAAGTATTCACAGTAATTATAAATCTATTATTTAGTTCCGCTAGGTTACGCGGGACTTCTTTTCTAAAACTGTTTGCAGAATAAACGATATTTCTTTTTCTTAGGACATTAGTTCCATTATTTTCCGTGGCGCTACCTTGTATGAAAAATAATTTACTTTTACAATGAACTGTAAATGAATTTTTCTATTTATCTTCAGATGATTTTACATGTTTTAGAAATTAAAAATAAGCAGCAAAAAGATATTTATTACTGATATTTACACGCATCATGCGCACATTAGATTATTTTCCGCTGGCGCTGATTCATTTGAGAAATAAGTTACATTTACTAATTTAAATGAATTCTAATTTGTTTGGCTACTATATAGCATCAAAGTACTCGTCAAGACGAATCAAATGAGCCCAAACTCGATGGGGTTTTTTCTTTTAATCACGGAGTTCCTATGGCCACCTTCCAGCTCCGTTTCGGACCCTGGTTACTATATAGTATCAAAGTACTCGTCAAGACGAATCAAATGAGCCCAAACTCGATGAGGTTTTGTCTTTTGATTACCTACGCGGTTCCTATGACTACCTTTCTTGTTTATTAGCATTTTATATGCGAATCTTTAGATTGATATAACTCTTTTATTTATGAACCGATTTGACTAAAACCAAGACTAAGGTTCAAGTAGAGAAAACTGCAACGTATTAGTGAAAATTTTATTCAAATCGGTGGTGTTGTTTAACCACACCAGTGACACAAACTATTTACAAATTTAGCCCAAATTAAACTAAAGGTCAACCACAAGTTTACAGCCACACCGATAGATGGCGTCTGTAGCGTTTTTGGCACTATTTTTTTTTTAATTGAATTTACTTTATATTCTATTACTTTTATTTCGAATTTTTGATGTAAATTAGGGGCGATGTGTCTGATATAAATGATTATTATTTATTTTATTATTTTATTTTACGTTTTCCTAGGAAAAATTGACAAAATGTTTTACGAATTAGATCGCGCAAGCGACTTTTTCGCGTCGTTTTGTTCATATGCGTATTTTCACAGTTCACCTTAGTAAAGGATCACAATGAATGGGGAGAAATTTCCATTCTTATTATATGTATGGATAGTTTTACGTCAACATAATTCCTTGTTAAGTATAGATGATCTTTAGAATACCTACACATAAATCTTAATCTAGTCAATGTCCTATATTAAAATAGAGATGACGTAGTTAATTATGTTTTTATTATGCAATTATTTCACCATAATATACATATAGGTACAGTTCTGTTACAACCTTTATAGTCATGAAATAAAACAGCAATAATGATTTTTACTAAAAAATATATATAAATATATATGTATTAAAAAAAAAATTAAAAAAAAAAAAGGTAGCACTCCGGGAGTGCCGGCAGAAGTGAAAACTTCAATATTAACGTTGTGTTTAATTATAAGTATAAAAGTACTATCATTTATGAGGTAGAATACAATGTTTATTTATTGCGCTATCGTACACAAATATGACAATTTATATGTTGTTATTTATAATATTATAACGTTATTTATATATTACATTAAATTTTATCTCTCAGAAAAATCAACTTCCATCCATAATTTCGACGACTTTTACACCATCGTTATTATCAGAATCATCATCGCAAATTTTTACAACTGATACAATTGGTTTATGATAACTGAAGTAAGAAACAAACAGTTTTGATTCGAACCTATTTAAGTGTCTAATAAAGACCGCATCAATAGTAGTTTTGTATTTCGTTGTGCTAAAATTGCGATCATTTGACATAGTTAAGCCAAATTCACAGAGCAGCACACTCAAGCACGGTAGAAAGAGTGGGAGATACTAGTTCCTCTCCCTTCCCCTCGATCTTACGCTTTTTCGATCAGCATCACGTGACCCTGACGCGAGTTTGAAAGTTTTTACCCATACAAAAAAAGTGCTCAGCGACGCTAAAGAAGTTTTCACTTCAAAAAAACTCTGGTATAAAATATTTTCTTTCTTATACTTATAATTTGATTTTCAGGAGCCGTCGCCGCCGTCGCCGTCCGTGACGCCGTACCTCTGCAGACAGCGCAACATGGGATCGAGGTCAGACTTGTGTTCTAATCCCGCCCAGAGACCTATCACTTGGAATCTGGAAGCGCTCGAGTGCGGGTTAGTAGAGCCGGCCCCGCACGAGTAGACAATCGATGTTTCATTCGATGTTTTTAGTCGATTATTTTATTCGATACTTTTATTCGATTCTATTGGCGTTTTTATTTTTATCGATTAAATTGCAATTGATTTTATAATCTGTAATTTCCATCGTTAGCGGTTTTTTTTTTCAATTAGATTTTTAGTAATAAACCTACTTTATTCTTGGTGCTTTTAGTCGATATGTAGATAAAAGATTTTTTTAATCTAACTTAAACATTCGCGAGAACAGAAAAAAGCAAATGGAAATTATTTACTTATTATTAATGTAGTTCAATTATTATTCTCGGGTGACACAAAAATTAATTAGAGCCAAAATAATTTTCCATATAAACAAAATCATTCATTAGGCAAATATATTCTAATTAATTAAATTATTAAGGAAACGATCAACCTAATAAAATAAATAACGTTAATTTGTCTTTAAGATTTCATGTTAAAGTTAACAAGTGTAAAGGAGCGGGAAGACGGGAGACCAAGTGACAACACCGAGTGGCATGCAAAGACTGATTTATTTCCAACTACCCTACATACATTATAATCTGATTATATTAATCCTAATCTACCTACAACCCCCTTCTTTAAAACATAATTAAGATTTATAATAATACCCCATTACATTATAATTAATATTTCAATATACCCTCATCATCTTCTTCTCATTGAAAAGAAAAGTATGATATATAATAATTAGACAATCATAAATTATATATTAAGTCATTACAAAATACATAAAATTCCTACATCAAAAAAACTACAATATAATATAAGGTATCAATTTTAAAATTAATTAATTCAAACATTACATTATTCATTCAATACAATTACATCATTAATTTAATAGAATTTTAACATTATTTATTATAAATATTCAATTTTATCATTATTTGTTACAATAAAAAAAATCGATTTCATTAAAATTCCAATTAAGTAATTCATGTTTTAAAATATTATATTCTTGTATCATAATAATTTCTTTCATAAAATAACATATTCATTCCTTTATCCTCATTTCTCTAATTTTCATGCTAATAACAAGTTGATAATATGCTATACTTATAGATAATTATTGTTCTTATCGCTTATCGCTAAACACCATGACGTATCACCAGAAGCCATCAAGAGTATCCCCAACGATCAGGTTGTCTAACGGTCCTGCCATAACGAGTTACATAATCATTATCAGTTGTCTGTGCTTCTGTTAGACAATTATTATGTGGCACACTGGAGCTACGCGGTGAGGAGACGCGTGTGTTCGTCATTACGTCATCATCATAGTTATAACTATAGATCGGATTGCTATCCCTGCGTAAATAGCTGTCGAGAACGATTTGTCTCCGGTTTCGACGAATTGTATTGCCCGTGTTTATTAATTTTAGCAAGTATGATCTAGGCCCACTCAATCCGGTTACCTTTGCATTAACCCAATTCCTTCCCATGCGAACTTTGACCTTATCGCCTACGATTAACGGCTTAAGATTCCTGCTGCCCTTATCGAAGTATTTCTTCTGTACAAGTTGTCGTTGTTGCAATTCTTTATGTATCTGTTTTTTGTCATGCAATCTTGGTTCTAATAACAATGGTGAACAGGGGATTACGCTTCGTATTTTCCTATTGTTTAATAACTCTGAAGGAGATGGTAATTTGTCACTTATAGGAGTGTTTAAAAATTCTAATAACGCTAATCTAAAATCCGATCTTTCATACAGAGTCTTTCGTAACATACTTTTAACCGTCTGAATCGCCCTTTCCACTTGACCATTCGACTGCGGATATCTAGGTGACGATGTTTTATGTTCAAATTTCCATTCTTTTTCGAATTCTCGAAACAGATTCGATGAAAATTCTGGTCCATTATCCGAAAAGAATACCTCTGGAATACCCTGCCTGCTAAATATGTTTTTTAATCTATCAATAATGCATTTCGAGCTCAAATTTACGACCTCCTCAACCTCCACATATTTACTAAAGTAGTCAATCACCAAAAGATAACTTTTATTGTTAAAGTGAAATATATCGCCTGCAACCTTTGCCCATGCCCGTGTAGGTATTTCGTGCGAGATTAGCGGTTCCTTACTATTTTGTTTTTTATATGTTAAACAAGCCTGGCAATGAGAAATCATATCTTGTATTTGACTATTCATGTTTGGCCAAAACATTAACTCGCGAGCCCTTAATTTAGTTTTTTCCGCACCTAAATGACCTATGTGCACTTTCTTTAACATATCCTTCCGCATGCATCTCGGAATCACTATCCTGGTCCCTTTCCACACTAAACCATATGCCATAGTCAGCTCATCCCTAAAGTCCCAATAGGGCGTTATCACATCCTTGACCTCACTCTTATGTATCGGCCATCCATCCTCTATTATTCTTTTAAGTTCCTGCATCTCTTCATCATTATTGGTGTATTTCTGTAACTCAATAAAATGTGTATCTGTTAATGAATTACTAGCTGCGATAGCACACACTTGCGCTGTCACGTCCAGCTGATCGCGCGGACCGCTATCCTGCTCATCGCTCGGTGCCACGGCACGCGAAAGCGTATCAGCTATATACAAGTATTTGCCCGGTTTATATACCAAGTTAAACGTATATGGTTGGAGTCTTATCAGCATTCTTTGTAGCCGCGCAGGTGCAACTACTATCGGTTTATTAATAATACTAACCAATGGTTTGTGATCTGTTTCTATTGTTACGTCGCTCTTACCATATATATACATATAGAATTTCTCGCAAGCAAATACGCATGCATATAACTCCTTCTCGATCTGTGCATAGTTTTGTTCAGTCTTTGTCCTTAACATTCTGCGGCACCGGCATGTTTTTTATAGGCAGAATGTGTGAGTCATCCGGCCGAATACCAGACTGTGATATTATATGACCTAGGTATTTAATTTCAGTCATACCAATCACGCATTTTTCCTTATTTAATTTGATATTTATTTCCTTACACCTTTCCAACACCCGACGCAGACATGCATCATGCTTTTCCTTTGTCTCCGCATAGCACAACAAATCATCCACAAATAATGTAACACCCTCTATATCATCGAAGTATTCATAAAGTCGCTTATGAAATACTTCAGAAGCCGATGATATCCCAAATGGCATTCTCAAGAACTTGTATCTACCAAAGATCGTATTAAAAGTGCAAAGGTCAGTGGACTCATCGTTTAATTTTATTTGCCAGAATGAGTGTTTACAATCTAATGTGCTAAAAAATTTCGCTCCGGATAGTTTTGCCGTAATCTCATCAAGTGTCGGCAACCTGTAATGTTCCCTCTTAATATACCTATTCAAATCACGCGGATCTAAACAAATACGTACATCTCCATTAGGCTTTCTCACCACTGCCATACTATTCACCCAGTCCGTCGGGCCTTCCACTCTAGCTATTATTCCCTTTTCAAGCATTTCATCTAATTTCCGCTTAACATCATCCTTCAACGAGATAGCCAACTTACGCGGCGCGTGTACGACCGGTCGCGCGTCTGCGGCCAGCCGTATCTTATATTCACACGGCAGACATCCTACTCCATCAAATACTTCCGGATACTCGTCAAGCAAATTTCCTAACTTCTTCTCAGTGACCGATAATACTCGCTTCACTAAATTCATTTCTTCACACGATTTCTTTCCTAGCACGGGCGGTGATGTAACATCAGCTATTATAAATTCTACTATGAAAGGCCTATCTTTGTATAAACATTTAAGCCTACATCGACCTAACACTTTTATCTGACCGCCCGAGTAACTGACTAATCTCACAGACGTCGGCGTCAAATCGCTCTCGACAATACCTACCAGAGACATAAACCTGTACGGCAAAACATTTACATCCGCTCCAGTGTCCAACTTAAATTGAATCGAATTATTATTTATCAAAATATCCGCACACCAGTCATCGTCAGCCTTAAGATTCGACCCACGTACCTGATCCGTTGAGTTACCCTGGACGGCGTATACGCGGCACACTCTCGCGAAATGATTCATGCGTTTACACTTTGCACATCTCTGACCATACGCGGGACACTTAAACTTTTCGTGTGAACTACCACAATACGCGCACTGATGTTCCGTATGTTGTGTACCTCTTCCTGCGTGCTCCGTCCGGGCGCGCTGTCCCACCGCGCTCGCCTGCGGCGGCCGGTGTCCGGCGGGCGGCGGGCGCGCGCTCGGTGCGCTGCCGGGGCGCCCGCGCTGCTGGTTCCCTCCGCCTCCTGTCCTGTGTCCGCCGGGTGCGCGCGCGCTGCATTGGCAAGCGCCGCAAGCGCCTCCCGGCTGCTGTCTCTGCACCAAGTGCATAGCCAGCTCGGTGTTGCCGTCCCACTCTCTCACCTCGTCGTTACTATTCCCGTCCTGCTCCGACCCCATTGTGCTAGCTTGTTTCCGGGACATTTCTGCTACGTTGCATATATCTAATGCTTTTCTGAGCGTTAAATCGTATTCACGTAATAACCTCTCACGCAACACATTCTCTCTGAGACCACAAATCAATCTATCCTTTATGAGATCTTCCTGTAAATCCTTGAACTCGCACGTCAACGCCAATTTGTTTAGTTCAAATGTGTACTGTTCAACGGTCTCATTTTCTCCCTGGCTGCGAGTAAAAAATCTGTGTCTTTCAACTGTGAGGTTTTTCTTCGGTATAAAAAATGCATCAAATTTTTTGAACAAGCTATCCACCGTAACGTTCGTTTCCGGCGGGAAGGTGTCACTGACATCACGACATTGTTCACCGATGATGTGTAATAATATGCTCACTTGTACATCCTTGTCCTTTGATCCTAATTGACACGCCTTGAAATATATTTGAAAAGCTTTCTTCCATTTCGTCCACTGCAAACTCAAATTACCAGATGTAATGTTCGTTAAGTCCTTCTCAAAGCAAAATGGCGGGGGCGGTTGGAGCTGTGCACTGAAATCCATTTTTTCTTGACTATTCCTTCTTAATACGTGACAAATGTTATATCACCGTGCTTCTCGCGTCGTACCGTATACGTTTCTAAAGGTTTTTACGCGATTCGAATCGACTGCGCCATGTAAAGGAGCGGGAAGACGGGAGACCAAGTGACAACACCGAGTGGCATGCAAAGACTGATTTATTTCCAACTACCCTACATACATTATAATCTGATTATATTAATCCTAATCTACCTACAACAAGAAAATTTACTTTAAAGTTACCTTGATCCTGTTAAATCACTTAAAATTCAAATATTTTTAAAAACTTTTCCTCAATTATTATAATTTAAAAATAAAATTTATTAAAATTTTCCGTGTGTGGTTATTTCTCATGTAATATTAAACTGTAATAAAACGATTAGATCTGCGATAAGTATGTATCGATAAAACTCGATACCAAATTATTTATAACTGAATCTATAGATCATTTAGATTACGATCAAAATTCCGTTTACAAGAACAGGTTTGCTGCATATTTTTAGGAGTGTCTATAAAATAATATTTTTAAGAGATATTCTGAAGAATGTCATAAAAACACTATTATTAGATAATTTATTTTTTATTGATTAAAACAAAAAGCTTTTTGTATTAATTAACTACCTACCTACATATTGTTTTTAACAATTTTGTTTAATGTGATAAGTCCATCATTTCTAAAAAAGGCATATCCATACTTTTAAAATTTGTTTCTGTTTAAGACTCCACGCAAACTTTCCAATGATTAAATAATAAGAAGAACGGCCATTATAATTTGATACCAAACGCGTCATACTTTGTGTGCGCTATCTTAATCAGTCGCTCCTTATCTACAAGAGGTTAGATAACTCTAGGCTTCGATTGTGATGTAAAAAACGATGGCCAATCTTTTAAAAAAATATAATCCATGGTTCAATTGTATAGTATGGGTGCGTTTTCACTGATTCGAAATGGAGCAGAGCGGTCTAGAATTGACCAATCACAGTGCTGGGACACTTCCAGTGTCGAAAAATTTCAAGCCCTGTCATTGGCTAATTTAAGCTCGGTGTTCTCTCAGTAGAAACGCACACTAATGCTCCAGCCACATCTACGTCGCACTGTGTAACGTTGTTTCAAATTCTCAACGTGTCAAAAGCGTAAAGCGCGTAAGCGTATGTCAATAAGCTAGCCCCACTTCGCGCGAACATTTTCAGAAAACAAAAAGTCAAAAGCAAATTATCGAACGAGAATTTGACTTTTCACGTGAATTAGAATGTTGTCTGACGAAGAACTTGATACTGCGACTTACCGTGCGTGGTCTGGCAGGAGCATAAGTAAATCTGTAGTCCACAATCGGTCTAAATGGTATTTCATCTTTTATAGTTCACTGCTTCCATCGCCGATGCAAGACGGCCAGCTAGCCGTTTGACAGGTCTCCGTGATAGAATGGACTTACCAACGCGCTATCACACGCTAGTGAATAAACGTTTGGACAATGTGTAGTGTAGTGTTCTAACATTATCTGTGGCTATTCTATAGGGACAACTTTCTATGTGCAATTTTATTAAAGAGTTTCTCAATTTGATTTTGTTTTTTTTTTCTGTTTCTAAATCTAAATTAATAAATGGTCTTTTATCATATTGGACATATTTATGTTGTTATCTTTTTATCTGTTCATTTTATTAAATACAATTTAATTAGCTCAAAATTTATTAAAGTAAAAAGTTGTCCCTGTTAAAATGTTAAGTGTAAAAAATCATCACCTTTTCATCTTCAAAGCATTTACAATCAAAATATTAACTATTTATCGTTGTTAAGTATTAATATTAATCATAAAATTATATCTATTGCTTGGACTTCGTTTCCGTAGGGTTTTCTATTTATTTATGATTTTTTTCGTACATATTAAGTACGCGTCATATTTCTTACAACTCTTATTACATACCTACCTATAAGGTTTGGATGTGCGTTGTCTGTCAGTCTAAACAAAATCTTTTATGAATATAGGAACAAGGTGTTGCAAAAAGTTGTAGTTATACGTAAATCTTTATGAATGATCTGAACTTATCCGTTACGCGCAGTAGCAGTGGCTTATATTTAAGTGGCTACGACGCAGGCTGCAATAAATATAATCGAGAATATTACAAAAATACTTTCCAAGACTAACAAATTAAAAATAGATCGATAAAAAAAATATGGTGTGATTTTTCCACCATTTGCTAACTTGATAGGAAAAACTAAGTGAAGATTCATAGTAGTATAATAAATTATCCGGAGCAAGATCTATCTTAGTTTCCACCATCTATTATTTACTAATTACATATTTTTGTAACACCCTGTAGATAGAGTCCAAAGTTACGAATAAGGGTAGATGGGTACTTACTGCTATATGGGAGCTAGCGTATGTTAATAAGAATGTTAAAATTACCGGGTATTGGGGGTTTTATACAGGGCTATTGGTAATCAATTGGTATCAAGATGTCATTGTAGGTTGTTTACTTTTTACAGAACTCAAAGGCGCAAGACAGGCAATAAAACGAAACGCAAAACTATAAAGGCTCATGCCTTTTTTATGCAAGGCTGCCGTATTTCATCTTTCATAAAATATATCTATCTTGTGTCTTAACAATATCATAGTGTTAAATATTAACTGTGAAACCGCGATTTCCTAAGTTTAATACACGAAAAGCAGAGCGGTTTCAGATAAAATAGACAGTCACCTATAAAAGTTGTGGTGGGTTGCGTTATTAATAAACGTTGTTCAAAATTGTGATAATATCTGGTGGTGGATTTCAATTGATTAACAATAACCCTGTATATCCAAGTATAGCATTTAAAGTTAATGTATCACAAATCACAATAATGCGCGTATGAATTAACCAAATGTTGAATGCTTAATATGAATATTTATTACTATTATTTATTGAATTGTTTACCTATCCTATACCGACTTGGCCAAACTGCATAAGTTTACATACAAATACTATAATTATTCACAATTAAGTAAATAATAATATGTCAGAATCTTCCACGCCATGCATTCGCGAAACAATTAAAGGGTAGCTTAGGTAAATCAATAATAAGAACTTTTCTACGAAATTTTAAAAATCGTTGAACCAATTATTGTGTTCAAACTTAGGCTGCGCATCTAAGAGACCTAAGACTTATGACCCTGTATTTTAAAGGACTACATACGATATGTTATTATGATGTTAAAATATCCTTTTATGTGCATAATGTTTTTTTTTCATTGTATATGTTGAAAGATTGATAAAATTTTCAATACAATAATGTGCGTGACTTACATATATTAGTTCAAAGAGTTTGGCATCTATGTTAAATAATAAAAATTACTTTACAATATTTTGAATTTTTACTTTTTTGCACTTAATTAAATCAATTAACATATTAAAACGTAAAGATATCGACTTATGAGAGAATCAGAGGCTATTGGTTTAGTCGAAAAGTTACCTCTCCATAGAATTTTCGGGGCGACGTTTTTATGCATTTCTATTAGTGAGTTTTTACCTTGCTTGCATAGCCGAATCATTTCGCATCAATGGATAGGTAACTTAAGAGGGCCGTCTGCTTGTTTGGCCTCCTATACTATAAAGAATGTGGTTGCATTTCTTATCAAAGTACAATAATTAACATGTGTTTCATAATAACCATTTTGAAATATACTATTGTTTATAGATAATGTTATGCTAGGAAAATTACGGGACGAGGTCAATGACCCGATAATGTTGCACGTGTAATATATAAATAATCTTATCAATATCTTTTAATAGGTAATTATGTTAAGTACTCTAAGGCCCATTGTGTACCAAATGGAAAGTTTATTATTATTATTAGTGGTAAATAATCCCTTAGGCATTTTGTTAAAAAGCTAGATGTACAGTCGAGTTGTTAATTGTAGATATAGTGATATAGAGATGAGATTTGGCTGCGATTTCAGTTCATATAATTGCAGCTTAAATTTTATTATTTCACCGTTTATCCAAGATTTGGACGTTGAAAGAATAAATACTTGAAATCATACTGTACCTGCAATTCCAATTTCGACTGTACCTATTACCTATATAAAATAGTTCACCTATATAGCCTCAATCTAAAATAAATAAATTATGTGCCTAAATGAAACCTGATAAAATAATAAAGGACTTAATATTATAAAATGTCAACAAATCATTTGTATACAGGCTGTTTCGATAATAATAGGTCTCTTTAATTTAATTATTTGTTTTGTGTTTAATTTTCTGGTGACACTCGCAATCAGTTCCACGGTTTTTTCTATATTTTCTCTACAATTTTCCACAAAAGTAACCAACAGCTAAGACAACCTTAAATTTAATAATTTATTAGTTAGGCCCTGAAGACAACAAATTTTAACTTTTGATTGTTATTTGATTTGATATGTCCATCGGGCCAGCCTGTATATAAATTGAAATACTGCTTTCATAATATTGTGATCATTATATACATAACCTACTTATACAAACATTTAATGGAATAGCATTATATAGCAAAATAATAAGTGCGGGTTTAGTGATGCAATAATTAGATAGCTCAATCATTTCTCAAATCTACGCTGTCTGTTTTCCAAATACTTATAACATTTGTCTTTTAAGGTGCCCATGTACGGTCGACGCTTCTATGTAAAATGCAACAATGCAACTACCTAGGTAGTTAGTACTTTTAGGAGTGATATAAATAATTCTTGATTTAATTTGTTGCTTTTAAGTTGCTTGCAGTCAAGTTTTAACAAAATGTCGAGAAAAATCTTAAAAATCTTTACATTTCCATTTTGAAATCAAATGCAACTACCATTTTTTAGTGTAGTAACTATCAAGTGGGTATATTAAAACACAACAATAAAAGTATTAGCTCTATTATCTACAAATCCCTGTTGTCTAGCTATGCTCTCAAGTTGTTGTACAGGACTGACATGTAGAAGAACATGGGATTTATAAGCGACGGATTGCATAGAAATTGTCGATTCATCGACCGTATATGGATGCCTGAAATCTACTTTCTAGGTCGAAATTCTTTTTGCTACTCTTGCAGATTGTAAATCATACAAATCGATATAGTAAATAGGTATTTTTTAAATATTTTGACCGGAAATACTATATATTTACATTGGTGAATAATTTGTTATTACATATAGGTACAAAGTTTTTAAAAAGGTGATATAACCGACTAAAACAAACTTAAAAAAAAAGAGTTATTTCACCTTTTTGAACACTTTGTATAAAAAATAGTAGTAATAGACAAAACTCAAAACTTTAATACATCGGAATGTGTTGTTATTAAGATAAAATGGCTTAAAAGCTTTAGGCCTTTATCACATCTCCACTTTGCAACTAAAGGGGCGTAACTGCAAAAAAAAACTCCCTTGGAAAAAAAACTTCTCTAATACTCCTTCTACTTTAAATCTGCTAAACTTGTAAATTGAGTTATGTACATAATTAGAATTTTCTTCTACGGTAGCTATTAAAGTATAACAACAACCTATAAATTGCGATTTGATTCTAACAGTGTAAGTAGGGTAACCTGTTCTGTTGGAGTATAAACCCCAATTATTTATTTTTTAATTATTTATAAGTAGGTACCTACTTTTTTTGCGGTGCACCGACCCAAACTGAGTCTTGATCTCCGGTACAAAAACACTCATCACTGCTAGGCGAGTCTTGCAACTTGCCGAGGCAATTAAATTTGATTAAAATTCTACCCTGTGATAGTAGGTATAGGATAGGGTAGATACTCTGTGAAACCGACATTAAGACACAGTAAGACAGTTGCTTTCATTAATTTAACTATCCCCTGATAAGTTACCTGAGTTACCACGGTATTCACTTTTCAAGTGGAGATGTGAAAGGTCCCAAAATTCAAAATTTAACTAAGTAGATAGTTTAAATACGTCTTATGAAAACGTAGTAATAATTCTACATTAAAACTTAGCTGATTCACATAGAATTCAAATATACTGATTAATATAATGCACACTGTTATTATTAAAATGTATTTGACTCAAATTTCAACTCGTTTCATTATATTAAGGCTAGCCCTTAAAAGTTAAGGGCGATATACCAATCCCCCTGTTAATTATGTTGGCTAAAAAAATTAATATAGTTATTATATTCGTTCTGATACATAATGTTGCGGCTAAAGCCCGAAGTAACCGGTTAAACCTAAGTGTAACCGGTCACTGTTACTTCTAGATTTAAGAGCATATTATATCTTCTTCTTCTTTTCGAGTCGAAATGGCTTTATTTTTATAAAGCTTTTTTTTTATTTTATTTTTTGGCTTTATTATATCGAGTGACGCTCTCTTACTCGCACTATTTGACAAATTTTGAAATTAAAAATGGCATGAATTTTCATAAATTCTTATCATGCCATATATCAAACTGGAAACACTTTTAAAATGTGTGCAATAACATTATGGAGGGCTGTTCTTAAGGAATTTTCAATAAATTAACTCTATGAATTTATATTTCAAAATTTGTCAAATAGTGCGAGCGAGACAGCGTCCCTCGATATATACACTCTTAACCGGCAAATCTAAGTTAAACCGCACTTCGGGCTTTAGCTGCAACATACATAATTTCTTTTTAATTGAAAATTTGCTAGGACTTTAATTTTTACGCAATATTGATAAATTATGTAAAATATTGTTTAATATTTATTTAATTTAGTTTATTAGTAGATTAATAATACCCTATTGTGATACATTTTCACGAATTAAAATATATTAATTGAAAAACCACTTGATTTTTAAATGTTTTTATTTGTTCTGCTCCATTCTACAGAAAAGTGTTAACAAGTGAATATTGTCCATACACACACACAAAAATAGATTATATTTAGCCTAATTTACACGAATAACCTAATTTAAGTACTAACTAGACAATACTACTAATAAAAATTATATATTATTATCCCACACTTTTCTCGAACACTAAAATAATTATTAGTTGAAAAATTTACTGTAGTGTTGGATTTGCACCACAACAGAAAATTTTCTCTCAAGACTGTCTATTAATTTCTTCACCAATATTGTTTGAAGTAATTACTGATAAATTTTAGGCCTTTCAATTAAAAAGAAGTGAAGTGGGGCTATTGATATATTCCAAGGTATTTTTCATCAATTCCAAAATTAGTAAAATGCATAAGTGGTATTTGCCCCAACTTGGGAGTGGGGCAAATGACGAGTATCAACAGCCCCCCAAGTGGGGCTACTAACACTCGTGTATATTCGAAGGTATTTTTCAAAAACACTACTTTTACTAAGTTTTTAAAATATTTATCGGAATAAGAAAGCAGAGGGGGTTCTAACAGGTATCAACCTAGTATCTCCAGAACTAGATTTATACTCGTAATATTCCGTGCCGTTGACCATTTTTCTCTTAGAATTCTCATTGAGGTTATACTTAGAGTTTCCAAATAGAGAGTCGTAAGGTGGTGGTCGACTACTGTCGCGTCGTTTTGAGAGCTTCTTGGTTCGTTTCTTCTGTTTTTGCCCCTTATGATATTTCTTTTGAACGTAGCGTTTTAATATAAACTAGAAGGAATTACATACCGGTATTAATTACGGTCGCAGGGAAAATTTAAATGCTACAGAGGGCCTATTAGCTAATTCTCACCCACTACGATTGATGACAAGTTCAATGTACATTGCTGCATTCGTTATTTTACTCATATTAATGAGGAGGTTTAAGCAAGTAATGTACGCAATTTTGTCTATGGATTTTAGTGATTTTCATATCGTTTGGCAATAGCCAATAGACCATCAAGACAGAGAGAAATAACACTAGTGAGATGGGCCAATAGGGGCGTAGCATTCTCAACGGCGATAATGATAATAAAGAACATGAAACATAAGGAAAACGTTAGATACCTATAATATGATTGATGAAGGAGCAGGTTTTTGGACTAATAACTGGAAGACATAAGTGGTATAACGATGTATAGGTACGTTAAAACATTTAAAAAGACTATTGGACCCGACGAAAGCTGGAATATGAAAGAAATCCCAAAAATATTATTACCTCTCCAATAAAAACAGCAGTTGCAGCACACAAGCCCGCTCCCATAATCAGATAAGTCATGAGAAGGTCACTGTTTCTGAGCTGTCTCTCTTTGGACTGTAAGTCTAGTGGACATATCTTAGTGCTCGGCAAGTCTTTGTGCTCCAGGAAATCCACGATGCCAGCTTGTATTATTATTGTCAGGCTATAAAATTTTAAAAAATGGGATACAGCTTATATTTCATTTAATAATCGTATTTTAATAAGGGGCTCATCACAAACTTCTGAGAAAAAGTGAACTGGAAATTCTTAGACAAATGAAAATTTCAGTGTACTTTGCCCCATCAAGTGGTTTTGACTGAACCTACTATAACAATTACTCGTAATAACTTTTGTTTATCAATATTTTACCTACCGATAACTCCCATACTTACACTGTATCAAAGAGCGTCTTCAAAGGACTATTCAAGGGATATGCAAAAGCCCTCTGCTTCCTCATAAACGGTTTAGGAGCAACAACAAAAGTGCACCTATCGACTTCGGTAATTCCATCCCTGGTCTTCGTAAGGTAATCTCCGTACATCAGATGGTCTATAGATATCATATTGTGAACTAAAACTGCGCCACTGTTAACTACGGAGAGGTAATCATCGTCGGAGAAGAAAGACTGGAATTGTGCGCGTCCGTTGGTAATCATCTTGCTAAGGTAGTAGAGCTCATCGTTCGGCTGTAAGACAGATGTGATATCTAATAGATATCTAGGCTCCATCTACACAAAAATATCATATTTTGTAGGGTGGGGCATATGCCACAAAACATCAACATTCTACATACAGAAATGCAGCTGGCTGAAGAAGAACACCTTTTTCCTGTCTCTGTTTAAAAAGGTAGTTAAAAGCTGAAACAAATGTGTTGGAAAGAGCAAAGATTTGAAAAATTAACCTTTCCGCATACGAAACTGATTGCTAGAATTTATTCCACCGTCTAGAGTATAGGTTTAAAGTCTGTACCATATTCTTTGTCCACATCTTCATTTATGAGACTTTGCATGAAACTCCCTCGCTTGCACTAAGTAATATTATGACGAATTTTGAGTTAAAATATAAGTTTGTAGAATTGATTTTTATTTTTTCTTGGTCAAGCTTTAGATAGGTACCGTACCTATATTCATCATGATGATAAACTTTAAAAACCATATCAGGCTTCGTATGCGGAAACGATTAGAAGTTAGAATAGTCTGTAAGCCACTTACATTTTTAACAGCATACTGTACAGACCCTCCTTCTGGAGCCACCCATTTATGATTAGTTTTATAAAGGTCCTCGGGTGTTTCTATGTCCACGGTAAATTTGGATAGAGTTAGAAACGCCGTCAGATTGGCTGTGTAGAACGCTGACAGCAGTATTATGAACATCCACCAAGTTGCGAATAGGATTCGGGTTGTATCTGCGTGTAGATAGAATTTATACTGATGCAACTGGTAGCTTCAGCCGTGGCTTGACTGTATAAAACTACGGCGATGACCTTGTTGCCAGCCCTGGATTTACACTAGGGGCATTCGGGGCGAGTGCCCAGGGCGGCAAATTTTCAGGGGGGGCAAATTAACTTAAGGCGCTATGGTAAGTGAAATGTATGTTTTTCAAAGCCTAATATAGCAAACTTTTAAGAAGATCTACTACTTTATATTTTAGTATGTGTAACTTCAATCTTTGAACAAGAGATCTTTATTAACAGAAACATGATAATTGTTTTTATTCTCGATAGTTTTTTTTTTTTTAAATATGCCTAATTTTCTTCCTTCCATTTAAATATTTGTAAAACTAGGACAAAAATAAACATTTAGAGTACTTTATTTGATACATAACATTCAAACGGATGGCTATATATAGGTATTTTATCGATAAGTTTATTTAATGATTTTTAATTGAATTTTAATTCCCACGGAGCATTACCGCACGCACTCAGAACGCCGGTGACCACTGTCAGCGTCGGACCTGTGCACTTCGATCTCACCTCCACTACGGTTATACACGCGCGTTTGAATTATTTAGGAGTACTTACATATATTGTGAATTTCCAAATCTCAGAAGCGTGTAGGGGGTTTAATTTATTTGTAATTAGATAATAAATATTATAATCTTTATTTTGTCCTTCTAGTCGATTATTAAAAAATATAACACACACGTACTATATAAAATAAATTAGATTAAATTAATTTAAATTAAATATTATTATAAGTTAATAATTTAATTAGATTAAATTAATTTAAATTAAATTTTAATATGAATTAATTATTAAATACGATTAAATTAATTTACATTAAATATTAATATAAACTAATTATTAAATTAGATTGAACTAATTTAAAATAAAATCAGATAAATTCGAAAAAAAATCAGATAAATTCTGAAAAATTCTGATAAATTCGAAATAATCAGATAAATTCGAAAAAAAATTAGAAAAATTCTGATAAATTCAGATAAATTCGAAAAAATCAGATAAATTCAAAAATTCATCAGATAAATTCTGATAAATTCAGATAAAATCAGATAAATTCGAAAAAATCTGGTTAATTCTGATAAATTCAGATAAAATCAGATAAATTCTGAAAAATTCAGATAAAATCAGATAAATTCTGAAAAATTCAGATAAAATCAGATAAATTCGAAAAAATCAGATAAATTCGAAAAAAATTCAGATAAATTCTGAAAAATTCTTCTTTTTCAGAATTTATCTGATTTTATCTGAATTTATCAGATTTTTTCGAATTTATCTGATTTTATCTGAATTTTTCAGAATTTATCTGAATTTTTTTCCAATTTAACTGATTTTTTCGAATTTATCTGATTTTATCTGAATTTTTCAGAATTTTTCAGAATTTATCTGAATTTTTCAGAATTTATCTGATTTTATCTGAATTTATCAGAATTAACCAGATTTTTTCAGAATTTATTTGATTTATTTTCGAATTTATCTAATTTTTTTTGAATTTATCTGATTTTTTTAATTTATCTGAATTAATCAGAATTTTTCAGAATTTATCTGAATTTTTTTCGAATTTATCTGATTTTTTCGAATTTATCTGAATTTATCAGAATTTTTCTATTTTTTTTTCGAATTTATCTGAATTTATCAGAATTTATCAGATTTTTTTCTAATTTATCTGATTTTATCAGAATTTATCTGATTTTTTTTTATTTATTTGATTTTTTCGAATTTATCTGATTTTATCTGAATTTATCAGAATTAACCAGATTTTTTCAGAATTTATTTGATTTATTTTCGAATTTATCTAATTTTTTTTGAATTTATCTGATTTTTTTAATTTATCTGAATTAATCAGAATTTTTCAGAATTTATCTGATTTTTTTTCGAATTTATCTGATTTTTTCGAATTTATCTGAATTTATCAGAATTTTTCTAATTTTTTTTCGAATTTATCTGAATTTATCAGAATTTATCAGATTTTTTTCTAATTTATCTGATTTTTTTTCGAATTTATCTGATTTTTTTTAATTTATCTGAATTTACCA
Source organism: Hemithea aestivaria (assembly GCA_947507615.1). Classification (NCBI taxonomy): domain Eukaryota; kingdom Metazoa; phylum Arthropoda; class Insecta; order Lepidoptera; family Geometridae; genus Hemithea; species Hemithea aestivaria. Next base: position 4,475,182 of record OX382328.1, read on the forward strand.
GATTTTTTCAGAATTTTTCAGAATTTATGTGTTTTTTTTTCGAATTTATCTGTTATTTTTGAATTTATCTGAATTTATCAGAATTTTTCTTATTTTTTTTCCAATTTATCTGTTTTTTTTGTTTTTATCTGATTTTATTTGAATTTATCAGAATTTATCTGATTTTTTTTTTAATTTATCTGATTTATTCGAATTTATATGATTTTATCTGAATTTATCAGAATTAACCAGATTTTTTCAGAATTTATTTGATTTATTTTAGAATTTATCTGATTTTTTTTCGAATTTATCTGATTTTTTTTAATTTATCAGAATTAACCAGATTTTTTCAGAATTTATCAGACTTTTTTAGAATTTATTTGAATTTATCAGATTTTTCTCAATTTATCTGAATTTATTTGAATTTATCAGATTTTTTCTGAATTTATCTGAATTATTGTTTTAATTTAATTTAATTAATTGGTCCAATTTAATTAATCTAATCTAATCAATTAAATGTAATCTAATTTTGTTATTTTTTTTTCAACAAAAAATACGTGTATCTATAATATTTATCTCGTGTCTCATTTTTTCGATCTTGTCCAAAAATTTTAGCACATTGTAACCCTCGACGCAAAATCGACGGGGTTTTATAAGTTTGACGTGTTTGTGAATGTGTGTGTGCTAACATGTAGTTAGCACACACACATTCACAAAGAATCACCAAGGGTTAATGACCGCGCACGTTTTACGATAAGCGTACGCCACACGTTTCCAACGGGCGTTCTGAGCAACTTTTGCCCGCACTAAATACCTAATCTGCTCGTAAAGCCCCGCCTTAACTGGGGGCGGCAAATTTCTAATCTAATGTAATCGCGCACCTCCATAACATCCCCCCACCCCAACCCCCCGCCACCGCGGTGGAGGGGGCTGGCTAAATACGGGCCTGCTTGTGGCACTGTGTTCGGTGAAGCCAGGTAGGGTGAAGTATTTACCCCATAGTGAACCTACACAATATCTAATAGAAAGGACCTATGGATTTGTGTATGTTTGATACATCTTCACACCTAAGCAGTTGATTGAAATAACACATAGGCTTATTTTCAGCGGGTAAACTCGCAAAGAGCAGTTAGTAATAAATATTTTTAAAGTATGGTGTATCAATGTCTATTATTATTGTTTTATGCCAAAACGACAACCACCTGAAATTTAATTATAATTGGACGTAGTTAAACGAAAATGTTCCAATCCACAGGGGGGTCAATTTGAGAGAAACGCACTTTTGTGTGTTTTAGCCGTACACTTTTTTGTTTTAAACTGTATAATTAAAAACTGTGAGTTTTATTGTAAGAAAACAAAATATTTATTTCATTTACAGAGTACGGCTTAAACACAAAAGTGCATTTATCTCAAATTAACACACCTGTGGATTGGAACATTTTCGCTTAACTGCCTCCAATTTTTACTACGAAAAGTGTGTGTTTAGCTCGCTCTGAACAGTTAGAAAGTTTAAATATCCTTAATAGTAAGTGCGCGAGCAGACAGCTGCGAGCACCCAGAAAAAAAAAAATCTTGACCATAAAGTACCTATGTGCAAAATTCGTAACTCTACAATGCTTCTGGGGGGGGCTTGGCCCCCTGCCCCCCCCCCCCCCCCCCCTAAATCCGCCTATGGTTTTGGGTATAGTTTATATGCGTTTCGCTTACATTTAGAAATTCTTTCTTAGGGAATGTCCATTACTAAGATAATGTATTATTTAAGGAGGGTAGGTAGGTAGGTACTCTATACAGATTAATAAGTGAATAATGTAAACATTATGGATTCACGGCACAATATCCATAATCAGTTTTATATGCAATCACAGTTAACAGTCACTGGTCAATCGAGCCGATGCGATGGTATCACCACTAATGGCTTGCGTCATCCATCACTCGGTCACACCTACCCCTTCCCTTCCACAATAAATGTACCATAATCAATGTGTACACAATATTTTGATAAATTAACGTACGGCGTGTTATTAAATTGTGGTCTGATTTTTATGGTGTGACATTAGGGGAAATTGGGCACTATGTCAAATAGGTTACTACCTGTGTTAGATAAGTACATACTAGCTAGAATGTCTTACCTGAAAATTTTCCATTATATCAACCTACAAGCAATGTTATACCTACAATCAATATAAGTTCTTCATATCGTGCAGCCGTGCAACGTTATGGGAATTCATTTATGTATATGAATAGAGGCCTATGTCTTATTTCATCATTTATAAGCTATGCGGTATACTTAAGTAGTTTTACCTATGGCCAGAGGGCGTGCCACAGTAAAGAACGACTCCGTATTTAGAAAATTATTATAATAGTAAACAAGTGTTTTCAAGCTAATAAACAGCTTAGAAATGTTTTAAAAGTGACAAACAACCTGTGACAGTGTTATCTTAAATATCTCTGCGTAAATTAACTCTAAACTTACTGTAAAATAAAATCTGTGACAAAAAAAAGTGTCAAAAAACCACTAAAAGTATTCACAAACAATTTGAAAACAATAAATCAGTGCAAACAAATCTGTTAAATATTCAACTTTTGATCAAATTAAGCAGTGAATTAAGTGATTTACTAATTTTAAAAATCGCATAAATAACATTCTTACCGTCATTAGTGCAAAAATCAATCAACCGCTCTACGTAACCCGCTGATTAGTAAAAATACATCAGTGCATCATTAGCGATTAATATATTCGTCCAGAACTCACAAGCTTCTACAGCTCTGTTGGAATAGATGCGGATCGCAGTTACTGCTACGTGGATGGTCGTGGGATCAAATCCTGTCAACTTGTGTGACTTTTTGCCCGACTTTTTTAGGATTTGAAACCTTTAAGATAACTCTTAATAAGACGGCGTTTAATTCTGAGTACAATTACATATTATAATGGACAGCTCAAAGCGTAATATAACTCTTAGAAAGCCTCAAATCCATAAAACCAATTCATTAGAAACCTTAATGACGACATCTTTGAATTCTACTTTATCTGAGGATTTATTAGCAAAAAGCTTGGATCTATCTACAAATATTTTTCTAAGCCGAAATGAAGACATGGAAGTAGAGTTAAACCATTTAAAAAATAAATTAGAGAGCACTGAACATGAGCTAGATCAAACTATTTTAGAAAACTCTGAACTTAAGAGACAACTAATTAATAAAAGCCAAGAAATTGAATTGTTAAAACACTTGTGCCGAACTCCACTGACATCACATCGCAAAACAATATCAAGTACTAGTAAAAAGAGCGCAAAACGTCGTATATCTGACAACTTTATTGCTAGTCCACTTATTCTAAACGATGTTAATAAACCATCTTTAGTTACTGAACAAAAGGAAGAGAAAACAAAGAAATTCAGTAAGCCTTCATTACAAAATTGTGAACAGATAACAGACGATATTATAAATGCAGAGCTTGAAAATGATACCTGTATTATGACTACTTCAGATGAAAACAGACGACTAGACTCTACAAAAGCTCAAAATATGAGTCCGAATAACACACCAAACCAAAAAAAAGCTAGAAATAGCACAACATATAGAACATTAACAAAAAGAGCTTTTGTTTTTGGTGGAAGACAATGTGTTGGCTTAACTAAATGCCTTATAAACTCTAGAGCCCGCAGTCCATATAGAAACTATGAGTTTATATCTTTCGTAAAACCAAATGCAACTACAGAGGAAATACTTAACAGCGCTAAGCTTTTTGATATCACGGAAAGCGACCGAGTGATCCTGTGTGTCGGTGAACATGACTCTAACCCTTTTCATATTCAATCTGAATTGTGTGCTTTCTTAAAAGCTATTAAATGTCCCATTTTAGTATTAAAGATTTGTAATAATAAAAACCTAAATGAAACCACTCTAAATAACATGCTTAACATGATTTGCAAACAATATATGCATAGTTACTATATCAATGTAAGCTATAGCTATAGTGTGTCTCGATACTACAATTGTAATGCGATGTGTAAACAAATCAATTCTGTATTGGATAGCCTTGATTATGATAGTTATTTCTTAAATTTTCCTAACATAGATACATATAGGGTAAAATCAGGTCATATAAAACAATTTCACTTGAATGAGACCACGGAATTCGCGACTTTTGGTAGTTTAGTTAACCAAATTCCTGAAACTAAAAACCAATGTACTCAAACAGAGAGCGTACAATCTGCTATTCGTGAAGAGGAGGAGAAGCAAGTTGAAGTAGAATTTTTTTGTGCCCCCCGCTAAAACCTCAAATCTTAGGATATTGCACCAAAACATTGCAGGTTTATTGGGGAAAAGCCGTTTGTTTGAAATCAACTTAACAGAACTGTCTGATCAAGCTAGGGAACCGGACATTATTTGTCTTTCAGAGACTTTCATTCAAAGAGGTCATGAACATTTGGTAAATGTATCTGGATATGAATTAGGCTCTTCTTATTCTAGGCAAATAAAGCAAAAGCGAGGTGGAGTATGTATTTTAGTGAAGAGAGGTATCAAATACAAACAAACTACAATATGTAAAGATCTCTCTGTTGATAAACATTTCGAATGTTGTGCTATAGAGCTAACAGCAAATAATATGTTTATTATATGCATATATAGAACACCTGACTCCAACTCTAGTATGTTTTTTAAGAATCTTGATACTTTGCTACATAATATTACTAAGAAAAAATCTAATAAACAAATTATCTTAGCTGGAGACTTGAACATCAACACGCTACAAAAAAATAACAAGGACGTTAGGCATCTCTTAGAAATGGCACAAACTTACAATTTAGATTTACATATAAACGAACCAACAAGAAAAAAAACATGTATAGACCATTTGATTAGTAATGTTCCCAATGCATATGGTGAACTGTTGCATCTCCAATTATCAGATCATAACACAGCACAAATGCTTAATATCCCACAGGTAAACAAAGAGAAGCAACTCCTTGAATATTACACCTTCAAACGAGACTTCGACATAGAGAATATATTAAAGTTTAAAGAATGCCTGTCAAGCTTATCATTTCAGAATGTTTATGAGGAACAGGAAGTTGATACTGCTTTTAGTAATTTTCATAGCACCTTAACTCTATTTTATAATCTTTGTTTTCCCATAGTCAAAGTTAAGGTTTCAAGTAAGACACGTAAATTGAAATGGATTACCAAGGGGTTGAAAACTAGCTGTAAAACCAAACGGTCTTTACGACACAAATATTACAAATTTAAAACCGGGGAGTCCAAAACAAGGTATAAAAAATATTCTAAACTTCTAAGAAAATGTATTGACCAATCCATTAAAAACGAAAATAGCATAGAAATTAAAAATTCTAAGAATGTGTGCAAAACTTCTTGGAAACTCATAAAAAAAGAATCGGATAATGTGAAAAATGTAGAGCATATATCTAGTATAAAACAAGGAAATGTTACCTTTGATAAATCTGGGGATATAGCAAGAGTGTTCAACGATTTTTTTGTGAATTCTGTAAAAAGTGACTTACCATTGGCAAATAGGTACTTGTAAATCAAATATTTCAAACAGTATTTTCATGGAGCCTTATGACTGCCAAGAAGTAAATCAAATCATCATGTCCCTTAAAAATACTAATTCTGTGGGTTATGATGAGATACCGACGAATATATTAAAAGCCAGTTCGTGGGAAATTACTCCGGTTTTAACACATTTAATAAATTTGTCATTATCTGAAGGATGTTTCCCGGAGTTACTTAAATTGTCAATAGTTAAACCATTACACAAAAAGGGAGACAAAAGCAATTTGAGTAACTATAGACCTATCACTCTCATACCTACTTTAGCTAAAATATTTGAATCTGCAATATATAGACGACTGTTAAAATTCATAAAAAAATATCATATAATCAAACCTGAGCAATATGGTTTTCAAAAGGGTAAATCGACAACTTCTGCATGTTTTAATCTTGTCACAAATGTATTAGATGACCTTGATATAGGTAGGCTAGTGACAGTAATATTTTTTGACATGTCAAAAGCTTTTGACTGTGTGTCACATAAGCTATTATTAGATAAATTAGAGAAACAGGGGATCAGGGGTGTACCATTGATGTTACTTAAGTCGTATTTAGAAAATAGACGACAATGTGTTGAACTCACAAACTTGAATGCTCAGAAGGAAGTACATAAATTTAGATCTAAATTTGTAAAAAATAACTACGGTGTACCACAGGGTAGCATTATGGGGCCTCTCCTGTTTTTACTGTATATAAATGATCTAACTGACATTATTACCTCCAAACGTTGTGTACTATATGCTGATGACATTTCTTTAATTATGACATGTGATAAAAAATCTGACATAAATAAATATAATAATGACATTAATAATACTATAAAATCAATTATAAAATGGCTTAATGAAAATAATCTTAATGTTAATCTGACGAAAACCAATTATATGCAATTTAGCACATATGGTAGAGCACACAATAATATTAAAATCTGCTACACAGATACTGAAATAAAAGAAGTTGAGGTAACAACATTTTTAGGCTTTACTCTCGACAAGTATTTAAACTGGAAGGCCCACATTGAAACAGTTTGTAGCAAAATACAAAGCTTTGTGTTTGTACTGTATAAGTTACGGAAAACCTGCTCTGAAAAAACCGTTTTGGCAGCCTACCACGGTTATGTTGCCTCAGTGTTGAACTATGGCCTTATTCTCTGGGGAAACTCAACTGACATTGAAAGAGCCTTCATTGCTCAAAAGAAATGCGTAAGAGCAATTGCTGGGATACCTCCTTGGGAATCATGTAAACCCCTATTTAAAAAATATAATCTGCTAACTTTACCATGCATGTATATACTAGAGGCAGCAAAATTCGTTAAAGCTCATCCCGAGTTATTTAAGACTGCTAAGGAAATATATTTCAGAAATACTAGGAATCCTGACAGAATTGTTTTGCCTAGAGTACCTAAAACGGCATTATATAATAGAAATTGTTACGTAATGTGTGGACGAATATATAATGCCGTCCCACGCGAAATCAGGGTGCTAACACAACAAAAGTTTGTTAAAAAACTGAAAGTCTGGCTAAAAGATAAATGCTTTTATTCTATAACAGAATTCAATAATAATATAAAGGGCATATTGTAAACTAGATAATATTATTTATTAATGTTGTTATACCTTTTTATTTTGTTTTTTTTTTTTTTTCTATGACATGATTTATTATTGTATCCTATATTATAAAAGTAATTCGCGCCATTTAATTGTAATAATTTTTGGAAATATTTTAAAATTTGTATGCCAGTTGATCCTGGCCAAACATGCATGTCCTTTTTTATAATATGTTTTATAAGATCTTTATATGTACCATGTTTGTTGCAAATAAATAAATAAATAAATTTAGTGGGATAGATATACTCGGGTCTGGGAATCTTTTTCTTTACATTCACCCTAGAGCCAGGGCCGGTTTTAACATTACCAGCGCCCTGGGCGAGATTTCTACGGCGCCCCCTAAAAAAAAGCAATTCAAACCCATACTAAAAACGAAAAAGGAAAAAATTCCAGGATTTTTTTCTGGGCCCAATCCGATGGGCAAAATCATGGGCGTATCTAGAGAAAAAAAACACCTTTCCAGCTAGCTGCGAGCTCCGAGAAAATTTTGAATTTTTTAGCACGAAGCACGAGCTGCGTTTAGCTTGCTCCAAGTGGCAAAGAAACTAAATAAGTATTCTTATTTATAAAAGCGTGAGCAGCTGGCTGCGAGCGCCGCGAAAATTTAGATTTTTTTAACACGAATGATGTGCGTTTAGCTTGCTTCGGGTGGCAAAGAAACTAAATGTCCTTATTTATAAAAGCGCGAGTAACTCGCTGCGAGCGCCGAGAAATTTTTTAATTTTTCAGCACGAATGATGTGCGTTTAGCTTGTTTTGAGTGGCAAAGAATCTAAATGTCCTTATTTATAAAAGCGCGAGTAGCTCGTTGCGAGCGCCGAGAAAATTTTGAATTATTCAGCACGAATGTTGTGCGTTTAGCTTGCTTCGAGTCGTAAAGAAAGTAAATGTTCTCATTTATAAAAGCGCGAGCAGCTCGCTGCGAGCGCCGAGAAAATTTTGAATTATTCAGAACGAATGTTGTGCGTTTAGCTTGCTCCCAGCGGCAAAGAAACTGAATAAGTATTCTTATTTATAAAAGCGCGAGCAGCTCGCTGCGAGCGCCGAGAAAATTTAAATTTCGTTCAGCACGAATGATGTGCGTTTAGCTTGCTTCGAGTGGCAAAGAATCTAAATGTCCTTATTTATAAAAGCGCGAGTAACTCGCTGCAAGCGCCGAGAATATTTTGAATTTTTCAGCACGAATGGTGTGCGTTTAGCTTGCTTTGAATGGCAAAGAAAGTAAATTTTCTCATTTATAAAAGCGCGAGCAGCTTGCTGCGAGCGCCGAGAAAATTTTGAATCTTTCAGCACGAATGATGTGCGTTTATCTTCCTTCGAGTGACAAAGAAACTAAATGTTCTTATAAATGCTCGAGCAGCTCGCTACGAGCACCGAGAAATATTGAATTTTTCAGAACGAATGGGGCGCCACGGGCGCCTCATTATAGAGCCTGTGGCGCCCCTTTTATCCGGCGCCCTGGGCGGTCGCCCAACCGCGCCCTACCCTAACGCCGGCACTGCCTAGAGCATAGAGTTATAAGCATACTTAGGGTATACTTCTTTACACTAGATGTGGTTCAATTGAAAACTGTCAAAAAATATGGGTTAAAGTCACAAAAAACTAATTACTCACTAGCCTCTGGAGCCAAGCTAGTCCCCTGTTTAATGAACGCGCTGTAAACGAACCAGAAGCTCGGCGACAGCGGCAAGTGGTCCTCATCACGCAGAAGCTTCGAGCGGAGCCGAGTCAGCAATGTTATGCACGGACCGTAACATAGGACTGCTGCTAGGGTTAGGTACCTGGGTAGATAAGTGATATTTAATAATAATAATAAATATTTCAGGACATTTCACACAGCGCCACCTAACCCCAAACTAAGCAACTTAATGCTTGTATTATGTTGATTAGGGTAACGGATATAATACTTATATACTTTTCTTTTGTAAATACATACTTATAATAGATAGGTATTTAAATCACCCAGACCAAAAACAAATACCTGTGGATCACACAAACATTTATTGTCCCATGCGGGAATCGAACCCGCAACCCTCAGCGTTGCAAGCGGGTATTAGCCCACCGCGCCACGGAGGTTGTCGAATTTAGACATAATATAGTGAAATTACTGGGCTCAAAAGTCTTAACATCTCATCGACTCTTGAGTAAGAAGCGTTGGTGCAGTGCACCTAGAATTGCACATAATTGTGAAATTCTAGGTAGCACTGTATTATGGAAAGCGTTATCTCTTAACATCAGGAGAGCGTCTAGCTCGTCTTCTTCTTGACATAAAAAAAGTATGAATTTTTATTTCAAAGTTTTTAATATCTTGCGAGCCAGAGATTCCACAACAGGAGACTAATAACTATAGGTAAATAGATACTTGTACAAACAGTAATCCCACGCGTTAATTCATATTTTGAAAACTGTTTTATTAATTCTAGCGATATTTACACCATTTTACTACCTAAGTCTAAAAATATGATTTTAATGATATTATAAATTATTTTAGATCAACTAATAAAATTATAAGTACGTTTGTCTTTCTACATACTTTATTAGGTAGGTACCTGCAATAAACTTACCACACAAAAGCATTAAAAGGCGCAGTCAACCCAGAGCCAGCTGCAGAAGCCTTCGGTCGCTTCAGCATCATCACCCACACGCCCTCGTCCAGCTCCGTGGAGTACGACACCATTCGACTGAACCGCGTGAACTTTGTGAGGAATGCTGCTGCCATATCTGCCCTCTAAGAAGATTTTATATAAATTTATAGTAGAAGATAGCCGGCTTCACACTCTGGCTACGTAGTATAAGTTTCTATTCTTTGTTCTGGCCGTGAACTCTAGCCAAGTAGTCAAATAGTTTGAAGAAGATAAATAGGTAGTTTGGAACGCTGACGAGAACTGCTAGATATGAACGCCAATGGTACTAGGCGTACGGTACGCTATTGTGGCGTACCGTAATGGTACGCCGTACCATTTCTAACAATTTGTATAGGTACTCCTTTTTTCAGAAGGTAAGTTGTTGCACGCTACATTTCTTTCCAATGATTTCATCCTGACTCTTCGAGATCACCTAAAACTAAGATACTTATCCTACTTAGAAACAAAGGTTCAACTTTCCAAACTCACACTAGAATTTAGCAATCCAATAACAGACTGCTCGGGATTCTGACCGCCGATCTCAAAGTTTCGCTCAGGAACGACGACTTCAAACGTAAAGTTGAACAGTTCCTGCAGAATGTCGACAATTTCGAACGCCACGCCTTTCCCCACCAGAGATCCGTTGGCATCGCGGTCCACCCAGCTGTGAGGGTAGTTCTAAAAAAACTTGCATATGATGAAATATTAAATTATTAGGTTATTCCCACATAACTCACCAATGTGCTTTTGGGTGTAGCATTTGCCCCACTTTGCATTAGAAGTTATGTGGGGCAAATGTGGATATAGCATTTGCCCCACATAACTTTGGTTTAATACTCAAATGGTAGGAATGTATATTATTAACATTTTTAATTCTCATCAATTTTAAATCCTAAAATTAGTTTACTCATGTACTTACATCGTAAGTGGCGATTTTGATGTGCTTGCCGTTGATTTCATTTTTCAAGTGCAAAAAATCGATCTGCTTCTTCGAAGGTTGCGTATCTAAATGAAAAGGAGATTAATTTCAATATTTTTAATACCTTACTATAGAAAAAAAAAAGAATAAACCGTAAGTGCGAAACTCGGGGTCTACTAGGGGTGGTACGTGGCATTCCCACTAATAAACCTGGGGGTACGGGACGTCATAATGCCGGGGCAACGGGTACACCGAAGCACTTGTCCGCGAAGCGCTACCCCTGCGGCAATTTTTTTATACCTGGATTATCGTAAACGGGTTCGCAGAAAGTGGCGTTACATATCGCAGCGATGATCAGCTCGACGCCGGCCATCACTCGAATGTGTCCCTTACGGCTCTGAACATAAGGTTCACTTGCGGTAAGAACATGGTCGACGCTGAACTCTACCGCTGTAGGACACCGACTGTGAGGATGCGCCCACTGTATTACACGATCCACGATAGCACACGCTACGGTTAATGCATGGCAGAATTATGTGGATACGACTTTATAATTATGTGCTTTGGTTTTTTCTGTTAGCTCATTGTTTATACTGAATAGATAATAATAAAAACCAAATAGAGTAGTTGTAGGAATCTCGGCTAACCTTAATAAGATGTAAGTTACAGTTACCTACATCTTAAGTAAGTAGGTAGGTACATTCTGGTAACTAGTACACATATCTGTCGCTAAGACGTTGAAATAAAAAAGTGTAAACGTATGTACCTACCTGGTACTTTACTGGTACCTTACTTGTATTGTTCTGTAATTGGTTAGGGAATTTAATTAGAACTTAGTATATATTAAAATAGTAGGTAAGATTTTTCTGCGCTGAAAGAAGACAACGTCCAGTCCGCATCGTCAACACCACTATAGTATAGTGTAAAGTGTAAGCTACGTTAGCATCATCCATAGGTACATTTATTTATCATCAGCCGTCTGCTTGTATGCCGGTTTCCAGCATGAAAAGTCCCAACATAATTAGTGCTTCCAAAGTAGAGATTTCTGTTTTTTTATGTTTGATAAAAAAAAAAAATCTATTCGAGACCATGTCCATACTTTTTTAACGTTTGATGGACAATATTTACTCTAAATAGTCCCCAGTAACTACACTAATGGGTTGAGCGGGCGAGGTTGACACTGAAAATACATATTTTACTTCCAAAAAAATATTTATCATAATTAAAAAAGTAAAGTAGGACGCTTACATAATACTTAGCTAGGTATACGTATAAAAATATAGAAGTACATTCTGAATATCACTGAATAATTTCGTTATTATAATGATAATGTTAATAAATTATGTAAGTATTATTTACGTTGGTATGTATATCTATACCTAATACCATAATATTATTTGTACCAATGTAAGTATCTGAAATCAATACCTACTTATAATATTTCTTGTTGTAGGGTAGAAAGGAACCTATGTTTAGCGTTTGGATATAACATTTATTCGTTTTTTTTTGTTTTTTTTTATGTGATGAAGTAGAAGACGAGCAAGACGCTCTCCTGATGTTAAGAGATAACGGCTGCTCATAATCAGTACAGTGTTACCTAGGATTTCACAATTATGTGAAATTCTAGGAGCACTGCACCAACGCTTCTTACTCAAGAGTCATAAGATGTTAAGACTCTTTAGCCCAGTAATTACACTAGCTACAGTGCCCTCCTACCGGAGCACAGTAATGTTTGCACATCACTGCTCAGGCGGTAGAATAACTGGCACTGTTGGGGTACCCACCTAGACGACCTAACAACAACATCATATACAACATATGTATAATATCACCTACCTATTAGCTCGAAAAAGAAAATCAAGGAGAATATTATTAGAAAAGAAAACTACGAAACTTTTTGACACGTCTTAATTTTTGTACCGCACTTTTTTATTACATACTTTTTAATTATTCCCGCGTATTTATAAAAATAAGCTTCATTTCCGGTTCCTTTTTAGAAGAGATGGGATAGGAATAATCGACTAAATCGTAGCTCGATACATAATATTTACTACTGGCCATTTCATTGCTATTAGTGTAAAAAAAAACAAAATGTCACTGACAGTCACTGTCAAAACAATTATAACCTCCAAAAATTAGAGCAGTAAATATATAGCAAATATTCGGGAATTTATTAATTTTTATATTTGCTACAGTTATTAAACAAATTCAGATTTAAAATGAGGGATTTTATATTATCAAACTGCGAGAAGACGTTTATACAAAAACTAGTTTCAGAAGGCCATGTATGTTTTCAGTTTTTTTCAATTAATCAAAAGTTTGTAACTTTTTTGTTTATCTACCTACAAAAATATTGTTTGTATTACAGCGTCTTGATGGAAGAACTTACGATGAAAATAGAAAATTGGACATTGAATTTGGATCAGAGTTTGGTAGCTGTATTGTTACATTGGGAGAAACTAAGTACGTAATATTTCACTTTTAAAGCAAGTTACGTAGGTAACCCTTTTATAATATTATGAAAACATGTGAACATTGTCTCTCTGTCTTTGGTTCATTCTCTTTAGGTAGATCTTTCTATCTGGCACATTACATTTTTATTTAGTTGAACTCTGCCACAGAAAGAAACGAAAAAAACAACAATATTTAACTACTAACTACTTAAGTAGGTACTTCTATCATATTTTTATTCCTTGTTTCAGAGTATTAGCACAAGTGTCATGTGAAGTTACACAGCCAAAACTGATTCGTCCAAATGAAGGTATCCTCTACATCAATGTAGATATAGGCCCGATGGCCGGACCACAGTTTGAGGCCAATAGACAAACAGATCTTTCTGTGTATTTGAACAGATTGCTGGAGAAATGTTATAAAGATTCCAAATGTCTTGATTTGGAATCTTTGTGTATTGCTGTTGAGGAAAAGGTAAGAAAAGTAAAACTGAAATGTGTTGATAATATGTCCCTAATGTAATTAATTATCTAGCTACCTATCCCTCCACCATAGGTTTATTAGATTTAAATTTAGATTAAGTATTTATAAGTTTTAGATTGTAGGTTTAGTTTATAATGTTTTTTATTTATTGTCTGTAAAGTTTTATGTATAATTGTGTAAATAAATAGATACCACTACTACCACCACCACCACCACCACTATTATCTACCTCCAAGTATCAATATTGTACCAAGATAGGATATATTATGAGAACAAGGATCAATGTTCATCAGATATGAAACTACATGTGGTAGAATTATTGCACATCCCTCTGTAGGAAACCTTTTTTTTAAATAAATATGAAGCTGCAAAGAAAAATAGTGACTTGTTAATATTATGTTGTCTTCAAAACCAGTATAATAATAATTCATCCTCTTTTTATTACAAATTCCAGGTTTGGTCCTTACGAGTGGACATAAAAGTCCTGAACCACGATGGCAATGTAATAGAATGTGCCAGTATTGCCACACTCACATCCTTGGCTCACTTCAAACGGCCAGACGTCACACGTAACGGAGACAGAATTACTATACACACCATAGCTGAGAAGGATCCTATACCCACTGTGCTTTATCACTACCCTGTTTGTTGTACTTTCGCTATACTTGACAATAAGTAAGTATATTTTAGAGTAGAAGTCAACTGAATCAGGAACACAATGAAATCGTTATTGCCCTAAAGGTGTGAAGGTGCCATCAAGCTGTCTCTCACAAAAAAATGCATCAGATCTTACATTCAGGGTGGCATGACAGTGATAACCTCAAGACGGATGTTGTTGTTAAAAATATGCTTCACAGAAAAGAGTGACCACATTCAAGCTAAGTGAATAGTAGGTAGGGCAAGTTTCTGAGATTATTGATCATTTTAATATACCTAGTCAATCCTATGGTAAAATTCATAAGATGTTGAGTAGTAAGTAGTAAACATCTGAACTACTTCTATATTTGTATAGAAGTTTTTTCTTATAACTTGCCTTTGGTAATGAAATGAACATTATAATATTATTATTGTCCAAATTACATCATTCTAACTTCTGGTATTCGAACTCCTTGGTGATGAGTTAGTCAGATTCTTCCATAATAGTATAGATTAATGCCACAAATCTACATAATTTTTCATTTATTCCAGCATACTAGTATCCGACCCAAGTTTCCTAGAAGAGTCTGTCTGCACAAGTAGCACAGAAGAAGGCATCAACACCGGCGGAGGCCTACTAGTTATTGGCATGAACCAATACAAAGAACTGTGTTTACTCGACCATAATGGAGCAGCCATTTACGGCTCCAACATCATACACCAAGCTATAACCAGTGCTGCTGAGAAATGCAAGAATATAGTTGATCTGGTCAAAAAGTCAATTGAAAATGATGATGCGTTGAGGTAAAGTCTATGAAAATTATACTAATATTACTAGCTGCGTCCAGCGGTTTTATCCGCTGTACTGTAATCTATGTGTTATTCCAGGATCTAAGCTATCTCTATAACAAATTTCAGCTCAATTGGTCCACCTGTTTAGGCGTGAAAGAGTACAAACATACATCCAGATATCCATACATTCTTTCACGTTTAATATTAGTAAGATTATAAAGGCGAAAGTTCTTACCTATGTTTTTATTCTGCTTAAAAGCTGAACTGATGACTTGAAACTTGTAATATGAACTTTGAAATAATGCTAAAGGTGCTTTTCTAAAACTTCTGGGCACAGCCAGTAGGTTAGGTTAGGCTTCTGTGATTTTTTTTATACATATAAATGTTTCAATTTCCCAGTAAATTCTCATTATGATCATCCATATCTACCACATTTTAATTGTGGTTATAAATTGTGAAAAAATCATTTATATTTCCTGCACTCACCTACCTATTATGACCACTGTGTGTATTTTAAGTTAATGTACTTCCATATATTTTTTTTCACCATCCCTTGTCTTTCATTTCCCTGCTTGGTTGTCTGGAAGAGATCGCTGTTAGCGATAAGACTGCCAATTGTAACACTTTTTTCGCTATGTAACTTTTTAAAGCTTATTTATGGTATTCAATAAGGAGTATTTTATTCTATTCTTTACAGGAGAAAACGTGAAAAAGTGAATTTCTGCGACATCATAACAGAAGATCACCTGTTATCACTGAGTCAAAGGAACCTCAGCATCAAATTGAAGAAGTTTGATGTAGAAGACTTGACTAAGGATACCTCTGATATAGATTTATCTGATGATGATGTAACAGTAGTGGAACTCAGCAAATATGATGGTAAGGACAATTTCAATATTTAGAGCTTCCTTGGTCACTTGTGACCTCAAGATTTCTGTAATTTCTTATCCAATTCTTAATTTTTAACCCTTAAATGTATAACAACGTATTTTCATTCGGAAAAAATATGTGTTAGATAAAAGGGTCTAGATAATAAATATAAAAAAAATAATTTAAAAAATCATTTAAAAAAATTTCACTCATATTTTCCAAAAAAACTACAAGTATCATTTTGGATACAGTATGCATTACACTATATTATCTTACTTATGTCTAGATATATTATCGTTCCTCTTTAACGCCAAAATGGATGGAACGATTGAGCTGAAATTTGGTATAGAGATAGCTTAGACCCTGGAATAACTTATAGGCTACAAGTACAGCGGGTAAAATTGCTGGGCGCAACCAGTGTTACTGTATATTGGCAGAGCTATGAAATACTATCTTGAAGCAGTCTTTGAACTTTTTAGAGCACAAATGGACGTTACATTTAGCCGATTTTATAATGCTAAGTAAACGGCAAGGCGGCATCACACATCTGCCATATCAGTTTGAACCCCCAGTTGTAGGGTTTGTTGCGAAAATATTGTTTCAAGGAATGACCTATTTTGTTACATCATCTTTGTTCATGTATAGGTAGTATTTGTTCTACTGGGATTTTTTTCGCTGGAAAATGTTTCGTTGATGTCTATTAGATATATATTGGTCTAAGTTTGTGTAATTTGTCATGGTGGAGGTGATTTACAGCATGATTTCATTGTTGAAGTGTAAAACCTTTCTAAACTTCTCAAACCTATTTACTGGCATTGCATCTTTTATTTGGCCGAACCTAAACTTCGTGGACTAGTTTGACCGTGTGCTGGGATAGTGGTATACAGACAGAAATATAAGGATACCTTTATATTTAGGCAGGTCTGATATTGTGAGTCTGGTCTATCTGGTTTTGTCTGAACAGCATTTCGAATTGTTTCTGTAACATTTTTTTCCATAATAGTATAGTAAAAAAGTAGGTAGGAAACTGCTATGGGCTCTGTAATTCCATCCTAGCTGGAGAAGTTCCCTCACATCCTCCGAATTTGACTGCATCTGTATTGTAAACAAGTGATTGCCTTTTCCAAACTAAATTCCTTGTATTCATATTTGGTAATGGTAATGATGATTGTGCATCATCATTTATCAAAGGGGGGGTCCTCTTCATCGATCCCAGTTTGAATTTCATCTATAACTTGGTATTCTTGCTGATTTTTTAGCTCTGTCACCAACAGTTTCTGAGACGTATAGTACGGTCTGTTATCTTCATCTGATTCCAACCCTTCATCAGATATCTCATCATAATTTAGATGCCAAAACAGATCTTCTATTACCCTATCTAAAAACTACAAAAACAAACCTCCATCAAGCTCAAAATAGAATACAACCAAGCTACAAATATTTTTCATAAGGTTATCAAAGAAGAACGTTACTGCATGGTGTACCGAAATTGATACATGGATAAAAACGATTATTTGAACAACAAACAAATAAAGTAAGTGTGTAAAATACAACGTCTGCGTATAGATTGAAGACTTACCTTCCAATCTGAGATTTTTTCAATGCAAATCATTCGTATTTTCCCGGTATGCCGATAGATTCAAATTCGAAATTTTCATCACATCAACATACTTACGACCATACACATTGTAAGCGTAAAAAAAGTTATAATATCAAAACTGTCACTTGCCAAACCTTTTTATTTTTATACAAAAATATGCAACGAACGAAACCTTATTCAGCCAGACACGTAAATTAAAAAAAAAACAATACAGGAAATGGCTTTAAAGT
The DNA here is from genome assembly GCA_947507615.1 of Hemithea aestivaria. Lineage (NCBI taxonomy): Eukaryota > Metazoa > Arthropoda > Insecta > Lepidoptera > Geometridae > Hemithea > Hemithea aestivaria. Next base: position 4,492,943 of record OX382328.1, read on the forward strand.
TTAAGTATCATTTTCGTTACGGAATGCATTTAAGGGTTAAATCTTGGATGAAGGCTACTGAAACGTAGATGTTTTAAATAAATCTGCCTATAATTTTATTCCATGATTTTATTGAGAAATTTTGCAACTTAGATTCATGGTATTCATAAAAGTTGCCAAAATTTGTTAATAATATTCTGATATTTTGTCCACGTGATGAGATAATAAAAAATAAATAATTATTCTTTTATGATTTATTAAAATTGTCACCTCGATTTTTCGAAAAAATTTAAATATCTCGAAAACTGTAAATTTTCGCGGAACATATATTGCGCTCAAATTATGGCCAATGACCTCCCCAATAAGGCTCTATATGCCAATGTACTGAATAACCAAAAACCCTGTATAATCAATTTTAAACTTATTGTTTTATATTCCAGTTGTATCACCTGCATCCAAAACAGTAGAAGCCGTAACTAAGAAAGGATCGTCAAAATGGATAGAGGTGTCATCGGAATCAGAAGAAGACTGATTGTTAAGTTATATAATAGTTTAATAAATGTAATTCTCTTACATTCACAAATTGATGTTATTTATAATCTCCATTATAGAACCAATTGCAATTCCCGTTGGATAATTAACATCTCACTACTCTAGTGTCACTAAATTAATCTATAAATAAATACATTTTGATCTGCACAATTAGTTAATTCCGCAGGTGGATTCAACCAAACTTATCCATAAATGGCAAATGTAAGATTATTTAAAATAAACATTATGTAAGTTACTAGCTCTGCCTGATTTTACTGTGTTATTCCAAGGAGTAGCTTACTACTACTAATTACCTAGTAGTAGCTTAAACTTACTAATGTATCAAATTTCAGCTCAGTCAACTTGGCTGTAATTAACTTACTAATTAGCATTAATAATATTTGTAAGATGTTTAGCAGGTCAAATATATTGAGTCTGGTGTCACAGCATTTGAGAAAATTTAACCTATAATTTACATTGAAAATCTAGTGATTTACTTGTCATTCAGGTTTTAATATTTCTTAGTTGCCACTAGGGAGAGAAATGACAAAAGAGAAGTATGTGTAGCGATTTTAGTCATATTAAATATTATTATGCCAAGGACTTATTTACATTTTATCTGGTATACACATAAAAAGAAAAAGTCAAATAAATTATAACACTGGTAAACAGTAGTTTTGTTTTATGAAGTTTTTTAACGGATCTTGTATGATTTTGCCTCGCTGATTCCAAATCTGTAGTCAGTTTTTGTCTAGCAGCTCTAGTTTTTGAAATATGAGCATATTTCATTTTTAGCCAAAAATACCAAAATTTTAGAATTGAAATATATATTGCTCTTACTTAACATGAAAAAAACTTTATTTTATGAGCTTTTCTTGCATAAGTAGAAACATCAGTCTTATTACGAATGCTCCAGCAGTAATCAGTCATCATATTTGCATTCCAACGACCCTGGTATCACTCTTCCATAGTGCGAATATCCTGATGAACGGATTGTCCTTGTTCTTTGCTTAAATCGCCAAATTTTTCTGGGAAGCGGTCTAAATGGCTAAAGAAGAAGTGTATCTAGATGCTCATGTTACATTCTAGCATCTGGAATTGCAACATGAGCTGCTCAATGTGTTGAATGTAGCCTGGAAACTTTATATTTCATAAAAAATTTTGTACAACCCAAATAAATTAAATCCATGCAAATTTCTCCTCATCTGTCATAGAGCCAGTAAAAAATTGGTCCTTTATTAGTTCACTGATTTGTAAACCATCAAAAAGACCAGCTTTAATTTTTTCTGTGCTATCAATTTCGGAAACATTTAAAACTGGGGAAAGCTTAGCATAGAACTTTTACAAACTGTTTTATCAGACCTAAATTTATATGAAGAGGGGGTAATGATATTTAGGATTGGTCTAATAACCGGTTTTAAATTAGGATAAGTCCATTCGGAACGATTTTTGCGGTTTATTGCGGTAATATTCACAACAACAAAAGTCGGTTTTTGCCAGATCCCAGGACTTTCGAACTTTAAGGTGAATCTTTTTTTATTAGGCCATAAACGTAATGATGTTATGTAACTACTACATACAAAATTCGGCATCCAAGGCTTACTAAACATTTGTAATGGCTTCCCAAAGTTGTCAAAATAGGCCTTTTTCACAGAATTAAACGCACTTAAACGCATTTCCTTAACATATAAGCACACCAAACAGCACAAAAACTATCCGGATCATTTAAACAAGTTCTCCTTTACGTAGACATAGCGGTTTATCTAAGAATTTTTGTAATTTTTTGCACTATAAATTAATTCAAGTAAGCAGAGTAACGATATTTCAAGAAGTAGCTGTATCACTAAAACTAGAGCTGCTAGAAAGAAACTAAGGGTAGATTTGAAATCAGCGACGTCAAATTAGTAAGAAACAGTTAAGAAACTTCATAAAACAAAAAAAAAGTATGATTTTGTTGACCAGTGTAATATATAATTTGATTTTCAAAACAGGTGATAAGTTTGGTCAAATCCATCCTAAATGAGATACATTTCATACATACAAATTCATAAATCAGACATACAATTTGGCCCGAAGTAACAATAATATACTTCTAAGTCATTCTCAATTCATATTATAGACAATTTCATCAGTTGCAAACTGAAAAATTAAGTGAAACATACTATGAACTAATTAATCTACATTTTATACTACACTTCATAAATAATAGTCACAATAATTTCACTACACTGAGTCTGAATTCATTCCATTTTTGTGGTCTAATTTGTTGCTGTTAGTTTTCACCATGTATATGAAGTATGTCATTATTTCTTTTTCATTTACCGGCAGAGACTTGAAATGTTTTTGGATTGCCTGAAAAAGAAAAACAGTTTTAGTATCTGTGAGATGAATTTAACCCTTTAACCGCCACCGTCGGATATATCCGACAAGCCTGTTCTGTTACGTAACCGCCAGAGTCGTATATTTCTGACTGCACTTTAAATCTACATTTATGCTTCTCTCCCAAATAGAATACCTTAAGACATCACTTTTATTGTAGGTATTTATAATTAAAAAAACTTGCCTGGCGCTAGGGGCACGACAAGTGATTTTAAGTCTGGCGGTTAAAAGGTTAAGAGTAAGAAAACAAGTCCTTTAGCCAAGAATAAAAAAATGCTAAAATGGATGCTAAAATGTTACCTACTGGGTCATTCCAGGTGGTAGGTGTGGATATAAGGGGAGTCAACTCAAAAGAGGCTAGAGACAGGAATCTTTTCAAGTTTGTTTTAAATAAAACAAATACATAGGTGAGCTTGACATTCACCTGATGAAATATTTATGACATGTTGCAATGTTACATTGGTCTTCTGTACAACTTCCTATGCTAGTCATTTCAATATTTATTAGGTGCAGCATTAATCCTCTTAATGTTAAGTCTCATTAACATGAATAGTTTCAAACATGGTGAACTTATTTGGCTAGAAAAGATAATCTATGGCTTTATACTTTATAGTTAGCTCATACACCTTTTTGCTATTTATAAGTTGTGCAAATATTTTGAATGATTCAAAGCTAGCTATTTGACTGCATGGAAGCAGTTTATTTAATTTCCTATTATTAATTAGTTACTGCATAGCCTATTATATAACTTTAAGTCAAACAAATTATTTGTACAAGCATATGAATAACCAACTGAGTTATTAGGTATGCATCTGTATTTTCAAGCTGATTCTAGTAGTTTATTTCTATGTAATAACAGTGTATAGTATTGCAGTAAAAGTGTTTAGACTAACAGTACATTTAAAGAGTAGGACAAAACTTGTGAGAGTGAGAGTTATTATGCAGTGGGCTGCCAACTAATAAGGCAGCTAATGATATGTAGCTACCACAATTACTATTCAACTATTCCACCTTTAGTAGGGCATGTGGCCTACAATTATTGTTCATGTAGTTTTTACGCATTAACCTTTAAAGTATGTGTTAAGAATGTAGCTTAGACATGACTTCGTTTTCAAGCTGAACTAGTTAGTGTGTGAAAGAAAAAAATTTAAATTTAAAAAAGTTTTTGTTGATAAACAATACGTGAGAGAAATAGGGACACAAAACATCACTAATTTTGAATATATTAGTGGTATTTATAACTTGAGTAATATAAGGGTTATAACACCTTGAATTAATGTTTATGTAGTACTGAAATAAACATTGAATAATTACACATTCAGATAAGTTTCAAATGAGGTGTAGGTACTCACATCGGCTAATTGTGCTTTATTCAGCCCTGGCCTGGTTTGCACCTTGTAATGCCTCTTGTATCGCCTCAGCGTGTTCAACTGAAGCTGAAACCAATCTATCTCAGGAGCATCCATCTCAGCTTCGTTACTATCATTGTCCGAGTCCTTGGGCCTCCTCTGTTTAGTTCTAGCGCACTGAATCATTGTTTTATGGAAATCACAGATGTACGTATGTCTCGCCTGCAACACGTAATTCAATAGGTAAGTCACACTCCATGTAAGGAAAAAGTTACATTTATGAATGCTTGTAAAGCAAAATGCGGGCGATAATAAATACCTGAGCGTCGATGTTCAGTTTGAGCCTCCTGAGGGCGACGGTCTTCTGGATGCGCTTGCTGTAAGACGCGTTGCCAGCGGGCCGTCTGCACCGATCTCCGTCATCCACAAGGCAACATATTTGATCCGAATTACCTCGTGAATCTTCTTCTCCTGTACTAAACCCGTTGTTCATTTGATACTCCCGTTGAATCATATATAACAAATGAATTTATCACGCGTACCAGTCCTTGCACCGGAATCCAGAATAGTTCGACGTATTCACAAAGACGCACGGTTGAGGTTATAGTTCGCAACGACACTGCTCGCCTTCGATAAATAAATCAAAACCATGACACCGAGCACCCGGCACTTTACCTTATATCACTACTTTAGTCCTGGGAGAATTGTAATTCTATAATTACGACACTAAGCAAAAATTAGTTCATCGCTAATTCTTTACCTAAAATATCACAATTTAGGCAACTTATTCACTTAGAAACTCGGAGCAACGATAGTGGGATTCAGGATAAGTTTAACAGGGCAATATGAGATTTACAGCAATATCTGGTATTAATTGAAAATACTTTCGAATCGCACTTGCACGAACCGACCGAACTCAACGCCATTACAAAATAAAATTATTGTTTCGGTGTCGCGCCGACACTGTCAGTATACAAATGTCATTCATTCACTCACACTAGCTCAACAATGATGGACAAAAGACCACCTTATGTAACAGCGTTTAAACATATTTTTGTTTATCAAGTCAGTGCTTTAGTTAGATCAAAACAGTTCTTTTGGCCATGTGTGCATTGATGCAATGTGTAGACGTAGCATAAACAAAAAATAAAGCTAGGGAGAGACTTGCGATTGGTTGAAAAATAGCGGGTCATTTAATTTGGTCCAATCAAAATCTTGTGCGGATGATATTGCCCGCTAGTGTATTCAGTGCGACTAGCGCGAAGTTTCCTTCGTAATAAGCGCTGAAATCGTGTGCTCGTTTGTTATTTAACAACTCGGTGAGTTTATATTTTCGTAAAATATATATTATATTGCAAGTAAAGTGAAATGTTTTAAATAAAGGTTATACAAGGCTAATGTCTTTGCTAACATATTTTACTGTGATATTTATAGTTTTACATTCTAATTTTGTTGGCAAATGGCTGCCGAATGCCGCTGCCGTAAGGTGTAAGATGACAGATATACTATATAATATACTTATATATGTGTGTTTATACATAAAACAAACACATTCTGCTACTGTTAGATACGTTTTCACTCTACGAACGTATGTTGCTAATGTTTGGAACTCGTAAATAGTGCATTGATAAGGCATATCAATAAGAACATAATTTGATTTCTAATATGATTTCTATACCGAGTTTGTCTTAAATAATGCGTTCGAATATAGGTAAAATAGATAAGTGCATTCTAATAATATTATTATTATGATGATTAGGTATGGCGATAAGTAGCTGTAGGTAGTTACTTTTATTTTCTATAGGTCCTTCTATAGAATAACATAGTGAAATACAGTTTCTATTTATTGTAAGCGGAGAGTAGGGAAATATTTACTATACTTACCTACTAATCTAGGTGCAAACAATGTGCATAATATATTATACATATCATATTATTAGTAGAATAAGTATAGCTTTATATTACGCTGCATCATCAGTAAACCATTATTATTGTAATAACTTTTTTTATAATAACTCAGCATTAATGATGTTATGACGAAGTTGAAATTTGTATTTGTACAAAATAAATTTTACACAAGTACCAAGTTCCAACCTTGTTCGCTCACCACCCCCTCGTTACAATCATGTGTCCAGATTCAGAAGATAAGCACGTACAGTAAATTAGTAGGAAGTAGGGCTTGATATTTTTTATTTAAAGGTCAGGTACAAAATATGTATTATTTTTAAGAAAAATATGTTCTTAAAAATAGAATACATAGTATGTTCATACTATAACATAGGTCCTCAAACTAAAGTATGCACATTTCACGACGGTTAATATATATTTTATTCATAAATTATTATAATAATTATTGTAAAATTGTTTATCTTAGGTTGGTACACAATGATTTAGTTGTTAACTTATTCTTTTGATATTTTCATTATATACCTCAATTTATTATATTTTCTGCGAAATTATATATTAATAATGACAAACCTCAAAAAGTTCGTTGCTGAGGCACACTATACATTATTATTAATATATAAATATGTATCTAATTAAGATTTTTATATAAAAGGTCACTTGTTTTTTTTATAGGCCAGCTTTTGACCAGAATTTGATCTCGTGTAATGTTAAGCGACGATGCAGTAGATGGTAGCTGACTTAACCTATAAATATTATAGAATGCGGGATAAATCCTTCTGGTTTCACTTGAAAATCATACAGGAACGCGGTCATGACGACAGCTTGGTAATTATACAGTAATACCCCGACTTACGTTACCCCGTTTTACGCGAATTCAGAGTTACGCGGTTTGTTTTTTTTATTTACGACAAGTTTGTTAAGTTTACTTGTAGAATTTCATTATTTAAACGTCTAAATGAAGCTATAAGCCAAAATAACGAGTCCAGATTACACAAAATGTATATTTATTTTTATGCAAAGGTGTAAGTCGGGTTCTTACGCGAATTCGACTTACGCTGTTATCTCTTGGTCCCACTTATCGCGTAAGTCCGGGGTATTACAGTATTATAAATACAAAATCCTAAAATCTAGTGTGCTTCACCCTTGATAGTTTTAACACTTTTCTACGGTAAGCGGTGAAAAACGACAAACGTTAGCCTATCTAAAGCAAGGTACTTTTGGTAAACCGATGTGGATAAGTCAAGAATCAAGTTTACTACATTATCTCATCTTCTGATTAACTTAGTTAAAGCTTAATATAATTTTCAATTTGCGATTCCAATGTCCGATTTCCTTTTACCACATAATATCATAAGGCTTCCAGTCCAGAGTCCGGAATAAATCAAGTGGGTACTTATATTCCCATGATCTGCCTCCTGACATTAAATTCATCACTACAGACGATATTTGCATTGACCGTTGGACCGAATACATCCCTGCGTCATACACCGCAAATTATGCACAGTAATAGTTCATTGCTTCTTCATATTATGAAGAGAATTGGTGCGGCCTTGACCCCTTCTAAAGCTTTCCTGTGCAGTTACGGAATCCCCTCTTCTATGACAATGACTGCATCTTAGATTAAGCTAACACTTCATTAAACATCATCATGAACATTGATATTAAAGTGTTTTTATTGGCGGACTTATTGCTAATAGTGATCTCCCGATAACCAAGCAGAAAGAGTGATATTACTCGTATGTTATATTAAACCTAGGCACTACTTCTTTTTAATTTTTATACATCGTTTGGGGAACTTCGCAAGGGTCATTAACATTGCAACATATGTATGTATATGGTGACAATATTATTATAATAATTAATCTCAGCTCTTCGACAAGCTTATAATTTGGCAGCGTCATCGTGTCCGTGACCTGGTGATCTTGAACCAATATCACTGCAGAGTAATACGACCTGTCGTATTGTATGGATCGGAGTGTTGCAGTGTTGGGCTACGAAAGTTGTGGATGAAAGGAGAATGCATGCAGCGGAGATGAGAATGTTGAGGTGGATGTGTGGAGTAACAAGAATGGACAAAATTAGAAATGAGTATGTGAGAGGAAGCCTGAAAGTTGCACCAGTGACAGAAAAATTAAAGAGTGGAAGATTGGCCTGGTATGACATGGCCTGGTTGGCCTGGTGGACATGTTATGCGGAGGGAGGAAAACCACGTGACCAAAAAGTCTATGAATATGGTCATTGGTGGTAATTCGGGAAGGGAACGCCCAAAAAAGGTTTGGATGAACTGTGTGAAAGACGATATGCGTGCAAAGGGAGTGGATGAAGATTTGACGGATGATAAAGTAGAATGGAGGAGAAAAACGTGTTGTGCCGACCCTACCTAGTGTGGGATAAGGGCAGGAAGATGATAAGTAAGTAAAGCCTGGCTAAAAAAAGTTTCTTCTTACCTCAATCGTTTGATGATTATAATTTACATTATTTCTCATAAAATAAGATATGCGAGTAATAACCACCAAAAAAAAATTATAATGAATTTTCGCCACCGAAAATCCCCACCTGGGGGGTAGCATTTTTATGTTATGCTCTAAACTGAAATTATTACGTACTAAATTATGTAACTAAGTCAGTGAGCGTTAAGTATTATACAGACCCTACTTATGTGAGTACGAGTAAAATATAATATAGCCTTAAGTCATCTAGAGAGAAATATGTATGTAATACATTTTTACATTACTAGCTAGAGCTAAATTTACCTAAAAATCTGCTCACTCTGGATTCTCGTTTCGTCTCTGACCATACGTTTGCTACAAAATCATAAAATATACTGCCTACCTATAGGTACATAATAAATAGCTCGACAACCAAAGGTCAATAATACAGAACATAATTTTGTTGAACTAGAGAATTCTATTACTACATTATTAAAATTACGCTTCCGAATGGTTTTAATGAGAGTTACGACGTATTGATTTTGGTCATAGATACGGTGACCTTGATGCATAATAGTAGGTATTTATAATATGTATAATAATATTTATAGGCTTACGGATGAATTCAGTGTTAGTGCTTTAGTGTATGTTATACGAGTATATAATTAAAGGGATGAATGATTTCACATAAATATTAAATTTTAATACATTCGATCATGCATAAACACAAAAGAATTTCTATAAGAAGCGAAGGCGAAAAGCCATAGTTGCTGCGCTAATCATCTTATTGACCGGTTGTTGGACGAGGCTGTTGCCAGTTCGTGCACAATCGGGCTCTGTTCGTTTATATTCGGAAGTTTTCGTTTTGGCCGCTGCGCGTTGGGGGCGCTTATGTGCGTTCGTTTAGCGTCTGGATATGCGACGTTGCCAACTTTATTGACTTAAAGTACAAACGAAGACAAAACGTACGCGTATAGGCTGGTACTTACGGCCGGTAGCTTTTTGGTGTAATAACACGCCTGGTTTAGTGCTTTTTCGTGATAAACGTGAAAAAACTCCTTAAAAAACAATGTGTTTTGCGATAATTCAATAAGTCTTTGTCATGAATATCAGCTTTACGTGAAAGAAATAGTGTATCTTGTGAAAACAATAATCGATAAATACCGTGTGCTTTTGATTTGTGCTACGACAAAGAATGATTTTAATAACAGTTGAAGCACGAGATTTGGTTTAAAGTGAACAAAGCAGTAATAAAGAAACTGGTTGATCGCAAGCGCCAATCATAAGATGGGGGACAGAGGCACGACGGGGGGCGCTTGGGGTGCGCGCGACGATGCCTCGTGGTGGCCGGGTGGTGCAGGTGAACTCCAGCACCAACAACAACAATTGAATGATGAGATAGCCAGGAGCACGGCAGCTTCGACTCATCAGCTCTATTCATATAAAATGACAGGAGGGTTTTCGAATAACTCTGGAGATTCTTCTAGCACTGGTTATGATTACCGTTTGATGTCAAACTCTAACACAAGAGATGACTCTCCTCAGCAACCTTGGTGGTTTGCTCCAGGCGCTGTTGAATCACAGCAGACATCTTCACCAACGGTATGAAAATTTTAAATATTTTTCATAACATTTACTGTAAAAGCTTAACATAATAAGTATTCAATCGTAAAAATACCTACTAAAAATATTTTTATTATATACAATGATGATATTATGTCGCGTAATATTACGAATCACATTCTTAAATTATTGTAATAAATAATTTAGTACTTACACACTCTTCATCACTCACTTCAATAATAATATTTTGCAATTAGAAAAAATAATGCGTTGGAATAATTAATAAAGTAGATAAATTGATTTAGTTTTAAAAAAAATCTAGGTTTTATCACTACCTAAATGAAAGCCAAGTGAAAATACCAAGGAATGTCCAAACTCAGAACAAACATGTGTTAAACTAAATTACTCTAGAACAAACATGTGTTAAACTAAATTACTCTTGTTTTTTTAACAACTTTTCCCACTGCTTTTCCTGTCTTATGATGTGTATGTTTTTTGTACATGTGTGAGTGAATGAACTAAAAAAAAATATTTGAGTGTTTTTTTTTTAAATGAGAATGAAAAAATGTAGTGCTCGCGCACACCAATGCAACCATTGACGTATTGCAACAATAACTTGCAAATCAAATTAATTCTATTAATATTTACTATATTAAAAGACATTATAATATTATAATATACTTGAAAAGAGCTAGGCAGACCCACACCAAAGCCAAACAAAGAAAAACCACCCAAACCAAACAAACCCAAAACAAAGTTAAATAGAAAAAATGACAAAATTATTTAATTGATTCGCTTCCCAATTGCTGTCAATACTTTGAAATGTCACTGTCAAGATTTATAAAATTGTCAATATCACTGTCAGAAATAATTATAATGTTATTGGTGTTATTGTCATAGATTAGGTTTCTTTCAGCGTTGCCAGTGCGTTACTTTTGTAACATTTTGCGTTACTTTTTGACCCTTTGCGTTACTTTTACGTTACTTGTCCTAAAATGTTACTTTTGCGTTACTTTTTGGGGTAATGATTTTTTTAAATGAACTAACAATGGAAGAATATAAAATAATAACTTAGTGAATCGGAACGCAATCGAAACGGAAAACAAAAATTTAAAAAAAAAAAGTAAATAATAATATGTCAATGTCATGGCTCGTCCACATATGCCGGTCAATGACTCTGCAAGTCGTAATTATTCACACAAAATGGCTTCAAATGGTCCATGATTGATTAATATTCAAAATATAATTAAAGTCGTCAGCTATGGAGCCCAAAATGTATACCAGAAATTTACCGGAAAAAGCCGTAAATATCCGAAGACATTCGTTTATAGACAAAAACTGTTCATCCATAGACAAAACACACACTCAGCAAATCATTGGCCGGTATAAGTGGACGAGCCATAGGAGCAATATAATTACCTACTGAAATCTATGAATAAAAAAGTATAAGTACCTATATTTAAATTGAGTAAGTATATTACATTTTATATAAATTGTATTAAAAACAGGGGTCACATCATCGTGGCCACCTGTGAGACAAAAAACAGCTTACGGATTTTCATTATTTTATGAAAATACGCGATATATTGATATTTTTGGTCATAAACTAGTTGAATAACATTTTATTGTCTCAAATTGCTTTAAAATTTTGGAAAAAAACGAAACACATAAGTATTATTGTCAAAGTGAAGCAGTTTGACAAACAACATAAACCGGCCACGCTGAAAGGGACGGAAAAAAAATAGCTTCTCCTTTTTCTTCACACAGAATTTTCCCTATTGCCATCACACTCACACATAAAATGGCTACTTCTAGTTGTATTACTTCTGTGATTAAAAATAGTTTTTTTTTTTAAATGCGTTACTTTTATTGTAAATGCGTTACTTTTCGAACCTGTCTGCGTTACTTTTGAAGATAGGGCACTGGCAACACTGGTTTCTTTGTTTTCTGTTCGTTCCTTCCTTTTTCAAGGTTTTCTGCGTATTATAATATTTTTATTGGGTTTGTTTAATAACCAATATATTTTATTCTATAAAACATTTTCAAGATTTTGATCTTAATGGCACGGATAAAATAGCGAATACTTATACATAACATATTATAGTAAATATGGTAAGTAGGTATAAAAAATGTAAAGAGTGGATGAAAAGATGAAGTAAAATTACAATAATATTATCCCATGGTGGCTCTATTTATTAGCTTCACCCACTGAATGCCTATCAGACGTGGAAGACCATCGCGCACTGGTGAACATCACTGACAAACATACAGGACCACTAAATGCAAAAAATATTAATCTTTCTTTTTCCCCAGTGCCCCTTTCCTACACTCCAACCGATACAGTGCGCGATTCAAATTGCGATTAAAAAATGCGTGTAGTATTTTTCTTTTCTATTCAGCCAGTATTCACCCACTGCAGAGTATAGGCCTCTTCATGGTCACGCCTCACCTTCAGATCCTGAGCGAGTCTTATCCAGTTTGTTCTGACATACTTGACAGAATCATCTGATCATCAGGCTGGTGGCGTGGTCTGCCTCGAGATGTTTACTCTTGCCTTGGGTACCATCCATCGGCTTCGAAAGAGATGGCCTGATGGCTTATAGTCATTGCCATCAGTTTAAATGAGCTATTAGGTAGGCAGTTGTGCCTACCTAATAGCTCATTTTTTTTTGCCTCAGATTATTTCAAAATTGCAATGGAGTTACAATGAGTGGGTGGATTTGCAATGGGGTTGGTATAAAATAGGATGACTATTAAAACATAATATACCATTATAGACCTACTTACCTTTATATGTAGCAGGCGAATCATATGATTTTTTACAAGTATACCAGTATAGTAATTAGTAATACCATGGTCACCTTAGCATTTTTCTTTAATTTGCTGTAGCATTCAATTTAATAAGTAGATTTACATCTTTTCTATAGACATACATACTTTAAAACAATTTCTTTGTAACCATGATATATCTTTGCAAAATAAAAACCTTTACATTTATGACTACTAGCTGCGCTCAGCGGTTTTACCCGCAGTACTTATGTAGCCTATGTGTTATTCCAGGGTCTAAGCTATCTCTATACCAAATTTCAGCTCAATCAGTCCACCCGTTTAGGTGTGAAAGAGTAACAAACATCCAGACATCCATTCTTACAAACTTTCATGTTTATAATATTAGTAAGATGTAGCAGGTGAATCATATTTTATGAGTTTTTACAAGTATACCAGAATAGTCTGGTCACCTTAGCGTTTTTCTTAAATTTGCTGTAGCATTCAATTTGACAAGTAGATTTACATCTTTAGACATTCACTCTTTAAAACAATTTCTTTGTACCCGTATTTCTTTGCAAAATAAAAACCTTTGTGTTTACGACTTACTAGCAGTGGTTATTCCCGCTGTACTGTAGCCTATGTGATCATAGAAATCCAGATTCCACATAATATTTATTATTGAGTTATGTTGTAACTTGTAACTTATTTAATCACAAGTACTTATGTAATATTTTATACTATGTTATTAAAGTCTTAGAAGTCATTGTCCATAATATTATGTTTTTAAGTATCTTAAATCTCAAAATCTATACATATAGACTTTACCAACAAAAAACCTAGTTATCATCCGGTATATGTAAACAATAATACTATACCATATGAGAACACTGCAAAATATCTAGGAATGACTCTAGACGTGAAGCTTCGCTGGAAAGCACACGTTAAGAAAAAACGTGATGAGCTTGAACTTCGGTATAGAAATATGGAATGGCTATTGGGTCGTTACTCCTCATTGTCTGTGCATAACAAATTATTATTGTACAAACAAGTTCTCACACCAATTTGGAAGTATGGTATTCAGTTATGGGGGTGTACCAAAAAGAATAATATCGATGTAATACAAAGGTTTCAAAATAAAGTCCTCCGGGGTATTGTGAATGCCCCATGGTACATTAGAAATGAGGATCTTCACCGGGACCTGAATATAGACCTCGTAGCCACTGTGATAAGAAAATCTGCTGAAGCCCATGAACGAAGGCTTCATCATCACGTAAATGTCGAGGCCATCCAGCTCCTCGACAATACGGACCTAGTGCGAAGACTTAAAAGAACAAAACCTTTTGAGTTGTGTAATGTCAGTGTCAGTTAAATGTAGTGTTATATTTATTAGTGTAGTGCTACCTATTGAGAACACATGAACAAAGTGCCTCCCCTTAATAGAGACAATAAGAATTAGTGCCAATGGACACATTCTTAGTTTTTAATTGTTTACATAGCATGTTAAGTTAGATTTAAATTACTTATTAGCCTTTAGATGAAATTAGGCTAGATTGTAATATACAGACATAACCACTAGGGCATGTCAATAAAAAAAAAAAAAAAAAAAAAAAAAGTATCTTAAGCCGTATGTCCCTGAGCGGCTCGATCGAGCCGCAGCCACGTCTTTTAATTTGAACCATTATATTAAAGATGCTAGAAATATTATCAAAGATGAATAAATAAAATTAATGATCAATAATATGATAGATGACAATTTTGATTCGAACTGGAAGTGTTTCCTGGATCAAGGGGTTAAAGTCTTCCCGAATCCAATAAAATGCAGCCTGTAAAGAAGGAAATATTTTTACAAATATTTATTGTGTTTAAAATTTTTTTGTCTTGTTACAGTCCCAAAATCAAGCCAGTCCTGACTCGGATCAAAGTCAACAGTCAAACGGCATTCCACAAAACCAGCAGTCTCTGCAGCAACAGCAAGACCAGCAGAACCAGTTACAGCAACAGTTGCAACAGCAAAACTTACAACAACAACAGAATTTACAACAGCAACAAAATTTGCAACAGCAACAGAATTTGCAACAGCAACAAAATTTGCAACAGCAACAAAATTTGCAACAGCAGAATTTGCAACAGCAACAGAATTTGCAACAACAGCAAAATTTGCAGCAGCAACAGCAGAATTTACAACAGCAACAAAATTTGCAACAAGTGTTGCAACAGCAACAGCAGTCTATTCAGCAACATGTAAGTTATTCTTATACAGTTAATGTTATTGCCAACTTTCTATAGCACCCTAGCTGTCTCGAATTGCAAATTGAGTGACATTCTCAGGATTATTATTTTTATCAATGAAAATTATTTAGTTAATGATGAACCCAAAGAATATTCATAGTTTCATTTATTCCTTACAATCAGTTTTGTTTTTATAGAAGGGATTGCAACAACATTTAAAACATGCAGTTGTTACAGCAACAGAATCAGCAGCAGACACTGCAACAAATGCTACAACAACACCAACAGCAGCAACAACAGCAACAACAGCAGCAACAGCAGCAACAACAGCAACAACAACAACAACAACAGCAGCAACAGCAACAACAAGCTTTGCAACAAAGCTTGCAGCAAACTCTACAAGTGAGCCAAGCTCAAGCGCAAGCGATTGTGGAGGCTCGCGCGGTGTTGCAACAGAGAGTTGCTCAAACGTTGCAACAACAGCAACAATCGCTGCAGGCAAGCTTGCAAGCTGTTCAACAACAGCAGATCCAAGCTGCTTTGCAACGGCAATCTGCTACTTTACAGGTATGTTGACTGTGTGAAGTTGTAAAGTTTCATACAATTTCAAAAGTTAACTGTGTAAAAATACAGACAACTCACTGTTACAAAAGTCGAAGCTAGGCTCGAATTATCGAATCTGAGTTTCGGACAGGTACAATATTGTTCATCAGGAGCCTATGGTTCTATATGGATAACGCTCGCGTTGGTTTTCAGAATTGTAATTATACATAACACTACTTGACATACTTTGAATAGCAAGTTATTCAAAAGTTCAACATTTACAGTTGTACAAAAGTCTGATTTATTGTCATTATGTATTGAAAGTATAATATTTATCATGCTTCTAGTCTCCTGGAGTTCTGTCAGTCTTTAAATTACTGATTCTAGAAAGTGTCCTATAATTTTGAATGTGTTGTTGGTAGGAATTGCAACAGCAAGCGCTAATAGCGCAGGCCAACAAAGGCAGGATGCCACGCGCACGTCCCTGCAACAAGCCGCGCGGACGGATCACCGCTTACGCGTTCTTCATACAAACCTGCCGTGAGGAACATAAGAAGAAACACCCCGATGAGAATGTGGTCTTCGCTACCTTCTCTAAGAAGTGCGCTGAGAGGTGGAACGTAAGTTTTAATGATAATTTGGGTCTATACTTCAACAGAACAGGTTACCCTACTTACAATGTCACAGTCAAATTCGCAAGGCAAATTGCAATTGAAGGTCGCTATGATTTCATCAACACCTTTATATTACCTAATTAATGACTGCTTCCTACTTATACTTATCTATCTTATAGGAAACAGCCGGTACCAACAACTTTGAACTGAACTGAACTTGACTTAAACTCACATGCCAACAAGTAAAATTTAAAAAAATAATCAAAATCAAGCTTTTACTATTATTATTACCATCTAGCACCAAAGTGCTCGTCAAGACGAATCAAATGAGCCCAAACTCGATGGGGTTGCGTCTTTTAATTACGAAGTTCATATTGCCACCTTCTTGCTCCATCATCAGATAAGCTCCATGTAATAATAATATTGCATTGTCATCCGATTTAAATTTCAGCTCAATCAGAAATCAGGAAGTCGATCAAAACTTACAAGATTTGATTACAGACATACAACAGACAAGTGAAAGTAAATAAAAGCTTGTAAAAATATGTTCTGCATAGCATTTAATATAACAATTTGTGTACAGACAATGACAGAGGAAGAGAAGGCCCGTTTCCACGAGATGGCGGAGGTGGACAAGCGTCGCTTCGACCTGGAGATGCAGAGCTACGTGCCGCCCAAGGATGTGAAGGTCCGCGGCAGGAAACGCAACCAGATGAAGGACCCCAACGCGCCCAAGCGATCGCTGTGAGTTATGGTCAACATTTTGTTATATCTCTTACTATAGATTTATTTTTTTATTTATTCTTCACAACAATGTAGATATTATCTAGGTCTTAGTGTAACTTATTGTACATCTACATACCCTGTGAGGGCGCTTGTTGACAGTGCGAACATGCATTTATAAACAAAGAAAAATTTAATGAAAATAAGTTGATAAAAATATTGATTACATTGGTTAAAAAAAATAATAATTTGAAATGTCAGCTTTTTTTTTTTTTTTTTTTTGTAATGAAGTAGAAGACTAGCAAGACGCTCTCCTGATGTTAAGAGATAACGGCTGCCCATAATCAGTACAGTGTTACCTAGGATTTCACAATTATGTGAAATTCTAGGAGCACTGCACCAACGCTTCTTACTCAAGAGTCATGAGATGTTAGGACTCTTTAGCCCAGTAATTTCACTAAATAATAATGAAACTATACGATGTTATATACATACAACAAGTCATAAATACCAATTATAATAAAGTAAATATAATGTCATACTGAGATAAGTTAGTCAAAATTATTACACATGTCAAATCCAAAAATAGTCAAAATTATAGGATTTACACAAAAAATAATAATTATAAAAAACTAGCAAACCCGGCGAACTCCGTTTCGCCACCAGATGTCTTCGTTTCAAAATTTTCCGGAATTTTCTTTGCTATAAACCTCATGGAGCCCGAGACCTTTCCAACGAATGCAAAATCGTGGAAATCGGTTCGTGCGTTCTGGAGTTATAGCGTCAGGGAGGAAAACCCGACTTATTTTTATACAGTAGATAATATTAACATAGGTGCGTCACACTAGAATACTCTTTATTACAATAATGTCATATTATTTTAACTATTTGTTTGACTGCGAGATTGAAACATATTGAATTGAATATTGAAACATCCATTAGATATTGCTCCACAGAATAATAGCATTTTTTTATAAGGTAAGTCTTGATTTCGGATTCTAAGCTACTGGCTACTTACATACCAAATTTCAGCCAGCGAGGGATTTATCCCGCCTTCTAGGTTTAGTCTGCTATCAACTACGGCCGCATGGCTGCTTAACAAAGGCTAAACTATTTTTTTTATGTGATGAAGTAAAAGATGAGCAAGTTGCTTTCCTGATGATAACGCTGCCCATAATCAGTACAATGCCACCTAGGATTTCCCAATGATGTGAAATTCTAGGTACACTGCACCAACGCTTCTTACTCAAGAGTCATGAGATGTTGAGACTGTTTAGCTCAGTAATTTCACTAGCTACAGTGCCCTCCTACCGAAGCACAGTAATGTTTGCACATCACTGCTCAGGCGGTAGAATAACTGGCACTGTTGGGGAATCTAGACGACCTCCTGCAAAGGAAGTCTACCCCCGGTCGCCATTCTTACTAAATTTATTATTTTAACAATATTTTTTTATTCAATAAAAGGCATTATAGAGATACAGATATACTAAAGAAACCTGCAACCCAAACTAGGCTTTAGACCTATGGGTAGCAAGAATTCCTCGTCAGAGTAGCAATAGAACTGGTCGCATTTGGAACACTTTGCCGGAATCCGTGTTTCCCGAGTGGTACAACTTGGGAATCTTGAAGGCACGAGTGAATAGGTACCTTTCTAGGGATCTTACGTGATCCATCGTCGACCGCTTTTTCACTTTCCATCTGGTGGGATGTGGTCAAATGTAGGCCTATTTAGTATTAAAACTAATGTTTAATTATCTTAATAAACAATATCGCAATATTTTCGTTCACAGATCAGCGTTCTTCATATTCTGCAACCACGAGCGGTCCAAGGTGAAGGCAGAGAACCCTGAGTACACGATGGGTGACATCGCCAAAGAGTTGGGCAGACGTTGGGCCGCTGCCGACCCCGAGACCAAGTCCAAATATGACTCGCTCTCTGAACAAGATAAGGCGAGATATGATAGGGTGAGTTGTACTTTTTTTTATACAACGAAGTAAGAAGACGAGCAAGACGCTCTCCTGATGGTAAGAGATAACGCTGCCCATAATTGTTACAGTGCTACATAGTATTTTACAAAGGTAAAATTCTGGGTGCATTGAGCCAACGCTTCTTACTTGAGAGGCATAAGACGTTAAGACTAAATGTTTCAAGACTCTTCAGCCCAGTAATTTCACTAGCTACAGTGCCCTCCTACCGAAGCACAGTAATGTTGACACATCACTGCTCAGGCGGTAGAATAACTGGCACTGTTGGGGTACCCACCTAGTCGACCTCCTGCAAAGAACTTTGTTTATTGAAGGTGTTTTTTTATGAGACGCATAAGCAGACGGTCTGACTAATGTCTGCAACATCAACGGTGCCTCACACACGGTGACAAATAGTAAAGTTGGCCGGGGTAACCTCTCCTTACCTGGCTTTATTGAAAACTAGCTGCGCCCAGCGATTTTACCCGCTGTAATGCCAATGTGTTATTCCAGAATCAAAGCTATCTCTTTACCAAATTTCAGCTCAATCGGTCTACCTGTATAGGCGTGAAAGAGTAACAAACACACATCAGACATCCATTCTTACAAACTTTCACGTATATAATATTAGTAAGATTAGTAAGATAGCCTCAGAACAGTAACAGTATTTCTTGATTATTTTTATGTGAATTTAATAACCCCTTTTTCAGGAGATGACAGCATACAAGAAGGGCCCCCTAGCCCTAACGAAACCACCGGAGATAGATAACGAATTCGAAACAGACGAGGAATACAAATGAATTAACATAGTTTCAACACATGCCATGAACAAACTTTTCCATATAAATTAAGTGAAGTGAATTTCCGACAGTTTGGTACCAGTTTTTGATAATAATACTTACATATTTTAAGTGTACCTTTGCCTTTCATACACGATCAACTAAGTAGGCTTAAAGCTTGAGCTTGAAGCTGAGAGTGTAAAATGTAAATTTATTATCCGTTTTTAATATGTTGAAAATATTTTGACACAAGCGTAAGCCATCTTGGATGTGTTTTAAAATAGCGTTCGACAAAAATCATGAATAAATAAAGAATTCTAGTGACACAAAACGCCTTCAAGCTTAAGTCTTTCAGTTTGGTTGATCGTGTATGCAAGTTAAAATTGTATTTGGTATTGAAAGCGACATGTTTTTTCGAGTCATCCTTTAGACTTTTCGAATATTGATTTTAGGTAAAAGGGCAGCTTATTTACAGGAACATTTTACGTACATCTATTGAAAATAAAAGCAATATTAAACATATTCATAGGTATTTAAATACCATCGAAATTTTTCTAGAGAAAATTTGTAGTCGTATTTTATTGAATCAGGCGTTTCGTAATTTTATTTTAATTATTCATGTGGAAAATTCTGAAATATTGTTTTTATAAAAATCTATTGAAAACACATTTTCTTATCGATTCGACGAGAGTTGATACCAAATGATTAAAAGATGGCGCTGTTATAAATTCATTAAATTTTTGAAAGAAGCAAATTTTTAAAAGATAGTGCCACGAACCTTCAAGTTTTGGAATAGACATTTTAACAAAATTCGAGAAATTTTCACTAGATTATATTTTTATACTCAAAATCTTCCAGCGACGCCTATTTAGTAAAAAGTTTTGATTTAAAAAGTTTTGTTGTTGTTTGTATCGCTATTGAGTTTTGCCATTGTTTATGTTGTGAAGTTTTAGTGAATCTTCATTAGGTAGTTTAGAAATTAAAGTGAGAATGGATATTAATTGTGTAGAATGAAATATATGAATGAAATCAGTGTTACCCATTTCAAGTCATTATTTTGCGTATTTTTACGAAGGCCAATAGTCAAAAACCTAAACCTAAGTTTACTATTTGTTTCAAATGGCAATTAAAGATAGCTCGTGGTTTTAAGGTCCGAATACACATAACTGCGTTGCGAAGTCGCACCGTATTGCGTCACTGCTCTACAATGCCTAAGGCGCACTAAAAGGATAATGTCAAAATTAATGTATTCTTTACATTAATTTTGACATTTTCCTATTCGATCGTGTATGTTGTGCGTAATATGTTAGAATATTTAACTAGAGTCCTTCTCACGAAATAAGTCCCATAGGCGGGCGCCACTGTTGCGTGTTTTAAAGTTCAATAATATCTATAGATTTTTGATGCCTCATATTTAATTTCTTATTTAAATAGGAATTTACTTTATCTTACAAATAAAAATAATGTGCGACATGAAGAACACAGTAATGTAATCATCGATGACATTAAATTTAGTTCCGGTTAATTCCTTGGGACTTCTTTCGTGAAAAAACACTAATATGAATTCTAATAGTGAACGTCTACCTACATCTACCCACATCGTCCACGCCGAACGAATCGAACTTTGAATTCTTTATATGAAATCTACTTATGAAACCTCGCACACTTGCCGGAGTCGAATCGTCCGAATTGGAAGATTTCCTATACAAATTTTTTTTTCGGTGCGGTCGATGCCGATAGAAGTGCGACCACCATTATACTGTGTTTTAGGCGCTGTATGCCAGAATATGACCATCATGACGAGTGACGAGACGCAATGCGCGGTGGGTTATTTGTAACTTCGATGATCGCTGATTGTTGAGTTACGGCGCCCATTTCGGCAACGTGGTTACGTATTTTGGGTGTAAATTCCTTCTTACTCTGAAATTGCCAATACGTAGGTTCGTAATATAATTGGCTTATTGAGTGATTTGTGTCTGAAAATTGGGTTGTTCGAATAATTAATGAATCTCCACCTAATATTTTTAATAATTAGTGACATAATTCAAACTTCGTAGATAAATTAATGTGGCCTTATAATTTCGGATCATTAATAAAAAAAACAAACTTTTCTCTGAAACACGTAATAAAATCGATATGTATTGTATCGATATGATTAGTTGTAAAATCGATTAGTATTTTCAAATTTAAAAAAAAAAACTTAGACGTAAAGAACGGGAGTGAATGAGATTTTGTTACTTTATAGATATTGTCTAGTTAAATTAATTATATTCCTTTATTTTGTCTAGATTCTAGATTATATTTTTTATGTTATGACTTACGTTCTAAAGCATATTATATAAAGGTGGCTACACACTGGGAGCGTTTGCTTGTAATGTAACAGTTCAAAACACGTTTTATTAGTCGCTAATATAATGATACAAAATGTCTCATTGTTTACTGGATAATTAAACTATTCTCACGTATTCATATTTGTTGAAATTATCTTGACTACAGTTTTGGAATAAGGATGTCCTGCATTGCCGACGTCAACGTCAACTGCAGGCGTGAACATCGTAATTTTCCGAAACCGTGCTTGATCTGACCATAAATAATACTTGAGTACTTACAGCCGTAAAGCATCTTTTTGACAATTTTTAACAAATTTAACTCTGCTAACATGACCTCCATACATTGAAAAATAAATTCTTTCAGCACTTTTGGCTGCAGCGGTTTTTTAGTGCTATCTGCAGTTAAAGAAATTACACTCAGTATAGTTACAAAACACGACTTCAATAACACAGCGTTCGTATCCAGTAAAAGTGTTAACTCTGCTAATATAACCATACAATTGAAAAATAAATACTTTTAATACTTACTTTTAGTCTGCCATTGTATATTCTGGAAGTAGGTCTATTTGTTAACAAACATAAAGACATGTTTCAGCTAGTTAGTACATTAAGCAGCCACCATGGCACTCGGTCACAATATAAAAATAAATTATATCGTGAAGGTACCAGACTTACATTGACATCGAATAATTGTAATATAATGTGTGTTAAAATATATAATATAATTCCTGACTCATTCAAAAATATGACATCTAACAGATTTAAGAATAATTTAGTGACGTGGCTTGCCGAAGAATGTTTTTATAGTTTGAACGAATTTTTTGATTATAAAATCTAACACTGAATTATTAATATTTCTTATGTAATTTTTTATTTTAATCTAAATGTAACAAATGAATACAATTTAATATTTGATGTATAAAATTACTCTAATAAATAGCAATTCAAATGTAATATAATTAATTGTCCTACGCCTGAAAAGGCAGATTTAAGCTGAACTATGTTTAGAAATGTGAACTGTATATTAACCTTAAATCTGAGGAATAAATGATTTATGATTTATGATTGTTACATTACAGACGTATATTCTCAGTGACCACCTTAATATGTCGCCCGATAGCCTAAAGTATTACTTTGAGTTGTGATCGTAATATATGACGACTGGTAATCGTGATAGTACTTAATATAAGTATATTTTTAACTTCATTTTAGAGTATGCTAGAAACCTTGCTTGTTCTTTGCCGATGTCTTTGGATCAAATTTGAGATAGCGAATAAACTTATGCATCTAAAACTTTGAAAAAGCCAACTGTCTGTGTGACTTTTGAGTAAGCGTGAAGCATATATACGGTTTTCTCAAGAGTGACAGAGCTCGAGGTACATTTTGTTGTACTGCTCAGAATCTCAGTTTTATTGTTTGGCATATTTGGGTACAATTAACTTTTCTATGAACTGGGTCGTAGTTTGTTTCTGTCCCTTTCGGCTGTGGCTTGAAGCCATAACCCGATCAGGGTTAAACAATAGAATAGAAATACAACAAAATAATATGTGAAAACTGTTTGATTACTTATGTATCTTACTATGACTGTTCATAAGATGCATCCTGGTGACAGACAGACGGACAGAAAGTGGAGTCTTAGTAATAGGGTCCCGTTTTTACCTTTTACTGAACCACCTGTGGTTCTAAGTGTAGTATAAAAATATAATGAGTTATATTTGCTGTAATTAAAAACTACTGTAAAATTTGTATAGGTCATCAGGATGGACTTTATTATGACGTAAAAATTATATCGTCATTATATTTTTGAATTATATATAAGCCATTGATCTACTAAGCGAAAAAACTATTAATGTCTTATGTCTTAAATTTTAGATGCATAAGTAAAATTCTCTGAGCATTTCTCCGTTTAAGGTATCTTAAAGACTACGCGTGTTGTTTCTATTGAGCTTAAAATGTGCAATGTTATGTGTGTATTTTAATGACACAAATGACTTTAGCACGCGAAGTCTGTATACGACCTAAACTGGACTGTAATTCTGTGTACACTTTTTATTTGTTTAAAAGTTTATTTTTCTATTTTTTTTCAATAGATATTTTATTTCTGAGTTGTTACTGGCTATCTCTGAAATTTGGGATCACTAAAAATACTGATTAAAATATTTTTTTAAACTTTGTCGCATAATATTATACGACAATTTTAAGAAACATCTATTACTTTACTCTAGGTACTATAATATATGACCAAGACCCTTTTATTTTTGTGCCCTTGTGGTGATCTCAACTTTTTTAGTTAGCCATAGCCTTCTGATATAAATATATTATATGATTTACGAAGAATCGTAACGAGCATACCAATTGTACCATAAAATAAAATAAGATAATAAGAAAAAGATGGAGAAAACCAGAGGGCAGTGTAAACGGGCGATATTGTTTTGCAATGTGTGATGTACAAAACAATATAGTGAATCTTTTACACAATAACGACTTTTATTTACCTACGACTGAAGCACACGATGATACCCGTCAAGACTCAAGACTAAAACTAACTCTTGTCTTTCGTCAATAGTAGTCTGACGTTTAACAAGACGCTACTCTTGTTACTCGCACTGTCATTGCAAAGAGTTTTGCAGCGGCTTTAGCATGCCACATGGAATCCCGACAAAACTTCAAGAGTAGAACTGTCATCTCATACATTCACAAAAGTACAATGTATGGGATGACAGTTCTACTCTTGACATTTCAGCGGGATCTCGTTTGGCTTGCTACGGGCCCAGCTATAGTGCTTTTCACAAAAGAGGTCCCCCGGAATTTAGCGGAACTAAATTTAGTCGATTATTACTATTCTTCATAAGAATTTAAATATGAAGAATTATGACGAGTCAAATGTTATACATAGGTGTACACATATTTTAACTTTAAAACGCGCGATAGTGGCGCCCCGCCAAAGGGACTCCTTTTGTGAAAAGCACTCAATTCCGCTATTCCCAATGTCATTGTGCTTTTTTACTCTTGAAGATAAAAGTAGATCAGTCTTGACTCTTGACAAACGTCGTGTGCTGCAGCCGCTCCTATCTAGTTATAGAACTGTAGCCTGAGGTGAACTTGAGGAAACTAAATAAAAAAAAAAGTTATGCCACGTGGTCATGGAACAAAATACTCTACGAGAGTATTTTGTTCCATGACCACGTGGTAAATTAATCGCTAAGATAAGGTTTAGATCAAACCGATACAAAATTTTTCAAAAAACCTCAAATAACTCAGAAACGGTGCGTCTAAGACGAAAAATAATGAAATTTTCACCCCCCTCCATACTACCCCTCTCTAGAAAGCGCTCCGGAAGCAACTCCTAAAGTTTCAACCCCCTACCCCTAAAAATACATATATCACCGATCAGTCTAGCTTGATCTCCCAACCTAAATAGGTTTTGGAATCTTTAAATCCTACAGACTGAACGATGATATATGTATTTTTAGGGGTTAAGACTTTGGACTACTTTGGACTTTTTCGGTTTAGATATATCGAGTCAGTGGTCACTGATTTCCCATACAGACTTTGACCACCCCCTTTCCGCCCTCGTAAAAGTTAATTTTTGACATAAAACTATTCTATGTAACGGTACTTAACGGTTAACGGTACTTAACTATCGTTTAACAAAATTTAAGCTTAATCGGTTCAGCGGTTACGTATTTGCATACAAACTTTTTTTTGGAATAATTCCCGTTCCCGTGGGAATGTCGCAAAATTCCTTCTTATCGGTCGTCTACGTCACCTAAAATACAAGCTATCCAAATTTCAGCTTAATCGGCCCAGCGGTTTTTTCTCTGCGATGTGATGATGAGAATTTCAGTCCGAAACCGGGGTTGAGTTATTCTCGACAATATTAGATGTAAGTTGTGTCACGTGTCGTTTAGTTTAGTTTTTATTTTCTCAACAATTTAACAGTTTTTAAAAAATTGTCAGTTTCTAAACCAGTTGTCTGTTTCTCAACTAGTTGCCAGTTTTTCAACCAGTTGGCAGTTGACCAACCAGTTGATAGTTGTCAGTTACTGTTGTCCAACCAGTTAACAGTTGCCAGTTTCTCAACCAGTTGACAGTTGCCCCACCAGATAAGTTTCTCTATTAGTTGCCAGTTTCTCAAGCAGTTACCAGTTTCTCAACCAGTTGACAGTTGCTAATCCAGTTGCCAGATTCTCAATGAGTTGCCAGTGTCTGAACCAGTTGCCAGTTTATCAATCAGTTGTTAGTTTCTATACTAGTTGACAGTTTCTCAACCAGTTGCCAGTTTTAACCAGTTCCCAGTTACCCAACCAGTTGACAATTTGCCATTTGCCAATGTGAGTTCCTATTTTTAGTGTATAGGTATAGTTTCGGTTGACTGGTAAATCACTTAGAATCTTGAAATACGATAATCAGTACACTATTCTCGTTCGAAATCAATAATAAAAATAGGTATAGGTACTTATATTTTGACAAAAATATTCTATTTAAATGTAAAGTATTCGAAATGTGCTCGTATGACCTCTCACACCCTAATAGGATCATTCACCTTACCAAACTCTGTTATCCGACGGTACGGTAAAAACTTTATAGAAATTTATTTTGGTACCTAGAGTGTAATCGGTTCGCCAGGCGTAAGTTGACCAAATAAGATTTTCTTTTTAATTTAAGTAGGGGAAACTGGGTAACAATGGATAATGGGGAACAGTGAATAAATTCCAATAAGTATCTGTGCTTTAGTTATTCACTCACACCGAATGAACTGAAATGAGCCGTGGGTGATACCAATCGTTCAATCCAGTCCACACTGAGCTGTGGTTGGAGAGAGACCCGCTGCTGAAAATTGGGGAACAATGATTAACAAAAGTAAATTTTCACTACTTTTTGAAAAGTGTTTCACGTAGTTCTGGATTCAATTTTTATTTTTCTGATAGATAATTTGGGATCGGTAATGTTTTAATTCTGTGTTTTCTGTTTTACAACTTTGATACTCGTGATAGAATATTATTTTTTTTAATTAGTTTGGTCAAACGGTCGTTGGGTAACAATGAATAATCGGCCGCTGGGTAACAATGAATAGGTTATTCATTGTTCCCCATACCAAACAAGCATGGGGTACAATGAAAATTACCTCGTTCTTATTTACTTTTGAATCTTATCCTTTATTATTTAGGTATATAAAATGGCACGTAACTACATTCGGAAGACATCCGAAGCTGCGCAACGCTCTATCTCTGATAAAATTATAAAATGTAGCCAAATAGATGAATTGGAAATGGATTCATTGAAATTTGAAAAAAATATAAAATTGACTTGCAAATGTGCTCTATTGTAGCCTATTTGAATAAATGAAGTTTGAGTCAGCCTCGGGATGCCGGACAACGGCATATATCGACACTATGTCGATATGTTCAACATCTTCAAATTTCAACCCAATCAGTTCCGCCGTTTGGGCTTTGATTTAATAGATCAGTCAATCAATACTCTGTCAGGCATTCCTTCCATATATTTATTAGACATAGGTTGTATACAAGTGAAATAAAAATAACTTAAAAAATAAGCTTTTATAATTCTAGAACCATGATAAGTACTTTCTTCAAGAAATTGTCGTTCGAATCAAATGAGCCCAAACTCGATGGGGTTACGTCGATTAATTACGGAGTTTGTATAGCCATCATCAGATCCAGCCTTCTAGCTCCATCATCAGATCAGCTCCATGTCATAATAATATTGCATTGTCATCCGATTTGCACGCAAAATTTCAGCTCAATCGAAAGCGGAAGTGGGTATAATTTAAATTGAAAGATTTGATTACAGGCAGACAGACAACAGATAGGTGAAAGTAGCTAAAAGCTTGTAAAAACGTGATTTTTATACTTTTAATTACGATTTAAATTACAATTGAGAAGAGATTGATTTTAAAATATATTTTTGATGAATAAATGCAGTTTTTATGTTACAGCCTTAAGAGTTAATTACAATTTGATCTTCAATTATTCAAAGAAAGTTATTTTCAAAGACAAACTCAAGTTAGTTTCACTTTTTGTGCCTCATATTTCCATTAAAATTCATTGTACCCCATTGGTTCATTGTTACCCGAGCAGTTATTCATAGTGACCCAGTCCTGGGGAACTATGAATAATTTCCCATTTTTTGTTAAATGCCTCACTGAGTCGTAATTATTGAAGTTAGCGTCCAAATTATGTGCTCCCTTTGTGCTTCGATAATGTATCTATAGTATTTGTGTAAAAATAATTTCCTAGATATAAAGAGTATAGTAATTTTTAGCGTTAGAAAAAACGTTATTCATTGTTACCCAGCTTCCCCTAGGTATATTAACTATTTTCTTTGATTGTTTATTTTAAACATAATGTGATTTTCTAATATTGCGAAATTTCAGGAACAAAAGGCCATATCACCCTATAATAATTATTGAGAGGGTCGCATTTCAGCCAAAGTGACACAAGAGTTTAATAAAAAACAACAAAAATCATTTCGAAACATCATTTTATTTTATAAAAATAAACGTTTTGACGACAAATAGTTTATAATATTTCGGGGTCCTTACGAATCATTACCACGCCAGAGTCACCGTCAGAATGTATCGAGACAATGTAAAAAATTCAGTTTTTACAAAAGTTACTTCTTTACCTTAAAACATTAACAACATTACTCATTACATTTTTCACATCTAAATCTATAACGTTCAATCGTAATTACCGCGTTTACGAAAATAATGCTTTTTACACGTTGAATAGGGTATATAAGCTGGATTTTCTATTTACAATACACTGACTGGTTTAATTATTGTTGACCAAAAAATAAATCAATCTTATGGGTGTAAAGCGAGCACCTTTGCAGAATATAAAATGTACCGCGCCCAGCGTTTTACCTCCTGAAAAGTAGCCATAATAATGATATTCTATATAATATGATAATTCAGTGGGAGGCCTGTTAATATTATGCTCATTAGATATAATTATTGATAGTTATATTAGCAAACATTATATCATCAATTTTACAGGATATACAATAAATAAGGAACATTAGAAATTTTGAATTATATTTGAAAACTTTACTAGATTTTTTTTGGCTACGTTTCAGTCTGCTAAGACTGAAATTGCAATCTCGCATTCTGAAAGCCTGCTCGTTTTAAACCCATTATCCGTACTTTATTATATTTCCGAAGGTTCATTAAAACCAATATATTTTTGAAGGAACCTATATCGGTTCAGTGACCCCGTCCGTACCTAAAATAAAACTAACTCATAAGTTTCATTTCAAATTTAGGCACTCAAGTTTTTCTTGACCAACATAATACAAATAGCGTGTTTTGAGTATACAAGCATTTTAGGAGTCTTTTATGTTATAGGGGGATTTGTTAAGCTTGGGGTCTTTACCAATAACGGATTCTAAAAGGGGAAGGATCTAAAAGACTAGTAACTTTTAAAGTTTTAGATCTGCCCTACAAATAAACAATAAGTGGACTTTCCATTCATCCATTTTCTTTATTATACTGCGAATTTATTGTATGAAGAAAAAAAGTGAGGCGGCACCCATCGTACACCCATAAGCGAAAGAGTTCAAGACTGGGCTTACTTTTGAGTGCCTCATCATTAGGTAAGTAGGTACATTATCTTCATACACAATGTCTCCTCATGATAAAAATTACGAAGCTCGGTACATAAATACCTGTTTAACTTTACTTTAACGGTAATAGTATAATTTATATACGATGACGACATTGGTATAATTGCAGGAAAGGCCTAAATGCGATCCTGTTTGTAAGAACTGGAAGAGCTGAGTCTCCTAGGACAGAGGAGAATAGACAAGAGAGTGGAGGCATGTAGGTACCTACTTAGAAGTTGAGAATTATGAGGGAATATTCAAGTGTCAAATCAGACATAGTTTAGCAAGACCAGTTTTTGTGTCGCTTCCCCTTTTGTAACCGTTACTGGCTATACAATGCAATGTCTGACTAAAGTACTTAAAACAATTTTTTACAACTCAACATTGCATTGTGACTAGATTTAATTCACATCTAGCACTATTTCAGTTATAATATCCGTATACCAGGCTAAAGACGAAAGCTCATTCGAATAATACATACTACTCGACTATACAGACTATTGTAATGTAAGGAGATATCGCACTTTAAAAAAATACCGTCTTGTTGGTACGAGTAGGTAAGCTAATACACCAACAGCAGCAACAAGTGCAACCAACACAACAGCAGACCAACAGCAGTGACCAACTTTTTCCGATCAGATGATGTACACGAAAAGTTAGGATTCGACGTGAAAGTTAAGGTTCAACTGGAAGTTGCCAAAAATAAAATATTATTATAGACATCAAAATGTTCGTTTTTCAACTTTATCGCATAATACTTATTATACGACAAAGTTAATTAACGCCTTTTAATCCTAGGTACTAAGCCTAGGTTTTTTTTTTTCGAATTCTACAGGTGATCTTGTTTAAGTTACACTTCAAGATAGCGAATAATCTTTTAGTGACACACTTTTGTTTTACGACTCATTTAGGCTTGTTTTGTATTAACAGCTTACATAAAGCATTAACGTTATCATGAAATTAATCAAAAAAGGCTTCCCGCGCACGCTCAACTAAACAGCAGCTTTTTATTTTGCTCCGTATTAAATAAATCGTTTTAGTGGTAAAAAGTTGATAAAAATCCGAAAAAAACTGTTATTGAACTTGTTTAAGTGAATAAGGACATGGTGATATAACAATTGTAATGTGATAAGTACTAAAAAGTGTAATTTAGACTAAAAAAACAATAATTTCGAATCCGACATTTTGAATTAAAACTTTGGGTGTTTCAAAATTGCAGTGTTCGATAAAAACGCGTAAGCGACGCGTTTTCCACGGCGCTTAAGTCTTTTTGGCCGCGCAACATACGAAGCTAGAGAAAACGTTGACCTCTCGTGACCCGACTAATTCTAGGAATTTTTGAAGCTCACTGCATATTCAGACGCATAATAAAAGATTAAGCTATTGTAATAAATATGTCTTCAACTAAAAATTGCGCTGGTTGTCTGAGTATAATCCCGAATCAAGAGTGTCTGCTCTGCTCTGTTTGTGGGCATTGGTATGATTTGGATTGTACAAATGTGTCGTCAGTACAATTTTGGCAAATGAATATTGACTCTAAAAAGAAGTGGAAATGTCAAGAATGTCGTAACAAACAACCTAAGCAAGATAATACCAATGTACTAGCAAGACCTGAATACAGAGTAATAAGCCCCTCGCGTGAAGAAAATATCACTCTACGATCTAAACGCAATGCACGATCTTCACCAATAATAATGCAAAAAGAAGAGGAAGAAGACAACCAGCCGCTTACAAGAAAAACACTCAGAGAAATTATGAAACAGGAAATTGGTTCCTCCCTTACAAGTATAATAAACGAACAAAAGAATGTACTGGAATTAGTGAACAACTTTCAACAGGCGTTTGGCTTTTTCAATGAAAAGTTCGAAGAAATGAAAGCAGCCATAGAAGAAAGAGACACCAAGATCCAAAAACTAGATAAAGAAAACCGCTTATTAAAGGAATCTGTTCAAAACCTTAATAAGCGCATGAACAATATGGAACAACATTCCAGAGCCACAAACGTTGAAGTTCAGTGCGTTCCTGAAAACAGGGCTGAAAACGTGATCAATACCATAATGCAGCTTGTGAAGGTGATTGACTGTAAAGTGGAAGACAAAGATATAGCCCAATGTACCAGAATAGCTAAGAAGAATCCAGAAAGTAAGCGACCAAGATCAATCCTGGTAAAGTTTAACACCCCGCGTCTACGTGATTCTTTCTTGGCCGCTGCGATAAAATACAATAAAACACACCCAAAGGAACGTCTGAACAGCAGTCACCTTGGCATTGCAATGGAGAAACCGCAGGCGATTTACGTAATGGAACATCTTTCGGCTGAAAACAAATCTCTTCATGCAGCTGCACGCGCTCGTGCTAAAGAACTGAACTACAAATTCGTGTGGGTTAGAGATGGAAGAATATTTATGAAGAAAAGCGAAGAAACTGAACGCGTTACTGTGGACTGTACTGAAAAATTAGCCGTCCTCGAGTAGTTCCATATTATTTTTAGTTGTTTAAATATTGTTTTCAACTTTCAACCACTTTATTTTCACATCAGTATTAAGAGAATTTAGATTTCATATAAATTTATATTAATATTTATAGTAAAGTATTATAAGTATTTTTACATGTCTAGTCAACAATTGAGTATATACTACCAAAATGTGCGTGGTCTGAAAACAAAGACTTCAGCATTCTTACAAAATTTATCTTTAGAATATTATGATGTAATTTTACTAACAGAGACGTGGCTTAATGAAGGCGTATATAATTCTGAACTATTTGACAGTAGGTATGAAGTTTACAGACGAGACCGAGAAACTACTATATTTAACAAAAGAAAAGATGGAGGAGGTGTGCTCATTGCAGTCTCTAAAATTTTGAACTCATATAGATTAACAGATTTTGAAAGCAATTGTGAAGATTTATGGATAGGTATAGATTTAAAAGGACCTTGTAACAATAAAAGTACGCTGCATATAGGAGCTGTATATCTACCTCCACCTATAAATATAGATATCTTGAACTCTTTCTTAAATAAAGCACAGAATTTATTGACCAAAAGTGAACAAACATTAATTATTGGTGACTTTAACCTTAGCAACATATCGTGGGCTAAGGACCAAATTAATACATTTTCAATACCAAGTTATAGTAACAATTCTGATATAAATACTACTTTTGCAGATTTTCTTTCATTAAATGACCTTAGCCAATATAATGACATTCTTAATAATAAAAATAAAATACTAGACTTAGTTCTTAGCAATTTAACAATTAAAAACCTATTACGTAGTTCATCACCCTTAATAAAGGAAGACAACTTTCACCCCTCCTTAATTTTTTTTGTGCCCTTGCAGTTTGAACCTATTTATTTACAAGGTAACCCTATAGGTAAACCAAACTTTTATAAGGCAGATTATAAAAAAGTAAAAGACTCAATCCAATCTGTTGACTGGGATATGGAATTTAAGAAACTGTCTTCTGTTAATGAAATGGTAACATACTTTTATGAAACTCTAAATACTATCATACAAAAAGTTATTCCCTACAAAACAAAAAAATACAACAATAATTACCCAGTTTGGTATACAAAAGAACTAAAACGAATGCTCCGGGAAAAATATAAATACCATATTAAAATAAAAAAATACAACAATCCGCTTGACACTGTTATTTTCGAAGAACTGCGTGAAAGCAGCGAAAAATTGCAGAAAATCTGCTACACAAACTATATTAAATTAATAGAAGGAGCTATTACGAAAAATCCTAAATTATTTTGGTCTTTTATTAAAGCTAAAAGAAAAAATAGTGGTAATTACCCATCAAAAATGCAACTTGCAGAAAATTTTGCGACGACAGGTGAAGAAATTTGCAATTTATTTGCTGACAACTTCGTAAACGCCTATAATAGTGCTAGTAATAGCCTAAATTTAAATACGTTAAACAATGAATCCAGTACTTCAACATCACTCGGCAAAATTACTTTTAGTGAGAACGAAATAACTGCAGTACTAAAATTGTTAGACGAAAATAAAGGTGCAGGTAGTGACGGTATACCATCAATATTTATTAAACAATGCGCAACAGCTTTGACCATTCCACTTACACAAATTTATAATAAATCTATACAAGAAGGTATATTTCCGGAGAAATGGAAAGAAGCTCTAGTGGTACCTATATTTAAATCTGGTAATAAAAATCAAGTAAACAACTATCGACCTATTTCTATTTTAGTCTTATTTGGAAAAATCCTGGAAAAATTAGTTTCACAACGCCTCTCATGGCATCTCAAACCTTACATGACAGATTTTCAACATGGTTTTATTAAAAGCAGATCTACAACAACTAATTTACTTTGTTACACATCGCATATAGCAGAATCAATAGACAGCCGTATACCAGTAGACTCCATTTATACAGATTTCAGTAAAGCTTTTGACTCAGTTGACCATTTCATTTTAATACAGAAACTTTCAAATTTAGGAATATCCGGCGTCTTATTACAATGGTTCCAATCCTACTTATCAAATAGAACATCTAAAGTGGCAGTCAATGGGTATTATTCAAGTCCATTCACAGCCACTTCAGGAGTTCCGCAAGGTTCACACTTAGGCCCAATCCTTTTCAATGTTTTTATAAATGATATTGCTTCTTGTTTTCAAAATTCTAAAATGTATCTTTTTGCAGATGACCTTAAAATAATCAAGCCTATAAAAACACCTAATGATTCGGTACTTTTGCAGGAGGACTTGAATAGGCTCACTGATTGGTGTGTCGAAAATAAAATGCTTCTCAACGTCACGAAATGCTATCATGCTCATTTTAGTCGAAATAAAGTAAAGAACTTAAATATATATTTATTAAATGGACAACAACTAAACAGCATAGAAGAAGTACGGGATCTAGGAGTTTTGTTTGATACAAAATTAAAATTTGACAGCCATATATTAAAAACCGTATCAAAAAGTTTAAAATTACTAGGATTTGTTCTAAGAAACAGTAAGGAATTTAAATCATCAAAAACAAAAATCAGGTTATTTAACACACTGGTTCGTCCGATCACGGAATACTGTAACACCATCTGGAATCCCTCTTATGAAGTTTATTCAAAACGCATTGAAACTGTCCAAAAAAGATTTGTTTATCACTTGTCATACTCAGACCATCTAGCTAAAAAACTTAACAGCTATAAATCTCGTCTCAAACACTACAACATGACATCTCTCTCCGATCGCAGAAAAATGACAGACATGATAAACTTACACAAAATATTTAATGGAAACATTGACTGCAATGAATTAACAAATCTCCTCCAAATAAACACTCCTGCTCGACTGCCAAGAAAAAAAGTTTACAATCTGTTCACTGTACCATACTCTAAAACCAATCTCGGCTATAACGCACCCATGTCACGCCTCTGTAGAAATTATAATTCACTATCCAAAAGCCACGATTTAGACATAACTGATTCAATTTCGAAATTTAAAAAGTCACTTAAACAAGCTACAT
Organism: Hemithea aestivaria; assembly: GCA_947507615.1. Classification (NCBI taxonomy): domain Eukaryota; kingdom Metazoa; phylum Arthropoda; class Insecta; order Lepidoptera; family Geometridae; genus Hemithea; species Hemithea aestivaria. The sequence goes on from OX382328.1 coordinate 4,528,152, forward strand.
TATCTTAATTTAGTAAATTTTTTATTTTTGTTAATACATCTGTTTTTATTTTATTTTGTTTTGTATAAGAAGAATTATTTTGTTTTGTATAAGAAGAATTTCATTTCATTTCAGTTTAATTCAATTTAATTTTATTTTGTGTTATTGTTTGTTTTGATTTTTATTAACTTTGTCCTAATTTGATAATCTTGTAATGTTTAGTTGTGCACGCTGTGGCATCCTATAATTGTAGGATCACACAGACTAAAGACATAATAGCCTTAAGACTTTTAATTGTAATGTGTTTCCTGCGTTGGCTGTCCTTAAATAAATAAATAAATAAATAAAATTTGAATTTTTTAGGTTGTTTTTTGCGTGTTCTCCCTTTATAACAATAGTCTGCGATCTATAATGGCAAATACATTACAAATAATATCACGAATAAATGCTCAGAGATCCACGAGAAGCTTCGAACTCAACGATACCCTGATTGTTGTCAAATAAACAAACTGGCTGATTGGTGTTCGAAGATTGGAATATTTCATTTAGTACACGATCCCAGGGTGCTTCGATGTTACTTATTTTGGGGCAAAATGTGTGGGACAGATCAGCAAGTCAGCCGTCTTTTTTATTGATAGACTAGAGACACTCTCTTAGCTTTTATCATTATTTACTTATTATTTTCTTTAAAAAATACTTATGCAGTAACACGCATGATCTACTTATATCATATGTGGTAAATAGGTCCGTTATTGTTGACAAGGAGAATCATTATAATTAGTTAGCAAGTTGAAAACAGATGACTCTGATAGGCTTGTCTTCTTGGTACTTTGAAAGTACTTACACCTAATTATTCTAACCCACACATTCATATGAAAACAAGTAACACATCGTGACCGTGGGATCATAATTTATTTACAAAGGAGGTTACACGCGACGCTATGACACATCAGCTTCGTTAGGATCGGGTGGTTGTTGAGGGATGTAGTTCCATCTCGCTCGCACTTCAGTGGTCGCTGTGGGTGTGGGAGGAGTGGAGACTGATGCCATCCTGGCTCTGACGACGCCTAGATGTCGCTGGATGTAGTGTTCGTGAGGGGCGAGTTGGGCCGCCCTTGTGAGGCATTCTTCGGCGACGGCCAGTTTGCCCCTTTCTACCGCCACTACGCATAAGTTGTGGAGGGCTTGCACGTTGTCGGGTTCCAGTTCTAATATCCGTCTGTAGCACTGGAAATAAGAAAACAAATATCATGTTTTTTATGCGAAAACTCGTTCTTAGTGTTCAATAGATTTAAAGTCCTACGTAGCACTGTACTACGCTATCATCTAGAAGTTAAGATATAGGGTGTAGTCTCCTTAGCCATGTAATTTCTCTGGTCACTTAACCCTTTCAACCGGAGCGAACCGCGTTACTAATTTGGAAAAGTATAACTAATCCGCATTTCCTCTAAAAAGATAAACACACTTCAAGCAGCACTCTCAACCTGTAGTCGAAATATGAAGGTTCAGACTACTTACGCTCTCAGCAGCATCCAAATCCTTAACAGAATTGATATAGATGTCTCCTAGAAGCACTAACGCCTTCACATGGTCTGGGTGATGCCGGACCAGCTGCTTGAGGAACGGCGCAGCTTCTAAAGGACGTCTTCTATCAGCGAGGAGTAGTGCAAGGTTGAAGAGAGCTGATCTGAAGTCAGGCTTGAGGTGGACGGCGGCGCGGAACCAGCGCTCGGCGCACTCCGCGTCGCCCTCGTCCATGCATACCATGCCTAAGTTGAAGTGCACGCGCTCGTTTGTTGCTGGAAGGAGATACAGAATACTGTTATAAGAAAGAAAAGTTTACAAATGAGTGTTGTACGTTATGGAGGAGAATTTTAAAGGTTGTAGTATTCCTATGAATTCATAGAACAAATCTGAACAAAGCTCCTCTAACCGAGCGTCAAACGTTTGAGACTGTGTGACTAAAGTTAAAAAGTTAATTGGGATGATAGTTGTTAAGTAAATACAAAGATTGGGCAGGTAAGAGGGGCCAGGGGCAGGTGTGAATCTAACTCTTTTAAAATTGTTGAAATGTGATGAGAAGCAACCGATTTCGGATCAGTCCTTCACCACATTGGGTAAGAGTTGGTTTGTTTTTGGTCTGGTTACAGTAAAAGAAAGAGGACTGCCTCAACACTAAACCAGGCTTTGTGGTCAAACAATCGTCCAAAAAAAGCAAAATTAAAGTACACTTACAATCCTTATCCAACAGCTTCAAGAGCCGTTGTCTAGCCAGATGCCTCAGATCAGCAGCACCTAACTCTTGCAGCAATATGGCGGAGTTGAGCAACGCTTGCTCGTGCTCCGGCTCCAGTTCTAATGCCTTGTCCAGGTAGGCCAGCGCTTGCGATGCTTTGCCTTGCTCTAGTAAGACTACACCAAGCTGGAAAAGAAGGGAATTCAAGGTTAGTCTTATAGTGTAACTGTTATTGGAGGCTATAAATATTTTGTAGAAACTTTTGTATTGTCTGCGTATATATCTATGAAAATTTTAAAGCTACTATGTAAATAGATTTTTACGATAAAATATTCAAGATTCAAAAATTAGTTTGACAGTGGCATGGAGCCCTTGTATTTTCTGTGGATTATTGTGTGGGCGATCTGTGGTTAATACAAGTCGTGTTGTTTACTGCGGTGAAGTATAGTTTCCTTGATTTTTCTCAACCAAGGCATTTGGCACAAAAGATCAAAATGAAAGTTCGAAATGACAATCTAATGTTTCGTACACTACGTGGGATTTTAATTTAACAACATATTTTACTGTATACAAATACATACTTCTATTTCGTAAGTTGACATAATTGTCCAGTTTTAAATAGACTAAGTACTTACATTATAGTAGATGTCAGGGTTCCCACTATCATACAGCAGCGCCCTTTCATAAACCTCCTGCGCTTCCTTCGTCCTATTCAATTTGATCAGAATATCTCCCCTATTGATATACGCTTGCGTATAATCAGCTCTCATACTAATCGCTTGCCTATACAACATATCTGCTTCTTCTAACCTCGTAGCATTCTTCGAAATCAAATTTGCTAAGTTTAAGAAGACGTTTAGATGGTTAGGGGCGATTCTAGCTTGGTATGATTCACCAGGTTTCGCTTTTGGTAGTAAAGATTTGGCTTTAACGTAGGCGTCTTCAGCTTCCTGGTATCTTCCTAGATGGTTGTATGTTCGGCCAACGTTGATGTGGGCGCCGACGTCATCTGGTTGGACGCTCACTGCTGTGTTGAAGAATTCTAGTGCTTCAGCGTATTTCCCGTCTGCTTCTAGCGCGTGGCCTACGTTGTTGTATAGTTTGGCGTTGTTTCTGTTCACCTGAAACAATGATTAATATACAATTATTCGAATGTCATAACCATTTACTAGATGCCTACCAAGTATTGTTGTTTTTTTCCTCAAAAGCCTGTTAACAGGATTTGAATGCTTTCAAATAAAACTGTAGCATTGCTGTGACCAATTAAAACTGTAGCATTGCTGTGACCAAGTCTGTACCTTTCCATCTTTCTGATGTTACTTCGTTGTATAATATCATGTATGAGTTGTACGAGCCTTTAAATTTCTACTACTTTCCACTACTACAAACTTTTCTACTTCTTAACATTTTTCCTCTCAAGAACACATACCTTCAACCCCGAAGCGAAGATAGAATACTCAGTCTTCCAGTCCCAATTCCTCACATACGTCTTAGCGCTGAACGCCAGTAGAAGGAAAGTCAGAGCTGCTGCGGCAAGTTTGGCCTTCTTCTTGGAAAGGAGCCTCCAACCGTGGGCTACCAATAAACACCAGCCCATCGACGGCATGTAGAGAACTCTCTCGGCTACTACGAAGCCAACCGGGAAGAAGAGGTTGGAGGCCGGGAGAAACGGTAGCACTAGTAAGGCGAGACCCTGAAAATTGAGGAATTTAATATATTAAATTAATGATCCAATTAAAAAATAATGATGATGATTATTGGGTATAATCAATAATCTGAATTGAGGTCAAAATAATTGAGGGGTCCTAGCATGTACCTAATATCAACTGGAACGAGGAATCTGGACCAAAAATTAAACCATTGGTAAAATAGAAAGTTGATATCAAAAGAATCGAGTAATTCATCAACTCGTCCTACAAGCCTACGGCCCATATGGGACGAGTTAAAGAAAATCAAAGTTAATAATTCTATTTTCATTGTGCAACTCGTCGTATGACTCTTTTTGCGTGGAACTTTAAATTTTGTCGACATTAGATACAGTCAGTAAGACAATAATATAAAGAATCGAGCGATAAGATATGACTTAAGTTCAACATTCTTTAGTAAAAACACTCTGGCTTTTGCGACCTCAATTACATTTTGAAAAAAAAAATATCCGCAATTCTATCTTACCATAGTCAAAGCAGAAGACCTCGTCCTCAACGCATGAATAGCAGCAGCTATCAGGATGGTAGCCAGCGCTAATGTGGCCATGTTGCGAGAGTCCTTCCACGAGCGAAGTAAGGCAACTGTGCCCATCGTCCAGTCACAACATAACGCCTCTGGCAAGGCGAGGAGCCACGCGTTTAGTGCTGGCAGGTAGGCGAAGGTGAGATGCCTGTGGAAGAAAAAATAAAAGTAGGTAGGCTGGTTTTCTAGAAGTGTGGAACTCTCCCCAAATAAACGTCTTTATTATAGTTTTGCTGACGTCTATAGGCGATGATAATCTGCTCACATTAAGGTGGGCAGTCTGTTTGCCTGGATGACTAACGTAGAAAAATATGTCAAGAGAGATTTTGCATAATAAACAATGTTATAGTCATGAAAAGCTCAACATATTTAGGGCTGGTACGAGCATATAAATGGGAAATAATATGTTTGATTGAGCAGTGATTGTAGCATTATTAAACGTTATTGAACAAGTTGAGATGAGACGATGTATAAGCCACATTTGGTGAGGTTTTATTGTATTGTCACTTTAAAATAAAGAAAAGAAGGGATAAGTAAGGCAGCAATTGGCAGTAATTGGCCTATAAACCAGGGAGTTTTTTGCCATACACGAATCAAAAGTTGCGATACCAATCAGTCATAATATTTCTATTACCTATAGTGACCTAATTTTGTGAAAAGTAGTCAAAGGAATAATAATTACTAGTAGATAAATTAAAACCTTGGCCACCTAATTAAGATCGTTCTATCCCTTAGGGCGAGATACTAATTAAACGAACCCAAAGAAGGTAGACCGACGATTGATCTTACACAGAAAATGAATTAGATTTTTTAAACGAAATGGAAAAGCATCTTAAATTTGCATTGTTAAAATATTTTTCAAGTCGTATGATAAAAATGCTGAGGAAGAAAATTTTATAAATAATAATAGGTATCACTGGAGTGCCCATTCATAGCTAACAGGTATATTTTTTAGTACATAACGGTCTCTAAAACACAAATATGGCTACACGATGTTGCGTACACGTACAAATTATGATGAGTGCTTATTTTACACAAGACTTGTCTAATTAGGTCTTTCATTTATGCCTGTCTATAAGAATATGCAAAACACGACGGCATATAAAACTTTCTGAATATTAATCAAACCGGCCATATTTCCGTAAGAAAATCTAAATTTACAACTTGAAAATTAACCATGACACTTGCTAAATAGCAGCATTATCATGACATAATCTGTTCCACTATTATTTAACTGTTGCCCCAACATTAACTAACTACACGTTAAACGACCATTCCTCATAGAGAAGAGGCGAATGACGTCATAAAATTAATGTAGCTTCAGGCAGGGAGGGCTTGTCAAAGGCAGGCATTATCTGGGACCCTCATTACGGAGTTATAAAGGAGTCTAGAGATGCAACAAATGAACTATCTATAGGTTTCCTGTAGTAATCTATAGGTATTCAGCAGTATAAGACTAACTAAAATATTATAGGTTAGCTGTTAATTTAAATATGGGATGTGTATTTATTATATTAAATAAAAATCTGGAAAATGCCAGTAATTAACGAAATTTGGAACAAATTCTTAATCTTGTACTAACTCTCTTGTACTCTAGTACTTTGTTATTTTTTATTGCCATCGATTCTCTTTCTTTGTTCACTTCGTTATCCAGTCAATAATACGTAAGTAACTTCGTATTTCCAAATGATTTTCGAAACATTTCAACGTAAGACAAATCACCAGAAAACGCTCAATTATCTCACACCTTGACAGGCCGACAATGGAAGATAAAAAATGGGAGTAGAACGTGTTTTAGCTGCTAGTTACAACCTTTTGCAAATCAATCACTGACAGAAAACGAACGTGCGAACAGTTCTAATCTATTTAGATTTCTCTGGTTACCTACCTAGCAGCCAAGAGCCCGACACTCGTGATGTTAGGCTTAGTACATATAATATGCCTAATACCTAATGTATTGTTTGGGGATAATGATTCTAGAATGTAGCCTAGATTTATTGACTAAACTCGTCGTTGTGACCAACAACTTTGTATCTATAGACTTGGAATTTCGGAATAAATACATTATGAGTCCTGATATCATGAAATTATGACACACTAGTGATGTTGAGTGAAAGGCATTGCACGGAATTTTATTTTTCTGTAAATGACTTGGGTAGTGTATTTAAATTATGAATTAGCAAAAACCCTAAAAATACAAAGTCAAAAAACTAGCATAAGGCGCAAATTAATAAAGTTACGAGTTCTTCAATTCCAACAAATAGACCAATTTCAAAATACATAGACGATAAAGCAAATGAAATGCAATGGAAATGAAAAATTATTTATTTTAGTTACAATTTCTTACAATCGATGGGTTTGAACCAGACAACGTATTCTGCCTTGTTCTAATATTTCGGACGATTTTAAAGTTCAACATCCCGGGATGAGTAAATCGATGGTAACAGCGTTTGTTCTGAAGAATCTAGATAATGATCCCAGAGTGAAGTCTAGATTTATCGACTAAGACATGTCATTAACTCAGTCTGAAGGACTGATACTCAAGATGAATGGTTTTATAAATCAGTCTCAATTTGTTAGCGTTTAGGCTTCAACGCTCTTTTCTATATACAAGGGCTTAAGAAACTAATTCATTACCTTTTAGGATTACATAAACACTTAGGATTTATAACTTGAGATTTTGTATTGATGTATATTTTAATCCCTAGATAATTGTAGAGATAATGAGAAGGCATAATGAGTACTATGAGGCTTTGAACGGGGTAACTTATGGGTACACGAGTGACTCAGTTCATCGCACTATCATCCTTAGCTTGATTCTTGATATAGAGCTAAAAAACTTGTAATGCGCCAGCAGGGTTGTCAAATCTCGTAAAGACCGATAACTGCACTCTATTATAGTGCAACATTGCAGAATACGCACCAGATGGATGTGCGATAGCCCTTACTTGTCACAAATTATTTCAGTCGCTAGTTTTTCTTTAGCTAATGTAATTACTGGGCTGAAGAGACTTAACATCTTATGACTCTTAAGTAAGACGTGAAGGTGCTATACGCGCTGAATTTAACATCATTGTGAAATCCTGGGTAGCATTGTACTGTTTATGGGCATCGTTATCTCTTACCAATAACGCTCTCCGCGTTTGCCCGTCTTCTTAAGTACTGCTTTGAATAAAAAATAAGTAATAATTACCTAGCAGGTGGCGGCGCAGCTCCAGCAGGGTTGTCAAATCTCGTGAACACTGGCAACTGAGCACCCATCACGTGCAACCTCGCAGCTAATAAAGCGAGCGTCGCACAGCAAACAGTTGCGACTCGTCGCGCCGCTTCGCCGCACGCGCAGCCCCATCCTGAGCCTTTACCCCACGCGTCTACCCACGACCATCTGCTGGTGCCGGCTGAGCTGCGACGCTGTGGAAGACAAAAGAAAATCGTCAATTAACTGCACTGCGGTAGGAGGGCACTGGTGGCTAGTGAAATTACTGGGCTGAAGAGTCTTAACATCTTAAAACTCTTCAGTAGGAAGCGCGCAGTACTCCCAAGGTTTTACGTCAGTGTGAAATCCTGAGTAGCGTCTACGTAATCTCTTACCATCAGGAGAGCGCCTTGCTTGTCTTCTTACTTCTTTCTATTAAGAAAAGTAGAAACCGTCAACTATGGGCCTGCCACCACCTTAGAGTTGCCTTGCTTGTGTATTGGATAACTTTTAAGTGATAACAGTTCAACTTAACAGGAAGTAAATAATTCCACACATTCTACGCTAGACCCACAGGCAAAACACAAGCCATCTAGCGCTTTTGTTTTTAAAGTACAGAAAATAGCTTCATAAATTTTTATTTACATTATTATTTATTTATTATTATAATTGGATTGAAGCCAAACTAAAGCTAATGTGACCTTCAAAAGATTTATTTTATTACTAGCTGCGCCCAGCGGTTTTACCCGCTGTGCCTATGCGCTATTCCAGAGTCTAAGCTAACTCTATACCAAATTTCAGCTCAATCGGTCCACCAGTTTAGGTGAAAAAGAGTAACAATCATACATCCATACTTTCTTACAAACTTTTACGTTTATAATATTAGTGTGACTAGCTTAAGTTCTTGGCTTTGCTCACATGAAAACATCCTTTCCTAGCGGATGTTTACGTCACAATATATATCTCTGTACCAAGATTCAACTCAACCCGATCAGTTTGAGCTATTTTTTTTTTTTAATTTATTTGGTTCACAAATTGGGTGTAGCCCAGAACAAAATTTACAATAATTAATACCATATATAAAGTAAAGGCTCATCCTAAGTACAGTGAACACAGCATGCACATTAAGCGTGTTAAATTTTTACGAGAGAAAAAAAAAATGGTTGATAGCTATGTGTTATTAGATCAGTTATTAATCAGTCACGCCTTCTTTTTGTAACTACACGTATGTCACTAGTTAGTTGAAGTTCCACGCGATCGATGTTCCAAATTTTAATTAAATCCATTTATCGGATTGAGCTATGTGTTGATAGATTAGTCAGTCAGTCTCGCTTTCTTTTTATTATATTATTTGTTTATTGAATAACAATTAGGTATAATAATGTCGTTGAGAATATAAAATCAAGCACGTACAAAAAATATATTTCTTTTGTACACCTCTAAGAATCAAGGGCCAAATAACAATGTGAAACAAAAAAATCCGGCATATTCTTTGATGTAGATATTCTTTTGGCGTTGAGTCGCTTCCTCGCCTCGTCGTTACTGAAGGGGCGGACCGTAGATAACATATCACGATAGAATAGATGCCGCAAGTTTACTGACGTCGTGTGTCTTTTTAATCGCGCTTAGCTTTTGATCATATGTATTTTATTGTTGACTAGGTTATAGTGGCTTTACCCACTAGGCAAAATCCTATTTCACGATCTATGTCATAATATCTACCTATCTGTATTTCAAATTTTAGCCCAATCCTTCAGCGGGTTGAGTTACGTGTTAATAGATCAATCACTAAGTTATTTCTCTTTTAATATTAATACTAGCTTATGACAAAATGTATCTATTATAAATGACTTGCCTTTTATAACGCGTTATAGTAATGGTTAAATAAATAAATAGGACCGCGGCTATGCGTGGAATAAAACCTTAATTATGTCTACGTAATAAAACCTATCTGTGTTCCAAATTTCAACCCAACCTGTTCAGCGGTTTGAGTTCTGTGTTGATATAATATTCAATAAGCGTACTACGAAAAGTAATGCACTTTTTAATGCAAATTATCGCATTCGCGATATCTATCCTGATAAATTCCTTGAAGTGAACGAATCAAATACAGTGGAATTGTTACGCAGTGATTAGCCGTGTACTACTTTACATAATATCCTTGTTTTATTTATTCTGCTTTGAGTTGCGATATAGTAAAGAAATGATAAAGCTTTAAGACAGAATGATTATATTTTATCGATAAGTGATGCGACTTGAGGGATTGTTGTTCCTTACGTAGCATATCGTAGCGATAATTATAGGTACACCGAACACCTACAGATTTAAATGTAGTGAAAAAATATCAAGGAATTTGAAATTATTCATTTTAATAAATGATTTATCCACCTATGGGGACTGGTACCTTTCGTATTATTCAAGCTCATTATCATATATGTATCTGTTCTGGAAATTTGATATGTATATTAAAGCGTAAATAGTAGGTAGGCTATGTTATTATACGATAGAACTTAGAACGCAACGTATATAATATTGACTTTCTTTGGTTATTTTTATTTCATACAAAGTATACCAAGAGGTTCAGAAAATGATTATAGAGGTACTGCTTAGTTAAAATAATAGATAACTCATTATTGAACATTATAAATACAATAGAACAACCTTAATAATACAGATTTGAGAAGTTGGCGGTCTTATCAATAGTCAATAATAGCTATCTCTTTCAGATGACCAAGAAAAATGTTTGGCAAAATCATACCTAGATGTGGTGAAAATGTTAAGATGGGAAAATATAATAAAAAGAATAACATAAATCATTTATCAAAGTGTCAATTTGTGTTGTCGGTTATTCTCAGAAAAATAAGACTTTCATTTTATCTCACCTATTTATTCGACTTTATATTACGTAAACACAAGAATACTTTCATAGAGTAAAGAGTAGGCTATTTTCCTTGAAAATTAGGGCACTCTACCAGGGGTGAACTCAGAAGAGGTGGCCAAAGGACTCAAGCGTAACTTAAACCTTCTCCTTTCACTTAAAATGATTTTATTGTAATAATTAATTAATAATGGTTAAGAACTCTTATAGTATTACTACTACCTATCTGTTCAAAGATTAATTAATAGATTTACTTGGTGCTCACAGCAAGTTAGGTACCCTTTTTTATAAAACAGTACTATTTTAACAGTATTATTTTTCTAATTAATCCCGCTAATATAAAGTTATTATTTTGAACAGCTAATTTTATCATTCGTTCGCTACCAACTATACCATACTTTTAGGAAAATGTTCTATTTTTTCTCTTAGAATATTAATTAAAATATTAACATAAACTACATATTTGTAACTGTAATTAACCTACAATTATTATTATATGTATATATGTAGAATGCGGCATTTAGTTCGTGTCTTGCCAGTCGTGTTTTTTCAATGTCAAACTTCTCAAAAAAGGCTACTAATAAGGAATATACCTTATTTGTAGCAGCTAGGTCAAGCCCCCTAACAATGATACTAGCTCCGTCTCTGCCCCTGTTGTTTTATATCTCGTCTTACCCGTACGATTACTTGAAGCGTAATTAATTAGGCACGTGCGAGCACAAAGGTCGAGGCTTCGTATTGAGGCCACACGAATATATTATCTCAGACGCTACAATGTTGTGGTTTTTCTCATCTTAAAGAAATTTCTTTAGTAGGTGTTGCTTTAGTAGGAAGAGTGTATCAGTGTGAAAAGGGGTTTGAAGATTTTGGCATACCTACAGATCGGCCATATTTTTTTTCCAATACTGCAACGAAAATTAGGCAACTATAAATTAGACAAATTTCCGCAATGTAAGCTATAAATATCAACAATAAAAATTTTGCCACCCACCCACGTAAACAGTCATGTTTTTGAGTTACTAAGCATCAAAGTTGGTCACGTGACTTCAAATTTTATTTTCCACAATTATTACAAGCTTTTATTTACTTTCACTTGTCTGTTGTCTGTCTGTCTGTCTGTAATCAAATCTTGCAAGTTTAATATGACTCACTTCCCGGTGTCCGATTAAGCTGAAATTTTGCGTGCCTGTATAAATCGGATGACAATGCAATATTTTTATGACATCGAGCTGATCTGATGATGGAGCTGGAAGGTGGCCATAGGAACTCCGTTATTAAACGACGTAACCTCATCGAGTTTGGGCTCATTTGATTCGTCTTGACGAGTACTTTATGATGCTAGATGGTGGTAATAATAATAAAAGCTTGTTTTTAATGCTTGTTTTTAAGGTAATAATAATAAAAAGTTTTTTTTAAATTTCACTTGTTCTTCAAAAGGAATTTATTCTACGAATACCAACGATCTATAAATAACGCGTAAGCTCTTCAAAAGTGGTCTCTCTATTAGATCGTTAACGGGTACATTTAATAATTACCTTTTGTGCGACGAAGAGTTCATAGACGACACAGACTCCAGTGACGGTGATGCCTTGCTCCTTACACAACATGGCGACTCCGACGCACGCCGTGCAAGCCGCCACGTAACGCCAGTCTGGGAAATAATAAGACAAATTCATTATCCAACACTCATATTATAATTGTCGGATTGTCTCGGATTGTCATTTGCGAAATTAAAATCGTCTTTATATCGGATGTAATGCGTGAATGCTCTAAGTGTGTCTCTTCAGACATCAGTCACCACTTTTGGATTATTAATGAAGTATATTTTCAATATTATATTAAGTGTCGCAATGAGTTGATTTATATAGTCGTTGCTAATACATATAATTACTACATAATTTCTGAAAGCGTAAACAGTTAGCTGCGCACACGCACTGTGTGCTACGAGACGCTACGCCGCGTAGCTCCTCGTAGCATTGCATGGAGATGCTCTACGCGCACATTTGTAGTTTTTCATTGACGCTTATCTCAAAGCACCGGTATATTATTATTATATTATGTACAAAATACATATTATGTAGGTGAAAGTTGGTAAGTATATTTGTGTATACTCGTATGTGTTTTGCTAATTTACGCAAAAATGACTAAACCAATTGAGCTGTAATTTGTAGCTTAGACTCTGAAATAATACATAAGCTACTTGAAATTGCGATTTTTCATGGATGTTTTGCATAAGGGAGATATTTTGTACAAAGAGTAAAATCGAAACTTTAGGAACATGTTCTCTCGCATGTCGCGATCTAATCGGAAATGTACGTACCTATAATAGTGTGTGAGAAAGCGCACATGTGAAAAGGCGGTCTAAAGAAATGTGGGCGGTAAGTAAATGTATTATTATACCTGAAGGATATTTTTTTATAATAATAGTGAATACGCAACGTCGTAGTTTCAAGTAATCACTAAGCAGTTAAATCAATTAATTCGCGTCTAGTAGTTAACCGAGTTTGAAGAATTAGGGCACAATAATTGCTTTGTCGAGTACAGTTTATAATAATTGATTCTAAATGGACGTAGGGTGGCATTTGTCATTATTTAAATGTATGGAACAGAATTTCTTTTAACTGATAAAATTATATAGCTATAAAAATTATAAAAGACCATAATTATAATAAACACTCATAAGAATAAAAGAAAAAGAAGACTCCACGTGTTCGGTTCCATAAGAGTATTTTGTCATCATTATAGTATTTTTTTATTATAAAGCAAATAACATGCACGAATTATATAATTCTTGTCCTGTGCGCCGATAATGTAGGAAGACGACTTGAGAGCCTAGCAAGTCGACAGTACTTTTAAGAAGACTTGTAGGTGATTAAACATGTTTTCAATTTGATAACTTCACTAGAAAATTACTAAAAATGTTAATAAATATGTTTCATTTAGTTTCGTAACAGAAAGATAGTTCCTACAAGGGTTTTATCAAAATGTTGTTGAAATTGGATAGCAAGCGTTAGCGACGAGTAGTTTTGACATGGATTCAATCATGAATCACCCCCTTTATCTTGCACAGATATTACTAGAGCTAATACTCCAAGCAAACAGGCAATTACCGATCCATAATTAGAGATAGTTTAGCAAACCCGATTCGGCTTGATTTGTAGGCAGGAGCGAACGCAGCCGAATCACTGATTCACTGTTTGACGGTAATAATTTGATTTCCGGTATTTGATGTATTATCATTGGTTTTGGAGCCAATTTCAAAGGTTATTGGCATTTGAACTGACATCTGTGTCGTGAATAAAGAATCATAATAATATGATTCGAATCTTTCATATTATGGGCCTTTACAGTTGACGCGTATCGCAGGCGTAATTTTGTTATTCCTCTTTGACACGTAGGGACTCTATATAACAAAATCTCAATTTTCAGTTGTTAGGTAAGGGTGAGTATGATTATTAAGAGCCTATTGTGCCCCACTGCATGGCAATGGCTTCCTTTTAATTTTTAGTAAGATGAAATTTGGTGCTCTGGGCACTAAGAACATGTTTTTGTTGTAGGTTAAATGTAATAGTAATTAGAGCGCGACAGCTAAAATGCCTGATGTCAGCCCAAAAAAAAACCACTTAATTTAAAATAAACAATAATTAACAAATAAAACTTGAAATCATTTGTCTTTTTAAAACCTATCATGTGAGTAAAATTAACTATTATTTATTAAACTAATTATTTATTATAATGTTTCTTATCAAATCTAGAGATATAATAAGTGATCACTCTAATTGCCCACACTTTGTAACTCGTATTATTTCCCAATCCCAAAAATAAATTGCTTTTTACAAGCTTTTATTTACTTTCACTTGTCTGTTGTCTGTCTGTCTGTCTGTCTGTCTGTCTGTCTGTCTGTAATCAAATCTTGCAACTTAAATTTGACCCACTTCCCGGTGTCCGATTGAGCTGAAATTTTGCATGCATGCATAAATCGGATGACAATGCAATATTATTATGACATGGAGCTGATCTGATGATGGAGCTGGGAGGTGGTCATAGGAACTCCGTAATAAAACGACGTAACCCCATCGAGTTTGGGCTCATTTGATTCGTCTTGACGAGTACTTTATGGTTATAATAATAAAAGCTTGTTTTTAAAAAGTTTTTTTAATATTTCACTTGTTACGAGTACATTCATAATATTTTCCTCATTTATTTTAAGATTATATTATTAAGTATTATATTAAGTAGAAAATTAAATTTTAGTTGCTTTCATATGAATGGACCAAAAACAGTACTAAGTAGATTTTTAAGAATGGACTGATCAATTGTTGCCACAAAGGTTACGCGCCCTTAGTTCAAGCTTTTCATGTGTCCTTAGATACGAAAGGTTAGAACTAAAAATATATTTGTTAACTTGCTTGAGGCTTACCACCAGCCCGATGGTCAGACGATATTGTCAAGTATGTCGGAAGGAACTGAATGAGACTCACACAGGATCAGAAAGGGTTGCGTGACCATAAGGAGGCCTATACCCCGCAGTGGGTGGATACAGGCTGAATAGATAGATAGATACACTTTTAATCAGAAGGCAAAAGGTAGGTAATCATAAAAATAATAACATATCTATTATAATTATTTTAATAAGATATCATATTCAAATTACCTGTATATCTTCTCCTGCTCGAAGCTCTTGCATAACAGAGCAGCGCTCCGAGGAAGAACAGTGACGACAGCATCTCAGCCCTGCCCACCACACCAGTCACCTACAAAATAAAAATATTATTGAAGTTTTTCCGCGCGTTATACTCGACAAACTGTGAAATTATGACAGGGTTCCGTCATGATGTTCAGTGAAGCCATGGAGAAATTTCTAACCAAGCCAAGCGGTCATTATGACCTTGGCGACACTGTTTTATTCAGTGGGTAATTGGCCACGGCCGAAGAATACCACCAGTTCAATTATTGAACTGGTGGTATGCTTAAAAACTATTTTCATGAATTCTTTGCTTTGCGTCCAATGTTTTTTTTTTCAAAATAAATATTTTTTCTTTTGTGTCAATGGTGCGCTATCTGTTCTTATTTTAATATTCTGTAGATGTTCTCAACTTTGCTATAAAATCTGTAAATATTTTAATTTAAAAAATGAATAAGGAAATTGAATTCAGTCTCGCATTTTGTTAAAGACGTGTTTAATACATTTTTAAATAGGTCGCCTCCTGGAACAATATTAAAAATCTTAAAAGATAAAACGTCTTTTGCAATGTTCAAAGTCGAAACTTGCTTGAAGTTTTTAACAACATTTCTTATGCAAATAGGTGAATGAGAGGAGGGCGCTCGCTTTGTGTTAAGCGATAGTCTGTCCGTTTATTAATGTAGTGTTGACCATAAAAATACCATGAATAAATTAAAAATGATTATTATAATACCTTTTTAATTGCACAATCAATTTCCATTATTAAATATTTTCCAATACAAAATATTTAAGGATTAAAATATGAGTAGATAACAAATGTTTTGTTAGCACGTAAATACATATAACTAGCACTATGAATACTAACCGAAGTATAGATCTTGAAATTAAAACTGCCGTTTGACTAAATTTCTGGAAAATATTGTGGTATAAAAACGCGCTACTCCATTATGAGTTATACCGAGTTATACGTTATACATAAAAACATATATAAAATATACGCGTCAACTTGTAAACCTCCGTTTTTTTCGTGAGTTAAAAATGGTTTCCTACCCAGACGGTATCGCACTGAGTAAAATTCTATCTCCTTTAACTTTAAGAGAAGTAATTTAAAAGAAAAACCCTCGAAAGTAACGTTGACATATTTGTAATGAAGTCGTGAGAGCCGTAGTGGATTCCGCATTCTGAGATTGGGCCACTCTGTGGCCTGTTTGTATTTTATAGGAACCGCCTGACTTATCTTTGAGTTTTTGTTTTTAGTGTTTTATGTTTATAGTTAACAAGCTGCGCCCAGCGGCTTTACCCGCTGTATTGTAGCCTATATGTGTGTGTGTGTGTGTGTGTGTGTGTGTGTGTGTGTTATTACAGGGTCTAAAATAGCTCTATACAAAATTTATACTCAATCGGTCCACCCGTTTAGGCGTGAAGAAATATCAAACATACACCCTTACAGACGTTCACCTTTATAATATTAGTGTGAATATAATACTAACAGAACAGGTTACTATACATATTATTATTTACTTGAAGAGACAAATCCCAATAACATGTACCTATGTGGCTATGTTACCTTCAATATGGCCAAGCCTTCTACATATCTTATAGAAAACAGCTGGGATCCACAGCTTCATATTATGTCTTTCGAAGGATGTGTCTGTGATGTCTTTCGATAGCGTCTAGGAGAAAATGTAGGATTTGAATGGAGCAAAGTCTGTGATGATCTTTGCCCAGCGGTGGCGATACAGGTAAAAGTTAAATATTGAAAGATTTTTTAAGTGAATTAGGCATATCTACTTATGTTATAGAGAACACATAATATAATTATTTTAGTAGGTGAGCTATATTACCCGTGCTACTTTTATCTTTCAATCGAGCAAATAGCGCCCCAAATACTAAAAGCTACTGAAATTCCATAAAACATAGGTGAAACCATTACACCGATAGCATCACGGTGCATTAACTCCGTACGTATTCGATCACTACCGAAAAACCTTTTAAAAAAAACATGCTTTTATATCAGTTACACTGGCAAATACAGGGTTACTTGTGATCACTAGATTTACTTCAAAACGCTAGTATGTGTGAGTAATCATTTTCAACAACTCTGAAATAATTAAAAACTTTTTTCATATTTTTTTTAGTTTGATATAAAATATCACAAAAACAGCTCAACATACGCTTAAATATTTGTTAAGGGAACCTACTAGGTATCCGGACATACAACTGTGAGGGTTCACATTGCTTTTCATACTAATTAAATAGTACCTTGATTTTGTCGCTTTATTATTATATAATTAGAACTTTGAGATTATAATTTTAATCCACTGTAAATATTACGTTTAATACAGGGTATTATTAATAAATAATACAAATTATCAAAAGAGGTGACTATTATGACCCTTTAAGAGAATGACCATTTGTAAAAAGCAACCCTGTATTAACATTTTGTTAATGGCAGTGGAATAAAGCACCGTATCGAAGAAAAACACTGGCCACGTTTGTATGGCCAACCTTTTGTTTCGGAATCCGGTTATTTGCGTAAAACGTTTTATTTCCCGGCCGAATATTAACCGTAGCTACAGCACAAAGTTGGAATATACAGAATGTTTACTTTGTTCGGTTGAAAAACTTATATGTACCTTGGATATGTCCTCCATGTATGTACCTAATAAGTGCAAATTTTACAGGTCTCAGGCGATTTCGATTTTGGAGTGCCTCGAGTGAAGAAAAGTTAATCATGATTTTTAATAATGTTATTTTATTTTTTTACCGTTATAATTTCCATACCTTGTTTTTTCTTTTTAATTTTTTACAGATATACCCTCTGGCTACTTTATTTCGCTAGATAACTGCTACGAGTTTTGTCGGTACTTATATTTAAGTATTTTTAATACAATATTGTGTAGTTGAACAGTTGAGATTTTGACTGCTCTAATGCAAGATCCATTTTAAAGCAAGCATTTATGATGAAATCAGAGGTAAAAACGAAAAAAGTACATAAAACTTAAAAATAATAGAATTTTTGTACCACTTTTGAGGACGTAAAACAAAAATCCACAGGGTTGCCCCTCTGTAAATTCCTATTCTATGAACCTATAGGTACGGTATACGCAGGTCACATTTAGCTGGATCAAACTTAAAGCTTCCAATCCACGGCGGAAATGAAAACGAGGTTCGTCCAATCGTCCATCTAACCGTTGCGCATAAAATTCGTTTTACTGATATTCGTTTTTAGCCGTGGAACAAAGGGGGGCTTATGTTAAGGCCATTTAATTTATACAGGGGTTACTAGAAATCGGTGTTCTCTTAAATTGTTTCTAACATATACATATACGAATAAATACTATTAAATACTTCTTCGTTAGGAAGTCGAATTAGTAAATATAATAATTGAAACGATGTGCTGACGATGGGATATGTATGTGACTGCGACGCGTTTTTATAAAATAGGAAATAATTAAAATGTATACAGACACGGCCAGTGAGATATGATTAGTAATTAGTTAAAATACAGAATAGCAATCGGTTTGCTAGTGTGCCTTCTTATCTTATTTTTAGGTTTAGTTATATTTCCTGTTTAGTATTTTTTCCTAGATTTTAGACAAATAAACATGGGGGGGGGGGGTTTAATAAGTACAAAACTTTGATAATACTTGACATTTTTAACTGCCTAGGAAACAACTAAAATGTGTCGATATAACGCTTAATATCACGGAAGCTTTGTGTCGCACTCGCCCCGTTTAACCTTATACATATTTTAACTTTAGTTAGAATTACTTACCGCTTCAGTGTGTATCGGATGAACCGCAAACAAAATGGCGGCAACAAAACTTGCGAATTCTGGCAGAAACATCGCACACACCCTGCAACAAACAAAAATAAAATAATTACACATTTGTACAGTTTTGCTTTTACATATTTGTGCAAACAAAATTCAGCGAAAAATGCCGTTCGATTCCAGACTCTAATATTCAATATTTATATAGAGATCTGCTTAATTTTCCAAATTTTAATAATGAGTAGAATGGTAATTAAAGTTAAGCCGACCGCAGCCTAAGACTGAGCTAAGTCTACCAAACTTTTTAATCCACGAAAATTAGCTAAGTCAAGACAATCTTGCTTAAACTTTAACCGCGAACTATGCGTAACTTTATAAATTACAGAAACTATTCAAGATGCCACTGCATTTGCTAAAAATATAAATTCGAGTATTAGAGAAGAGTTATGTGACATCAGAATCTCATGAGTAAGAGTCAAGGCCTATAAAATATTGCTTCACTGTCCTGCCCTACATTGCAGTCCAAAATTCCAGTTCCAATTCAGAGTTGGTTGGGAAAGCCAACACACTCGTAATTCAGTGAGAATAAGTGGGTCATTCAGTGACTAAGTTTTATTCGCGGCTTTTGTTTAAGCGTAGGTATTTCTGCAGCGGGTCGATACTCCTGTTTCTGCTGTTGACACTTGGCGATTCTTCAATAACTTTCTTGAGATCTCTCGAGCTGAAGTTGTGGAGGACACTTCGTTTGTTACTTTGTATTTTTAATGGTCGTCACAATGTGGCTTCTGCTTCTTCGCTGGAAGTTTTATGGCGAATAATAGACGAGATTTTTTGCCGACAAAATACGACGTTCTCAGAATTTCATCTTTATCCTTGTGGGATTTCGTACCCCTTCTTTCTCTTACTTTACTCTCTTTTTTCTCTTATTTTAAATGTGTATGCGTAACTCAAGTAAAAACTAAGTAACTGAAGACTG
The DNA here is from genome assembly GCA_947507615.1 of Hemithea aestivaria. Taxonomy (NCBI): domain Eukaryota; kingdom Metazoa; phylum Arthropoda; class Insecta; order Lepidoptera; family Geometridae; genus Hemithea; species Hemithea aestivaria. The sequence continues at coordinate 4,548,105 of OX382328.1, forward strand.
AACTAAGTAGCATGTCATTTTCCAGAGGCCTTTACTATCTACCTTTTCAGGTTAATTTAGGTTGAAATAATGTCTACTGTTTCACTGTTAATCAATACAAAATACAATACATTAAGTCGATTCTATTCCCCCTAGCTAGTTAATTTATATGGCAATGTGGTAATTGTTCATTAAATTACCGATTATTAAAAACGTTTTCAAATTTATTCAATGGTACAAATAATATAAATCAAAATAAATGTCAAAAGTAAATAATAACTTATGTTGAATCCAATCAACCGGCACAAATTCACATTTTAACACAAGTTTTTAAAATACGTCATTAAATAGGTAATTAACACGACATTAAACTTTTCATAATGATACAAATAAAAACAACTATAAACACACAAAATAACTACAAAGTATCGTGATGTAATTTTACAGAATATTTATGAAAATAACTCTCTAATTCCGGGAACATTTTGGGGTTAATTTAGTTTAGGATGCGTGCAAAAGTAGATATTTTCAACACGCATAGCATGTGAGACATGAAAGTGTTTTAGAATAGACAACATTTATGGTAATAGTGGAATGCAAAAGTATGGGAACTTGTTTTTTGGCAAGTGAATGACACGAAGGCATTTGTCTGATGCTTAATGATACACCTACTCCACAGTCAATAAAATCTTTAGGAGACACGTAATAGTGCATTAGACTCGCATGATACTCAGACATTAATGGTTATTGTTTTTATTTTTTACAGGTTGATGTTAAGCGACAATGTAACCGTTGTTGGTAGAAGACTAAACCAAGAAGGCGGGATAAACCCCTACCTAGCTTCACTGAACATCAAACCGGAATACAATCCATTTCATGTCATATGATACCTCATAAGAAAAAAAACAAAAAGTTATTCTTTATTATTTTTTTAAATTTTTCCAAAAAAACTTCCCAACAGCAAGTTTAGCAAACCTACAATTTTAAAATGCACTTTTCCCAATTTTCGGAATCAGCACGAAGTTTTTCCCTCAAGCTGCAACGTTCGATGACAATAATTGGTCAAGTTTATCCACAGGTGCGGTGAGGTTGTGGAGACAGGACGTAAACACTAAGAAACAGTATTTTAGCTTAATTTTATAAATATTTTTTGCTACATCCTACTAATTTTATAGACGCATAAATTATAAGAGTCGAGCCTAGCTTCGATTTTTATATCCGTGAGTTTAGTCGGTATATTTGCATAGTTAATATTATAAAGTTTGTAAGAATGTATGCGAGTTCTTTTATGTTGTATCAATAAAGCGTTATCTATCTATCTATATATCTATGTCGTATGTATGTATGTTTGTTTCCCTATCACGTCTAAACGAGTTAACCGATTGAGCTTAAATTTGGTATAGAGATAGCTCAGACCCTGGAATAATATTTATTTAAGCTACTGACTACTGAGTATACATTTTGGTGTTGGAACGATTTTAAGATTTTTACCTTTACGATGCATTAAATTGATTTACACATTAAAGTAAAGTCTTTTCCTTAGTAAAGCTGATGGAAATTAATAAGGGAGTTAATTGGTAAGGAGATAACATTATGACGAAGTGTAGGTATTGTGCCTCTAGTGTTGAGTATCTTATCTTATCTTATATAGGGGGCTGACGAAGTCAGCAACACATCAACCCATTGGGATCTATTGTGTTCACCCCTTGCCTACCGTTTCTTACTCCTCGAAGAAGTGGTTTATTAGAGTGGTGATCCCACTAAGGGAAAGAAACCTGTACTCCTCCGGTTTGGGGTACGCTGTCCCAAGGAGGCTCATGCGTTTCGTAGCTAGTACGTCGCATTCGCATAAAATATGCTCCATGGTTTCTGTACCCTTGCCACAGGCTCTACAATCGTTTGTTGTAGTGAGCCTCATTTTGAACAGTATGTCGTTGGTTTCATAATGCCCAGTTAAGGCACCAATGATTGCTCTTCCTTTGTTTCTTCCATGATTCAGAATGAATTTAGAAGCACCTTTGTAGCTGTTACCTAGGAATTTCTTCGAATGTCTCAGCCCTTGACTGTTTTCCCACTCTTGCGTGTGTCTTAAATCAGCATATTCCTTTATGGCCATATTGATGGTGCATGCAGGCAAGCCCATACTAGGTTCAGATCCATGCATAGCATTTGCTGATCCCCTTCTAGCAAGCTCATCAGCCTTCTCATTCCCTTCTATACCTACATGGCCAGGTACCCAAACTAGTCGTACTGTGTTGCTGCGGCCTAATTTATTAAGGGCCTTCACAGCATCCAGGACCAGTTTCGAGCTGACTCTGCAGGAATTTAGGGCCTTTAGTGACGCTTGACTGTCACTGAGAATGTAGATGATCTTATCTTTTACATTCCTCCTTATGTTTTCTTTAGCGCATGCTATAATAGCATACATCTCTGTCTGAAAGACGGTAGTGTATTGACCCAGACTGTTCCAGAGTTGGATAGTTTCCGAGTATATACCTGCCCCTGTACCGGATCCGGTTTTTGAACCATCCGTGTACCATATGCAGCATTCTGCGTCTTGTGTGCGTAGTTGCTGCTTCCAGTCTTTCCTTGAGGGAACATGTATTTTGAAATTCCTTTTGAAGATTTTAATGTGCGGCATTACGTCGCTGATCATACTCGTCTTCCTTTGTAGCTCTTCATTGAGCTTCATTTTTGTGTGCCTTGTTGTTGGCCTATTAAAGTCATGAACTCCTGTAGCTTGGAGTCTGTATAAGGCTTTGATTGCCTCCTGTTGAATGATTAGATGAAGAGGTTTAAGGTTTAGGATTCTATCTAGCGCCTTACTGGGCGTAGTCTTAAACGCTCCTGTGTTGAGTATACAAAATTATTAAAGTCGTTAAATGAATAATGAAACTGCTTACAATAAGTAACTATTCCCAGTTCCCACCAAGAACAATGACTAATTGAGACTAACGCTAAGGTGGCCCCAACTTCTCCCGGACAGAATTAAAGCACTCGTTAGCAACTTTTTGCGCTCCGGACGAAATCTCCGGGAACTTCGGGAAAAAACATTTATAGGTAGTTGGGACGTAATGAGCCCCTCAAGTGACTTGATAGTTGGTAACTTCTTGCGATAATTTTAGTGTAAAAAACGTATGCATTTTTGCTTCAAGGGGCGTCCACTCAGATAAGTAATGAATCACTCGACTAGACTTATTCTAGTGTCTAGGTTATGCTCGCGGCTTCGCTCAATATCTCAATATCTATGCTACATACAAAACTCATCATCATCATAGGCCTTGTAACATCTACCTATATATAAGATGGTCTAAGTAGCGGCACTTCTTTTGATGGCTGAACAAGCCTGAAGAAGACTTGCAAAATATCTCAATAACGGTAAGAGGAGGACAGATAAAACAATTTATTCCGATCTGTCACCCTGCTATTTTCCTAGGTGGACAGATGAGAAATAAATATTTTTATGTTGTCTTTTTTTCCTATAATATGTCTTCCCCACTAGGAAGAAATATTATGGGATCAGAGATAGTTGTCGCAAATTTCCGCACGAAGTGTCAAATTCACATAGGAAAAGTGCTTTAGTGTTATGTTTAAAAATTTGACACTACTGCGGATATTTGCGCCATCCTCAGTGTTTCTCGAATGCTATAACGTGGGTTTGTTCAAACTAAGAGTGAACAGGTTTGAACTGAACAAGCGTGCTACAATTTCGACTGCATCGTCACTTACCAACATGTGAGATTGTGGTCAAACGCTTGTTTAGTTTGCTATAAAAAAAGCCTACCTTACTAATTATACGAAAACATTTACATTCTTTCATACTCGTATTAATAGAATAACAAGCAAACAAAACCGTTAACAATAAACGATATTACACTTACCATTATTAAAGTTGTTAAATATTGGTATATTGGTATAATTACTGTAATTCAAAGCAAAACTAGCTATTCTTTAACAGAATTTCATTAACTAAATAGCATTCTATTATTCAAGTAAACAATGGATTGGGTTCGACAGAACGATTTATTTTAGAGTTAAAACGTTAATGTGAATTCTATTTGAGCTGATAAATAACTGAAAAAATTGCCAGTAAAAATGTTTATGTCAGTAGTTGGACATTCGCATTTGTTAAATAGACACGTAGTTTATTTGTTGCTTACTCGTATTTTTTAAATCTCTGAGCGTCAGTAGGTCCAATTACCAACTTTCGAAGTATCTACTAGTAGAATTGACGAAAAAAGTAAAAGTAATTGCCAATGTAAGAAAATAATATGAATATTTATTTTTTAAAATCTACTGTCTTTCGGACTGAAGTGAAATGTTAGCAGCGAAATTACTGGACATAAAGAGATTCAACCACTAACAAGTGAAATTTTTAAAACCCTTTTTAAAAACAAGCTTTTATTATGATTACCATTTAGCATCATAAAGTACTCATCAAGACGAATCAAATGAGCCCAAACTCGATGGGGTTGCGTCATTTAATAACGGAGTTCCTATGGCCACCTTCCAGCTCCATCATCAGATCTGCTCGATGTCATAAAAATATTGCATTGTCATCCAATATATACATGCATGCCAAATTTCACTTCAATCAGAAATCGGGAAGTGTATTAAATTAAACTTTCAAGATTTGATTACAGACAGACAGACAGTCAACAGACAGCTGAAAGTAAATAAAAGCTTGTAATATCTGATGTGATAGGCACAGTGCAGTGCCAGGGAGAAATTTGTGGGTGGCACTATGTACATAATATGTATGTGGTGTATATGGACAATCATTATGAGAGCATCTGATTTGCTTGTTTTAGTGCTTTTAATACCATTAAAAAATCGGATATATTTCAGCTTCAGTTCTCATTAATGTACTCTTACCGGTTGCCCTTACTGACTTTGGGTTTATTTTTCTCTCGCATTGAAATAAAAAAAAATACTCGAATACGTTCTCTTTCATACGTAGTATTTTCAGGGCGCTCTAATTTTGGGGTACGCAAAAACTGTTTGCATTTTGTTTCAATAGCATGAAATACAACAGAGCGCCAGGGATTTGTATGGGCTTTGTATAACTTTTGAACGAGTCCAGGTCACGGACTAATATGAGCTGGATGAACTAGGTTAAAAACCGGCGCTACACTTCGCGCAAGTAATGATTGTGCGAAGAATTCTCATAAAAAGTGAGTTTGATATTTTGTTTTGTTAAAAACTACTTTGTATTTTTAATTACTTTGCGTGAAGGTTTGTGAGAAGTGGGGCTGGCCTATTATAGTACAAAGATTACACTTTATAAAAAACACAACAACATCACTATACAAAAAATCTAATGCGGTTATTGATATATAATTTTAGTGTAAATTAGCGGTCTAATCGTTTATAGCGATGTCTTCCATGATGCAAACGAAAATATTTAATTCACATGAGAAGATCAGTCTTTTCTGAACGATCTCATCACGCAAAATAGATAAAAAATTTACAATGAATTATACTTGTAAGTACATTACGTCATGAGGTCATCTCCAATAAAATGAAAATTGAAATATGCCAGCACCTTCTATTCTGTAGGTCCATATCATAATTCCTCCTACGCAGGGGAAAATGTATCTTATTACAAAGAACATACAGTACATTTCACCCTAAACGGTTAGTTTGTAAAGGTGCTTCCCACTCAGCAAGGTGTCAAACGTTCGGAAACTACATCAGCATCGCTGCACCCGCTGAACTTTTCGACACGACATCGAAAGCCGAGTAACGAACTGTTAACTTTGTATTTAACAAGCGTAAACTTCTGCTTGACATACAGTTTATGCTATCTGCAAATATACTAGGGACAGGCACAGGTTAAGAGTAAATATTATTTTAAATAACGTTTTGAACGAGCTGGACTCCTTTTTTCCCAATTGGAAAACCATGGCCCTTGCACGTGAGGAATGGAAGGAGGGAAGGGAGGCCTTTGCCCTGCAGTGGGACGATAATGGCTAAAATAAATAATAACGTTTTGAAATAATTGACCTTGCGACGAACCATATATGGCACGAGATTTCTGCAGGTTCGGTGGTCAGTACCACGGATGTTGACAGTTGATGATACACTTATTCTAGGAGATAAGATGGAAAATGACCTTGAAGCGTTTTAAGGGGAGTTCATGTGCGTGTGTACGTCAAGACGAAGTTTGGGAAGTTAAGCAAAATCAGGAATATAATATTAGCTTTGTTCTTTGGCTAGAGTATACCAAAGTGGACTGCACTTGCAATGAGAATATGGATATTTAAGTTTATCCTACTCTTCTAATACTAACTATATAACGCGCGAGTTTGTATGGATGAATATTATAAAAATGGGTGGATTTTGTTACTCTTTCACGCCTAAATGGCTGGACCCCATTAGTTACGTAGGAAGCCTATTTTACAAGTTACTTTCAGCGAGTAAAACCGCTAAGCGCAGCTAGTAAACGCACCATAGTTTATATACATATGAATTATATAAACGTGTAGGTAGAAATAAGGTACATAATATAGTAAGGCAATATACATATATAGTAGGTCTGGTTTCGACAAACGTTCAAACCGCAACACAATCAATCAAATCAGGACAATACGAGTACAATCTGGGCATACATTACTCATCTGTTTTCGAATCTACAACCGATCAATATATACAATACAATAGGTATATCATTGGAATGTAGTATCTAAAGTTGTACGAAAGGTTGCTGGAGTCAGTTCTAGAAAAGACAGGAGACCATTTTATGGAAAAAAATTACATTATTTTATTGCAAATCAAAAAAAATAAGTAATATTAATTTAGTGACACTATCTTTGAACGCAACAACGCCTTGTAACTTTGATTACGTGCGAGGGAATTTACGCTAATCATTTTGCGGTAAATTCTTTTTTTTCTGTACGAGTTCAATTCAAAAACAATGGATGAGATCGCTAAGATCTTATCCCTGTTATGTTTAATGTGTAGTAACTAACCGTAACAAGTCAACTCGTATAATGATTTTCGATTTCGAAATCAGTATCAATTCGGCGACGTAACTACAGAGTTTTAATTAACAAATGGCTTAATTATTTCGACAGCGATACTCTTCCGTTATGAGTAAATTTATTACGAAATGTAATTAATTACTCGCATGTGAAGATAAGACAAAGGACCGACGTAATTAAGGGCGGGTTATGAGTTTATGACGCGGGTGCGGCGTGGGCGCTATGAAAAACTAATTTAACTGTGTGGCAAAAACTTCCACGGATTTCTCGCAGATGAGGCTCGCTTCATTACTTTGTGAATGGGCAAAAAACATATTCCGTCCAACCCTCCGCACTTTCGCTATAGTCAAGTTGGCACTCTCAACTTTTGGCCTATTTATAAATCTTACTTTTCTCGAGTTTGACGTTCTAATTAATTTACACACGCTCAACTTTTAACTTTCCGAGTTTACGGAGATCATTGTTGTTTAATTTATTCGTCAAATAAAATTATTACTTTAGCAGTATTATGAACTTCAGTTCATTAATGATGTAAAATTCTCGGAGGAAAAAACCTGGAAGAAGACGTACTAATATAAGTTGTTTAAAATGGAAAACGTAAATATGGTTTTAGACGGAGATAGGAGTTGGCACCGCAAAAAGAAGAAAAGCAGTCGAGTAAGCTTTAGAACTTTATAATATTAGTTCAAAACTGATATAAACTTTCTAGTAAAACATGCATCGAGTAAAATAGGAGTAGTACGACGTCCGCATGCAAACTGAAACCAGCAATGAATTTGAAAGTAATTCCATTATGAGTTGCGAACATTTTACGAGTTCAAAATAATGTGGGGCCTACAACTTTCCCGCAACACTAATGTGATTGGCCGCTAAGCACATTTACAACTTTTGAGTGGCGTAAACAACTTGTTTGTTGACTTTAATTTGAATAGATTGGCTATTGAACCATTATCGAAATATACGTAGGTTGAAAAGTTAGCAGAATTTAACCAGTCTTATATTGCAGGTCGTTTCTATGGACGTCAGAAAAAGTTTGTTGGTTGGCATTTGTATATGTAATTTTGAAACAGCTTGTCTTTACTGGTACTTGTGTACTGGGGTTGAGAGATTTTTTGGTAAATACGAGCAAGTTAAAGTTTGGCGTGCTTGATATTAATGGTGTTAGGTTTAAAATTGAATTTTAGCTGTTTGATCGTAACTTCGTATAATATATTTTGATAATCTGTAATTTACGTATAGAGCTTTCCAAGAAATATATTTAAGGAGGAAATGACGGAATGAAGGCATATGAAACCATTAAAAGGGCAAACAAGAATAAAATTTACACCTGAATTAAAACAAGAAAGCTAACAAGTGAATTAAATTAAAAATATAAAAAACCCCCAACACAACGCTTTCAAAATATGTAATTCGCGGATTTGAGGTGGCGGCCATCTTGGATTTTAAATTTGTTATAGTGCGTTGTATTTTACTAGTCAAGCCCTTTCATTTGATACCCATATTGATGGGGTCGTGGAAGAAAAAAGTTATCCGCCATTTTGTAGTGGCGGCCATCTTAGACCGATTTCCACCAAACATAGCTAAAAACACTCTCGACTAACTCTACTTTCAAACAAAAAAAATTAAATCAAAATCCGTTCGGGAGATACGATGCCACAGACAGACACACAGACAGACAGACACGTCAAACTTATAACACCCCGTCGTTTTTGCGTCGGGGGTTAAAAATAAACCCTAACTGAAAACTGCCTTGGACGAGAATTTCGTAATAGTCCTAGAATTTCTCTTATTTCAACAGCAAAATTAAGCTAAGCAAGTTATTTAGTGCTGTTTAAAACTACATTTATGTGTATTAAACTGGAATGGAAATGTTAATGAGGACTCGAAAATCGTTAATGGGATTATACCGACAAATAGGATAGCAGGCTCGGGCCGGCTAAGTTTGCGGCCGCACCAAGCATACGATAATTAGCAGGGTTAGGTTAGGAAGCTGATTAAAATAGGATTAACTGAATTCTATTGCATAATATACGCTCACAACTACCTTAATTATGCAAATAAATATTCTGAGGATGTTCCGAAAGCCGAGCGATTAAGGTTGTATAAGTTTCGGCTTAAGGATAATTAGTTTTTATTTTTTTATATTTGCAGATGAAAGAGAGAAGTTCGACGCTCCATTGCTTTATTCTACTAATATTAGAGGTACTTATAAACGAAAGTTTGTAATAATGTACACAAATATTCTTGCGAAATTTCATGTTTGTTACTTTTCACTTAGAGATGAAAGATTGAGCTGGAATTCGATAAATAGCTTAGACCCTGGAATTAATATACAGGTAACAGCGGGTAAAACTGGGAGCTAGTATACAGTAAACATCTACTTTTTATGCATTATACCAGTGCACAAATTTACATACATAAAACCAAAGCTTATCTACTCACTTAACATTAACACGACTCTTGATCTTACATTATATTTCGTGTCTACTCATTAACGCCAATATCTCCAGTTATTGCACTTCTAACACGAAAGCAATTAAGCCGGTATAAAGTTTTGTTAAATTAAACCTGGCCCCATCCCGCTTTAATTCAAAATCGATCAGCTATTTCAGATTAAGAGTTGGATAGTTTCCAAAGCGTATCTCGGGGGAATCTTGCTATATTGTCATAAGGATTTAATGGTTTCATTTATAGGAAACTTATGTGCTTAATTGCATTACCGAGATAAACGTATCTCATTAAGACCGCCAATTGTTACACTGTTTATATTCGTATTACAAATTGTATTTGGTTCTAGGTTCTTGTAAGTTGTTTCAGTAAAGAGTAATCTAAACTATCACATTTAACAATGATTCTACTGATAGATCTCAGTGGGTTAAATGGGTAAGGTTGACACATTGCATTTCTTAACATCGTCATACGCGGTTAAGATATGCGACAAAGAGAAATGCGTTTTAAATTTACTAATGCTATCTGGGGGCACGGCAGTGCCCCCGCCAAGTCGAGCAAAAAAAGCGGCACGGCCGTACCATCCTTTTCTGGAAGCAGTTCAGACCATTTTCGACCCCCTATAACTTCGTTGTGGAAAAAACTAGACGCTTCAATTTTTAACAACCGAGTATGCATTGTATAAACACGATTTATTCCAAATTTCGTTCAATTTGAACTAGTCGTTTAAAAATTATAACTAGTCAAAGTTTTGTAATTTTGTCACTCACTCACTCACTCACTCACTCACTCACTCACTGACCGATCATCAAAAGTCTAAGGCACTTCTAGCAAACATAGAAGGTTCAAACTTGGTATATACTTAGAGTTTATTGTATAAACCATAGGAAAACTAAAAAAACATGCAATTTCGGTCTAGTTTTCGAGATACATAAACTGCATAAATAATCCTGTATAAATGTGTAGGATTACAAAGTTACATTTGCAGTCAACGGTAAAAATTGCATAAAATCCCAATATTAATGCCATAATATATATGCCTAGTATATAGCCCTACTAGAATCACTCTTTCAACTGCAAGTTGCATTGATAATATATTCTGTAATTGTAGCGTAACCCATAAGTCTATTATACATTCTTTAAGTTCTGACCATACTGGGCAAACTATTGCAGTCCCACACTCACTAGCAAATAAGAAGAAAGAAGTAATGATACGTAGAATAAGAGATGAAAATATTCAGGTATTTAAACAAAGCATAGATAATGAGTTATCGCAAATTGGTATTGGTGGGATGGATGATACAAATATTCTTTATAGTAAAATCGTAGAAGCTATTAAACAGAAATTTGAACAACTTTTTCCAAAAATATGTAAGAAAATTAATCTTAAGATGACATTTAATGAATGGGCAACTAAAGGTATTAGGGTTAGTCGGGATATCATGTATGATCTCTATAATGAAAAAGCCAAAAGTAAGGATGAAAACTTTATTAATTATGTACGTAAATACAGTAAAATGTTTAAAAATGTTTGTAGACAAGCTAAAACTCTATTTATTTTAAATAAAATAAAAAATTCTAATAATGTAGTAAAATCAGTCTGGTCAATTATTAAAACTGAAACAGGGAAAAGTAATAATCATGACAATAATTTAAACATAATACATGAAGAGAAAAAAATTACAGATAAAACTGATATTGCAAACCTTTTTGTTAATTATTTTACCAATATACCGCATGAGGTGACCAAATCACTCACTGATACATGTTCAATCGCAGCTTCTAAAATTCTACTGTCTAATGTTGAGAAATGTCCCAAGACTTTCAATTTTACCCATGTAACTAGCACAATGATTATCAAAACCTTTAAGTCTTTGAGGAAGACATCGTCGGAGGATCTTTGGGGATTATCAGTTAAGTTCACCAATAATTTCATTGAAGTCCTGGCGCCCCACTTAGCTCTAGTTTTTAATAAATCTGTGGATAGTGGCATTTTTCCTCATCTAATGAAATCTAGTAAAGTCATTCCCCTCTATAAAAATGGTAGTAAAAAAGAAATGTCTAATTATAGGCCAATATCAATTTTACCGGTAATGAGCAAAATTTTCGAAAAGATAATGTTTACACAATTAATTGCATTTTTCAACTGTAATCAATTACTGTACAAAAAACAATTCGGCTTCACCAAGGGTTGTTCAACTATTGATGCTGCTGTAAATCTAGTAGAGTATATCTATGATTCTTGGAATTCATATAAAGACGCAGTCGGGGTGTTTTGTGATTTATCGAAGGCCTTCGACTGCGTTAATCATGATTTACTTTTGGAAAAACTAAATCATTATGGGATAAGGGATAATGCACTAAAACTTTTGAATTCATATCTCAGTACTCGAACACAGACTGTAGACATAAATGGAGTGCTTTCAAATGACCTACCAGTGTCAATAGGAGTGCCACAAGGCTCTATTTTAGGCCCATTTCTCTTCTTAATTTATATGAATGATCTTCCCTTGTACGCGAGTAAATTTTGTAATATTATACTGTTTGCTGATGACACGTCCCTTCTTTTTAATTTAAAGAGAAAGGACGTGGCTGATGCCACAAAAGATATAAATGAATCCCTAGGTAAGATACATGAATGGTTCAATGTCAATCGCCTTTTGCTAAACACAAAGAAGACTAAATGTGTAAAATTCTCCTTAGTTAATGCTCTATATAATCGCGATACCCCTGAGATCTGTATTTCAAATAATAAACTTGACATATCAAAAAACACAACATTCTTGGGTTTGACATTGGACTCTAAACTAACTTGGACTGATCATATAGGGGAGCTTGCTGGTAAACTAAGTTCAGCTGCATATGCAGTGCGTAAAATAAGAGAGTTAACAGACGTTAAAACAGCCAGAATTGTCTATTTTAGTTACTTCCATTCATTAATGTCCTATGGAATCCTCTTATGGGGCAATGCAGCCAATGCAAACAGCATTTTCATCTTACAAAAAAGAGCAGTGAGATCCATATATGGTTTGGGTCCAAGAGAGTCTTTAAGAGAACGTTTTAAATCAGTGGGTATTTTGACTATGCCATGTCTTTATATATTTTTGAATATCATGTATGTACGGAAAAATAAACATAAATTCAAGTGTCATAACAATAAAATTGAAACTAGATCTAAATTTAAATTAGTAATACCAGCCCATAGATTAGCAAAAATTAATAAATCTTTTGTTATTAACAGTATAAGATTCTATAATGTGTTGCCTGATTGTATTTTAAATCTTAATGAAAAACATTTCAAACTCAAAGTGAAAAAAATACTTATGGAAAAAGCTTACTATTGTATCCAAGATTTTATTGCTGACAAAGCCTATTGGCTGAAATTACAATTGTAATATTATATCTATGTAACTGACGCACATAAGTGCATTTTGTATGCCTATATGGAAATAAAGAACTTGAACTTGAACTTGAACTTGCCGTAATAATGTATAAAGCCAGGGAGGGATTATCCCGCCTTCTAGGTTTAGTCTGCTCCCATCTACGGGCGTCGTCACTTAAGATCAGGCGATATCGTGGGCAAAGGCTAACCTATAACGAATAAAAAAAAACAAAAAGTAGTGATTGCCACCAAAAACATAACTTGTAAAAAAAACCAAGTCTCGCAACTGCAGTTCTTCTACCGTAAAAAGTTGTGAGATCCATGTACTACCACGTCGGTAAAATCTTTTGTGTTTTAAATTAATAGATTGACTTGGCAATCGCACTATTATGTCGGTATATTACTTGAGAGATACATTGTTGTGTTTTCATGCGATGGCCAAGTCGATCTATTGATTTAAAACACAAAAGATTTTACCGACTTGGTAGTACATGGATCTCACAACTTTTTACGGTAGAAGAACTGCAGTTGCGAGACTTGGTATTTTTTACAAGTTATGTTTTTGGTGGCATATATTTATTATTACACTAAACGATTTGTGAGTATTTAGACGGACGCGGGCGCCGCGCCGGCGCGTAACCGCAGTTGCTCCCTGAAGAAGATCCTCGTACAGGATCGAAACGGTCGGCATGAAGCCGATATACAAGTGAGTCAAAAATATCTCTTGGAAAATTTTATGTCGGTTTATAATTATCGTCACCAGTCCTAGTTAAGCCAAGCCCCAGGAAGTCAACTTTTTCAGAACGCCCCAGTTCTGAAAAAGTTGACTTCCTATTTGAAGGCAAAGCTGATAGTTCCATTATTAATAATTAATCAGTCAGCAACTACTTACAAAGCCGCTTTGCCTGTCGCCAGCCAGAAATTATTAATGAAGGACACTTTATTTTTTAACAATCGATTTTGGTGTTGCGAAACAACTCGGGAAACTTCTACGATTCTATGAATAAAGAAAGATCCTAATTGTTAATTATTTTATTTAATGATGAACTGACGTATCGTACAGTCTTAGACATTTTTTAAAAAGAGTGATGTTACTTTCTTAACACTGTACAGCACATAAAATTATATAATATAGGTACTTTACAAGAAATAATACCCAGCTTGGTTGCGATATACTAAGTCATATTATGTTATTAAGCTTAGGTAGCAGTAGAAACTGTGTTTTAACGTTATTCTTAGATTTTTCATGGTTTTTGAGTTAAAAAAATTGTATATTGCTGGTTTCTTAGATAGTGTTATTAATAATTTTTCACATCAATGGATCCTGTCTTAGTGAGACAAACAAAATTATATATTTGTTCAGTGAACCTAATAAAGAAGTTAAGCGTTTAGTTAGTTTTAAATTTCCATTATCCACCAAATAGAATGTTCAAACGTTGAAGAGAATGCAAGTTTAAGTCTGGACGTTCTACAAAAAATTTCAGAAACATACGAGACAGAGTCAGTCATAAAAATCACATCATCTAAACACAACCTATTTCAGTCATTTACCATTCCAGGAAGTATGAAAGGCGATTGACGTTCAATAATTAAAGTTTACCCTCCAAATGACGCTTCCAATCTAATTACCTGGCCAGATGGCTTCGTGAATGGGAAATGAAAGCACTGTTCAATTTGCCATCGATTGTGACACGCTAAGAGCGCTACGGTGTTTGTTGAAGTGTAAATGTAATAAGAAAATGTGTTTACTATGACTATAGTTACCTGTTTATGTAAATAGGTATATTACTTTTTGGATTCTGGCATTAAAATGTACTTAAATGGGAGAAAACCTACGAAAATGAACACAAAAAAATTATTCATGTACAGTTAGGTACAATTGCATTTCTACAGATGATTCAGCATGACTAGCATAGCAATAATTATAGTAAGCGTAACTTATTAAACAAATTAGATAATTTTTAATTTTTTTTCTCATTTAATACTAACCACATAATACATAGGAACAAACATAATATAATATTATGATGTGTCCTAGGGGAGTGGATAAAGATATGACGGATGATAGAGCAGAATGGAGGAGAAAAACATGTTGTGCCTACCCTACCTAGTGTGGGATAAGGGCAGGAAGATGATGATGATACATATTATGATGATGATTTTCGTTACTTTTTAACATGTCTGGTGGTATGGATAGCTCACATAAAGGTATCTTAGCTAATGTAACCTAGTTTCAGGCAATGCTATTGGATTTAAGTTTACTGTAACCGTGTAATGTAGCGTTGCCCATGTTCAGCAATGGATGTCTTCCAGTTGATGGTGATAACTCTTGGGTTAATTAAATCGAAATGATAGCTCCGTGACGTCACAAACAGGAAGCCGGTAATTGGCAGAGCATTGTAGTGAATAATTAACGTGTACGACTCGAACCCACACGCTGGTAGTAAAAAAAGAAACCGCGCTTCGTAAAGATAATCTGACGCCGTGCCGTGCAATTAATACTAAAGAATACTTTTCCCGATTCGATTAGTGAGAAAATTTCGAGGTGTTCGTATGTCTCTATATTTTGGTACCAGGTAATCAGTTATATTATATAAACTGTAAATTTATAGTATTTGAATATAGTTTAATTTTTCTTTTTTATGCCTTTTTTATACCCGTACTATTATGACAAGCATACCCCCCGGCCTTATTATGGTCATCGCTTACCGCGGAAACCTACAACACCAGGCGGTATTGCGAATATTTTGTCAAGATGTATTTGCTCATTTTGGCCAAAACAGTTAAGAAAAATAAGCATTCTTGATAATTAATCAAATTGTGACTGATTGATACGTCAATGTATGGTTGTAAAGAATCCTCTTTTTGAAGAGACCAATGGTTTGGTCGCGGTATCTGCATTTTACCAATAGTCCGTGATCAAGCGAATGATCACTGTGACCTTACAATTAAAAGTTTCCTATTTAATTAACGATTAAGGGTTAACGAATTCAGCAAATTGGACTTTGCATTAATCGAAGTACGAACGATAATTATTATGAAAACCAGATGCTGATGTCACTGAGTAATTAATTTGTTGGGTTTTTAATTGATCTTCGCAGAATTTATTATTACCGTGTTTTTAACTTTATGTTATTTAAAACCTTCGTTTTCAACGAAATATATAGCTACTCGTATATACATATTATATACACAAGTAAAAGAAGGAAATATTGTCAGTTTTAGTTGTTGTTCAACGTACTAGTTTTGCCCAAACACCTAGCACAAATATAATATTTAAGTTAGTATTAATTCAACAGTTTAAGCGTGAAAGTGTAACAAAAATAGAAAGTCTATAATTTTGAAAATAATTCGTAATATTGAAATACCCAATATATTGCAATATTCTCCTCTCCCTGCACGGTTGTCTGGAAGAGATCGCTTTTAGCGAGAAGACCGAGAATTGTAACACATAGATTATGATATTGTGTTTTATTTTTAAGTTTATTTCTGTATATTTTTCCGTGTTCCAATAAAGAGTTATCTATCTATCTATCTACCCAGTATTTCTCATAATACTACACACACTAGGCACTTTGTATCATAATAAGGCCAATCATGATTGTCAATAGAGACTATCATTAGACATGTAAAAATATAATATACATATTATTATCTATATAAAAATATAATAAATATTGTGCGTACATTTTATTCAACATAAATATATATTTTCGCTATAGATACAGTTAAATCCACTGCAACATTTTCACTAGATAAAATGTGAAGCAACAGGATCTTGAATCTAGCTCTTGAAAGAGGGAATATTCCTTATTTCCTCCTTATGTAGCTCCTTATGAATATGATACGTAATAAGGATTCCTTCACGGAAGATATTGCGTTTTGTAGTGTTATGATAACATCGAATTAGTGGAAAAGGCGAGGGTATAACAAAATGTAGGATATTTTAAGATACGACATGTATATTATTAGGGTTTTATTTTATAAATAGGTAGAGGGGAATATTTATTAGGTTATTGTTTATTATTTATTTTGTCACTATTTGTTTCCCTTTAACAAACTTTACAAAGAGTACGGAAAATTTTAAACTCGACTTCGTAAGCCAAATTAAAATCGGTTTTAGATATTTTAAATGCACTTGTATTTGTACTTGTATTGGTCGAGAATAACACCTTCGTTTATTAGGTCATACAATAGATGTCTGAGACTGCGATTTTATTCTTTGGACGACATCCCGACAAATTGTCGCGCAACGCCCGCGACGTTACTTTAACAAACATTAGTTTAACAATTTCTTATTCGATAGTAATTTGATTTAAAAAATTTGATTATCGGAAGATCAAGTTGCTTGATACACGAAGAGGCTTCTCATATTACAGCGACTAAAATTGGGTCAGCGGGTCTTAATCAGGCAAACGTCGCGCTCATCTCATCTCCCGCTTAAAAAGGAATTCGCACCAGAATACACTTTATCTCAAATTAATAATCAAATTTCTTTGCCTTATTAAGCCGTACTGTTGAAGAGCTCGTTCTAATCCAGGATGAAGGGGCGAGAGCAAACATAATCTACCCCAAGCATACTCGTATACTTAGATTAAAATAAAAGGAAAGATACGGTACGCGCTATCGCTACTTTAGCTAGTAGGTAATGGCAATTAATGCTATTTTTCATTAATTTCATTAATATGCTAATTTTCATGTCTTAACATGTGTTTCGTTCTTGTTTTCTTTTTTTTTGTCAATCTATTGCTATGCTATTTGCTAAGAGATATTTAAATTTGATAATGAATAGCTGCGAAATGCTAAATTTCATTGGCGCGTTTTCATATTATTATTTCGCATGTATTGCTATTAAATTAGAAATAATTTATTTTAGCAACTACAATTAATTTGATTACGAACTAATTGGACTTAAGCTATTAAATAGTATTGCTGATGCATATTATTCCAACACTAGCTATAGCCAAACTTGGGCCTGCAGAGTCGAAAAGTGTCGGTTGCCGTTCCGAAGTAAAAAATTGTGTGCATGAACTTAATTGGAGCCGTCCATTTGCGAGACGCCAGTACCGTACCTTCTCTATTTATTTTTATCTAAGCTCGCATACCTACGTACTCATCCAATTAATACTTTCTTCCTTATTCAATCCCATTTGCCTGCTCACAGTCATCGACCTTTCCCCTTCGATTAGGTATCTAGTCTTATCGCTTTACGACTTTCCACTCTCTTGTATTAACGTAAAGGGCGCTCGAACTTAGGTAACTATTTATACAGAGTGTTGTTTTAAGGCTGGTGTTTGAACGGTCTATTGAGTTATTTTTGCCTAATTTAGTGAATGTTGTAACAAGATTACCTATCAAGTAAGATATTGTATAAGTAAGCTATGTAGAGCTAACAACGAATTTATTATAGCAACGCATCTTAGAAAATGAGCCTCCTTGGGACAGCGTATCCCAAACCGGAGGAGTACAAGTTTCTTCCTCTTAGTGGGATCACCACTTTAATTAACCACTTCGAAGAGTAAGAAACGGTAGGCAAGGGGTAACACAATAGATCCCAATGGGTCGAGGTATTGCTGACTTAGTCAGCCCCCTATATAAGATGAAGATCTTAGAAAATTGAGAGATTTTTGAATACAATTTCTATAAATTGTCAGTTTGAAAGCATTCTTAAAACAATCAATAAAATACCTATGTAGAAAGAATAGGTTTTCAGTTCGTGAAAACCATTTTTCTTCTAATTTAATACGTATTTGCTGCCCTTTAAAAATATTTTCCAGAACACTCTGTAAAATATAAAGTGCGTAAAGCCTCCACTATTTACATAGACGTTTAGGCCCCGTTCCGATCGAGTTTGCTTAAGATTTTATTGATTGCAGACAGAGGCGAACGGTTCCGATTTTACGGTCGACATGAAGTGTTTGCGAACGAATCCATAAGAGCAAGAATCGAAGGCTTTTTCGTTCAGGTTTGCCTGCAAAAATGCTGATAGCATGCCTATTACGAATGGTTACTTTGAAAGGATGAAAGTGCTGACAAGAGCACTTTTAGTTCTGAGATTACGTAAAGGGAACCTTTGAGAATTATTAAGGATTTTGATCTTATTCTTTTTGTCTATTATATTGGAGCAATTCTATTTGTATTACCGTTCCATATTTGTTGTCTTTAGGCGTAGACGACATTTAAGGCTACGTACTTTGCGATTGACTACAGTGGAGTTGAGTAAAATAATTATTAATAAGAGATCCCTTGCATTAGTTCTTTTTTATTAGTATTATTAATACTATCAACAACCATTAATTATATTTGTTATTGACCTCATTTACACGCACAGGTTCTTCTTCTAACATTATAAACCTATGCTTTTAACATCCAGGTATATTTTATCAATGTTTATTCAGCTCGTACAATTCACAAAAGTTTAGCGCAACGGTAAGTAGTTAAATAACTTACACACTAGTGTGTGATGTGAGAAAACTTTAAACATGCTCGTAAAGTGGTTCGTATTATTCCCTTGGGAGGCTTTCACACCTCGCTCAAAGTTTCATGTCTCACACACGAATAACGAGGAATGCGTACAATAAGCATTGTAGTATATCACTTCAATATTATAGAACACTGAGCGCTTTGGTGATTTGTCTTTCAATAACATTATACAAGTACACTATCAACTTTTCCAAACAAAGGTTGGTTGCCGGGAAGAGATCGCTCACAGCGATAAGGCCGCCCATTGTGGACCAAATTGTATTTCAATTGTATTAAGTAAAACTGTAATTTTCTTTGGTTGCAATAAAGAGAATTCTATTCTACAAGTCTGGATCAAATTCTATGTTAGTGCACTCTATGTTAGTGTCTATATTAGTATCTGATTGACTAACAAATCTATCGATGCACAGCCTTAACCGCTGAACGGGTTGGATTCAAATTTGGAATAGGAATAGGTTTTACGTAGATCTCTGCTAAGAAAGGATTTGCACACGCGGGTAAAGCCGCGCGCGCAAGTTATTTATAAAGAATACATTTCAAGCATCTTAGCTAATAGTAAATAATTATAATTCGTCATTTACATTTTACATTTTCCGGGGGTAAAACCCCAACAGTTCCAGTTATTCTACCGCCTGAGCAGTGATGTGCAAACATTACTGTGTTTCGGTAGGAAGCCTGTAGCTGTGTGTTCGGCCTGTAGCTAGTGAAATTACCGGGCTGAAGAGTCTTAACACCTTATGACTCTCAAATAAGAAGTGTTGGCGCAGAGCACCCAGATTTTTTATTGTGTTATCTAATCTCTTCTAAATCAAAATGGATGTTTACCTGTAGTATAGAAGTGAGACGAGTGCGTGTAGCAGTAGGTTGACGAGATGGTAGCCCGCCGGCTGCAGCCCGTGGACTGCATAGTTCCACCGGAAGGTCAGCACCGTCAGCGGCCGGTACGACTTGTGGGACTGCTCCTGTTGACAAACATAACTTTATGGAGACTTATATTATTATCGTAGTAGAAGCCTATGAAAAGAATTTTTGAAAGAAAAAAATATTTCAAATATTTTTTTCATGCCATTTTTAAATATATCAAACTGGAAACACTTTTAAAATGTGTGCAATAATATTATGGAGGGCTGTTCTTAAGGAATTTTCAATAAATTAATTCTATGAATTTATATTTCAAGAGGGAAGGAGGGAAGGGAGGCCTTTGCCCTGCAGTGGGACGACAATGACTAAAATAAATATTATATTTCAAAATTTGTCAAATAGTGCGAGAGAGCGAGAGAGCGTCACTCGATATACACGCTCTTAAAACGTGCTGCTTCTTGCAAGAAAGATCTGCAGGGATATTGGCTTATTCATAGCTGCTGACTTTGATATCCACTTTAATGTACATTACTTGCTGTAATTTCCTCATTAATATCGGTAAAAATGTAGTAATGTGTACATCAAACTTAGTGTCTATGAATTAGCCAATGGCCCTGCCGAAAGATAAAGGAGAACGACACAAATAGGTGGTTATAGGTGGCTATGCCCACTAGAGAACTAAAATCAGCTCAAAATAAATAAAAGATGTAAAAAGTTATGCAAAAAAGATATTTCTTTAACATTTGTGTAACCTGGTTCTCCTCCTAGACGTTAGTGTGTGTCGTAAGGACCGATAGGAATTAATATTCTCTCGACGCATAATTTCGGTCACATTGTGGAACATGAGAGCTAGGCATTATGAGAGAAACTCTTACATATTATAGTGCTCTTACAATACCAGATTTTTTCTAAACTTTAGAATCTTACGAACATCTCAATGAATTTGCGAGTAAGTTCAACTTTTTTCCATCAAGAAATAAAACAAGAATTGTACAATATAGTAACAAGTCGTTAGCATAAGTGACATCATAAATCGCGAACACCGCCAATCTATTAGATAAATGTTAAATAAATAAATCAGTTTTATAGAGCGGCAGGTAGCACGCACAAAAATGTGGCTGTCTCGTAAACTTGATTCATTTTCCAACAAAATTAGCAAGCGGGGCCTGAGGGCCGCTCCTTCTTTAAATGAAATTCCATGTCAGGTGGCGGGCTAGTGCGGTAATGGGGGCGCATATATCACTAACAACAATATGGTAACGTTAATAAATATTACTTGTAACTTCCCGAATCCTATTAGGGCGGTGTGACGTCACAGGCGGAGGTGATTTTTCAAATGTTGCAGAGGGATTGGTCGTAGTCGCGTGATCGTTGAATTATGGCTTTTAATTTGGTAACGTTATATTGAAGTTCTTATTATTGGTCAAGAAATTAAGAATTGCCGTGTTTTTCATTCTTAAGGTACTTAATGTTATTTTATGTTTAAACTAGCGTATGCTCGCGGCTTTGTCCGCGTGGAGAAATCCTTTTTTGAATGAATGAATGAATGAATAGTTTATTTGCTTAAATACAGGTTAATAACAAGTTCTTATGATAGATATATAGTTCTTACTGTATTTGACATTATCTGTCGTGCAAATATTTAGTTTCTTATGCCTACATAAATCTAGTCCTATATTTCATTACCTACATTAAAAATCGGAATGAATCCCTGACATCATTAAACATCATAATGTGGTAAAAAGATCAAAATGATTTCTTGGGGACACTATTTAATCCTGTGGTAACACTACAACACACAAGCCACTGCCTAAGTCTACCACCAGTAAAAAAGTAGTATGTTATTTAAGTTGATGTTTTCACGGTCTGTATTTAAAGTCTCTCATACGATACGGTACAGAATGAGGAATTACACGCGCCATATTTTATTTAACCCCAACCAGCCCGCATTCATCAGTCACCGTTACAAATTGACGGGTTATGATAAAATAGACACCCGTGCCATAACCGTGTCTTGTCAAATTTGCTACGTATCATGCGCTTACGTTAAGGTGCTTTCTCACTGAGAACATTCGCCTGTAAAGAGTACGTATACATAACCATTCGCTAATAAATTAAAACAACAAAACGGTGTAACTCACGTCTAATATTGTCGAGAAATAAAAACATCCGCCAAAAAAAAACTAAACTTAACTGTTTTTTAATCCTTCACTAACATTTGCTTTTTTTTGTTAGCATACTATCTCGCCTCATCATAAGCGATGTTGCGGCCGAAGATGGTAGCAGACTTGGATCAAATATATCCGGAAATAACTATATTGATCTAAGGTAGCAGACTTAATACCTAGTAGGCGGGATAAATCCCTTCCTGGCCTCATTGAACTTGGCGATGGTTCTTACTTGAATATTATAGTGCGTAGGTACGTAGCTGTAGTTGTTCTCTTTGGAGAGCTGACAAAAATATTATAAAGTTAAAATATAATGAAAAATCAAAGGGCGTTTAAGACTTAGACATAGGTCAGTTTATGTGTCTGTCGCTAACATAAAAAAAAGCTTTTAAATTTCACTAGGTATCACTGATTAAAAGAACAGCTTAAATGTATTATTTTAGATATATTCACCAAAATATAAAATCAAAAAATCAATCAAGACAATCTGTATCAGATTGAATACTTGTAATGCTCGGTTCTGTTTCTAATCTGAAACGTTACGTAAAACGCTCCCAGTGAGGCAGCACCTTAATCGAAACTGCTACGAAACACCGCCCGTCGCCATTCTAATATAATATTTATTCACACTGTGGTAAGGTGCAATTACGTATGAAATATTCGCAGCCAGATGTGCAATCTGTTTTTTATCCCGTGTTTGTGCTTTAATGGTAGCAGTTATGCGAGTTAAAGCGAGCATGCAAACCGCTTGTAATCAACCTCTTTGTACTGGTTATCGGCCAGTGAACAGGATTTAACTATTGCTACTCGTACGTACAAATACTTTTCTGTTTTATTTAACTTGCTATGTTATTTCGCTCGTTGCGTTCGTTTTAAAGGGTGCTCAATGCTCTTTGATGGATATTTTAAATTATTAGGACTTATACTCCAACAGAACAGGTTATATTTACATTGTCATAATCAAATTACAATCACAGTATTGGGACCTATAACTCCAAAAGATTTATACTAAAAAAACAGGCTAGATTATACACTGTCTGAATCAAACCACAATCACAGTGCCAGGCCAGTATTTATGCTGCAGTTTGATGTCGCCATGTTTCCTACAAGACCTAACGACTGTCCTATACATATCCAATATAGAAATAACCGGAATCTACAGATTAACAAACAAATTGTGCTGATAATGATATGAACCCAGGGACTCCGGATTTATGTTTGTTAACAAATCTTTAATTTTATGTGGTGAGACAATTATTTTTTTATATTATGCAAAACTAGTTTCTATGGTAAACTTAATAATTAGTCTACATTTTCATTAATTACGTCAAATATTAAACAAGGCGGGGCAATGGGCAAGCGTAGGGCATGGAATTAATTAATCCAGCAAAGTGTATTCTCATGTTATGTAGAGCTATATACATATTATTATGATAGTTACACGCCTAAAAACTCTTGGACATTTTAATTTTGAAGTCAACATCAAGGCTTGATAATAAAATTGGCGCACCTAATAAACAAAAGCCACCCAAATCCCCGTTTCGTCATTAACAAAGATGATAATCTGTGCAAATTTGACGTGGAAAAGACACATTTCACCTCGGAATCCCATCAATTAGAAGCCTCCCAGGGAGCAGGGCGAAAACACGCCTTTATCAAGATTATTTTGGCGAATTCGTCTTTATAAAACGGCAGATGGTTACCGCTTCTTATGTTTGTACAAGAGATTAATGTCTGCGCGGCGCCGTCGACGCTCCCCATAGAAAATATATTACATAAATACTACCTACCGCAAACAGGCTGAAATTTTGTTTGCAGCCACTGGAAACGAGTCAGGTATTTTAAAAGGCGTATTATGTTACAACATAAAAATTGGTTTCACATAAAATGTTTGAGACACTTTGTAAATTATAATACGACAAGTACTTTGGTGTCAATTTACTTTAATCAGTGCGAGACAGAAATTCTATTAACTTAGATCTAAGATGCTCTTTTGTTTCACGACTCCACTCCTGCCTTCTATAGCGTTCACGAATCGATAATAACCTTTAATTAATATCCGACGGCAAGCGTTTTATATTACAGTATTACAGAACGCACACATAAACACAAAGCGAGAACATTTTTATTCCTCAAAGGGGAAGAAAACGTCTGTGGCGCAACCTCAGACCAAAGAGCTAGTGCGGAAAAAACGCCCTGAAGCTAAAGGTCGCCTTTGCGTAATCTCCCGTCCGCTATTACTAGAAGAAAAAAGCAATTTAGATCTCGCTATAATGCCGAGGTTGAGCCACTGTGCGCCAATATTGTACAACATACAATTATATAGACAAACAACGGCTCAGCCTCATTGTACTTGCAGATGTTTCATAATAGATTTTTGGGGAGCTTTGATAAAATATATTCTTTGAAATCACGTCTGATTTGAACAATACTTTTGTTTAGTTTAGTTTTAACAAACTAAACAAATCCAGAGTATTCTATCTAGTAGATGAAAAAGAAAGGTTGAGGACGATTGTCAATAATTATGTTTGATTAATATTGATTTCTTAAAATTTTCTTTCAATATAGGTACCTACTGTAAATTGTGTGCAACTATAAATTTAACATTGCGTTTTAGTTGCTGTTAGCCTTTGACCATTTTAATAACAATAAATTATTTGCTCTTCTTTTGCTTAACCTTTTGAACGCCACGGCACAAACGCATTTTCGTGCCCTGTGCGCCAAGACAATTTTAAACAAAAATACCTACGAAAAAACTAGTGTTGCCAAGAGTCGTCCAAATATTTTTATTTCATTTTATTATGACTGGGTTTTTTGTCGTCTATAGACGTCGTTGGCGTACAGGACCCGCAAGTACTTGTCAAGTATAGGTGACTTTAGATAGATAGATAGATAGATAATCCTTTATTAAAACACAAAAATGTACAAAAACAAACTTAGAACTACTATATAAAACTAAGTGTTACAATTGGCGGTCTTATCGCTAATAGCGATCTCTTCCAGACAACCGTGCAAGGAGAGGAGAGCAATTGTAATTCACATGGGTTAGGTGGTGTGTTTAAATTTACAAGATTCAAGGTGTTAAAATACTTATTATTTATAATACACATAATATAATACATACATAATGCAACACAATAAATATTATATATACTCTAAAAATAAATAAATAAATACCTACATATTATACTATTAAAATATATACTATTTTGTCTGCTTAATAATAATGACAGTAATAATATAATATTATACTAAACGGATACAGGTTGAGTGAAGTACCTCCAAAAGTAAGATTACGGGAAAGATGAAAGAAGAAAACAGCTAAAGTTATACAGATAGATAGTGTGCAAGTACACGTGACTTAAAAACAATCAAAGATGGAGCGCTTCTTATTTCAACAGGTAAGGCATTCCATAGACTTTGGCGGTCAAAAGGTTAATACATAACATACCAGGAAGAACAAATTCGTCAAAGGTAAAATTTTTTGAAACTATTACAGCAGCTTGAATTGCGCACCACCGTCTGTTAAAGTATGTTTTGTCCTTTTCTAATTGCCTAGTGCGATAAGACCGCCGATTGTTAACGTACTTATAAGATAATATTATAGTAACAAGCACTTTTGTATATTTTTGTTTTGCAATAAAGTATCATTTTATTCTATTACAATTACATTTCTTATACTCGTAAGTTCTATTTTAATCATTACGAACTGTAGTGACTGAATGTGTTGTGTTTCATTAATTATCTATTTCTGTTCAAATTAAAATGAAACAGGTAGCTATTCAATTAATATTTCCCGGAAAAGTACGCAAAGTAAATTCCCTTTGCAAGTGATATTTCAATTTCGAGCTTTGATGAGCTGCGTTCAAACTACTGAGATAATAAACTAACTTGGATGGATTGGGCCAAAATGTCATATACATCATCATCATCATCATCTCAGCCGTAAGACGTCCACTGCTGAACATAGGCCTCCCCTTTGGACTTCCATATGTACCGGTTGGAAGCGACCTGCATCCAGCGTCTTCCGGCGACCTTTATAAGGTCGTCTGTCCACCTTGTGGGTGGACGTCCTACGCTGCGTTTGCTAGTCCGAGCACTCTTCGACCCCATCGGCCATCCGCTCTCCGCGCTATGTGGCCTGCCCATTGCCACTTCAGCTTGCTAATCCGCTGGGCTATGTCGGTGACTTTAGTTCGCCTACGGATCTCTTCATTCCTGATTCGATCACGTAGAGAAACCCCGAGCATAGCCCTTTCCATAGCTCGCTGTGCGACTTTGAGCTTCGAGATGAGGCCAATAGTGAAGGACCACGTTTCGGTGCCGTAAGTCATCACCGGTAACACACAATGATTAAAGACTTTCGTCTTGAGGCACTGAGGTATGTCGGACGAAAAGACGTTACGTAGTTTCCCGAACGCTGCCCAACCGAGTTGGATTCGGCGGTTAACCTCTTTCTCGAAGTTGGACCTACCTAATTGGACTACTTGTCCTAGATAGATATATGAGTCCACAACTTCGAGTACCGAACCTCCAACAGATACTGGGATGGGCACAACATTGGCATTTGACATAAGCTTCGTCTTGTCCATGTTCATTTTTAAGCCCACCCGTTGGGAAGCTCGGTTGAGGTCATCGAGCATCATGCTGAGTCCCTCCATCGACTTTGCCATGACTACGATGTCGTCGGCAAATCGAAGGTGAGTGATGTATACATACATAATATTTATTATTCCTATGTTTATGAAGTGTGGTGTTAAGAGCGTATATATCGAGTGACGACTCTCTCGCTCGCACAATTTGACAAATTTTGAAATATAAATTCAAGGAAAATTCCTCTATACATTTCCTGCATAATATTATTGCACACATTTTAAAAGTGTTTTCAGTGAGATATATAAAAAAATGAGCGATGACGAAAAAGTTTTTGTTTTCGACATCACTCCTCATCCCATTGGCAATGATTTGATAAGATAAGAATCTCTTTATTGATCCACATATAAAGTAAACTTTACAAATAAAATTTAAAACAAAAGGTGTATCATCAAT
The DNA here is from genome assembly GCA_947507615.1 of Hemithea aestivaria. Classification (NCBI taxonomy): domain Eukaryota; kingdom Metazoa; phylum Arthropoda; class Insecta; order Lepidoptera; family Geometridae; genus Hemithea; species Hemithea aestivaria. The sequence goes on from OX382328.1 coordinate 4,575,458, forward strand.
TGGCGGTCTTATCGCTCAAAGCGATCCCTTACAGATAACCGTGTAGGGATAGGAAATATACAACACTGGAAGGAAGGTGGTGCCAGCAATACGAGCATAGCTACTAATCCCCCTATGTTGAAGGTTTATAAAAATTAGTTCTTATAAGTACCTATATTACCAAACTTTACCTTCGCCTTTCAAATGAGAAAAGGAGCAATTTATCCCGCCTTCTAGGTTTAGTCTGCGATCTACGGTCGCATCGGCACTTAACATCACGCACTAGTCAAAGGCCCTATAAAAAATAAAAAATAAAAAATAAACAAGTGAAATTTAAAAAAAAACTTTTTTAAAATAAGCATTTATTATTATTACCATCTAGTACGCGTCAAGTGAATCAAATGAACACAAACTCGATGGGGTTGCGTCGTTTAATTACGGAGTTCCTATGGCCATCTTCCAGCTCCATGTCATAATAATCATTGCATTGTCATCCTATTTATATATGCATGCAAAATGTCTATTCAATCGGAAACCGGGAAGTGGGTCAGGTTTAACTTGCAAGATTTGATAACAGACAGGTGAATGTAAATAAAACCTTGTAAAAACACGACATCATGTAGTACGTTCACACATTTTGTCTCAACAAAGTTTTTAAAAATATATCTACCTAACATTCTAATATCATCGTGAAGCCAAGGTAGGCACGTAATGATGTGTCAGTTTTCTCCAGCCTACGAGACCGGCTTGAAATTGGACCCTTTCGCCGATAATAGGAATCACCGAGGACATCCTTTGTTTTACGAAACACTTCTGAAAATGTGACGCCATACTTTGAACTCGTAAAAGAGTAGGATTGGGTGGACTGGACACTGCGAAGGATAGTTTTAATCAACGTAAATTCACACTATTGACTATTTGTAAAAGATAGGAACTTCCAATGTTTTTGTAATCAAATGTTTCGTAGACTCCAAAGATAGCTGTGCGTGGCGTTGTTTCCTTTGTGACTTTGTTTTTAACAACATATCGTGTAGTGGCAAAATTCCAAAATACGTCATGACGCTGTGCACCAGAGCTAAATTATAATCTTATAGGCAAAATCCTTTGCCGCAACGTCAGTATGTAGGTCATGATATTATATTTCGTTCAATATTCTTCTATAAGATATATTAGTATATCATCAGCTGTTTGGAAAGTGCGCTGATAGATGAGCCAAACAGATAACTACACTTTCCTTTTGTATATATTGAAGAAATACTTGTATTTGACTAAATGACTGATGGTACATATATGATAAGATAATTTTGAAGTAAATAAATAATACAAAGCAATATTTTCTTAGAACTTATTATCTATTCCCTATATCATTATACTTAATCGGCAGACTATAGAGACAAGTTAATAAACGAAGATGCCCTTATCATTAAACAGGAGACAGGTTCCGTCGAAATGTAGTCACGTAATGATGTGTCAGTATCCAACATGCTCGGGGGAAATTGGATCCCTTTTATTGATAACAGGCGGTCTTGATCCTTTGTTTTGCTAAATTAAGCCTTTTAGCGCATATCCGTTTCAAAGCTATCAAGCTAAAAGACTTGATTCACTGGAAACGTAGTCGTACTGCTTTTTAGGCTTCCGTAGTGAACAAGGAAGCCTTATAGTTTCACTTTGTCCGTCTGCAGCTTTGCGGAGAAAACAAATCACGAATATAGTTTCAATCATGAACTTTCCAAGAGAACTATAGCAGTTAAGATAGCTTTATTAGCTTAAAAGATATCTTTGATGAAAGTTAAAGCAGTTAATATTCGATTTGCCAGTACTACGAAAGCCTATATTACTCTTAGCCCGAATAGCGCTTGGCATATTTATTTTGAAAATCAAATCATGTGAAAAAAGTGCGACAACACTATACTATTATTAGGTTGCTTACGAATTGTGAGATGCCAATAGCTTTAAATCAATACACGTAATAATGATATCAACAGTGCTAAAGGCCCCCATCGTTCTATATCTATTTTTGTTTGACTAAAGATATAGAACAGAAATTTCATCACGAACTTATTAGCGTTTTATTTCTACCATTTAATGATGAAATTCAAAAGAACGTAAAGATTTCTAATCAAAGAGAACCGAGTAATCAATAAACGGAGTTTCTTTCAATCTCTTTACGTTTGAGATATCGACATAAATCCAGCTTTTTCATCAAAGGCTTCATAAAAAGTTATTTTTTATTAATAAAACGGCAGCACGTAAAACATAAAGCGCTGCGATATGAAAAGGCACTGTTTCGATATTTTCCAATAACATTTCGAGAAAAAAAAGTACTCAAAGTAAAATTAATACAAATAGGCCGTCGTATTTTGCTTCAGTAAATAGAATGCGACCTACAAACTTCTGTATTGTTGAAATGTGACGCCAGAGGGCAGTACAATGAAACTTTTTTCATTTGGAAGAAAAAATCTACGGGCACTTTCTGTGTACCCCCTGTCAAGAGAACACTTGAAACTTTGTAATGGGGTTGTATACGTAATAGGTAGTATAATAATGTATCGTATTATATTTGAAACGAGGCAATATTAGAATGATCAAGGTTTTATTGTTGGTACTGTAGGCGTTATGATTGCTACAATAACTTATTATGTAATAGAACTACAAAAGGACAACATTTTTATATTAATTTTCGTGGACTTGTATATAATAGCCTCGAGCCATCTATTAAAATTGTTGAAATTAGTTTTTCCTTATGTTATCACTCGCAACTCCCCGTAGTTTCACTCGCGAATTTCGGGATCATAAGTAGCCTATGTTTTCTTTCAGGTTGCAATTTAATCAATTTGATGTTTATTGCGTGAAAATGTAAGACACATAAAAACTTTTACATTTATAATATAAGATTTTAAATTAATATTCTTAAAAGTGGGTGTTAATATTCATCTCCCAGTAAAATAAAATATAAAACCGCCAATTGTTACTTACACATAGTGCTTCTGCAAACTCGTACATAATATGATGTTTATTTAAATTTGAATTTGTCAAAAAACGTCTTATATATTCTATTTCATTTATTCATTCATAATAACAACACCTCTGCTCGTGAAAGTGTCCCTATTATCAAACTAGAACTATATAAAATAGAATAGGCAACAAGGCACACCGAACGGTTTCCTCTCTAACGACCGATGACAGGGGTTCAACCCTAACTTGCAAACCCTCCTAGCCCTATTGTACCCATTCGTAATACAATCGTCTGGGATGAAGGACACCACGCCCTTCCAACAACTTCCTCAACGGACAGGATAAAACATGTCAAATAGATTTTGAATTGTACTAATAATAAAGACGTGTATCACTAATAGTGATATAAATTGCTTTTTATTTATTAATTTTATTTATTTATAAAAAAATAAAATATACAAAAATAGTTGTACTTGTTGGTTTTGTACTGTTGCATGCTTATTGCTGAAGTATTAAGGATAAAAATATATAAATTAAATTCCTTAAACTTCTGCTGTTACATTTTAAATGTAGCCTAGGTGCTTGCTAGCCGAACTAAAGAGTAGCCTAGATGTTTTCCATCAATTTGCATGCTGAGTTTCATCGCAATCGATTCAGTGGATTTTGCGTAAAAGAGCAACATACATTCACATTACACCGTCCCAAAAAAACTTTCCTTTTATAATATTAACATAATATAACCAAACATATAGATACAGTGCGATTTATGTTTGAACATGTAACATTACCATTTCGTTACTAAATCTGTCAATCGCAGATCGCGAGCTTCCCGAAACATTTTAAAATAAAATGTCGCCCAATGTCTGCCCGAGTGAGATCCAATTCCGATGCCAAAAACATAACGCTGATTCCAGTGCGGTTGTATCGAAGTAAAACTGAACAACTCAAAATTAATTGCGCAGTACGCAGTCAGATTGCATGTGCCGGAACGTCGAACAACACTTTTGGACAGTGACAGTTGTGATTGATCGCGGAGGAATATTTAATTTTAACGATCGAGCTTGCGCCGGGACGCTGTGACCGTTTAAAACACCATCAATAACCTACAGTTACTGGACACTGTTTGCAGATGAATGGGGAATTTACTGTTTTTCATTTGCACAAGTCTGTTCTGTATTTTACTCGTGCAAGTGAAATTAAACAGTGTTTTGTTACATATGTTCCGATATTAACACAAAATTTCAGGTTGAAATATATTTTCAATAAATTTTAAATAAAAGTCTGTGAATGACGCATCACGCTTCAGACGACCAGTTGAAATCCTCAAAAGGTTTTTTTATCCCATAGGTGGCAAACAAGCAGACAGCTCACCTGATCGTGAGGTTAATTTATACGTTAAACAATTTTGAAAATGAAACACACAACTCAGAAATTTAAATTTTCTTTTCATTGTTATTCTGAAAGGCTTTTTTTAAGATTGCAAAGTTCACCAATTTCATCATCAATTTTACTCACCAATGACATTCCATCATCACCCAATCAACACCAATGAAAAACCATTAAAGACAGGTAAAGTTACGATCTCAAGATGCTTGTCGCGTTGTCAAGACCCTCAACCCCTCAACAAAGTCTGTGAGGTAATTTCAGCGCTCAGGAAATTTCACCTTGTTTCATATAATTTGTAAAATTGGGGCATGGCCTCACCCCTGACGGTGTTCAATAAAATTAATTGCATTAAGCAAGTTGTAGATTGGAGATATACAGCTTCGTGATTGGATTAGAGGGGCCACGTTTCTATCAGGGATGACATATCGGGGATTTAAAATCAAGCTTCGTTTAGGCCGATTTCAGCTTTTGTTTGGAACAACTTTGTATTCTGACAGTTGTTAGTTGTTGTTATATTCGGTCCATTTGTAGATCGACAGTTTCTATAAAATTTGATATTCTACGCTAAATGCAATGTGTCCATAAATACACACTTAGCATGTGTAATAGTTAGGTAAGGGTTTGTAATTGTTAGTTAAGGTGTACATAATGTTGGCATGCTAATAAATAAACAAATAGGTATGCATTTTTTTTAACCGATGTTATTAAAATGATAGAAGTAAAAACTCAACTTGAAGCTGCTGCATCATGTGAAATAGAAATTTTTGAATTGAACAAAGGTTTTACAAAAATACGTACATTTAAAAGTTATGTTATTACACATGAAATATTCGTAGCATAGGTACTTATAGCAGACATTTATATGAAAGGGACGGCTCTCGCTGGCTTCCAACCAACAAATGGTCACGCACAAATGTTTTCGGTCACTTTGGCATGTAAAAGATCTCATTTAAAATTATCATTAGTTGCTGTAATAACTATACTCATTCCGTTCATTACATTAGAGGCAAGTAAAAGTGGGTTCTTCGTATAAACATTCGATTATTCCGGCCTAAGGGACTTAGAACTACGATAACATCTAAACGGGCGGGTCAATTCGTTTCGTTGGAATTGCTGCTTAACAATAACACGTTCGTAATTTAATAGAAAAGGTCAACTGTTTCTAGTGACGACGTTGTTTTCATTAGGTCAAGCGCGAATTATCTGCCCGAGGGCGCTTTGCTACTTTCAAATGGTTATGTCCCTGTGCCCCTCTTATGTCGTAGCAATTATATTGGAATGGAATTCAGAAGGGATAATTTTATTTTTTGGTAATGAAGTGTCTGGAAGAGCACTTAGATTAATAAAGGATGAATTTTAGTTTCAGGTTTTTCTGTATATTATGGTGCCTAATTAAAGAGTTAGGCATCTATGCTATTCTAAGAGTTCTATTTGGGAAACTCATAGTACACTCAAATACACACACTAGTACATTCGTACACTCATAGTAGTAGGAGGAAGAGAAGGTTTCAAATATTAAGCAAAGAATATTGTGTTACCTTCATAACACAAATTCAAAACAGAATAAACATGATGTCAAAATGTACAAATTGTTATTTTTACAAAAGTATATTTATTATTCCCAAAAAGAAAAATTGGAAGTGCGAACAAAGATAAACGGCAAAAATTGCAAAGCCGTCTGATCCTCGATGCACAGAATTAGATTGGCTGGAGTTCATCATCTCTTTCTTACAAAAAGGAAGCATGTAATTTATGCATGACATCTGAATGGGAGCCGTAGAGCAATATAGGAGGATATTGGGTCTATTGAAGTTAAAGCTTATCGATTTCTTTTCTTCGTGTTTTTTTGCAAGAACGACAAGCTCGACTTTTAGATGTTTAGCTATAGGTACTTATTACAATTGTAGAGGTAGTGTTATCTAAGACCTATACAGCATGCAATATTATTCTGAGCCTTTCATCCTGGTGGTTTTAAAAAAACTATTTATTAACAGTGTCGTGGCAAAAACTGAGTTCATTTTCTTTTCTTTAAGTTTTTTTTATTTTAACTTTTCTTTAATATATTAACCCATATTAGGTTCAGTAAGTAAGTCAATAAAAAATATCCAGTACTTTTACAGGCCACTCAAGCCGTTCAACTTGAGCGAATCCCAGTAGAATATTCGACTAAGCCAGGTCATAGCACTTGATCCACATTCAAATCCGTCCTTTATTTTTGTCAAAGCATCAGAGATATTCTAAAGATAGAGCTCACGAAAGACTTGTTTATCATATCGAGCTTAAATTTCCAGTTTACCAAGAGGAGTTTGACTCCGTCGTTACTCGAGTCGGCGGTCGTCGTATTTGCATACAAATTAACTTGCGCCAACATTTGCCTCGGTTAAATGACTCCGTTTAAGGCCTCGATTAAGTTTTTAAGATACGGTGAAATAGCAATGTGTTCGGTTCACTCTTGACCCGATAAACTGGGGCTTATGTTGGCAGTAGGAATAATTGTGAGGTAAGTAGGAGTCAGAGCGGGTCAGAGCGAAGCTGTGGCTAACTGATACAGTTGCGCTTTTAAATCGTGCTTACGGCTCTTGTATCGTTCTAGTTTATTTGGTATTGGTTCTCGATAACTTTGGTTACGATTATAGGAAGATTATAGAAATTTTGAAGATACTTTTTCAAACTCTCCCAACTCCACTAGAAAAATATGTAAAAGTAAAGCAACGAAGCCAAGATTGAATTATGTTTTTATTATTTACTTTTCCTAAGGTTTTGATTTTATTTTATCGCGAGTTTCGAATTTACTGGTTTAAAAATTCCTTGATTTTATTTTATTAAATTTCCATGATACACGCAGAACAAAATTCACTGCAGCTCAAGCGATTACTGCAGACACGTATTTTTAAAGTAAAAAGTCGAGAAGGATTTTAAAAAACCTACACGAATCCTGATTGAAACGAAACGTACCAAATTCATCAATCACAATTTCAGCATTCGTTTTACAACCAAAGAGGTAAATAAACTCAGAGAGGATAATAAAACGGAGGTTTATTAGTTACATCTAACTAAATCTGTAGGTACCGCTCTATCTAGATCGATAAATTAGACGTTCTTTTACGACGTACAAATAAACATAAAGGTTTCTAAAGTTGGCTGTGTTATGTGTATACAATTTTATTGGTTCCGAAACAAGTCCATTTCAGGGGTCGTTGCCAAATAAATTCTATCGGTGGACACTTATCCTAGCGATCTCACATTAAGTGCACTCGTAAATCTACGAATTGATTGCCAAGTGATGTTTGATTGCGGGGGGACGTGGAGAAATCGCTATTTTATGGAGTTACAGCCAAAATGAGGCCAATTCCGGGCGAAGGTGGATTTTCCATTTATTTTTCGATCGGTTTTCCTGTTTGGAGGTAAACTTTGAACATAAATAGGTGGGGTATTGTTTAAACAGAAGTTTGTTGAGAAAATACACCAGTGGTAAGGCATGAGAATATTAAAATCGTAAAAAAGTTTGTTGAATTTTTATATAACAAATTTAAACCTACATTTGTCCCTAAATTAAAATCTCAGTCAACTTCGTGCGCCCACATATTACACCCAAGTTGGTTAAGACTAGGTTAATTTTTATGTTGTAGTCAAATAATTATTTGTTGAAACATTCATCTTCTTGTTTTAGTAAAGGCTACTTCTCTAAGCCGTCTTTGAATACCTTACAAACTAGTTTCTCATATCCTCTTAGTCGGTTCCATACACTCCACACGGTTCAGCATACTTGAAAGCATCATCAAATGGGCCGACGCGAACGGTTCACTTGCCAAAGCCTTCGGTCCTTTGAATTGCAGTATAGTGCAGGATCTTCCGAACAATTTCAATAAGAGCTGTATTGGATCCGGACAATGCTGCCCATTCGCCCCTTGTAGTGTAAGCTGTAAGACTTTTCGTAGAATTTGACGTGGTTTTATTATTAAGTTTGAAGTTGGGCTTGCTTTTTACTCGTTATAGGTTAGTCATTGACCACAATCGCGCGTCATGTAAAGCTACGATGCGGGCGAAGATGGTAACAGGCTAAGAGGAGCCATGAATCCTTTCCTGGCTTCGTGCCGGAACATCGTACGCTTTGGCGACACGGTTTTGGACCACCCCAGTTGAAGCTACCACTAGTTTGAATGTAGAAGTGTCTATAGGAAGATGGCAAAGTATTAGTGATGCGTAGATTGAATTTTTCGTAACCGATTTGCATCTTGCTATTTTTCTATCTATAACATGAAGGCAAAATAACAACACAAGTGTTAGTACACAAATTCATTTTTTATCGCATAAAAAATCTTACAACGGAATACCTATTTGTTTCGAATTTTCATATCTGTTTCATTCATCATTCATAACATTATTTGTTGCCAATTCACATTTGAATTATTCACACAGAATTTTAAAAATGCCAACTAATATATAAATATATAAAAGAATTTTAAAATTGATGTACGTGAATACATCAGCATACCCGTATGTTTTATGAAAACTTTTGATTTGATTAAAAGGAGGTTTTTAAGGATCTGGGTAGTACTGAAAATGATGCATTGCTAAATATCAGGTCTATTATAACATAAACTTTTTCGTGAGCTTGCATGAAGAGTTTAAAAATATATAACAACTCCATAAAATGCTACTGTAATATATTCAATAGCGAAAAGTTTAGTGAAACGCCTTGGGCAACACTTAACATTTTCTAAGCGGAAGTAAAGAGAGCGAGTGGAATAAGATAATTCTCAGCACGAGTGCATTCTGTTGAAGAGATTCAGGCTCCATTATCCGTGGAAATATGTACGATACGTGAATAGTCTATTTGTGGTGGGGGACAAGTGTGTGCACAGCTGGGGTAAATCCGGACAGGAACACGCCTTGTGGTTTTAGCCAACCTATATAGGTCGTAGGTGTACCTTTTCTATTTCTGCACTTACCTTTTTTATACTGATTGAAACACTGGATGGATCAAAATACATCTTGAATGCGATAGAAAACCGAAAAAAAAAACGTAGTAAAATGCGTGTAGGTAGTAAATCTTTGAATATTTGTGACAAAACTACCAAAATTTTGATTATAATGTTATGTATCCGTAACTTTACGGGTATTAATAATAAAACAAAAGACATTCGACCAGAGAATATTGAGAGAGATTTTTTTCTTTATAAGGGGCTGCGCAGACGACAGACTTTTTGTGCGATCGAGTCTGCGGCGTACAAAAAGTCTGCATGGCGGGCAAAAAGTCTGTTGCGGATTTTTCACAGACTCAACGCACACGACGCACATCTTCGATCATTCTGTCGGCAGAGCTGTAGGGACGTAGACAGGCCCGGATTTAGCCAAAATGCCGCACTGGGCAGTGAGAAAATGCCGCCCCCCTCCGCCGAAATATTATTTATAAACGCTCATCGGCTAGACATTTTGCTAAGAAATTTGTTGTCGAGTTCTTTCATATTATACGTAATTATGAATATTTATAAAAAAAAAATAAACATCTAACTACGAAAGCTGTGTGTATAGCTTGCTTTGAAAAAGAGAAATTATAATTGAGAAATTTTATAATGCTAACTACAATAAGACCGCTGATTGTGAATTGTGACACATAGATTATAATACCGGGTTTTTATGTTTAAGTTTATTTTTCAATGTTTCAATAAAGTGTTTTATCTACCTATCTATCTGTCTACGACAGGTGTGCGTAAGACTCGCTTGGAGTGGCAAGAAAATTATAATATTATGTTGACTAAAAAGACTGCGAGCAGCTTGCTGCGAGCGAGAAAATTTTGTATATTTGACTACACAACAGTGGGCGCATACTTCACCCTGAGTGCCAAAATCGCTGTGAGCACCGAGAAAATTTTGTTTTTGTGACTATATAAACAATGGATGCATAGTTTGCTCCGAGTGTTAAAATAAAAAAAAAATATTATTCAAAGCGCGAGAAGCTAGCTGCGAGCACCAAGAAAATTTTGTATATCTGACTGCAAAAAGTGAGTGCGTAGTTCGTTTTGAGTGCCAAAAATAAAAAAAAGAAGGCGAGCAACTAGCTGCAAATGCCGAGAAAAGTCTTGCTACGAAAAGTGGACGGATAGCTCGTTTGGAGCAAAAATCTTGAGTTTGTGTGGCCAGTATTCCAGACTTCTTATTATGAGCGCAAAAAAAAAATTATAATAATAACCAGCGTGATTGAGAATACAAATTTTAATTCAACATCGGATGTTTATGGATTGAATATTTTTTTCTCGTTTCGAAATTTGCCGCCCTCAGTAAATTTGCCGCCCCCTGAAAATTTGCCGCCCTGGGCACTCGCCCCGAATGCCCCTAGTGTAAATCCAGGGCTGGACGTAGACGCTATGGAAATCGTGCAGAGATCGCGAAGTATTATTTTGTACATGAAGTACAGAAAAAGAAGAAGAAAGAAGCGTTACGTCCACCACTAGCAAATGCAGATTGCAGACTAAAATGTGTGCCGTCTGCGTTAGCGCGCGTTGAAGCAAACGTTCTATTTTTTTCACACACTTTTGTGCGGAGCGGCGCGACGCGGCGCGATCCGGTCTGCCCGAATTACACGGATTATTTGTGTGCCGGACTTTTTGCGCGTCGTGTGCGTTACTGCATATAATTGCATAGGTTCTATTTTCACAGACTAAAAAGTGCGTCATGGATAGTCTGTCGTCTGCGCAGCCCCTAAGATTCACAAATGTTAGTGGCCAGTACACAACGATATCAACACGATAATTAAAACCTTTTCCATTCCTATTGTGCGTGAGTTGAAATTAATGTTAAAGGGTTAAATTGACTTACCACTGACCACATGTTCTGATTTGAAAAGTCCATTCCATTTCCATTAAACAGCAGATACATTGGTTAAGTATATGGGGAGTGCGAGTGACAATGGGGCACTGTTGAACCGCGTTGCAACTCATTTGTAGGGTTGTTACACATCACTTTTTATACATTGGTTTTGGCCAGTTCAGTGATATTAAGAGTATTTTATGAAATAAAAGTCACAAGTGTGGTAGTACCTTTAATTTTAAGACGTGTACATTTAACTGTTAATTATATTTATTTTATAATAAATCTCGTTTTGTGTGGTGAGTGGTATAATATATTTATTACATATTGTCTATCTATATGCTGATGTGTACTACCGCATCTTATATTTCGCTAGTATAATTATTTATTTATTTTTTGTAGAACATATACAGAAGTAAAATATACAAGTTATTTTCTATTCTGTAAACTCTAAACGTCTATCAGCCCTAATTTTAGATAACTACAGCGCAGCACATTTATCGGAAAAACAACCATGAGGTCGAACTAGTTTCTACAACAAAGGAAATTAACAACAAAGCCCTGTAACTTTTATCTGAAAGTGTATGAATAAAAACATTTTCGTGAAGATAAAAATCAGTCACAGACCGCTTTATATTTTGACTGAATCCGCATTCGGGAGTTTATCATAAAGTTCGCATTTGTGTGCGACATCCCTAAGTATTAAAGTGGAGTAATGTGTCCCCAGAGGCGATACGAACATCCGCAGACTTTATCGGTGTATCTATTCGATGTTTAGTTGTACTATTTAGTTGTTTGAACTCTGTACGAGACGAGGGGTAATTACGAACTAAAGTAGCTCCGTGCTGGGTATCGTGTTTGCGACAACGTTTTGGATGGAACAACTTTTGAACTCTGGCAGTGATGTTTCGTTTAAATACTCGTATATGTGCAGGATTTGGATTAAGCTAATTTTGGGTAAAAATTTGGAGGGATGTTAGGTACCGAAACGTAGGTACACTTACATACAATAATGCTATCATTGTGATCTCAAGTTATTAGGATTAAAAAACGCGAGTTAAATTTTTTTAAGTAAGTTCAATTTACTTCAAAATTGCTTTCGAATATAATATCACATTGATTGTATATTTGTGTTAATTCCGACTAAGCCCTACATGTACCCTACATGTTTGAAGTTCTAGTCTATAGTCTACCTATTATTAAAGGCTATTTATTAATTAAATATTAAATAGACCTCGCTAAGTTTTACTGTTCTTATTATGCAAGAAAGTATTATTCTATTCGAAAAATATAAGTTTGTAACGCAAGTAGGAAGCCCTAGAGGTAAAAACGTACCCCGCAGCAGTATACGAACTAAGCTCGCATATCACAGCAAACTTCCACCAGTTACAAAAACAAACTCCATTCTATGTAGAGTAGTGACATTAAAAACTCATAACAGTCGACTAAGTTCGCGAAATGTAATCTAAACGCTCCCTGCCTGGGGCAAGAACCGGGACTCTATGCAACCCGCAGTCTCTCACAGAAGCGCCTTAAGCTATCGTATTGTCATGTTACGTTCTTTTATTGCCTGTTTTTTACATCTCGTTATTAAAATGCTAAAAATAGATATGGCTTTAGGGGTTGTTTCGTTTGAATTTATGTGTGGGTGGTGGATACGCGCAAGCTCAAAGTTCTTTCTGTAGAAATAGTTACACAAAAATGTTATTACCTACTGTTCAGTACATTGTATTTTTTTTACGAATTAAATTATTGTAATTAAGACTCTATACGGGTTTAAATAAGTTACATTTTCATTTTGTTTTTTAATGTTTTCGTACACACCAAAAATAAAAATAAGACCGTCTTAAATAAATGAAATTACGAGTATCTTCCTTGAAGCTTCCAAAATAAGTTCATTATAATATAATCGTAAGAAAGTTCTAATACTCGGTTTCTGAGAATAAGCAAATTTCATTAGAAGGAAGCCAGTGTTGTTTCGCTGAGTTAGCCCGGAGCTCCACAATGGCACAATTGGATGGTTTCCAGGCGGGCGCGGCCGATGCGAACCATCTCCCTCGTTCCTTCGTCGCTATTAGCTTCACATAAAACAAGGACCTTCATATTTACTTAAAATAACGACCGCAAAAATTGGAACAAATATGAAAAGGGACCTTTCCACAATCCTGATCCTGGGTAGAAATGGTTATTGAAACGCGCGCCGCGCTCCCGAAAGTAAACTTTCACAAATGAGCTGTCATAAAAATGCTACGTAAATGGAAAAGTATATTTCTTCGGGGGAATTTTTAAAGTAATTCCGTAGGATTTGTTTCTGTGAAATCACTTAATAATGCGGCGGGCGTAGCGCCGGCCGGCGGCTGGGAGTAGGTAAATTCGTTCGGGTCCGGAGGCCGAGCGCGGGTGTCCTTTCACGGCTTAATTCTGAAAAACCGTGAGATTGCCGGATCTTTATGTACTGTTTGTGAATCCGACCGTCGATGTTTCAACCCTTCAAGGATTCAGCACCTATAATATAAAAAGTTATTTGGGCGCCGGCGAGTCGACAATTTTTTACGCTTACAGCTGAATGAAGGGAAGGCAGTCTCGGTGGAAAGTGCCACTTTATTACATCATGTTTATACATTTGGGAAGGGATTGCGATGTGTTAGTGAAATTGGGACGGCCTTAACGAAAAGTAAAATAGCATTATTATGTTGAATGCTCCCAAATTTACCATTACTGAGCTAGTCAGAATTGGCTGCGGGTAAAGAGGCACGCCGCTTCATATTATTATTATAGTTTCCGTTACAAGTTAAGAAGCTTTGTGCGAGCATCATAAAATTACGAGTAGTTACGGTCCAAAGAGGGGTATAATTCGGATAGGACGTGAGGTCAGCAGGAAGTGTTCCGGAAATTCCGCCAAATAATCAGTATCAAGAGTCGAACGAGCTGCCTCCACGCTCCACTTACTCCCGCACAATATACGAGTATGAAATAAAATCACGTTCTCAATTCTGAAATTGTTTAACTAAGTAATTAAATCTCAACCCTTAAACTCCTCAGCGAATATACCAGAATCCGGAATTACCGCTCGAACTAGGCAGAAGTTGAAAATGTTCTTCCGGATTGTTGGAATTAAAGCGAGAAAAAAATCCATTTGCAGTTGGTAAAGTCTCAAATTCGAAGGCGCGAGCTTGGATGCCCCCGGTCTCCCTTGACAGACTGATTACAAAGTTTCAACAGTGTGAATACTGAGAAAGATTTTTTAATGAATATTAATTCCTTTCGAGTAAAACAAAGTTTGCTCTTAGGCCAGAATCGGTAATGGGTTCGCTTTGCGTTTCGTAGGATGAATTCTAAATCCCCCGAGATTATCGGAATACGTATTAATAGGTACAGCTGGTGGGAGCTCTTGTTTTGATTGATGAAAATTCACATTATTGTTTACACTTTTGACGTCGGCTTGAGGCTCGATAACAAAAGGTTTAAATGTTCATAACAGAGTACCTACTCGACAATGGCTGAATGAGAAATATTCGGGTATAAAGCTCTCCCGGATCTTTTCATCGTTCACTGAATTTAATTCTGAGCTGTACGGATTCACGTCTATTTTAATTTAGTACTGAGATAACAACGTCTACAGACGACTCATAATTTTGTTACAATTCGACACACAAATAGTGATCTATAAAATTAATGTATAAATAAATGTTATCAAATACGAGTGTTCTTATTTTATCTCAAACGTTACATTTTCGATTAAACCGAGCAGAGTGAAAAAGCCAAAATTGTTACGAAAGCTGTCTAAAGCAATTTAGGTAACAATAAAAAACAATATCTTAAGAAAAGAAAACCTTTCTCCACACTTGTTTAGATAACTCTGACATCAGAGAATAACGTCGTTCCAGGAAAGGACTGGGAAGGAAAATAATGTTAGAATATTAAGCCCGAGGCGTTACCATGGCTTCCTCATAATTAGGAACTCAGTATTTTTAATGTGGCCCTCCGGCGGTAATTAATTTGGACAATCTTAATGTTGTGATTCGTTCTCTTCTTGTTTTGTGCGGAATTGGGGAGATAAAAGTGAAGAATTATGATTTTTGTGCTCTTTTGGAAGGCGTGAGACGACTACTTTTTATGCTACTTTATTAAAATTATCTGCGGTTTATTTATTTGTTAGAACACAAAACAATTCGAGTAAAAACACTTTTGTGGACATTTTGTTGCTAAAAGAAATCACATACAGAGATGTCACTCTAAATGTTGATTTTAGAAGGCAATATTTGAGGACCAATTTACTGCTGGTTACAAATCTCTTTATTGTTTAACGTTTTGTCTTTTATGATTCCTAGTACTTTATTTTGTAGCAATTTTTTTTCCCTTTTTCAACTAGAATTGTTTCTATTCCCCATTTATTTTAATAGAACATCTGATTCTGCACTCTCTATAGTATAACAAGTCTATTGAACTGGTGTAGCAGCTGCCGTGTCCAATACCGTAAATGACTCTAATGTCATTAGTTCTAAACTGAATGGACAGGGAATTGAAAAGATACGAATACTTCTATTGAACTGCACTGAAAACGGTAAGGGATAGAGTCCCTGTGAAACTATTGAGCATTGATTTATTGTAAGTACGATTTTAAAACTACCGGAAGAGTACGGGTTCCTATGGGGGACTGGTTGTTAAAGCTTTGCAGGTTTCCCAGTCTTCTATAAGAAAGACGATGTGGTAGTGCCGTTGAGTCGGTATAGGGAGCAAACATAGCTGACCCTACTATAGTTTAAGAGCTTTTCTTTTAAAATTAGGAGTATTATCGTTATTTACAGTTTATTTAAATATTTTAAGTAATTAAAAAAAGCAAATTTATATCTTTTACTTATCGGCGTTCCACTTCGATCAAATGTTTATACGAACTATTAAATTCTCATTTAAAAGTTATTTTTACATTTAGTTTTTTTAGAATTTGACATATTCTTTTGTCCTTGTCCATAAAATGAGATACAAATTTAATAAAAACTATTGCAAATGTAACATCTAGGCACTACTATGAAATCAGTTAACATAAAACTTTCCGATAAGATTCCATTGAGTGGATGAAAGCGTGTCGGCCACAATGGCGTCGCGTCCCAGGACAATAGCGTTCACATTTCTCTCATTCCAGAAACAACGGCCCAACACTTTTATTGTGCGCCAGATTGGAGCAGATGGTAATGGGACGCATTTGTAATGGACTACCCAAAGTTCTAGTGTATTCGAGGACTGAATGGGTTCAGGTGTGATGGGGAATCACATGTTGGAAAGATTTTTTGTAAAATACAATATAAAATATGTAGTTAGGTAATTATTCGTATTTGTGTTACTAATGATTTTTGTCTATATATTTTTATGGAAGACCAATAGCTGTTAATCGCAAAATTATAACTAAATACATAATTGATAGCCAAAAATAGTTCTTCACGGATTATTATTCAAAAGATACACAACTCCCAAGCAAAACATATCATAGAGACTATTAAACTTGAATAACAGATCCTCATCACAACCTCAGATGTCGGCTCCAATTTTAATATGGTTGAACTTTAACTCATTAAGTTATATACCTTCCACGTCGCTAGTTCAAACTAGATAAAACTGACAAAATAATTTAAAATCAACCGCGAACTTGCTCAGGTGATTTTAAAGTCTTAAGAAAATAGATGTCCCCCGAGATGCTTTTACAAAGTTTTTAAGACTCATTGGTACATTAATCTGGAAGTTCCCAGCTTAAGTTTGTTAGGAGCTAAGTCATCGAGTGGGTATTGGCTATCGAGAAAAACACTTCGAAGCTCTTCTTACGTTTTATTCGATGTTCGGATGTCGAACATAAAAGGTTATCCAGTTTTTACAGAACTAGATTTGTTACGGCTAAGAAAAACTTTGTAAGGCCGGATTTGAACAAAGTTTGTGACGCCTTGTTTTGAGGATAATAAAATCAGTTACTGAAAGAATACGACTGATTTTTTGACTCGCGGAAATACATCGAATTCGTGGTGATACAAGTAAAGAACTATTAAACTCTTATATATTGAAATGGATTTATAACTACATAGTTTTTTTTTATTGAGCTTAAAAGCGAATACACAGCAGGAGGGCGCAACAAGGGACGCATAACAACGTAAGTTGCGTGCCTAGATTGTTAATACCAAGTATTAGGTAATACATGCGATGTGATTAACTGAACCACAGTTCATTTAAACCGGCACAATCAGGTTAACTGCGGACTAAAGGTTATGGGGAAATTATAGCTCGGTTATTACGCTGTAAAATAAATATTAGCTTTAGTTGCTATTAAATTCTAGAACATTGTAAAATGAAAATGAATTAGTTTAATTGATTTCGTGTTTTAATGGAATTTTTTGCCTACGTGAATTTCATTCAATTTCTCAATGTAATTTTAGATTTCTCAACTTCAATATCATTGACAGAGTTTTGGCTATTCGGAAAAATAATGTAGCCAGCCGTTTAGGCATTACCTAAAACAACGACATTTGTTATTTATGAGAATCGTAGGTAAATGTTTTAGTGTTCGTTGTAAATGTAAAGAAAAATATTTACGAGTTTAGGTTATCTATAATGCTCGAAGTTCGAAAATGTTGACGTTCAAATTGCTCCGACTGCGGCGCTCCGACTCGGCCGGTAATAGCTCTCACATATTCCGCATGACAACGAATACCCTAAAGCTTTATCCAATCGTCACGAAGCCAAAACTGCGCGCAACAAAAAATCTCAAGCGCCGTCGAATAATGCACCGCACGCCTCCACCGGAATACCTGCACGTGTGAAATCTTTATTTTTCCAACGTGGATCGAAACGTGCAAAATGCCGCCGAAATGTGCCCTCGTTTCTTCCCGCAGCATTTTTGAAAAGAGAAAAAGGAGACGCCCGAGCGGCGGACTCATAAAAATTGTAGCTAGCGCCGGACCGGCCCGGACGGGAAATGCCGAAAATGTCGACGATTCTCCACTGTCACTCCGGCTGATATTCCGGTGAAATAGTTCGTACCTAATAATAAAACTGGGACAGAATGCGGCGCTATATATTCGAGCTGACTCGGAAGGTGACAATGTGAAATATAGGAGTGTGCGAGCGAACGTAGACCTGCTACGGTGAGCTACGGCGTAGCTTATACCTTCCACATAATATTATTATGTTAGTACATGTTATTATTAAAAATTTGAACGTATATTTATGTGTGAACATATATCTAAAAATATGTAAATAATTTATGAATGTAACTACAAAATTTTACCACTACTGAAACCGTCTGTTATACACATAGGATATTACTCGTATGATGAATAATGTAAATAGCAAATTATTATTATTTTTTTAACAAAAGGCAAAAAATATAATTTTCAAAAATGGTCTATTGAGATTATTAACAATGACTTTAAATTTGACAATATTATGTTGAATGAGTATTCACTCGTTATTCAAATCAAGCTTTTTTACAGTTGTTCTTCAACAATAAAAAGTTTAATAGACGAAATATACAATTCTTAAATTCCTCTCAAAATACAGCTTCTAGTTCTGTGAACACTTTCATTCAGAGTTTAATTTAAAGTAGATTTAGCACGTTACTGTGTTAAGTTACTAAAATTCAACTATATTTCACAGCCTGAAGCGAACCTAACCCGGGGTCCGATTTATAACGTCTAGGGTCATTACACTCGTAATTATGTTTATGTGAGTTTTTATTCCCGATTCTTGTACGCAATTAAACCGATTTACGAAATGTCCGGGCCAGACCGTATTGAGTGAGCATTGTAAATTATAGCCTAACATTTATTTTGTTACTTAACATTTGCAGGCTATATTTTCTTCAAGAAATACTGCGAAATAAAGAGTGTTATTTAGGTCACGAAAACTTCGAATTCTACCACTGCACTCACTCTTAGACATTAATTTGTAGGTCCTTCAGTCAGAGCAGAATGAGTAAAACTAGGTTAGCAACTAAGACAGGATCTCACATTATGAAACTCTCCCGGACCGATTAAAAACATAGACGCAATTTTACTTCTTGATGGCTCTTCAGATGCTTCATCAATAATTATAATTAAAATCTGATTAATAAATGCGGAGCGTTATTTTTACCTTAAATTTACTTCATCCAAGAATAGTACCTAATTGTGTTATAATTAATGTCCCTACTTCTCATTAATTGTTACGACATCAAAAGGTTAATAAATTAGATTCATGCTCTTCCAAGGCCTGTTTTTGATCTTACAATAAAGTGGGTAGAGAGAATTATTAGAATAAATCTCTATAAATAGAAAAGTTTTGAAATTCGTTTCCCTTAACTTTACAGCTTTTTTTCGAAAATATTGTTATGCACTTTAAAAATTTACCAACTCTACTAACCTTTTAATGAAAGAAATTCTTATTTTCACAAGTGAATTAAATTAAAAATTGAAAAAAAACCCCAACGCAATACGTAATTCACCATTTTGTGGTGGCGGCCATCTTGGATTTTTAAGTTTAAATAGTGGGCTGTATTCTACTAGTTAAGCCCTTTCATTTGATACCCATATTCAGGGGGTCGTGGAAGAAAAAAGTTATCCGCCATTTTGTAGCGGCGGCCATCTTGGACCGATTTCCACCAAACATGGCTAAGAACACTCTCGACTAACTCTACTTTCAAACAAAAAAACTAAATCAAAATCTGTTCATCCGTTCGGGAGCTATGATGCCACAGACAGACACACACACACACACATATACAGACACGTCAAACTTATAACACCCCGTCGTTTTTGCGTCGGGGGTTAATAAAACAATAGGTAGCCACACCTCTAAAGACAGAAAATGGCACCAGACAGAAAATGAAATACCCAAAAAGAAATACCCATATTTTCTTTTTTTGTTAAAGCTGAGCACAAACTAGAGTGGGCCGCATCGTAACGGAACAAATCAGAAAAAATAGATCCGATTTTTTTCCAACTTTTATGAGAACCAACTGACTAGTGCCGGTCGCATTGTGCGCTTACACTGTGCGTCGGTTCATATAAAATGTAAGCAGGCAAATTTTTGCGTTGCGCTGTCGTGTCGTTCGGCCCGCCCTAGTTCGCGTCAGCTTTAAAACCCTTATAAAACACCACTAGTGCTCTGTTTCACATAGTGCTCAGAAACCTCATCGAGTGTGCGCTGTTTACAATCCACTCATGTCACCGCTCGCATGATGTAAAGTGATGTAAACATGAATAGGTACCGCTATTGATACGGCACGTCGCCTCGGAAGAGCGATGGGAGGTTTCCGTTTAAATTTTAAACACTATGGGTTGTATGAGGCTGAAAAAGTGAAATGTTTTTATTTAGACACTTTGACGATGCGGCCGTAGATGTTAACAGATTAAACCTAGGAGGCGGGATAAATCCCTCACTGCCTTCACGGAACATCATGCCGAAACACGGTCACAATTGACCAGTTCTCGACACGGTTTCGTCCAGTGGATGGTAACTAGCCATGACCGAAGCCTACCACCAGCATCAATTCTGATCATTTCGCTATCCACAAGCATTTAGCGCTTGTCTAAGCCTGCTGATAAAAAGAAAAATAATCTTATTACGAGACGAGATCTTATTAAGAAAATTTAACTAGTTTAAAGTAATTATTCACACAAAATGGCTTCAAATGGTCCATGATTGATTAATATTCAAAATATAATTAAAGTCGTCAGCTATGGAGCCCAAAATGTATACCAGAAATTTACCGGAAAAAACCGTAAATATCCGTAGACATTCGTCTATAGACAAAAACTGATCATCCATAGACAAAACACACACTCGGAAATCATTGGCCGGTATATGTGGACGAGCCATGAGACTACATATATACATTTTTTTTTGTTTGCAAAATTACAACTTCTTATTAAAATACTTATTATGCCAGTTCAAACATAAGGAAATAATATTTTATACCTACTAAAATCTATGAATAAAAAATATAAGTACCTATATTTAAATTGAGTAAGTATATTACATTGTATATAAATTGTATTAAAAATAGTTTTTTTTAATGCGTTACTTTTATTGTAAATGCGTTACTTTTCGAACCTGTCTAGGTTACTTTTGAAGATAGGGCACTGGCAACACTGTCGATACCATAAACCGAAACACAAATTGTTATTACATTTATCCAATGGAATCGTTAATTTAAATATGGATTTATTTTAATACAAATTTTAATGTTGCTATAACAGTTAATTAATTTGGCAAATGGAAATCCCGCTCGGTTGCAGTCGGAACTACGGTTCCTGCCTTCGGGCAATATGTTGGCATGCGCCCAGATTGTCACTATTGCTGGCTCGAATGGTTCTGATTTCAACTCTAACCGCAGATCTGGTGACATGTACAACTGGCTTTAAAAACGGACCTTAAACATCCAATTCTTATATTATTCGCTATAATCTGTGTGGCTATGTTCACAATTGCATATTGTTTGCCAGGGTTTGACAGTCAAAATTGGCTTCTTTCTTAGACTTTGAAGATATTTTGTTGTGTTATAGATTATAATTTACCTACACGTTCTAACCCATCATAAAAAATTTGGTGCCTCCTACCGTCTTCGGCCGCATGGTCGCTTTAGATCAAGGCATGATAGGTGATCAAAGGCTAAACTTAAATAAAAACATCTCAAAAGTTTACTACTAGAAGAAACCAGTTAAATACCAGATGTTACCTCCGAGGAACATACAACTAATACATAACACGAGCACATGTTTCAAATATCCTTAATAAAATGAAAGTCCCATTATAATAGCTGGTTGTAATTACCCACGTAACTTAGTTTAATCTGCACAGAAGGCAAAGAATGTCGTTAGTTCTATTCAGGGCACATCTTAAGGGAAACGGAGCACGTCGTGAGATTATTAATATACCTATAAACTCCATTACCAGCGCTGTAATTAAGATAAATGGATGAAATTTACCTAATCCCCAGCGTAGTAAATTTCATAAAAATTCATTAAAATTCTGCTGTCGGCCAGTATAAGATTAAAAAGGTTTATTGTATGCAACTGAATTGTTTTGGCGTCTTTTGTGTGAATTAACAAAATTAACTTTACTTGTAGCGTCCGTAGCCGAGTGGTCAAATGTCTGACGTGTAATCCGTAGGTCTTGGGTTCAAATCTTAGAATATGACAATTTTATTGTGGTATTTTTATTCCGTTTTGGAAGGCACGTTAAACTTTAGGCCATGGCTGTTTCCTATCAGATAAGTAGGATGCAGCAGTTAAGGGAAAATTACTCTCATCATCATCATCATCATCTCAGCCATTGGACGTCCACTGCTGAACATAGGCCTCCCCTTTGGACTTCCATATGTACCGGTTGGAAGCGACCTGCATCCAGCGTCTTCCGGCGACCTTTATAAGGTCGTCTGTCCACCTTGTGGGTGGACGTCCTACGCTTCGTTTGCTAGTCCGTGGTCTCCACTCGAGCACTTTTCGACCCCATCGGCCATCCGCTCTGCGCGCTATATGGCCTGCCCATTGCCACTTCAGCTTGCTAATCCGTCGGGCTATGTCGGTGACTTTAGTTCGTCTACGGATTTCTTCATTTCTGATTCGATCTCGTAGAGAAACCCCGAGCATAGCCCTTTCCATAGCACGCTGGGCGACTTTGAGCTTCGAGATGAGGCCAATGGTGAAGGACCACGTTTCGGTGCCGTAAGTCATCACTGGTAACACACATTGATCAAAGACTTTCGTCTTGAGGCACTGAGGTATATCGGACGAAAAGACATTGCGTAGTTTCCCGAACGCTGCCCAACCGAGTTGGATTCGGCGGTTGACCTCTTTCTCGAAGTTGGACCTACCTAATTGGACTACTTGTCCTAGATAAATATACGAGTCCACAACTTCGAGTACCGATCCTTCAACAGATATTGGGGTGGGCACAACATTGGCATTCGACATAAGCTTCGTCTTGTCCATGTTCATTTTTAAGCCCACCCGTTGTGAAGCTCGGTTGAGGTCATCGAGCATCATGCTGAGTTCCTTCATCGACTTTGCCATGACTACGATGTCGTCGGCAAACCGAAGGTGAGTGATGTATTCGCCGTTGATATTGATGCCAAGTCCTTGCCATTCCAGGAGCTTGAAGGTGTCTTCCATTACGGCAGTAAACAGTTTCGGAGAGATAACGTCTCCCTGTCTTACGCCTCTTCTTAATGGAATCGCCTTCGTGCTCTGCTCCTGTACTCGGACTGACATAGTGGCGTTCTTATACAAGCACTTCAACACTTCAATGTACCGATAGTCAATATGGCATCGCTGAAGTGACTTGAGCACCGCCCATGTTTCCACCGAATCAAAGGCTTTTTCATAGTCCACAAACGCTAAGCATAATGGCAAATTATACTCCTCGGTCTTCTGTATAACTTGCCGCAGCGTATGAATGTGGTCTATGGTACTAAAGCCTCTTCGGAAACCGGCTTGTTCGGAAATTACTCTGAGGTCTTGTAATTTTGGTGATAAATCGCAGTTCTGACAATGCAAGGAGGGTAACCATTTCTGTTGAAGAATAAACCAAACTATTTAATTTGTTACCAGTTTGATGAAATTGCTTGAATTTCCACAGTGGTTAAGTGTCGACGAATTACCTGTAACAGAAAAAAATAAATATTATTAGAAAATGAAACAGTTTCAATAGAGTGGAAAAAAAATAATACTAAAGGAAAAATTACTTATCTATTTACGTCATAGACGATAATATTATTCAACCAACTGTGATCAACGTACAGTTTAATTTTAATTAATAGATCAGTCAATCACTCACTTTTTTATATTAAGAAAATGAAAGTTATGAAAGATTTCAAGCCACGTTTTAAAGAAAGTTACTGAAAAGATAATAGCCAATTAGAATAGTAGGTAATTTTTAATTACTTTGAAAATATTCTAATTGTCATAGTTAAAAGTTCGTCGTCTCTTCCAATCAGACCACTGATTACATATTATGGTTAGATTGGCCATTATAGGAATTCTCTACTAAAACTTACGTTGTGACTTCTGACAGAAAAGTACAATACCTATAGAACGATTGACTGAATATGTTTTGTCAGGCATCCACATTTTCGCATTCTAAATATTAGACGCATTGTTTCAGATGGATCGTCGTATTCTTTGTAAAGGAAGTCGTACAAGGGCGTCCGCGTCGTTCGGATCACAGACTAATCTACCTATTATGTGAAGAAGTAAGCAGACGAAAAAGACGCTTTCCTGATGTTAAGAGATAACGCTGCCCATAATCAGTACAATTCCATCTAGGACTTCACAATGATGTGAAATTCTAGGTGCACTCCACCAATGCTTCTTATTTAAGAGTCATAAGATGTTAAGACTCTTAAGCCCAGTAATTTCCCTAGCTACCTGCTATCTACCTGTCGTAATACCTAAAAAAATAATCAGTTTGATACGAAGCGTCCGTCCGATAGGTAATCTTACTTACTAATATTATAAACGTGACAGTTTGTAAGAATGGATGTCTGGATGTCAGGATGTTTGTTACTCTTTCACGCCTAAACGGGTGAACCGATTGAGCTGAAATTTTGTATAGATATAGCTTAGACCCTGAAATAATACATAGGCTACATAAGTACTGCGGGTAAAACCGCTGGGCGCAGCTAGAATAATAATTATAATAAGAAAATGTGGATCAACTTTTAATGACCGTTCTCCATTCCTATTTACTTCGTCAATCTGACCGTTATTAACCGTGTACCGAAATAGTCAAATTGATACCCGATCAATAAAGATTAACCGTGAACAGTGAGTAAACGTTGTGAATCGAGGTAATTTCCGCTCGACGGATTGATTTTAGAAGCTAAAATTACGTGAAGCGCTGATACAATTGACCTAAAATCTCTCCATATTGGGTCGATAAGTTGAAACACTTAACGTCCCATAATCATAATAGGTACAGTAAGAGTACTTTTGCTTTAAATGAGTTACTTAAGCTAAAAAGAAAACTCGAAGAAACTCTCAGCCTTTTTGAAGCAACTAAATACTAAGTAATACACAGTTTTGTAATTAAATATTTAGAAAATATACTGTTGTTCTGTTGTAAGTTTAATGAGAATATTTGCCATTAGTCACCTACTCATACTTAAATGTTATTTTAAGTATTTTTAGCAAAGTCCTTATACACGAGGCATATCGGTTTTATTATTTCTAAGGATCGTTTTTAAGTTATCTTATATAAACGTAGTTTGAACTATTCTCAGCTTTCGTTAAAATTTATGGTAACTTTCTCCACCCGGCGATTTATTTTTCGTTGGTTCAGTTATTTTCGGGCATGTTAGTGGAGCATAAATCTAAAGCCGTGGTCGAAGGTGCGTGAGGACTGCAACCTTGAAATCGAACGTGGGGTAGCCGATAACTTTACTTATTTTGATTGAAATAATAAAATTAATTAGTATAAAAATAATTTTGTTAAAAATATAGTTGTTCCGTGAGTTTTAGTCGTTTGTTTACATAGTAATATAGTTGTAATCATTTATAAAATTGTTAACTTTACATGTACAGCTGCAAATTAAACATTAAGATATTTAATATTTATATTAAGTTCGTCAATATGACGAGAAGTCATTATTTCTTAACTAAAAGTGAATACAACGTGTGTTTGCGTAATTGTGACGATCAATTTATTGGATATTCGTCATTTTGACGAACGTTAGCTATGTAGAGTTAAAGAAGTACGAGTCTGATGTAGAGGTAAAGCTGTCGTGCAACTCGCACATCTAGTACTTTTTTCATAATAAATGTCGTTTTGATAAATTTTACGGGTGATTTGATAAGTCCGGTAAAAATAAAACAAGGGTTAATTTTTTTGGTTTAGTTTTTATTTATTTCTCAACATAGTCTCCTTGAAGGGCAATACACTTAGTTAGACGATCCTGTAGTCTACCGATCCCTTCCTTGTAGTAGGGTTTTCCAAGGCCCTCGAAATAGGCCTCAGTCTCCTTGATGAGCTCCGAATTTGAGAAAAATCTGCGCCCCCCGAGCCATTTCTTCATGTTTGGAAACAGGTAGAAGTCACTCGGAGCCAGGTCAGGGGAGTAGGGTGGATGGGGGAGCACCTCGTAGCGCAGCTCCACCAGCTTGGCCGTCGCAACGGCAGACGTGTGTGCAGGTGCGTTGTCATGGTGAAACAAAATTTTCTTCTTCGCTAAATGAGGCCGTTTGATTGAAATTTCTGTGTTGAGCTAATCTAGGAGAGACGCGTAATAAGCTCCGTTTATTGTCTTCCCTGTTTGGAGTAATCCACAAGGATTGAGCCTTGAGCGTCCCAGAAAACAGTCGCCATCAACTTTCCGGCAGACGGAACCACTTTTGCCTTCTTTGGTGCACTGCCGCCAGCTTCCACCCACTGTTTGGACTGTTGTTTGGTCTCGGGTGTGTAGAAATTGATCCACGTTTCATCACCGTTATGAAACGCCGCAAGAACTCCTCCGGGTTGCGCGGGTACAGCGCCAGACTGGCCTTGAACATGGTCACGCGTTGTCGTTTTTGGTCCACAGTGAGCAAACGCGGCAACCACATTGCGGAAAGCTTTTTCATGTCTAGGAAAACGTGTAGGATGTTCCAGACCCGTTCAGTTGAGATGCCTGTAGTCTTGGCTATCTCACCAATTTTGATCCTGCGATCCTCCAACACAAGATCGTGGACTTTGGTGACGATTTCGGGTGTGGTCATCTCCACAGGACGTCCTGGTCGGGGCTCGACCTCCGTGCTCATCCTGCCGCAACGAAAGCTTGTGAACCACTGATGAATCATTTTTAATGAAGGAGAAGAATCACCCCAATACTTGTCTAGTGATTTTTTTGTTTGCGTAATTGTTTTCTTCCTCAAAAAGTAATGCTTTATCAACACTCGAAACTCACTTTTCTTCATCTTCACTGTATACTAGGAACTTGTCAACTCTAAATGACTTTCAAATCAAAACTAATCAATATATTTGGATAAAATTTCATCTGCATACCATCAAAACAATAACCTCTTAGGACATGTTAATAACTTGTCAATACTATGTCGCTATCATCCATTTTTACCGGACTTATCAAATCACCCTAACGAGTTTTTTATCACAACGTTTCATCATAACTGTGACGTAAAATTTATGACTTTTAAGAACTACATGTGCAAACAGACCCAAAATATTTTTTGTTTTTGTTGATTTTTAGGTATCATTCCCTGTACTTCCATTGTACATTATACATCATTAACTAAACGTTTTAGTCAAATGAAATTGATATCTCTATCAGGTTAACGGTTAAACCTCCACATAGACGGAATTGTCCGTGCATTTGGACATTTACCTATCTCTGTAGGTAGAACTCATATCAGTTCAATCCAATTTTACTAAAAGCAGCCCGTGAGCAATCCACACCAATACCATTTGGACTAGCATTTGTCCCGAATGCTGACTGATGTCTCTGTCCTTTCATTTGATATATAATTTATGATAGAACGTGCGCAGTTTGTAAACTTTGCAACCTTTTTACATGATAAAGCCATTTCAATGCAGGACTGGATCGTAATGCAGACCATAAAACATAAAAACTTAACTAGTGTAAAACGACTGACGACGAGCAATTTTACATAAGGTTGAAACCTACGCTTGCGACTATGATATGTTATGTTATAAATGAGTCTCGGCAAGGATATTTGTAATAGCTTTTTAATTAAGTTGCTGATTTAGCCGCTAGCTGTTTTTAGAAAATCTAGGAACTTCAGAGAAAATAAGTGCGTGAACTACATATGTGACTAGAAAAGCTTGATTACTAAGAAGGCAATATTAGAAAAGTTTATAATGTTAACAAAGAACTACCATCAATGTATGTATATATATTAGTATCTTTTATATTTAGTGTGTATATATTATATTTATAATATTCTTATACGTATTTATAATATGTATTTTTTTATGTATTAGATAATATGTTATTTTCTTTAAGTTATATTTGTTTGATTGTTTAGAATTTAGGTATAAATATGTTTTTACTCTCTGGTACCAAATCTCACTCCACTCATTTAGTCAGCTACATATTATTTCCACACAAAGGCTGGTTGCCTGGAAGAGATCGCTCACAGCGATAAGGCCGCCCATTGTGGACCAAACTGTATTGTAGTACTAGCTATTAATAAGTATAATGTAATGCTTATTTTGGTTTCAACAATAAAGAGTATTCTTATCTTATCTTATCTTATCAACATCATCGACAGGCCTCTACACTCCCACTGCTGAGCATAGGCCTACCTCATGTTATGCCATTCAACCCTGTGCTGTGTTAATCTGGTCCATGTTAAGATAGGAAACTATAGTTGCAAAAAATAAACACATCTCACACAGAACAAGATATTCATTTGTTTATTCAAACAAAGATTACAGGAGAAAGAGCGTATCAATGAGACAAAGAAAGATTTATAGTAGCAACAGAGAATAAACAAACGTTCATACATAGTCCGTAAATTGAACTGTTTATTTCACTCTCCTTTTACAAACGGGAGCGCTTTAACTTGCGCTAGTTTCCATCCTGCGCTTGAACTGTTTATGGGGCCATTTCAATGCAAGACCGATTGGTTAAGGCGTTATTGCGCTCGCTGTATCAAATGTTCTTTTATTTGCTGCGGAATTATTGCGTTTAAGGTGAAAGCACATATATACGCATCGACCGCGCCGAAGAAATCGAATTTTGAATTCTTTATATGAAATGTCATGAAACCTCGCACACTTGTCGGAGTCGAATCGGAAGAAGATTTCTTATATCAAAATACTTTCCGCGCGGTCGATGCGGATTGATGTGCGAGAACCATAAATCTAAACATACATGTTAAGATTACATTATGATGCTGCCTAATAAAGAAAACCTTATTGAAAACAGATTTGAATAATGAATAACTAATATCAATACATACATCTTGCCCCTAAATAACTTAACCTTTGATAATGGAAAATAGTTTCACTGTCAAAGTAAAAAATGTGGAAATTATAAGGTGTTGTCTAAATACGAGTATAGTTATGCTCCCACTGATTGAACTTTGAAAATAAGATGCTATTTCTTCTGTGTTGAAGTCCTGGTCATAATTATTCAATCATCATCATCTACAGCCCTCTACATGCCACTGTTGGGCACAGCCCGCCTTCATGATTGTTCTTCATTTTTCTTTCTTTCTTTGTGATTTGACTGTGACAGTGTAAGTAGGGTAACCTGTTCTATTGGAGTATAAACCCCATTTTTTTTTTCATGTTATGCCAATTTCGTCCATGTGCAGCCATCCATTTGGCTGTTATCTACTCTCTGAGTCCTGAGTACGCTGGTAAACAGCTGTCTAATTGACTCCAACGTAAATAATAATGGAGAAAAGTTGTTACAAACAACTCTAACTATTGTTACAGTTTTTGCCGTAAAAGACTGGTGTTAGAACCTTTTGCAAGTTTTAATAAAATGTTATAAAGTGAAGGTAAATTAAAGCTGTCTATTGCAGCTCTAGAGCACGGCCATTACAATGCTTCTAAGGGAAAACGGTTAGTACCACAGTACCACAGCACGGTACGAAAAGTCGATTAAAAAAATAATAGCTTAAGTATTTTTGCATCATCGTTGAAGTCTACCATGTAAAGGTATTTTTTATGTAAAGAAGTAAGAGAGACTCTCCTGATATTAAGAGATATGACCAGGTAGAGATAGAGGTATAGGTAGAGTGCCACCCAAGACTTCAGAATGATGCACAACCCTAGTGGCACTGCTTCATACTCAAGATTCAAGACTCTTTAGCCCAGTAATTTCACGAGTGTTGTAGAAATTATGGTTGGTAGTTCGTTACATCATATGGATTTATTATGTTTTATTTTATTTCTTGAGCTATTGCAGCCTTGATGATACTAACAAACATTCACACTAAGGAACTTTAATAATATTACTACAAACAACTGCGTTTCGCGCTTTTATGCGCGAAAAAGTATACAAAGTGGTTTTTCTGGCTCTACATAAGTTATCTAAGTATATTAGATTAGTATTTATTTCAGAATGAAGGAAAATTATCCACACAATATCTGTTTATGAAGTAAACGAACGTAGGTTGTATGAAACTAAATCTTTAGGTTACCTGTACACTCACATATGAGGAAAACCTAAACCTAGCTTAGAGCAAAAACGTCATGCCCAAAGCCCTATAATCCGAATGTTTTTATTATGACCCAAATATTCAGCTAACCTTTTAGGGCCTCTCAACGAAGTCCCTTTTATGGATCATACGTACGAAGAAATTTATTACGTCGTCATTCGACTAAATTCCTTCAGAAATGTAGCAGACTCAAAGGAAATGAGGGTTGGCAGATGTTACCCTTGTTACCTCTATTATAAAAAAGCTAATAAGTTTATTTATAAGCCCCTTTTTTGATAAAAAGTGAAGTTATTTATAACTGTATTTCCAAGGTGAGAAGTCCGTCAGGTGATGTCCATGTTATTCCGTCAGGATTCCAATATTTAACCCCATATTTTGCTCCAGTTTCAAGGGTCAAGTGCCTGAGGAATGAGGATTTTTCGTGCGGCGCAATGCACATCTATCCACTGTAGAAAAATGTCAGAGGCAGTTTCTGTTTTTCCCTCAAAAAGATTACGGATTGAGACGTCTAAAACACAAGAAGTAATGCATTTTAACCTGCTGTTGTTCGTAAGTGTAGGGCATATCTTAGAACTAGGTATTAGGCTGGCCTAATAACATCTAAGCAAGTTGTCTGATAGTTAACATAATTTGTTAACCGTAAACAATCCATACAATAAAATATCTTCCATTATTTGACAATATTAAACAAGTGAAATTTAAAAAATACTTTTTAAAAACAAGCTTTAATTATCATTACCATCTTGCATCATATAGTACTCGTCAAGACGAATCAAATGAGCCCAAACTCGATGGGGTTGCGTTGTTTAATGACAGAGTTCCTATAACCACCTTCCAGCTCCATCATCAGATCAGCTCCATGTCAAAATAATATTGCATTGTCATCCGATTTACACACGCATGCAAATTTTCAGCTCAATTGGAAACCGGGAAGTGGGTCAAATCAAACTTGCAAGATTTGATTACAGACAGACAGACAGACAGACAGACAACAGACAGGTGAAAGTAATATAAAGCTTGTAAAAAACGAATCGTTTCAGCTGAAACTCAACGTAACTATTTTTGCAGGTTAGAAGATTAGACTCGGGAATCGAGAAAAGACATGACCCTTTCAGTTAAAATCTCGCGGAACAGTAAAAGTATAAACAAAAATCGCGAGAAAACACACTTTCAAATATTTAGCACTAACATTTCCTTTGTTGAGATCTATTGTAAAGGGGAAGGAACTGTAAAGCTCACGTCAGATGTAGGCAAGTCAGAAAAGTCACTCATATCTATTCATTTGAAGTCAAGAAGAGAGGTTCAAATTAAGTTAGACAGATATTGTTATGTGACAAGATGACAAGGGTCGTGGAAGAATCATTGTTACGACGCCCGTATGGTACATGCGTGTTTTCATTATGATTGTTTATTGTACTATCTATGCTGGGGTATTTTGCGCGGAAGTAGAACTTAGAAAAGCGTTGGTGGTGTAAACTACGTTATACCTATACCAGACAGTAGAGCATGATTTTACCTAAGAAAAATAAATATATAAATATTTTTGTGAAATGTCACACAGCGCCAAAGCTAAGCAAATGTTCAAGAGAGATTGGTTAACCAATGAATATCGTATCTACTAAACAAACTTTTACTAATACATAATTAATAATTATTTTATAACAAAAACATTTCAACATCTCGTAAATTTAATATTTTCAGGCGAATGTAAACAGCACAACAAAATTTTATTAGAGCTATATTTTGTATACAAACAATAGGTATGTGAGATTTTGGTGAATTTAATTAAAAACTAATAAAAGCTTAGAATATTATTGGAAATTTTTGCCGATAGCAATAATATGTTTTTGATGAAAAATATAGATAATTAAAAGTAAGCATAAGCTTGTATCTACTGGAAAAATGAAAACGAGATTAACAGCTCATATATTGAATATTAGTGGTAAAAAAGTCTCTCAAAATTGGATGTTAGGATCACTCCACATTGTGTGGTGAAAACAGTGGGAATGAATCGGCGACAACGCGGCTTCTTCATCGCATTTTACACGACGCGTTGTAAAAATCCGACGCAACACAATATAAGCTCAGAGTGAGTGTGCGATAACGCGACGATCACATCATGTTCGAGAAACGCACGCAATGCAGGGTCAGCCATTATTACTAGGATTCACCTATATAGGCAATACTCACGGGATGTCACTGGTTTTAAATTATCTCCATATCAAACTTCAGGTCAATGTTACATCAAATTAATAAAATTTAGCAGATTAGCACATCTAACTTATAATCAAGATTAGATGGTCAAAATGCTCAGTGCAATGTTACGATTTGATTTGTTGGATCTCTGAAAATCGAAAGGCCTAAATGGATAAGTTAAGTCCCAAACATGTATGTTTAAAAGGGTTTTCGCAAGAAAAGGTTCAAGAAATAACAAACGCGGTTTATCCCGGTGAAATTCGCGACCTTATAATACAACGCTGCTTTCCTTAGCCGCAAGGGCGACAGGCTTATCCAAGAGTTGGGACTCGGGACTTCAAAGCGATTGTAGATCCACCTGCTTATCGAGACCAAGAAAACCCATTACGCAATAAACTAATAAAAACTTTACGTGACGAGAATCTACCCTCAGGTAGGACCACTCCATAACAGGCAATCGCCATGCTAGAATTAAGTGGTTCAAGATTTTAAAGGCACTTTTACTGCAGCACAGTTAGGGTTTTATTACGGTTTTACACGATAACTTTTTACTGGGGGCTGGTATAGGAAAGAACTAGAAGCTAGTACGTGTAGTAAAAACGCCACACTATTTACTGCGTCGGTCAACTTCGCGTGATTACGATGAAGAATGGATAATGGGAACACTCGAAGTAAGGTTCTTTATGCTTTTATGTTAAACGATTCATGAGCATTATACGAGTACGAGTCATATATTGTGTTGAAAGTTACGTGAAATACCCTCGACATCGCGCGGAGGGCGATGGGCGTAACCCATACCAGCCTTACCGTAATAAGTAATGAAGTCCAAAATAAAACTAACGACCATCAAGCCGAACAGTTTAAACCTCTAAATTTTAAAGCACATACTCTTTTAAAACTGCAAATAAATGTAAAACAGTGGGAGTAGAAGTTCGGCTGTGGCGGACAGTAAATATATCAGACTGACAAGGGCATTCATCTTGAGGATGGAGAACGCCCAGCCTCTAAACGATTTACGAGGGGTACTGGGCTTTACTGGTAAACACCAACGGATCGAGTTTACGGCTATAAATAACACCATTTCTTTAATCGCTACTCTATTCTTTAAAAATGAAACAAAATGCAACACGCGCCGCTCCGCGGCGAATGCAAATGCGCAGCCTGAGCACGGTTTTCAAAATGTAAATTGAATGGTCAAACTCCGCAAAGATTCATGAATTAAGCATTCCCTTGAAATTTCACATTTTAAGGGCCGTACACAAACAGGTTCGCTTGGATGTTCTAATTTAATTTGCAATCTGACGGACCTTTGTCGCCGGCTGACGAACGGATAACGATGTTCGGACCACACTTGTGGCGTTACGAGCTTTTTGTCTGAAAGTCGTAAAGAGGATATTAATGGGAACGCATGGAAAGGCTTCCTCTGTCACTTTCGGGTAAACAATAAACATTTGCGGATGGAATTGCGGCGGCGGCGAGCATGCATAATGAATTAGCCGCGATAACTGGAATATGTTATACGGATTAGCCGTATCGTTATTTACTTTCATTGACAGCATCCCATTAAGCTGGATGTTGTTATTCTCCCATCGAATATCGGATATAGCGAAATAGCGGTCATTGTTATTCGAATGAAATATGAGTGAATAGCTTATTCGAGGGTATTGTCCGGAGGGACAAAGAGGCCGGCGCCGTCGAAGCGGAGAACTTCTTTCGAGATACAAAATTTAATTTCTATGACTTCGAGCTCGTTTCTTTCGCGAGTACGGGCGCTTTTGTCGTCTGCCTTTTATGCTTGGAGTTGGATTCCAGTCAATGGAGACACGATATTGCTCGGCATTTGTACGAAATGACTAGCACATCTGCAATGTTTCTGAACGGTGCCTCACTTTATATATAATGTACCTATAGAGAGAATTTGTTCGAGGTGAAGTGTGCAATATTGTGTTTCATTTTTCTCCTCTGCCATCGTCTCTCACTATTGTATGTAGGCTTTGTCCCGCACGAACGGCACATCTTTGTATCTCCTCGCTTTGTTGTCAGATGCCGTAAAGATTCCTAGGTGCGACCGTTTCATTCCCTTTTCTATAAAGATTTTCATTATAAAACGTAGTCTCTTTTATAAATGGAGGATTTTCATTAAGCTCTTTTATACACATTCATTACCTCGACAAAAAGTGGTCTGGTTAAAGAGGTACATTTTAATGTAATTTGCAATCAGCAGGGTTATTTGCAGAAGGCCAGAGGCGATATCGCCTTGTCCACTTTAGTGAGGAAGGAGAGGCAAATCTCCAGTGAGCTAATATTTTCAAAGGGCTTTCAAAGAACAATGGCTCTTGGGTAATTGAATGCGGGGAATTACGATTCTCATTTCAGGACTGAACGATGAACTGTGTTATGTTATCTTCTTAACGTGTGCCTATATTGACTTTGTCACTCATTCGTATTGTTTAGCATGCTTGAATAGAAGTCATGAATTCAATAGTTTTAGCAATTTTGGCTAAATTGCTAAAAATATTTAATAATGGCCAATTCAAGTTGCCGCTGCATGTCAAAAAATAGTTTTCAATTTCAAACATTTCTCATTCACAATCACCATAGCATGCTTGGACACAATTTCACGTGAGCCTATCATTACACCTACCTGTTTGTCTGTCAAACTAATTTCACGAAATGTAGCTAAAATCCAGTTATACTTGCCAAACAAAGCAAAGTAACCAAAAAGTCGACAGCAACAAAATTGGCACACTTCGAAATAGTGTGGAAACAGGTAACGTTGTTTGGAGTTCCGCTATTTTCTATTGAAACAATTCTATTTACACTTTATGGGGACACGCTCGGGATTCAGTAGAAATGCATTGAATTGAACTCAAGTTGACACGAGATTGGATGCATAAAATTTATTGCCGCATCGGCGTCGGTAAATCAACAGTTACACGGTTTAAGAGTAAAATTTTACTTCAAGATTTTCGGAGCAGAAACGAAATCTATTTTCCGTGTACCCGCACTCGAGTTTTAGTTCCAAACTTTCTTTAGGTTCTCCGAGCCTTACATTCCTAAAGGATATATAATTATTTCTTTAGGTAAGACAAGGGAGCGGTGTAATTGAGTTTTTGGGTACCTGCTCCCTTTTGTCTTTTCTTTTGTTGAAGTTGAAGTAATATTGAGATTAACTCTACCTATGCGATGTGTAGAAAATAAGATAAATTGTTCGTTTTATGGAACCAAAGCTGTTAAATGTGATAAATGAATTGTGGCTTCCGAACCTTTTTGAATTCCTTAATCATGTCGTGGTTTAGGGATGCGTTTTCATTTAATTTGTAGGTTGGAGGGAAAGGGTGGACCCTACATAGGTACCAATCTAAATTCGTCCCATCCTATTTAGAAAACGGTATTTGTCAGGGGTTTGGGGAATCTTCTGTGTTTAGCGCTAACCCGTTTTGTTTCTCAATTGCCAAGGATTTAATTGCGGTGATTGATCCTTTTGTCATTTTCACTCATTTAATTTCAAATGTTTTTCTATAAAGTCATTTCAATAGTACACTTCCCTTAGTTCTGTAATCACTGGTGGCTGAATGTTTTATTTCCTGGGCAAAGGCCGCTGATAACAAGCCGAGGGGTGGAATGAACTGATACCATCACGTTTAAGTCACGCAATGCTTAACTGGCTCTAGAAGGAATTACAGATCCTAAACTTACATGGAAGATAAGACTTATCGGGCGACAGCGAAAAGTCTGGAAAATAAGGAAAAAGGTTGGACAAGATGTCTTTGAAATCTACTGGAAGTCGACAAATTCTTGATTACTTGCGACTGGCATTTATATCGATCCATTAGGTGATTTTAATGCACATCCTGGAGAATTGTTCTTTAGAGAATTAAATGTGATGTGTGATGAGCTCAAGTGGCAAATAGTTGATATGGATAGTTTAAGCTCTGATACATTTACTTATGTAGATCAAGCTTGGGGATCTAAGCGGTGGTTGGATCATATTGTGGTATCACAGTCGGCAGCCATGTCTGTGTGCAATGTGTATATAAAGTATGACATGTTATGGTCTGACCACTTACCTATCATATGTGAATGTAAAATGGATTGTCTGAATCCTATATCTATTAGAGAAGGTGTATCTCAGAATAATATAGGCTGGGGAGAAAGAACTAAAAGTCAAATTAATATTTATAAAGCTGAATGTAATAAATATCTTAGAAAAATTGATTTTGTATCGGAGTTTGAGCAATGTGCTGATCACTTTTGTACTGACCCTACTCACTGTGTGTTAATTAATAATATGTACAGAGACACAGTGTCTGCTCTCTCACAAGCCTCTGTGTCGGGTCGGGGAAATGAGCATAAACAGTATAAAAGAAATTCTAGAGCTATTGTTGGGTGGAATAGACATGTGAGGGACAGTCACGGGGCGGCCAGGGAGGCTTTTCAGGTATGGTTGTGTTGTGGTAGTCCTACATCTGGTGATATCTATAATAACATGTGTGATGCTAAGAAAGTCTTTAAGTCAAAGTTAAAGTGGTGTCAGAACCATCAGGAGCAAGTGAAGATGGATATACTGGCAGCCAAACATAGTAGTAAAGATTTTAGTACTTTTTGGAAAAATACAAACCGGTTAAGAAGTCGCCCTGGTTTCCCTGTGTCTGTAGCCGGGGATAGTAATCTTAAAGGCATTGCTTATAAATTTAAAAATCATTTTGTAGTTAAGTCACCACTGGGGCCATCTTTGTCACAGATGTTGTCGGGCGGTGTAAGTGGGGAATATGTAGGTACTAGAATATTGGCAAAAGATGTGTGTAGGGCAGTGAAAGCTATATCAAAGGGTAAGTCTCCGGGCCATGATGGGCTTAGTGTGGAGCATTTACAGTATGCGGGGCCTCACATATACAGAGTTTTGGCCATGCTATACAATTTGTGTATATCCCATTCATACCTACCGCCTGATATGATGAAAACTGTTGTGGTCCCTGTGGTGAAAAATAAAACAGGAGATTTATCAGATATAAATAACTATAGGCCTATTTCATTGGCTACGATTATTGCAAAAGTGTTTGATAGCATTCTTAATGTGCAATTAAATAATTACTTAAATATGCATGACAGCCAATTTGGTTTTAGGCCAGGGCTGTCTACAGAAACAGCTATATTGAGTTTAAAGAGTACTGTCAAATATTATACTCAGAGAAAAACATCTGTTTATGCTTGTTTCCTTGACCTCTCCAAGGCATTTGACCTGGTTTCGTATGACAAATTATGGGTTAAAATGAAAGAGCAAAGTGGACCAGATGAACTGATTAACATTTTTAAGTTTTGGTACCGAAATCAGGTGAATAATGTGAGGTGGGCAGGTACCTTGTCGGACCCTTATAGGTTGGAATGTGGTGTGAGACAAGGAGGGTTAAGTTCTCCCTCTATTTTTTGCTTGTATATTAATGGTCTAATTGAGGTCCTCAGTGAGCAGCATATCGGATGTCACATAGATGGAGTCAGTTTCAATAACATTAGCTACGCTGATGATATGGTGCTCCTGTGCGCCTCTGTTTGCGGGCTGAGAAAGCTGCTAAGCATATGTGAAGGCTATGCACTGGAACATGGTCTGATATATAATGTCAAAAAAGTCAATGCATGGTATTTCAGGGGGGCCCAAGGAAAGTAATAGACATGCCTTCTATAAAACTTAATGGGGTGCCCTTAGAAAGGGTAGATGTATTTAAATATCTTGGCCACTTGGTTACACCCTCTCTGAAAGACGATGCAGATTTGGAACGGGAGAGAAGGGCGCTGTCAGTGAGAGCAAACATGGTGATCCGCAGGTTTTCACGATGTTCTAGACAAGTTAAAATTACTCTTTTTAGAGCATATTGTACATCTTTTTACTCGTGCAGCCTGTGGTCTGACTTTACGCAAAAAACGTACAGCGCCCTTCGTGTCCAGTTTAATAATGCATTCAGGATGATGATGGGTCTTCCTCGATTTTGTAGTGCATCAGCAATGTTTGCAGAGGCTGGTGTAGAGTGTTTCTATACAATAATGCGAAAGAGAGGCACTTCATTTGTACGAAGAGTACGAGGAAGCTCCAACAGCATGCTGGCTGTGCTGGCGTGTAGGCTTGATTGTCCATACATTAACCATTGTTGTAAGCTGCACGTTGAACATAATAAATAATAATGTAAACATAATAATAATAATAATATATTTTTGAAATAAGTGACTTTGTACATGTTAGAATATGAGTTATGTTACTTGAAATAAATGGATATTTAATTTAATTTAATTTAATTACCAAAGTTTATTTACAGTATGGTTAATATCGTGGTCAATTTACAATGATTTATTGGTATTCCCATATACTGGTATGATGTACTGTGAATTCAGCTGATTCTAGAATCAATCAGTTACCAACTTTCATATTATAATCGTTTAACATAATGCTACAAAGTGGTAAAAGGCTAACATTTAAAACTGAAAGCCTGCCTCATGCAGTTGAGTTAAAAGATGAGGTGTGAAGTCTCTCCCCCAGAGTGCATTGTGCACCGTCAGCCATACAAAGCTTCAAGTCTGTCTTTACAATATGTAACTGGGACGAACGTTCTTTATTCATCGCGACTGGAGACCGCCTCAAAATCTAAGCTCCCCCACAAACAAGCTACGTTCATACATATTAATGTTTTATCTACATTACCTAACACGTAGGGGAGTAATGCCTGCTCTAATGTGTTTGAGGGAATTTCGCTTTCACCTGTCGAAATTGCAACATTTTCCCCGCTTCTGTATTTTGGGAGACACATTTATTTTAGCTCTGCGAGGCTTACATCAAGCGATAACAAATCATGAGTGCTTTAACACGTACAATTTTTGTAAGGCTTTGCTCACATGACGAATTTAAGCCGCATGTTATAAGAACAAACTGTAGTTAACCTAACCTCTGCGTTCTCTGATTGCAAAGTTCGCGTAGTAGGTTACGCGTGTTATATTATTATTTATCATTAGCATTTTATAGATAACCACTTGTACGCATATTCCGGCATAAACGTTACGATAACTATACCTAACTTACTTATTGACCGCTTAACCGATTTCTATAAAAAAATATGTACCTGGTAGGTGTATTTTATCAAACAAAATAAGATATTTCGAATTTTTCTAAGCTCCGAAATGCGGCTAAACCTTGGTTTACTCCGTACACACGCAGTAAGTCGAAGACTCGCAAGAGGTCGCAGAGGACAGGACCAGGCCGGGAGCCAGGAGGCTCTTATCGCGCGCCACCCACTTAGTGTTTCGCGTAATATAAGTATGTTAATGTATCGTTTACACATAACATAATATTATATTGTGGAACCGAACGTCTATATCCAGTCTGTCTCTTTTGTAAAATTAGTTAAAACAAACTTCAAAGATCGTGTAAACTACAAACAAATATCCTGTTAAAAGTCAAAGTTCAGAAGACGCACCTACTCGCAACACGTTGAAGCTCGGACAGTTGTTCCTCTTAGTTAACCCCGGTCTTGGAACATTTATCCAGCTTGTAGACAGCGCGACAATCAGGCTTCGGTTAGCAAACATTGCAGGCGCCGCGCCAACGCAAACAGTACACTCACACTTGTAATGGGGGCAGATAACGCACCAAAAACAAAAGTTGAAAAAAGCGAACTGGGTGCGCGGTCAATGTTAAGCTATAATGTTAGCTCATTACAGTGGCAGTGTTACCTATTTAAAAATTCAATTAGAAATCTTACGCACCATTCTGTTAGGTAAATATATAAATGTCTTCTAAGCCAAAATAATTCAAAAAACATCAAGCTCGTCTCGTTTATCTATTATAGCATTAGATAGTTCAATATAATAACTAAAGTTTATGATATAATTATTACATCTATTATGTAAAAACAAAAACTTGCTAAGCCTAAATTGTGATTATATAAGATGTACGACCGACGCGACCCCACAACCGGGTTTGCTATGATCGAGAAATGTATTCTTTAGCACTGACTGCTTTGCATCATTTTAGTTTTATTAAACATGGTATCAGGCTGCATTACTATAATGTGTGACAGTGACCTACCCCGGTCAATTAACCGGTTCGGAGGGAGCTAACTTGCTCCCGATGTTGCTGCTCTCTATAAATCCTTATGCTTCTGTGTTTTATGTGTCCTTTCTTTGTGACTTTGTGGTCTAGTGACTAGTGTCTACGTTTCGACGACGTTCTTTCGATTGTTGACATAGATGTACTATACGCTCAAGTAGGTGTATTTTTGTTGATTTTTCAGCGAGTGTGTATCTCAATACAGTAGATCTATGATTGTTACACTAGCTGCACCTAGAGGCTATCTTTATTCACTAAAATGCAGTCTATGGATTATTAGGGTTCAAACTATATACATATACCAAATTTCAGCTCAGACGGTTCAGTCGTTTAGACGTGATTTCCATGAGCTCGAATCTAAATAAATTAACTCCGATTAAAGAAAATTTACCCTTATTTAAGAAATCTAAGCAATATATCATATTATTAAACTGAACATGACGGGGACGTAATACATACATTTCTTTTCTAGCAAAACGAAAGTTTTTATTAACGATCATACATAGTTGATGAGAAAGTAACATCGATATCTATTTTAGACCGTTTTCGGTCTTTAATCACCATGTAGAGTACGTAGTACGTAGCACCTAGTCAAATGGTTAGAAAGCTTTTGCATAGAAGCTAGTATTTTATCCGTGGTGCTAAATTCCACTCCAATTCTGGTCGTGTGGAGAGCGTTTGTCGCCACACAAACCGATTTATTGACCGATCTGTTGCATTAATTTCAAGCTTGTTAGATATTGATACCGCTTTGGACGTAACTATTGCAATAGCCTCGCAGCCTAGCTCTGTCACTGTAATTGGTTGGAGTTATCACGTCACGCCAGGCGTATGTCGAACCCACTTTGATCATGTTTTTTTTTTTTAAAGTAGCATTCAAGTTTATAGGGGGTTTAAATCGTTAGTTATCTAAATAT
This sequence comes from Hemithea aestivaria, assembly GCA_947507615.1. Taxonomy (NCBI): domain Eukaryota; kingdom Metazoa; phylum Arthropoda; class Insecta; order Lepidoptera; family Geometridae; genus Hemithea; species Hemithea aestivaria. The sequence continues at coordinate 4,616,938 of OX382328.1, forward strand.
ATAAAAGGAAATTGTGACTAATTGGGTGACTGATATATAAACGCTCAACCTAAACCGCTGAACAGATAGGGTTGAATTTTGGAATAGAGATAGATTTTTTGTCATTGACCTTCGCTAACAATGGATTTTGTGACATTAGCTAGTCTATGTATTTCCTGTTTGTTTCCCTACTACATTACAATAATTTTATTTTCACGTAATGCTGAATCTACATATTATATTATAGGTCTCTCCAACAGTGCGATTGAGTATGATGGTACATAAACTCATCTTGTCGTCTTTTTCAACTCCACCAAAACTCAAGGTATCCCACGCAGTTTTCCTTAAGAGTTTATTTCTCTCAAGAACTTATCTAATCTTATGTGACCAGGTCATTGCCACCTCAACTGTATTCCTAAGAAACTACTGAATAGTCGTAATAGTCGGTATATATTTAGAAGAGAGGCTCGATGCTAAAGATAGACTCCAAGAGCACCCCCTTAATGTTCCTGGAAGGCAAGATCAAACACGTGAAGTGTCAGAATATTTTCAAGATAATGTTGTAGAAGGCCTTTGATCAAAATAAAATTCAAAGGTATAATAAATAGCAAAGCCATAATGTAATTACTTCTAATACAGAAATTACTTACTGAGATGTTTTATGAATAAAAGTTACTGGATGGTTTTGTGTTTGACTAAAAAATATACACTTCTTAAGTAAACAACTCACGAGGAAGAAAATTCAAGCAAAACTTGCTAGCTCACTGTAATTTGTAAGTAACATTTCAGAATTAAGGGACGAGTGTTCATAATTACAAAATTTATTAAGTCAATGGCGGTCTAACGATGTTTCTTGGCAAAGAAGAGGAACTTGCAGCCCGTCATATAAAACCATGTCTAAGTTTTAGCAGTTCGTCTGCTTCAATCTGCTTTGCTTTTGAACGAGTTGAAGTTTCGTAGAAGCTTTGCCGGTGGCAGTCTCGGGTTATTCGCGTTTTCACCGGTTGCTTCACAGAGGAAATAAAGGCGGTTAACTTCCTTTGCCAACTCTCTAGTTTATTCGGGTCCCCATTACGAAATCACATTATGTGTATTGTTTTACCTAATTGGAAATACATGTAGTATATGTACTAAATAAAAAGTAGGTAATTTAATTTTAAAGTCAATAAACTCGGATAAAATATTGTATAGGTAAACATTTCCTTAAAAATTTGCTTAAATGTATAGATACGTTTTTTCCCGCCTCCACGGAAACCCTGCAAAACACATTAGCAAAGTCCACGGAAACTTTAAAAAAAAATAATGAAACAGTCCTACGAACAACTCCGTAGAAGAATTGGATTTTAAAAATAATTCTGGAACAATGCCGATGGACTTGCAAAGTCGCATATCTTAGACGTTTTTATACTGGAAAGTTAAATGAGAGGGAAGTAGTTTAAAACAAGGTAGCCGGAGTATCGTCGGTGGTTAATGATATTCAATCCAGGGGATGTTTAACCGCATTCTGTAAGGATTTAAGACGAGAAGTCGTAAGACTTGCCACTAGTTTATCATGCCTTAGTGGAACATCGGTTAAAAACTTATGTTTTAGTCTTTAAACTCAAAGGGAGTTTTAATAGGGAGTTCAGCTGCTAAAGATGCACTATTTGGAACTAAACAATAAGTCATAATGTTTCTCAACTAGATTATGCAGTGTTTTTAACGCCACGTAAAGATTTGAGTCTCAATTGTTGCCTATAAGATGGAGACTGTCAATACAGCAATACAAGTCTCGTAGGAACACTACTCATAATGTATGAGAGCTCTTCTGTCAGACAGTGTGTTACCCGAAATATAATTATACTAGTCATACTTTTGTCGTAACCAAGAAATGTAACTTAACAAACCATTTAACCTTAACAGTATAATAAGAACAGAAAGAACGTGAAGAGGAATCAGTTTGTTTGCCAGTGCTCGGTTTCAACAATTTCCTCTGACGAGTAAAGTGTCATTTCCGCTTGTTTGCTTAGTGGGGCTTCCAAGTACTTTGTGAGCTTTTAAACTTTTGAGACATATAACGTGGAGCAGAAGATATTTTTCTTGACATTTTGCTGTTAAGAAACAAACCGTGAAACAACCAGTAATGTTGGAGATATTAGATTTTTTTATATGTTAGACATTTCTCGCAATCGAGTTGATTTTATAACTAGTCTTGTGCGCTAGTGGCAAATATACCATCGGTGACAAATGATAAGTGATTGCCGTAGAAGGCGGGAGGGAAGTGACGGTCATTCGGAAAAACGAAGAGTTGAGCGCAGCATTGGAAATAAATATTGTAATTTCCAAACTAATCGTTTTTATTTATTACATTATTCAAAGACAACAAAAATTATTTAACACCAGATACTGTTAATACCAAGAGACAATAAGAGGGACGTTATGTAAGGCTTTTATCCCGATAATATCCCATCTTATGGTCCCTTTGCTAAAACTAAACAAAGGATGTTACGAAGCCCAATTAGGACAATGAAAATAACAGCGAAAGAGGCCGAACAAATAATAGGGGACCCTCTATTTATACCCAAACTACAGCTGACTTAAATGGCCGACATTTTTCTAACGGAATGCCAAGTGCTTAAGAATAATGAATAAAAGGCCATAGCCAAACCCCTAACCTTAATGAAGGTAAGAGGGTTCTCTCGAAGGAGTTACATAACAGCTATGATATAGGATATAAAATCTAATAGGGAAGTTAAACAGTGGCATAACTAGAGGGGCGGCATCAGTTATCTGCAGAGAATGTGTATATCACATAATGTGACCCTGCGCGCCGCAGAGTTGTCATATGAGTGCGACCCAACCCTATCCGTGATAAATTTTGCATATTCTCGCTCACAAACATCTCAAGGACCAAATTGTAATTTATGAAGTTGGAAATAGTTTGAAACGCCGCGCCGGCATCTTGCGTAACCTTACATTATTTATGAAGACGCAAATTGTACGACAAGGCAAGAGAAGGGCCGACGGTATTGTTGTCTAGTTAGCGAAGTTTAATGAAACTGGAGACCTTTTTGTCGTCACTGGATGCATACTGCAGAAATTCTCTAATCTCATTACGCCAGTAGCCTCTCCGCTATTGTTGGGTACACAGCCGGGACAAAGTTAACAGAATTATTTCTGTCCCATTTAGTCCTGTATAACGCTGCGAGTCGCGATAGTTTTTTATTGTGTTGTTTAAAGCTTTTGCGATATGAAAACGTACAAAATGCTACTTTATAATGGGGAAAGCGTTTCGAGCGTTGACCCATTGCGACAATGCAAACTAACCGAAACCGCAAATCTGGTGACATGTAAATATTGAAAACAAACAATAAGCCCGATTTACATGAACAGAATAGCCGTATCGTTTTTAAACGGTACAACTTCGATTATCCTATGACGCTGTCGCAATAAACTTTCTCTATGGAAAAAGTTTTGATGTAAAGCTATGTGATAGGCTTGCCAAGACTCGACGTTCTAGGCCCTTAGTCTCAGCTGGTTTAACATGCAGAACAGTGTCAACCGACAAGATGATCGAGTGACAGTAGAATACCTGAGACATGTACACTACTCGTATGTTCGTCTTGAACTAGCGTAGAAAGTCAACATAAAAAAAAATACGTAATCGTCGTCGTATCGTATCGTCGTTATGTGTAATCTTTTAAAGCTTATTTTACTTTTATGGTGTACAATAAAGTGTTTTCTATTCATACAATGTAAAACGTGAGGAATATGTTGCTAGAACAAGACAGGCATGCAATTGGTAGACTTTGTTCAGTTGAATACGACCTGTACTGTACAAAAAGCATGTTAATATTAACGGTGCAGTTTAATACTGGACAAACTCTAACATCTTAAAGAGATCTCATATAAGCCGTTAAAATTTACCAAAATTTATTCTACTCTGTCGCATAATATACAACAATATTATCATGAAGAGCGTTGGTATGTCATAGCAGTAAAAGTTTTTATCTCTGTTAGAAGTTGAAACCAAACCGCGTCAAAATGAAAATTAACCAAAGAGACATCACTCACAGAAACCGCACAATAAATAGAGGTTTCACGCAACTTTTTATGGCTGCATATTAAACATGAACTTTCGCAATAACATGCGAATTATGCACTAAATTGTCATAATATAGTTGCTAATAGGAAAAGTTTTTGCGCATTGCTGAACGTCGAACTATAGGCGCAAGTATCTTTAATAAACTAGGCCTACTTTTAGTAGCTTAAAACGCTTTGGTCACGATTATATTTAATTATGTAATTGTATGGCCCTTGGACTTTTAAAACATGTTATTTATTTTTCATTCTCTATGCTACGTAGTCTTTATGACTTTTATAGTAATAATAAGATAATCGATGATATGAGTAATACTCGTAATATACAAGTACAGATACACATAATATTATATGAACATCTGCAAATCTCCATTCAGACTAAATAATATAACAAAGCATGTTGTCATGTCACACACAATTCTTTATAGTCAGGGGTTGAAGATCATATTATGTATAATCAATCGGATTTGATTTTATTAATCTCGGTCACATTATTAGTCTCTATGTTATTGAGATGCAGACCTGACAAACATGCTCATACGTTTAACCTGCTCAAAGTTAAAAAGAAAAACTACTACCAACTGAGCCAGGCCAGTCGAATTAAGGGCATGCATCAAATATTCTCATGAAAATTCCACGTAACGCTTCGTCGATTCTCCGCAATTTATGTCCTATGTCAGATTTGCCAGCGATTATCTGATCTGCATTCATATAGCGTGAAATTGTTGTGAGAATGCAACCATCGCCTCGTTTTAATTTCGATTCGACAGTTCCATTTTACTGCCTATGACTGACTGCTTTTATCTTTACGGTCACCTGTAAAAGTGTATTGCTTTGTAATAAACTCTATTACCTACTGGTTGGTATCGTAAAAAGTAAGTGGGTGCCTCGGTTTATTTTTATATTGATTTTTATACAACTTAGAAGAACATTGTGTCGGGCTTTTTATGGACGTGTCAAGAATTCTTAATAGACACTAGTATAAGTTTCTGTCACTCTACACACTCTACAACTGATCTGATGATGGAGCCGGGAGGTGTCTACTGGAACTCTTCAATGGCTATTAGTAAAACCGGCGAAATTAGGCTCATTACATTCGAATTGATGAGACGTAGGCACTTCCTGGTCCATTATCAGACCCTTGTCAGCAAATTTTATGAAAAATTCTCATCAATTCGAATGTAATGTGCCCAAACTCGACGGGCTTACTAATAGCCATTGAAGAGTTTCCGTAGACACCTCCAGGCTCCATCATCAGATTAGTTCACTGGTAACAGATAATTGAACTGTCTTCAGATTTCTAGACATTTGCAAAGTTTCATTATGGTACGACAATCAGAAGTGGGTTAAATTTTATTTTCAAAATTTTTTTGCCGACTTTGTATGGAAAACTAATTGAAGCGCCTTAAAAATAGACCAAGTTTGGAAGCTCATAGCTGGACAACGATTGAAGATAGATAAAAAGTGTAAAGGTCAAAGTTGTAGGAAATTTTATGAGGTTTCGTAATGTAGTACAACAAAATATCGTACAACGCACAGTTTTTGACATATAAGCAAAAAACCTAAAAAATGGACCTTCTTGGGCCTCCCCCCCCTCGAGCTCACATCGGAGGGGTGGGGACTTTTAGTATGTTTATCTCCTAACTAGTCCAAACAAAGTTCCTAAGTTAGTTTTTCTGCTTTCGACTTTTCGATCCACATTTCTTCTTTTACTGGACTAATAATAGAAAAGCGTCTAACAAAACCAAATGTCAAAAAAGCTGGTTTTTAATAAGAATTTGATACAAATGTTCGTGCCAAGTAGAACACCGCCTTAAGAATCAGATAAACAAAATTGTATAATAAGTCTATAAATCTAAATAGTTAATATTCATCAACCAATCAAGTATTCTGTAACATATCCTCAAGCAAAACCAAATGAAAGAAAATGCACATAAATCGGAATTTCAATTCAGTGAGCCTTTCAAACAGTTGTGATTTTTGTGCCATTCTATTTTCGTTTCGAAACCAGTTGGAACATTATGTTATTCTTTTTCGTAGTAAAAAAGGAATGAGCGAAACAAGACCGACCTAAAAAAAGCAAGACTTGTATTCTTCGCGAAGATATCTCGTGATTTTTCCATGTGATTTGCAGCTTCGTTACACTTGTACAGTTTTAGACTTTATTTCTTTGTAAGTAAGCTCTAAATTTGTGTGTGTGTATTTGTTGACTGCACCGTATGAGCATCGGTCGTTTGGCACGTACAACCCTCGGTTCCCGGCTGGGCCTGCCAGAACGTCACTCCATTGTTAGGTATAGAAACGTTAACCAATTTTTATTTGTCGAAAATTCGATACCTAGAGATTGTGCAAGGAATTTCAATGAGAAATGTGTGGCAACCAACTGGGGCTACGATGTTTGGATGTTTTATCGACAATTTTGAGGCTTTAGGGGAAAACAAAGGGTTGTTTGGTATTGGCAGGTTGAGATATGACTGTTGTCGATGTCTATGAACTGTTAGTCCCTAGAAAATTGAATTTTATAGATACGTTATACCTTTATAGTACAAAAACTTATATTCGCAGTTTCGTTGTCAATCAGTTAGTCAGACGTGCTATCCTTTTATATTTACAAAGAATAGAGTTATTATTCTACTAATTATTTTTATTAATCAAACTAATTATTATACGTGAATTTTATCTATAAGCCTGACATTATTTTATTGGGTATTTAGTATTAAGTCCATTGGAAGCTAAACAAACAACTGCTGAAAGGATCAGAAAAAGCGAAATGTTGACTTTAAGACATGTAATCTCTTCATTGTTTCTGGTATCCTAGGAAAGATTTATGCGCGCGAACGTAAGAATTCATAAGCAATCTCATTCACAAGCAAAATGTACCGAGATCAGAAGCTTTTATCCCATAAATACATATAATATGTAAGAGGGGAGCGAATCGATAGTTCTCGTATCTTTGGAGGGTGTATCAATAGAGCCTATGAATGTGGGTCATAAAATAAAAATAGTATCTTGCTGACCTCTGCCCGACAAAGTGTTATGTTGGGGCAAGATAAGGTCAAGTCTGATCACTTCTTTTGACTTTGATGTATCACTCATAATGTTTATGGAGTAATAAGGGCTCTTACACACCGACATTTTTCAACTAGGCCACTAAACATAATAAGGCATTTTTTGATATCATCACGCTTGCAGCTCATGACTCTTGAATAAGAAGCGTTGGTGCAGTGCACCCATAATTAATAAATTAGGTACTGTACTTATCATAGGCAGCATTATCTTTCACTATCAGGAGAACGTCTTGCTCATCTTCTTACTTCTTTGCATAAAAAACATTTATGCGAAATTGATAACGATCGACATCATGCAGTTTTCAAATACGAGTATAATAAAAAAAATATCATCCATACCCAATTAGGTACCATCATCATCAACAACCTGAATAAGCTCACTCAAAACAAATAAATAAACTTTTTCTCTCATAAATTTCCTTTTTCGTGCGCCAATTTCATCTAGATATTTCAAACCTAGGATCAAAACCAAAAACACTAGACACTAACAGAGTAATAACCAAACGTAAAAAACCTTATAACATTACATTGACATTCAGTCGGAAAAATAAACATCCCTCACCCTAAAATATCCTGAGATAGAAACATCAGCTGTCGTTGCGTCGAGGTCACAGCGAAGGGATTACGTTCAATACTGGTGGAGAAGACAACGTGACAGCCGCGTTGGAAATAGGGAAGGGGATCGGTCATAATAAGCTTCTAAACGCTCCAGAAGTTTGAGCGACTGCAGTCTTCACATGCGCTTTGTGAGTTCTGTTTCAGTCTTCGTTGGATGTACATATTATATTCTGTCATTATTTCACTGGTGACACTCGTTCCGATGTAAAAAAAAAAGTATATTCTATCCGTCTACTCAGCTCCCTGTTTAACCCACTGCTATACTTCACTGATATCTTTATATTCGCATCATATCTTTTAGTCATTATGTTAATATTTCACTATATTATCTCATCATCTGTTGGGTTAAAAATGTGGTGGATTATCAAATTTCGAGAACTATGTCGTGGCCTTGGTTCACAGTCTTAGCCTTAACCGTAAGGACGACCGATCTTCAATTTCAAGTAGTCTGTGGTAACAACAGCATCCATCAATCATTGTGACAAAAACGGAACGCGTCGATAGGGCACGCGTCGGGAACACTTTGTCACAGTTCTGCGATGACGCCTAGCCTAGCCTACTGTGAATAGCCTATGTAATTATAGGGTTTCCTGCTGAAATATGTGTCATTCTAAAGTGTGAACTTACTAAGCAAGCGATTCATTCCGCATTTATGTTTAAATAAATAAGCAGTGGACATTTATACACTTCAAAATTTCAGATTTTTATTTTTAATGAAGCGAGTGGCAGGTCACACGGGAGAATCGCACAAACAAAAGGTACCAACACCATGTATTCAGTAGGTAGGCATAGATTTTTTTTGTATTTATTGCAGTATATAATATATACCAACACTTTCTTGATCCATTACGGCTCGCACGTGTCAACAAAATAACTCCCGCTTGTACACGAGTATATCTAGGATAACAAAATATTACCTCTACTCCAGACATAATGTATCCTAAAGATAATTCTGTTATTCCCAAAACGAATAACCCGGCCCAGGTTTATCGTATTCCAGTAAAATATTGGTAGCGGTGGCACCGTTTGTTATCATAAACTCATAAGCTATACACGCAGGCTAGTGCAAGCCGCAAGCGGAGATATTCGATCACATTCAATAGGGGTCGGCCGGAATTTCATCTCTCCGAGAGCTTCCAGCTATGCCCCATTTATTTTAGTTTCTTCCATTTCTTATGGCCGAGAAATAGACTAAAGATATTTACGGCATTGCTCTGTATTGGGAATTTAGAGGGCGTCCGATGAGTTATGAGGCTATTTGTGTTTTTGCCAAGTTCAACACTCTATTTTATGGTTGCAGATATGGTTTCCACCCATTGTTTGTTCGCTGGCTCGACGTTTACGTCATGTGTGACGAGCAATAACGCCGCATTGACGTTGACTATTTAAGCTGCGCACATTTATTTTTTGGGTTCCTGTAAAGTCCGACAAATATGATGTTCGTCTGAATCTATTATGGTAGTTGCCATAATACAATATTAGTACTTGTAAAATTTGAACTTTATGTCTTCTTTTCCAGTAGCTGAGCCGAAAAAACGCTTGCACCTACGTATCTACGGTTGAACACAATTAACAATATTCGCTGTAACGCGCGCTGAAGTAGGCAAGTACGCGGAGGGGAATTGTTATAATTGCGTCACAAAACTCAAAATTGGTGAGACGTCGGGAACTTGACTAATAACGCTACATAAGTGAAGTCGTTAAACCTTAACGACATAATATTTCGTGCTTAAGCAAGTTTTATCTAAATGATACGTTACGAATGTGATGCGATTGCCAACTTGGCTCGAGGTATATTTTCTGCGGGTAGGTCGTAAAATTATGCAAGTGCTGTCAAAGCAAAACCTCGGCTAGGTAAATATTTGCATGCACCGCAAACAGTCCCGGCTTAGACAAAGCGGATGTTCTCGCAAGGAACAAAAGACAAAACAGCAAATGGAAACGCGAAGATGAAACGAGAAACGATGGGTGCTCCCGGTTCCCCATATTTTGGAGCGAGCGCGTTACTTCCATGCCTGTTTTACATAACGCATTGCTTTAGATAATGAGCATTAGCTTGCTTTATGATGTAAGAGCTTTGCGTTAGGCACTGTAGAGAAGACACCAATATTAATTAGTAAAGATCGGTGAGATATTATGTATTGATGCGATATGATATATGGATTTATGTACCTATGTCTCTGCATCCGATATCGAGATACAGTGGATCACGTTCGTTTATTTACGTAGCAGGCAGCGGGAGGAAAAACGTTTAGAAAACACTCGCATATACAATACACATCAAATCAACATAAGTGGGAAAAGTTTATGTGAAAGTCTAGGAAATGCGTAGCTTCCAGTCAACTGTCAAGAGATTGGTATGTAGTAGAGATTCTGCCTTCTGCTTAACATCTACGTATCAACCACTTTTGATTTGCACCTGTCAGCTACACAATATGTTCATGGTTTAATGGCGAATCGTGTGCAATATAAAATTGGTTGACGAAGTACCAACATGATAAGTTACCGAAACATTATACCTATACCAACTTGTATACATAGATGTATACACATAGATTGTAATATTATTATCATAGCAAATGATGTTATAGAATACAGTCGAAATAATATTGAAGGGTCTCTAGAGACATGACATTACATTATAACATTATGATTAAGACACTCCCCTGGGCCCTGTCGTGACTATAGAAGCGGTTTACGAGCTATGGCTCACAAATGTCCTTTACCGCATTACAGACAATTCTGCTCAAGTCAATTATGTAATTTATGACTTGTGAGGTCATTGACATTACATCGAATACATATTTTGACATGTTTTACTATTTAAGGCGTATATAATCATTAAACACATAGGTTAAGCACAACTAGGCTTTTAGTTGTTGGTTGCCCTGATTTTGCTGTCTCTGAAAGCACGAACCTTTATCAAAAAAGTACTTTTAGGTCCCAAAAGTCTGCAGAGTGCGGAGTTATCACTGACACTCAACCTATGACTCTGTTTGGTTTTTGCAACACTTTGAATGGGCTTACCTATTTTGTTAATCTACGTTAATAACATAATCGAACGTTCATAATACATATCCATTCCAGGGACGCATGTTGCGAAATATATTCTACAGGCTGGATTGTGTCATACAAAATGGATATGCTAATACAGCTAATATACTTATACATTTCACCGAAATAACTTCCCGGTTCCGCCTTCCTACGCCTCTACCTTCCGCTCTCGAAACCCACATCATTTTTGCGCGAGCAACAAGATTATTAAAATTAAAATCTTCCGGCTTGAAAAACACAAGAAAACACGAAATAATTAATTCAAATTGAAATAAAGGGCGCACAGTCCCAACACATTTCACCAAATATGCACATACAAAAGGACAAATTCCTTAGAATTAGCCGCGCGGGGGAGTTACGAATTTCGTAATCCTATGGAGGCATGTCGCCCTGCCATTAACCTCACAGTTTTTGCACTGAGCCATACAACCGGGCCTCATTGTGCCCCAGAATAAATTTACATTTTCACAAATTCCCCTGCCATGCCTGGATGAGAATCTTTTTGCTCGGATGTTGGCACAGCACAATCTGTTGAAAAATTGCATTCCTTTTTATTCACTTAAGGGGCATCAAGCGAGCTGGTTGTTAGGGCTAACTTTACCACGATCTCGCTTAATGATGCCGTCGAAGATGGGATCAGACTTCCTAAAAATAAACCTAGAAGGTTAGAAAATACTTTCGTAACATTACTTAATATCGCGTCTAAACATTATAAAATTTAAGATCTTCGCGGGAAAATTGACATTACTACGAGATATCTTAAAAATTTATGGCAAAAATGCATAATATGCGACCGCTATGAAAACGCGAAAATGGATCCAGGAAGAGGAAAGAAGATTAAAAGGGGTGGCCTCACCCTCGCACGATTGAAATCAATCCATAATATGCGATGCAGCGGTTCTTAACGGCCTTACATACTCGATATCAATAAAAAAAAACGATTCCCTATATTTAGTGAAGATCTCCCCTAACTGAATATTATTTTTACATAGTTGTTGATTGAAAAAGGGAGAAAAGCAATTTCATATCTAAACAATTTGAGTTTGTAAAACCTATCAACTAATACGCTTTTTCAATTTCCACAGTTATTATTAACACGGTATCTTTAATCTTTCTACTGAATTACGTAACGGCAATTTTGTAACCATTGCATTGTCGTAACAATATAAAATAATATGATGTGTGGTAAAACTTAAATGAAAACAAAAGAAAAGTGATATAGGTAGGTACAAGATCTTAAAATATTTATTAGGATACAGATGTACCAGAAATTTGATTGTGAAAATACAAATAATATTAAACATTGGCAAATACCCTAAGGCGTGTGCTCATTTTCATATTATATTTACGTGAGATTAAAAAATCTCAAAATAACCTAAGATGTAAATAATGCCAAGACACTGAGAAGAATGTTAAAATCAATAGTAAGCCATGCCCAGTAAAAGGCAATTGAAGGCTCATCATGAAGATAAAAAGAAAGAAGTCATTATTACCAAATGATGTTCCCAATAAAAAGTTTAATGAACCTAAAGGTATAGCATCCAAAACAATTTGATAATTGAACCTCGAGTTTGGAACAAAACCTTGATTAAGTCAAGAATTGTCCGTGGGAAGGAAAAAGAGCGCTCATAAATATTCATAGCTATAAATTTTAGGCCGAAAAGTCATCGTTAAGTCTCTCCTATAAAATGGAGGGCGACCTTTAATCTATTTGTCTCACCTGTCTTTTCGTGACAGAAATCTTTTAAATTTTTCGGCCTTTATTTTTTGTACCTGCAAAAATGTTTCATTTATTGATCAATTGGTCGATCATATCACAGAATAAATGTGGCAATAGAACGGCTTTGATTAACAACGAAATGTATTAAACGATGTGAGCAAACTAAACTTTACCCTCACACGCCAAAATTGCTCGCGCTTCGATTTAAATATCTGTCTGAGCTTCTGACGCCGGTTCTGATATACGTAGAGATCTTATGATGCCATGTCATTATGAGCGTGTTCCAGGATGTTGTTCAGTGAAAGTATGAAGGTTTTATACCTCTACTCGAACACTGAATACTTTCTTATAAACAATTATTAATACCATCATAATATTATAGGATTGTTGAACAAAACAGTCTAACTTTATCCAGAGACACACTCACACCACACCCATGTAAATTATTATATTATTATAGGTACATATTATGTATGTACTATGTTTGCGCCTAATCTCGCATTGAACCGTTATATTATTAAGAACATTGAATCTCAGAATATTTGTTTAGCATACTATACGTAACTATGTATTTTTGAAAAATAGGGAAGAGACTAGGTCCCCACAACACAGGGAATCCTAGTGTGGGGCCTAGTGGACCTATAAAATAAGCTCAAGTCAAGTCTCACTAAATAAATTTTAATCTAAGTGATTACAAATAGCATCTTGAATCTTGTCAAACATTGTCTACAGTTAACTTACGTACCTACCTACTCTTGATTTTCATGTAAGTTTAATAAGCATTTATAGATGTTATTTTTATCTGCTATACAATATTCCTAACTTAGACTAGTCTCTTAAGATAATTCATAAGCTTAAAACTGCTGTACTTTTTGAAATAAACTTTTATTATATTATATTATATTATATATATTATTATATATTATACTTGTCCTACAATCATCGGCAATGATCGAAACCACGGCAGTAAATCACCACTTGTAAACGTCTTGCGGCAACGGTAACCGCTTAACATCAGGCGGTCAGTAGGTTTGTGTGTCGGCGACTTCCATAAAAAACCCATTACATGGTCCTTTCATTAATTAATTTCAAGAAAAATTCATTCTCCAAATTACTACCTACGACTTCCTGTTTGATTAAATATAAACACGAATCAAAGCGTGGAATACAACACACTCCAGAGCCTTAATACGGCCTTAATGGACACTTTTGTACGACAATTTGTCGAAATTTGATGAATAATGACGTAATTATAATATTGGACGTTCTGGAGCACGTTTATTAAATGTGAAGTGGGAATATTGAAAGCGTTCATGACGTCGACTTTGTACTTTAGTAGACCATTATTATAAGGTGTAAATATTCAGACATTGAATAAGGTAAATACATCTCATCTAATTCATGTTTAAACAATCCCATCTAATATGTTTTTTTTACAGAATGTTCACAAACTTTTTTCACAGAATATAATTAGCATTGGTCATATCGGACTATATATATTATTCAGTTCTTTTACCGATGCTACGCGAGGTTACTATGTTTCATAGCGCTGAGGATAAAAGTATTGGGCGTCTATTCGCATATAAAGTCAAGTTAATATTTCCGAAAATTCAACAATGCTCTTCTAGATTGTAGATAAATCTTCTTTGCATCTGTTATTGTATTTTTCTTACGTCAAGTATAAGCAATTCCAATATAATAAGCGGAGAAAGTGGGAACTGTCGTTTATTAGGCAAATTGATAGGTACGAACAGCAAAAAGCTTCTGAATATTAACAAGAAACGGTGTTAATTTATTCACGACCTTATCGCGAAGATCAAAAGATACAAAGTTATTTGTCTTCCCACGTAGGTAGTGCTTGGTAGAGTAGATGTAGGTCAACCACCCGAGGGAGACGCTACCGATAATTGGGAAGTATGATATATTATGTACCTGCTTCGATTTTCTGCCTTCTGCGAGCAGTATTAGCTTAGATTTGTTTTCTTTTCTAGTCCATCTGATACAGAAATGCTTTATTCAGATAGGATTCTAGAAAAATAAGAATAAGATAAAATTTAAGACATGGAGTAAGAACGCGCGACTTGCTACGGTATCTGTGGAAACTAATGTAAAACTTATTATTTAGTAGGAATGACACGTAAAATTCAGTTTAAATTTATTTTTTGGCAAGAAAGGGTAAAAAATATACCTACACGCAATAACTTTCGCAAGTCAATTTGATCTCCGTATAAAGTATGACTGATTGATCTATTAACGCTTAGGTTAAATTACTGAAAGAATTAAGTAGAAGTTTAGCATAGACAAAGGTGTTGTGACGTACGTGGACATATATTCAGAATTTCTAAAGAGCAAAATCAAGAGCGCGTTATATACTCGTATATACCTACTTATGTTAGCGTTTTGAATCTATTATCTCGTATTGTGTGCTACTGGCAAACGTACCATCGATGACAAATGACAAGTGTTTGACGTAGGAAAAGGCGGTAAGTCAGTTCTGACATTATGGAATGTACAATGAGATTTATAGAACAGTTTGAGAAAGAATCCGAAATAAATGTTGTATTTACATAACTAACAGTTGTATATAATTTTATTACTTACTAAAAGTTAGATGAAAAAAGTTAAAATTTTCACAACAAAGCTTTAAAATGGAAACCATATTTTTGCGAAAAGCGCAGTTTAGTGCTCGTTTCAAGCGCAATTAGTGGTTATACGAAGAGAACTTGAGGTACACTCCCCGTTATGATGTCATGAATAACAATTACAGTTTACGAGTTTAATTGTTGTACCACCGATATTTAATGCCATTTGCATGTTAAGGGGAGGTTAGCCCGCTGTAATCGATGTGATGGAGTGCGGGTCGATGTTGCGATAGCATTTTGTAAGGTTTGTCGCTGTTTTAATCACATATGTATGTGAAAAGTTGAAAAGTGAAATACGTTTAATTTGACTAGATATACTGCTATCATAGACTTTTAGCTCTAGCTAAGACATGGAGACTTAGAGTTATAATATTTTATGTGGAGGTATAGGTATACTCGTATATTGGTAAGGACCTCCGGTATATTGCATCTGAAAATATCTATAACTAAGTTATTATTATATACAAGATTTGCAAACGTATTGTAGGAAGCCTTACGTCCTAGTGAAATGATGACCCGAGCAAGACAGATGGTAAAAATTGGATGAGGATAGCAATCTACCGGGATATTTACCGGGGGTAGACTTCCTTTGCAGGAGGTCGACTAGGTGGGTACCCCAACAGCGCCAGTTGTTCTACCGCCTGAGCAGTGATGCGCAAACATTACTGTGTTTCGGTAGGAGGGCACTGTAGCTAGTGAAATTACTGGGCTGAAGAGTCTTAACATCTTATGACTCTCAAGTAAGAAGCGTTGGCGCAGTGCACTGGGTAGCACAGTACTTATTATGGGCAGCGTTATCTCTTACCATCAGGAGAGCGTCTTCCTCGTCTTCTTACTTCGTTGTATAAAAAAAATCTCATTTTCTTATTTTATTACAAAAAAGCCTGGTTAATGTCCGAATACCTCAACAGAGATAGATTCCCCAATCGATACGTAATGCCGCACGTGTAATAAATAAAGTTACCTCTAAGGCTGCCTGCTACCTAACTAACCTATATAATTCCGATACCTAAGTCTGGCTCTTCATGCCCGGATTCTGGCCAGAAAATACCAGAAATTCCTCGACCAATATTATCCCGAATTATCTCTCTTTCATCATTCAGCGCCGTTTCTAAGAAAATAGTCCTGGATTTAATAACTACACAGATAAACGAAGTATCAAAGTTAATTTGGTCATAATATTAGGTTATTTCAGCTCGAGCCTTTAGACTGTAACGAGAGGCCCCGCCGTAATTTATTTTGTCAGGGGGTTGATTTAAGGGTAAATAATGTTTTTTGAATGTGCCACTCGGCATCCCCTATTAGGCTGATGGGTGCAAAAAATGTTACAATATTGTTAGCCTTCCGTTATTTGAGGAAACAGGCCGAAAATATTAAAAGGTTCAATGGAATTTGGGAATTTCTCGTCCGTTACTCTTCGTAGAAACCCTGCGAAGTAGATGTTGCTTAGATGTTTTATATCTTGCTTTATAAAATGTTTACCCTTGCGCGAGGAATACAAAATTTATAGAAGAAGTTACAATGAAGCAAAAATGAAGCATCCATTAATTAAACAACTTTTTTGCAATATCATCATCCACATACAAATTTACACGTGCTATTATTATTATATTATTGTTCAAACGGTCTGTTTCTTTTGGTGCTTGCCTGTACAAGAGCGAGACACCCAGTCAGTCAGGTAGATTGCCATGAGTGGTTCTCTTATTTTTTCTAAGCAAGCTATATCCAGTAATATTTTTTCAACCGTTCCCTACAATATACTCTATAATAAATGAGTATAATATTGTATAACTTGTTAGCTAGTAACAAAGGGAAAATATCCAGAAACAATTCCAAGAATGGGAGATTTTTTGAAGAAAATGGCTTTCTATACTTCGTTTTAAAAAACAAAGATAATATTTTAATATTTTATTCAATTTAATATATTATATTAAATCATAATATAGAGTATATATTAATGTATATCGTAATATAGAGGACATATTATATCGGATATAGTTGTTTTTGTGATATATTATTATCATGATCATTTTTATATAACCCGAAAAAATTTAACTCTGAAAAAAATATCTTTGTTTTTGAAACGAAGTACATATAGGTGAATATCGCGCGGTTTACAGTAATAATATTCCAAGTTACAATTCGTAGTTTAATAGGTGTGTTTTATCTAAATTCTGTCTTCTGTCCCATTCCATTTTGTGCTTTAGTCCCTAGTCAACTCGCTCTCCACGTGGATATTATTGGGTAGAATGGAGTAGACACAGACTATATAATAATATTACATCGGTCATCAAAACTAGCATCGCCAGTACTACAGAAACAGAGAACATGAATCAAAGAGCATGTGACGTAGCGCTAGTAGAGTGCGAGCGAAAACTTCTGATATGTAATTTACTTTTACAAGTGTTAATTTCAATTAATAATCAAATTTGTTTAGCGGCAAGACCATATAGGTAGAGGGCGTTTGTCTATCTTATAATACATATTGGGACTATACGACCAAGTTCAGTCAACCATTAGAATGGTAGACATAAAACATAGATGTCTATAAGAAAATTTCATTGTTTTCGGTATTAGTCAATAGCGTCTCTGGTCTTCTACTTTTCCAGTTGAAGAGAGCCTCTAGTGCGTTTGAAAGAGTATAACGGCCACTTTAAAAGTTACAACACAGCTGTATTCAATTCGAAATATTGTTATATTGTTCGAATAATAACAAGATTCAACGCGCTCATCATGGCCGTTCCTCCTTTCTATGAAATCTTTGTAAGCTGATCCCACGGGCACATCGTATAGAAGTAATAATTACAGATATTCCCCATTATAAGGCCAACTTGTCTCAGTTAAACTAAATAAACAGTTTTACGTGTGTAATAAACAACGATAAAGTAGGTATGAAGTATTCCCGAGCTGTTTTCATCGCAGAAGCATTTCGATACCGAATTATCTGCGAGCTTTACGACCTTAAAATAACGGCGTGCTGATTTTTACGGCGTTTGTTCAGTTTACTCACGTACTAGAGAATGGGTGTATAATAGATAATACAGGGTTAGGTAATATATTCTCTAAACTCTTTAACTCATTCTACTTCTCTTTATTTCAAGAAATAGTTAATATAAAACAAACTAAAAACTAGAGGTTAAACATAATTTGGCGATCTTCATTGTTACATACTTAGGTACATGGTATAAAATAAACTCGTCTCCCGTCTGTCTGTCTGTCCCTATATACGCTTAGATCTTTAGAACTACGGAATTGATTTTAGTGCGGTTTTTAAAAGATGGAGTGAATCAAGAGGAAGGTTTATACCTAATATGTACATTACATGTACAATGTAGTAGAGAAACATTGTTAATTGTTAGTACAGTATAAAGCAATATCTTACATACAATCGGATTAGAATTGTTGTCATACTTATTGTATGAAATAGTTATCATTCATATAACAAACGTTGAGAGCGCGTTATTAAACAATAATAAATAAGTGTAATCAACTCAAATTTTAACTTAAACAATATAAAACCTTTTGTAAATGTAACCTATATTTACACTTTTCATGTGAATCGAACCTTAATTGATTCTGTAACAGGCTTCAATTGTCGATGTTTTCCGAGAAAGTTTACCAAAATGGACTTTTAAATATCAGATTCCAGCATTATTGTGACGTGAGATGTAAATATTTATTTATTTACCTATTTAATAAGTATTTCGACATCACACGTATTATAGAATTTATAAGTAGCATAATAAACATTGAGTACAGTATCTGATACATATTATGACAATTTATAAAAACATAACATTACCAAAAGTTTTATAGGAAAATTAATTAAAACTAATTAAATCTAATTTTAAACAGAAATGAAATTCTATTATTATATTAAAGATATTAAAAATATCGTTATGTATTCGTTCAATTTATGGCCTCGCTTGTTTTGATGGAGTTCGATAAGTCGATACAAAGCTACGAGTAGCTTAGTCCGATTAATGTAGCGTGCAGTTGTAGTTTATTATTTGGAATAACAATTACTAGCTGTATACAGTTGAATAATTAGTTTGGTGATAATGTAGTAAACTATAAACTTCAAAGATAAATCAAAATAAATAATATAATGTGCTCTTAGTAAACAAAGTTCTCATACCTAGTTAAAAAGAGCATTAACTTTACTACATAAGTACATTTATTTTCATCCTATTTGTCCCACTGCTGGGCAAAGAACTCCCTTTCCTCCATTCTTCTTGGTCAGTGTCCACCAAGTGGACTCAAAGTTTTCTGTTGAACTAATCTGTTTAACGGTGAGTTACCTGTTCCCAATATGTAGGTTTCTCTTAATACATTGCACTAATAAAAAATCAATACACAAACGCGTTACGCAACATCCATGTATGCGCTGTTTGTACGTTTTATATTTCCAGGAACATTTCCCGATGCCAGACGTAAACAAATCCGGGTTTAGGATGAATAATTATGTCGCTGGAGCCCCTGCCTCTCGCTATCAATAAAGCCTCACTAGCTGAACAATCCTCCTAGCCAAATACTCTATCTCAGGGATTATTCGACACGGATTCTTGCGGCTCCTGAATTAAGATTCCGATCTTTACTGTAATCACTGTTTAGTCAACGCGTTAATCTTGGTTTAACCAAACTATTCTCCCGGATTCATTAATATAGCTCACGATGTTTTCGGTTCGATCTCCTTTACATTTATCAGTGTTAGTGTTTGTTTGTGGTGTCTGTTTACGAGTATTGTTTTTCTTGCTTTATTGGCAATAAATATCAGTAGTGTTTAAGAGAGTAATCAAGAACACAAACAATAATTTGAAAGAGAGAAGAAGCGCGTCGAAAGCTAGGAGACACCAAAATCTTTTTCGCGACGTCGACGCTTAACTCAGTGATAAGTTCTATAAAAATGTTATATATTTTGTGAATATTTTAGGATATAAAGAAACAAACAGAAGAGCTCAAAGACTATGTTGGTGACCTTTATGACATCGGTGGTGATGCCGACTCGGGGTCAGTCATTGACAAAGTTTTCTTGGACTATGTATATTATTATGTAGAAATAATGTATTGACGAAGTAGGTGGAATAAAACCTCTACCTGGCTTCACTAACAAAACTGTCTATAACTATTGATATAACGGCATCAAGAGCGGTATTATGTAGGAAATCACATCAAATAGCATCCTCATAATGTACCCGTGTAATATCTTAAGATTACTATGATCGATTTCCCTGATCCTCTTACCACAAGATCATTGGCATCAAATCTCTCTGAAACTTCCTCCTAAGGATATTCAATTTCTGCTATGTACTTAACCTATACGCCTACACAGGAGGTTTTTAAAGGAAATGTTGCTTTAGTGTTGTCATGTAATAGGAGTGTTGACACGGTCGTTCATTTTTATATTTTTAATGGGGAGTTAATTTTTTAGGTTTTAGTTTTTAACATGCCATTTTCAATATATCAAACTGGAAATATTTTTAAAATGTGTGTAATAATATTGCACAGAAATTTATTTGCACAGAAGTTAATTTTATTTCGAACTATATCAAATAGAGCAAGCTAGAGAGCGTTCAGCGAAATAAGTCCTCTTAAGAAAGAAGTAGATATTCTTATATAACTACGAGTATAAAAGCTATATAGATACTATATATTGGTACATAAAAAGAAAATTTAAGCGGGGTGGACATCTTATTTTCCAGCAGAAACTCCCCTTAATGTTATGTAACTTTTTGCTGTGACGTTTTGTAGTCTGGCCCCAAGTAATCCAGGGATTACGTGGTTACGGTCGAAGCCGAGAAGCCTTGGACGCAATCAATAAGCTTGCTTTGATCGCGCCGGGATCATCCCGCCAAATGAAGTCGCCTACTCGGCCTTAGTCTTTTATTATGCAAACATGTTAGAAGAATATTCTTCTTTGTTACCCTTTTGGATTAGTTTGTGAATGGTATTGTTGTGTACAAGTAAATTAAAAAAATACTAAAAATCCTATTTCAAATTCGCTTTTAATACGTGAAGGCCAGGAAATTTTATTCATAGCCTGAAAACCGCTTCACCTATTTCTATAAAATTTAAATGGGAGCTGTGTACAGTGTACCCTTTGAAACACAAAAAGGAAATTACCGAATCGGTTAGGCGTCTTTGAGTTTTCAAAGATATGAGTTAAAACTGTGTCACCAAGCGGTCATTACAACTGTATTACGGCATGTCGTTCAGTGAAACCAGGGAGGTATTTATCCCGTCTTTTGATTGAGTCTGGTACCATCTCGTATCAACCGCATCATCACTTAAGGCGATATCTATGGTCAAAGGTTAACCTTTTATGAATATAAAAAAAATCCGAAGTTACTTTGTGCCCGTTGGAAGTCAGTTCTTTTTATTTTACTTAAAATTACATTGTTTTCTAATTCATAAGCTGTTTTCAATAAGCCTTTCTCCATTTGCTGCTTCTATTTTACTTAGATAAGTTCAAAAACATAACGTACAGCTAGATTTTAGACAGTTTAATTATGATAAACCGTAGTCTTAACACAGCTTGTAATGTAAGTTGATAAATTAATCTCAAGGGACTTGAAACTGTAATCCTTTGAAGTCTGCATAAACATAATATAATTTAGTAAAACTAATCTTCCAGTAACAAATTATTATTAGTCTTTGTAACTCAATATAGAATCTTATAAGAATTTCTGGAGTTGTCGAAGTCGTACAACATTTTTATTGTTGTTCTTGTTTCCGAAGATCAGGTTTAATTTAAGAGAAAATAATATTTATGTCTTGGCAAATACAGAAAGATTTTTGTTTTTTGCATTTCTTACAATCTTTTTAATCCACTTCAGAGAAAGGGGGAAAGGTTTACAATACGAAAGGACTTTTTTAAAATGTATGTATAATATATATTATTACCTCTATGTATGAGTGAGTGTGTGTGTGTGTGTGTGGGTGTGTGGGTGTGTGTGTGTGTGTGTGTGTGTGTGTGTGTGTGTGTGTGTGTGTTTATGTTGTAGAAGACCTGAACCGAATTGAAAGGATGTTATAATTTATAATATTATCCAGGCTTCTTATCATGATGGATATGTTGACAACTACCTATGGGTATATTATATAATGGGTAGGTTTTTATTTCACCTCATATTTTAAAAACAAAAAGCAATAGGGAAAAGTACTTACTCTTATTTGTAAGGCCTTACTTAAAACGCGTGTTTTCCGTCTCATATTGTGTAACCTAACTTTTGTAACGATCTATTTTGCGACGACTTTAAACATCTTTTAAAAAACGCACTCAGTTTTGTAAAGCAACATTCTCTTCAAAACATTTTTACAATGTTGAAGAGCAGAATCTGCTGAGGCTGCCCTTAAATATTTGTTCAAGCTCACGAGTGTTGACGTCGCTGCATTTCTGCACTTTGCTCGGTGACCAACACGTTTACGTTTATTAATTTATATTTTTTGGACATTTCTACATTTTTTTCTCATATAAATTAAATTATTTCTCATTTAAACCCTTGCAACACTAAAGAGGTCATGACATTTTAGTAGCATTTGACTTTTGACATTTTGACATTATATTTATTGATAATTCGATTAATTCAGCTAATATTTATTAATTAATGTTTTTAAATCATATTTTGAATTACTAATATAATAATTATAATGTAAGTTCGCCCACTAATTCAATATTATATCTTAACATTTGTGCACCGGACTACCGGTAGAGTATTTGAGACTCCTTTTAATGAATTACCATGTTGTATTTGTGAGAGACAAATAAATAAATTTTACTTTACTTTACTTTACTTTTACTTAACGCTTCTCTTGTTCCCGAGGATAAACTTTGTTGACAATGACTGATGCAGTTTCGATCTTATCCGGTCTTGAGGTTACTACCACAGACATCTTGATAAGGGTTTTTTAGTATTATGGGGTTCGTAGGACGTATTATGGCTAGAAATAAACTTATAGAAAAAATCAGCGAGCTTAGGACACTTTACAGAGTTATAGATGACAAGCTAAACGCAATGTTGCGAACGAATGTGTACATATCGAATATCTAGATGAAACTGAGAAAGTTTCTTCTCATTAATCTTACATAAAAAATCACACTAATATTAAAAATGCGATAGATCGTGAGTGTGAATGTTTGTTCTTCACGCCTAAACGGGTGGACCGATTTAGCTGAAATTTAGTACAGCTTAGACCCTGGAATAATACATAGGCTGCAGTACAGCTGGTAAAACCACTGGGCGCAGCTAGTGCTTTATTATCGGGAGTTAGTTATCAAAAGTCATCTATCAAAGAATATTTTCTCAACGAGTAAGACTTCTAAAAGTACTTTCTAATAAAATTGGCTTCATGAAGTGATTCTTAGAATCTGTCGAGGTTTCAAATTATACAGATCTATTTGAGAGCTGACCTAGTTGCTTTATGAACTAAATGATAGCGGTATAGATTTAACTCAGGCTTCTTTCATCAGAGATTTCTCAGTAAACGCTTAAGTGGGTAAGAATTCTAGTTTCGTATTTACCTATTTCTTTGTACTTAGGTTTCTTGGAACTTGTAATAAGGGTCTCCTACACAGTCAAAGAAAATGTTTGCAATTAATCGTTTGCTTAACGAAAATCTGTTTTAATATAACATTTCTCAACTATAATGAAGCTAGCATAATTATAAGCTAGTCGTAACATAAAATGCCCTCGCTTTATAATTTCACTTCTATAAGTATTTTTTTAATGTATCACACAAAAGTGTCCTTAAAAATACTTTATGTATCTGATATAGAAAGGCTTAATGTACTAACTAGACATAAACCTTGTACCTAATTGTAAGAAGGCAAATAAATAATATAGTATAAAATCTTATCAGATCTGTAAAACTCCAGATAAATAAGAAGTTCAGTGCGAGAAAGTCCGAAGTGCCGTTTAAAGTAATAAGTGAGATCGAAAACCGATAGTAGCAGATTATTCGGGCGATTTGTTTGCGGCGGGCGTGCAATTTTCGAACGTGCTGAAAGGACGCAAGTTTACCCTTACACAAGTATCTAACTCAATTTCGAGACAGTGACACAATGCGACCCACTTCTAGTAGTTTCTGTAGCGAATGTGTTTGATATCAACTTCGTAGTTTGGAGCGAGGTAAATAAAGGAATGGAACAGCTATGAGAAGCTATGTGTCATAAGTTTGTTTAAACCACACTTTAAAAGTTCACACGTCGTTAGTAGGTACCTACCTACCGTATTTAGTGCCAAGAAAATGACTTAAAATACTGATCGAATTTCAAAAATTCCTTCACCAATAGAGCTAGTTGTTATATTACATTTTTTCATCATCATAGGCCTTGTAACAGGTAACATCTATATAAGATGATCTAAGTAGCGTCAAGTTATTGTGCGGCACTGCTTTTTGATGGCTGAACAAGTTTATACGAGATTTGCAACAGCGATATTGATTGCATAATATTATAAAATTTGCATGTAGAGCTGGACCAACATAATACCTCTATAAGCCACTAGTCATCATTATCGAACGAGCAAGCTGCAAGAAAATGCTACTCCGTTTATATTTTCTGTCACTGTCTCTCAACTCGCGTCGCGTCGTCATTTTAGATACAAAAGCCTACGGCAGCTGATCTAATATCAAAGTATTGTGTGGTTTGAATGCGTCTTGTCACTTGCCCCATTTTGGAGCTGTCTCGGCAGTCATTAGAGTGACGAGGGATGCGTGACTGCCTTGTTTACAATTACACGCCTATTTTTGTTTGTTTGCTGATGGATACCTCGCTCGTATTGATGAATGTGCTTACCTGTAATGAAGAAATAATCATATTAGATTTATTATTGTCAATGTTTATTCAATATCTATTTTTGACACTTGACCTTTTTAACATCGATTCATATTATTTAGAGCAGATATGAACAAGACATTTATTTGCTATATATATCAGACGGGTTTAGCATTAAGATCTTTCCACCATTAGACATGTTTATCAATTTAAATTTTGGAAAGTTCATTACTTCTGAAAAAGTATAACCTAAAGGAAAAATGAATCAATAGGTAAGGCGTGTTGTTTGCATTTATCGAAAAAAAATGCAGTCTTATTACTGTAGGGACAAAGTAGGCACTAGGTACCATATTTATATATTTGGGTGCAAAACAGGAATAATTATGTTAAACATCCAATTACATCTTCAATTGCATTGTCGCTTAACAACGTAAGTAGAAACGTATGTCAGATGCGAATAAAAAATAATTTACTTTGACCTTACCAAAGATTAAAAAAAGAGCGAGGCAGAAAGCGAAGCGTGTTTTCATTCTGATATTTGTCCGTGCAGAACTTGTTTTCGTAGGAGCCGAGTTAACGTAATGCGTACCTAATCCGCAGTGAGACGTGAATCTTATAGTAAAATTTAATGGGAATAATTTGAAGGCATTAGCGCCGGTCTGAGGCTCATTATTGCGGCCCAACAACTTAGGGGAAGCGATATAAACACTGACAACGACTTGTCGGTTTGTAGGGTACAGATAACATATCAGAATATATGCCGCGAGTTTAGCGATTTTGCGTCAAATGTGGGCGTCAGCAAATTTGCAACTTTAGTTGTTGCAGTTGTTATCAGGCGGGCCTTATGCCCATAATTTCTACTGCTCAACCGCTCTTCTTAAAAAAAGTTCGTTTTTCCGGTTGGCAAGTACGACCTTGTTATTAATTGTAAAAATGATGGATGGACTTTACTATAATAAATTGAACGTAATTTAAAAACACCTTAACAATAAATGCACAAATTTTTTTAGGGTTTATTTCTAAACAAACAAATGAATTACGCTGTGAGAGTTACTCAAATCAACAATAACAGGTTTTGTATTTAAAGAACCCATACGTTGTTTGTGACTTTATTGTAGCGGAAAAAGTGACGCGCTTGGTTAACATACAAGTTAACGCTTTCTCGGCATCTATCTTGGTATTTGATCTGTGGTTTCCAGCTTTTAGTGCTTAATGATGCTACGTGTTTAGTTTTAAATGGATCTGCGGGATGAAGTACTAAATTTATGGTAACTGTTCCATTCTTTCGTTGTAAATGGTTACTCATAATGGATCATTTTAGTTTTTGTCTCTGGTTATGGGTCAGTTCGAAGAAAATGAGAGTCTGCATATAGATGTCTATGGTTCTTTCTTTTAAATTAACTTATTAAACATTTATGTATAAATTAAAGATATGCTTCACTATATTAATTAATCGCCGATGACGCTTCGACTGGACTTTTTTTTTACAATATCTTTGACTAAGATGACGTCTAATGTAAAGCAACGATGCGCTTGAAAATGTTAGCAATTAATCTTAGAAGCAAGAATAAATCAATCCTTTTTCTTTCACTTCAGTTAAGAACTATATAAAAAAACATTATTTATTAATGCATTCATTTTAAAAATAATACCGTTATAATAAGTACAAAACATAAAGTGCAAAATTCTCTACTTATTAAGTACGAGTCAAGTCGTAGTAGCATTGGCCTTGAATTAAATAAGTGATAACCTTTATTCAGTTTAAAAAAAAATCGATAAATTATCATGTTGATCTTTTGTTCTAACTGAATGAAGAGGCTGAACTAGATCAATCTGTCTCTATCGCACGTCGATAGTTGAAGCGAGAGGTCGCGCGGGCGCAAGAGGTCCTGTACGACAAACTTGCTTGGCAAGGCGCCTTGGCACTTGCCGCTCCAGCTTGTTTTATTGTAGCGGTGCCAACACCCGGGATATTTACCCCATCTGTAATGGTACACCCGTTTATTAATAGCAACGAATGTTGCGGCTCGTAATATTCTCCCTGGGTAATGGCCGAGACATGATTTTGATAAATCCACTGTAGGGATGTAGACAAGGTTTTGAGATTTTACATCTACTAGAGGACCCGCGCGCACTTCGTCGCGCTTAATAGAAAATTATCAGTGTTTCTGTACTATATTATGCATGTACCTAGTCAGGTCATAAGTATTGTCACACAGTAAAAACTTTTCCTTTAGAAAGCTGGCCACAAAAAAGTTTATTGAATTCGAATTTCGAATTGTTCATGAAAATAAAAATGTATACTTTTTAGAATTTTACTCATTTTTAAATATGGAGTGGACGGTTAAAGAAGACCGTGTTGCAGTTATTGCGTTGCATCGTTGCGGTTACGCGCCAATTCAAATTTTTGACATACTGAAAAATTTGAATATAACCAAAAGATTCGTTTATCGTACCATCAAACGATACAATGAAGACTCTAGTGTAGATGATAGGTCAAGAAGTGGTCACCCTCGGTCTGTTAGGACTCCAGCAGTGATAAAAGCTGTGAAGGCGCGAATTCAAAGAAATCCCAAACGTAAGCAGAAACTGTTGGCCCTTCAGATGGGGTTAAGCAGAACCACGGTGAAAAGGGTGTTAAATGAAGACTTAGGGCTTCGGGCATATCGACGAAAAACAGGACATCGTTTAAATGCTCGTCTAATGGACCTGAGACTGAAGAGATGCCGCGCTTTGTTGAAGCGGTACGCGAGAAAAAAATATCGAGAAATTATTTTTTCGGATGAAAACATTTTTACCGTAGAAAAGAGCTACAACAAACAAAATGATAAGGTGTACGCACACAGTAGTGAAGAAGCGAGCAACCGTATTCCGCGTGTCCAACGAGGTCATTTTCCATCCTCGCTCATGGTATGGTTGGGAGTTTCTTATTGGGACTTAACAGAGGTACATTTTTGTAAGAAAGGTGTAAAAACGAATGCAGTTGTGTATCAAAATACAGTCCTGACGAACCTTGTGGAACCTGTTTCTCATACCATGTTCAATAACAGGCACAGGGTATTCCAACAAGATTCGGCGCCAGCTCATAGAGCGAAGAGCACACAAGACTGGCTGGCGGCGCGTGAAATCGACTTCATCCGGCACGAAGACTGGCCCTCCTCCAGTCCAGATTTGAGTCCGTTAGATTACAAGATATGGCAACACTTGGAGGAAAAGGCGTGCTCAAAGCCTCATCCCAATTTGGAGTCACTCAAGACATCCTTGATTAAGGCAGCAGCCGATATTGACATGGACCTCGTTCGTGCTGCGATAGACGACTGGCCGCGCAGATTGAAGGCCTGTATTCAAAATCACGGAGGTCATTTTGAATAAACTTTATTGTCATAAGAATCTATGTTTTGTTAAGTTCATTTTGGTATATTATAAATGGTTACATAATAAATAAACTTGTTCTAATAATTTTGTATTAAACATGTGACAGAATTTATGACCTGACTAGGTATTATACGTATAAACCTTCCTCTTGAAATACTCTATCTATGTATGAACCTCATCACAATACGTTGCGTTGTTTTAAAAATATGTATAAGCATACATAGGGACAAACAGACGCGGGAATTAAATTAATTTTTTGCTATGTAGTGATATTGTCCGTACATTACTAAAGTTACATATTTTATGGGTTTTTGAATATAATAGAAATTGTTTAGATAGAATAGAAAACTCTTTATTGTTCACACAAATACAACAATATAAACTTAGAAGACTTAGAACTAAGATTACACAGAAAAAGAAGTGTTACAATTGGCGGTCTTATCGCTTATAGCGATCTCTTCCAGACAACCAAGCAGGGAAAGGAAAAACATAAAATAGAGCGACCGTGGTTATATAGATATAAATCTTATTAGTTTTTAGGTGTGTCACTAATAGTAAGTAGTGACGCAATTCATCTAACATTAAGTCCCAGCAATGTAGCACACGGTAGGGGGTCATATGTATGACCCCCAACCAAAAAAACTTTTGTGCATTGCATTTTAGTATTTTTTGTTATATATTTGCAATATAAATTAAATTGCTATTTTTTATTTTTGATAAACATATTTTTTTTTTATCACAACCCTATTATTGTTGAGTACAGACGCAGTGGAGGGATTATTTTCTTATGGGAAAAATGCGGTACCTAATAAATAACGGGAATTGTTGGTGAAACGGATCGCATTCGGATGGAGATTAATATTAGATTATTTCGCCAGATTTCTGTTTCCGTGGGGTTTACTTTAGAGTTGGGTTTGTAGTAGTTGAAAAAGATATCCAAGTTAATACCTACCCTACTTAGTTCCACTGCTTTTCGATTAGCTCTTTTATAACTAGTAGGCAATCTTGCGATCATGTTTGAGACATTTACTTTAACAACCTGATATTAATAGTCATGGTTAGTGGTACAAATTTTAATGACTCTATACTGTACTTTTTGTACCAGTCTTTTTCATTTAGTGTTAATCCATTAACTCAATTAGATTCTTTTTACTCCATCACAGAAGGCCTTTTAACACATAATACGTCTTATTGGACTGCTTATATCACACTGATATTATGAATGCGAAAGTTTGTGAGGGAGTATGTTTGTTACTACTTCACGGCAAAACGGGTGGACGGATTGAGCTGAAATTTGGTATAGAGATAGCTTAGACTCTGAAATAACACATAGGCTGCAAAACGGGTAAAACCGCTGGGCGCAGCTAGTATTACATATACCGTGTCGCCAAGCAATCATTACGACTTTGCCAGAACGGTGTTCAATGAAGACAGGGATTTATCCCGCCTTAGGTTTAGTGTGCTACCATTTTTGACCGCATCATCGTTTAAGTTCAGGCGAGATTTCCACTCTTAAAAAGTTGTTTCATTACAAATTTTGTTTGTTAAGGTCACTAGTGCTCTTAGCAAATATTTCAAACTGAACCTTAAAGTGTGAGCTTATGCATATTCAAGTAGCTTATAAGTTAGTCAAACCAGAATTGCACCTATTAAACTGGAGGTGAGGCGCCAATAAAACCTGATATCTAAACTAACTATACTCTAGGTACCAGATACTCTAGGTTCAAGACGCTTCGGTCTAGGTATACTTTGAAGTTGGGATCAGAGTTACGATTATTTTACGAGAGGCGATTTGCGAACTGAGGTGGTGTGCAGCAAGGGGACATAGTGCGACCGATCTGTCTTGATAGTTGCTTTGCACGAAATTATAAAAAAACGCGAAACAGATATGAACGGATTTATAATCCAACAGAATAGTTACCCTATTCTAGGTTTTGTGGAATACTACTGCCCATGTAAAATGGCAGTTTCTATTACAAGGATTATTACAAGGCCTCCAATATGACCCTACGACTGTCCTCTACATAATGTTTTATCGAAAAACAAATTAAGCTAGGGCATAATTAAGCTAGGAATTAGAAACTAGCTCATAATTCCAGTACCTGACACAACGAGGTAGTGCGAGAATGAGTTACTACCCAGAATGAGTTACTTCTCAGAATAAGTTAGTGCGGTATTGAGGTGTGGGAGGTCAGAGCTAGCGAGCGTCCCGAAGGGCCCAAACGATATTATATGCGGCAAGTTGCGAACACCTCTAGTTTGTACCTACTTCGTACGACTACACAACTGTACCGTTATTGTTAGAACTTCTGATTTATGAGGTCACCTGAACTACATACTAATTCATACCCTTATTGAACGGGCTCCTTTCAAAGGGGAGAAAATTGGTTTTTGATATAATGTGGAAAGCTCGACACTTGAAAGGTTTTGTTATCCATTTATTGGGGTTTTTACTTGCTATAGTTTTAGCCTTTCTCAATATGCGGTCGAAGATGTGTTCTAATATATTTTTTTACTACAAGGCGATAAAAAACGAACTTAGTCCTAATATTACACTCTATATAATGCTTAGGTATATAACGAAATTGGATCAAATCTTGGGTATTTATCAATAATTGTAAACAGGGATTAAAAATTGGGTACCAGAAGCAAGTTATGTTAAAAATTCTTTAAAATCAAATGCTATGTGAAAAATAACGTTAATTTTCCCATAAACAAAAGATCCACGAATTAATTAACAAAAACAATGGAAAAGCCAACATTATCGTGATTGAACGTTACATCGGGCCACCATTGTTGTGTAACTTCATGTGTAAATTGAATTTTGTATCACAAACTATGAATTACCTTCATCCTGAATGCGGCTGATGCCAGTTGCAGGTTGCGTGACTAGATAATTACATGTCCATTTAGTTTGTCAATGAAATTATTTACATTTATAGATAGGTATTGGAATAAGGTAATATAATAACTCAAAATACTTATGTGGTATATATGTATCAGAAATGCGCTTTATATCTTATCCAAGCTCCACTTTCACACCAAGCGACACACTCATAGTGTCAAATTCTCAAAAGAAGCCAAATAATGTAAATTTTAACATTGTATGCGATTATTTGCGCAAAATAGAGCACGAACTTTATCAGATTATCGCGGTATAAGGAGATGTTATTTGGAATGATAAAACGCGGTACGCGTAATAAAAGAATGTGGTAACGGTAACACGACTCCAAGTTCCAACCGAAGACTGGAACCGGAACTAGAGTAAAATATAAAAGAATCAAAATCTGGAAGAAGTTGATACAGATGACCGTAAGGATTGTGGATCCCAAAAACTTTATCTTCAGAGCCATTATCATCAAGACAAAGGATATTGGTAGAAAATTGTTACAGGAAGTGGGTTAAGGATGGAAAAATCAAGGCATTTGGTATTTTCTCCCAATTTCTTATACGTTAAATACGACTACACTTTTAGGGTAGGTAGATTGGTTATAATGAACGTAACTTGTCTCATCACATTTGGCCTCACGCACACAATGACGAGTAAGTAATTGCCCAAAGTCCCCGTTATATTGCAAAACTAATTAGGCTTGGCTAATTAGCAATCTCAATTTGTTTACGCTAGGCGCTGGCCCAAAATTGTATTAAGCTCCAAATTCTATTTTATTTAAAGCCAATTATCTACTCCCTTTGGGTGAATGTTTCTATTTTCCCTTTTGTTTAGCGCCCAATTACAAAATCTTTAATTTTAATTTATTTTGTTAGTTATGGTTATTAAGATTCTACTTTTTCCATGGAAATTGTCTTGAATTTGAAGTATTCGTTAATTTTCACTGATGTTAAGATTCACTTCAATATTTACTGGGTATTCGAAAGTTGAAATGTATGAGTCTGTTACCTAAATACCCTGAAGAGGAAATATGTATATCTAACTACACTAGTAGATTCAATCTATTATGGGTATAAAGCAAAGGCTCAAGTGAGCTATCGCTAGCCCTTAAATAATGAATGTTCAACTATCTGCATGGAAGTTAAGCAAACTTTTTCCGCTTCAGAACAAACACATTAAAGGATGGCGTCCACTGGAGAGCCCGGAGAGCCTCGAAGGCGCGATAAACTTGTGCTGACGTTGATTTATGTCACCGTTTGTTTGTCCGGAGACAGTCGGCTCCCAACTCCGGTTCATCCCAGTATTCCGGTAAGATAAGGCGTCTCTAATGCACACTGCAAATTACTGGACAAAATTGCCCCTTACGCATACATGAGGACTCACTGCGATTGTAGTATTAGGGGGAGTTGGTGAAATGTTTTGTGTTCACGGATGTGATGGAGGAGGAAGGAGGAAGTTGTCTTCATTAGTCTACCTATAACTCCTACTTAGTAGTATTAATCGTTATATTTAACGTCCCAATTCTTTCAACGTTTGTTCTCAATTCCGTTGGAAATGGAAGTAGTTTATTAAACAAAATATGGACGTAACACAGCCCAGGGTCAAGTGATCAATACGTCCTTTCACCTAAATTACAATTCCAAAATGATAAATTAAACGTTTTGTTTAACTACTCTACTCGGTACACTTTAATAGGGGATATTAAGCACCTTATAGCGGCGTAGAGCCACGCGATCTCATAAATAAACCGCGTACCAACAAATGAATTTCTTGAAAAGGTCGTAGAAATTAGAAGTTCACGTGAGTGTCCGGTCACGCAAACCCCGAAACCCTTCTTACATATTTACCTATTACATTATTTAACCGTTCGTTACGATGCCGACGGGGCCCTGAGCCCGTCACTCTTTTAATAATACCACTGCCATTTCATATTGAAAAGAAAATAAGGCACGCCCTCTGAAAACACACGAATGGAACAATAAACGAAGTGTTATTCAATGAAATTGCACCATAAATGTTGATTCATCGCGTGGTTATAAGTTTACATGTCAAGTGTCAGTGAACAGAGGAACAAATTAACAAACGGCTGACACGGAAATGAGAATCGAGTGGAAGCGTCAGAAACAAAACGATCATCCGCTGCGGATTCGTCATAAATCGCCATTCGTTGGTGAATAATCGAATGAACGTACTCGCGTCAGATGAAGCGCTTCGATCCCTGATATTTCATGAAT
Source organism: Hemithea aestivaria (assembly GCA_947507615.1). Classification (NCBI taxonomy): domain Eukaryota; kingdom Metazoa; phylum Arthropoda; class Insecta; order Lepidoptera; family Geometridae; genus Hemithea; species Hemithea aestivaria. The sequence goes on from OX382328.1 coordinate 4,650,373, forward strand.
AACCGATATAAAATGTATACTGGCTCGGTGAATAATTTATTCTCGATTGTCACCCTCGTTGGAAACCCAACTTTGTTCACCAGGTGTTCGATCAACCGATTACATACAAGCTTGGTTCATGTTCCGATTCTGATTGGGAACCGTTCGGGTGGGTCTATCACATATTCAGGATTCGTTTCGCATTTCGAAAAGTAAAAACCTTTGTATTCAATTAACTTGCTCGTGTTACCAAATCCCTAATTAATATTCAGGGGTTTGAACGCGTGATTAATTTTCATTTATTCCGCCAGATTCGAGCTGGTAAGGACAATGTGTTTTTATGGTTAACGTTAAAGTCACATTATGTGGGTACTGGATACGCATACCATGCCTAATTTTTTGTTATTGCTCATTTCTGATTCAGGATTCATGTTCATTAAATTAAGCAAGAGAAAATACATTCTCATTTAAATCGGCCAAGATAATGTTGTGCTTGAATTTTATTATCACGTTAAACATTATTTTATATTATGATTGAAATTCGGTGTTTTTTTCTAGTCTGTACTACTGTACTTTCCCATTGCTGGGCAAAGATCTCTCCCAAAATTTTCCACTTATACCTTTCCTGCGCAAATTGGGTGTAACTAATAAAAATATATTTAACTTTGCTTCAAATTACGCAAACAAAAAGTTCACGAAGGAAGTGATCACGAGTATTCTCAACGGGTCGCGGTATTAATCACAGCTTAAGAAAGCTAATATTTAAAGTGACACTGGCTGAAAGTTTGTAAACAAAAACAGAGAGAGGCCGCTTCGACGGAACCCGACGAAAAACTTGCTCCACTGACATTGATGGATGCGGACGGCACAGCGCTAACGTCGACCGTTTTGCTAAAAGGTAAACCCAAAAAGTTGGGAGGCAGCAGTAGGCACGTCTACCTATTTGTAATTCCAAAACAGTGTTAAGGTACGTTGTTATAATTGAAATAAAAGCTCTGTCTTTTATCACTTGGAAAACGAGTTTTGGAACGGTTCAATTTATTATAGAATCACAAACTGGGGTGTTGTCTTAAATTTGCGGCAACTTAATTTTAGGGTAAGGTTTGTGAATTTCGTTATTCATTACTATTGTATTTAGAAGAATATAAGTAGATATAGAGCGAAAATAGAGTTTTAGTTAATGTTCAAAGAATAAAGCTCAAAGGCCACGGTATATTTCACTATATTTCAGCGGCATGTTTGTATCCCGTTAGCTTATTTGCACGGCGGAAACAACGTTAGTCAGGATTTAGGTAAAGCTGACATGTGAAATGGCATTAATCTCATATCTAAATACTCAGTAATCGCGGCGACCCCATATATTGTGGGTCTGCTGTCACGTGCTACATTATAATTTATTATCACGTGTCTACTGCACATTTTTAAACTCTTAAATCTCAGTTGTGGGTTCGTTTATTGCAACCTACAGCCCTTTAATGTTTTAGAACCAGATGACATTTTAGAAGAGAATTAGAGGTTTTTAATCGTAATCTATCGATTTTATATGAAAAATATCTAATTAACCACCGCCTTCAGCGATTGAATTTTTGATTCATCAGCATAAAGTTGATAAAGTGATTGTGCATGCAATGAAAGGGCAAGCCACTTTCCAACAAAGTAGATATTGATCAAAACTTTCCACTCAAGAGGGTTGGGACTTGGGACTTTAAATCTGACAAAATTGTCAAAGTGAAGCGACTCAGATCTTGGAAACAATTGTCCGAACTCCCTCTGCCATCGTTTGCGTTGAAATTGTCTGTTTACCAAGCAGAGGCGCAATTTCGTCGGCTGTTATCGTTGATTTCGAATTCGGTGAACAGTTTTGAACACTTCCTGTTCAATAAAGCGATTCCATCGAAGTGAATAACAATACTTGAACAAATTATGAAAATTTTTGTGTTGGGCACCGCTTTGAATATTCACTTTGATAATAAATTGATTTTTCGCATCTCAGATATTCAAAGTATGAAATAAACTAGTAGAGACAAAACACGCCACATGCAGTTCTATTAAATTAATTTACAACATGGGGTTCAACCATTCAAATGGTATAAAGTTACACCCTCAACAAATGATCCAATTGTTCTCCATTACCGCAATCTGTTCAGTGCAGGATGTACCACATCGATCTCAATTTTCACGTCGCGATCCAATCTTTCTTCTACATTTTTTATATAATTATGTTCCTAATGCAGTCGCTCGTTATTTTACAATTTCAAACTTGTTTATTTTTGCAGAATACTTTTTACGCGACGCTGCACTCGGCGGAGTCATTATAACTTCTTCGTGTTTTTTAAGAGTCCTTTGTGGCATACTTACGGAATACTAAATTTAAAGGCAAAACCGAGACTGTAGAGTGTGAGAAAAATTCTTAACAATACTTTATTTTTAACAATATTCACACTTTATGCCACTGTACTACAAACAAAGAAAATGTTTTTTAAGAAATTGATATCTGCAATGTTAACGTTCCAATCGTAAGAAAACATTTCTCGCTCGTAAAAAGTAATAAATGTACGAAACATAAAAAAATATGTGAGCCGAGTCGATCTCATTGATGCAAAAAGCCTGTGCTATCTTTCTATTACTCCGAGAATGCCAATGGAATGGAAATACGGCTACTTTAAAAGCCTTATTCATAGATATTACGAGAATATACGTATTTCGACGTGTGGATCTAAACATACCACACAAGATTACAGTCCGTTAATTCGAACAAAAAGTTGTTGAGATCGGTGTGGAGGTAATAAATAGTGATCCCAATCCCTTGCCCTAATACAGACATCACGGACGACCGCATTCATTTGCTAATGAGCGAAGGGAGAACCAATCTGATAGGATTAATTGAAATATATGAATGAAAGACTGGTTGTTCAATCGAAAAATAACACGAATAAGAATTAAAAAGAAATTAAACTGGCTTCAAGTTCGTTTTGAATAAGCTACATACTAACACTTTTTTCTATCATATCATGAAAACTAGGAACACACTGATTTGATAAACTTGTTGAAATAATAAAAATATTATACACACTACACACCAAAAAAGGATGGACGAAAATTAATTTTTGAATTATTTAGGAGAGAGATCAAGTAATATAATAAGTAGGTGATCAGCAGTAGTAGATATATTTAAATTATTGCTTTTATATAATTTGATAGACTCAAACAATATTCATAAAAATATTTTAAAGATAAATAGGCAGATTGAAGGGTTTTAATAGATTCGTTAGAATTTGCATTTTTTTTCTGCATTGCAATTATTATCTTGTAAATATCTGGTAGTAGCTGTATTATGTACACACGACACACTGTAACAGTAGGTTTTAATTTTCCTTACGAAGCAAATATTGATATTGTAAACAATTTAAAAATTCTAACACTGCGAAAATGTCCAGTCATGCCTAGCAATAGAATTCATTGACAAATTATAACGTTATTGAATTGTTGTTGTTCACTCATTGTTGGAATCCGTTATTGTTGAAGCAGTAATGGCTTGGAGTGATTTACTACCAAGTTATGAGGGGTGCACACGAATCGAACATTCACTATTTATAAATAAATAAATAAAAATCATTTATTTCGGACACATCGCCCATAATTTACACAAAAATTCAAAATAAAATAATATATAAATTAAATTCAATTACAATTTGAAATTAATCAAGTTAAAACAACCAAATATAAAAATAAAATTACTTAAAAATGTCAATTTGAATTAGGTACATACTATTATTAATCAAAAATTAAATACAATAAAGAAATTAAATGTCAATCAAAATATTAAAATCAATCAAAATTACAATTATTATTAATCAAAAATTAAATACAATAAAAAAATTAAAAAATTAAATGTCAATCAAAATATTAAAATCAATCAAAATTACAATAAAAACAATAAACAATGAATTTATGATGTATTTTTATGAATTTATGATTAAATCTGTACTTTTTCTCTCGTGCAATTGGACTGTTTATACCTAGTTAGGGTGTAGCGAGAGTTGTGTTAATTTTTCTGATTTTATTTCTTGAAGATAAGAAGCTTTTATATCTGTATTAGCATATAATCATTGCCTTTGCTCGGGTGGAGAAATCTTTTCTTAGTGGAGGTCTACGTCATAGAATCTAGGTGTTCCAATTTTAAACTCAATCCGGGTTTGTGGTGTGTGATGTTAGATCAGCCAAGCAGTCACACTTTCCTATTTAATATGCATAGTATAATTTTATTTTTATTTGTTAATTATGATAACGTTCGTTAAGCAACACATCTTCTAATTTTAGTACCAAAGTCGTCTGAATTCGTTTGAAAATTACACCAAGCCAAATTAATAATTTCCCAGCGTAAGCGAGATTTGGGACTGCCGACCTAGAAGGCTACATAATTTATATCTCCGCGGTTTAAGAGGATCTAATCCCTTTTCCGACAACTGTCTCTCGTCCAAATGCTATAAAGGTGGACTTCGGTATAAGAAATGATAGCTTGAGGACGGCAAAGGAAGGATTTATCGTAATCATCTTTCTTACCGGATCTTTTCTTCCGATCTCGGTTCTGTTCCATTATTGGGCTTCATTCTGATATAGCTTATATTCGAATAAGACAATCGATCGAATTCGTATTAGACGTAACATGTTGAAAGCATCTGTTATTTATTTCGACATGATGATGTAGGTTTATTTTGTAAGATTATATATTTTACAAGATTTTTGGTCTTAAATATTGATAAACAATCAGAGTGATTTATTTATCAAAAGCAAATAAAAGTCGCAATAAAAGTATCGAATTGAACTTTATAGGTCTAACAAGATTTATCCATTCGCATGCAGAACGGTAGGTAGGTAGATATGCAAATGAATGTGATCCTGCGCTAAAACGGTTTCAATTTATCAAGAAATTGGTCTTGGCATTCAGTTCGACTCGTGCAACTATTCTAGGGGCGATGCCCTCACCTTGTGAATAGGAGTTCCCCAGAAATCGTTGAGGAAGATGTTTGATATAGGCGTCTGCGGTCGCAAGTCTCTGTTCTCTTTTATGGCACTGATATCGTCAAATACGAAACCACAGTAGAGGCAGTTGTGGTAAACGAGGATGCAAGCGAGAACTAAAATAGCTCCGAGTCCTCTTCGTGGAGCTTCAGGTAAGTCTTCTGGTATCTGAGGCTGCCCCGTGATACGTCTCCTACTTCGACCAGTTCGAGTCCTCACCGCCGACACCATCCCACCAAATCTGCACACACCACTCACGCGGTCCATCGTTACTCACTAATAATTTAGGCAACACGTAACACTAATCCGAAAAGTCCCTAAGCCCCATTGTCAGTCATCGATTCAAAACCTAGTCCCAAAACACCAGGAATGTTAAAGTAGCGAAAACACAATCACGAAGAGAACCAGGATCATAAATTTCGCTACACAAACTCAAGAGATCGTAAAAACGACTGTTACACGGTACTGCACTAACGTATTATGCAAATGTTGTGTTGTTATGAACAGTTAGGTTATTCGCGATCACATGTCACTATTTTTTTCTCGAAATAATAACATTTGACATTTATGTTGTGAAATGCGTGATACGCGCACGGACACACCCGGTTGTCGGGGCGGCTCGCCGATGACTGCCGAAGTTCGCCGAGGGAATGCCGCGTCGAGTCACGTGACCCGTCGTTTTACTGCGGGTCGTTTCGAGATCGCGCATGCGTGATCAGCGCTCACTTCCGACCGGTCAGTGGCGGCAAAATCATTTTGCACGTCTCTTTTTATTCAGAGGTAAGTTATTTGTCTACTGTTATAATTGTAACTTGAACACTTGTGCAAGTAATTATTAATTATTTAAAATATACGGCGCTTTGAATCATGTAGGTTAGGTACACAATACTAAAATTAACAATAATATTTTTTTATTATCAGTTACTTAACGACGAACTCAAATTGACTTTTATATAATAATAATTATTCGAAATGTACGTTATAAGAATATGAACTTATCTCAAAAATGATTTTGTTCGTTAAGTTACTTGAATTAAATCATGAGTTTTGATATTACGAGACAGATATAAAATTGTTTTTTTTTATTACAACGCAAAAAAATCTACAAGTAGATAGGAACCTAATACATTTTCTTTTGAAAGTTCAATAAAAGGTTTTCGATGTCTTAGAGTTTTCTCGCTTCGAACAACTTACGTATTCTCCAATAATGCTTTTATAGAGGTTATCATATATATCATATCTTTTTATCTTAATTAATTATGAAAGGTATGAACGGTTATTCAAAGAAAGGTCATCAGAGCAATGCCCTTAAAATTGACTCATAGTGGCTGCTTGTAGTACCTAGTTGTTTTGCACTACCTCTAGCGCCTTTTTACAAGCTTTTATTTACATTTACCTGTCTGTTGTCTGTCTGTCTGAAATCAAATCTTGCAAGTTTAATTTGACCCATTTTCTGGTATCCGATTGAGCTGAAATTTTGCATGCCTATATAAATCGGATGACAATGCAATACTTTTATGACATAGAGCTGATCTGATGATGGAGCTGGAAGGCAGCCATAGGAACTCCGTAATTAAACGACGCAACTCCATCGAGTTTGGGCTCATTTAATTCGCCTTGACGAGTACTTTTGTGCTGGATACTGGATGGTAATAATAAAATAATAATAATAAAAACTTGTTTTTTATTTTTTTTTTAAAATCACTCGTTTACAGTAAAAACTTTTTAAAATAATGCTTTCATTTTTATTACCATCTAGCACCAAAGTAGTCGTCAAGACGAATCATGCGAGCCCAAACGCGATGGGATTGTGTCGTTTAATTACCGAGTTCCTATGTCCATCTTCCAGTTACATCATCAGATCAGCTCCATGTCATAATAATATTGCATTGTTATCGGATTTATACATGTAAAATTTCAACTCAATCGGAAACCGGCAAGTGGATCAAATTTAACTTGCAAGATTCGATTACAGACAGACAGACAACAGACAACAGACAAGTGAAAGTAAAAAAATAATAAAAGCTTGTAATAAAGATAATAAATTGATAATATTATTTAAACTCTTTTTCAAGGTTCAGTAATTACCTATATTATGTAGGTGCCAAGCTTAGAATGAATAACATTATAATGTTTACATTTAAATAAAATAATCTTATAATTATAATTATTTAGATTGTGCACACAGTGGGATTAAGAAAATCGTATAACACCAAAAGTGGAGTGAAAAATAGATAAACTAGTAGTAATAATAATAATAATGTAGTTTAAGTAGTAGTAAGTAGTACTAATAAGAAATTATTGTTTATATTTAAGTTACAAACTTCGTTATAAGGGTGCTGCAACAGCAATAGCAGCAGAATATATCTAAGCATTATAAGTGTTGTAAAAAAAGAAAAACACCAAAAGTGTTAAGTGAAAATAAACTGTAAAAACTGTAGACAGTAAGTAAATCAAACAAATCCCTCAATCCGAAGGTGTATTTAGTATTAAAGCGCGGCAATTAATTCATGTCCCTTTAAAAAGAGATGAACCTTCGTACCTAAAAGGGTAATTTTTTGTTAATCCCTCGCAGCTTCCGTGCAGGGGTGTGAAACTTTACCGAGTTTTTTTAACTTATTGCGCCCGCGAGTTTGCCCGCGCGAAATTAAACAAAATATGGGGGTAAGCCCCCAAAAATAGGGACCTCTTTTTGCTTTTTACATTATCTGGAAATCGATTTATTTTTAATAAAATAATAATTATTATTACTAGTTTATGCTCAGTGCTTTGCCCGCTTAAAGACAACATTTCTTAATGGGTAATTCTTATAGTCTATCTATATTGCAAATGTCAACCCAATCCGATCAGCGTTTCGAGCTGTACGTTGATGGATCAGTCGGTCAGTGTCACGTTTCTCTTTATATATAGAAATTTATTTTATTTTTATATATATTTAGATATCCTACTAAATTTATATAAAGTAGAAAGTGTATAGGTTGGTGTACCGTCTACTGCTTATTACTAGGTTGGCGCGAGAACCCAAAGTGAGTTTTGGCCTTAGACAATAAGAGCCTCTAGCTGGTTCTGTCACATGCCACTTCTTGCCAATTTTCAACTTTCACCTCTCGACGTACCATCTTAGTTCGAGCAATGAAGTAGTTACACGCTGAGGTTATCCCTATTGCCAAATAATGTAATTATTTTTTTAATTTAATTCGTTTTGTAAATTGTGTAAAAATTTGGCAATAAATTTATTTTCTTTCTTTCTTTCAGGGCGTCCACATCCTTTTCCACCTCATATTTCCAGCGGTACCTACCTGGGACGACCAACGGGTCCACGACCAATTGGCCGTCCCACATACGCCCTTTTCACTCCACGATCCTCTCCCATTCTTTCGAGATGGCCGAGCCAGCGAAGTCGATGAGCTTTGGTCTCGCCGATGATAGGTTGGTATGAGACTGTATATTTTGCATGTTTCATGATCATCATCAGCCTATGTTCGTTCCTGGACATAGACCTTCTCCAAGGCACGCCATTCAACTCGGTCCTCTGTCTTTCTACTCCCACCCCCAGCGACCCTCCGGATATCATCGCCCCATCTCGCCCATGTGCGCCATTTTGTATGTATGTTGTTCTTTTATGGGAAAATCGCAGAACCGATTGTGATAAAAACGCGTGTGTAGATAGCTAGAAACATGGAGGAACACATAGTGTAGTTTTACCCCTATTTTCTCAAGTAATCTGACTTACGCGAGTATGAGTACGGGACAGATAGTATTTCCATAATAGTTACATACCTACTCTATTGTATTTTTGGTATTGTACCGAATACTATAATAATAATTTTCTTTAGCATTCAAGGTACAGTCAAATCAGTTCAGACGTTTCAAATTCAGAATACCAACCGATGCGATGGTCATTAAATGTAAAACAATGACTACAAAAGAAAAAATATTATAATACAAAAATATCTGCCTACAGACACTCTAATTTTCATGATTATTTAAATTTATACAACTTTATTCCATAATCTGGTTAAGTGAAGCGTTTTCAAGAACGAAATAATTAACTGCTGTATAAATCTAGGTTTTATTATGTTAGTCTTTCAAAACTTACTCATGGCTTCTTAGTGTAACTGAGACTTACTTAGTAAAGTTTTAATTTGTACAAGGAGATTAATTATATCTGAACAACGTTGATTTACACTTCATCCTCATATTTTTAGGCTATGTTCACATTACGGATGATGCACGCACGTTTAGGCGCTTCTTATCCTACTATTTAATAATATAAACGTGAAAGTTTGTAAGATTGGATGTCTGGATGTATGTTTATTACTCTTTCACGCCTAAACGGGTGGACCGATTGAGCTGAAATTTTGTATAAAGATAGCTTAGACCCTGGAATAATATATAGGATACAGCACAGCGGGAAAACCGCTGGGCGCAGCTAGTACATACATATTAAGTTATTTAATTTAATAATGCATTGCACCGATATCGCCGTTTGTGGACCTGTCTTTGTATTTATTTACTTAAATGTTGTAAAATTCTAGGTGCACTGCACCAACGACTTCTTACTTGAGAATCATAAGATGTTAAGACTCTTCAGCCCAGTAATTTCAATAGCTACAGTGTCCTCCTACCGAAGCACAGTAATGTTTGCACATCACTGCTCCGACGGTATAATAACTGGCACTGTTGGGGTAACTACCTAGTCGACCTCCTACAAAGGAAGTCTACCCCTGGTACAAATATGCCTATCATGTGAACATAGCCTTACATATCTTATACTGAAACTTGATCCATTGAAATTCACATTAAATTTCCAGGCAGAACGGTTAGGCTAATAGAATTGTAAAGTTTGATTATTAGCAAAATCGATCAAAGGGTAGCGGAGTTTAGTTGTTAGTTGCTAGGCTTCAGTTTGAGTTTCAGGGTTAACTACCTAACCTTAATTATTGCTTTTAATAACGAAGAATAATAAAGTAAATTTCAGAATAATGATGTTAAAGCATTGCTAAAGATTGGCGAAATTGGTAGTTTATATTAACAGGACGGCGTGGCAGTCAAAAATTCGCTTTATATTTTTTTTACTATTATAAGTGAAAACGTTTTTATTATTATGCTTTTCGTAGACAATCTCCTCTTTACTGGGTCTCGAGTGAGTGATTTTCACTGGTGAACAAAACCGCCGTTGCTCCAACGAGATCACCAGTCACCAACCAACGGTTTAAACCGTCAATGTACGAGTAGCACTCTTATAAGTCCGCAGAATTTTAACCCAAGCTAGGCGCTTCTAGACCAAGTTGAATGACATAGATGAACATCTTTGTGTAAGGTTATAATACAACCCAACATGCAGCCAATCTAAGATTAGTTAGTACCAGCGCCTGTCTACTCGCCTAAAGCTATTAAACGAACAATATCATATCACAACAAAAATGTTATTTAAAATAACATTTCAACACATGCACTCGTTACACAATTGCCTGCGGGCGATTTATGAATATTATTTTGTGCCCTTTACGACGAACATAGTCGAACAAAGGATTTAATTAAGGTGCTGTAAAAAATTACGCATATATTTTTAAAGCCGTAACAAAAATTAAAACAAAACACCGTAGCAAAAACCTTCAAACCCACACCTACCCATGGGAAGCAGGACCGGATTTTTTCAGGGCTGACCATCGAGGCTTGTCGCCTGCAGAGCGCGTCCAGTGGGAGCGATAACCCTGGAAAAACGGGCCGCAGTGATTGATGGAAAACCTCCGTCGAATAAACAGACCCTCACGTCTCCCACAATGGCCCTCAGGTGCTCCCAGATTTTTTGTTTTTAAATCCACACTCCCCTTGTCTAATACACTGCTTGTGTAATGAGATTACAGGCTCTGTGTTCGGCGTTTCTCCTCGTTTGTGATGCGAATAAAATTTGTGACGGAAATTTTCCTGTCGTACATTGAATGAAAGGGCGTTGATGAAGTAAAGGAGTGATCTTATTTACTTTCTGGGACGTCTGCAAAGTCAACCATTGATAAAAATGACGTAGTGGTGGTGCTGTGTGTAAAATTTATTGGTAGTGAGTATATTTACGTAATGTACAGGTACATAAGCCCATCTCCGTTGTAACAGGAATAGCAAGTTAAATAACATTTTGCAAAAAGCGATATCGATTTTTTCTACATCAAAATCTACCTACGATAAGAGTTGACAAGCTGCAGCGGAATGATTATGGTTTCTCTTTAAATTCTCGTAGCCATTATAAGCCTTTATATTTTATAAATAACTACGGCCTCGAAAAAGTAATCAAAGCGTTAGGTAACGCTTTTATACACGTAGCTTCAATTTCTACTCCTTTGATAACGTTGGATCCAATTAGGTTCAGAAATATGAATTGTCTAGACACTCCCCACATTAGGCTACAATTTACGTCTGTATTTCATAGACTATTTGGATATTTCAAATTTTGACGCCTCGCATTATGAAATATTGTGTTGTTTACTTACGTGAATAAAAATAGCATTTATTATAATGGGCTGGGATTTCGAGACGCTCAAAGAAGATATTTTATGAGATAAAGGCAATATGTGTGGTGTGAATGAAACGTACGAGATAATTTAAAACAAGTGAATTAAATTAAAAATTTAAAAAACCCCCAACGCAATACGTAATTTACCATTTTTTGATGGCAGCCATCTTGGATTTTAAATTTTATATAGTGGGATGTATTCTACTCGTTAAGCCCTTTCATTTGATACCCATATTGAGGGGGTCGTGGAAGAAAAAAGTAATCCGCCATTTTGTAGCGGCGGCCATCTTGGACCGATTTCCACCAAACATGGCTAAGAACACTCTCGACTAACTCTACTTTCAAACAAAAAAAACAAAATCAAAATCCGTTCATCCGTTTGGGAGCTACGATGCCACAGACAGACACATACACACACACACACAGACAGACAGACAGACAGACAGACAGACACGTCAAACTTATAACACCCCGTCGTTTTTGCGTCGGGGGTTAATAATGAGGCAAAGAAAATAAGCATCCATAAAATTAACTACGAAAATCAAACATAAGAAACTAAGTTATGTGATGTGACATAAGGACTGTAATGGCACGAATGATGAATATAAAATGGCATTTTATTTGCAGGAAATACAACTAATTTGTGTGGTTCTGAGACAAATAAAATCTTTATTTTCTTGCCTAAAGGTCAGGGTCAAGATCAGGGTTAAGGCTCAGTTTTAAAATAGAATAGAAAACTCTTTATTGTTCACACAAATACAATTATAATATAGCTAGCTTTTAGGTGATATAAATGAAATAAAAGAAACATACAGTTTTCTGCTTACATCGCTCAAAGATAAGATCAACTTTTAAGGAAAGTGGTGCAGTACAGTAAAGCCAACAACCGGCGCGGCGATATGCTAAACACAGGATTTGTAAAGTCACCGAAGTCAAGGCAGAAAACAAAGAAATATTTCACTCGTGTAATGGATTGAAGTGAGCTTCAAACTTTTCACATTCACCAAGTTTTCGAACAAATTTATCTCTAGAGGAACCGACGCAAATACATCAAACTTATAGCAATTTCAGACACTTGTTTCTGAACGTTTACAAGTGGTTGAAATTAATCCTGTTGTTATAGACGTTGTTTACTAAATACTTGGCGCGATTCGGTGCTTTGATCAAACTATCTTCCTGAGGCATTTCCATCAACATTTACGTAGACGCGGATGAGACTTCCTTATTGATTTTGCGGTTTGTTTAGTTTGCCTTGACAAATATGTACTGTTAACCTACCTAGTCAAGGTATAGCAGAATATAACGTATACAGTTCTCTCCCCATCATCGTTCCAAACGATTTAATTTATTATAATCAATAATTGGGGTTTACACTCCCAACAGACCAACTTACTCTTGTTACACTACCAGTGTCAAATCATATTTATAAATTACGTTGTCAAGCTGGGCTAAAGAGTCTTAACATCTTATATCTCTCAAGTAAGAAGCGTTGGCGCAGTGCACTGGGTAGCACTGTACTGATTATGGGCAGCGTTCTCTTACCATCAGGAGAGCGTCTTGCTCGTCTTCTTACTTCGTTGTATAAAAAAACGTTGTCAAGCTACATAATGTAATATTATAGGTATGTATAGATTGTATATGCAGTAGTTTTAACTTGCAAAAATACAAGACGACCTGCAACATGACTTTACGACTACCTTCTACATAATATACCTATAGAAAACGGCTAAGACCTGCGACCTGCACTTCTACGTGCCTTCCGAAACACGGTACCAAGAAAATTGACTATAACTAAGATTTGAATCAAGGATTTAATAATAAAACTCTACAAAACTTTCCACGTACATAACAAAGCCTAAAAACTTTCCAAATTGCAGCAATTTATCAGTCACTTTTCATTCAAGTCAAACAGTTATCGCAAATATAACCAAGGTTTGATATCATCTTACTTTTCGACTATAAATTCGCCTGAAGAATGAACGGTGGGGTAGGTATTTGATCCCGATGTGTCGCTCGCGCCGTAATGGCCAAGTTTTGATTTATCGCGACCACGGTCTAAGAGGCGGAATCGGCTCGAAAGCTTTTAATCAAATTGAATGTAGCTTCTAACAAGTCCTTAATTGTGATAAATTAGAAATGAGGATGAAGTTGGGCGAATATTGTGAATCTGGTTTTGGGATTGGAAAATAACTAGAATACTTCTGTATTAGAATACTTATGTTTAGAAGCAATGTAAGAAGAAATACTCTGTCGTGGAAATGAGACACCTGAAGATTCAGTTTTGTTACTTTAGCAGATGTTTCTATAACCTGGTTGTTTAGGTATATTATGGACTAGCTGAGCAAAATGCTATATATATATTTTATTCTTCCAGAGTGTTTTGAAAAGACCTGGACTGTTGATACATATATATCAACAGTCCATTCATATCACGATAGCGTGTAAATTGCAGACTTATTATGCTAAGTTTTAACTTTTTTTATAGGAAAACGTTTGAATAGGTAAGGTTTTTTAACGACATGTTGATTACCTACTTACTTTATCTTTTATATTTTCGTAGAAAAAAACAAAACCTGAAGGTTTTCATTAGTTTTATGTATCTTCTTGATATTAGGATCGTAGGTATTATTACAATTGTGTTTGAATTAGGTACATTACCGCAAATTACTATTACGGAGTCTAAAGTCAAAAGCCTGACAGATGTGAACGAGTATATGAAGCGAGCCTCGCTGTATCCAAGTTATTAATTTAAAAGCTTTAAACACATTTTGTTGCTTCAATATTCTAAATAACAGAATGGAAGGATGGTGGAACATCAATTTTGGTGTCTTCTCCCACAGAAGTTCATTTCCTTTAACCATTTATTGAATATTCGAATTCGAGTTAGCATTTGATGGATGTCAGGATATTTAAGACGTTTGGAAGATTTACTGCGTTAATATACTCGTAGTTAATTCAAAATTTTTATACCTAGGTACGTGTCCCTATCTATTTAATAACACTTTCGAAATTTACGTTTAATATTGTTGAGAATTTATCACGGACCACGGATTCGAACAATTACTGTGTTTATCTACACCGCATTATTTTTTTTAAAGCAAAAGTTAAAACCTTTATCGTGTCGAAGTGAGTTTTTATATAAGTAAATATTGTATTATTTCCAAACACATTCCACAAGAGATCGATTTTATATAGAAAACTCGTTATAAATTTTCAAAGATATATTGAGAAGCATATTCTTATTAATAACACGAGTATTATCGGAGAATTTTATGTCTAGAAAATAACAAAACATTATCCGAAGGTTTACCAGGAACCGCGTATGTGTTTGGTATCTTCATAAACGCGGCGATCAATCTTCTTGTAATAGAAAACGATATGTTTGAAACGTAATATTGTGGGTGGTTTATTTAATATACCGCGCATCAATCACTGCGGTGCTGTCGGGGAGTCATGGTGACAGATCGGCGAACAACATCTGATGCTGTGGAACAGATGATGGGGGTATAGAATTTCCAGGCCAATTTTGCTAGGACTGTGTTGTCAAGGGGTTATTTTGATTATCATCATATTATGATTATTATGTCGTGATTCGTGATGTTATTAGAATATTATGAAGTTCAGTAATTTGTGGTCCAAGCCAGGGAGGTAGTACTCTGCCTACTTGACGGACACTGTTGTTAACACCACTGGTATTGAAGACGCCTATAGAACCTAACCCCTCACCATCATTTTAAAAATACAACTTCTGAGACTGAGCTCCTTAGTTGAGAGAACGATTTTTAATACTAAATAGGCCTACGTTTAAAATGTAGACATAATTATTATAGTGTTAGCGAGAAGCGAGGTGTATTTGAGGTTCGTCAGCCTTTACTCGTCTTAAAGAGCAAAAGACATCTTAAATTTGCACACACTTTACGCAAATTCTGTTGACGCCATTCTATATTCTTCAAAATCTGTGACAAGAAGTGCTCGTCTATTACTTTCCTATTTCCTTTCTGCTGAGTAATAAAGGAGACCAAAACATTTTATTAGACAAATTGTATGGGAAACATTCATTTGGTATGTATGGGTGTATATAAATTAGCTATATTGTGTGATTGATCGCTTGGTAATATTCTTGAAGGCATACGATAATGTATGATAATGGTATTCTGTATTCATATTTTACATAGCAAGTGTTTTAGTTATCGTATGCTATTTATTATATGGGTGCTCCAGATTGTGGAATCTCGACATACTTATAGACAAGTGAAATAGAAAAAAACAGTTACTGTGGTACCAAAGTTCGCTTTCATTAACATACGTTTCTGAAGTTTTAAATATTTTTACATATTTTAAAATCCCATTTGTCCGATATTAATGAAATTTTAATGGATTCACCTGGAAAGTATTCCTGTGAAAACATTTTTTTTGAATTTGGTTCTTTAATAATGTCAATTATAAAGACGATTTAGAAATGTTGAATCTTGATGTGCATACCTAAGTAGCGATTGAAGACTTATCAATTACACTAATATTATACAGGCGAAAGTTTGTGAGTGTGTTTGTTACTTCTTTACGCCTAAACGGGTGGACCGATTGAGCTGAAATTTTAGTATAGAGATAGCTTAGACCCTGGAATAACACATAGGCTACAGTACAGTGGGTAAAACCGCTGGGTGCAGCTAGTTATTATTAAAGTAGACCTAGTTAGAATGACTTATTTATTTTTTCAGGGATTCTGAAGACATCATCAAAAGGAGGCTAATGCCCAACAGTGTGCAATTAAAAAATATTTTTCAAAGATGTATTTCTTAATTCATAATATTATTCCGTGAATAAGACTAAATCAGCTGTCACCAAGTTACTGATGCTTCATTAATGCATCATTTATAACTAACCAACATTAAATGGTAGTTAATTACTCATTACCTAATATGAGTTGATCAAGCACGAGTAAGATCGATGGCTTCAAACGTGGACGGATATTCCTGTGACTTATGGCATTTATTCTTTGAATGTCAGACTAAATGATATTGACACGTGTACAATGACCTATTTTTCATGTTTCCAAAACAACATTGAATAGTTCGGTAGCACTCGACCATTTTAAAACTGTAGGTCGTTCTTATTAATGTCAAGAACATTTTGTTAGTTTGACAGATGTAATTTGAGAACGATTGAACTCTGCCTATGGTATACGCACGTAAAGCTATCTATTTACTTTGTTAATTATTTATACGGAATTGGCGTACCTATTCTCGTTTTGATTTAAAACTAGTAGTTCGCCTCGAACTCGGACCTCGCAGCCCAATTTCCGTGGTAAACCTTAGACTTTAGGCCTCGACTAAATATATCCTAATACAAAAACTTTAACATTAATATTAAAACTCAAAATACAAAAATTCAGAGAAATTAAAACTCAATAAACCTACGTACCGAGATTTTTAGAATATAATCCTTTTTAGAGTTTCGTTCCTCTGAAGGAAAAAACGAAACCCTAATAGGATCACTTGGTCATCCGTATGTCTGTCAAGACCCATTTATACTCTACATCCCGTAGAATTGTATATTTTTACCATAATACACAGGTCTATGGCCGCTTGGTACCCGTAAAATTAAACTTCTAAGTTAACGTAGAAAAAAAATACACCCTTCTTCGTTTATCCCTCAAAAACGTAAATTTTTTTGACCCTCTGAATAAATCAACATTCATAAGGAACTTGCCGTTACCATATATTTATGAAATTTGGCAGACTATAAAAGTACATATATTTTAAATTCGGGAAAACTTCTGAAAGCTATACATTTGAATTAATTCATTTAAAAATGGCTCTATTTAAAGTACGTAAACATCGTAGTTAAGCAATATTATGTGCGTACGTATTTGGATGGGCGCGTACGTAGTGATCTCAACATTTTGCTGACTTTTTTGGAGAGAGCCACCAGCGGCCCGCGATGCATTATGGTGTGCTCGTGCACCTTTATTGTTGAATGTGCCGGCACAAACAATTACTCTAAGTTTTAAAAAGTTATGCAGACAGACTACTCAAATAACCTTACTGCCACCGAAAAAGCAGAGGCTCTCAACTCTAAGAGTTCGCTTTGCTCGGTCGATGATATATGTATTCATATAAATTATGTATTTAAATTATATTTTATAACAAAACGATTCAGTGAGTTTTTTTTATTCTATCACCACTTCCACAGACATTGTTACCTGCTTATTATTGTTTATGGTCTCCACTTTCATGTTTTGCCAGTGGCCGTAGCATGCCACACAGAATCCCGACCAAGCTTCAAGAGTAGAACTGTCATCCCATACATTCACAAAACTACAATGTATGGCATGACAGTTCTACGCTTGACATTTCAGCGGGATCTCGTTTGGCATGCTACGGCCACTGTAAAATATTATTTTACTTGACAGTGAGTTATAGTCCGGTACATTGTGTTCGGGATAATTTATACAAAATTTTAGGCAATGTGACGTAGTTATGTCGTCATAATAATATTATATTATAATTATGCCTATACTACTAAATCCAACTTTGGTTGCTTGCCATTAGCGATGGGCATAAAATAACGCTAATAATAAGGTTTTTATTTTAAATAACCATTTTACTTTATTTTTATTTTACTTAAACTAAATAACATTATATTTTATCGATCGAGCGAAATGAGGTTTATAAAAAGATTAAAAAAACAGCACAAAACGTGTACTTACCTACATGTATGTGACACCTATCTCAATAGCAAACTTTAGGCGGCCGGACTATAATTGACGCAATTATCTGGGGGCACGGTAGTGCCCCCGCCAAGTCGAGCGCGAAGCAAGCACTGCCGTACCTACCATCTTTACAGGAACCATTTCGTCGCATTTTCAGGCCCCTATTTGAGAACCTCTGGATAAGACCAGAACACAGAAATTTTCGTCATCCAGTAAGCTATAATTACATACTTAAAATCCAAAATTTCAAATCTGTAGGTCATTAAGTTCCGAAGTTAAGCGAAAGCAAAGTTTCGCATTTTCGACACTCATTCATTCACTCACTCACTCACTCATGATCATCAAAATAGAACTAGTACTTCCCATAAACTCAGAGAGCTGAAATTTGGTACATACTTAGAATTTATTGTATAAGCCATAGGAAAACTAAAAAAACATGCAATTTCGGTCTCGTTTTCGAGATAATTTATCTGCATAAATAACTTTGTAATCTCATATAAATGTATAGGATTACAAAGTTACATTTGCAGTCAATGGTTAAAATTGTGTAATATCCAACTTATTAATTCAAAATATATGTAAGGCATAGTATATGTATATGTGAGTGTGTATATGTGTCGTAAATCGTCAGTTATGATCAGGCGATATCTAGCGTGGCCAACTAAAATAAGAGCCCAACCAAACTATTAGAAGAGATCGACATACCGCCTTTACTACAAGCTTTTATTTACTTTCACCTGTCGGTCTGTCTGTCTGTAATTAAATCTTGCAAGTTTAATTAGGCCCACTTCCCGGTATAATATTATAATGCATTGGACTAAGAGTGAACGCACACGTATCTAGATGGCGCTGACTGTATTTTAAAACGCGCTTACAGTTTGTATTTCTGATAACCTTATAATATAGCGTTTCTACAAAAATAAGTGAAATCCCACCAAAAACATTCTGTAAAAAACTAGCCAAGTCTCGATGGAGCTGCTTGTTTATCTCTAAAAAGTAATGAAATCTAGACAAAGCCGTGCCAAGTATAAGGTTCCTTACTGCGATTTCTTTATTATTATAGTTAATGTTGTGTGACTTGGCCGTTGAAGGGTACACAAGGGTATTATACCAGGTGCTCCATGACACTATTGCACCAATCTGTCCGCTACCCATTCACGATAGAAAATTTCCACTTGGAAAACGTTGATTGGATAACCAGTTAATTGTAGTCTTGATAAAGCTGCGTATTTCAATAATACTTATGTTTAGGCGATCCAAGTGTCATGGAGCATCTGGTTTTGTACCCTTGTGTACCCTTCAACGGCCAAGTCACACAACATTAACTATAATAATAAAGAAATCGCAGTAAGGAACCTTATACTTGGCACGGCTTTGTCTAGATTTCATTACTTTTTAGAGATAAACAAGCAGCTCCATCGAGACTTGGCTAGTTTTTTACAGAATGTTTTTGGTGGGATTGGTATTACGCAATGTACTAAAAAAATAATGTTATTGAAAATAAGATAAATTGCTTGAAATTCTCGAATTATTGGACTTAATCGCTATTAATTCTTTAGCTTGATCTACTTGCCTGCTCTTTCTTGCCTGTAGGATTTTTCTCAAACTTAATGTACCTAACAAATTGTGCAAAACATTATAATTTAGTCATCTTTATAACTCTACAACCCTTGGATCGATTTGGCTCATTTTTGAACATGAGAATTCTTTTAGCTTATACTACCTGATCGCAAAGTTCCATTAAGATTGGAACTTTGGTAACGTTGTAATTAAGCATTTTCTTTAACTCTAGAACCCTTCGACCGATTTGGCTGATGTTCGAACTTAAAAATTCTATTGACTTAAACTACGTATTTGCAAAGTTTCATAAAGATTGGACCATCGGTTTTCAAGTTATCGCGTAACAAACATACATACAAACATACACTTTTGATAATATATTTATGTAGGTTATAAAAAATGTGTGTATATTAGAAAAAAAAATATCAGAGCACCAGTTTTGAAATGATCGTCAGACCTATCGTAAAGACTTTAAATCACCTAAATCTCTGCAACCCATCTATCTATTTCGCTATTTTTTTCACTAAAATTATTCTATTAACCTATCTAACTTGTGTGTAAAGTTTCATTTAATTTGGATTAACCGTTTTCGAGTAGGGTAGACCGAGGCGAATCGGATCAATTTTTATATGGTAATACGAAAATCATACTAAAGTTAGATATATGTAGCTTTTATTAAGAAAATAGTAATGAGTAACAATCCAGCTACGAAATAAACATTTCAAAACTTAAATTTACGATAAATTCTTCAAAGTAATAATTAAAAACTTCAAGGAGAGAAATATCCGAATCGCCTCAATTCTCGGGCGAATGGGATCATGAATCAAATTTAACAAAATAAAATATTCTTGTGACTATAAGCATTGAAAACATTTAAAAAATAATTAAATAACGAATAACGAGATCAGTATTAATTATGAACACATAAATCACATATGTACGGGCCTTTTTTCCCTCCCATATCAGCACATTTTTCATGGCACCATTCTTGGCATGCATGGCACTGAATCCAATCCTCTGACGGTGGATGAATGAATACTTCTGAGCAGTAAATGCAATACCAATTTCTCTGTTTTGCAGATGAACCTTTGACTTTTGACTTTGGCATTATTTATTCTTCTTGTTCATATTTTCTTTGTCATCAGTAGTATCTTTCTTCATCGAAGGCTGGCTGACCACCACGTGTCTTAATGACACCTCTGGAAAAAGAGACTCTTCTTTGTAAAGATGTGTACCTATGGTAATTTGTAAATTTCAGCAGCCCGACGTAAAGTTCTTTGGCCAGTACTTTATTTGCGGCTTCTCTCATTTTTTTCTTGAGACCATTCTCCCGCTTGTGTCTTTTTTTATATATGTGCGAACCATCTACAATGAAATAAAAATGCTTTATTAACCCCAATCATAAAATAAATAATTTAAAAAAGGCGATCCGATTCGCCCCCGATAACGTGATCCGAATAGCCCCATATTAAAGACTTACAAAATAAATGTTTTTGTCATTTACCTTTAATATTGTCTTTAAAAAATAAAAAGTTTAGTAAACTAGACCCCTACCTAATCAGAATAAGCCATACAATTCAATGTTTTAACAGAAATTCTTGGAATAAATTAAATAAATCGTTAATACTTACCTTAGATCAACGCCAAAATTGTAACGTACACACACACCCGTGTTGCTCTCCAGACGCGCTGGCGCTAACTGCCTACTCGAAACAAAAAACTGGTGATGGCGGGAGGTGCGGGGCGAGAGGAGTTCGCGAGATGCTAGTCGTTTGTATTATGTGTCATGCGGTGTTCAAAATATTACCGAATTTCTTATTTTGATCCGATTCACCCATTGATCCGATTCGCCTCAGTCTACCCTAAATGTCGATCAAACCTAAGCGCCAGAGGTCAACCGCTAAACTGGTCGAAACGCAGGTTTTTCGCGGCTCTCGACTCTAAGACCTCGCTTCGCTCGGTCGATAATATTATACTCTTTACGCTCATCTATCTATATGCACAGCTCAAAAAGTTGAACTGATTTAAAATTTGGCGTCGGGATAGATATTTAACGGGAGCGCTTGACAAGCGTGGGTAATCTATACTAGATTATACATATGTACATATACCTGCTGAAACGTTGACAACAGCCGAGATAAGTACTTCTTAGAAGAACAAAAATATATTAGCAGGTAGTTAAACGATAGTAATTCAATAAAGTTTTTTGAACAATTCCTATAATAGTTTTTGAGATATCCGTCGCCAAATATGAAATAGATTCTCCTACAGAAGCTAAGATACTCTAAACTATTCTTTTGCAACGATCTGCAAAAAGTCAGAGAGTAGATGACTCTCCATCACCTAAGCTATTAGTCGTTAATGGAAAAATATGGAGCCTTCGAGAGAGATATCAAATATATTCCCTTTGTTTGCTAACGATTGCGGAGTAAGCTGTAATATTTCACATTAATCTGGTACTATCACGGCAAAATATTACCGTATCAGAGCTCCACGGATGTGGGGTAACCAATAACCATGTGGAAAAACAACCTTAAGTAAAGACAAGGACATGTACACTCTTCTATAGAATAACAAAAAATAGAGAAATTCCAGATGGTTTTTTTATTCCTTATACATAGGTTAGCTTTTGACCACGATCTCGTCTGATCTGAAGCGACAATGTGGCCGTAGATGGTAGCAGACTAAACCTAGAAGGCGGGACAAATCTCTCCTGGCTTCACGGAACATCATTGTCATCATACAAAACGTTTCTCATTCAATGTTTTTCAAAGTGGGCGCATGGAAAGCGGACAATCGCGGCGACCACCCGTCTCCCGAAGTAGCGTAGGTACTCATAGGTATTCACTTGAACTAGTCGAGCACCAAACCCCTAACGGGAAAGTTTTGATTTAGTGCTTATAGCTGTCCCAGTCGGGAGCCCTCTTTAAAGTTTTACTCGAGTAATAGAATAAAACCGCTCGAACAATGGTCGTGTTCCAGCATTCATACCGCACTCGAGTAAAGCATTACAGGAACGTACCGAGTTATTGGCAACGCTCGGAGACATAAAATCTAATGTTACTCCATCGAATGAATATTCTAAACTTGGTTGAGCAGAGTTGAGCTGAACCGACGATTTGGAGCATTCAGCGGCGGTCTCATGAGGGAATAAAGGTTCAGCATTTTTGAATTCCCGCGTTGCGCTGGCAAGGTGGTTTGGAAATTACCATTTTAGGAAGAAACGTGCCACGTGGCTCGCTGCAGTTACCCCGCTCGGATACATTTATAAATCTCCATGTTATTTGAAAAATTCTACGAAAATACTTTTTAGGATACGCGATCAAAGATTTTTAATCTACATACACATTTTTAATGGATTGTAAAATGAACGAGCATTTTTAAAATCTCTATAATACCATTATTTGATGTCTCGTTTCAAAGATACTGCCATTATTTTAATACTTACCTACTAAAAAATCTAATCATTATAAATGTTGGTTTACGAGCGACGGCCTTTAAAATATGATTTCATTATTTTATGAAATCTGTTCCTCCATCTGAGTATTATGGGGACGAAAGATGTCAAAGAAGAATACGATGTAGAATTATATTGGACAACTTTAAACGTGCTTCAGATGTTATAATGATTTTGTTTAATGAAGAACTGGAAAGCGAATTTGTTAAACGAATTAGCCATTAGAAAAAATAAGCCAATGTATTTAACTAGCCGCCTTTAATGACTGCTGATATTTTGTTTATTTATAGATATATTTTTCCCTAATGTACCAGTCGTCAACGTGCGAGAGCAGGATGCTTACATTAAGGTACCTCATGTACGCATCCTGCTTGGTTGATGAGGTTATGATGCATAATATATAAAGGAATAAAGGCGATCTTGCTTTTTTCTTATAAAAACATAAAGCAGACTATAATATAACATTATTTCTAAAATTACAAACAGCAAACGACAACAATAATAACAAATGTTCACAGCCATACAGAAGTTTCTATTTTTATCAACGTGAGGTAAATTCAGTTGACAACTAAGAGTGATGCGGGCACTACCCTCGACATTCATTTCTCAACAGAAAAGATAAAATGTAAGTCACAAAGTCTGGTAATAGTTTTGTGTTGCTCTCTCGGTCTATTACAAACTTTTGTTTCCACCAAAGCTCACAAAGAACAAGAACAAATGGGATCAGCTTGAAAAATGTGTAACAATAACGGAATGGAGAAACTTGAAAGTGACGTCGGGCCATTAGGCACTGCGGTGACGCGACGCCGCCGACGGATCGGATCGTGGCTAATGAATCAAAAGTTTCCAAATGGGATAGGTTTGCTTGAAAACTTCGCGAATTCGACGATGGACTTCCGCGATGTTTGTTTCTGTTTACATTTGTGTTTCGTTTGCATCATTTAGTAGACAAATACATACGTGTAACTCGATATATTCATGTTTTTTTCTTTAAGTAAACTAGTGCTAACTCTTGAATCACTATATCTTTACCGGGGGTAGACTTCCTTTGCAGGAGGTCGTCTAGGTGGGTACCCCAACAGTGCCAGTTATTCTACCGCCTGAGCAGTGATGTGCAAACATTTCTGTGCTCCGGTAGGAGGGCACTGTAGCTAGTGAAATTACCGGGCTAAAGAGTCTTAACATCTTATGACTCTTGAGTAAGAAGCGTTGGTGCAGTGCTCCTAGAATTTCATATAATTGTGAAATCTTAAGTGGCACTATATGGGTTATGGGCAGCGTTATCTCTTAGCATCAGGAGAGCGTCTTGCTCGTGTTCTACTTCATCTAAAAAAAAAAAAAAACTATTAAAAAATCTCCATCTGATTTGCAATTTTAAAGATATAAGCATACATAGGGACAGACAGACGCGGGAAGCAACTTTATTTTATACTATGTAGTGATAGTGATATCTGTGATGCTGAATTTTTATATCAGTGAGTGAAACAGCAGACGTAGTTCTTTTACCTATATTCTTGTAGGTTTTCAATTGTACATTTTATTGTATTTATTTGATAGACTTTGTATTCTTGATTACGAGAAAAATCGCAATACAATAAGGCACCATATTTTCAACGCTTGGCTTTTTCCATACATGATTAATGTTATGGTTCGTTGGAGGTAGAAATGTCGGAAAGGCATGGTATAAAATCTACCTTTTTGTGGTAAAATGGTTTTACCAAAGATTGTTAAATAATTTTAAAGAAAAGCTATTAGATATCTGGACTTAAATACGTGCCTATAACTTATTAAATTAGTGTAGATAATAATGATAATATCCCTTCTCAATGCCGAAGTCAATTACAAAATGATATCTACCATCTAAGAAAAAAACTATACTCAGTTTTTCTTACTGCTTACTCTTCACTTCTCTGAATTGACACCAATTTTCTCCAAGAGCTTTGAAATAAGCGTAATTTCATCTCTCCGTAGAAAAACTAGTGTAAAAGAATTGGTCACTTAGAAGTTCTCGAAAGAGAGCTTTGGGCTGACTTGAGAAATGGGTGTTAGTTTTATTAAAAAACTGTCCTTTCTTACTTTGATTCGCCGAAGTTTGGGCAACTTTTAAAGGAGGCAAGTTTTAACGAGCTATTGAATTGCTTATCGTGAACTTATGAAGGTTTATTTAAGAATAAAGTTTCAATATTAGGGAAGTGTTGTTAAAGTCGATTGCATTTTCAGCACTTGTAAAATTAATATAGAGTTTTTTTTTAATGCCAGGAAAGATCTTGCCCATGTCCTGCCATGATTTGTTTCATTTTGAAGGAACCAAAGTTAAGGCTATAGAAATCACTGGGCTTATGAGGCTCGACATTTAGCTCAGGGCATTGTGTATGTGCCGTTGAGGCCGTGGATAAGTGCTTCGGCGTACCCGCTGCCCCAGCTGTATAATTATGACGTCCCGCAGGTTTTTTATTGGGTGTCTCCGCCGCGCCCATCATCGGCGGAGTAGTCCCATATACCGCCCCTCGCCCCTCGGCGTGGGGTGAAGATGCATACCTAAGTCATTTCTACTGGGTAAAAAAAGGCAGTGTAGGTCCTTCTGGTAATACTGGTTCTAAAACAGGCAGACTGCTTAAAGTCAAGCATACATATACTGGCATAAAATATATATAAAGGTCAAAATAATTGTTATTCACAGCATCACTTCATGTGTTTTTCTCGAAAAGCCTCTAAAAATTGCAACTGAAAGTGGCGTCAACAGAAAGCCGAACACTTAATACGGTACATGTAAATAAATAATGAACCTATCCCAGTATTCGAGTCACGTCATTCATGTTGCTCCCTTCGGGTAACGTCTTCCTGTCAAATTATTAAATCTTTTGAAAAACACCCTCTCGCACGTGACGCGTGGAGAAACCACTTTGTAAATGAATTGACAGAGACTGTGGTTCTGGTAGGTATTTCAACTGATGAATATTCATCATCATCAGCCTATGTTCGTCCACTGCTGGACATAGGCCTCCCCCATGGCACGCCACTCAACTCGGTCCTCCGTCTTTCTTCTCCACCCACCCCCAGCGACCCTCCGGATATCATCGCCCCATCTCGCCCATGGGCGCCCTACATTACGTTTACCGAGACGTGGTCTCCACTCGAGAACTCGTCTACCCCAACGGTTATCGGTTCTACGGCAAATGTGACCAGCCCATTGCCACTTCAGTTTGCTAATCCTTTCTGCTATGTCGGTAACTCTGGTTCTCTGTCGGATCACCTCATTTCTGATGCGATCCTTCAGAGAGACACCGAGCATAGCCCGCTCCATAGCATGATGAATATTGATAGAATAGAATAGAAAAATACTTTATTGTATCCCACAAATAAACATAATAACTTATTACCAGATTTCACATCTACATTCATATAAAATTCATGCATGCTGCATGCATTGCATTGAATTTCTTGTTCCTATCTTAAACAACTAGATGCTCCTATGTAATAGTACACCTTCATTTATTTTATCAATCGGTCCAAGCTGCTCTAATGTAATTCAAACGCGCATATTATCTTGTATTGAAGGCAAGTTTGAAGTTGGTATAAAATATTTTTTTAATTTACTTATTGCATAACAAGAGAATAGTATAATATAATAACTTAGAAGTACCTACACTAAACTATTTTTTTATAGATAGGTATAGTCATATTTATATTTTATCGATCGATCTAGCTGCTTTGATGAAAATGCGCAATATCACGTATTGAATGTGAGTTTGAAGTTGATTAAAAAAATCACTTGTTCAATATTGAAGAGCGCGCCCGCTCTACGTAGCAGTACGCCCTGGAACAGTAGTACTTACTGTGCATAAAATAAAAGTTAAGCAACTGGCAATAACTCTCCACGGTGACAAACGTGGCTAAGTGCTCGAATTGAAAATCGTTGCGTTGAGAACATAAAAAGGTGCTTAACTCAATGGAGGGCAACAAAGGGAGTTGTTAAATTGTTATATGCTATAATATGTCTTAAGAAAGCCGCTTTAGAGCTGCCTTCTTTGTAATATAATCAGGCATTTTGTATGAGATGCTAAGAGAGATTTAACATGTTTGACATTTTGCCTAATCCTTTAAAAATAAAACCTGTAACCGTCTAATGTTTTGGCTTTATTTTGTATTTGTTATTAAAAGCTATAAATGCGCTCGGTATACTGAGCAAGTGGACCTGGCAATTTTTTGCAACTAACTGTTTCGGCGGCCCTTAATAAACAAATAGGTCTAGGCTTTTGACGAACTTGAATTATATTGGTGCAGCTTGCGAATTTGAGACCTTGACGTAGATATTGCATTAAGATATATGAACCAGCCAGTTGCCAGAGAGTTGTCAGTGCTAGTTGCTTCCTTTTTTTTTTGGATATTAGCTACACTTTATTGCAAACCAAAAATTTATTCGTACAATAATAACTTAATTATAGAGCTAGATTTTTAATAATTTACCAACATAAATATAGTCTTATCGCAATAGGCAATTTCTTACAGACTTTACAGACAGCTTTCTCTGTAAAGCACTAAAACTACGTTTCATGTGCTAAAGCTTAGTAAACAAGACTCTCAATATAACCTGAACCCTGTCATATAAAATTATAACTATACGCAAATTCGGCTAGCTCATAATATTTGTGACGGAACACCTTTAGTCTCGCTAATATAACCTAAGAATTTACCGTCGGTCCGGGCTCGGATATGATAGTGCCCCATTTCCTTAGTCTCCGTGCATTTTATTGGTATTCCGACAGACACTTGGTGGAGATCATAAAGTGCGGGAGTTATGAGTCGGTGCGACGTATCCAAAGAAGCAAATGTGACGCCATCAATTATATTCGAGTATGTTCTGTGTACGATCATATAGAGTACAGCAAAAAAAATGTTATGAATGTTTTGTTTTTAAAAGTACCTATTAGACAAGAGACAATCGCTTGTGGCTACGCTTAAAAAATATGCTGGGATGACAGTCTTTTTCGTTCGTTTTTCCACAACAATCTAGTACATTTTTACAAAACCGTACATTATAAAACCATAGGTCATACGAGTATGTTAGCTTTTGGCTATAATAGGGATGTTGACTAATTTTTGGAATTGCTTTTATATGATAGATAGACCCATTACATACACAAATATCATATTTTTATGCAAAAATATATGAAATTTCAATATAAAAATGCGTAAATAAAAATTATTTTTTAAATACTGCCTAAAACGTTCCGAACAGTCATCTGACAGCGCGTGACGTCACACCACTGGCCTGTACATACGCTTCCTATGAAATGTTCCTGATTTCGACACATTTTAATTATTCATAACTTAAAAACCACTGAACCGATTTTGATGCAACTTATACTGTGCCCTTAATTGGTCCATACTTAAACCAAAAATAAATTCAATAATCAAAATGAATCTTATATTTTCAGAGAGATATTTTAGTTATTGACTTTATTTTTGGTTTAAGTATGGACCAACTAAGGGCACAGTATAAGTTGCATCAAAATCGGTTCAGTACTTTTTAAGTTATGAATAATTAAAATGTGTCTAAATCAGGAACATTTCATAAGAAGCGTAAGGTCCAGCCAGTGGGGTGACGTCACGCGCTCTGATTGGCGTTCGCATTCGCGTAGTAATAAGTAAAAAATATTGAAATTAAAATTGATTTTATTTATTTTTGGCTTGTAAATAGATCCTTAAAATGTGATTTTAGGTTATTAAATACTGTCTTTTATGTGAAAAATATAAGTTAATATGAATTCGTAACATGTGTCAACATCCCTATTTTGCAAGTTCGCGACTTGACGTCGGAGCAGACTAAACTAAGAAGATTAGACAAATCCCTTATGTAATATAAAGTAACTCTTGCCATTATTACGTACAATATAAAACACAATTGAAGCATGTTCTACATGACCATTTTTTTGTCATAAAAATTCAGTACTTGCCAATTTTACCTATTGCTACTATTAAACTATAAAATACTTATACTGTAATCTAATCAAAACTTTCAGGCGCTCGTCCCGAAGGCTAAATATCGTCTATAAAGACGATAATTGCTGTCCATACTGAATAATATTATTTGTTATTATCCCATATTGTATCGATGTTATTGCTGACATGCAGATTATTATTGTATGTTGCCAGCCGTGAAATGTTTACCCATTCCCCCTACGTATTTTATGTAGGGCACACCTTTTACCCTCATTTTATTCGCATCAACAAAAGAACAACTCGAGAACATGCTCAAGGACGTGGAAAGGGAAAGTCGCAAAGTAGGCCTCAGCATGAACATACAAAAAACAAAAGCAATGACAAACTTCATACAAGACCCAATCACCATCAACAACAAACCAATTGAATATGTGAACGAATACTCGTACTTGGGCCAACTTATATCGACAGCTGACCTGACAACCAAAGAAATAGAGACCAGGATGGCGAACGCATGGAAACGTTATTGGGGGCTAAAAGAAATCTTCAAAAACAAAGATGTAAAGATGTTCTATAAAAGAAAACTATTTAACACCTGTATCCTTCCCATACTTACTTATGGTTGTGAAACTTGGGCTCTCAGCCAAGCACACTACAAAAAGCTGGAGGTATGCCAAAGGGCAATGGAAAGAAGTATGCTGCACATCAGGAAAGCTCAAAGAATCAGGAACGACACGATCAGAAAATCCACCAAAGTAGCTGATGTCACCGTCAAAGTAAGGAAACTGAAATGGAAATGGTCAGGACACATAATAAGAGGAGATGAAAAGTGGAACAAAAAGATACTAACCTGGTTTTTAAAACATATGAAAAGAAACAGGGGACGGCAACCAAAGAGATGGGAAGACGAAATCTCTAAAATAGCGGGACGACTGTGGATGAGAACGGCACGAGACAGAGAGAAGTGGAGGAGTTTGGAAGAGGCCTTTGCCACAAAAGGGCACACAAACCAAAATGTATGATTTAAAAACTGTATTTATTATTTAAGGTTTATTGGTTTGAAATAAAGGCTTATTGTATTGTATTGTACACCTTTTACCCGCGAAGTTATTAAAAGTGGTTGTTTTGTGAAATTTATCCACCTGTGAGTTCCCAGCTCAAATAACATTTTGCGGTTGTCAAAATTCAGCTTTAATGTGAAATTTGATACAAACATTTGTTTAGTCTAGCGTAAAACTTTGAATATTTTGACCATGCCGTCATTTTGTAGACTATGTATACATAATATTTCCAGACTATAGGTAGGTAGTTATTATTACAGAGATTTTGCGGTCAAAATATAATAGTAGGTATCTATGTTGGGGAGCTATGAAAATATTTCGTAGTAGGCTAGTCACGATGAAGCGCAAAAACTGCTAAGTTGCTTATATTTGTGTTTCATACACGCATTTTTTTATTATAAACGTGCAAATTGCAAACACGCAACACATACTGTCACGAACATACTCATTGTTTACTTCTACAAGCTTAACTGAAAGAAAAGCAGAAGTTATCGAGATATAAACCGGCCTAATAAATAAATCACCTAAATCTCTTACTATTCTCGGAGCAATTCAACTTTTACATAAAGTCTGGGATTAACAAAACATTAGATTGCTCAGTAAAGTAAATGAAATCTCATCGGTATCTGAGTACATCGTAAAGTAGAATGTTAAGTGCCGTCGAACAATTTAATAACATTAAAATGGCCGGTGAAAATGTTCAGGCTGCGTATTTAATTAACCCTCCGGTCCTTTTGTTTCGGCCCTTTGTCGCAGTGGAAAAATACAGAATCATAACTTCGATATACTTATTATTAACGGTTGGGTTCCAACCTGTATGTATGGAGGTCTAAAGGGGAGGCCTATATTTAGCAGGATGCTACAGGAGCCACCTTGCAAGCTTTCATAAAGATGGGGCAAGACAGAAGCGTCTGGAGGGATCTGGTGGTGAGGACTACGCATGACAGTCACGTCCCTCAGTCATGAGGATACGACAAAGAAGAGAAGACAATGTTCAGCAGTGGACGTCCTATGGCTGATATGATGATGATGACTTATATTATTAGCTGCCTCACGTCTAACATAGGCAACCTTGCAAGGTATCATTTGTCCTTTTTTTATTAACTGATCCTTGAACGAAACAAAATATCAAAAGAACTTTTTGAATTACAATTATGTTACCTCTTTATATAGAAATTTTGGACCGGTTTTGCGTGTGGCATTGCTTTCATCCTAATTCAAGACTGTGCACAACTGTCTCATTTATTTGGTTGTGTAAAAAAATCTACCACGTCTAGGAGGTTAAGATTTATACACGATTTTTAAAATTGTTTTGCAATTCATTGCTATATGGTTGACTGAAGAAGAATACTACCATACCAAATAATAATAATTAAATGTATTTTAAGTACAGTTCATTAAGCACACAGTTACAGAGGTAAGAAAAACATAGTAGGAGGATAGAATTGGGAACCATAATATTATGTACGTTTTAAATTAGGTTAAATAACATATTTGTATTCTGTATCACTTGCTCTGTGGCTCACATAGGCATTGGAAGAGTTTATTACGTGTTATTATTTTCAGAAATTGTTTGAATATTTAAGATTAGCACGCTTTGAAATTTTACGTCACCAGACCCGATTTTATAGGAAAATCAATATATTTTAATTTTACATATTTGCTGTTTTAGAATTTTGTTTTGTTTGTCATATTCCGTAAGATATTTTAAAATTTACCCTCTTTAACTGTTGACAAATTAAAGTAACGATTCTTTTATTTGACCAATGACCTAGTATCTAGGCTGTAGACTGATGAGAAGAGTGGTATGAAAATTGCTAACAAGGACCGCTCCAATTATTTTTAAGTGCATTATTTAGGTTAATCATCATTTTTCTTATTTCAATAAACCGTGAGATGAGAAGATTACTTAATAAATTATGTAAGTACATACCTAGTTTAAGTGAGCTTTGATCTACTACTATAAAAGCATGTTACTTATAACTTTGAAACAAATTTTATAACCAAGGATCATAATTACGAGAACAAGTCATGTAACATTCCTATTTGTTTATTCATTGAAATATCAAAGAAAAAATAAAATGAGGTACGAATAACACGGACTATTTAAATTAACGTAGATATCGCGGTCCAAAAATAAAAATGAATATTAGTTCATTTAAAACGATTAACATGTCTCTTAAAGCAGTTTTCTACTTTGATACATGGGAACTGGTTTCATAACATGATTATAAAAAAATCTATCAGCGCACGTAATAAGTAAAATTATCATAATATGTAAATTGTTTATTATAAAATCATCATAATATTAACAGCTTTTTTATAACTTTGACTTGTGATTCGGGGACATTATAAAAATACGCAAAACTTAAATTTTCGAACAAACAATAAATAATTCAGTTTTATTACTTTTCAGTTTTATTATTTTTTTTAACAAAAAATATTTTAATATAGTTTTGTCACTAGAGCACGATATCTGCCTTCATTAAAATATTTTATGGGGATAAAATAAACACGCACTGAGTACATTAGAAGGTAGGAGAAATAAGATCAAAGGTAGAATATCATCATGTTACCTGCCGAAGATGGAAATATATCAGTATAGATGCCGCAAAATGGTGAGGAACATGTCTATAAGTAATGGTACAATACTGCCAATATCAAATTCCATTTTCGCATATAGATTTCATATATAGACCTATTGTGTAAGAAAAATAAGAAAATGTAATATATTTATTTAAGTACCTATTTATTCGTATCGTAACAATTAAAAAAATACAAGGTCTCTTATTAAAAAAAAAAGTAAGGCCAAGAGAGAGAGAGAGAGTATCCACACTATCATAACTTGCCTTTTGCATCTATAAAAATGATTCAAGCAGCGTCCATGTTAAAGAATCGACACTTACGGGCATGGCGTTGTCTTTCCCGTATCGGCCTTACTACGCCACGAACGTCGACCACAAAGTGTACATAATACAAATTGTGTTCCTGGTGAAGCTGCAACAATGGAGAATGTTCACTAATTTTGAATATTAGCTCTCCATATTATTTGTCGAAAAAAAATACAAGTGAAAGAATAACTTCGATACGTTAATTAGTTGCAGATTTTTAGAAGTAAACGTGCGATACTCGATGCGTGTGATGATGTGACGTCATCTCCCTACCATATTAATCGCACGGTATCTATCCAAATACATTTCTATGTCGACATTGGTTAGATATTGCCGCAAAAACCACGTTTCCACTCCTATAAAGAAAGATAAAAGAAAACCCAAATTAATCCTGGGACAGTCCCGAGATTTCCAAGGGTTTACCTACTATTGGCCTGTTTTCTAGGTCAAAGGATCACTGAAGACTTTGAGGCACTGTTTATATAAATTAAAAGTACCTTGTCACGTATTTTATGA
Source organism: Hemithea aestivaria (assembly GCA_947507615.1). NCBI lineage: Eukaryota > Metazoa > Arthropoda > Insecta > Lepidoptera > Geometridae > Hemithea > Hemithea aestivaria. Next base: position 4,684,025 of record OX382328.1, read on the forward strand.
AAATTGAATGGTGTTTAGATGATTCTTTATATATTGGGCTTAGCGAACAATCCGCACAGGATAGAGGAGAAAAAAATAGAGGAAACAGAAAGAGAAAGCCAGCCTGAGGTCCAAAATGAAGATTAGGTAAATAACTATTCATTAAATATTGCGCTTTGCCCGCTTGGCGAAATCCTTTCTTAGCGGAAATTCACATAATAAAACCTATAAGTGTTCCAAATATCAGCGCGATCCGTACAGCGGTTGCGCGGTGTTGTGCGTAGCTAGATGACTGATTCTTCCTTTTATATTAATACTAGCTGCGCCCAGCAGTTTTACCCGCTGTACTGTAACCTATGTGTTATTCCAAGGTCTAAACTATCTCTATACCAAATTTCAGTTCAATCGGTCCATCCGTTTAGGCATGAAGAAGTAACAAACATACACATTTTGACCTATCCGTAGAAAAAAAATGACCGAACTGAAAAATCACTACTTAGAAAAATAACTCTTTGTTTTAATGTAGAGTTGAGATTATTCTACTCATAGGTCACTTTAGATTCTCTAAATAAAATTAATTAAACATACAATACTCTTATTACCGATACAATCGTGATTAATTAATAATGATATGGTTCAGTTAATCTGTGTTAATAGCTCAAAGCACTTACTGTGTAGATACAGGCGGAATAATATTGTTGTAATGAGATCAGTGGACGTAGATAGCTCAGGTGGACTGAATTTCCATTAAATTGGAGTTACCCTGAATATAATTCAATCAACAAATTATCAAACAAGTAACTTAAATAAAAAATTTCGAAAACCCCCAACGCTATGCTCTCAAAATATGATGTAATTTGCAATTTTGTGGTGGCGGCCATCTTGGATTTTTAATTTATCATAATGCGTTGTATTCTACAAGTTAAGCCCTTTCATTTGATATCCATATTGAGGGGGTTGTAGCAAAAAAATCGCCATTTTGTACCGGCGGCCATCTTAGATCGATTTTCATGATGATGACGATGATGCCAAATATTTAACCGAGGAGGATGCTCAAGATCGCAAGAAGTGGAAAAGGTATAGCCGAAAAGCAGACCCTGACAGTAGTCGGAAAAATGCTCAGTAGAAGAAGATGACTCGCTTTTATTAACTTTCTTTCAGAAAATAATGGGCGAGACGCAAGTTTCAATTTTTTTTAATAACTTGACAACCGCTATACCGATTTCGATGAAGTTTAAATGGAAGCTTTAAAGAATATACCTTTTGAAACTAATCTTTAAATTGTTTTACACATAAAATCAGTTTAGTAATTGCATGTTTGAAGGTACTTGACCAACTTACAGACTTCTTATGTCGCACCAACTTGGTTTGTACAAAAATGTGGGAACATTATGTTAAAACATTTTTGCTTTAAATTTTATTGAATTTCGAACTCCATAGAAACAATATCGGTGATCGTTAAGCTTAGAGTAGTTTTAGATAACCGCCCTCCTGATTCCAAATATTTAAAGGTGCCCGGGGCCGAATAATTGCATTCCCCCTCGTTCGGGGCCCGAATTAGGGGCCATTAGATTTAAGCACGTCTGAGAATTTGCAGTGGAGGGAAAATATACTACATACGTATAACAGAGTACTTATATGACTTCGCTTTATAATTCTAGTAGATAAAGCCAACGAATTAGGGAATTAAGATAAAGCTGACAAATTTATAATAAACTAGCTTGTGCTTGCGTCTTTGTGCGCATTGAAAAAATCTTTCTCAGTGGATTGTTATACATATCAATATCTACCGTTGTGACAAATTTCAACTCCTTGTATCTTTCAGTTCTTTGAGCGATTTAAATTGTGCGTTGATAGATCAGTCAATCACGCTTTCCTTTTCTTCTTCTTTTTGGTCGAAGCCTCATGACTAAGGGACGTGATCATGGTGTCTCATCAGCTTTGACACAATTTCTTTCCATCTATGCCGGTCCTGCGCCATTTTGATTGACGCTTGTAGGGTGGCTCCCGTAGCATCCTGGGTTACATGCGTCCATCGCTTGGGTGAGTGTCCTCTATCTCTCTTCCACAATTAGACACACACACATACACAAACACACCACACACATGTTCCACACACATTTAGATATTGTTTTTGACTGATTTAAAAAATATGGGAGGTATACAATAGGGATGTTGACTAATTTTTGGAATTGGTTTTATATGATAGATAGACCCATTTCATACACGAATATCATATTTTTATGCAAAAATAAATGAAATTTCAATATAAAAATACGTAAATAAAAATGATTTTTTGAATTCCGGCTAAAACGTTCCGAACTGTCATCTGACAGCGCGTGACGTCACACCACTGGCTGGACTTACGTTTCCTAAGCAATGTTCCTGATTTCGACACCTTTTAATTATTCATAACTTAAAAACCACTGAACCGATTTTGATGCAACTTATACTATGCCCTTATTTGGTCCATACTTAAACCAAAAATAAAGTCAATAACTAAAATGTCTCTCTGAAAATATAAGATCCATTTTGGTTATTGACTTAATTTTTGGTTTAAGTATGGACCAACTAAGGGCACAGTATAAGTTGCATCAAAATCGGTTCAGTGGTTTTTAAGTTATGAATAATTGAAATGTGTAGAAATCAGGAACATTTCATAGGAAGCGTAAGTCCCGCTGACTGCGTGCGGTGCGGTGCGTGCCAGTGGTGTGACGTCACGCGCTCTGATTGGCGTTCGCATTCGCGTAACAATAAGTAAAAATTTTTGAAATTAAAATTGATTTTATTCAATTTTGGCTTGTAAATAGATCCTTAAAATGTGATTATAGGTTTTTAAATACTGTCTTTTATGTGAAAAACATAAGTTTATATGAATTCGTAACATGTGTCAACATCCCTATTCACCGGAATCTTGTTTTTGTACCATTATATTCGACGATAACGCAAAGCCTGAAATATGAACTGATTTGAAAATGTTTAATGGAATTTTATTATTTGTTGTTTAATATAACTTTTTATTCAAATGAAAAGTAATAAACGCCAGTACCAATAAAAATATAACATGCTCACGTTTTTTATCATCCAACATGATATTAAAGGGCGCTTCTATCGCTCGCCTTAATTACTTTTCTCCATCGCAACCCCTTCTAGCATCAAATTAGACGCAATTACCTAGCTTCTAGGTTTCCAACGTATTTTGTTTTTATATGAACATAAAATCGGAGGGAGATTAACATTAGTTAGCGAGGTAAGTATTTCAGAGAATAATAAAATAAAGGCCACCTTGCTCCAGAGATAGACCTGATGCTGGGAACATAGAGGATCCAACCTTAAGACTGCGCATTAACTGAGCTACTCGTATGCTCTCGCCAACTATACGCGTTGAAGCTGCATAACACGCGTCAAATGTCTTTAAATCAAAGAGTTTCTATTTTGAACGAGCCACTCAAAACTAGCCAACTAGAAAATCACATAAGCGGGGTCTGGTTAAGTCTGTGCCTATGAAGGGAGGCAAAAGTTTCGTATTTTTTGCGGTATCTGAAGATTGCTTTTTGGCTGTGCACTTGCGTCAGCCATGTTTGATTGGCCACTGCACAGTCTAAACAACTAAGTTCAGGTATTTCCAAATGGTTTGTGCCACTTTATACAAATTACTGTCGAATTCATCTAATAAAGATTGGCCGTGAAATTAAAAAAAAAAATTAAGTGTAATTTATATTTTAAAAAATTTCATATCGTGCAAACGGAAAAAGGGCCGCGCGCTAACAAAAGTATCTTAAAACAAAATACAGCTCATCTAAGGGTAATGAAATTCCGGTTTTATCATTTCAAGCGATTGCTTCTATATTCATATTGGTAAAGTATAAATAGTTATAGCGATAAGGTACCGCAGTGTTTGCTCATGAAGTTCCTACACACATTGGTACTGCAATTACACGGGATATTGAACAATTTCCTCTATTTTCTGTAATTGCTTCCATTACAAGCTGTAAAATAGTTAAGGAGAGGATGATGATTTTGAAAAGGTCTTAACGAAACTAAAACTTAAAAAATAATCAACATAATAAGTCTTTGTCTTTTCCCTTCCTGGCTTCACTGAACGTCATGCCGGAACACGGTCAAAGCGACTGCTTGGCAACACGGTACTTGAGAAGCAGCTGAAGATACTTTGTATGTTATGCTATAGATAGGTATTTTAGGTCTCACGAGTATTAAGTTAAGTTTGTTACCGATCTCAAGTTAGTCTCTTTAAGATACGTATCATAGTACCAGCTGTATCCCTGGTATTGCAGGTATCCATAGGCGACGGTATCCACCACCATAAGGTAGTCCGTTTGCTTGTTTGTCATCTATGACTTGAAAATGCCAGCAATGGGTAGCCGTAGCGTCACGACCTCGTGGCGTAAGTTTCCTGATGAAGGACATCGTAACTGTCCGAAATCCAGGGTCGAGCCCAGCTTCGACTATTATATCCGTGAGTTTAGTCGTTTGATTACATAGTTAATATGAAAAAAGTTATTATGGATAACGGTCACGTACATAATCTTTTTCAAACTCAAACTCTAAATTCATTTATTCAAATAGGCTACAATGGAGTACTTTTGCAAGTCAATTTTAGTTTTTTTTTTTCTATTTTAAGACTACCGCTAGTGCACCTCTATGTGAAAAACGAAGCAAGCTTTTTTTGTATAAAATTGTCTTATTTTGATCAAAATTGCTCTTTTTTACTGACAACCAGCTCTTCACACAAGTTAATAGTTCCAACACAGCAAATGTGCACTTGATGACTCCCCGTACAACCAGTCGATGTGAGCCGATGTAATCGAATACTGAGAAGTTCCAGGTGATACGAACTTACTGCACTTCGGAATGAGTTTTCCTGCTCTATTTGTTCGGTATAGGATAATCGGAAGGCGTAATTATGTAATCCTTGTGTAAGACTAGCTGCGCAGTTTTACCCGATGTACAGTTGCCTATATGTTATTTCAAAGTCTAAGCTATCTCTATACTAAATTTCAGCTCAATCAGCCCACCGTTTAGGCGTGAAAGAGTCACGAACATATGTACATTCTTACAAACTTTCGCGTTAAAATTGTATAGTAAGATTAGCTTTATTGAGAGAGGAGTTCTTCAACTTACACCATTTGGGATAGTTTTTTTTTATTTTATTATAGTTAGAAGTTACCTTCAGTGTTCTTTTATTTATTTGGCATAATATTTAACGTAAATGGTAGCAGACTAAACCCAGATGGTGGGGAAAATTAAAAATAAATAATTTGAATTGTACAACTCAGCCCACGTTACTGACAAAATAAAGATGCATGTAGCAACAGTATTTGTTTCTGAAAATTTCAATTGGTGCACTAACAGTAAATAGAAAATATGTATTATCAAATATTTAATGTGTCAAATAATCAAAACCTATAAAAAATATATAGACTTAATCATTATTATTCCTTCGTTTCCTTTGAAATAAAATAATTAGATTTCGTACACAGTACCCTACTTTAAATTCACAAGTGAACAAAGAGTGGAAACAAACGCTGATCCTAATGCTTTATCGAAGCTCCAAGACTCAAGATTGAGATTTATAACGTTCACCTAACGAAGTTCTATTGGATATCGCACTCCTCCGACCTTAATAGGCGACATAAACAACAATTGTACTAAACTAGTCGATATAGGTTTTTTTATTTGATTCTTAGGGGATGTGCAATCCAATAATAAAGTGCAAATAGAAAAGACGGGTTTCTTTTAATTTTATACTGAATCAAAATAAATAAAAGAATACCAAAGTGTTCTTCCCTGCAAAAGGGAAATCAGAGAGTCCTCCTCTTCCACCCCTCCTCCTACGGAGCGCCGGAGATGTCCGGAAAACGACATCCCTCTTATCGCCACCAGACACCTCCCGCGATCCAGCGCCACCCTGGTCGCCGCCTAACGGCCGAGCCCTTTCGACTAGCCTCCCGGGCCTGGTCCCACCCGACAAGGGGCAGTGGTGTGGCCCATCACTACGCGAGGGATACGTAGGTACGGTCTACCGGTCCACTGCCACCTTCCATAACGGCGGCGCTCGCGATGAGCCCGCTCGCGCCATCCACTGTGCCCTATGCTGACTTCATAGGGACGCGGAGGCGCAACTGCTCCATCACATCGGCCGCAGAGGATAGGGAGAGCGGCGCACCGTAATACCGGCACTCATCTTCCCCTGCGGCCCCACCGCGTCCGCCATCAGACGGTGGCGACCCCGTTAGGGCCGCGGAAGGCAGGGAGAGTGGGGCATCGTGATACCATCACTTCTCTCCCGCCGCGGCCCCCGCCATAGAGCCACGGTGCGTTGGTCATCGCACCGCGGCCCATTTTGGTTGGGCTGCCCCCGAAGGAGGCACCGCAACCTACTCGGCCACTCGCACAAGGGCTGCTGGAGTTCAGCCCGGCGTGGAGCGGCTGACCGCCTCGGGTTCCTCTTAGTTTCACCGTGGTCTCCTCTACCACCTAACCAACTGATGTCAGTCTGCACTGAACTTCGTAATAAAAACAAGTTTTTTTTACAAACTTTTTGTTCACACCTAACTTTAACCGACTGCGGACGGCTACACCTAGGTTTAACCGGCTAAACCTAGGTGTAGCCGCACTTTGGACTCTAGCCGTGACATATATACGCTTGAAAAGTAATTAAAATATATGTAAATAAATCAAAACATTCCGAAACTAAATTTATTTAATTAAAATTTAACACTCGTAAACTAAACTGCCAGATTGTATTAAAATTAGATATTATTTGACTAGCAAAATATTATCATTTCCCAGTGAGTGAGTTATTAATAAAACAAGCTAAATATTTATTCAGTTCGGTAATTATTTACAAACTGCGGTAAATATTACCATAGGAAAGGCAATTTGTTATTTCAGTTTCTATTTGATGATATCTTTCTTAATATTATTAATTTTAGCATTTCTATTTTGGTAAATAATTTTTAAAATATACACAGTAAATTTTAATGTGTCGCTTACCTGCACACACACTTTCACGCGCTTAAACGTGCTTGCATTTTTTTAAAATAAAATTTATTTCCTGGTTTCTTCTAATAAGTAAAATTTGATCATATCATATATTTATACTAGTACATTATCTCAAGCCTAAACGAGTAGACCTATTGAGCTGAAATTTTGTATGGAATTACACATAGGCTACATAAGTATTGCGGGTAAAGCCGCTGGGCGCAGCATCTTTATAAACTTACAATCAAACAATTGAGATTTTCTCAATTATTTGAGAAAATCCGAAATACTTGATTGTATTCTGAAACTCTGACGATAACTGTGATACTTTTTAATACGGAATGTATACATGTTTGATGTTTTTTTTTAAATAATGGTGGTCATTAAAAAGCTATCTAATTAAATCTACTCTTCAGAGGTTAAAATTTAGTAAAATTCAAGCAGAAGTCAACTAAAATTCAAATCATCTTGCAACGTAACCAGTAACATCTTGGCTCCGCAAGTCGCAGTAGTACAAACGCAAAGACAGATCACCAAACAGAATCTAAAATTTAAAGTAGGCCTCAGGATGTTCTAATTAATATTAATGTCTATAATGGAAGCGGAGAGGTCAAACTTAGTCGGAGTTCCAAGATAGGTACTTACTTCGAAGGTCCGCAGGTAAAGTGGAATCGAACATCTGGAGCCTGTCGAGAACTACTGTTGATTGAAACTTTCCCTTCAATTTGGACACGAATATATTAAATGGAGTTCCGTCGCGTAGACTAGGAATATACGAGTACCTACAACCACAATGATCCGAACACGATACGATTGCTTACCACTGGGTTCGGAATAAATTGTATTATAATTTGATAATAAAAATTGAACTTACTAACTGGTACATAGGCTTTGATAGTACAGATTAATTTAAATTTTTTTTTTTTTGTAAGGGCACTTTCAAAATAATAATTAGAGAAAAATATATTTAAAAAAAATCGAATCTTCTTCTGTAAAATTAACTTGCAAAAGTGCTCCATTGTAGCCTATTTGAATAAATGAATTTTGAGTTTGAGTTTGAGTTTGCTCTTTAAAAACGGTTTTATGACAAATTTGTGAAGCTTTGATCCATATTTTGAAGTAGTTAAGAAGGGAAGTAATATAAAATTGGAAAAAAATCATAAGTTATTAAAAGTAGCTTCAACTTTTTTAATTGAAAATAATTTTACAGCTAAAAGGAATATTAATGGGAATCAGTGTATTTCTCTTAGAAGCACATCCATTGAGACATTCATTTGATTTAATAAAATTATATTCAGCTGGTAGAAACTTTTTTGCAACAAAAAAACGTGAACATTTTTTAAAGAATAATCCTTTAAGAATTTTTAAGATTAATAAAAGGAAAGGGAAAACGAGGAGCATAAAGTTTTTGAATAAATTAAAAGTCGGCAGAGGCAAATTGATTCGCTGATTTTATACGCCACTAATCGGATTCATGTTACGAACAATTTTGCTTTACAAGAAAAACGAATCCAGGTTTTTAATAGACGTGTCTATTGGAATAATACATTTCATTATATTTTTGGTTTGTTTGATTTTTTATTAAAATAACAATGGATACAAGTTAAATTTTAGTAATACTTTTTAAAAATAAGCTTTAATTATTACCATCTAGCACCATAAAGTGCTCGTTAAGACTAATCAAGTGAGCCCAAACTCGATGGGGTTACGTCATTTAATTACTGAGTTCCTATAGAAACCTTCAAGCTCCATCATCAGATCAGCTCCATGTCATAATAAAATTGTATTGTCATCCGATTTATACATGCATGCAAAATTTCAGCCCAATCGGAAACCGGAAAATACTTCAAATTTAACTTGCAATATTTGATTACAGACAGACAGACAGGTGAAAGTAAATAAAAACTTTTAATTTACGTACACTTCCGAAGTACTTATTAGTAGGAGGTATTCGTTAGGTCATGTTGCGTTGCAGAAGTTTTTAAGACCGGTAAATGCGACACATACGTTGTCCGTACAACCTGTAATAATTGTGATTTGACTCTTACAGTAAAATTAAGAAAAACATATTCCGTAGACGTATAAACCACAAATATTTCTTTTATTATTATCATTTAGAGAATACAATAGAAAACTCTTTATTAAAACCCCACAAATATACAGAAAACTTAAAACTAAAACACAATTTTGTAACTTTAGTGTAACAATCGGCGGTTTTATCGCTAAAAGCGATCTCCAGATCATTACCGAGTAGGTACATAGTTTCTGAAGTCTTTCAAATAGTTGAACCTTTCATCAGTATTACTCTAAAGTGAGCGAGTAATAAATAAAGCCTCGATTCCTGGATCCAATTACAGGAAGCCATGAATGCTCGCAGTTCTCAGGCAGCCAATATCCGCTATTCAATGATCTAAGCTCACAAAGTGGCTCACTACGCAAATACTCTGACTGATTGGCTACGATTCGATTAAATTAACTTTACATACGACTGTTTTATAGAAAGTTGTAAAATAAAAGTGCGGGCATGCGAAAAAAAGATTATACGGATGTATCCAAATTATTAATGAGATATTTTTTACATTTTAGAACACTTTCAATCAACATTATAGTAGTAGTAGATGAGACATGACGGACGACGGACGAAGGACGGACAGACTGATGACGGTGTGTGGTATGATGATGTAGAGGTTGTAGCAGTAGTACTAGTAGTTTGTAGTTTTTTTAATTAGTTTTTTGTATATAACTGTAGTGTCACAATAAAATGTTTCTATTCTATTCTACACTATAAGATAAGACACACCTAACACTATAAGATTTATCTATAAAAACGTTACCAACGTGTTAAATTAGGATTTTAGGCCCTTAAACAAAATATTGGCCTAAATACCACTTTTTTGTAGTGGGCTAAACAGGCGTTTATCCCCATCTCACGGTATGTGACGATGCAGTCACCAAAAAAAACCTATACCTAGTATATATCAACATTCAACTCAATAGTAATATACTAGAAAGCTTAGGTGTAAAGAAGTAACACACAGTCAAATACAAACTCCAGACTTAAAAAAAAGACAAAAGTTTTGTGAAATTATGTATCAGGCACACTAAAACTTTTTAAAAATAATAATCCAAAAATATACAAAATATTATTTATAAATACATTGAAATAATTTGTATTTTGTATTTGATGAAGTAGAAGACGAGCAAGACGCTCTCCTGATGTTAAGAGATAACGCTGCCCATAATCAGAATAGTGTTATCTAGGATTTCACAATTATGTGAAATTCTAGGAGCACTGCACCAACGCTTCTTACTCAAGAGTCATAAGATGTTAAGACTCTTTAGCCCTGTAATTTCACTAGCTACAGTGCCCTCCTACCGGAGCACAGTTATGTTTGCACATCACTGCTCAGGCGGTAGAATAACTGGCACTGTTGGGGTACCCACTACCCACCTAGACGACCTCCTGCAAAGGAAGTCTACCCCCGGTAAACCCTGGTAATTGGAATTGGTATTGAATATTATTAATAAGTTCATTTGTTCTACTAAGTACTTGTAGTCTTACACATAAAACTCTTATAGGTTATCCTTGGTTCGATTTTCGTTTCCGCAAGTAGCCTCTAGCACATAACAAAATGAGCAAACAAGTGAAGCAACTTGTACCCATATTGACTGGCCACAAATAAAAAAAGTTCGCACATTCTTCGTCCGTCCGGGGCGGCCTAATATCCGGGCACGTCTACAAACACCGACTTACTGCAAACACTGTAACTGCTCCTAATTGTTTGCGCCGACTCGTAACTAATTGCTCCCGACACTCGCTTTATGCAAGACGTATATACCTATATATTGGTAATCTTTTTGGGGATCGTCGTAATTTTTTTTTTTAAATTGATTATTTTACGCTTCATTCAAGACGTACGTTGATAATCTCTTTGGGGATCACTGTATTTTTTTATAGGTGATCGTTTGACCACGATCTTGAATTAAGCGATGATGCAGCCGTAAATGGTAGCAGACTAAACCTAGAAGGCGGGGTAAATCCTTCCTCCCTCCATTTCTATATTAGGTATAATATAAAGAATATAAATAAGTTCGCACATTCTTCGTCCGTCCGGGTCGGCCTAATATCCGGCCACGTCTACAAACACCGACTTACTGCAAACACTGTAACTGCTCCTAATTGTTTGCGCCAACTCGTAACTAATTGTTCCCGACACTCGCTTTACGGTTCATTCAAGACATACGTTGGTAATCTTTTTGGGGATCACTTTTTCTACATCTAAATATATAAAAGGAATGAGTGACTGACTGACTGATCTATCAACGGACAGCCTAAACCGCTGAGTCGATTAGGTTGAAATTTGGAAAACAGGTAGGTTTTATGACGTATACCTCCGCTAAAAAAGGATTTGGCCACACGGGCAAAGCCCCGGGCATAAGCTAGTACATAATAATATTATAGTGTAACTTTTATCGCATCAGCAGCATCCGATGGTTTTACCCGCTTAAAAGTTGCCAATTTTATTTCAAAATCAAAGCTATCAATGACAACTTATGTATCAAATTGCAGCTCTACCGATTCAGCCGCTTAAATGTAAAGAGGTAACCAAACACTCATCCACAAATCCACGCTTCAATAATTTCTCATTTTTATATTACTTCTAGGACTAGCTTTGACCTGAGTAATTCAAATTATGACATAGCTTTCTCTCTTCATTTCTGTTTTCATGTTCTAAACCATCATTATTTTTAAATCAGTTTTCCAATTACACACATTTCTATAGATACAATAATTATATTATCTAGAATTATATTATATATAATATTTTTATCTAGAATACGCTTTCAGCTCAGTCTTCTTTCCTTCAAAATCCAACAAAATAATTTGTTCAGCGGTTTGAGTCGTGAGACATATCGGTAAATCAGATCGCTTTCAGAATAAAACACGAATTTAACTTATTGGGAACATTTCCAAAATTGATACAGCTGAACAAAATAATGACTGCATTTTCAGTTCATCCCTAAGGAACGAAGTCCGGTCGACTCCACTGGGGTTACTCTGGTTAATATCCCCTTTATTCCCGTACTTTTAGGTCCTCGTTAATTATTTTACGTAAACCAATTAACATCGAATAAAGCTCACTATTATATCGAGCTGAAGCCATAATAATGCATAGAAATTTCTTTATTATTATAACTAACATTGATATAATAAATCGGGATGTCGAAGGCGCTCAATACGAGTACATACTTAAATGCAAAGGAGAGAAAAATAGTACAGTATATTAATATACTGTACTGTGTGTTAGGGATCTCTTCAAAATAAATAAAAGTTTGTCCGTCAAGTAAATGATTAATTAATCCTGGACACGTTTTTTGCATTGAATATTTAATAAATGGCTGAGATATAGCGTGCATCATTTCAGAGCATGATGTGACCGCGTGCCCATTCAATATGTATTTTTATTATATTATATCTTATAATTATGTTTTTGACGGACTATTTAGATTTCAAATTTAGTTGGAACTTGTTAACATCCCTTTTATATCATGTTGAAATAGTCTAACGTGCAATTTTAGACTGGATGAGATGTAACTAAAATTGATTTAAATATCTAATTATAATTTTTAAACTAAGTATTTTAACATTGAACCTGTCTCGTCTCTTTATATTTTTGATATAGATTTTATTATTAACTAAACTTACGTGCATTTTGTTCTTAGAGTCGAAGTCTGAATATTATAATGTCTTGGTTTAATAACTAACCCATCAGCCGAGATCGCAATTTATTACGACATCAAATGAACCGACAACCGCTCAGCCAACATGCTAGTTCATAAGCAACCGTTTTACTGAGACCTGCGAGGTGCAGCTTAATTTCCTCATGGCTTAGCAGTTTCCGTAGCCTGTGCAAAAAGAGAACCGTGTTATGGGAAAGATTATTATACTGAACGTTATCTAATCCAGACATTAACCATGTAAATAAATAACGTGGACTTACGATAGCACCAAGATTTACTCATGTCAATTCTTCACGCGGGCATGCTTTAGTCACGGTACAACAGTAAGTCTACTTTTTGTAATAGCACGGTAAGTGTAAGTCCCTAAAATTCTAGGATAAACAATTATAATTTTCTGAAATAATTTTGCATTGATACGAAAATACAAGAGCGTCAACGCACATGTGATAATAATTATTTGTCGTTCTGACAGCGAGATTATTTAGTCACTATATCAAAGGGAATTGCGACCAATTATAATCGTATGTGCAACTTACGAGTAGATACTCAAAGCGTTGTGATATAAAAATATTTTAAACTTACAAACAAAAGAAGCGCGCGGTTTTAATTATTGTGATGCTGTAACCGTTCTCTTTTCGCACAAACTTTAAAGGTGCGGCGTATCTAGCAACACTGGTTGATAAGTTAGTAGGAAAATTCATGTAAGATGGTGTCTCTTCCGGCCGCGACAAGCGATGTTGTGCCAAGGAAATGGCGCCGGGAGTGAAACGGAAAAGCGCAAATAACTTGTCTGTTGGAAAACTAACTGTGGATTAATTTATATTGTTGTTTATCTGAACGCCGGTTGCGATTTATGATGGGGCCGTGACGGATATTAATGGGATACAACGTTGATGTGATTTGTTTTACGTAAGTATAACTATAGATTTTATCTCATACTTGTGGAAGGGCGCACTTCGTCGCGCTTAATAGAAAATTATCAATGTTTTTCTACTATATGATGTATTATACATATTATAACCTTTCTATTGAATCACTCTACCTATTAATTAAAACCGCATCAAACTTCGTTGTGTAGTTTTAAAGATATAATCATACAAAGGGACAGAGAGACGCGGGAAGCAACTTTATTTTATACTATGTACCTACTTAGTGATGCAAGTTTTTTTTCATTTTGCCTTTAATTTAGTCTATAAGTGTTAATCTCGTAAATGCTACAGCGATGGCTACATTTATGTTGTGAGCCAAATATACGCTGGCTGGACGAAATGGCAACCGATTTCGGAAACCACTTGTGATCCGCGAATTACCCATAAAAAGTTTAAGAGCTCGAGCGAGACCAGTGACTAGCAAACGCAGCGCAGGACGTCCACCCACAAGGCGGACAGACGACCTTCCAACCGGTACATATATGGAAGTCCAAAAGGGAGACATATATTCAGCAGTGGAGATGATGATGAAGTTTAAGGGGGAAGTATACAAGGCGTGCGGTGATGAGACCTAATTTGCGTGGCAGGAAAATGATGAATATCGTAAATGGAAACGCTTCAATTTGGTTCAGAAATGATTGATTTTTCTGAGTTTAAGTAAAATTAAATTCAAATAAATAAATAAATAAATAAAAATTACGATATTAAATTATTTTCAAGGAAAACCAAGAAGCACTATGGTTACAAACAAGTGAATTAAATTAAAAATTTAAAAAACCCCCAACGCAATACGTAATTTACCATTTTTTTGATGGCGGCCATCTTGGATTTTCAATTTTATATAGTGGGATGTATTCTACTCGTTAAGCCCTTTCATTTGATACCCATATTGAGGGGGTCGTGGAAGAAAAAAGTAATCCGCCATTTTGTAGCGGCGGCCATCTTGGACCGATTTCCACCAAACATGGCTAAGAACACTCTCGACTTACTCTACTTTCAAACAAAAAAAACAAAATCAAAATCCGTTCATCCGTTTGGGAGCTACGATGCCACAGACAGACACATACACACACACACACACGGACAGACAGACAGACAGACAGACAGACAGACAGACAGACAGACAGACACGTCAAACTTATAACACCCCGTCGTTTTTGCGTCGGGGGTTAAAAAAAGTAAAATAATACAGCAAAAGCTACGTCAGAAATCTATTAGCTATGTTGTGATAGGTTGATTTGTTTTGTCTGTACACTGTAGGGTAGCCAAAGTTAATGTGCCTATAGCCTATTGTCAAAGACAAGAGAACCAAAATAGACCCCGCTTTCGTGAATATCTAAAACAAAATTGTCAAAACATATCAGGGTGCGGGGGGTGGTTGGCTAGTTTTGATTGGCTCGCTCAGAGTAAAAAAAAGATTCAAAGACATTTACAATGGAGATAAGTGTTGATAATCAACACATTATTTTTTGTTTGTTAACTTTGTACTTTCATAAAACAAAAAAATAAAACCAAACAATAAGTATACACAAATAAAATTAAAGAGCTTTTTGGCGCTGTTTTAAGTTTTGATTATGTCGTTCAAAGTAGAAACTCTTTGGTTGCTGCTGCGCAACATAATATTATGACGTACGTTATGCAGCGTCAAAGCGTATCGTCGGAGACAGCATACCTCCGGTAATGCGCACTCTACGGTTGAGTCTTCTATGACTATATAGTAAACCTACGTTATGTTTGCACGATGTCATCGCAGTATTTGTCCGGAAACAATCGATGGAAAATGTGTTTGCTTCCGGGATTCGAAATATATTTGCCATAGCTTGCTGTTTATATATTATATTGATAACAAAAAATTTGTGTCCTTCTTGGATAAAATAGCACTAAAATTAGTAGTTATGTAAAGAATTGAAATTCCAGGTTATGGTATGTAAAGAAAATTACAAATCTTCTTAATGTGTTTCTTTTCTATATGTATCTAATTTATTTCTTTCTTGTTCTAATTACCCTAGAATCTACAAACGTGCATATAATATTATATACGATTTTTAGTCTATGATATATGTAATTTTAATGTTAAGAGCTGTAGAATTACTTTTTGCACATGTAAGTACAATAAATGATTTTGATAATGTATAATGTACATGTATCGAAAAAGCAAATTTAAAAATTTAATGCCCCTATACTATTAAAACCATAACTAAACAAACTCTGGGTCTGGTCTGGGAAAACTTTCAAGTACTAGAACATGCTAAGTAAGATCTGTGATCCGATCCCAAGAAGTGAAGCACTCTGAATTCCAAATGTAACCAGTCTAGACTATGAGTACTTTACTTGAAACTCGACGACACTGCCCAAGAGCTTATGCTCTTGAGCTGAAAATATTCTTCAAACTATAAAGGTACTTATGCCCAAGAATTTGAATAGACCACGTAAGTATATTAAAATATATACCTCGAACCTTTTTTTGCGTCTTCAAAATAGGTGTTCGACGCCAATGCAATGATGTCGAGGTATCACAGTAGCACGTTACTAGTAATAAAAAAAAATATGTCTTTCTAAAAACTTCAAAAAATATATACAACCGTTTTCTTAGACGTGTTTTCTTCTTTCTAAAAAGTAAAGTAAGTAAAGTAAAGTTTAGTAGTAAAATATCTACTTTTTCAAATTTTACGCAGCCTTCTCAACATTTTTTACATATTTGTGTAAGGTATACTCTCACCGAGTGGAATTTTCAGAAGAGCAATCTTACTAATATTATAAACGTGAAAGTTTGGAAGAATGGATGTCTGGATGTGTGTTTGTTACTCTTTCACGCCTAAGCGGGTGCACCGAATGAGCTGAAATTTGGTATACAGGATAGCTTAGACCCTGGAATAACTTACAGTACAGCGGGTAAAACCGCTGAGCGCAGCTAGTGTATAATATAATTAAGTTACTTTTTCATACAAATTGTTACTCTCGCGGCATCTATATTGATATAGTTCTCCACAATAGACCTATTAGTAATCTCTTAAGCAGATTAAGACCTCTTTACATGAAATATAAGCCTGCCTTTAGTTAAATTCTCAAGTATTTAAAATGTGGGATTCAGGATTATTTTGAGGGCTAAATAATAGAGCTCTTCAATTTAAATGTTTAATTAGATAGAAATAAGCACTATGATTAAGACACACGTTTATTTTAAGTGTAAATTCAAACTATGTGAATACGGTGGTTTCGAATTATTAAATGATATTATGCAAGAAGTATTTTTATGTTAAGTTTATTTATACCAGCATATTTTTAGCATATTATTAGCATTTAAACTTTTAGATACTGCGGCAATAACATTGTGTTATGATATTTTCCTCAAATTTTATTTTTTATATTTTTAATCTTACCTACTTTATCTTAAGTTAATATTATTAATTAGTAAAATTAGATAAAATTAAGATGTACTTAAGTAACACAAAATATATTAAAATTGTTCTTTAGCTTATTCTACAAAGTATTAATTATTATTTATAGATGTTCGATTCGTCTTCTTCTTTCTTCACTGCTTGAACTAACACCAGCGACATGACTGCGTTTACCACCTAAAAAAAAAAAAACAATTAAAATGAAACAATTCCTAGATGAAAATCAAAACCAAGAACGATAGTTTTGTGTGGTGCCAATATAAAACCATGGTCACAAGTTCAAATTTCGGCAACCCTTTACCTCCATTAAGTATTCTGTTAATTTATTGTTTAAGGTTGGAGGGTTTCTCAATGCGAGATCCCATCTGGCAATTTTTTTTAATTTTATATGCAACTTACATAAAAATATCCAAAGCATTACAAGTTCGTGTTAAATAGTTATTCAAATTCAGAATTTAATTCTGCTCACATTAATTTTATCATTAATATATCTAATACTGGCTTTTGAGCGAGCATATCAATTTTCCAATATGCTACCTTAAGTTTAAAAAATATATATGTTGAGGGTTTATTCCGGTTTCTTTTATACCTATACGATTTGATCAGTCATCATCTCGTCTAAGTTAAACGATTTGTATTAATTAAAATAAAATAATTAAAATAAAAGTATTATCTTAAAATTACCGAAATCATGCAAGAAGCGAGCACGATGCCGGCGAGCCAGCTCGTCTTGCCCTCTAGATACCAAGTGAGCTCGTCGATGCAGCCGTGGAAGTAAGCGTTACCGGTGACAGAGTCGCGGCATTCTGCTGGGAGGGGCTTGTTCATGTTTATGAAGTCCATTGGCCCATCTGCGCCGCAGCAGCCGATCTGGGGAGAATAATGATAGTAACAAGTTAAATTAAAAAAAAACCTTTTTAAAAACAAGCTTTTATTATTATTATTACCATCTAACATCAAAGTATTCGCCAAGATGAATCAAATGAGCCCAAACTCGATGGGGTTGCGTCATTTAATTAATTAGAAGTTCTCATGGCCAACTTCCTGCTCCATAATCAGATCAGCTCTATGTCATAATAATGGGTGATTCCTGAGAGTCAAAATTTTACGTGTCTGGGGGAATAAACTACCCGTAACATAAAAATTCTACCCAAAGGTATTTTTTTCCTGTTAGTCTAAGGTTCAATCTACTTAATGCATGATAGACATCAGGTTATATTTAGCTGCAAGTATCTAAAAAAAAATGTAAAAGCCCTGAAATTTGATTACCGTGGGCTGTCCCTTACACATTTTCGGAACAAAATATATTTTTTACACTAATTTATAAAAGGAATTTAATTAATTCCTGTGATCAAAGCTGTAAAGGGTGAACTGTTATATGATCAAAAAAATACGCGAAGGCTGTACTCAGCGTAGTTTTAGAAAAAATAACAAATTTAGGTTTGTCCCCGGACAAAAAGTGATTCCCATGGCGCGCGACATAACTACCCACATTTCACAAACCACAATACTTAGAAGCTTGTACGCACGCTATTGGCTAACTTTGATTGCGCTCTAAACATAGTGAAGAGAGGCTCCTCCTCTCGTTGTAATAAACTTTATTTACGAAGGTGAGAAATTGATTACCGTGGTTTTGGTTCACTAGATCATTGATTACCTTTTCCATGTTTAAAAATATTTTTTTATCCATTACGGTTTTTTGACTAGGGTGTGCAGTTAGGAAAAGGGTATTGTTTATCATATATTTTATTAATTTTGGTCTTTAATTATGGTATTTAAAAATATTGACAAAAAACTATACAATTTTGATTTCCATGGTATTGATTCTCATGGCATTTTACCACGGTGATCAATTTTCCCCTGAGTTTTCTTGCGCATTCTTTCACTTTTTACCCAACTACAGCAAAGCCGCAGGTATGGAAGTGATTTTGACAGTTTATATTTGTATATTTCATTATTTCAGATATTTTTTTTTATATTGTATACATCAGATTTTTTTATATTGTACTAGTAGAGAGCCGCTCTGGCTTATGCGGCACCATTATATCCCCACATTAAAAAGTCGCTCAGCGAGCTATGGAGAGGGCTATACTCGGGGTTTCTCTACGTGATCGAATCAGGAATGAGGAGATGAACCAAAATAACTGACATATCTCCGCGGATCAGGAAGCTGAAGTGGTAATGGGCAGGCCACATAGCACGTAGAGCGAATGGCTGATGGGCTCGAAAAGTGTTCAAGTGGCTACTACAGGCAAGCAAACGCAGCGTAGAACGTCTACCCACAAGTGTGGCAAACGACCTTATTTAGGTCGCTGAAAGACGCTTGAAGCAGGTCGCTTCCAACATCGGTGTTATATATGGAGGTCTAAATGGGAGGTTTATGTTCAGCAGTAGACGTCTTATGGCTGAGATGATGTATGATGAAAAAATAAAACGAAACTATGGGCTGACTGCAACTTTCAGACCAGATTAACCTAACTAATGATAAATGTACAATCTGATGACAGCTTCTGGAGTGAATCCTGTCAGTAACTGTGACTGAGAACTTAATCTCATATTCTAGGACTATATATTCAATATTTTTACATTGTTGTTGTTGTTGCAATACGTTGATTTTATTTAGTTTACATGATTATTATATAGAGAGCCAATATAGACCTTTTTAATACTTTATGTTTGGTGTATATCTGTTTGTATCACAGTCTTTAATCATTGCTATTTTATATTATTAGTATATAGATGTCAATATTTAAATAATAACATAGAATTGAAACAAAATAGTTTTAATTTTGATTCCCATGCCACACTTTATTGATTCCCGTGGCACCAAAAATTTAAATTTAAATATCTTCTGAACAAAACAAGTTATAATGATGCCTATTTGATTGATGTGCTTATAATTATGGGAAATTTGATGTTGTACATGTAAAATGCAATAATACTTTGATTTAAAATCTGCCACGGAAATCACTTAAATACGCCCGATCTCAGGATTTACCCTAATATTGCATTGGCATCCGATTTATACATGAATGCCAAATTTCAGCTCAATCAGAAATCGGGAAGTGGATTTAAAAATCAGACAGACGACAAACAGGTGAAAGTAAATAGAAGCTTGTAATATTAGAAAGTTTTGCTGTTTCCAGCAGTGGTAGAGTCTTCCTAAAATACCTAATATTATTATGTTAGTAAAGTAGAATTGGAAAATGGGCCTAATTATATGGACCTAATAAGCTTGACAAAAATATAACACGCTATTACCTCTGCTATTTATTTTCATAACGCTAATACCACATTACAATTTACAAAAATGGTTATAATAATATTTTCCTCCACTTTCACCTTGAGTTCCATGTGACGTCAGCATTGATGGCAGGATAGCAACCAGAATAATATTTCCGTACATTCGAGTGTGTCCGACAGAGGCGTATGTTCGTATGATTGAAGCTACGCTCAATAGAGCATGAAACATGTCGCACAAGTACATTTGATTAGTGCCTCTGTTCCGGACACGCATGGAAACTGCTGGAATATGCTTCTATGAACGATGTTCGGTTCTTGGTAAAGGATCTATTGTTACTGGCTTGCGAAATCATGTTGATGTGCTCTGTGATAGATGTGTAGGTGTAGGTACGTCTTTGCTAGACTTATACTCCATAAACCGCCATGTCGAAATGATCGTTGAATTCTGACAAGCATTGAAATACCTAATTTATAAAGTTTTTACGATTGAAACATTTTCTTTTAGGTACGTTTTTGAGACGTGACTTAGCTAAAAAAATCACTCCAAACATAACATTGTGTTATTTTGATATAAAACCAGTTAAAAATTTTGTTACAACTTCAGCGCTTTAATAGTAAAATTCAAGAGGCGAGAGTATATTTTAAAAACCTGTATGAGGAAAGTATAAATTTTGCATTGTCTAACAAACTAACACAATGGCTAACAGAAAATACGCTATTTTAAAGTCCTTTGTACAATCCCTTCTGGAATTTTCCACAAAGGCTAGTCTACAGTTGAACTGCAGGCCCTCGTGTCAACCGACCATTCAATTGCGGCTGGTGTTTGCTTCGTTACGTACTTCAGTTTTATTCAACGTTTTGTAGACATGGACCAAATAGTATAGGACTGAACTTCTTGTAAAAGGAATGAGGCCTTCAAAGTAAGCCCAAGTGCTTGTCTAGGTCTTGTGTTTATTAAGATTATATATCATTCGGCAATTTTTGAACAGGCATGATATGAGTCTAATCCACTCATAAATGAACTTAACAGCTTCAAATCGAACAAGTAGACTACGTATGTGGGGCGTTACTGATTTCTTTCAGACGGGTAAATTTCCTAACATGCCTAATTTTCTTAAACTATTAATAGCATCGGCAAGGCCTTTGGTGTTACAGATCTCTTTAGGCAACGCGACGATAACCAGGCTCACCGTCAGGCGGGCTGTCTTCTTGTGGATCTGTCTCTAACGACAAAAAAGCTTAGCCAACTTACTTTACACTTAGTCCACCATTTTTGTGCCTGTTTGATGCCATAATAGCTTTACTTTCTTAATACAGGTGTGAGCTTACTACGGGTCATTCATTTAATTTTTAGCAAGCTTATTCTAGTAGTTTTTCCACACCAATGTTTGTAGACAACAGTTTGACAGAAAATCATATTCCTGCTCCACTAGGTCCCAGTTGCAGCACGAAAAAAATCGAATTGGGTTTTTGTAACATTTTTCGGGCGAAAGATGAATTCGGAGCGAAGCTTTGAACGTGTACATTTGATTGAATAGAAATACGCTGTGAATAGGCGAATGTTTTCGTTAAAATATATGAAACCATTGCGGTTGACCCAACTTTCAAATTACAATTGGTATCTCTCTGGTTATAAAGCTATGCATTTTCAAGCACTGCTTTTATTGAAAATGTTAAATGAAAAATTGTACAAATATCAAAAAATATTTTTTTTCAATTTGCCTTCCGGATAGTAAAATGTTCAATTTTTGTTTTAATTTAGTCGGTATCCTACCGACTAAATTAAAACGTTTGACCACTGAAATCATATGTTGAATTTAGTTCAATATTCCAAGTCAGTCAACTCTCATGTAAACCAAAAGATGCACATATTATACTTACACCTTCCTGCACCATCCTCAAGATCTCCCTGCTGCCTTCGTGCTGCGGGTTGTTCATAAGCCTCACGATGACGTCACGGATGAGGGGCTGAATGCTGGAGTCGTAGGTCGAGAAGTCCAGTACAACGCACGCGCCGACCAGTCCGAATATGAATATTGCTATTTGGGATGCTATGTACTGAAAAAAAAAAAAACAAAAGATCCTTTTACACTTTGAATAGTCAAACCCGAAGGTTACTAGTGGTATACAAAGTTTATACGACCTCTGTGGTGCGGTGGGCTAATACCCGCCTGCAACGCAGAAGGTTGCGGGTTCGATTCCCGCATGGGACAAATGTTTGTGTGATCCACAGATATTTGTTTCTGGTCTGGGTGGCTTTCAATATCTATTATAAGTATGTATTTACGAAAGAAAAGTATAAGTATTATATCCGTTATCCTAACCACCATTACACAAGCATTAAGTTGCTTAGCTTGGGGTTAGGTGGCGCTGTGTGAAATGTCCTGAAATATTATTTATTATTTATTTTATTTTATACGATTTTCAATCTCAATCCTGATTACCATGCAACTACAGAAAACAGAGACTTCTCTGGCAGTGGTCTACTATTCATAATATACCTATACATTTGAGGTTGATATTTCTTCAGCAAAGATGTTTAAAAAAAATCTTGTCTTCATAAATATAAAATCCAACACCTTATCCTAGACTAAACTTTCTGCGCCCCGGTGCAAGGTGACGATGCGTAATGCATTTTTTCTGGGATAAAAAAAGGGCTAGGCGATTGTTTTGTTTGTAATTATTGTGTGCAATAAAGAGTTATCTACCTAAGCTAAATCGAAACAGTACGTCTCTCTCACTATCATTCTACTTATAACCTCCCTGTCCCGTGTAATGACCCTGTCATCGAAATCTATAAGAAGGACCATATTATAGATGAGTACTTACAGCATATAAAAGCATGACGTTCTCCATAAGCGCAGACCCGCATCCGAGGAAGGCGATGCACATAATACCCAATGAACCGATCAGGATGATGTAGATGCCGATGAAATACTTCTGGAGCTCCAAGATCCTCATCCACTCGTTGAAGCCTGGCTCGATGCATATCCATAGGCATAAGGCGAATATGGAGACACCGAATAACTAAAAATAAGAAAAAATATTTTTAGAAAAAGCAAACAATCCTACTATTCTGAATTAAGCTGTTTCTTTTATTGAAATTAATGAAAAAGGTTTCTAAAAAAGAATTCATACCTATAGATTTTATTTCCTGCGTGTATAAATGACTCCATTTATTTGTGTGCAAGCTTATACGCATTGAGAAAGGCATACACTATGGGTATCATTTTTATTGTCAGCTAGCCTTCAAGTTACTAAGTATAATAAATACCTATCAATAACTACCAGTAGATCAAATAGATATTATAAGAAAATGTCCATGCGTTAATATATTTTTGATTGGCCTGTAGGTTGAGGATTAACCAAACAAAGTGACTACCGTTTGAGACAACGGCTCAGGCAGATTAAATTACGAATAATAACTCCGAGAAATTCTTTCTTCTCTTAATTGAGCGTCATGTTTTAGCCTTTACAAGGAGATGAGTAACTACTTGATTTTTTACGACGGTAAATTTAATACACTTGTTACGACGAGCTCAAGAAAAAACTCGTTTAACTTTAATTAAATATCATCATAACAAAAATTCTGAACTACATTTACTTTACGACATTCGCTTAAACTTGGAATGATCTTTATATTGCTTAACTACTCCTGACAGTCGTTTTCGAGGAATTATGGAAATTTGCTAAGGGCGACGTCGCCTTTCGTGTTATGGTTCTAAACATAATCATGTTAAAAATCACCGATCATTATAATTTATTGCAAAATGGAAACAAAACAAAATGAATATTGCTTTTGTACTTCTCGTGCCAAATAAATATAAAAATTATACTGGGTTTGTAACATCACGACCGAGTGTTTTGCAAGCCAAATTTAAAAATGTTTAGGAATAATTCTAATGCTACTTACAAGCTAATACGGCAATAAAAATGTTTTTTAACAAACCACAGACCAATCTACAAGATTTGAAGTCAAAATCCCAAAAAAACTTTAAATCCCTTAAATGTTAAATAAGAAGTAACGATAACCACTTGGTTCACTATTTAGAGAAGTAATACGATAACCAAAAACTTATGGTAAAGGTAGTTGATGATAATATACCATATTAAGATTATTCAAATTGATAAAAACAAATATTCCTTAACGTCTATCACAAAAACAACTAACTTTTACGTAAGGGCCTACTTACGTAAAAGTTAGTTGTTAAGACGAAAACGGTTATTACGATAGACAGATTCTCTCAGATTCAGTTATAAACGATAAAGGTAACAACGAATAGAAAAACATGTTTACAAGGATCCCCAAAACCGATAAAACTAGCCGTAAGATAAAAACACGAACTATTGTCGGTCGGTAAAAGTTTTACAATCTCATTAATGCCGTGAGTGCTGTCAACTTTTATTCCAATATTCGGCATGAGACGAATCATGGCGTCGGTAATAAAACGGTTTGTTAGTCTGTTTACATCGAACATCATCAAAAACTGTAACAAAATTTCTTTATTGAGCGCACTAGGCCAAAGAATCTCTACTAAAGTATAAGGTACTAAGGTATTCACTAAGAAATTTACTACACACACTAAATAAGGAAGCGAATTGTAGGTGAAACTAATACGTGAAGAAGCTCAAAAATCAAAGGGACCTATTTTAATTTTTCTTTACGAAGCTATTTATTTAGGGGGACTGCTCAAAATATTCTAATATTTGGTCAAATGTAATCACAGCCAATCAATAAAAATCAAAATCTGCCCTTTTTAGAGCTGCTGTGTCGAGGGTTCAAATTGCTATGATGATCGCCAACCTTCGTTAGAAGATGGCACCCAAAGAAGAAGAATTCACACAGCCCTTGACAAATACTAGTGAAACCGCAAGACAAACTAGCGAAACGTAATAGTTTTGTTTTCGTCACAAAGATAACCGAAGATAAAGCGATGGCTATTGTCTCGGCAATATTTAAGGCTACCATACTTGCCCTAAACGTAGATATAGTATGTATGTGCTTACGGTATAGTTATTGCTGTGTTTGTGTATTGTGTATTCTTTTAATCAAGTATTTGTGGTCTGTGGTATCTTATTCAGATATAACCACGGTTATAGTTGTGCAATACTAGAAAAGATCACGCGCATACATTGTCATAATAAAATTTAATATCTTGTAGCACGGCGTGTGGGATTTTGCGTTACCCCACAGAAATGTCAAGTCTAGAACTATCGCCCCATACATTTTACTTTTGAGAATGTATGGATAACAATTTTTGTCTTAACATGAGATAAGAGCCCGCACGCCATCATTGAGAAGTAAGTCTGTGTTTCGGATAAATCCCGAAGTGCATCTAGGTTTAGCCGGCTTATCTTAGGTGTAGCCTGTCGGTGCAGATTAATCAACAGTGACTGGCTACACCTGAAATTCAACGGCTAAACCTAGGTGTAGCCGCACTTCAGGGTTTAGCCGAGACATGAATATCTTTATGTCGCTGTCTAAACATGCGAGGAAGATAATTACAAGCTTTATATTACTTTCACCTGTCTGTTGTCTGTCTGTCTGTCTGTCTGTCTGTCTGTCTGTCTGTCTGTCTGTCTGTCTGTCTGTCTGTAATCAAATCTTGCAAGTTTAATTTGACCCACTTCCCGGTTTCCAATTGAGCTGAAAATTTGCATGCGTGTGTAAATCGGATGACAATGCAATATTTTTATGACATCAAGCTGATCTGATGATGGAGCTAGAAGGTGGCCATAGGAACTCCGTCATAAAACAACGCAACCCCATCGAGTTTGGGCTCATTTGATTTGTCTTGACGAGTACTTTATGATACAAGACGATAATAATAATTAAAGCTTGTTTTTAAAAAGTATTTTTAAAATTTCACTTGTTTTGTCATAAACCTCGAAATAAAGCCTTGTCGTCTAGCGCATCTTAGCGTTGCTGGAAGAGAGTATAGCTTAAATCTAGAATGAATGGGTAATGTCTTTTATAATCGAGTAAGTATAGCTGAGCGAGTATTATCTTACTAAGCTCTCGTCGCCGTGACGTTTCTTGTTTAAGAAAATCGCTCATCTATTTTTTTTTCTCTTTTTCGGGCTAATTGCTTCCTTTCAATCATTTTGCGTGTTAACTTTTTTCACCAATATTATGATCTTTACGACTGTTATGTATTGCGCGAATAAAAGAATGCGCACGAGTTTTGTTGTATGTAGACGCAATAATATATAATAATATGGTCACAGTGTGTCTCATTCAGTCTCATTACTCACTACGTGCAATTCTAGTGAATTCGTATGGATCAATTTACGGCGAATTTCCTCTTTCTAGACAAGGTCTATCCATATTTTGCATATTTTATGTTACTACAAAACTTTATTCATCTTATCAAAACTTCCCTTTCTTTATTTGGACCTTTATATATCAGAACGCTCTAATAATATTAGTTCAACGTTTCTAACGTCGAGCCAAAAGGTGAAGTCAGTTTATCTTTCCAGTTCAGGCTATTTTCATCTAAACTGATTCATAGAATGTTCGGAAAGTTAGGCATATCTTTTATCTTGGTCGAACCCTATTAGATTAGGGTTCCACTACAAATAACTCCACATTTATTGTGCTGACCTCGAGTTTAAATAGATTGTGTGAATACTAAAGCTTGGTGCTTGTTCTATTTTAATGCGGTAGTCTTGGAATCAATGCACAGATAGATTCCGATCTATTTTGACACAAAACAGGTTCATAATCAATTTTTTTGGGAGCTGAAAAGAGCTTGGTCTAATCTTCAGTAGTAAGAAAAATAGCAATAACTTGTTTACATTAACCAACTTAGATATCGCAGCGACCCAAACTCAGTCTTGGTCTTTGATACAAGAAGTCGACATCTTGCGTGTCTTGTGTTGTTCAAAGACTCAGCGTGGAGCGTTCTTAGGTCCTTCAGTACTTTGCCCTTCCAGCGGTACTTTGGAGGTATTAAAGCAACACAATAAAATAACTAACCTTAGAAGTTGTCCCTTTGATTATAGTCATCACAGTCACTCAAACTAATGGATTCCAACGACACAGGTAATGACAATTAAGACGCAAACGAATGCCTTCCTTTCACAAAATCTGCCCATAAGGAAGCAAGAAAAACAATTTGACAGCACAAATACAAGAAATAGGTAAATGTACCTCAATCTGGGACGGAAGAGCGAAACTAAGGAACTGGGCCGTATCACTTTGTCTGCAAAAAGCGTTGTCGAGACAGCGACAGAATATTAACAGAAGAACATGTTTATTTTCATAGTTTTTGTCAACGTTTATTGCTCTTCTTCAATACATAAAACAACATGTTTACGTATTTTTGTAGTCGTGGGCATCTATTGGAGAGGCCTCCTAGGGATGTACCACATCTCTGTCTACCAAGGAGTAATGTGCAGGCATAACAGTGTTCCGGAATGAAGGAAAATTTTACCAGAAAAATAACTGGGCATAACGAGTTTTAACTACTCATATCTCGGGGTGACAGGTTTATATTTCAAAACACTGGGTAGCATTATATCTGATCACTTTCCAATTATAATGTCGATTAAATTCGTTGGAACAACGTAGAACAATCAAACTAATAATAGCAATACGAGTGGCGAATCGCCTTTTTCAACTTTCAACTTGTGAAAAAAATATCTTGACAACTTTAAACATGACTCCATAACCTAATTATTTATTGGTCATAGACTAACAGTGTAATTGAAGCAACCTGTTCTGTAGGATAATAAGTCCTATTTCTTAACGACAAACCTGTGCCACTGTAGTAGAGTAGACTGTGAGACAACGAACAGCTCGCAATCCATTAAGGCTCGCCAAATGACGCGGAAAGTTGACTATACATAGGTAGGTAATGTCGAAGCACACTGCGGTTCACCCATTTGCAAGGTTTAAATTATTTGATTGTGTTTTTGGAAAGGATTATTTTAAAAAAGAGCTTCATTTGTTTCAAGTCACAAATCTTTGTGAGATCTAAATTAGCTTAAATGCCAGACTATGTTAGGTCATCATCACATGGAAAATTCAATGTGAAGATACTAACATTACGATTTTTAAGTCATTCCTCGTGTTCTTAACTAAATCACAAGCGGCACAAATCATGCCTCATACATGAACGTCGCGTCGGGTAGGTACTGCAGGCGTGAACTCCTGATGAAGGACATTACCACTATATAGCGCCGTAGTATAAATAAAAAAAAATTGAGTGTGTGTACCTATGTACACGCGTTAGAAGTTATACTTCTTTGGCGTATGGAAAAATAAATAATAAATTATTAGTATCACCGTCGTATATGAAATTGATTTAATAAGAACACCAAAATAATATTTATTTATTCACACTGTTTAATTGTACCCTTACGAAACACGTGTTCTAAATATAAAAATACTAGAATATACAACTTGAACATAGTTATCAATTTTAATGCATGCCACCTAGAACTAACTTCACGATGTAGAATTTAGGTGTCGGTGTGCGCGCGCATCGTAAAAATTCACTCTCATCATTTTTCTCTATCGCGCCAAAAGAAGTATAACTTCAAAAAAAGAAATCATGGTTGAGATATTCTCAGTAATATTAGACGTGAGTTGTGTCATTTTTGTTGATTTAGACACCAACAGTATTTTTCTACTATGAGAAAACGAACAAATAGTCAGGGGAAGGATTTATTCCGCCTTCTAGGTATAGTCTGCTGCCATCTACAGCTGAATCGTTGCTTAACATCACGCGAGATCGTGGTCAAAGGCTTACCTATAATGAATAAAAATATATAAAAAGTAAACAAGAGACCAAAAACAAAACTATCCCTGAGTGTACCATAAGTT
Organism: Hemithea aestivaria; assembly: GCA_947507615.1. Classification (NCBI taxonomy): domain Eukaryota; kingdom Metazoa; phylum Arthropoda; class Insecta; order Lepidoptera; family Geometridae; genus Hemithea; species Hemithea aestivaria. Next base: position 4,713,151 of record OX382328.1, read on the forward strand.
TGGTAAACAGTAAAATGGCAGATCGTTCCCATAACCGGCAGATTAATGCTCGGATAAACACTGATACGGCCACCGATGATTAATGGACATCTGCGGACGATGTACGCTAACTGCTCAATTTATAGACAAAAGGTTTCGTGTAACTGTTAGCTTTTGAAATGCCATACGAGTACGACGAGCCAACTTGTGTATTGAAGGCACAAGGATCTAAATATAACGCTTTTTACAAGCTTTTATTTACTTTCACCTGTCTGTTGTCTGTCTGTAATGTGTCTTGGAAGTTTATTTTGATCCACTTCCCGATTTCTGAGTGAGTTGAAATTCGGCATGCACGTATAAATCGGATGACAATGCAATATTATTATGACATAGAGCATATCTGATGACGGAGGTGGAAGATGACCATAAGAACTTCGTAACGACGCAACCCCATCGAGTTTGGGCTCATTTGATTCGTCTTGACGAGTACTTTATGATGCTACATGGTAATAAGAATAAAAGCTTGTTTTCAAAAGTTTTTTTTTTAATTTCATTATTAAGCCGGGTCTCCAGCTCTTATTTTGGTCTACACAATCAATAAAAAACAAATTATCAACGTTCAACAAAATTCTAGGCAATTTTGTTGAATGTTATGTTGTTAAACAATAATTAATAAAAAAAACTGTGTAACTTATACAAAAGTAATGCGTGCGAACTTTATAATATTATAGAATCATCGCGATTTTATTATGTCGCTCATAAACACGAGTCAAACCCGGACCTTTTTATAGGCGTACACGGAGACTAAAAAAGTCCAACGCGCAGAGGCCCTTTTGAGCTTTTAATATAAATGTGATGGGTGACACTTATCGGAGTCTATCTGTGAGTCCATCTATACAAAATGGGCTCAAAGACAGTCTCCGCCAAGTGACAGGACTATTCCTAATTAATGGAAACTACTTGAACTAGGCTATTGATGTGCATTCTAAATGGATGGTTAATGAGGCTATTGCTAGGACTACGGCACCTGCCACTTCCGTCCCATTAGGAAATATACGGGCAGGTGATGACTCGCCACTCACTAAACGGGCCCCCATAAAGGCCGGCATTACATAGCTGACGAGAAGGGCAACGTTGGTGCAAGCGGCTGGAGGGGAAGAGGTGTCCCTGGACTTTACGATTTTATTTATTATTACCAAGTGTGGTAATCTACAGAAAAGCAAAACCTTTTTAATTTTGATTCCAGTTCACGATACGAAAGGGTTGCTAGTCAACTATTATAAAAAGTTTAAAGCCATTTTAAAAGTAAGCCTTTTAAACTTCACTGCGTTTGGTATTTCAGTAGCTACTTTATAATTTAAGCGAAAGTAAGTGCCTTTTAAAGAGTCTGAAAATACTCCGGGCAGTCACATTAAAAGTTAAAAATGCCGGCGTTTTTAGACTTTTAAGGTGATTATTGTCTAGCGAACGACTATTTTTAACTTTTAAATCTGTGTACTAGTTGTAAGTTTCTGTTTAATTTGTTTGCTGGTATCGGATAGTACTTAAGCTTATACGTACACATTAGGAACATTAAAAGATAAACCATTTCCATTTGACTAAGCAGCAGATAAAGTAAGACTGCTTTAAATAAGATCAATCCGTAAAGCTACACTGAAAAAAATGAGAGCCAACTAAGTATTGATTTCTCTTAGTTGGCACCGTTATATTTGGAATAACGTTTATCATGTTAGTTATAAAAGAGATGGCTTAGTTGCAATAGCAAGCTAAATATGGTTGAAAAACAACCTATATTAATTGATAATCTAATAATGCATCATAATAAAAACGACTATAACTATATGCACTGAACAAGACAGTAATCAAACTAAATAACTACTCTTTATAACGGTGGTACAGTACTTAACTAACAAAACAAAGAGAAAATCAACAATTTTGTCTTAGTTTTGCAGCAATAATGATTTTTGTAGGCTCATATGGAGTTAAGATGGTGATTACAGTAAACAACATCTTGTTTAAACCAATCACTTTTTTTTTTCAGTGTAAAAATGCTTTTGGAGCACACTAAAGGCAAGATTAGCGGGACGAATTTGTCTTAGTTATAATATAAGTAGTCATCACACTAATAATATAAATACGAAAGTTTGTGAGTGAGTGTGTATGTTTGTTACTTCTTCGAGCCTAAACGGGTGGACCGATTAAGCTGAAATTTGGCACAGAAATAGCTTAGACCCTGCAATGACATAATATAGGCTATACAATACAGCGGCTAAAACCGCTGGGTGCAGCAAGTTATAATATAAAAACTAGTCTAAACTATGTTTTAGCTCCATGGTACCTATTTATCAACACTAGAGTAGGTACCCTTATTGTCTTTGAAGCAACGTGAAGAGTGCAGATTGCAAAAAATAAAAACTACAAAATGGCCTATGATATTTTGTCAAACAAGATAATAATGTTGTAATTCTCAAAGCAATTAAATAAGAAACAGAGTTATTACCAAAGACATTTTGTATTCACATCATAGTTACTGCGTGGCGTTTTGCTCTTTTTCAGAGCCAAAGGAGGTACTTTTTTGAACGTTAAAAATTTATGGCGTCGTAAAAAGTCACCGCGCTCGTTTGCCGCAGCGAGCGTCTAGCGAATATGAGGAATATGAAGCTACAATGTAATGCAGATGTTATGTTCGGAATAATGATCTGAAAGTGAGCGCGATGTCTGAACATCTCCAGACAATGCTGATTTTTATGTGTTTCAGATAGCCGTTTACTATGATTTAGTTTTGTGGAAATAGAATATTTTTTTATGGAAAACGAGCTGACGCCCACCTGATGTAGGCGGTTTATTGCTACTTTATGGAATAAATTGCCGAGTTTTCAATACTACAGTTTCTTTCTTCTTCTTTTTTGATGTGTCTCGATAAAATTTTAATTGCTGATGATATTCTTAAATATCGTTTAAAAAGCGATATCTTCTGAAATGTGCTACGATATTTTTTATTAAAGCTTACGTCACACTGAGGCGGGACGGAACGGTAAAGCGGTTGCGATCTATATTTTGATCCTGCCCGCGTTCGCTTTATATGTGACAGGTTACATACAAATTCGAACATTACAAAAACTGCATACATTTTAAGGTTTCTCTAATTAGTTTTAATTTATATATTATGGCACTGATTTTCTCCTGTCGGGAGACCAATGGGCACCCAAATAGGTGCCGAATCTGCAATTTTACTCTGGGAGACAAATTTTGGGGGACCAGCGGGGTTTCTCCAATTTTTACGGTGACTGCAAAAATGAAACAATTTCCTAACAACACTATAGCCCTAGTTTCACTGTTAATACGTAGTAAATATTTTTTGTGTAATCAAACACTAAGTTTCAATAAGAAATTCTCTATAACTGGTTCCCTGCGTTGAATTCATAAAACAAAAAGTTCACCTCGGAGAAACGAATAACGGGTGAACCTTTTTATTCAGTTTGTTATTTTGGGTGCAGAACTATTATTTCGACGGTCGTGTCCGGGCTTCCGCGGCAGCCGTCACTCTTCCAACCCATTGTATCTCCTCAGAGACACCTGCAAAGCTGGAATAATAAAGAGTTTTACAACGTTTCAAAATGGGACTTTTTCTCGCAATTCAACCGCTACGTGCACTTAAGGGATTTGAATATCTTACGCGGTACGCTTTATCTATACCGCGTTGAATCCGTCCCGTACTAAGACGCAATTCCCTTAGCATTTTGACGCGTTCACTTAAGAGTGAGCTCTTGGAAAATTGATCATTTACAGACTACGTTCCTTATTAGTAGTTTACAGATGATACTGATGTTAGTTCCAAATCAACTTGACTTTGTACCAAAAGACAACTTTAGAATTTCCAGAAACCATTATCTTATCTATCTGCCAAAAATACAAATGTATGAATATACCTATGATAATAATAATGATTGTATTACATTTCACATTTCTTGGGTATATTGAGTTTCTTAGAAAATCTCTCAAAGACGTCGTCTAATTATTAATTTCAATATGATGAGCGTAATTTATTAATAAGTAAAACATTTTTTTTGTTAAAAATTTTTTTTCATTATTTCGCCTCGTTTTCTAATAAAATATTATAGTATTTTTAAAATCACTCGACCCAAAATGGCCGCAATCTTAGGATCGTATTGGTCACAGTTGTAATGACGAAGCTTGGCGACACGGTTTTGTCCAGTGAGTAGTGTAACTAGCCATGGCGAAGTCTACAACTACTATAGTCAGTCAAAAAAACTGCACAAAACTAATTGTCATTGATGCGGGCCAGAATTCCAGAAGTTTTTTCCTCGTATTTCTCGTCAAACTCGTCCCGCCCTGAGACCGCGGCCTTAAGATAGATTTAAACCATTTATCGACAGTTTGTTGCGATATAACCGGATGAAGTTCGTGGTATTTGACTTTCCCCGGAGATCGCAATTTAAGCCAAAACAAATAGACGCTGTTTTGTAAACGCGGTTAATGTTTGTTCGGAGTTTGTTCTAGATCGTTGTTTTATTGTTGCTATTTCATTGCGTATGTATAAAACTTTGTAAAATTGAATAATTAGGAGGTCAGTATCAATTCAATTATCATTTATAAGGGCTAAGCATATTGCCATAATATTGGCTAAGTTTATGGCTGGTCAAAACGTAAACGCTACATTGTAAAAAAGCCAAAACTGCATAGATATTCAGTTTAGTTTTGCATCCACAAACGAAAGCGAATATTCTTGAGTTTCTTGTTCTTCTATAATATAATATCTTGAGTTCCTTGCCCTTTCCTGTCACATAAATACTTTGCGAATAACGTGTAATAAAATAAAATAAATTATTACATTTTAAAAATTGCAAATGTGCCATTTTAATCTTATTGAATAAAATCTTTTTAATTTTATTATAAATAACTATTTATTTACTAACATAATGTAAGTGTAGCAGACTTAAAAACATATAATGACAAAGCTCATCTTATGCTAAACTTGAAAATTTAAAATCCTTTGTTTAGTTTGGCATCAAATAAATGTAATCTACGCGAGTAAAGTGACTCCTTTGGCGTCTCGTTCTCAGCGCTATGTTTACTGTATTTACAGGGCAGATTGAAGAAAAATAAACGTTTAAATATAAATGAAAGCTGCTGTTACCACTTAGAAGATATTCTGTAAATGAGGTTAACCTATACGATGGGGATGAAAGGAGAAGAGACTTGTTCAAAAATCAACTCGTATATTATTATATTCTTCATAAACAGTCGTACGTATGGTTTTTACTTATGCTCTTGCTAAATATTTTTAATATACACTAAAAGAATTGCCCAAGGATTAACTGCTGAAAATATACGTTTTTCTAGGGTCTAGGCTATCTCTATATACCAATCGGTTCAGTCGTTTATACGAGAGGTAACCTTTATTTACAAAGGTATATAATATCTGTAGATATGAAAATATAGTTAAAATGCACACGCATGCATGTAGTGCATACTGTAACTTAAGGAGACTGTTGAAAAGTTATAATTAATTATGAATTACTAGGATTTTAAGTGACCTGTCCATAAATAATGAAACTGCAAGGAAACCAATATAAAAAAAAAATCAACCGCCCTTTTGAAAAACTGAGAACCTTCCCTTATGAAGTCTGACAGACGTTAGAGCAGAATTTTTTTTCTAATACCATAACGAAAATAATTAATATATCTTTGCGAATTGGTTCTTGTCTAAATTACTGTAATATTTCAGACTCAGGTTGGTTTAACTATAACGTAATATATTTTAACGATATTATTTAATTTTGAGGCGAATAACTAAGAAAAATTAATTAGTTCAGCTACCTAATTAGCTTGTCTAAACTGTTCAACAAATTAATTATAGTCTGAAAAAAAACATTTATTTTTTAATTAAAATCTCAAGTGCTATTGAGGTTTATCTCTTAAATATGATTCGTTAAAAATTCAATTGTTTTTACCTTAACACTTGATAACAAAATAAGGCAAAGACGAGTAAAATTGCTGAAGCTGGTAAAATTGTTATTTTATTTAATAATTGTAATTCCAATGATTGAATTATTGATATTATTATAATAACAGATCTTTGTTCTAGTCTCCTAAAGATTTTTTTATTCTCTGACGTCTGCAATTTATTAGAAAGCTGTGTTAGTTACCCCACCATGGTAAAATTACTACTTAACCTGTTACTCTTTTTGTTTCTATTTTTTTAAATATTAAATAGGCTTACTTTTGATCACATCCTTTTTTTGTGGCAATACTACCACTTTAATTTTTCAATTGTATAATATCTGTTGTATAGTTCTATTTTTGTCGTATAAATATTTTATATACATATATATATATATATCCTTCTTTTTGTTTCAAAATCTTGCTTTTTAATCTATGAAATATTAAAAGTGCCTATGTTATGAGAGAATCATTATTTATAAGTACTAACAAGACTAATAACTGAACTATACTATAAGCGTACACAACTGTCAAAATATTATTAATAAACCGTTAATATTATTCCCATTAGTCTACAATACACAAGATTTAAGCCTTCTGCAGAAACCTGATAGCAAGTCAAATGCATCTATTACGAAGGAAGATATAGCGGGGAAGGCGAACTTAGATGAGCTTAAACTGCAGCCTCATTTGAATAATGTTTGCACTAGATCTGCTTCTAATTGGTACTATGTTCTGCATACGGGGATGATTGATTTATTGGATGCTTGGTTGAGTTTGTGTTTTCAGTGAGATTAAGACCGTCTTGTAACACGTACCATCTTTGTACTTAAACGGCATAAACTCACTTTGTATTTACTCGATCTTCCATCCTGTACGAGGATTTTCTTCAGGTAGTAGCTCCGCGCCCTGCGGGAAACGGTCGGCACGAAGCCGATGTTAATACAAGTGATTTAATGACGTTTATTTACAAAGATGATTCTAAATACTCACGAATCGATTAGTGTAATCATGTACTAGTATGTTAAGGTAGTCTTTTTCGGTTGCGAGACGCAGATAAAAGTTTAAAAGACGGTCCAAAACCCCTAGGTTTTTATTTCTTAGTGGGTATCCCCGCCGCGCCCATCTTCATCGGGGAGTTCCACATGCTGCCCTGCGCCCCTCGGCGTTTGATGGTGATACGTAATGCATTTTTCTTGGGGCAAAAAAAACCTCTCGTCATTCAAAATCCACACATTAAACGTTTACCCCAACCATTTATCTTGGCTGCAATCCAAAGTCAATTATCGGCTCTGAGACTTCGGCAATTATTTCTCATTTGAGCTGGAACACCTTAACGAGTATTCAGGTGCGGTTTGAATGACACTTGACGTTGGCTCGCGCAGTTTTTGGCGCCGAGTCAGCACTCCAATTTATAGAACGACTTGGGTGATTAAAGTTAGAGCACTGGTTTGTTCTGAAGTCGGGGGGTCTGAATTTACCCGTATTGTTGAGTTACGTCTCGATCAAAAAGTTTGCGAGAGTAAATTGAGCTTTTGAATTAAGTTTGTTTTTATGTTCAATTACGAAGTTTGAGATGATAATTTATTATTTACAATTTTCTCGTTTCTGCCAGATTTAAATGCGATGATATTCTGAGTGGTGAATACGTTTCACAAATTAGGGAGTGTATCTGTTTGGTGGAACTTTTTTTTATATAATTGTCTAATGTTTGACTTCTTGATAATAATTATTATTCTTACGATCAAGTTTTCCTTAAGCGCTTGCTTAAGCACTATAAAATGATCAAGGTTTTGAAAATGTCAATTTTTTTCTTTTATTTTCGTGGTTAAAAAAAAATGTTAATTACAAAAAAAAATGCTTAAAAAAAGATATAGGTCCATTAACAAATTTAAGTATTGATTATAAAGATTTATGGTAATCGGTGTGAATAAATGTTATTCTAATGCAATTGTCACAGATACTCATAGGTTATAGACATCTTTAAGCATAAGTAAAAATATAAATTCGAGAACCCTTTAGCTTACATGAACTTATTGTTTAAAGTAATTAACCTTGTAAGCTGGGTTGCGGGCACGAAGTTGTACGTAAGTGCGATTTACTGCAGACACCGCGTGCCGCTAATGTCTGTAACTTGCCACTAACTTTCATGATTTATACACCGCGACATGAGACGCGTCGGTTGATGGTGTCTTTAGTCTTTAGCTTTGTGATTTGATGAGTGCCTTTGTAGTTCGATGAATTTAGGTGGAGGACCAAGTTGAGTGGCGTGCCATGGGGGAGGCCTATGTCCAGCAGTGGACGAACGTGGGCTGATGATGAATGATGATGATGAATGTAGGTTATTTTACTGAGCCGTCTTATTCAATATCTTTTCAATATACTACTATATTGGAACTGCAAGATGCAATGACCTTTGGTACTCATAAAATATGAATATACGAATTTTCAAAAATTGTAAAAGGTGAGGGTAGTTTGGTCCAGAATTTCTTTGAACCAGGTCTACTTACTAGGACGAGAACTTTGCACAAGAATGTAACTATTCTTTTTTAGTGTATACTTAGGTGAGACAACCATCACAATCGGTTCAGTAGTAAGTGTTTACTGAAGACACCGCTTGTTGGTAATTCCAAACGAGATAAAATGATTCTAAATGGATCGACCAATCACAGACGAGCTTTTAATTTTACGCTTTTTTAAAATACGGAAAATAACACACTGGTCTCTGATTGGTCGATGTTGACAGTGACAATGCTTGTTACCATAGAGGTAGGTACAATTAAACTTGCCAACCTATAAACTATAGATCTGGAAAATCCGAAATCTGTTGGTTAGGTTAGGTTTGAACAGCGACCACAATGCGCGAGCCGAGCGAGCGAAGCAAGCGTGCCGCGGCAGCGGCCGACGAAGCGCCAGATACGAGTTTTATTTTGTTACCTAAATGATTTATATTTGTAGATATCCAGATAGTTCATGACGCGTCCACGTCTCTGAACATCTACAGATAAAAAATATTCAGTAAAAAAAAAAACTCGTATCTGGCGCTTCGCCGGCCGCTGCCGCGGCACGCTCGCTTCGCTCGCTCGGCTCGCGCGTTGTGATTACTGTTCAAACCTAACCTAACCAACTGTTTTCGCTTTTTGGTCATGGCCACTTCAAAACTTTCGTAGCTCTATGGTATTCACACTTATAATTTTACGAGTGAGTTCAGTAAGTTTATCAATTTACGAAAATGTGGGCGTAAAATAATACAATCTATCTCTCGTTTGGAATCCTATGAAAGTTTATAAATTTCCTAAGAAATTTTAGGAAATTTATAAACTTACGAATCTTGTTATTTTCCGGTGACATATACACCGCGTCGGTTGATGGTGTCTTTAGCTTTGTGATTTGATGAGTGTCTTTGTAGTTCGATGGAAGTAGGTTATGCTGTATGCTACGTTTTTGCCTTTTATATTAACTAACTTTAAAGAAAGAAGGCGGTAATCCTTGATAGGGCACGCATTGACCGGAGATTCCTTACCCTGCGGCCTTGACCGCCCGGCCCTATGTTTTTATTTTAGAAATATTGTTAAAAAAATTTAAGATCACTAAATAAATATCAATAATAGCAACGTTTTCCCCCCGAAGGGCAGAAAACGTATATTTAGGTTCCAGCCGAAGCTTGACCCACTATATAATTGTGAGATAACCTCTTGGATTTAACGTGTGGCAACACTGGTTTACTACCAGAAGTCCCTCCCTATCGGCGCGCTACGTCACTCTCCCCACCACGCGCCGGTCGCAGCGGCGGGGCAGGCGCTTGCGCTTCTTCAGTACTCACAAGCCAGCAAGAATGTTAATTCATAGTGGGTCAAGCTTCGGCTGGAACCTAAATATACGTTTTCTGCCCTTCGGGGGGAAAACGTTGCTATTTAGGTGTCCAGTCCTTCGCTTGACCCACTATATAATTGTGAGAGGTGTTTATTATCTGCTGGCGCTGCGACAGTGTAGGGGAGACTTCAATTATATAACCAACATTCCGATAAACATAAAAGGGTACGAATCACAAGCCTTTTATTCCCGAAATGTACGATTTAGGTGAACAACACCATAATTTAGTCTTCTTTTTATTAGATACAAAGTTACAAGACTTAAATAATTCTTCATCACTAAATATAGAAAATATTATTTCTCATGATCAGAAAATAACTTAATGAGAGACCAGGTGCAAATCTTACTCTTATTATCGAAAATAGGAACCTTGAAAAGATCCTTAATAAATGAAGCATAACGGTGAGAAACCGTTTGCAACGATATATTTCTCCTTTCTTTGAGTACTTAGCTTTTTGTTTCTTTAAAGTAATGCTTTAAGAAAATGTCCCTGCTCTCCTAGTTACCGCGTTTTAGCACCTAGTCTAAATTTAGATTGTAATTTCTCCAATTTGTATTATTTATTTATTATTCAGCTCATAGCAAGTACTAACTTAATGCAACGATAGCATTTTTTACCAGTACTACTCTAGTAGTCGTCTACTGTTCACAGCAGACCTAAAGCTGGAGGTGAATCACACATATCTTCCCTAAGATTGTTGGGATCCAGTCTGCAATGACTGTGCGAGAGACAGGACCAACTTTTCCCCTTGTTGTAATCAAAGAGGCTGCAGATGATGTTTCGACTAAATCCACGGTTCCTGATACCGATATTTATTCCCGAAACTAATGCAATAAATTGAAACGTTGGTTGTCATTAAGGGATAATCTCCCACCAGACTAACGAAAGGTTGCGCAGTCCGTCTTTGAACCGAATTTGAACCGATTATTTTCAACTGTTTCAAGATCTTCCGCGACAGTGTCGAGTAGGGTGAGGTTGTGAATTCTGCTTCAAGTGGCGAGAAGGAGAAGTATGGCTACATACCGCGACACTTAGAATTAATTATTGTTGTCAATAGCGTAGTACCACCACGGCAACCAAGGAAGTCTCAGAAGTCGGTGACTTCCCAAGTGCAAAGTTTTCTTACGGGTGATTCACTGAGGACTGAGGGCGACAGCTCTCAGAGCTTGACGCACAAATTAATGATCACTGAGCTCATCGGCTCTAGTAGGATTTGCAAACATCGTTACAACAGACATGTGTAGTAAATGGTGCGGAGAGCACGTTTGATATCTGTTATCTTTGTATAGATAGTAGATAGCAAATGAATTGTGCAAGATTGCTTGCATCTCGGTTGCTTATATTGCGTGCTTCTCAGCCCATTGTTCCCATATTTCCCACACGTGTCTATAATATATGTTTTCATTGTTGACTTTCACCAGGATGATTCTAGCGGCTGTCTGTCTGGCTTCAGGCCAGGTGGAGGTAAAAATGGGCCAGCCTGAATTTCTCAAACCTACAAAGGCTACTGGGTCACTCCAACCGGTACTCGGCCCGTTGTTAGAACTATCAAATGTTTCTTGACATTCCATTGGTGAACATAGGGCGCATTACCTCAGTTCTGTTTTCCAGAGGGTCTTCCCCGGGAGGGTACTACAAGCAGTAGACCTCCTTTTTCTCTTCTGGAGGTGTCGAATGACACTAGGGACTAGTGCTAGTGGGGAAATATCCTGCCTTGCTTAACGTGCGATTGAAATCATCCGCGAACACAAATTGCTGGTCCACCGCGTTCTCGCTGACATACGTCGTTACTACTGCAGATCGTTTGCTTGGGAATAAGGTCTATTGTTGATTTGTCCAATTTTCGGATGACCGTTTTCAGAAAGTCTCCTGATAATAAGTTCATTCTGACAACGCATTGTATCTCTTAGACTCGAGAGACTGTTGGCAAAAAGATTGTATCGTCCCGGGAGATATTGAGCTATGAGGTGTTTTCCTCTCTCCGCTAGTTTAAAAATCTGGAATGTCGTTTTTTAGAAGTGTCAAGGGTTTAGTTCCTCCTTTCGTTGCAATATATAATACAACCGTTTTGTTGTCTATCTGTTTCACTTAGACGTTGCCAATAACGTTTTTCTAATACTTCCGAGGTTGTTCAGGCTCCTTTTGATTGATGTGCCACTTGAGCTGAGCTCGATTCCAGAGTTCGCTCAGATTTTGAACATTAAACGAAGCTCTCAAGACGAGAGCGACGCTCACAAAGGAAATCAGGTTGTTTATAATGGATCATGGATCATAGACCGTCACGCATTGCTTGTCTTGTACCAAGAGCTGGTAAGCTCTTCATTTACAAGCTCTGCAAATACTGTAATACACTGCTCCGTAAGTAACACCGTTTGTAGTGTTCCTTCCGTATGTCTCTGTTTGCATGAAACTGGATACTTTGACAATGAAGAGGTATATACGAGTATATGGCACGACGCAAGAAGCAAGATTGGTATTGCCTAATAAGACTGGCAGATTTCCATGTCCAATATACAGTGTTTTCCATAGAAAACCACTAACCATCATAATGTTTTCTTTAGCTTCTGTTATATTGTTGGGTTGATATTGAGACGTGTGTCCCAGAGTTCCAGGTTAGTCCTAGGTATTTCGCGTTGATTGTCGGTCACAAGTTAGGCGGCCTAGTTTTTAGATCTGAACTACAATAAGGTTAATCTGAGTTTATAGAATGTCTGGGTTACCAGTCATTCTACAGACAGTCTTCCAAGTATATTATGATCCAGATTGTCTACTTTTTTAATTAAGTTATATAAATGCACCTAATAACAATAAGTTCCACTTAATATTAGTATTTCCTTTTCTATTTTATACTTGTAAGTCTTTGGTGAATAAATGATTGATTTATTTATTTAATATTAGGAAATGTACAGGAAGCAGTTGCTAAGCCAAAGAGGAGCTAGGACATTTCATAATATGTTGTACTCTCGTACACACTAGTGCAACATATCTATTGATGAGATAAAATATAGAAGTATGCCTGGCATAGGTCAGTTTTAATCATATATTCCCGAATGTTAAGACATTCAGGAATTTTGTGATGACTTTTAAGTCGAAATTTAGGCGCAAGTAGATAAAAAAAAAAATTACGTGTCTGAGGTCAAGAATTAGACTTGTCTGCCCTCTCTCATAAACCCATAAATGACCGAAAGTCTGCATGTTGACATTCGTTTATTGCCCCAATTTGTTTTGATTTCCCGATTTCTCAATATTATATCTCTGTTGATGATTTAGTTTCATATCGGGCGCAGATATTTTTATCTAACTTGAAACGAGGTGGGCGCTTTCAAAGCGGGATTCTATATCCAGATGAATAATTGATAATATATAGAACGTGGAGCATCTTTCCATTCCATAGCTTTATCATGTCTCTTGTTTTTCGCAGACTGCTCATATGAGAGGTCAAAGTTACGCTCGACTTCTCCGGAGCTCGACGGTTTTGCTTCAGGGATGTCAGCCTTTGTACCTTGCCTATTTTTTAGGTTTAGTAATCCCCACAAAATTTAGTCGCTTGAACTTCCCAGCGGACACCTTCAATACACCACCCTGCCCCTTTATCACTTCCGATAGATGAGGCTCAGCGAAAAGGTGAGTCCTTGCTGACGGGATGGTATGTATAAGTTCACTGATCTTATTTGCGGTTTGTACAGCGCTTTTCACCCTTCCCGCGAGTATGCTGCAGCAAAGCGTCAGACACTTTTCTCCTTATCCTTGCTCAGGAAAGGCTTGCTGAAATAAGTCTTTATATCTGATGGGCACTAAAGTTAGTGCCCCATAATCATTTCATCATAACCACGCACCACACACACATACAACAAATGCATGATTCCTCAAATGACTTCCGTTGCCATAAAAGGCCATGAGCCTTTTATTTTGCGGATGACGTGAAACTCTATCGCGGGATGGCAAGTTCTTCTGACATCTCAGACGTTTCAATACGACCAAAATCATTAAATAGCTCACAGGTCTACTTTTTCAGGGGAGTTGCCATGGCGACGTTGCAGTAGTAGGTGTCTATTGACTCCTACTAGTGTAAAAACAGGCGAGCCTGAAACCACTTTAAATATTAATAATTGTGCTACCCCTCAGTGTCCAAATAATGGCAAAGTGTAGAATTATACCTATACTCGAAAAACTTTCACACCATTTTTACACACACAGTAGGCTCGATATTTTTCGGAGATTCTTAACAGATTTTCGCATAGAATTTGGTTTATTGTGGCATTTACCCAAGGTCTCTGGTAAATGATTCTCCATAACAAGCTTCTATTTCCTTGGGTGCAGTTCCTGTCGTTTAGAGAAAGCATTTGCTCTTCACAGAAGATTAGGTACTTCTAGTATCGGTGCACTCCAACCATTACAGAGAAGGGTTGGTATATCAGTACTAATCCAATAGGACACTGCGATTGCCTCGCAGGATTCAAACTCGGTACTCATAGCCACACAGCATTAAAAGGGGGACGGTCATCCAACTATGCGACAGAGACGGATCCAATCCGATAGCTTTCTTTTCAACGCTTTGTACTCAAAGATCACTTGCTCAGTGATTTCTTACAATGAAAGATTCCCGTTAGGCCAAAAGCCAAGCTAGCCTCCATAGCTAAGGTGAGTGTCCTACCAAACAGGTACCTAGGTATTCGATCACCCAGTCTTTCCAACCCTCGGGGTCAAGGGATGTAAGAGCGCCTGATGAAAGGTTTCATCTGCATGCGGAGACTGATATTCCATGAGCTTTTTCATGGTAAGCGAGACAACGAGTGATAGGTCGATGACCAAGTATTTACATACATGTCGTCTGAACAGCCGATATTGTCTGGACAGTCGACGCTAAGTAGTCTACGTCGTCTGTTAGCGCAGTCAACGTCGTCTGTTAGCGCAGTCGACGTCGTCTGTTAGCGCAGTCGACGTCATCTGTTAGCGCAGTCGACGTCATCTGTTAGCGCAGTCGACGTCGTCTGTTAGCGCAGTCGACGTCGTCTGTTAGTGCAGTCGACGTCGTCTGTTAGCACAGGCGACAGGACGGCTGTCAATGCTTTAGCTAGCAAGCAGACAACAATGCACTCGTTATTAAGAACGCTGCACGCAAACTGGGGCTTTCCCAGTTTATATGTCCGTAATGTACGCGCTTTTGTTTTTATATGTTAATATAAAATCAAACATGGGGCTTTCCCATGCCAAAAGCGCAAGACATATGTTATGAAACCAGGGCTTTCCTGTTTCTAACCACAATACGTTAGTATTTGGTAAGTACTTTAGTACTACATTTTTACAAATTCACTTCAGTGTTAACTCGTCAAAAATCCAAGACGTACTGTAGAAGCGCAAGCGCCTGCCCCGCCGCTGCGACCGGCGCGTGGTGGGGAGAGTGACGTAGCGCGCCGATAGGGAGGGACTTCTGGTAGTAAACCAGTGTTGCCACACGTTAAATCCAAGAGGTTATCTCACAATTATATAGTGGGTCAAGCGAAGGACTGGACACCTAAATGAATAATAACAATGAATCAACACTTGTTAAACCTTGTTATTGGTTCATTCGTAACTTTTTTACTGTGGTACTTAACCGCATTAAAAATGGAGCATTCCTCATCTTTCACGTCTTATATGCTATGTCATTTAGGCCTTTATATGTGTATGTGTACTATACCTAACAAAATAATTACACAACACAAATTAATTCGTATCCGTATAAAACGGAAGTAACTCCTCTAATAGTTCTATACAAAAGTGACTCTTTGTTATTTAGTAGGCTGATTCAGTGTATGACGAGTTTATACTCGGAAAACAGGACAAGGCTTATCACTCTGATAACGCATTCTTTATGCCTGGCCCTTTTATTCTAGGTTAGAACGATATGGTGGTTTAATCGATAAAATGATATTCGGTTGAAATTAATTTGAAATGCGAAAAAGTTTAACGAAAAATGATTAGAATTTTACTAAATTTAATTGTAGATGCGATACTTTTGACTTAAGATATTTTAAGACGTAATTCTTTCATGCTTACACTAAACTAATTGGGTTGAAATTTCATATGTTGGTGAGCCTAGATTAATAAAATAGGCTACAATTCAACAAGTAAAAACCTCTGGCCAAAATGCCATTTTATAGCAAATTCTAAAATAACTTTATTTTGGAACAAAGAGTTATATTTTCGTTTGCGTTTCAAAGTCAATCTTATTTCTTTTGTTGAATAATAAAAACCTTGCCAGTTGACATTTATCAGCCTAGGTTTCAAGTACAAGAAACCTTAGAATACGTTATAAAATGAAAATAACAAAGTCTCAGAATTCCTCTACAATGGATTTTTTCTTTCCTGGAAAATTTGGTATCAAAAATCTTCCTACGCGTTATTAATTAAAATGGATTTTAGCCTATAAGCACTGAAGCTGATTCAACATAATTAGTCATTTATTAGTTATTGTTGGCAACACTTTAATGTTTTAACGCTACATAATATGTTTTAAAATATACGAGTACATGGTCTATAAATTATTTAAGACCATGTATGTAGAAAGTATTAAAAGAAGTAAGGGGAAAATTGTGTCAAAGATGCGACAAGTGAATGCATTCAGGGCAGCTAAGAACAAGTAAACAGTTTGTAATTTAACATACAATTAAAATTATTAAGATTTCAGTAAATTTCACTGCATAGTAAATAATCTCCTCTGTACCCGATCTTCCTGAAATGAGAGTACTACAACCCCGCTATTCTATTTCAAGCGCTGAATGCGCTTTGTTTCTTTAACAACGTGAAGTATAAAGCTAACAAAACGAAACGCTAAGCGCTGTACCTGTATACAGACCATTGTAAACAAGGTAAACCCCAAAAGACCTCTAAAGATAAAGGTGAAGCCGCAAAAATAATACGTTTTCTCGATCAGTGCTGTCTTAGGCACGTTTTTAGTTTTTGATATTTGCATTTAAAGAGTCAGATATATTTTGAGTTATGCGTGGCAGTTTTATCGGCAAAAACATAGCATTAATGTTATTCCAGAGTCAAACACATACCCAACCATCAATTTGCCTTAAACGGTTAAGCCATTTAGGCATAAAAACGTAACGTAACAAATACACATAAATGCGTATACCCACATGCATATACACATTCCTATAATCAGAACATACTAATTGCAAAAAAAACTGTTTTTACATGTTTTCTGTTTATGCTACCTTTTCTACCTATTTTTATACAAGAGTTCTGAAACTATTTAACTCGGCTTAACCTATATCTTGGCGCGCGGTGTATGCCTCCATTACAATTATTTATATCGTCCTCTTCAATTTGCGCATTACTCACCCACATTACGACGTTGAAGCAAAACAAAGTGTACTTGATACAATAAATCTGGGACTCCAGCTTGCCGACCGCTGGGCCGAGGCCCTCGCCAGTACCTCCAGCCATTTCACAGACACTTCACAATTTCAAAATATATTTTGAAACCCCACAGTCCCGGTCCATTCACTAGGTCGCTTGAATAGTAACTGGTTATCTTAGATAAAGCATTACACATCGCCCGCTTATCTCTGTTTGCGTTGCGATAAACTAAAGATAATGGGCATAAATTGCCACACCTGATATTTGTAATTTGTATGTGTGCCACTGTTATGAATATAGGATTCGTAGAAGGAGTCCAGAGGGTGATTCATGATTGAATTCATCGCCTTCGAGTCGTGTGCTGTCAAATTTAAGCTCCACTATCCCCATTCAGATTAAAATGAAAAAAAAAATCTTCTAATTAAAATGCATTTTTTTAAATATTGGGCTTCTTATATAACTTCCGAGAGGGTATTTCAAAAATATAATATGTTTTACACCCTACAAGTTGAGTTTTGCTACCCTCTCATATTGTTGTAGTAGGTACACAATTACACATGTAGTCTTAGTACCTTAGAAACTATACCTTAGATACTATTCTGTGGTTTTGTTAAGGCGATGCTATGTGATCAAGATGCTTTTTTCCACATATTACCAAAAAGTTGCCTTGAATCTTACGTACGTCGTACGATTTCAATCCATTTTTTTATAATTTAGCAAAGAGCTTACTCATTGTAATTTAGTCATTAATATATTATAATAATGTCATTTTATTTGTTAATTGATGTTATCGCGTCGATAAGTCCAGAAAAAACAAACAATCATCTTCGTCTATGAAAACTGCAGAGTTTTTTTATATCTATTATGAAAACAGTATTATTAAATAGTCCGAGACAAAGAAAAAGACTATCCCGTATCGTGGAATCTTTAAGAATAGCTGGCACAAGAATTTTCAATTTGTTCGATAAAACAACTCCATTCTCCATTGACTCTGCTTAACTTTTTCTTTGCAGTAGATACTTTGTCATTCAAAGTTCTTGTAACAGGCAAACATGCTTAAGCAGTTGTATTTTTAATTTTGTTCTCCTATTTTAAAGTAAAGTAAAAAGTAAGTAAGTAGTTAAATACAACGTCCAGCTGTTTTAACCCTCATGTGTTTTTTTTCATTCAGAGTCTAAGCTATCAATACGGCAAATTTTTACTACATCAGTTCTGCCGGTAAGTGTCAAAATGTAACAAAACATCTCATCATCCTACCTACCTTTTTTATAAAATTCGTTAGATTAAAAAAAAAAGAAAAAAAGGGGGACATAAAGAAAGGGGTTAGTTGATGGAAGATCATAAAGTAACAGTTTATATACCTTCTTATTCTTGTACCTACTGAGTTTTGCCAGGGTCTGCTTTTCGGCTAAATCTCTTTTCAACGTGTCGCAATGTTGAATATCCTTCTCAGTTAAATTATTAACATTTAAGGCCTGTTCAAACCTGAGTGATATGCGACCCGACCGCCAACGTTAGCGATATACCTAGTGCGATATTTTCCGCTACCCAGTGTGGTACCGAATATCGCCTAGGTTCAGCTCTAAGTTATCCCTTACTTTAAAATTAGAGTTTGAAATTAGTTTCATATTCAATATAAAGACCTACACACCGCAATATGCTCCTCTCTGATAGTGTATAGGTACTTATATCAGACTGCTCTGAATATTCCCTATTACGGTAAAGCAAACGAGCAACACAACTATCATAGCGTTTTAATAACGATGAACCTTGTTTGATCTGTCTACGTTCGCCCGAGCAAATTAATAGTGTGCAATATCGACGTCTATTTCCGTTCTCAGATTGAACTGACATCGCGAACTTACCTGAAATTCACATTAAACTGCATCTCGGAGACGTAACGGGAAATCAATTTGCCTCGACGAGCATTATACAGGCGACTTCAATTGAGAGTTTAAGGGGAGAGTGGGGGACGACAAAACTGATGGACTGAGCTTGCTGTAAGTAAAACTGTGTCAATATACTCACTGGTACATACGCTAGCAACACATACTACATAAGGTACTGCTCGCACTCTCACTCAAACACTATAAAATATTTCTATCCTGGTTTACAGCCGATCGAAATCGGACAGAATATGATAATTTATTACAATACTGTTACGGTGGGAATTTCAAAATGTGTGTAGCGTGTGGGCTGAATATCACCATTCATCATCATCCGCCTACATTCGTCCATTATTGGACATTGCTCTCTCCCATGGCACGCCACTCAACTTGATCCTCCCTCTTAGGTACTTCTCCACTCAATCCCTGACTCCTTCTCTGGGCTGACTAAGGGTGCTTCATATCCGTTTCAGAGACACTACTTCTTGTATTTTTTGTACTCATTGTGCGAGGGTTTTTTAATATTTTTGTCGACGAAGCGAGGCCGGGTCGTCTCCGCGCTGCGAAGACGGCACGGTAATCAGGAAAATTATTTACTCATGTCTACGGTGCTCGCTGGAAATACACTCAGGGTTGCCGCTTGTTACTTTATTGGTACTAATATATTTTCATAAACGCGTCGTTGTAAAGGTTTTGTCAATCGAGTCACGTACCGTGAGTTACAAGCACTCGAAAAAAGCCCTCACACGAGAGTTTGGGCGGAATATGTGATTTTAATGGGTGTCGCAGTTTGTGTTTAATATGTATGAAAGTGCTTTAAAATTGTTGCAGTAAAGTTAAGGTTGAAACTGAGCATTCGATAATGATGAGAGAAAAACTTTAGGTATAGGTACTTTTTTTTGTTATACTGTAAGAAAAAGAATACACAGTTAGCGACATATTATTACAAGCTTTTATTTACTTTCACTTATGCGTTGTCTGTCTGTCTATCTGTCTGTAATCAAATCTCGCAAGTTTAATTTGATCCACTTCCAAAATTTTTGAGCTGAAATTTTGTATTCATGTATATAAATCGGATGACAATGCAATATATTATTATGGGATGGAGCTAATCTGAATATGCAACCCCAACGAGGCTCATTTGATTCGTCTTGACGAGTTCTTTGGTGCTAGATGATAATAATAATAAAAGCTTGTTTTTAAATAGATTTTTTTAAATTGCACTTTTTATTTTAAACTTTGATTACTCCGTTACCGTCGACTCCATTTTGCCTTGATTTTGTGCTAAATTTCAAAGTTCATTAAAACAATGCGGGCTAGCCCTGTAGATATTTTACTCGCAGAATGAAGAGCCAAGGGGAATACGCTGCGAGTCTCCGAGTACGCTTTGTAAATAGTCACCGCGGTGGCTTCTTGCAGATTAATTTCAAGTGAGAGTGCAGCTTGTATTGAAACCGACGCGACGCGACGTGAAACTTCTTGTAACAACGAGACACGTTGTTGGTTTCTAGTATCTTGTTACATGACGCGCAGTGTATGTGGAAACGTCTTTTGATCTACCATACTTTTAAGATGTCTTTTTTAAACTGTGGCTCGTATAGGCTAGCAGCAGTGACATAACCATGAGGAAAACAATATCCAGAGGGCGATACGGGCATAGTAGACAGAAGATTATTTTCACACTACGATATTATAAGTGCGAAATAATGTATAAATGCATGTATGTGTGTTTGTCACCTCTTCACTATTAAACAGTTGCACCTAATGTGCTGAAATTTGCTATATAGGTAGCAAAGGTCTTGACAGACACCGTGCATAAACACTGGTTCACTTTCGCATATAATGGAGGTCTAGAGTAAAATAACAAAATCAAATTATATGCCACATTATTTGAGAAATTGGAAAATATTTCTCAACCTTAAATATAACATTAAGCATAGTAGGTTAGGTCTACTTGTAGGTAATATTACGTCACTCATAAAGCTAAATAGACCTACCCTTAATGTTGAATAATATAGCTAAGCCAGCATTTTCTTTAGCCGGGTACTATATCAACAGCGTCTCAGTTAAATTTATTTTATTCTGTTGCCAGTGGAAGATTTATACCGAACGCTTCGTGCGTGGGGTTTTCTAAAACGTCGTAGATCTTCCTTATTTATGTTTACAGCTTATACTGGCCGCATCCATTCCATATAGTTTGAATCCGTTTATCGGATTTCGTACACGTCTCCCCCGAACCTATATCGCCGGACTTGATATACATGCCTGGTCTACCCTTTCAGAATTACTACCACGAAAAAGAATCGCAATGATACCAAATCGAGAGAATAAAAAAGAATATTCAAATTTGGTAAGATTGCTGCATGAATATAGAAAAGCTGGATTATTTATATCGGAAATTGTATTTCACTCGTATTTATTGCTGCGTAACATAATATTAAGGGATCGGGATGGGGATTAAATGTGTTATGGTTACGGCGAATACCCACAAAAATTCTATGATACAGTCGATTAGGTCTGTTTACTTGGGAAAATATAAGGAACTTAAAAGCCCTTCTTAGATAAGATTATGGAATTTCAATATCATATTAAATGCATTATATAAACGACATAATATTTTATTATAATGTAATCTATTATAAGTACAACGTACAGTTTTGTATACAAAATTCTATCCTTATTAAACCCCCAGTATAATCTTTTGTACTCGTAATTCATTAGTCTACAATGCAGCACTCACCGTTGCAAAGAGCAATCTCCAAAAATTGCAATCAGAACAAACGTAACAACAATATTAAACCCACACGCCACGTACAATGGAATAATTTCAACGCAGACACTGAAAAAGGAAATATCGTGGAAATTTTAGAGATGTTAGTCGAAGAAATTGCTTTGTGTTGAATTCGCAGGTGGAGAGAGTGGAGAGTACAATTAAATTTTGCCGGACTGCCTCGCTTCAGACGAAATGTAATAAACGAGTCGCGTCTAACCAAATATTTGGAGGAACGTTTGCGGTTGGCTTAAAATTAGTGTTCCTGGAACTTTCAAAACGTGGGGATTTATGGGTATCTATTAATATTTAGTTAGTGGAGTAAATTCTATAACTGGTAGGTAAAGGAGAGCTTAAATAGGTAAAACGTAAGCAAATTTCCATCAGGGATGGAAATAAACCGTGGTAGGTGGTTAATACTCTAAAATACTGTAAAAGACACTAAGCTTTATGATAAATCTCGTCATTAGTTTTGAAAATGTTGAAATTATCAGTTTTGCGGTAAATTAAAGTTTTTAGAAACATTCTTAAAGGGTACGGAAAATATAATTATTAACAAAATGCGTAATTTTCCATTAAAAATGTTATGAATACTTTTACAATATGCCACTATTTATCGAGTCGAGTCGAGTAATAAATGCTATGAATAGATCCACCCTCTAAAAGATAGTATGTGTCAAACATAAATTTGCAATGTCTTAAAAACAATTGATGACATTCCAACTCCTACAATCCTGGCACAATGGCCATGAAGCAAATTGTTCTTAATTTTGTTCATGTTTTTTATTCTAAATAACCCTACGTTTTACCACATTCAACCTTATGGAAAGTGCAGATTCGGTCGACGATTACTCATGTGAGATGCCTAAGGAGTTACATATCTACTCTTCTGTATGTATTGAAGATGCCCAAATTGTTTTTTTTAACTTGTTTATTTTCGTTCGTTCACCACACGCCAAAGAATAATTTGTAACTCGATCTCTTGTCAAAGAGGCCACACATTCACGCGTGGCTAACCACGCCGCAGTAAACGTATTCCGCCCTTATATGCCATTGCACAGTCAGATTCTATTAACTCAACAATTTCTCTAACCTCATACATGTATTTAACATTAGTGGTGTTGCTTGGTAGTACTAATTTTTTGGCATTGATTTATTTATATATATAATAACAAGTGAAAAATTAAATTACGGAGTCGTCGTTAAATTATGGAGTTCCTGTGGCCACCTTCCAGCTCCATAATCAGATCAGCTCCATGTCATAATAATATTGTATTGTCATCCGATTTATACATGCATGCAACATTTTAGCTCAATCAGAAACCGGGAAGTGGATCAAATTAAATTTGCAAGATTTGATTACACAAAAACAGCCAGGGGAAATTAAATAAAAGCTTGTTAAATAGGTTTCATTTTCGAATAAATAAAAAAAACGTTATATATTTTTTAACAGTAGTTTAATTATAATATTCAATTGCAGTATAAACCCTATTATTATCGTAATCCACTTTGCTTTGTCATCGACCTCATCATCTAAACCTTTAACTCAAGAGTTTACACAAGACAACAACAACCCTTTCAACAAGACAAGTCCTTTCTAGTCTCATTACTATTATATATTCGTCTCATTTCTATACTTTTTATTTTATTCGTATTTTTTATAGTGTTTTCCGTTTTCTTCTGGATCTTGGTAAGATGGGGTATAGTTTAAGTTTGTTTGCAGCTAATTTTCCGTCAGCTCTCGTCCTCTATTTCATATAAAAGTCCAAATTCCAACAAAACAACAAGTTGTCAAAGAGAAACTTAAAAACATAAATAAGAAAACAGAAATAACGTATGAAAAATCCAGCTCCAAGTTACAGCAGAACTTGAAAGTGCTCAGTAGTAATTAAAAACGAAGCTTAGCATAAAGTGTGGCAATTGCTCAATGTCGACCGGTCGACTTTAAAAATTTATTTTCTCTTAAAACCCACTCTTACTATAGTTAATTACGACGTTTGCTGTAGTTTATAAATTAAAAACGCCAAAGTTTTGAATGAAGAGGTAGTATTAAGTTCTATATTATGTTTATTTTTACAAGCTTTTTTAACTTCTTACTTTCACCTGTCTGTTATCTGTCTGTAATCAAATCTTGCAAGTTTAATTTTATCCACTTCCCGGTGTCCGATTTAGCTGAAATTTTGTATGCATGTGTAAATCGGATGACAATGCAATATTTTTATGACATCGAGCTGATCTGATGATGGAGCTGGAAGGTGGCTACAGGAACTCCGTAATTAAACGACACAACCCCATTGAGTTTGGGCTCATTTGATTCGTCTTGACGAGTACTTAACCCACTTGTTACTACCGTCCTTTATAAAGGCCCGCATCTAAACAAAAATCCTGTGATTGAAGTGGGTAATGTAAACAAATTTTGTTAATGGCATCTAAAAGTAGGATCATGAAGCTATAAAACAGAGGCATTGTGAATGCACTAGTCACATATTATTGTTTATTTTAAGACCATTACTTTTGAGTATATTTTATCATGAATGTTTTGATGTCAGTTATTTCATTATTATTATTACCTTAACATTTTTTATGAAAAATAATATAAATTTTGACTTTCCTTTATTCATCATAACTAATATTTAACTGAAATGTGATGCATTTCTGAAGTTTATGAACGATTTTTTATGGTGTTCGTTATAAAGCCCAGTAGTAAAATCCACTGCTATCACATACGATAATTTCATATATTGTAGGATATGTTTTAAAACTACAAAAGAGCCTCATTTGCTTCAAATATTAAAGAAAACAAAAATATATGACGACACATATTTTTTTCATTTACTTTCCTCCTGAAAATTATAAGAACGACGTTTCTGATGAGAATTCAGCAGTAAAATATTAAGTCCAAATTTTTTATTTATGCATGAATCTTCAGGCATGGCAAAATTGAAGACTTATATACATATATTACTATACCTAGCAGTTATATATTATCAAATATAATCATCACCTCAGCCGTAGAACGTCCACTGCTGAACATAGGCCTCCTCTTTGGACTTCCATATTGGTTGGAGGTTGAATACGAGCTGCCTTCAGCGTCTTCCGGAGACCCTTATAAGGTCATCTGTCCACCTTGTGGGTGGATGTCCTACGCTGCGACCCCATCGGCCATCCATTTTGCGCGCTATGTGGCCTGCCCATTGCCACATCAGCTTGCAAATCCGCTGGGCTACATCAGTCACTTTAGTTCGCCTACGGATCTCGTCATTTCTGATCCAATCGTAGAGAAACCCCGAGCATAGCCCTTTCCATAGCACGCTGAGCGACTTCGAGCTTCGTGATGAGTTTGTGTTTCGTGATTAGACTAGAATATTACTTTGAGGCATAGAATAGAAAAGACACCGTATGATAGTTTGATATTTCATATATATGCACACTCGTATGTTAACAATTTTATTGTTATCACAGTGTATCACCATACAAATATTACAAGTTCAGTGTGCAAAAATGAGATTGATGAACGAAGGTTCTATTATAATACATTTTCTCTACGCTACGAGACTATAATAACGACACCTTCAATATGTGAGAAAAGAGATAAAAAACTCATAAGTATAAGCAAAAAACCCTAATTCTAGTTTTATTTTGAAATTTACCAATGCACTTGACAACAATAAAAGTATTTTTAGCAACTTTTCTAGTTTGAAGACAACCAATACTTTTATAAAATACCAAGAAAAGAAACCAATGTATTGTTTATCCCAAAAAAAATATCATTATGCAATTTTTGTGACGTCACATTTAGTGCAAAATGCAATATTTAAAAAAATAAATTTATGCAAATATTTTGAATGCACCAAAGTATAAAATACATAACAAAACAAGCCTTTCGTTCGTTTTATAATTCGAACTGAAGTTCACTTTTCATAGCAGTGGATTTTACTACTGGCCTTTATAAAGAACACCATTTTCCCGGATTTCCAAAAACTTCAGAATTTTTATTTGATTTTTCCTAGATATTAGAGCACCTATATACGCACATATCCAAATTTCATTGCAATCAGACAGAAAAAGTCTATTCAGTAACAAGTGGGTTAATGATACTTGATGGTAATAATAATAAAAGCTTGTTTTTAAAAAGATTTTATAAAATGTCACTTTTTATGCAATGCTTACAAATACCTAAAATTTTCCACATAACCTCTGCTCATTCATAACAAAATGTATTCGTCTAAAAGTTGGTTGCCTGGAAGAGTAATGCCGCCCATTGTATGCCAATGTG
Source organism: Hemithea aestivaria (assembly GCA_947507615.1). Taxonomy (NCBI): domain Eukaryota; kingdom Metazoa; phylum Arthropoda; class Insecta; order Lepidoptera; family Geometridae; genus Hemithea; species Hemithea aestivaria. The sequence goes on from OX382328.1 coordinate 4,739,250, forward strand.
TTATTATATTGTCATAGTAATTATTGTTACATTGGTCACAATAAAGAGTATTTCTATTCCATTATTGATTGAAACGATCAAAAACTGATCAACAAAATGCTTAGCCTCACAGCTCACAGGTCTATTACTTTTGCATGAAAATACATAAATAAGATGAAAATCCAAACTTTCTCGTTCAAAACAACACGATATTCGAAATCTCAGTAGACGTGCCCCCATTTCGTCTGAATCCATTCTCTTGCCTTATCTTTATACACACTAAAGCTAAACAAATCACCGTTCCGATAGTCAACAGCAAGTTTTTCATTAATATTCTATTCATATTCAAATCTGATTCGAAAAGCGTTAGCGTGGATTTGTGAATTCGGATCACGCGCAGGGCATCGATCTCTAAGCCGCAGGATCTGGAGACAGTGGTACTCATGATTGCTTACATTATCAAACTTAGCACGCTTTATATGATTATCACTTGTTTTTGATGTTGAGGCAGAAATCTTAATGATAACGAATTATAATAGAAATACTTACTACGGCGCAGCGACTTAAACTGAGTCTTGGCCTCCGATACAAGATTACGCCACTCTTCCCGATTCGGGGCTATTTCTTGCGATGACTGAGCTTGGAGCGCTTCCAGATCCCTTTTCACTTCATCCTTCCAGTGATATCGCGGATGTCCAACCGGCCGCCTGCCTGCCAATAGAAGCCTGCCTGATAATAGAAGTAGGTAAACAATTTCCTCTGTGTTACATGGTAACTGCTTACAATCATATAGACCTCAGCCTGAAATGTTTTATTCACGTTTGATCAGCGAGTTAACGTATAATTTTTCCCTATCAGCTCAGCTATTCTTCTAAAAATTATATTATACCGATTTCTGTGCAAAAATATTGGTAAATTCTCAATCTGTTGATATAAAAAATTAAATCATGTACATCTTAATATTCTAGTATGTTTAATAATATAATACGGTGACACTGCAGACTTTTATAGTTAAAGCTTATGATTTCAGTGGATTCATACAAAATGGTTTATTAGCGATGAAAAGGGTAAATTGCTCCATGTCTAACCGAGTTAGGGACATTTGAATGACAGTAATGAAACGAGACAAACAGTGTCTGCCAGCTTGTCTCTAATCACGGGCCTTTTAGGCTTTAGTGAAAGCTAATTCTCTTACTGTTATATGGTGATTAGTTTTACAGTGTACTGAGAAGTTAAATAATAAGTTACACAGTAAAGAAAATATAAATTACTAGCTTACGCTCGTGGCTTTGCCCGCGTAGCAAAATCCTTTCTTAGCGGAGGTCTACGTCATAAAACCTATCTGTGTTCCAAATTTCAACCCGATCGGTTCAGCGGTTTGGGCTGTGCGTTGATAGATCAGTCAGTCAGTCACTCTTTCCTTTTATTTATTTAGATAAGGATGCATCATCGTTGATCTGGAAAATTCTAGAAATATAATATTATGATCTTAAGCTTAGAAGGTTTTTTTTATGGGAAGTACTTTTTCCACAAATATTATTTTTTCAATTTGACGAACATGCAACTCCTAACTTAATTTGAAAGCGTATACATAGGTAATATGCTTGTTAAGATGTCCTTTATTTCTCGACATTTACATATTTATCGGCCTGCCTGATGATGAGCGGTTACCGTTGCGTTGCCAGTAAAACACCAGAAGTATTGCCATATAAGAAAAGGGGCATATACATAAGACTATATACACGTGAAATGCAAAAGTATTATATGATAAAGATAATAATTAATATTAATATTGAATACCAAGTTACCAGTTATTAGTTGATAAGTTATAAACAAATTATACAAAATTAAATCTATAAAACATTAATAATATAAAATGAATTAAGTTAAAAATTAATTTATGTTTCATTAAATGGATTCCAAATCAAAAACTGACCACATTACAGTAAAAAGGTTTTAAAAATCATTGACCGTGTAATAATTATCTTCGCATATTCCCATGCAAAAGGCACCGATGGAGTTCGAATGCCACAAACATTTATGATTCATGTTTATTCAAGCGACGCCCGCGGTGGCGCTTTTCAGCCATAAACTTACAGATAATGTATTAGCGTATATGCCGTACGTTTTATATAAAAATCTCGCTTAGTTTGAGGCACATACAAATTTTGTACGTGCAATCACATTTTCACGTTATTTTTCTTTGCTTTTTATCGTAATGTGAAGTGAAAAGAGTAGTGGTTACCATTTTTGTGACTGTTTTTTTCAAAATAATTATATTTTTTACACCAACAGAGCCCATCGGCATCGTAGAAATATATGATAATGTTTGCGTTTTATCTGCCTTTATCCTACTTAAGCACCAAATATCAGCTCAATAAATCCGTCTGTTTAGTCGAGACCAATTATGTAATATTTTAAGTAATACGAATTCGTACCAGCTTACCGCTATATTAGCATAATAAGTAATTAACGGCTCTGTGAAGATGTTTTAATAAGTACTAAAATTTGGCCTGAAGTAAAACGCAGAAATCACGTTAGTTGCCCGGAAAGGTATCTGTTCACTCGTGACTTAAATATTCCCAAATTGAAAGTATACTATTTGAATCAGTACCTAATAGATACACGCAGAAATGTATACTCGCGGCTTCGATTTTAATATTTCATCTACGTATAAACTCGATGTATGTTTACTAACTCCATAAACATTACAGTACCTCATCTGTATGTAATATATCGCGTCGAATTTCATATGGAAATGAGATACTAATCAAGATTATGTATGGATTATGTTGAGCTTTTGTTGTGATTTCAAATCATGTTGTTTATAATAATCGGTGGAGCATTGAGGGTTGAAAATGGATCTTAAATTTTACACAAATATTATAAACACACGAAATTTAAATGGAATAGAAATGTAAGGGTGCGTTTCTAGAGGTATACGACATGTGAGCGGACTAGCAATTGGCAATTTATTTTATTTTATTACAGGTACACAAAACAGAGTATAATAAAGTTAACTACATAAGTCAAAGATTAAAGATCTACGTACTTAATTCTACTCTCCAAAATTAAGTGTACACATTGTGGACAATAAAAGGTAGTTCTTCAAGCATTGTGATAGGTTTGCATCCGCTCCGCGGACGAGTACTTCGGCGTCCCGCAGGAACACTCCCAGGTTTTTTAGTGGGTACCGCCCCGCGCCCCCTGACGTGGGGTGATGATGCGTAACGCATTTTTCCTGGGTTAAAAAAAAGGTTTTCATCCGCTCCTTGCGTTCTTTTCTTTTCTGATGAATGCCTATTATGTGTAGGTAATGATCGCTCTTCCGCGGTCTGCTCGTAGAGCTGAGATATCATTTTCAAAAAGTGAGAATTAATAGAAAGGTCGAAAAAATACTGGCAATGCTCTTGGTACCTGCAGGTATCGATAAGCGGCGGTATCCGCTCACCATCAAACAGGCCGTACTTCGTTTGGCAATTATACGAGTATCATTAAATAAACAAGTTTACAATAATAAACAAGTACATTAAATTAAAAATCTAAAAAAACATTTTGTGGTGGCGGCCATCTTGGATTTTAAATTTATATATTGGGTTGTATTCTACTAGTTAAGACCTTTCATTTAATACCCATATTGAGGGGGTCGTGGAAGAAAAAGGTAATCCGCCATTTTGTAGCGGCGGCATCTTGGACCGATTTCCACCAAACATGGCTAAGAACACTCTCAACTAACTCTACTTTCAAACAAAAAAAACTAAATCACACAGACAGACAGACACGTCAAACTTATAACACCCCGTCGTTTTTGCGTCGGGGGTTAAAAAGATACACATATACTCGTAATGCTATAATTTCAATGTATTTATGTAAGAACAATTATTATTATTTCAGTTTATAATAATAGAAAATTCTTTGCAATCAAAAACCGTTTGGCTTCGCGTATAAACACAATCCAATATTAATTGAAATAAATCCTCTCAAATAAATCTGAATAAAATACGAGTATAACTAACCTTTTCGCTTATAAACAGGCTGACAGAACATGGAAAAATAATATCCACAGGGAGTAGGGCAAACAGCTAGCCTAGATAAATAAAATGTATTCCTCATTGGGGGCTGAACTTGACAACCATAAAATTATAGCCAATGTTTAATTTTACGCTGCTGTGACTAATAAATATACATAGTTATTGGGGAGATATTATGAAGTGCTGTATGTACTCGTATAACTATGCGACTTTGCCTGTATTAAGTTTACTGTTTTTAGTTGTTATCTAAATATATAAAAGGAAAGAGTGACTGATTGACTGACTGATCTATTAACGCACAGCCTAAACCGCTGAAAGGATTGTATTAAAATTAGGCACACAGATAGGTTTTATGACGTAGAGCTCCTCTAAGAAAGGATTTTGATGGGATTTAAATTGTTTTGAATTAATTCAAGGTTATCTTAAGAAAAATCAGTTCAGCAGTGCTTTTTACTTATTTGTCAGGCAATCGAACCGAAGACTGAATTGTAATCAGTATTACGTCGTAGCGATTTAATACGTCATTTCATACATTTTGACAATTCGGTCTTCGGTTCGGTTCCCTGACAGATAAGTGAATAGCCTTGCAGGTTATACCAAAAACTTAATAGTTTAAATATTTAGTAAAAATTGTGTTATCTATTATTAAAATGAAAACGCTGGCGGGACGAGCTCGACTCACACCACACCACCTGGCACGACATAGCTCTGGACAGAACAGAATGGCGCGACGGAAGGGAGGCTTTTGCCCAGCAGTGGGACAACTACGGCTGATAATAATAATAATTATTAAAATATTGTACTATTAATACTAATACGAATATTATGAATGACCTTTAGGAATCTCGGAATAACAGAGACTCGGACCTTACGTGGGTGTGCGTGGGATTAAAACCATCTACTGAAGCCCTTTGACAAGATACGATGAAATAAATTAAAAGTGAAAACAAAACCTTATGATATTGCCTTTTTGACATTTTTCATTCCCTCTAACCAAATATGATTTTCCACAAATTTACTAATATCTATTTTACCATTGAATTAAATTTTGTATAAATGATTTGTAATTTTTACAGATCAGACAGAACATATACTCAATGGTAATTTTGTATTTTAATTTTGCATTATAATACTAAAACAAAAGTGAGAGTTAGAAATTATATTTCGTTCTTAGTTTTATATTGATTTAATATTTTTTAGTATTTACAATGCAATGGATAGATAGATAACACTATAGTGAAACACAAAAAGAACTTATAAACTAAAAGAGTACCTATAAAAACTAAATAGGTATACAAAAGAAGAACAAAGGATATCATAATTCTGAATACGCGCATAAGCAACTCTAGATAAGCAAACATTTGTGGCCAATGCTAAATGTATCACAATCTATTTTTTATTTTTATGTGGTCAGTTTTACCTGGGGTAGACTTCCTTTACAGGAGGTCGACTAGGTGGGTACCCCAACAGTGCCAGTTATTTTATAGCCTGAGCAGTGATGTGCAAACATTGCTGTGCTTCGGTAGGAGGGCACTGTAGCTAGTGAAATTATTTGGCTGAAGAGTCTTAACAGCTTATGACTCACAAGTAAGAAGCGTTGTCGTAGTGCATTCAGTATTTCACCTTTGTAAAATACTGGTTAGCACAGTACTAACTACGGGCAGTGTTATTTCTTGCCATCAGGAGAGCGTCTTGCTCGTCTTCTTACTTCGTTGTATAAAAAAAGTATATTTAGATCACACTCATTTTTAAGTTACGTTGCTGATATGGTAAGCAATATTAAAGCACAAAACCCGTTAAGAGCGTATATATCGAGTGACGCTCTATCGCTCGCAATATTTGACAAATTTTGAAATATAAATTCATAGACTCAATTTATTGAAAATTCCTTAAGAACAGCCCTCCGTGATATTATTACACACATTTTAAAAGTGTTTACAGTTTATTTTCAAAAATTCTTTTCATGTCATTTTTAAATATAGCAAATTCATATTTCAAAATTTGGCAAATAGTGCGAGCGAGAGAGCGTTACTCGATATATACGCTCTTAAAGCCATTTATCGCAAGTTTTACTACACTTTTCTCAGCAACAAAGAAGTTTTAGTGCTACAAAGAGACAGATTTACAAACGCTTTTCGCCTTCTATAAATCACTTTCTCATGCAAAGAAATAAAAGATGTCTCATTTTATTTACGTCTCCAGCAATATTGGGTGTTTCTTCGCTTTGTCTTCCTCTGTCAAACCCACGCCTTCGAGTCCCTTAGTTAGGTACACGGTGATATCTGCGACCTTATTTCTAATATTAGCTATCTCATTGAACATTATCGTGTTCTGAAATTTGTGTGGATTTAAAATCGGTACCTAAGATTGGAACTTGTTTTAATTTTTGATATTATATTTAAATTATTGTAGTAAAAATAATAAAAAAATGTATATTACATTTATTAATTATGATAGATTAGAAAAGATAGCCTACACCAATACAGATTATATTAGCCTTTGACCTACGAATGAAAAAAAAATGTGATGTTAAGTGTCGAAGCGTTCGTAGATGGTAGGTAGGATGGTAGGATGGTAGCTTTTTTTTTTTTTTTTTTTTTGTGACCCAGGAAAAATGCGTTACGCATCATCACCCCACGCCGGGGGGCGCGAGGTGGTTTGTGGGACTCCCCCGCCAAAGATGGTAGCGGCGGGGATACCCACTAAAAAACCTGGGGGTGTCCTGCGGGACGCCATAATGCCGGGGCAACGGGTACGCCGAAGCATTCATCCGCGGCTGGTAGGATGGTAGCTGACTTAACCTAGCAGGCGAGATAAATCCTTCCATGGCTTCACTAAAACTTGTTAACATTTTTATGTACATTTAAATAAAGCATGGAAAATTCTTTGTTTGTATGATAGGTAGGTATACAATTTACAGCAGATGGCTCTTTTAAAATTTTAACAAAATTAGTGGAGCAGTTTTCAGATATTCGTCCTAGCCTTTGTTTATTTAAAAGAAGCGTGAGTTGATTTTTTTTTTAAATATTTGTTTAAGCATAATAATAATATAAACATAAGATTTAGATTGTCATAGACCATTTTTTATTTTTCATGCAAAAGAATAAAAACGAGATGCGAGGCCTTCATTCGCGTGATCATCTTTTAATTTTTTATATTTTATAAATTTCTCTTTAAAGTAAAACGTATACTATTACATGGTTGAAAATAATAATACAAGTTTCGTAATAAGCTCAGCTGCTGTCACACTAGGCGTACCATTTTATCTGAAATCTAAGTGTCATCTTAACACACATCGGGGTGTTCCAGTAGGGCGTTAAACATGATAAATTTGCGACAATATTTGTATGCGTGTCGCGGCGCAAGAACGCTCGTTTATCAATACACCCATCGGCGGATGCGACACGAGAAAACATTCTGAGAACGTTCTATATAGGGCTGTCTATTGTGATCTTAAAATTAATACCTATGTTGGCTGTTGGGTATAACTCCGTTTAGTAACAATGAATTAAATTAAAAACTTAAAAATCTGTTTCAAATATGTAATTCCCCATTTTGTGGTGGCGGCGTCTTGAATTTGAGTTTATCATAACATGTAGTATTCTACTAGCCAAGCCCTTTCATTTGATACCCATATTGATTGTAGAAAAAAAGTACTTCGCCATTTTGTAGCGGAGGCCATATTGGACCGATTTCTACTAAACATGGCTAAGAACAATCTCGACTAACATAACTAACTTTCAAACAAAAATAAAACTTGAGAGGTGTCAAGGGACACCCGGATGGAACGAAGTTCCTTTCGATTAATTAGTGAAGGAATTGTTATAAAATTTAATTTTTTATTATTTACAAAAAACCTGTATACACTCAACAAAAATAATCGTCGCGATCGTTTTTATTCCATAAAGGTTGGTCTTTGACAAAGATCTCGCATGATGCAGCCGTAGATGGTAGCATATGGTAGCTAGACGACAGGATATAGATCCCTCCCGATGATAATAATATCTGTAAACGTTGAAGTTGTTCGCATCGCTGTCGTGTTACCGTTTACCAAAATTTCAATGGTGACCAAAATTTTCATTTTACTGGAATGTGACGGACATTCCAGGACTCATTGGAGGATTGGTTAACTCTTTGGAGTTACGACAAAATTGACATTTTGATAATTAGTTTGTAAATGTTGTATTTCATGTCTTGAATGCGAGACGAAGGAGAATGGAGGGCTATTATACTAGTATTCTATTATTACGGATTTATTACGGATAGCTTAATACATATTTGTGTTCAAATGGCAACCCTATCCAGAGAGACACAATTCACAATGCCAAAAGTAACGGTTGGATTGTGAAATAAAATAAAATCACGAGCGCGTGTGATATTATTTTTCTTAGAATGCCAAGAGGTTGCTTGAAAATAATCAAAAAATTATGTGGGAGGCGAAACGAGAAGAGATTTTATTAATACACGCAAATTCCTACATAAATAAGTGGTTATATAAATTCTCAGCGTAAACAGAAATGCCGGGGATTGAACTCTGGACAATAGAAGAACTCTATATCTCTTATTTCTGGTTGTATTTTATGTTTCAGAGGTGGAGAACAGCAGGACATAAGCCGTCTTTCATTTTACTTTAGCATTCAATTTGTTACCTGAGATTTTGACTTATTACTTATTACCTATTCGTGCACAATTTCGCACACAAATATATCACCCGTGACCCAGAGGTCGTACGTCCTGTTAGTCATAACAAGGCCCTGGGTCCAAATATCAGTGTGGCAGAGATGGATTAGATTACTCTTTATTGAAACACTATAATTATATACAAGAACTCAGCGATAAGACTGCTAATTGTTACACTGTTGATATTACAAATTTTATTTAGTTCTAACTTCTAAAATAAAGGGACTTCTGTATAATCTAAAAGTATTTAGAATTGAATACAATTTATAATATAAAAAGTGTAATAATTGGCGGTATTATCGCTTACAGTGATCTCTTCCAGTGTGATGAATGAAATATGAAGTGATCTTATTGTTGTTGTAAAACATCTTTCGTTACGTCCTACTAAATCAGTCAACAACAAACTTGAAATTGTTCGAGAGTGAATTCAGACCCTTGTCGCTCACCTGATTGCGGAATGCAAATCGCTCCCATGGGACCTTAACCCTTATATTACATGCGTATAGAGATGTTTATCCCGTGGAATGGCCATTTCGGGGACCGCCAAACCGTAACAGCATCTACCTATGTGCGTAACAGACACGTGAAAGCTTGGAATGGTTTTGAATAGTTTATAGTGCTTTATTTCACTGGTTGTTTATTATTTACGCGCTCCTCGCAGCTATATCCGGAATTACCGGTAATTTTAGCTGATTTTTCACTGTTTGGTTTGTCAAATTTTAAGTTGCAAAAATCGTTGCGAAACGTGTGAATTATTTAGCAGGTTTTCGTTGTCCACCGTAAATATTAAATATTTGAGCACAGCATAAACTTTTAGGAGAGTACTGAAGTCAATTTTATAAGGACGAAAATATTCACTAGAGGTAGTGTGATTTAAGATTGTCCCAATCAAGAGGAAGTGCATTATATCTGCTGAAAGTAACCTGAGCAGCCTGAGCAGCCTGTAGTAGCCTGAGCAGTGATGTGCAAACATTACTGTGCACCGGTAGGAGGGCACTGTAGCTAGTGAAATTACTGGGCTAAAGAGTCTTAACATCTTATGACTCTTGAGTAAGAAGCGTTGGTGCAGTGCACCTAGAATTGCACATAATTGTGAAATTCTGGGTAGCACTGTACTGATTATGGGCAGCGTTATCTCTTAACATCAGGAGAGCGTCTTGCTCGTCTTCTTACTTCTCCACATAAAAAAAAAAAAAATTTGTACGACACACGATTAAAAGCTCTATTTGAATTACAAGTTAATATTATAATTACTGGTTTGGGGTGGTGCTGGTTACAATTCAAGTAAGTATTCTCTCGAGCTTAAAGCCTTATTACACTTGGCTGAATTTAATCACTAAATTCAGAATCTAAATTAGGATGAACGATACTTTGTTCTAAATTTAGGATGCTAAATGTGATTACACTTGACTTTATTCAGTGGCGACTGAATTTAGGCTTCTAAATTTAGCCAGGTGTAATAAGCCTTTTAGATAGAACATCAGCATCATCGGTCATTTAGTATGTTTCTATATGTCCATACCAAAACTACCACGTCACGTGACTGAAAACTAACCAGGTCAAATTAGTATCTAAGGTAAAATCTTTAACAACCACGTTAAACACGTTTTATCTAAGGTCAAAAACTTTGTTAATAAATACGGCCTATTTTTCAATGTCCTCAATCTATTTAGTTCCAAGTTGAGCACGCGATGTTAGCGAAAACACATTTTTAACACAAAAATAAACACTTTCGTGACTAGGACACGAACAATAATTATTTATGTTATTAGACAGTTTTGTTTTTATGAAATAATCGTGATATTTCTACCAGTATTTGTTGTTTAATTATTTTAATTTATAACTCACTGGCTGCGCCCAGCGGTTTTACCCGCTGTACTATAACTTACTGTGTTATTCTAGGGCTTAAGCTATCTCTATACCAAATTTCAGCTCAATCGGTCCACCAGTTTAGGCGTGCAGAAGTAACCCATATATTAGTGTGATTTTCTAAAATTTTTAATTCGCTGAGACGATGTGGTCTTTACCGATGCGTTGTCAGTTAGCCAGTTGTATTTTTTATATTATAATACTAGCTTATGCTTGCGGCTTTGTCCGTGTGGCCAAATCCTTTCTTAGCGGAGGTCTACGTTATAAAACCTAGTATCTGTGTTCCAAATTTCAACCCAATCCGTTCAGCGGCTTGGGCTGTGTGTTGATAGATCAGTCAGTCACTCTTTCCTTTTATATATTTAGATGTTGCGGTTAAAGCCCGAAGACACCTAGGTTTAACCGGTTAAACTAACTAAACGGCCACTGTTAGTGTGAACAAAATATTTGCTCCGTGTAGACTGTGAATTTTTAGTCTGAACATTGTTTTCGCAGATTCGTACCATTCGAACGAGCAGCAACAATACGTAACATCGATGATTACCATATCAAAAGTAGTGGTTCATTGCTCCAAGTCAGCGCTGCCGTCGCTTGTTTTGAGACATAACAGCTGGCCTGCACAGGTAATAGGGTGATTTCAGGCAGGCTATAAACAGACACAACTCAATTTCATCCGACGCGAGTATAATTGAATCCGAGGGTGCCTGGCTCCCTCGCCGCCACGGAAACTGTTTTTGATTGTACCTACTCGTTACGATCTTTTTGGATTTTCACATAGTGATCTTTTTTTATTAACTGTGTAAACAAACGATGACAAAACAAGCCAGCTTATCGTGCGCGGGCTAGTTTATATATAGAAAACACTCACGTTAGTTTTCAAAAACGCATCTTTTTTTATTCATAAAAAATACTTTACCATGATCTCACGACGATGGGACGCACGTTGACGCACGTTCTTTTCGCTTTTGTCTGCTATCAAAATATTCTTTTTCTTGATCGTAGCCTCATGACTGAGGGACGTGATCATGGTGTCTCATCAGCTTTGACACCACTTCCTTCCATCTATGCCGGTCCTGCGCCATTTAGATTGACACTTGTAGGGTGGCTCCCGTAGCATCCTGGGTTACATGCGTCCAACGCGTGGGTGGGTTTCATAATATGATGCAGTTTATATTGAAAAAAAAAAAACGAAATTGTTGACATTTTGTTAGAAAATAAATAAATATTTTTGCTAAAATTTGTTCAGCAGTAAAGTCCGTTTTCACCAAAATGTAAAATCGCAACCTGTGAGTATAAATTCAGTTACCAATACGCACGTAGGTAGTAATTATTTTGCTCGGGGCGTACATGTTTTGTATGTGATGAAGTCTTTAAAGTTGCGCCTAAGGGTAAATAAACTTAAAATTAAAATCAGTTGTCAATTTCAATTTATCATCAATTTAATTTTATTGAATAACATGTTTTTATATGAACTTTTTTATTAGTTTGAATTCGATGATTCCACACTCCACGCGTCGCTGAGTAAAAGGATTTTGACAGACAAATGGACGCACGAGTGATCATAATATTATTATTATAGGGGTTTCGTTTTTTTCTTTAGAGGTCATCATCATCATCATCATCATCAGCCTATGGTCGTCCACTGTTGGACATAGGCCTCCCCCATGGCACGGCACTCGGTCCTCCGTCTTTCTTATCCACCCACCCCTCCGTACATCATCGCCCCATCTCGCCCATAGGCGCCCTAAACTACATTTACCGAGACATGGTCTCCACTCGAGAACTCGTCTAAACGGTTAGATGGCCTTAGAGGTACGAAGCCTTAAAAATATCATTAAAAACACCTTGGTCAAACAGAAGCATTTTGAAATCCGTACGCACTTACCATCACACATCAACACATACATTCGTAGTTTAAGTCTATCTAGCAGTTTCAGTTAATTGTAAATTACTTATTAGTCTACGTTAAGGCTAGATTGTTTTTGTAAATAGTATAATTAATTGTAAATAGTATAGTTGTAAATTTAACAAACATGATGTACTCTATAGTCTTGTGTCTCTTTATTATTTTATGTCATATTTTTTGCTCTTTTCTTGTTTTTTTTTTCTATGTGCCTGTGTCTCTTTGCTTAATTAAATATATTTCTTTCTTTCTTTTCTATATTAATATAAAAAAAAAACTTACCATCAAAGAACAAACTATTTGAAGCCGTGTGCTTCACCAGCTGCTGCCTAAAAGCCATACGGCTAATCCGATAATGTAAGGTGCGGTTTAAACTCTACCGTTTTGTCGAACCTTTTAGCGACATGTTTGTTAAGGCTCAGAGACCCTCTATTGATCAATTATTTTTGACAAACTGGTTACATAGTTAAAACTACAAAATTATTTATTCACTAAGGGAAATCACGCTTATTACAAAGGCAAAAATTTGTGTTCGTTTGTGTAATTTGTAGTTACTTCATTTCCTAAACGGGTGAACAAAAGTAAAAGCTGAAGTTTGTGCTTTTTTTAATAATTTTAATTATAGGTTAGCATTTAGCATTTGACCGAGATCTCGACCGATTTGATCATGAGCGATTATGCATTTTATGAAAGAAGATGATAGGAACAGATTAAACCTCAAAGGTGATACCTATAACACCATAATATTATATGGAAATAGAGCGTGGATACTTATCAGGGAAATCTATTAATTTAATAATTCATTATAGAATTGATACTGTTTAGAGAGGCACATTGACCTATAGGTGCCATTTAACATAATAATATTATGTTAACTAGATCATTTCGAAAGTCTTGTGTGTCTTAGCCACCTAAATTGTCAACATAATCTTACTAATATTATAAACGTGAAAGTTTGTTAGAATGTATGGAGGTTTGGATGTCTCGATGTATGTTTGTTATTCTTTCATGCCTAAACGGGTGGATCGATTGAGCTGAAATTTGGTATAGAGATAGCTTAGACCTTGGAATAACACATTAAGTACATTTCAGCGGGTAAAACCGCTAAGTGCAGCTAGTATTATAATATGTATACGTCGACATACAACTTATAATACTGTTAATATATTCGAGTATAAACCTCTTATAGCAGGGACACTGAGACGGACCTTTCAAATAGAGAATTTATTTTAAAAGCGTTTTCTCTCAACACTAAGCCAACTGAATTCTGAATTTATAATGTTACTTCCGTAATTCACAGCTTTTGATTCAACACACGCTCAGCCGTAATCAGATGGACGGAACCCAATAGGAATCAAATCCCAGCACACCCATACCAGGCTTTCATTAGTCTAATTGTCCTCTTCTAAGTCTACTAAAAGTATCCGCGATCTTATCTATCAGACCGTCCGTCCCTTGTCCAATCCAATCTCTTTACAGTGCATTTTGAAACAGTACCTAATATAGGAAGATTTCATAAGAATTTACCTATTTCTCAAGATAATGAACTCGTCTAGTGTAAAGTTGAAGTCGTTTTAAAGACAAGACTTTTTATATAAATTACGCATGTAAAAAAAAACGAAAAGACAATCATATTACGAGTATGCTAATGTAACAAATGATTACATATACATAAAAAAGTTATAATATATGTGTATGAGTGAATCTGAATATGTTTGTGCCTCTTCACGTCTAAACAGCTGCAGCTTTTAAGCTGCAGCTGTTTGTAGCTGCTAGAATATAATGTCCTAAAAACGAATAGGTACGCGTTCTTGATAATATACCCGGACATACATAGTTATTAGAAACCTTATATTTGCAAACCTTATATTGGATGAATTCTCAATATTTTATCTAAAGTTCATCTACTGTTTTTTCCACTGCATAAAATAGAATGTACATAGGTCCTGTATACATTTTCTTCCTAAACGCTACAAACAATTCCCTTTTGGTACCTACATACTCCGTCACGTTTACTTTCTATTCTTTCGTAGGCATCCCTTAATTGGTTTAAGTAATTAGCTTCATTTGTTGGCGATCAAAGCAATAATTACAAAGAGATAGATCTGACGTTGGGCTTGTTTGTGTCCAATTCTATCTGAAATCAGATGAAATAGTGTACGTAGTCCTTTTAAGTAAATTAATTAGGGGAAATGTTAAGGGTCAGCTTTAGTTACTAGGAAATGAAAGTCGTCGAAATCGCAGTCTCTCTTTGAATGCAGGATGTGGCTGATTATGATGATGAATATTATATTAAAAAAAAATATCTTCTACCTGTGATATAATATATCACAAAATGTAAAATTTTGGAAGGATGAGAAGAAGCTTACTAGTTATTCTACTGTCTGAGCAGTACCAACAATACTGCACTTTGGAAGGCACTGTAGATGGTAAACTTACTAGGCTGAAGCGTCTTAACATGGCTTATGACTTTGGGTACGCAGAAGTGTTAGTGCAGTGTATCTAGGATTTAACATCTTTGTGAAATTCTATGGGGCATCTCAAGAGAGCTTCTTGCTCTTATTCTTACTTCTTTGCATAAAAAATGATGGTAAGACAGTGCAAAATTACAAAAAAATGTAGATCAAAATAAATAAATAATATCTTCTTGTCTTTTTATTTATGCATTCTTAAGAGAGTATTTTCCTGGATAACTCATGCTCAATACGTATGCCCATTACAGTCGCAGTGTAAGTTGTGATTTTATCAAAAACATACGTATTTATTACTAGTTACCAATTCCAAATCGCAACATTTGATCGGAAAAGGAAAACTCAATACGTGAAATTGAAAAGGCAGTATATCCATCACGGAATCCACAACGGAAGTAATTCCGAAAACACGATCCGGAGATTTGGGCTGATATTCGAGCAAAGTCAACTTCCACGCGAGATTTGTGTTCGAAAATGGATTGAAGTCGGTCTATTGTTGCCGGAGCCGCTGACTAGAAACTAATACCCGATACTGGTGTCTGCGAATCAAATGCCGCGACGCTATTTGCAGTACGGACTTTGGTGCGAGAGGAGATATTGTTAGGCGATTGTACAGGTTAAACATACAATTAAACTTTTTGTTTTGAACTCGTGGATAGGTAAACGGTCAGCATTTGAGGTATTTTTCTTAATTATCATCGTTCACTTTCTTGAAGATATGCATTTTTTACAATTTACTTTTTGTTTTTAACTCGCGGATAGGTAAACGTTCAGCATTTGAGGTATTTTTCTTAATTATCGTCATCCACTTTCTTGAAGATACGCAATTTTTTTTATGTGATAGTTGACAAACAAGCAGACGGCCCACCTGATGGTAAGTGGCTACCGTCGCCTATGGATACCTGCAATACCAGGGGTATCGCTGGTACGTTGCCTACATTTCAAGATTCTGTTCACTTGCCTAATTGGCAATTATAAATTTGTATTTTTAGGTTTGTGCATATCATAAGAAATAATTGGTAACATATTAGGTATTTCTAGTTTCTGTTTGCGGACGTGTTCATAACTTGCTTTGACTCTACGTCAGTTAAAAGTTTATTCTACAATTTTATATTTGAATTTCGTTATATCGTGCGAGCGAGAGAGTCGCACGCAAATACCTCTGAGGACTTTAAGATTTTTTATTTATTTAAGAAAATATTGAAAGTTTTGTTGCGCATACTATATTACTAGATATTATGCTCGCGGCTTTGCCCTCGTGGTAAAATCCTTTCTTAGCGGAGGTGTACGTAATATATCTGTATTCCAAACTTCAACCGAATCCGTTCAGTGGTTTGGGCTGTGCGTTGATAGATCAGTTAGTCAGTCGATCAGTCACTGTTTCATTTTATATATTTAGATTATTAAATATTAGGCCACAGATTAACACAGATTTGGCCACAGATTTTGGGGTAGACTTCCTTTGCAGGAGGTCGTCTAAGTGGGTACCCCAACAGTGCCAGTTATTCTACCGCCTGAGCAGTAATGTGCAAACACTACTGTGCTTCGGTAAGACGGCACTGTAGCTAGTGTAATTACTGTGCTAAAGAGACCATCCATCCATCCATCTTATGACTCTTGAGTAAGAAGCGTTTGTCAAAGTGCTCCTAGAATTTCACATAATTGTGAAATCCTTAGTAGCACTGTACTGATTATGGGCAGCGTTATCTCTTAACATCAGAAGAGCGTCTTGCTCGTCTTCTACTTGATCACATAAAAAAAAGATTAATAAATAATTAACTTATAATAGTTACATCTCGGTAGCCTAACTTCAAAGCATCCAAATAGTAACGTTGCGGTGCACAGCCTGCTGCTCGTATAAGGTCTATTCCCGAAGTACTCCTACTAATAATATTGTAAGCCTGTTGGTATTTGCCAGGAGTGTTCAGCTAAGCTGGCCAGTCCGAGGCTTTGAAGCTAAACTGATTATTGCAGCGGTCAAGCGGGTGCTAAGTCTAAACTTAGATGTATTGGTCATTTTATTGCAATATTAATTAATTGCAGATTATATTTATCATAATCTTGAGCAGTGATTATTTTGAATCGTTTTATGACACACTGTTAACAGGACCGCAATTTCCCACACTAGGGAGCAAGGATCAGCCTAACACATTTTTCTTTTTCTAATCTAAAAATTAAAAAGATAGATATTTATAGCATAAAAAAGTTAAAATTAAAACTCATGCAAAAAGTGAATTGAACACAAAATATGTGAAAATTTTAGGTATTTGTTCTGTTGGCATAATATACTTATTTGTGCTTAGCCTATGTGTGAGTTTAGGCGATACTCGAGGTTTTTATTCTATAATCCGTCATATTATCTTCATTACTCGCCCGGGCACATGTTATAAGTTTAATATCTTCATTAGAATAGAATAGAAAACTCTTTATTGAAACACTAGAAACATACACAAAAACACGACATAAGTGTAACAATTGACGGTCTTATCGCTAAAAGCGATATCTCATCATACAACATCATAAAATCATCCAGTCTCGTTCAGTCTTCATTCACACAATTCATCCAGTTTTGGTTACGCCCATCCATTAAAACCACGAAATCTAATTCCACAGGTAGCAGGCATTCTATATTGTAATAATTATTCCATATTTCAACAATGTTAGTTGTGACTTGTTTTTGATACAAACGAAACAGCTTCGGGATTATTTACTGAAATTCAAACAAAAGAGCGGTGAATAGAAAGCACTGAAATAATTACATACACGAGTTTATGTTACCTGAACAAGATGAATGGGTCGTGTTTCTGGTTTTATTTATTTTAAAATTAACCTATTTGTAATTTCATATAAATAATATGTATACATACTAGGTGCGCTGCCTTCGTTTTTCACCCGACTTCTACTTAAGGTATTTTTTCTGACACGTAACACTTTCGTTTGCATAATACGAGTATGACAAACTTTTCTTGAATTCTTTTTTATTTCATTTTATTTTGGTTTAACTTTAGTTTTTTTTTTGAGTCTTAAAAAATATACGAACAAGATAATAGTACTAATAATATATCTGCAAAAGTTTGTACGTGTATATGTTTGTACGTATAGAAGGATGTTTATTACATCATAACGACTAATATACGTATTAGTAGTCACACACATAAACACACTGCGGTACACTGTACTGCGGGTAGCACCGCTGGATGCAGCTAGTACATTGAATAACAAATCAACGTAGTTCAGGACATCTTGTGGTAACACATATTGTCGACAAAGCAAACAAAAACGGATCTAAAGATGCTCCCGATAGTATTCTCCCCATGTTGTTTTCCTCCAGACGTTTATTGGGAATAAATTCAGTACTTTACTCGCAGAGATGTTGACACCTACACGTTTTTACTCCGCTGATGATATTAGGGTGAGCCCCTTGCTTTTATAGTAGCTTGTTATAAGACGTGATAGTAAATTAGGAACTGTTATGTGAGCTGTTATATTGAATTTTCTTCCGGGAAAAATAATAACGCGGCTGGGAGGTCGACCGCTTTTTTTGTACTGTACGGATAAAGTTGGGGAAGTGTCATGAAATTTTCTTATGGATATAACTGTTTGACTTTTTTCAATGTGTCTGCTCATTTTTGTGTAAACAATAATATTATTATGTCAAGACTGAAAAAATACACATCAACACAAATTATTACTGATAAACTTTTATTTAGTCTATGCTTTCCCACTGTTGGGCAAAGGGCAAAGATCTTCCCAAATCCTTCCACGTGTCCCTTTTTAGCGCTCCTTCTATTACAACAATTAAATTCAAATAATTTTGAGGACATTGTGTGCTGATTACAAAAAAATGTTTACTTATAAAGTTTTTTATTTAATTCACGTTTATTACCTTTTACCACAATGTAATAAAAGTGAATTACTAAAAACTCTTGCACTGAATTTTCCATTACCATTATCAAAGAAGAAATTGAGTTTATGGTAGAACCCAAAGCATAAGATCTACAAGAATGTAGCAACAACTTCCCAAAAAAAAGCAGTGAAATTCTTCCCCTTTTTAATCCCGCTTGCAGGTCGATACCCCTTCCGTCTCAGTAGGCTTATTTGATTAAAGTATCAGAGCAGAGGTACCACTCAAACAGCAATAAAAGAAACGGGCCCGCAGCTTTAAAACCTAATTGAAACGGAGTTATTAAAGCTTTATACCCTTTTCATTTATACAATAAAGCGCTGGATTGCTGTGTGGGTATATTGGGATTTAATGTAATTGAATGACAGTATTCAAATTCTGATTAAAGAAAGAATAAAATAGAATAGGAAATTCTTACACACCATCTTTAATCTTTCTATACATCTTTGTAACCACAAATACAATAAAAAATCTGTAAAATGATTATTCACAGCAGAGTAAAAGTGTAACAATTAGCGGTCTTATCGTTAATAGCGATCTCTTCCAGACAATTAAGCTGGGAAAGGATAAAACAGAAATAGGAGTGTCGTTAGTAACAAAGATATTATAATAGTTATTTGCTTTTTACATTGAATTTTAATGAGAACAATATTGAACAGTTGTTATATTAGAAGTTACAGGAAAGTCCTACAGTAAAATCAAATTTAAAAAAAAAACTCATTTTGGTTTTTACCGGGAGTAGACTTCCTTTGCAGGAGCTTTACTAGGTGATTATTTCCTGTATAAACTTAGCTCAATGATCTTTAATGAGAGTATTCCCGACAAAATAATATGAGCACCAGAACATGTGAGGTATAATTTTGTAAATATTGTGCTTCATTGTGTAACTGTATTTTCGTATACAGCAAGGGAATCGAGGAGGATCATCAATCCCTGCTTGATTTCAATGAAGCGTTTTCTTATTCAGCCGGTTTCGTTAAATAACGTACCTTATTAATTATTATCAATGAAATATATTAGGATTGGAGCTATATACGATTAATTTATATGGCTACATTAAGTATTCACACTGTTTGATATGTGTACTTAAAAATTTTCAGTGAATAAACATTTTTAATCGCGGAAGAGTTTTTCAATACGAGAACTTCATTGGTTGACTATGAGTTACTTTGACCAATAGAGAAGTTTTTCTATTTTTAGTTTATTTCTGGTTTGGTTTTTTTTACTTGTTCTATATTTACTGTAGTAAAAATAGGAGTTTGTAGCAGTAATTGGTTTTTGTCAGTCGTCGACAATGGTTTGTTTTTTATATGGCAGGCAAGAGACCATTGTCTGTACGAGTATGAGAAACATGACAATCTTATGCCTTAGGATGACGGGCACGGGTTAGGCTCGTTTCGCACTAGTTTCGTTTCGCACCGTTTCGATTTTACCTACAAAAAGGTGCCGTTTCGCCCGGTTTTTTAAAAAACTTGCAATACAATGGAAGGTACAGTCGGAATGAAAAGTGTCTTAGAGGAATTAAAATATTTTACTTGTGTATTTTGCGATACTATATCTTTTTTTTGGTTTATTTGTATTTGGATATCTTTTGTATTGTTTTAGTTTTTAAGTTGTTCTTGTACATTTTATTGTTTTTTTTTTTTTTATGTGATGAAGTAGAAGACGAGAAAGACGCTCTCCTGATGTTAAGAGATAACGGCTGCCCATAATCAGTACAGTGTTACCTAGGATTTCACAATTATGTGAAATTCTAGGAGCACTGCACCAACGCTTCTTACTCAAGAGTCATGAGATGTTAAGACTCTTTAGCCCAGTAATTTCACTAGCTACAGTGCCCTCCTACCGGAGCACAGTGTAACAATAAAGGGTTATCTATCTATCTATTATATTTTTTGTTATTTTATGTCTTGAATTTACTTTTTTACATAGTGTCATGTAAAAAAGTAAATTCAAGAGACCAATATTTTGTAGTATAAAGACATACCTTGAAAATGGGATTGGAATGGAAAGTCTGTTTTGTAAAAACATTTTTTTTATTAAGTCAATCAACTTTTATTTAAAGGAATCTACAATCTTAGGGAGTAATTAACAAATATAAACATTAGAAAACTTAAAACATATGAGAAAATTTACATTAGGCCATAGCTATAATTTTTTAATATTAAAATAGCGTATCATAACTAAATTATCTTTTTAAAATTATAAACAGTGTCACCATTGAACTACTTTTAATATTCGCTTGCAAATAATTGGAGTTTTCGAGTGTGTATGTAAGTAACTTTTACACACCTAAACGGGTAGACCGATTGAGCTGAAATTTGACATAAAGATTCTTAGACCCTGAAATAACACAGGCTACACGACGCTACATTACAGCGGCTAAAACAACGTAGCTAATTAAGAAGTATCATATAATCAAATATAAAATTACAGCCAAGTCAAATCAAATCCTTAATACTAGTCGTCTTCGACATATCGCACGTTCAATAATAAACCGGAATAAGTCAAAAATTCACTTTTTTGGTAAATCGCAGTTAAAGTTTTGGGTCTCTACCTTGTTGATAACTTTATGATATTTTTCATGAGTGTATGGTGTTATGTTTATTTTCTTCTTCTTAAATTGTAAACAGATATATAGAGGACATAATTTTCGTAATAAATAAATAATATTAATCAAATCAAATGAGTAATGAAGCTTTGTTTTCAAAGTTTTGACTTAATGTCGGTTTTATAAAAAAAAATTAAATCAATCATATTTTTTTTTGCTAACTAATATTAAATCATTCAGTTTAGTATTAAATAATGAAATAATTTTATTAGATGTATAATATTTATTACACTTTAATAGTAAAACATAAATAAAAATACAGAAATTCCTTTATAATGATAATAATAAATAACTATTTATATAAAGTTTTATAATAGGTAACTGCTTTCTTTACCTAATTAGGCACGTCTGAGTAATTATACTAAAATATAACAATCAGTTGTAATAGGAACTTATTATAACTTAGTAACCAAAATTCTATAGTCATCAGAAAATGCTGTCGAGATCGCTTTACGTAATTCTTGTGGAAACGCTGATCCTATTGAGCAAAAATTTAATACAGAGGTAGATTAAATCTCGAGAAAGGACATGGGATAGTTTTCATTCCAGAAATCTACCTTTAAAGGGGGGGAAATGAGGATCAAAGTTTGTGCGGGAAATTAGTAACTACTGTTCCTATTTAGCTGAAATTTGGTATAAATATAGCTGAGTTTCGCGAAAGGGTATTATGAGATAGAATATCTCAGAAATCAGCCTTCAAGCTTCCCCCTTATTGTATGGAAGACCAATAACTGCTTAGCTACTATTTGGGCACAGAATTTCCCGGGATATATTTTTTATTTATGTAGTGCGGCTATGATATCACTGCGGCCATGATTGGCCTATTGTGATCGCCGCTTATTATGGTGAGAATGACTCCTAGGAGCGGCGCTAGAGTTCACCACAGACCATAGCAGTTTCTAGAAACTGCAGGATTTTCGTAGGGGTTATCTCTCTAAGCTCATTCGGACTGAATGTCCCAAAATAGAGTTACGTTTACGCATCAGTGCTCCACACTCCCCTAGCAGATGAAGAGGCGTTTCATCTGCCTCATTGCAGAATCTGCAGGTTTGAGTGTCGCATAGCCCAAGTTTGGATATATGCTTGTAAGGCGACAGTGTCACACACACACACACCCACACACACACAAACACACACACACACACACACACACAGATAGACACGTCAAACTTATAACACCCCGTTGTTTTTGCGTCAGGGGTTAAAATACCTATAATAACAAAATATTTGTACTGTGTTTCTCTATTTCTGAACACCTAGAGTACGCTCTATACTAAAATCTGTAGTATTAATAATATGTAAAGTTGAAATAAATAAAGATATAATTGATGTAAATAGTAAAATCACTGCCTTAATACAAAATTAAAAATAAGAGCTTTTAAACTTTTGTGTTCGCCAGTACAAAAATATTTTTCGTGCGAAACGGCACCTTTTTGTAGGTAAAATCGAAACGGTGCGAAACGAAACTAGTGCGAAACGAGCCTAACCCACGGGCACAGCGCAGTGTTAGGTATGTAAGATTTTGTGTAGGACTTCATATTTAATACTTAGATAATTCTCCAGTTTTAAGGCCGGCGTATTATTTAGCACCCCATGGAGGTAAAGCTAGTCTCGTAATTTTTATTTTATAAAAAAAGAAATCTATTTCACTTTTCTATTTAAAAAATAGGACGATTGGATTTTCTATTGTTGAGACTTTTACAATTTAAAAAGGAAAAAAAACTGCGTTAAAGTATTTTACTAACATTAAGTATATGATAAGTCATGAAAGAAAATCAGAATCCCAAAAACTACCTTCCTACTTACAAAAGGCCAGAGTCGAAAACACTCATTTCGTAATATTTGTCGTTCTATTCCCAAACAATAAAAACAAATAAATCTTATCTGGGCGGTGTTTACGGCGAGCTTGTTTGTCCTCTTCCGATAGATTTGCACTAACATGTAACAAGACAAATAGATACGCTTGGCACCGTCCTTCCCTTAATACGGTCTATCATATTTTGTTCCGTCCGGGTAAACAGGATATTGCTGATGGCATCTTATTTTCATTTGTTTTTATATAATTTTAAGACCTCATATTGAAACGATCAGTAATGACCTCTTGTGATGATATTATGACGAAGATTTTTTATCAGCGGTCTTATCGTACTAGGCAATTTCTTACAGACAATCCGGGAATGATCCAGGACTTATAATCTACGATGAAAAAAAATGCTTATAATACAATAATAGATGGTGGTGTGCAATGTGCACTATCTGATATAATTACTCGTATTGCGTAATAAATATTATATAAGCAACTCCTATTCTATCATACTTCAATCCATAACCATATCCAATAAGCAATATCGAACAATATTCGGTATTCTCTTTATTATCGTCCAAGATATTCCGAACGGAACGTCGCGCGGAACAAATTGCATCACAAATATTATTACTTAATCCTGTTATACAAAGAATGCTTCTGACATTTCAATTACTGTTTATCTCTGAACTTGTGTACACTATTACAGAGCATTGGCAGTAGCACAAGTTGTTATAAGATAGGCACGACTTACTAGGATGGAGCGAGAACTTAAGTGAGTTTTGGCCTCCGACAATAAGACCTCCAGGTGGACCTATCCTGTGTCACTTCCTACCAGGTAGAGAGCATGTAGGGCGCGCACATCCTTACACTAAAAACCCTTTGTTCACACTAAATGTGTAAACCAATAATAAGTGTTTTTGGATGTTATGTGAACAAAGACACTATGTTCTGTAAATCCTTGGATTAAAGGATGTAGTTTACCAGAGTTTTTGATCTTACTTTCTCGCACACCCGTAAGTTTGTTTCCGTCATGCCACAAACATTTTGGTATTTTCTCATAACAGTGAATATAATCGTTATTTTGATTACGCAAAATAATAAAAACATATTTTTCTTAAAGATTAATTTGCAAAGTTATAAGATCCAATTTGAAAATCTTAGGTAATGAGTACGGCATCTAAGCCTCAACTATGGTCCGGCAGAAAGCACAAAACTCGATATGCATATAATTACTGGGCTGAAGAGTCAGTTAACATCTTATGACCCTCAAGTAAGAAGCGTTGGCGAATTTGAATTAAAATATGGTCGGCGTTATCTCTTACCATCAGGAGAACGTCTTGCACGTCTTCTTACTTCGTTGTATGAATTATTATAAGAATAAATAGATTGAGAAACATTTCGCCATGATAATGTTGAGTTACTGTAACTATTTAGCATTGTGATAGAGGTCGGTTCCGGCGGACGCCAAGCCAGTCGAGATAGTGATCTCTGATGTATGTGTATACTTCGAAACAGTAACTACAGCCAATGAAAAACTTTTATTAAGAAAATAATGAAACCCTGATTGTACACGATAAACATATTTTATTACAAAGGTTGCCGTAGATTCTTTTATTTGAACTAAGTATTGGCTTGTTTCGTTCGGAACAAACATTGTATTTTTTTAAAAGACGGTTTTTGTGTCAATTTTGTTTCATCATCACATTGTAGCCCTCGTTTGGAACCAATTTTCTCTTACGAAAACTACGAAGAATATATTTATGAAGCTGAAAGGTTACATAAAATAATCAGAATTTCCAATAACAATTTTGCCGAAATCAACAATAATTTAGCAGCTGGTGTCTCATAAGAACATATACCAATTCGCGAAAGTCCACACAATGGCGACAAAGGACCTATTTTTATTTGTTTTCTGTATTTTCATTACTTATTTTCACTCTTTGTTCAGGATTATAACGAGAACCTCAGGCAAAATTTGTTTGTTTCGGGATTCAGAGTAAAAAAATCCTTTATGGACGTTATGTTGAAAGCTTTTGTAATCCGCGCCGATGAAAAGATTTCAAAGAGTTAAAGCTAAATTGTATTAAAAATAAAGGGAATTTAATAAATCGAGACCGTTTTATTGCGATCGGTCCTCAATCAAAATAATATTGTGTGATAAATAAAACATTTTCAACAAACCTGTTTTACTAAACTGTACCTAAATCTTTCAGTTTTGTCGACTTCAAACAAAGCCACAATGTAAGTTTTGTGACAAAATCGCTTATAGGCCATTTAGAAACGAGCAATTTTACTGCAGTAGGTAATCTCATTAATGGCCACAAATAACTTTCAATGCTTAAATTTATGGTGCGTAAATGTTTTACGTACATTTTTTATAGTACCTTTCAAGAAAATAACAGGCGTTTCAAGATAAAGCGCTTTTCTTATTTTCCCCCCGTCCAATACGGGAATGTATTCTCTAGACCCGCCAAATGGGATGGTGTAAAAAGCCTTTTCAATCTGAGCCTCCAAAAAGAATAGAATAAACAATGGTACCTTCGAGAAAGTTTTCTTATTATTTAAGAGGCTCACCATGTTTAATGCATGAAGTGTTACAATTTATATTCGACTCCGTAAAACCGGCGGCTATAATTTCGATGATTGCGTTTCTGCACTCCTCTTTATTTGATTTTGTACTCATGCATTTTGATCACATTTTGTTGGGAAGCGAAGGGCAGTCGATGAGATGGGGAGCGGAATGGACAGGGATCAAAGAACGCTTGTTCGTTATATAAATTCCTGTACCGTATAGGTACGAGCAGACATAAAGAAAACACTCACAGTTTATCAAAAGATAACACACATAATTTAGCTACAAGTAGGTACTACGATTTTTTAAGGGTACCATGAAGTACTGTTACACTAGTCTCTAATTCTATATTATCTACTCATCATCGGCCTTTGCGTCTATTGCAGACGATTTAAGCACTGTCTATTGGGTAAATAATGGTAATATCATCTAGGTACTGGAATAATCTAGTACCTACCTTTTAAAGTTACCAAACTCCAGTCTAATCGTTTTAGTTGTTTTAGCTCGAAAAAGTCACAAAAATTTTGCAACTTCAGCTACTAAGAGTAATGAGGTACCAAGGATTAAGGCAATAAAATATGGCAGTCCGCATGAATATGACACGAAAATATTACCGACGCATGGAAATAATTTCTCTCCCGAAAAGGCCGATAAAACTGTACCTTATAGGATATCTATGCCATAAATTAAATTACAAAAATACTGTATCGCCCTATAATAAATTAGGTTCGTTACGGCTGTATACCAAATGCGTAGGACGGGGCCTAGACCTCGCATTGCCGACTAGGTTCTGTTCAATAAGAGAAGAATCAGGGTTGGTGAACTAAAAAAATGTATAGATCAAAGTATTTTTTTCCATTTCAGTCATGATTTGAGTAAGATATGAGCAATATAATAAGTATTTCCTATATTCATGGCAAATGCCTTTATTGAGAAAAACAAACTAACAATACTACAGCTACTACAGCAGTAAAGAACACTTTTATTAACCACAGATCGGCCACAAGCCGATCTACAGAAAATCCAAGTGCTCCAAACCACTGTCAGTTGGCAGAGTGCCCAGAATGCTGGCAGCATTGCCACGTTGAATGGCAATACTTATACGTTGGGCCAAATATACCCCAGCATTTCGGTCACACGTCGCTTCGACCAAGCGCTCAGATAAATTTTGGAAAATGCGGTGAGCTCCCGGACCCCAAGGACCCAAAGTCTCTACCCCAAACGGCTCAAAAATGTAACCGCTATCGAGGTTAGCATATTTACGCCGCTTGAGCCGCTCAGCAGAAACTGCCGCCGCACCAGCCGCAATTTGAGCATACTCATAAACTATATTCATAAACTGAGCCTGAATTTAAAAATGAGGTTTTAATCGAGTTGTTATTTTTTTATAATTATCCAATTTTATTTTTTCTTAGGAAGTAATAACAGGAAAAGTACCTACATAGTTCTACTTTTCTGTTTGGTTCCATTATTGTTTTTTTTTGTAAAATTTTACGTCTAGTTTTCTATAGTTGTGTTTCGGAGTGGGAAATTATGCCAACAGAGGGGAAAACAAAATACGCGTACACGTTTAATTCCTACAGTTCTTCTGTTTTTGCACAGTCTATTAATATATCACGGTTAACGATAACACTGCCCAGTGGGATTTATGTTGTACGATTCGCTACGATATCGACATGCCACCTTTTTGCTGATAGCTGATAAGCAAATACACCCTTGGTGGAAGTTATTTTGATTTTAATTGGCGTTTTAAACTGGCATCAATTGAATCTTGGTGCAATTGGTCGACCTAAGCGTACTTTCCTTGCCCTAATAAATATCGTTCTACGGAAAGGCCAGCTCAAGAGTACCAAGAACATGAAAGCGTGCATGAAGGATGTGATGAAATTTGAAGCGAAAGAGATGTGTCAGGATTGTGCCGAGCGGAAGGAAATGTCTCCGCCTTTTTTTGGCCCAGGAAAAAATGTGTTACGCTTCATCACCCTGCGCCGGGGGGCGCTTGGGAGTATGTGGGACTCCCCCACTGAAGATGGCCGCGGCGGGGATACCCACTAAAAAAACCTGGGGGTGTTCCTGCGGGACGCCATAATGCCGGGGTAGCGGGTAGGTACGCCGAAGCACTAATCCGCGGCCATCCGCGGCCTGGCTGCCCCAAAGGGAACCAGGCATAATTATATGTATCACCTATGTATGTACCTATATCAAATTAAAAATATCTTGTTTAAGTTTTTTTTTTATTATTCAGCCTGCGCTCTTTTGCCCGTGTAGCATTGCTCTTAATAAGTATTGTTTTTTAGTTTTCTTCTAGGTGTAGTCTGCTGCCATCTACGGTACGTCGCAAAGCATTCCCGCAAAGTCGCTAAGCATTTTACCGGGGGTAGACTTCCTTTGCAGGAGGTCGTTTAGGTGGGTACCCCAACAGTGCCAGTTATTCTACCGCCTGAGCAGTAATGTGCAAACATTACTGTGCTCCGGTAGGAGGGCACTGTAGCTAGACTCTTTAGCCCAGTAATTTCACATTACTGGGCTAAAGAGTCTTAACATCTTATGACTCTTGAGTGAGAAGCGTAGGTGCAGTGCTCCTAAAATTTCACATCATTGTGAAATCCCGGGTAGCACTGTACTGATTATGGGCAGCGTTATCTCTTAACATCAGGAGAGCGTCTGGCTCGTCTTCTACTTCATCACATAAAAAAAAAAAGATGGTGGGCAAAGGCTAACCTACAATCAATAACAAAATCACTAATATTATGATTAAGAACACCATTCCTTAAAAGTGACGAGGTGATTTTGCTACATCGACCTATTATTGTTTTCATAGTTTTGTTCTAAGACCAAGTAATTTATTTCGTCTGTTGTGTCAGATCACCTTTACTGAAATTAGTAATATTACCTATGTAGTCATTACAAAGATTTCAGCTGAGAAGTAAGCATGACATTGTATAAATGTGTATATGGTAGGCTTCATAGTAGGTTGTTCGTTCTTTGCAATTCATGATGGAGGGTAGTTTTGAAAACTGCTCCTCCAACATTTTAAATACTGCGTCTCACCGAAAGCGCAGTCAGTGCGTGTGCAAATCGGAACCGAGCCGGAGGCACGTTGTCTTTGCTCCAAATTTCTCCGAACACCCTTAACTCAGAGGTGTGAGTCAGTGCCGTGCATTATTGCTAAACCTGAAACCCCTTGAATTCTACGACGCCCTCGCCGTGCGCGTGTGATATAGATACTATTTGAAACCCTTCTTGTCCGTGACAAGACTGTTTGCGATCCTTTGGGGGTTATTCTTGGAGTGCAGTGGTTGGCCAGCCTGCAGGACTGCCGTGCTGGACTGCGTCTGCTGTTGCCTGAGGCAGCGTGAATTTAAAGGTTGGTGGTGCCCTTCAATTCTATTTCTTCAGAGTGTTTTACAAAGATCTGAATGGTCGTTCCTCACCATGAGGTGAGGAACATACACGTACACATACCTCGTACAGTCCACTTATATCACCCGAGATGGTGTGCAGATCGCACATAGGAACTTGATTTATATTTAGTAAAATAATATTTCATTACCATTTTTGTACAAAATTAATAAGGCCTCCGTTTGACTATATCCTATGGAAAATGCAGATGCGATCGACAATAAATCACGTAAGATGCCTAGAAAGGTATCTATTCACTCGTGCCTTAAAGATTCCCAAGTTGTATAACTCGGGAAACACGGATGACTACGAGTGCCAAATGTGACTAGTTCTCATTTTGAAAATTCTTATTATTTTGTTATTTTTACGCAAGTAGGACTTTTTCAAACCTGCTATGTGATAAGACTAGCTTTGATCACTTTGTTTATTGTTTGGTAGCCGTTTCTAAAAGTTAAGAAAATTTCCATGAAAGGAATAGTTTATAGTTTTTAGCTTAACTTCACGCTTACTTTCCTTTAGAACACAGTAGGTACTTGTAAACAACTATCTCTCAAAGTCGATATAAAAACGGAGAAGTTCATAAATTTTACAACGTGCTATCAATAAGACTATGTTCTTTGAGGATAAATAAATATTTTATGTTGCTTTTTATTGCTTGTAGGTGTGGTGTTATATTTTCATATCTTTCTTATCCTTCTAATGTTATGATGTTTGTTACCTCTTCGCATGGAAAATACTTGTCAGAGAAATACAAATAATAAAAACACACAAATACATATAATACAAATAATAATATATGGAATATACCGCGGATGTTGGCAGAGTCTGCTTTTCGACTCACTTTGCTGACCTTTCAAAACCTTGGTTGAAATAATATCCACAAATTTTAATTGCACACCTAATAAAACACTTACTTGTTTAGCCAAAAATATTTGCAATGACAAATTACTCTGTATTTATTTAAGGTTGCAATTATTGGTATAACTTAATTTTAGAGTGATGCCAGAATTTCAATTACTACTTATGCGAAATCCTATTACACCCAGTTGTGCCGTGTTTAGCTTGGTAACGATAATGAAAATGATATAAAAAAAATAGATGACGCTCATAACTATTTTAGAAATTGCACTCTTTTTTTATAAATATTGCGAATTTTTTTATAGCGCAGATTTTACTATGATGAAAACGCCTTGCTGTAAAATTATAATATAACGCTTTAAACTTTCATAGTCAGCAAAGACACATCTGGACAAAATTAGCAAGTCATAAAACATTTTACGACACGTTTTTTACCGAAACAGATGTCACCTTTAGACGCTTCAAATTCAAAAAGGGATGCAAAAACGTTGAAAATTCACTCAATAAACACGCAAAAACAATCGAAATAACGTATTTTACGAAATTTCCTTTCCGCGCGCATTCAATTGGAAATCGTCTGCAAAGGGTCTCGAAACATTGGAACTGTCATTTTTAACGAGCGTGTCGACACAAAGTGGGTTCCTTCGATTGAGTGGGAGGGGCTCAGACATCATTATAAAATGTATGCTTGATATATTTGCAAATAAGCCACCCAAGTATGTGTGGATTTTTCACTAGAAAGAAAAATTCTGTAATTATGTAATATCGTTCATTAACAAATATTCACTGTATCATGTTATAATTGGTATATTATATTTTAAAATATTAAAATGCTCGTCTCAATCCTGAAGAAATTTTCATTTAAGCTGATTATTCCATTGTGTGCAAATTTTCTAATATCCTGCAAAAATTAAAATTTGGATAACGTTAACACACCAAAGAAATCAGAACCAATCGAGTGCTTAAAAAGCTTAAACAAAAAAATATTATTATCATAAAAAACCGATAGCAATTGACTGCAGTATAGATTGTCACAAATTCTTATCAGCAATTATAAAAGCTAAATTAACAAACCCTTAGTCAAAAGACCATTGCGTTATATCTAATATTAAAGTAAAACTCATAATTTAGCCAGAAACTTGCCTAATTCGAAGTGCTCACGCCATTTAATATACGAATACACATGTACTAGTGACGTATGGGGTGCGGTACACACAAGTTTAATTGAAAATAGTCACGCATAGTTGTTATATTACTATTTGAATATTGACTTAAATATTGTTTTGAAAGTTACCGCTCGATGTTACCTATTTTAACACCTTTTTCACTTTCATAACTTTTTACCTCAACCTAATGATTGAGGGACGAACTGAGTACTATGGTGCGTAAGTCCTTGCCACCTGCAGTTCTCTTTTTACACTTCTGTCTTGGGCCATCCAGATAGAGATTTTTAAAACTACTTCGCGTGTTCTCCGTAACTAAATCAACGACACAACTTACGTCTCATATTGTTGAGTATTTCTCACACACGGTTTCGGACGATTACGATGACTTTACGACTTTGTAGATTTAGTTATCAGGTCGAAGGCTTGCAGGGTGGCTCCTGTAGCCATTAGTTTCATAACTTATTACTATACTTTAATCATTATAATTCATTGATGATTGGTGATTTTAGATCATCATCAAAGGCTACATAAATTTACACTGGTGGCAATATTTATAAATCGATAAAATAAAATGTGTTATAGACATATGTAGAACGGGTATTATAGAACTTCGCCACGTAGATCTATCGTATATTCTAATTAATTTAATTTTATGGCTTTAAATTTTTATCATTGTTGGTAAAATTCTCTGTCGATTTTTTTTTATGTAATAGGTGACAAACAAGCATAGCATAGTTCATAATATGTACAAATAAGCGGTGAAGTGTTTCAACATACTTCATACTCGCTGACAAAGACAATGTAGATCCAATCTTGGATAAGCCGTCTTATTTAACGGAGATGAGGCACGGAAGCTTTCGATACTTTACACTGCAGTATAGAGGTACTTTTCATTTTATCTGTCACATATTGTTTTATTTGTTACACAGTCCCTGTGGCCGTAGCATGACACATGGGATCCCGTAGAAATGTCAAGAGTAGAACTGTCATCCCATACATTGTACTTTTGTGAATGTATGGGATGACAGTTGACTTGACAGCAAGACAAGTCTGTGCGTTGTGTGCAAAGAAATTTTACCTAACCATTGTGTGTGCTTGGCCGGCTGTAGCACATTTCGACAGACATAAGACTAGCAACTCCGTCCTACTGTCAAGAGTAATTGACGTTAATAAGAGCACAATGACATCGGGAGTAGCTACTATTTTTATGCAATGTACTAGTAGCAAGAGCAGCGTCTTGATCAATGTCAGATTAGTCTTGACAGTGGGACGGGAGCAGTTGCTACTCTTATGTCAATGTTTTATTATGCTGAAGGGGCTGGTATGAGTTCTTCGTGCACATTTATTTATTTATTAAAGGTTTGACTTTGTCCACGATTTCGCGAGATGTTAAGCGATGATGCGGCTGCTCTGATGGTAACAGACTGAACTTAGTTGGATAGATAAATCTTTCATGTAGGTACGTGCTTTGTCAAATTCTCATTGACAAAAACGTTTTCACGTTTTGTATTGTTTGACACTGTGCGCGTTCCTACATTAGCACGATGTGGACTTGGCCTTTACCGATTTTTTGTCTGAAATCCAAATACATAATAATGTAAATGCATAGAATACATAATGTAAACTAAATTAGATAAGATAGAATAATAACAAAAAATGTAAAAAATAATAATATTGTACTATAATAGACTTTGAAATTCTCAGAGGTTAGAATGAAATTAAAAAAAAAATATATGTATGTATATGTGGAAGTCCAAAAATAAAATTGAAATGGGATCCATGGGACCCTTGAAAACAAAAAAAAACATCATATCGGTTCCAGCGTCTTCGAGTAATCAGGAAACGTACACAAAAAATACTCCAACCAACTGTGAAAACCTTTCCTCCTATTATTAACTCGGTTGAAAACAGTCTACAATACTTACATAGTCTATTTTTAACCAACTTTATATATTATTATGTTTAATAGGTGCATATTATTTCTTACTTCAGTAACTGTTTTCCACTGCGTCTAGACCACCAATATCCAGTCCAATGAGCTCTCATCTTTATTCTATGACGAAGGCACCTTAGAATTATTTATCCTGAGGTTATCCCGGTACTTGATGAATGACTCTCATATCCTATTTAAATAAAGCTTTCTCGATATTGGGGCTGGGGCATTTTGATAGTTTTGTTAAGGTAATTTTGTGCTAAAATGGGATGATGGGGCAAAATGGAATTTATTATTGGTTTTTAAGATTAGTAATACCATGTCTTTTGAAATATATATTGGTGATACTTAGTAGTATATAGATTAAAATAAGTACTATAATAGGATTTTTTAATTAAATATTTATCTCCTTTTCCTGAATTTCAGGCCATCCTATTACTACTGTAAAAATCCATGAGTGTTCTAAATTTCAACCTAATCCGTTTAGCCATTTGGGCTGTGCGTTGATTGATAAGTCAGTCAATTGGTCATTATTTCCTATTATTTAGATTAATTATATGAATATAGTTTAACACTGAGAGTAAAGCAAGATTTATTTTTCCTTCATAAGAAATCAGTCCCAAAAAGGCCACAAAGCAACACTTCAATATCAATATGCCAATGTCCTCATGAAATAGGAACAAAGCTACACCTAGAGCCGTAAATCATAGACGAGGATAAAGTAGGGGGTGTTTGCCATTCTTTTTATTTCCACGGTTTTATGGTGCTACTTCCCGGGACGTAAGAAATGGCTTATTTATACAAGTATTCGGTACAAAGTTCTAATAAAATTATTGACAGAGGAAACTATAATACTATACTATAGTAAGATTATACTATAGTATAATCTATGGTTTCCATGCCTTTATGGTATAAAATAATCTTTTTAACAGCTACGCGGCAGTAACAGTCGTTTTCTCAAGACCATTACTGAAAAATGAGACTGTCCCTTTCAGTTGCACTGGGAAAATGTATTAATGGTTCGGCAAAATTATTTAAAAGTGTAGTATGTACGAGTATTTATGACTTAGTACGTTGTCGTAAGTATGTATGTCGAAGTTTTATCAATTTCTTGCAACGCTGTAGGTTGCGGGTTCGATTCCCGCGTGGGACAAGTGTTTGTGTGATCCACAGGTATTTGTTTCTGGTCTGGGTGGTTTCAATATCTATTATAAGTATGTATTTACAAAATAATTGTAATATAAGTATTGTATCCGTTATCCTAACCACCATAACACAAGCATTAAGTTGCTTAGCTTGGGGTTAGGTGGCGATGTGTGAAATGTCCTGTAGTATTATTTATTTATTACTTATTTATGATAAGTTATATGAAATTTGTAATATTTATTTTCAAGATTATTTTATTTTTCTTAAATATTATAATATTATGCTAGTGCTATATAAAATTATTACTCATTTAATATTATATTCGCTCTGTCAGATCCCTAGGTCTTTGTGTTATTCATATAAAGCTTTATTATTTCCAAGGCCAACAGTGTCTTCAAGCCTTTTGTTCAGCTGGTTCAGGTTAATAGTATGTGTTTCTAGATTGACTTTTTAATTTACATGAAACCTAAATATAACCTATCACCACTAGTTGTTATTAAAACCCCTTAATCTCAGCATGAGTGAACCTTTTTAGGCATCTTATGTAATTCGTCGTCGACTGCATCTACACTTTCCATCAGGTGGGATTTGGTCAAATATAGGCCTATTAGCTTATAGGCTGGATGCTAAGGCTCTGCCGATGCAGAAGTGCCTTCGAGTTGTTTTAATGGATTTATATCCACGGAGACTCCCACATAGTCCTTTTTTTTGACCCAGGAAAGATGCGTTACGCATCATCACCCCACGCCAGGGGGCGCGGGGCGGTATGTGGGACTCCCCCGCCGAAGATGGGCGCGGCGGGGATACCCATTAAAAACCTGGGGGTCCTGCGGGACGCCATAATGCCGGGGCAGCGGGTACGCCGAAGCACTCATCCGCGGTCCCGACGGCGTCCCACACAGTTCTCCGGTAACACCAACTGCACGCGCGTAACGCGTTTTTTCACGACGTTTACAAAAGAAAATCTCAACTTATGAACACTAAAGTACTGGCTATTGTTTGTAAAAGTAACTTCCGAATTTCTATTATTTTGTTATGAACATTATACGACCTCCACGACTCTATAACAGCCTATTTCTAGTTAATCGTCCGACAAGTTATACAGTAGTTAAGAAAACTATACAAACTTGAGTAATAAATGCTTATCTCCGAGAGTTATTTCTTTCGTAAGTGCTTCAAACAAAGTTAATTACAATAACTATATTTTGTTGGACTATTCAGTAAGTAGTGTAGAGTGGGTCTATAAAATTCTATTGGTATTGCCTTCACATTAGATTTGTTTTCCATTTCATCGACAATGCCGTTGTACTAAATGAATTCCACGTAGGCACGTACCTACTACCACTAGGGATGTCAAACTACTTTATTTTTAATGTTTTTTTTTAGATAAATAAAGTGTTATCTTACTCTTTATTAAACGCCATCATAAAAAAGCTATTTAAAGCACATAATAAAACTTAAAATTCCACATAAAGCAAAATGTTAGATTACAATTGGCGATCTTAACGATAATTTTCTCCAGACAACCAAGCAAGGCAAAAAGATTGCAACAAGAAAATAGTGCAATGATGTTTACTAAGATAATATATAAGAAGACACTACATAATGTTATTGATAATTATAGCCACTAAATACTATAAATTCGGTATATTCAACATTAATTTTAACAAGAAACCCAAAAACTGGATTGAACACGAAAGGCAGTTATGTTGTACTCACAAAAAAAAGCAAAGATACATCATAGACTATATTTTCCACAATAATAAATTGACGTGCCCTTAACAATTGAGTCTACATTTTATATCCAAGAAAATGTATAAAATGCTAGTGTGAATGAAATATTTTCATTACCATAAAAAACTGTGTTCAGTGAATCAAGCTGATTAAATATTCAATCGTTGAAGCCCTTGAATAACAAAATTCTTATTTTATAAAATGCGTAGGTGGCAACCCTAAAAGAAGTACTACTTAACGGTAATGATTATGGGGACCGTTCAGCCAAGAAAGCGAAAGTTGGTGAAGTTAATTGGATTGCTTTCATTGATTGTTTGTTATTGTAACGTGCTAACCCTAGGAATCAGTGGGGAAAGACAGTATTGGAGAAGCGGCGGGGAAGAAGTCACGATCTTCAACACTGAAGATCTGACTGAGGGGGTTGAACGCTAGGTTCAAGTATCACAATATTATGAGAATAAAAACACCCTTTATAGGACTAGCTTGCGGTATAGCCCGTGTTAAAATCTTGACTTAGTAGAGATCTACGACATAAAACCTGTGTTTCAACCTAACCCGTGTGAGAGCTGTGCGTTGAATAGATCAGTCAGTCAAGCAACCATTGTTTCCTGTTTTGAAGGTATTTACAATAGTTTTTCCCACGGCTTCATTTGCTTATTATCATGATAAATCTGTTAGGAATAATTTAGCATTCTAATGGTGTAAGATTTTTGAAAAAGTTGGATGTGTTTTGATGCTAGCGACTGCTTTTATGTTAATGAATTTTTCTGATATTATCAGCGCGTATGGATATTATGTGTATGATTGTTACCTTATAAAGTCTAAACACCTAAACAGAATGACTTGAAATTTGTTATCAAGATAGCTTAAACCCCAAAATAAAAACACATAGGTTTCAAAAGACAAAACCGATAGGCGTAGGTAACTAAAGCCTGGCTATATTTCAAACAACTCAAAAATAAGTTAAGTAAGACCTACGATCAAATCCAATGAAAAAGGTACAAAATGTGTACAAATACATGTCCTAAGGTTAAAGCTCACACCCACTGAATTTACCACAGTCTTGCGTCGGAAAATGCTGAAAATATAAAGTAGTTTGAATATAATGAAGTCAGCTCAGCTGTATTCACGTCCTTCGGTAAGAGAGTGGCAGTATTTGCGCTTGGAGCCTCATTTCGTGCGATTTTCTATAAGTTTGAAAATGCATGTGAAATTTTCTCTTATTAGGGAAAGTATAACAAAGATTTTTCACTGATATCAATAAATGAAAAATGCATTTTGATCGGTGTTTGTGGTGTAAAATTGTAAGAGAAAACTAGGTTAATGAGTGACTCTTGAATTCCATAAAAAAGCTATTATAAAACAAAAGACAGCAATCAAGTCCTTTACTAAAATTATGATATCCCAAAAGCCTTATTATACTTGGCTGATTTTGGTTCCTAAATTCAAAACCTAAATTCAGATTAAGTCAGTCAGAAATAATACTTGGTTCTGATTTTAGAATGCTAATTTGCTATATTATGTGATTACACTTGACTTCTGAATTCAAGTGTAACTAAGTGTAACTGTCACTAAGTGTAAATAGCCCTTCAGTCAAGAATTCACGCCTGTAGACCTCGACGCGACGTTACCCGGTTGATACCAAATTAGTATTAAAACAAAATCTGACGTCAAAACGGTTTATATTAGAGAGCTAAAATTAGACTAATATAATATATTCCACGATTTGTAAATAAAAGAAAGCCTCACTTGATTCTTTCTCTTGTTGGATATTCACAATCACGAACAGCGTAGGCTGAATACATAGATGGGTGAGCGAGAAAAATATACGCGTAGTTTTCATATAAACCTTAGTAGGGGCGCTAGCCATAAACAGTCATCAGTATCCTCCGGTATCCAGCCATTCTACGTCGGACAAATTCCTTTGATCTTGTTTAGGGTAAATCTTTTCGATTTATATGTTAATTTCACAAATTCGAATCTCCTGCGCCGCGCTCCACTGTTACCGGTTAATCCGACTTGTTTTCAAAGAAATATGATTTCATCTTTTTGAAGTCGACTGTAATTGATTTTGTTTTGTTTTGCAGCTGCGGGTTAGGATGATTAAATTAACGCGAAGACGGCTCTTGTTCTAGTTACCAACGGCCTAGGGTTGTGTAGGCAGCAATGCAATTAACAGATTCTCTTGTTACAAGGTTGCCTAAATTAACGAAAGTTTAACATTTGAACCAAAAACCGGGCTACATGATCCCTATTACGAAATTGAACATGTTGAGGTCAGGATTATCTAATGAACCCAGATTGAAGCTCGCTAAGTTGTCTTACCTAAATATTACGTTATACCCCTCGGTCCTAGAATATGTATGAAAAAGTGGCGCAGTGGTCGGACCATCCGCGGTTCTATGCCTAAGCTCCGGTCTAAGGTATGCAAACGAAGGTTCACAGGAAGCAAGTAGAATATCTTTGCGCAGCACAAATTTTATCGACGAGTCGTAATTTTGTTTGATCCCTCATCTATATTCAATGATCTGAGGATGGCAACGCTCCGTAAACGTATTCATTATATTTGTGTGTGCTCTCTCTCTGAAGGTATCGCACGAATACCTTTGACACAAATTCACTTCTAAAGGGAAAACGCGCTTTATCATTAACGTCTACCTACACGAACGTTTCCTGAATGAGATGCACAAGTAATTCCTCGTTCACGACCCACTCAAAAGATTAACGATTAAAGTCACACAGAATAACAATAAAGCTCTAACATAAAGATCTGTATATCAAGGAACGTGACGTTACGCAATTTTATGTTCGCAAAAAACCTCCACATCGTTCGCTGAATCGTTTTTGTGAAAACAACGGGAGCAATAAAGGGTCTTATTGTTATCCTTTGAATTTATACCCAGATATTATCGGTCTCATAAATTGCTACCACGTACAGTTTTCTCCCAATCGGATGCTTGAAAAAGTGACCGTGGGGTAACCCTAGTAGTTTATATACGAGCACCGATAAAACCTTATACACCCCTGGTTTCCGAGTCGAAAGCGCTGAAATATTTCTGAAAGTAATTAGCGAACCCGAGGCAGTCGCAAATAAAAACGCATCAATCCTCCATTAGGGGCGGCGCAACATCTGTTTTCTAATTGAGACATTAACCGTGGGATCGGGCGAATGGATCTCCTTTAATAACTGACATACATAAGTGATGGCGGGTAGAATGTAGAGCATTACAGGAGCGGCGCGGCGCCGACCATTGATAGCCATTGGCCGCAATCGTCGTCCGGGAAAACTCCGGGATAATTGACACGAATGTAGCGAAACGATGTCTGAAATACGATAGCCTGTTATGTACCGTGCGGTCTCCGGCACACCCCGCGGAGAAACGAACTTGTAACGTTCCAAATGTGTTGTCGAATAACTCCTCTCAAATCTTATGTGCGCTCGCTTTTTCTCGTAATTGAGGCATTTGTTCCCTTTACTGCAACCGTGTACATATTCACATATCATCTGAATGTTAAACTCTTATTTGAAAGTAAATGACTTCTTACATGGTCTGAAGAGTCTCGTGAAAATTGCATTACCGAGACGGTGTTATTTTTCATAAAAGCTTCACAGCAGATCTTATGAAGTGAAGTTTTAGAGTCAAACTGAAGTAATCGACTTATTTTTTAAAATTCTTAATAAAACTTGTTTACATTAGGAATTCATTTCTTTGCTCATGTCAACATCTCAAAACCCATAGGTATGATATAATACGTAGTTTTAAAATTCTATCAAAACCGGTTAGCGGATTAAACTGTTTGTTGGTAGTTTTTTCTGTCAGTCAATCTGTCTCTTTTCCTATGTGTATTAAGATAAACTTACTTGTTATTTTGCTGATGATTTTCATAAATTTTTGCGGAAAGTTTTTTTTTTGACGATCCAAATCTCGCCATATGGCTGGTTATTTTCATTCGTGTAGTTGATCTAATTTGAAAATTTCTGTCATGTCGACCTTTCAGAGTTATTAGAACTTCGTTATCTTACTAATATTATAAACGTGAAAGTTTGTAGGAATGTATCATGGATCTCTGAATGTATGTTTGTTACTCTTTCACGCCTAAATTGGTGGACCGATTAAGCTGAAATTTTGTATAGAGATATCTTAGACCCTGGAATGAAACATTGGTTATGGTACAACGAGCGCTGTTAGTAATGCATATTATAGTTAAGTTAGCTATAGTATTTTTAAAATTATTTACTTTACATTTTATAAGAAATAAAAGGATAAATCATTTAAAAACAAAGTGTGCGGAGTGAATGATTTATAGCTATCAAGGACAATTTTAATGGTCTTCCCATTTGTCTCCGCGCCGCTATTTTTCACGAGACTTGGCCCATATTTCTTTCTTGTTGTGATAGAATATGATTCACAGCTACGAGGTTTAATTTATATTTATTGGTGTTATCATAATGTTATTCAAATTAAATGGTTAATAAATAAATAATGTACATAACAAATGAATATAATCTATACCACACGATAAATATTATAATTCCTGATTTATGGTAATTCCGATAACTTAGAACGAACGAACGATTTTTACAGATTTTTTTTTCAATTAATTTTTTCCCATGTAGATAAAAATAAAAATGATGTCGAAAATAGTAAGCTATCTACTATCTTTACCATACTACTTTCGCATCTCCACCTCCTTACTTATTATGTATTGTAGGTTTCAATCGCTTTTTTTCAAAAGGTTCTTCGTGATACCCATCTATCAATAAATATTACTTTTTGGACTCGCAATTTCCTGCGTACCAATAAATATCTGCGTAATTTTTTGCACACGGAACTCTAGAGGTATTTTTCTATGAAACTAGGTATATAAAACGCGTGTCATTAGTAGTAACTAAACAATGTACTGAAAAGTAATTTAGCAAGCACAAACACAGTCTAAACACAGGAAGCGACGTAAAGTCTGGACACACCTAGCTAGCGTGCCCTTTGTTAGCTTTGATAAAGTGAACATTGGTTTCACAACCGCACACCTTTTTGCTACCAACTAGGAAGTGTATTGCAGATGTAAAGCTTACTACAAAAGATTAAGTAAATATTTGTTAGTTGGTTGTCTTGAAGATCGTTTTGAGCGATAAGGCCGCCCATTGTGGACCAATATGTTATAATATAGATTGTCATAGTAATTTAAAGTACATTTTGTTATATATGGTCACAATGAGGAGTAATTCTATTCCATTCTACACCTTAACTTTAACGGTATGTTGTCGTATAAAACTTGTTCAAACGGATTTGTAATTTTAAAAAACAAAGTTTTGTTTATCCAATACATCTCGTATGGCATGGCTCGTATGAAAATGCGGGAAGGAATGAAGCTATGATGGATGTTACTGTAGGTATAAATTAGAAGAGAAAATCGTGTTGTGCCGGCCCTACGTAGTGTGGTTTAAGAGATAGAATATAATGATGTCAGACATCTCGTATAGTACCAATGCATTCGGAATTCACTGAACACTAATTCACCACTAATTTAAATTAAAAAAAAAGTGGAATGAGCTTCCGCCCGCGGTATTTCCGATGAGCTTTAACATGGGACTCTTCAAAAGACAAGTGAGTAGAGTCTAGAAAGGTAGGCAACGTACCAGCGGTACCCCTGGTATTGTAGGTATCCATAGGCGACGGTAGCCACTCACCATCAGGTGGGCCGTCTGCATGTTTGTCAACTATTACATAAAAAAAAACAGATGTGTAATTGAATTTCATCTATTGAAGCGAAGATTTTTAAGCGTGTTCGTTTGGTAAAGCTTTTTGGTTGTCTCGAGTTGTAGTTTTCGGGGAATAGCGTTCATTGATATTTTATTAAATCGATCATTATAAAATAGTATAGAATTTTAGTCACTGCATTATAATGTTTCAATCGTTTTTGCCTCTCGCTCCAGTAGGAAAGAGATTTATCATACGGCAACATGCTG
The DNA here is from genome assembly GCA_947507615.1 of Hemithea aestivaria. Classification (NCBI taxonomy): domain Eukaryota; kingdom Metazoa; phylum Arthropoda; class Insecta; order Lepidoptera; family Geometridae; genus Hemithea; species Hemithea aestivaria. The sequence continues at coordinate 4,781,284 of OX382328.1, forward strand.
CGGTTGAGACGAAAAATATATGTAAGTCTTTTTGTATTTGGCAAGTGCCGGACCTTTGACAAACGCTTGAATAATGATCATCTACTGATTCCGAGGACAGCTGAGGCTGCAGTTCGTATGCTGACTGATTGCTACAGTCGTTTAGAAGGACTTTGCAGGAATTTTCTATGTGATCTGATAACTGTTACTAGCGTAGGAGTAGTCGGTTTTCAAGACGTGCTATATCAAATATGTTGCCAGTATAGCTCGCGCATAGTTTGCTATAAACATATATACTATTTTCTATTTAAACTATAGATATAGGAATTTGTCTATGTAGATATGTCAATGATTTAAACGTGCATAAACTTTGACAGGTTGGAAAACTAATCACATATCAATGGCAATCTATGGATATATTGTAAAACTAGCTTATTCTCTCTACTTTAATTGTGTTGAAAAAACCTTTCTGAAACCTATCTGTGTGCCAAATTTCAACTCAATCAGTTTGGCGGTCTGAGCAGTTTGAGCTGTGAGTTGATAGATCAGTCAGTCACTCTTTCCTTTGATATAATTACTAGCTTATTCTCGCGGCTTTGCCCGCGTGGCTAAATCCTTTCTAAGCGGAGGTCTATGTTATAAAACCTATCTGTATGTCAATTTTCAACTCAATCTGTCCAGTGCAGTGGTTTGGGCTGTACGCTGATAGATAAGTCAGTCAGTGAATTAGTCACACTTTCCTTTTATATATTAAGATTATCAGATACATATCAGATTTATCCTTGTGTGACATGAAATTTAAAATGTGACAAATAAATTGCCCAACATAAGCATAATGTAAGTAAAGAACTGAAGTTCTCCCACTTGTTACTTTAGAATTCAGAATAAACAATCATCCAACAGCACTAAAAATTCTAAGCTGCGGAACCGAAATTTGAAGGGAATAAAAGTTCCCGTTCATACTGTCCATGAAAAAGACATAACAGTGCGTTGAATTTATCGTAGTAGACGGGAGACCCAGATGGCTTTACTCATAAAATACAACGAGTGGTTCTGTTGGTAGCGCTATACTTAAAGATAATCACAATTTACGGAGGCCCCTTCCCGAAATTTGGGAAAATTCTTTTCCTTTAGTACGTGCGAGCAATTACAGTGGCTGTAATGATGTAGTGCCGTTTCTACAGTCTTCAACTTACGTTAATGGTGTGCCAAAGGATTTTTATTGGCACTTACGCTTGTTACTTCGGCTCCGGTTGCAATGAAACTGGAACTTTGAGTAGGCGGCCTTTGATCTTAGTTAATTGCTCAGTAATGTGGTCAAGTTATGTCTGAGGTAATAATGTTGCCGGAATGATTGCGTTGATGAGGGGAAGCTGACGCATAAGTCGCTTATAGGTAATAGCGTAAAGAATGGAAGAGAGCAACCAAAATAAATGTTGATCTGTTATTAGGTAACACTTATGTGTTATTTTATTAGGTAACTTATGTTACTGTGACTAAATGTAATAAATTATTTTTAGTGGCAAATGCCTTTATTGAGAAAAATAAACTAACAATACTACAGCTACTACAGCAGTAAAGAACACTTTTATTAACCACAGATCGGCCGCAAGTAATAAATAGATTTGGGTTAAAAGGATAAACAAAACTTATTTTGGGAAAAATACAGGACAAAACAAAAAACAAACTTCAGGAAATGCAAGCTATTCCACATAAACTACACCTGCTAAAGTTTGAGATATCGCGCGTACCGACAAGAAATACCTGCCATTTTTATGAATATGCATTTTTTATTATAATATGTTTTTTGTTCCATAATATAAACGAGGTTTACTCTTACAAACAAACATAATATTAAGCTGTAACTCTACACTTTCCCAATCATAAAGTTATGTTTTTATGTTAGCTGGCAGTCTTCCTAAAGAAAGAAAAAAACAGTTATTATGACACTAATAAACGTCAACCGCAAAACCTTGTAGCAGCCGACACACAGTTTGTCGATCATAAAAATGTTAATATCAAACATTGTTATATTATCGAAGGAAAACAAACTGGAACGCCGTCGTAGGGTCCGCTCGTAAAGTTAGGGACGGCCGACGTTCGCGACTGCTTCGTTCAATACCCTCTCAAGAAGTATTACTCGTATTATGAGGGGTCACAAAGTGAAGCGGGCGATATTGGCAGCTCTTACCGCGCCGTGTGAAGGTGAGGAAACTTCTCATAAAACCTAAGGAGGCAGGTGCATACCATTTCTAGGGTACCGAAATGTGAGCGTATTTCACGCTCGTCGCGTCGTTACGACGAACACGCCACGTAACAACAAAAAGGGTAAGTATAATAATAAAAATCTTACGGCGTCTGCTGAGGTGAATAAAGTAAAAATTCGTGTAGTTTGCGCGTGGGAACTTGCCGTAACAAACTACTGCTAGAATTTGCCATGTTTTAGCACCGAGTTTTTCTTTCTCACATATCGAATCAAAAAGAAAAGGCTTAAAATACGTGTCTACGTCATTTCAACTAAAATTGTTGGTATGTTAAAATGTATAACGTGTCATGCCCAAAATTACAATTCGTGCTTCCTAAAGATGAACGAATTTTGAAAATTTATTATTTTGAATAACTATCATTACTCTATTGGTTATTATTATAGACAAAACATTATTGCGCTTAGGAATGATATTAATAAGTGTGCACACTGCACACTACTGAAATGAAATCATTGGTAGGAACACTCACTATCACAAAATGCGACACAACATAATATAAAGCGTTTTTAAATTGCAACAACTTACAAAAAACTTTGTTAATTACAACCGAGATTATGACAAATGCTGTCAACGCAGGAGTTGATAAGCCAGCACGCTTGAAAAATGCCATGACACAAAATGCCATGAGACAGTATTATCGCGGATTATGAATCGCTGTAGATAAGGCATTCAACGCGCCCCTCATTAAAAAGAGAAAAAGCCAGAAAAATAATGCAAAACATAGTGAAAGCCGTTCTCATTTGTCAACCTCATACCGAGGCATGCAGTCCCTATATTTCTACACCATAGAGTAGGAAATTTCAGAAAGTAATGTTTTAAGTAATCTTCTTAAATATATAAAAGAAAAGAGTGACTGACTGATCTATCAACGCACAATTCAAACTGGACTTGCTTGAAACTTGAAATAAAAATAGGTTTTATGATGTAGACCACTGCTAAGAAAGGATTTTGCTACGCGGGCAAAGCCGCGAGCACAAGCTAGTGTTATAATAAATAGGTTATATTTTACTTATTAAAAGAACACTCATATAATATCATTTATATTTAAGTCTAGACAAATAGGCGATGAACCTCGGAATTAGAATTTTGCAAGGTAAAGTTTTTGTATATAGTAGTACCTTAGTTGTCTTAAAAGTGAAATGAAGTATTATGTAAAACGTTAAAAATAACAACTTTTCACAATTATCTTGGGATCTAACTTTATTTCAATGATATTGCTATATTTATACGTATGCGAACGAACAAACAATTATATTTGAAACATTTTTAAATAGTCACCATTTGCCGATAATAGAGAGTTATATTTGAATGATTTGAACATAACTTTGAATTGGAATAAGTAGTCATAATTACCATTCATACAGGTGCAAAAAATTTACTAGGCCTTCGTAAACGTTAATTTGTTCTAAAAATTTTTATATTCTTACCCCAGAGCTCTTTTTATAACCAAATAAAAAGGATATCTGATATACCCTACTGTTTATATAAATATTTTTAACTGTGACTTTGGGACTTGAGACAAATGACCGAGCTCCATTCATGTTTTATTCTGTGTAAGAATTCAAAATTAAGAAATATAATTATTACTAGCTGACCCGCGCGCACTTCGTAGCGCGTGACAGTAAATTATTCATATATTAATGAATTTGATACAGACCATTTAATTCGATTTCCAATTCCACGGAAAAGAGGGATTCAATTCACGGGTTTTCTGCGACTTAATGGGCGTAGAATTAGTAAAGGCTGGCAAACCTTGCCAATATGTAACTACGATCGAATCACCTACTATTCAAAATGTCTATTGGACGTTTCGCCTACGTTCATAATAACTATTGGTTGAAATCAATATTGGACGATTCGCCTACGGTTAACTCAGCTACGGTCGATTGAGCTATGGTTGATTAAACTATTGGACGATTTGCCTATTTTTGACCGAACTAACGGACCGTTCACGTATTTTTAGACCACGTTTCCGGCTGCTAGTCAGGTATGACAGCTAAAAAATACTTGTTTATAGTACAGAATTCAGAAACGTGTTGTTTTTATTATGCCACTTTGCCATGATGAGGTAGATGAAAGAAGATGCCAAAATGCCTGAAGATGCCATGACACAGGATAAATAATTCAGTAATAAGAAAAATATCTGGCGCTTCGCCGGCCGCTGCCGCGGCACGCTCGCTTCGCTCGCTCGGCTCGCGCATTGTGGTCACTGTTCAAACCTAACCTAACCAACAGATTTCGGTTTGCCCTGAATACTGTACTAAAAACACGCGTAGCAAAGAATTTATAAACCGTAGGTGAGTCGTCCATAGTTGAATTAACCAATATATCAAATGAACATTGGCCGAATCGCCCATTAGTTCACATGCCCATAGTTTAATCAACCGCAGGCGAGTTGCACTGTAAGCGAGTCGTCCAATATGTGAAATGAACTTATGCGAATCGATCGTAGTTATATCGACCGTAGTTGAAACGACCGTAGGTATTATGAAACGTAACCCGTCCATGCGGGCAAAGCCATGAGAATAAGCTAGTGACTGATGTATCTGTATAACGTACAGCCTCAACCGCTAGATGGATTGGGTTGAAATTTGGAACATAGAAAGGTTTCATGACGTAGACCACTGCTAAGAAAGGATTTTGCCGTGCGGGCAAAGCCGCGAGCATAAGCTAGTAAATAATATTATGAAACATTTTTTGTGAATAATACTTAGATTTCAGAGACGTCCTGGGATAAGTCCCAGAACTATCGTTATACCTATACCACAGTACAAATTAGAACGGCAATAAATTACCACTTACACATATAGTACATCAAGATTAAATACAGTAAACAAAAATATATCAAATTATCATTTAAATCAGAAAAACTAATAAAAATACGGAATAATAACAGCTTGATGCCGTACAGTTACTCTTGACTTTTTTCCGCGTCATTTAATGGTGATCTCTTTACCGTGGGTAGACTTCCTCTGCAGGAGATCGGCTAGTACCCCAACAGTGTCAGTTATTCTGCCGCCTGAACAGTGATGTGCAGACATTACTGTGCTTCGGTAGGAGGGCACTGTGGCTAGTGAAATTACTGGGCTGAAGAATCTTAACATTTTATGACTCAGCAGTGCACCCAGAATTTAACCTTCGTTAAATCCCAGCGTTATCTCTTACCATCAGGAGAGCATCTTGCTCATCTTCTTACATCGTTGTATAAAAAAAACTAAAATGAAATTTTCTGAAATGAAACTATCATATACCTACGTACTCAAACTATTTATTATAATATATCTATCAAATTTCACCTTTCAGCTCCATCATCAGACTTCAGATCACTTCCATGTCATAAAATTATTGCATTGTCATCCGATTCCCGGTATGCAAAATTTCTGCTCAATCGGGAACTGTGACTGATAGGTAGAGTGCTTTTCACAAAAGGAGTTCTTTTTGCGGGGCGCCACTATCGCAAATTTTAAAAGTTAGCATATTAAATAACTTTAGAATCTTCGATGTATCCTTCTGCAATCTTGTTACACTTCTAGCCACCATGGCGTTTAAGAACTGTAATATCAGCGCCTGAGTCAGCTAAGAGTGTTGCTGACGTCCGCCTCAGGCAATGCCCAGTGTAAAGATGGGAGTCCGGAAGCTGAAGAAATTTAGCAATCGTTTTTGGCATATCACCGATTTTATTGATGCCTATGGGCTGTTTTTTACTTTTTCCATTATCATAATGTAAGAAAAATCTTGAAGTTTTTGTATTAGCGGGTCGTAATGCCGTATACTTGTCCACCACATTCACATATTCTTCACTAATGACGAATGATCTGTCGATTTTAGTCTTTGTATTCAATAATTTTACTAATATTAATTTGTCCGAATGCTTTTCAACGTCGTTTACCTTAAGATTCAACAATTCATTTGAGCGGCACGCACCATTTATGCCAATAATTAATACAACCTGTAAAAAATAACAATAATTTAGTTTACTTATTTTTAGATAGGTACAGTTAGATAGGTTTTCTTTGAAATAAATTAGCTTTTATTAAATTAGCTTAGATTTGGTTTGGGGGGGGGGGGGGGGGGGGCAAGGTGCAGACGGGCAAAAATAGTAGTTTAAACATCCATTACAATAAGTGCGCGAGCAGCTAGCTGCGAGCGCCGAAAAAAAAAATTTTTTTTTCAGAAATATGTGCGAAATTCGTAACTCTACAATGCTTCTGGGGGTACCTTGGCCCCCTGCCCCCCCCCCCCCCCCCTAAAGCTTAAACATCCTTTATAATATGTGCGCGAGCAGCTTGCTTAATGACTCGGGGGGGGGGGCGGCTTGGCCCCTTGCCCCCCCTCCCTAAATCCGCCTATGATTATCTATAACACAGATAAAAGGTTCTATAATAATCATTGCAAAATTTTACTAACATTATAAACGTGACAGTTTGTGTCTGGATGTATGCCTAAATGCAGGTGGTTCACTACTGCGTGCCCGCCTATGCGACAGCAATAGTTTCTCCTAATGTTGTTCACTACGGCTTTTACAGCCCAAAACTGCACATCCTACCATTTCACTACCACTATGAGTACACATAAACCATTAATTATTCCCTGAAAGCACTTAAAATCTTAAAAAATAAAAGATAATGATGGTATATTTGTCACAAAGAAATCATTTGAACCATAGTTTGAACTTGTGACAAACAAATAAACCAGCCACGCTGAAAGGGACGGAAGAAAAATAGGTTCTCCTTTTTCTTTACATAGAATTTTCCCTATTGCCGTCACGCTCACACATAATATGGGTACTTCTAGTTGTATTAGTTCTTAGCCTAAATGGGTGTGAACAGATTTTATGTCTGTGTGTCTCCGGATAACCAGTGATTTTTACAAAAGATCCCCCTAGATGGAGCGCCACAATCGCGTGATTTTAAGTTAAAATATCTACAGATTTTTAACAATTCATAATTTCTCATATTTAATTTCTCAATTAAATAGGTACATAATATTTAATTAATCTAACAAATAAAAAATATATAATAAATGAAGTATTCACAGTAATTATAAATCTATTATTTAGTTCCGCTAGGTTACGCGGGACTTCTTTTCTAAAACTGTTTGCAGAATAAACGATATTTCTTTTTCTTAGGACATTAGTTCCATTATTTTCCGTGGCGCTAGCTTGTATGAAAAATAATTTACTTTTACAATGAACTGTAAATGAATTTTTCTATTTATCTTCAGATGATTTTACATGTTTTAGAAATTAAAAATAAGCAGCAAAAAGATATTTATTACTGATATTTACACGATCATGCGCACATTAGATTATTTTCCGCTGGCGCTGATTCATTTGAGAAATAAGTTACATTTACTAATTTAAATGAATTCTAATTTGTTTGGCTACTATATAGCATCAAAGTACTCGTCAAGACGAATCAAATGAGCCCAAACTCGATGGGGTTTTTTCTTTTAATCACGGAGTTCCTATGGCCACCTTCCAGCTCCGTTTCGGACCCTGGTTACTATATAGTATCAAAGTACTCGTCAAGACGAATCAAATGAGCCCAAACTCGATGAGGTTTTGTCTTTTGATTACGCGGTTCCTATGACTACCTTTCTTGTTTATTAGCATTTTATATGCGAATCTTTAGATTGATATAACTCTTTTATTTATGAACCGATTTGACTAAAACCAAGACTAAGGTTCAAGTAGAGAAAACTGCAACGTTTTAGTGAAAATTTTATTCAAATCGGTGGTGTTGTTTAACCACACCAGTGACACAAACTATTTACAAATTTAGCCCAAATTAAACTAAAGGTCAACCACAAGTTTACAGCCATACCGATAGATGGCGTCTGTAGCGTTTTTGGCACTATTTTTTTTTGAATTGAATTTACTTTATATTCTATTACTTTTATTTCGAATTTTTGATGTAAATTAGGGGCGATGTGTCTGATATAAATGATTATTATTTATTTTATTATTTTATTTTACGTTTCCCTAGGAAAAATTGACAAAATGTTTTACGAATTAGATCGCGCAAGCGACTTTTTCGCGTCGTTTTGTTCATATGCGTATTTTCACAGTTCACCTTAGTAAAGGATCACAATGAATGGGGAGAAATTTCCATTCTTATTATATGTATGGATATTTAAGACATATTTTCAGAATCTAAGCTGACTACGATATTATGATCAATAATAAAGACCGCTAAAGGTGGATGTAAAGAACGCCTTTAATTCGGTGGACAGAGGGGCCCTGTTGACGCAAGTGAAAGATAAAGTCCCGGATATCTACAATTTTCTTTGGCAATGTTATGGGAATCCTTCGAAATTAGTTTACAAAAATAATCTTATTTTGTCTTCTGTTGGTTGTCAACAGGGTGATCCACTCGGACCGGCCATTTTCAGCCTGGCCATCCATCCGATTATTCAGCGTCTAAAGTCCAAACTTAATGTTTGGTACTTAGATGACGGAACTTTAGGAGGTGATGCGGGAACTGTACTTGACGATTTAAAAACTCTTATAGACGAATTTCGTCTCATTGGCCTAGAACTAAATTTATCAAAATGTGATTTTTTTTATTTCAGATACATGTTTGGACAAAGATTTGGTACTTGATCAATTCCTTCCTTTGGCACCCAGCTTAAAAATTGTAGATAAGTGCTCACTTCGCCTCCTTGGTTCGCCGATCCTAGACGAATCCTTCCCACCTTTTGTTGAGGAAAAAATTCAAAATTTTATGATGGCCTCGGACAGATTGATCAAAATTAATGCCCACATGGCATTTACTATTATCAGGTATTGTTTGTTTGTACCAAAATTTACATACGTTTTACGATGTTGTCCATTGTGGAAACACAATGAGCTTCTCGTAAGCTTAGACAACGTCATAAAAAATACCCTGATGTCGGTCCTGAATTTGAGCTTGGATGACAGGGCTTGGTCTCAAGCCTGCTTACCTATCAGGTTTGGGGGCCTGGGGGTCCGTAAAATTTCTAGTGTCGCTCTCCCGGCTTTTTTGTCCTCAGTGCATAGTTCGGACAATCTCATTCAAAAAATACTCGCTCCCTCGCGAGACCCCGCATTATCATCTTTGGCTATAGCTAATTCAGCTGAGGCAAAAAATGCTTGGGTGGCAGCTTGCCCCGATACAGATTTACCTAAAGTACCATCTTCACAGAGACTGTGGGATGGGCCTCTCTGCGAGTTGGCACGGAATAGTCTAATACAAACGTGTCCCAACTCGTCAGACCGTGCCCGACTTCTAGCAGTCTCTGTTAGGGAATCTGGTTTTTGGTTGCAAGCCATCCCTTCCATTAATACTGGTAATCTTTTAGATTCATCTGCTTTTCGTGTAGCTGTTAGTTTGCGCCTGGGTGCAGCTTGTTATGTAGGTCACCGCTGTCAGTGTGGTACTGCAGTCGACGAACTCGGTCACCATGGTCTCTCATGTTCTCGGAGCGCTGGCCGAATCTCCCGCCACTCCAGTCTCAACGACATCATTCGCCGGGCTTTTACCAGCGCCAATGTAGCAGCCATTCTCGAACCGAATGGTCTGATGCGTGACGATGGTAAAAGACCTGACGGTATGACTTTGATTCCCTGGAAGTTAGGTCGGCCGTTAGTGTGGGACGCGTCTTGCGTTGATACACTGGCGCCCTTACATCTTCCAGAGACTCAAATTGCGGCTGGTGCGGCGGCAGTTTCTGCTGAGCGGCTCAAGCGGCGTAAATATGCTAACCTCGATAGCGGTTACATTTTTGAGCCGTTTGGGGTAGAGACTTTGGGTCCTTGGGGTCCGGGAGCTCACCGCATTTTCCAAAATTTATCTGAGCGCTTGGTCGAGGCGACGTGTGACCGAAATGCTGGGGTATATTTGGCCCAACGTATAAGTATTGCCATTCAACGTGGCAATGCTGCCAGCATTCTGGGCACTCTGCCAACTGACAGTGGTTTGGAGCACTTGGATTTTCTGTAGATCGGCTTGTGGCCGATCTGTGGTTAATAAAAGTGTTCTTTACTGCTGTAGTTGCTGCAGTATTGTTAGTTTGTTTTTCTCAATAAAGGCATTTGCCACGAAAAAAAAAAAAAAAAAAAAGACCGCTTCGGCAATGAAAAATGAATGTGAATGAATGAAAAAGCTAAATATATTAAATTTAATCAATAAAAACCAAACAATCAAGGATCAAAAAAATGATGAGGTATTTTTTTTTCAAATCAGATTATATTTATGGCTCTGTAAACTAATTTTGTGTCACTTTTTTGTGTTAGAGATGGATACTTAAGTAAACGGCCTAGCTGGTGATGGGCGTTTACCACAGCTTCTACAAGTAGTCCAGTAAAAGAAGAAATGTGGATCGAAAAGTCGAAAGCAGAAAAACTAACTTAGTAACTTTGTTTGGACTAGTTAGGAGATAAACATACTAAAAGTCCCCACCCCTCCGAGGTGAGCCCGAGGGGGGGGAGGCCGAAGAAGGTCCTATTTTTTAGGTTTTTTGCTTATATGTCAAAAACTGTGCGTTATACGATATTTTGTTGTACTACTTTATTAAACCTCATAAAATTTTCTACAACTTCGGTCTTGAAACTTTTTATCTATCTCCAATCGTTGTCCAGCTATGAGCTTCCAAACATGGTCTATTTTGAAGACGCTTAAATTAGTTTTCCATACAAAGTCGGTAAAAAAATCTTACAAATAAAATTTGACCAACTTCTGGTTGTCGTATCATAATGAAACTTTGCAAATGTCTAGAAATCTGATGACAGTTTGATAATCTGGTACCACTGAGCTGATCTGATGATGGAGCTAGGAGGTGTCTACCGAAACTCTTCAATGGCTATTAGTAAAACCGGCGACTTTAGGCTCATTACATTCGGATTGATGAGACGTAGGCATCTCCTGGTCCCTTATCAGACCCTCGACAGCAAGTGTTATGAAAAAGTCTCATCGATTCGAATGTAATGTGCCCAAACTCGACGGGTTTACTAATAGCCATTGAAGAGTTTTATAAGACACCTCCTGGCTCCATCATCAGATCAGCTCAGTGGTACCAGATTATCAAACTGTCATCAGATTTCTAGACATTTGGAAAGTTTAATTATGATACGACAACCAGAAGTTGGTCAAATTTTATTTGTAAGATTTTTATACCGACTTTGTATGGAAAACTAATTTAAGCGTCTTCAAAATAGACCATGTTTGGAAGCTCATAGCTGGACAAAGATTGGAGATAGATAAAAAGTGTCAAGCCCCAAGTTGTAGAAAATTTTATGAGGTTTAATAATGTAGTACAACAAAATATCGTACAATGCACAGTTTTTGACATATATGCAAAAAACCTAAAAATGGGACCTTCTTCGGCCTCCCCCCCTCGGGCTCACCTCGGAGGGGTGGGGACTTTTAGTATGTTTATCTCCTAACTAGTCCAAACAAAGTTACTAAGTTAGTTTTTCTGCTTTCGACTTTTCGATCCACATACCCTTTTTGGGCACTCATTGACTGGGCTAAAGTATTACTTCAATAGGATAATAGGCATTAATATAATTTTAGGTTTTATAAGTACGCAAATGTTTGACCAAATCTTTGTAAAGCCTTGACACCATTCCAAAATTCCACGATTTATATCCACGTGAATTATGATTCTTTATGTCAAAGTGCGGCGCGCACGCGAAGTGCCAGTCCCATAATTCAGTATCATAATTGGCCAGCACGTTAATTTGTGGCAACACTGTTAATTCCATCATGTACATTATCAAAATTATAGTCCATCACGATAGCAGCCAACAGAAACGAAAGAATAATTATTTTAATCACTTCATAAAATGAAATAAAATCTGATGTGAACATTGAATTTTAAAAAAATCCGTCTTCAAGCTTACAATAAGCGAGGGCGACGTCTTTTAAATTCGTAACTTGAAAAGTGGTCAATCGATTTGGATAAAATTTTAACGGGTTTTTCTGTAAAAAAAATTAAGCCTAAATCTTATAAACCCTAAAAAACCGCGCAAAGCTACGATTTCGTACTAAGAACGGTCACGCAACTGGGTTTTTTTAAAAGATTTTTTGCTAAACAAGTTGTATTTTTTTTAAACATCAAATATACACCCATGTTTCTATTTAGAATAGGCTAGTTCATTCTTTCTTTCAATCTAGATCATAACAATTTTTGTTGCAAAATGAGCAACAAATATTATTTAACTTTGTTTACGTATTTCCATTAACGTAACTCAAAAGCTCTTTAAATAAAAACTTACCAAGAAATTAAAGTTCGCGTATAACGTAATATTGTTCATTGAAAATTCTTTTACAAAATTTTAACACAAGGAAAACAAAAAGGAATTGAGTGACGCTTTTAAAAGTGCTGGGGTTGATTTTAGAAAGGCTTTGTTTCTGTTAGCGAGCGTTCCCTCGTTGATTTAAGTATATAATAAATAGACTTGTCGACTGCCCACATCTCGCTTGCCGATAACTTAGACCATATTTTTGTTATAAAAATGTTAGATAATGTAGCAGCGTAATAGACTGCCTCCAACAGTATTCAGAATTTCCTACCTAGGCGATGAATATAATTTTTATTGTTAAAAGTTGAGAAAGTTATTTTTACGAAAGTAAAATGCAACAATTTGGTAACGCAATATGGAAGGAAAGAAAGAAAATAATATATATTAAAATGTGCCAAAAACAAACTAAAACTAAAAACATCATAAACTTAACTACTATATTATAGTTTGACATAAAAGGGTATCAGCTCAGCATAATGTAGGATAGGTTTACCTTCACTGATCTTCCGCTGGTATCTTAGTGCAGTGATGTGAATATAGCAAATTCGTAATAAATTTTACAAAATTGTAGGTAAGCAGGGTGAAGGGATTTTCATTAACCAAAAGGCTAGCCGTATCAAATCATGGTCGCGCACTTGGATTGGCTGATCCTAAATGACGTGATTTCTAGATGTGAGCAGATAGATGTTTTTTTATACAACGAAGTAAGAAGACGAGCAAGGCGCGCTCCTAATGGTAAGAGATAACGCTGTCCATTATAAGTTCAGTGCTACCCATGATTTTACACAGGTAAAATTCTGGGTGGACTGCGCCAACGCTTCGCTCTTTTTATGTGCGATATGAATAGATTAAAATGAAAAACTAACTTCTAGATAAATAACTATTTATTAATACCACACAGAAAAGAAAATCTTACAATATAAATAACACACTTATAAATAACACACTTATAAATAACACTAAAGGTGTACCAATTGGAGGTGTAATCGGTCAGTGTTTTTCTTTACTATGTAACTAATATTAGTTGTGCCTAGTGGTTTTACATGCTGAAAGCTTATGATTTATTTCATGGTCTAAGAGCAGGTCAGCGTTATAATAATTATTGGCAATAATTATTATATTATGAATTGGGTTTATATAGTTGTCTGGAAGAGATCGCTATTAGCGATAAGGCTGCCAATTGTTACACTTAGATTATTTATCAAACTTTGTCATAGTTTTAAGCTTTTTTTGAGGTGTTACAATAAAGCGTTTCAAATTCATTCATATACTCCAACAAAACAGGTTGCCATATTTAGTGTAAGTCACAGTCAAAACACGTACACGGGTACACGGGTTCTAGAGTGGAGACCGCGTCTCGGCAAACGTAGTGTAGGGCGTCCTTGGGCGAGATGGGGTGACGATATCCGGAAGGTCGCGGGGAGCGGGTGGAGGAGGAAGACGGGGGAACGAGTTGAGTGGCGTGCCATGGGGGAGGCCTATGTCCAGCAGTGGACGAGCGTGGGCTGATGATGATGATGATGATGATGACAGCCAAAACACAATTGTTATATAGGTGCAAAATCTTATGTTGGTAACTTATGTATTGCAGTTTCTCTTTACCAAGATTACTCTACATGTAGAGAGATTATTACAAGGATTCACAACGTGACATCCAATTATTTTTTCAGTGAATTAGTGCTTAATACTCAAATGTGTGAATTGCACAAACAATATGACATAGGTAACGCAAAATGAGATGATCTTGAAGGGCAGTTTCCCATCAACCTGGACAGCTCGGAGCAACTTGAAACTGAAGGGACGGCGTTTTATGTAGATTAAACCAGTCTCCAGCTCTTGACGTAGAGAAGTGTCTGTAAGAAATAAAATTAAGAGAAATAATAAAGCCTAGCAGTCTAGACTCTTGTACAATGCATGGCTATATTAAGCGATTTTTAAAACTATCGTGAGTGTTCTCCTTAACTAAAAACAAAAACGGCAAAACTCACGTCTAATATTGTCGAGAATATCTCGACCACGGTTTCGGACAATTACGATGTCCTTCATCAGGAGATCACGCCTGCAGTAACCGGCGCTCACTGGCGAGCGCTCGAACCGTGGTCGAGATATTCTCGACAATATTAGACGTGAGTTTTGCCGTTTTTGTTTTTTTTGGCTATATTAAGGTCAATAATAAGAGCCGACAACACAAACAAAGCAGTTAGAATAGCATAGAATTATTCTTTATTTCATGCCAAATAATTACAAAGAAACTGACTGTGTTAGATATATTATATTAAATGCTACAATTAGCGGTCTTATCGCACTAGGCAACTATGCATTACGGTATACTTTACGGTATATTTTTACGACATAGGTGGCAAATGAGCAAACGGATTGTTAGCACGTTCCCGACCCTTCGAGACTATTCACTTGTGAAGAACCTACTTCAGAACATTTCTTGTAATAAAGTAGATAGTAAACAATGACACAGCAGATAATATATCTGCCCATACATAGTGGTTAAGTAAGTATCAGGTATGTACATGTAATTAATTTATGAATATAATTGATTAAATTGTTTTATAGCTTAGTAAGTTACCTGAACATTGTTGATAGTTGTTGATAAGAATACAACGAATTCTATCGACTTCACATTGTGTTAGTTCAGCATAGATACATGGTAGGTATTCTATGAAAACCCGTCTGACGATTTCCAGAATATCAATAAAAATGTTGTTATACGAGGCGTAGCCCTGAAAGGTTTAATAGGTATAATATAACAAACATAAGGTTAAACAAAAGGTTTATAGGTGTAGTACAAACCTATATTTATTACGAGTAGGTATATAGGTATTTTGTATTTTTAAACTATATTGTGTACAACATATTGGCCTGGTATGGACATATCATGAGGAGGAATAAAAATCATGTGACCAAAAAGTCCATGAATATGGTAATAGGTGGAAATTCGAAAAGGGGGCGTCCGGAAAAACTTTGGATGAACTATGTGAAAGAGGAATATGCGAGATAGGGAAGTGAATGAAGTTACGACGGATGATAGAGTAGAATGGACGAGAAAGACGTGTTGTGTCGACCCTACATATAATGTGGGATAAGGGCAGGAAGGTGTTGTAGTTATCCCCACTATGTTTAGAGTATATTCCATTATTGAATATTAGATCTTATTATAGCAATGAATATATTAAAATAATTATATACCTACCGTTTTAAAATAGGCGTCAGTCATATCATACAATGTCATAATAGTCCTTGGAATATTAATAGAAAACTGGACCAACAACTGAAAATAAAATTTTATTTAATTTGGAAATTATACATTTACGACTTTTTTTGATATCAATCGACAATGTTACACCGTTTTATTAAATTTGTTAACAGAACACACATATTATTACTATGTACATACAAATTCTATACTACAGTTCTAAAAATGAATTGAAGCTTTATAGAACGTCTATTAAATATTTTAATACCAATATTTTAAACACATTAAATTGATAATCTTAATTTTATAACCCATTTGTTACATAAAATTACGTACCACCGCTTGCAATATTTGATTAATGCTGTCAAAATTATCCATCAGGTGATCGTAGCTAAGCAAAGATTTCCTTACATTTTTCAAAATTTTAGCAACTTCTGTTTTCTTCATTATATTTACAGGTACAGAGATACTCTCCATAAATTGTCTGAGGCGCTTCATTCGGTCATAGGTCAAACAAAACAAGTTCAAATATGTTATAAAGTTAACAATCAAAGAAAACGTCACTACTACCATCGTGTGTAAAAACATTTTTTCCGATATCAATGTATCATTGTAAATAGTGTACATTCTTACACAGACAAGGGCAAAAAATGCAATAATTACATCATAAGTAATAAATCGGACGTTTTTAAGCCCAAGAAGCAAATCGTTCGTTTTCTGTCTACGGTAAAAGATAAATATGCATTTTTCCATGCCGGTCAAGCAAATTAAAACTAAAATATCATATTTTAGCAAATGTGGTAACATGAAGATGCGATCGTCTTCTTGGCCGAACTTAATATACGCAAAATTGACAATAATAATGATGAAGATACAAAAAATACGCAAAAATATTGAAGATATATAATCAGATGTAATCTGAGAGTAAAATCCGAATAAAATTTTAATACTGTAAAAGAATTTAACACACGAAAAATGGTGAAATAGTTTTTTCAATCGATTCATTTTATTTTATTTTATTTTTAAAGTAACAGGAGCCGACAGTCTTCAATGCAAGAAACACCCGAGCACTAATGAATGTTAAAATAGTGTTATACAAATAAATTTCATTACATAGATACACTCTTTTAAAAGATAGATATGAATAGATACTGATGATCCTATTAATATTAATTAATACGAAAATAACATGCATGTGTGTATGTCGTGTCTGTTTGTTAATTCTTGACGTTCAAATCGTTAAGCAGATTGAGCTAAAATTTGGTACAATATTATGTTAGACCCTGAATATTTAAAACTGAGACTACGTTTTAGCGTGTAAAATCGCTGGACACAGCTAATACCAGAATAAAAAGGTTAATAAATATAAAAGTGTTCAAATATGGCATTGAAAGTTTAATATAATCAAATCAATAGTTGCCGTGGATGGTTATTTAAAGATAATGTTATTTCTAAAGAGTTTAGTTAGTTTAGAGTTAATAATACCTCTAATACTAAGCTTCTCGTAAGCTTAGACAATGTCATAAAAAATACCCTGATGTCGGTCCTGAATTTGAGCTTGGAATACAGGGCTTGGTCTCAAGCCTCCTTACCTATCAGGTTTGGAGGCCTAGGGGTCCGCAAAATTTCGAGTGTCGCTCTCCCGGCTTTTTTGTCCCCAGTGCATAGTTCGGACAATCTCATTCAAAAAATTCTCGCTCCCTCACGAGACTCCGCATCACCGTTGGCTATAGCTAATTTGGCTGAGGCAAAAAATGCTTGGGTGGCAGCTTGCCCCAATACCGATTTACCTATCGTACCATCTTCACAGAGACTGTGGGATGGGCCTCTCTGCGAGTTGGAATGGAATTGTCTAATACAAACGTGTCCCAACTCGTCACATCGTGCCCGACTTCTAGCAGTCTCTGTTAGGAAATCTGGTTTTTGGTTGCAAGCCATTCCTTCTTTTAATACTGGTAATCTTTTAGATTCATCTGCTTTTAGAGTAGCTGTTGGTTTGCGTCTGGGAACAGCATGTTATGTAGGTCACCACTGTCAGAATGGTACTGCAGTCGACGAACTCGGTCACTATGGTCTCTCATGTTCTCGGAGCGCTGGGAGAATCTCCCGCCACTCCAGTCTCAATGATATTATTTGCCGGGCTTTTACCAGCGCCAATGTAGCAGCCGTTCTCGAACCGAATGGTCTGATGCGTGACGATGGTAAAAGACCTGACGGTATGACTCTGATTCCCTGGAAGTTAGGTCAGCCGTTGGTGTGGGTTGCGTTGATACACTAGCGCCCTCAGATCTTCCAGAGACTCAAATTGCGGCTGGTGCGGCGGCAGTTTCTGCTGAGCGGCTCAAGCGGCGTAAATATGCTAACCTCGATAGCGGTTACATTTTTGAGCCATTTAGGGTAGAGACATTGGGTCCTTGGGGTCCGGGAGCTCACCGCAATTTCCAAAACTTATCTGAGCGCTTGGTCGAGGCGACATGTGACCAAAATGCTGGGGTATATTTGGCCCAACGTATAAGTATTGCCATTCAACGTGGCAATGCTGCCAGCATTCTGGGCACTCTGCCATCTGACAGTGGTTTGGAGCACTTGGATTTTCTGTAGATTGGCTTGTGGCCGATCTGTGGTTAGTAAAAGTGTTCTCAACTGCTGTAGTAGCTGTGGTATTGTTAGTTTGTTTTATCTAATACTTAATAACTTAAATTTTATCATCCACTCTATGGATCAAAGACTTTGTAACGGCTTCTAGTAAACAAACTATGCTTAACTAAAGACCTTCATAAGACTTACATAGGACCGAACGGTGTGGCGTGGTTATTAAAAAGATAGACATTTAAACTACGGAAGCTTAAACCCGGCAATCCACTTGGCGAATGTTCCTACGAATTATCAAATTTTAAAGCATAAAAGATCTGATATTTTATTTTATTTGAAAATTTTACATTTAGCGCTTACGTTGTGCCAAGTAGAGTTGCTTGAAATGTACACGTTTCACTAAGATTAAATTTTTCTTTCCACACTAATGGGATGAAGTTAAACCCAGTTTCCAACAAAAATGTAATTACAAAACCGATGCAGCAAATGAGAGTACATAAATCTCACCTGTTGTTTGATTCTAATAAAGCACGTCTTTACGGCTTCTATAACTGCTGTGAGTTACCATCAATGTAATTTATGGGACGGCAAAGAAGAGTAATTCGAATTGATATACCGTAGAAACAAGGGCAGGCACTGCGCTCTACTTAACAAAACTGACGCCGTACGCTCTTTGTTAGAAACACGATTTCGTTAAGTACGAACCTAGCTTGTTGTTTGATCTTGTTCGAGGACTTATTTGGCTATTACTCCCTGGTTTTTATTACTATTAACCGTCGAAAAAAAATCTTAGAGTAATAAATAGAGCGGTAAGGTTACAAAAACAAACCCTACGCTCACAAGATGTCATTTACCAAGCTGTTTAATACGTATGACACCACCAACCAAGTGTGCTTTTCGTTACTCCTTTCCCTCCACGGTTGTCTGGAAGACATCGCTTCTACGCAACTATAATATTACGCTGAGCTTGTCATTTACAGCCATGATTTTTTAAAAGATACATGGACGTTATCGTAGTGCGGTCAGCCGTCCGGTTGACCGGATTCAAAAATATATACTCACCAAACCACAATCTAAATGCATCTATCTATACGCATTTTGGGGTGGCTACCGTACCCGACGGCCAGTCAGCCAGTATTTCAGGTACGGGAACGAACCTTAGCCCACTTTCACTGTTGTTTGAGGTGAGTGCGCGGTATCTATCATTGTTACTATCGTCCGTGTTTATAGGACGGTAAAGAAGAGTAATTCAGCTTATTAATTTTACGCGGCGCGGCGAGGTGCGGTTTCCCGTCTTACATGATTCGTGCTCTTTAATCAGTGCCTCGCGCGCCTACTGCGATAAAAGCCCATTTCTCAACACCTACTCTTTGACGTCCCATTTGAAGTTTTCCATTTGATTTGGTGAATAAAATGATTGTTTTTACGAATTAATAGCTTGCACGTGAGTTGAGATTTTTTATACCGGGTGTACACTTCCTTTGCAGGAGGTCAACTAGATGGGAACCACTACAGGCTGTGTCAGTTATATTATCGTCTGAGCAGTGATGTGCAAACATTTTACTGCTTTATGCATATTCCTGATTACTGCATATTACGGTTCTTGAGTAAAAAGCGTTGGTGCAGTGCTCTAAAATTTTACATCATTGTGAAATCCTGGCTTTTTACTAATTATGGGCAGCATTATCTGTTACCATCAGACGACCGTCTAGCCCATCTTCTTACTTCTTTGCATAAAAAAAATATTGTGGCAAAGGTCTAAATCATTTAAACCCCCTGTAAAACTAAAAACATTAGATCAACCGGCCTAATTAACAGCGGTTCCTAAGTTATGTTGTCCATTAAAACGCGAAGCCGATCGCGTGTCTGCCACCAGCGCGCAGACGTTTGTTATCAAACCCGCACCCACATTAACAGAACACATTAAACGTAAACTGACGCGCTTCATGATGTAATAATGTCCAGCATGAAGATTCTACACGAAAAAAAGGCGACGGCGCAGCAAAACGTATAACCTATAAAACACATATTTATTTTCAAAAATGCCACTTTGAAGCGACCAATAGATGCTAAATTAAAAGATATTGAAGTTGCATTTGATATTGTACTGGCATCGTAAGAATTTTCAAAATTTTGTTCAAATTTGACAGTGAATGTTAGCAAAAGAGATGCGATTTTAGTACCGGTATAACCCCGCAGTATAATACTGAGCTCTGCAGATAACAATCAAGATCGTCAGTCAAGATCGTCTGAGACAAGAATTGTTAGGTAGTGACATTTTTTTAATACAAATGAGTAAGGAATGAGTAAGATGGGTGTCTTTCTAAGGCAAGGCTAAGTCAAGAGTACGTACTGAGACCCGGCGAGCGTGTATGAAGAATGTTGAAGAAGATAAAGAGATGTGACAGGATCGTACCAAGTAGAAGGAAACAGTCTCTGCCCACCCCAACGGGAGCCAGGCGTGATTGTATGTATGTGTGTAAATAAGTAAGAAGACGAGAAAGACATTCTCCTAATGGCAGAATATAATAACACTGCCCATAATCAGTCCAGTGCCACTCAAAAGTCATAAGATATTAAGCCCAGTTATTTTACTAGCTACAGTGCCCTCCTACCAAAGCATAGCGATGTTTGCACTACAGTGCTCAGGCGGTATAACAACTGGCGCTGTTGGGGCACCAAGTCGAACTCCTGCAAAGGGAGTCTACTTGTTAGACATGCTGATAGCCATATGTGACAGATTTGCCGTCTAAACATTATCATACCTACGTTTGTAGTGGTAGGTCTCTATTGCGAATATAATCTGCAAGGGAATAATAAATCGATCACCAATGTTCAAGTACGGATTTACGACAACGGAAGTTCGGAGTCGAAATTAACGTCAAGTGTGGTAACGTTTTTAGGACTTTTTATGTATTTCTTTTTGTGTGGTGAACAACAAACCATTATCTATCTATGTATATAATATTTGGTATTTGTTTAAAAGCCTTAAATGACCAACTTAAAAATATATCGCAGTTTTAATATTTTTTATTACATTCATAACACAGACATATTGAATTGATAACCCCTTTTCTGAAGTCGGTAAAAACGTTTTACTTATCAACCGTTTTCAAACATTAATTTTTCAAAGTCAAGTTGTCACAAACTAAACAAAAACACAAGGGCGTTTCAACGTGTTTATGAATAAACATAGCTTTCAAACAAGTTTTAATTAGTAGGATTTGGCTACTTTTTCTTGATCTTGATAACTGACCCACGAATAAATAGGAATAGGATCGATCATAACTTCAAAACCAGATGTTTGTCAAACTTGCACTTCTCAGTTTGTTGGTGTTAGTAAGTTATTTTATAGTAGATGATCCCAACTTTTTACTCACTGGAGAATATTTGTATTTTTCTAAGGTCATAGATATTTACATATTCAGCATATCAGCATCCCATCATATCAGCTTTATCAGTTTAGCCATTTAGAGTGTAAGTAAAAAAACACACGTACCTTCACTTTCAAAATTAGTGTTATGTCTTTGTCTGAACTTGACAATGCTATTTCACATACAAAAACTTTTAGTGCCATTGGTGGCAAACTAAGCAGACGATCTAAATGTGGTCACCTCCGCCTGAGGGTTTTTGATACACCACACGTAATGCATGTTGGTGACCCTTCAAGAATAGGTATTCTCTTTGAAGATACCAATGTTGTAGCTCAAAGGGATGATCGCGGAGGTAGAGAGATTGTTCCTCAGCTTTCACGTTTGTATTTTATACAACGAAGCAAGATGACGAGCAAGACGCTCTCCTGATGGTAAGAGATAACGCTGCCCATAATTAGTACAGTACTACCCAGTGCACTGCGCCAACGCTTTTTACTTGAGAGTCATAAGATGTTAAGACTCTACGGCTACAGCCCAGTAATTTCACTTGTCTTTCCCTTGTAGTTGAAAGGAACGTGAAAAACTGAGTGTGCGATCTTTATGTCAATAACCATCAACTACCCATCAAGCTAAGATTAAAATCAATAATTGGTTGCTCTCAATATCCTATTCCGACACAGAAAGTTTATTAAAAATATTAAAATAACATGTAAAAAGCATTCAGAGCTCAAGCAGTTTACACATTTTTTCTAGCTTAAGTTACTAACATTGTATTTCGTAATTTACCAAATTCTGTCGTCGAACTTTCTGCTAACTTATATAACTGTAGACCTGGTTAATGATAACTTCTAGGAACACACGAGACAGGCTTTGGCCTAGTCCATTGGTAAACATACATTATTGTAAAGCTAACTTTGGTAAATAAATGAATTTTATTTATTATTATTATTTATTATAGTTTAGTTCTCAGGCATGGCCGATGTAACCTTAAAGTAATCAGTGAGCTCGGCGCACGCGATATAAATGGCCCTTTGTTTCTCCCTTCAGTAAACTTAAGTGAAAGGGTACCAGAATAAGCATCTCATTTACATTTTGCGTCAATCAGGATTACGTTAAGTCTGATTTTTAAAAGGAACGAGTGATTTTCAAACTTTGGTGAAAATGGATTTTGTTTAAAATTAGAAACGCATTTTGTGTTGGGTGTCTAGTTGTATACACTAGACTCCTCACGATGTTGTTTTTATTCATTTAGCGTATAATGTATTTTTATAATTATTTGTATTAGTAAGACTTTTTTCTAGAGGTCGCCGCGCCTGGACGAGTACCACACCTTTGCAATTGATGCATCATGCAGTAATGTATAGCTAGGTACTATATGCTCCGGACTTAAGTCCTATACTATTAGCTAATTATGGTCTTAAACTAAAACTAAAACTTAAGTAAAAATTACAAACTGCAACAACTTATGTACATTATGTCAACTTCGCTTTTAAATATAAATTCATAAATTTTGTAAAAATATTCAAAAGATATATACTTTTCCTTTAATTTTCTCTAAAAATTACCATAAACCCCATGTAATTCAAGCTAAATTAGTTGAATTCGCCCAAGCACATTACTGGAACCCTTGGATTACTGGTGAACTACAAGTCCTTTATCTTGGGACTAGGACACAAGGCTCAAGGGTGGTCTTATTGAGGGACGATTGCTGAATGTTATCTAATTTCGTTGGCTTTGTTTTATTATGTCGTTCAAATTAAGTTTCTCAGTATAAAGCAAAAATATATGTATTGGAAAATATTACATGTATATCAAACTCGCCGACGTGAAGAAATACTATCTTAGTAAAGGTTTTGTTTTAACTATCTGTGTGCGAAATTTCACACCAATCTGATCAATGGTTTGAGTACAGTACACATGACGTTGATAGCGTTAGTCAGTCACAACATTCTGCTATTTTCTTCTTTTAAATAAATCATGACTTATTTCAACGTCACAGCAACAGTGGCCGTAGCATGCCACACGGTATCCCGCTGAAATGTCAAGAGTAGAACTGTCATCCCATACAGTGTACTTTTGTGAATGTATGGGATGACAGTTCTACTCTTGAAGTTTTGTCGGGATTCCGTGTGGCATGCTACGGCCACCGCAGGAACTTCCTAAAGGTAAAAGCTGTAACTTTCTTTCACTTAATAGATTTTTAAAAAAAAATACTACAGTGTGTGTCATAATACATAGCAGTAAGGGAGGCGTGCTTATGAACAGTAGAAACAATTCATTTCCCACCATATCCGAGACATAAAGACAAAATACAATCTTGTTTTCCAAATTCAGTTTACAATCCAATGTGGAGGTCATAAACATAAATGCTACGCTTTCCGTAGAAGCGCTACGATAAATCGTAGACAACGTTGTTTGCTACGAGAATTATTACAAGTACTCCGTAGCTCTGATGAATGCACTTCTTTATTGTGCTACGTTGAAATTTTACACGAATTTTATAGAAAACTAGTTTATGCACGCGGCTTCGCTCTCGTTAATCCTTTTGTAGTGTATATACATACATCATCTTTTCAAGAGTCAAATTTTAACCAAATTCGTTGAGTGATAGATCAGTCAGTTAATAAGTTATGTTAATATAACTTGCCTTCAATTTATGTTGATAACTAACTGCGCTCCGTGATTGTATCCTCGTTTTTTAACTGTAAAACAGGAAACGTGACTAAGCGTAGTGAAAAAAAAAGTATAGCTAGTTTTGTTAAATACTTTACTCTTTATTTCACACTTAATTCATACTTATTTCATATTTAATCATTTATTTACTTGTTCGTATTTTTTTTTACTTTTAATCAAATAACGCCGCCGCTCTATTTTATGACTTTCAACACTTATTTCAGTCTTATCTTAGTTTTTAAGCGTATATCACAGCGGGTATTTGTGTGTGCAATAAAGAGTTTTCTATTCTAATATCTCGGGCAGATAAATATGAACATACTAGCTGCGCCCTGCGGTTTTACCCGCAGTAGGTACTTATTATATAGCCTATGTGTTATTCCAGGCTCTAAGCTATATCTCCCGAGAGGGCGCGCCAGGAGGACACTGCAGTGCCACCAGTGTCGGCGGGCGAGCTGGGATATGCCGTGTCCCGGATGCGCGGTAAGCGCAAGGCTCCGGGGCCGGATGGCATTCCCGGCGTCGCCTGGGTCCTGGCGTTGGACGCCCTCGGGGACCGCTTCCGAAGGCTCATGGATGCCTGTCTGGAGTCGGGGCGGTTCCCCTCGCGGTGGAAGGCGGGCGGCCTAGTGCTCCTCCGAAAGGAGGGGCGCGCAGCAGACTCTCCCGCAGCGTACCGTCCCATCGTCTTGCTTGACGAGGCGGACAAGTTGTTTGAACGGGTGGTGGCTTGCCGCCTCGTCAAGCATCTCGCCGAGGTAGGCCCGGATTTGTCCGATCGACAATTCGGCTTCCGGGTGGGTCGGTCGACGATTGACGCGATCAAGCGCGTCAAGGCCCACTCGGACATGGTGGTCGCCCGCGGCGGTGTTCTGTTGGCGGTGTCCCTGGACATCGCCAACGCGTTCAACTCCATGCCGTGGGCCGTCATCAGGGAGGCTCTGAAGTACCATGATGTGCCTCCCTACCTGAGCCGGATTGTCGGGGCCTACCTCTCGGATAGGTGCATCATCTATCCGGGCGACGATGGACGGACGCTGCGGAGAGAGATGTCGTGCGGTGTTCCACAGGGCTCGGTCTTAGGACCGCTCCTGTGGAACATCGGATACGACTGGGTGCTGCGCGGGGATCTTCCCCCGGGGGCCAGCGTGACGTGTTACGCGAACGACACGCTCGTCATGGCCCCGGGGGGGACATTCCAGGAGGCTGCCCGCCTTGCCACCGCGGCGGTGGGGGAGGTGGTGGCACGGATAGGGAGGTTGGGACTCCGGGTGGCCCTCAACAAAACCGAGGCCCTGTGTTTTCACGGGCCTCGGAGGGCCCCGAGTAGGGGTTCCACTATCCCTATCGGGGAGGTCTGCATCGGGGTCGAGCCCTCGATGAGATATCTTGGACTCGTCCTCGACGGGCGGTGGAACTTCCGGGAGCACTTTGCCCGGTTGGCTCCCCGCCTGATGGGTGCGGCGGCCGCTCTCAAGCGGCTGCTGCCAAACCTAGGCGGACCTCGGACCAGCTGCCGTCGCCTGTACGCGGGAGTCGTGCGGTCCATGGCTCTGTATGGAG
Organism: Hemithea aestivaria; assembly: GCA_947507615.1. Lineage (NCBI taxonomy): Eukaryota > Metazoa > Arthropoda > Insecta > Lepidoptera > Geometridae > Hemithea > Hemithea aestivaria. Next base: position 4,807,207 of record OX382328.1, read on the forward strand.
CCCCCGTATGGGTGGATGCCCTGACGGAGCAAACCATCGCCCATCTGAGACGGCCTCAGAGGGTGATGGCTGTCGGGGTAATACGGGGTTACCGCACGGTCTCCTACGAGGCGGCGTGCCTCTTGGCAGGATCTCCCCCCTGGGACCTGGAGGCGGAGCTGTATGCGGCGCGCTACGAGTGGCGTGCCGCACTCCGCCTCCGCGGGCTCACCGCGTCTCCCAGGGAGGTAGAGAGGTGGAAGGAGGAAGCCAACGAGGCACTGCTCGAGAGGTGGAGTACGCGTCTGGCCCACCCTCGAGCAGGCAGCTGGACAGTGGTGGCAGTCCGTCCACTACTCCAGCAGTGGACGGACAGAGAGCACGGGTCCTTGACCTTCCGGCTCGTGCAGGTGCTTTCCGGGCACGGATGCTTCGGAAAGTACTTGCACCACGTAGCCGGCAGGGAACCGACCCCTGCTTGCCACCACTGTGGTAGCGACGTGGATACGGCGCAGCACACACTGGAGGAGTGCCCAGCTTGGGTCAGTGAGCGCCGTGCCCTCGTCGCTGTTATGGGGGACGAACTCTCGCTAACAACCATGGTAAGAGCCATGGTTGCGAGCGAGGAGTCGTGGCAGGCCGCGGTTTCGTTCTGCGAGAGTGTCATCTCGCAGAAAGAGATCGCGGAACGCGAACGGGAGGTCACCACCGACCTCCCGATGCGTGCCCGGAGAAGGGGGCGTCGGAGGCGTATCTTCCACGCCCTTCTCCAGCCCCCATAACCTGGGTCTAGGCGGCGAGTACGGGGGTACTCGTCGCCGCAAGCACAGACCCACGAGGTGGCGCGCGCGGTGTTTCCGCGCGCCCCTTGAGAGGGTGGGGTGAAACTCCTCTTCACCCCACCGCGGAGAAGTCCTCCTGTCAGTGAGGACCAAACGCCGTCGGGGCCGCGGATGAATGCTTCGGCGTACCCGTTACCCCGACATTATGGCGTCCCGCAGGACACCCCCAGGTTTTTTAGTGGGTATCCCCGCCGCTCCCATCTTTGGCGGGGGAGTCCCACATACCGCCCCGCGCCCCCCGGTGCGGGGTGATGATGCGTAACGCATTTTTCCTGGGATAAAAAAAAAAAAAAAAAAAAAAAAAGGCTCTAAGCTATATCAATACCAAATTTCAGCTCAATCGGTCCACCCGTTTAGGCCTGAAAGACAAACGTAACAAACATCCATCCAGACATCCATTCTTACAAACTTTTACGTTTATAATATTAGTAAGATTTTTTTATAACACCTAACCCTTAATGATATGTGTTTATAGGTATTGTCACCAGATAGAACCACACGCGTCTATTCGCGGCAACAAATGGCGGAATGTTTAGAGATCGCGTATTTATGTGCTTTTAATGTCGTCTCACATTACCGACCACATTAGCTCACGTGACGACTGTGAGGCGGTACTCAGGCGAAAATCACTATACGGAGGTAGACTTCCTTTTGCAGAAGGTCGACTAGGTGGGACCAACAGTGTCAGCAAGTATTACTGGGCTTCGGTAGAAGGGCACTGCAGCTAGTGAAATTACTGGGATGAAGAGTCTTAAGGCTTGTTCACGTGAAAGCGCGGGCGCGGGCGCGACAGACTTTGCTTGCACCGCACGTGCGTTTGTACGTGAACACGTCATATGTTTGATATTTCGCGCCCGCGCCCGCGCGTCAACGTGGGCCAACGCTTATTACTCTTGAGTAAGAGGCAAGGGCGGATACAGACCAGCAGCATTAGAAAGTTACGAGTTTTGACGCTATTTGATGGTCACGATTATATTTTTTTCTCGGCGCTCGCAGCTAGCTGCTCGCGCACTTATTATTAAGACTATTTTAACTTTCTTACCATTAGAAGCGACCGAAACACAAACTTTTCGTAGTAAAAAATATAATATTTTTGCCCGTCTGCACCTTGCCATTAAACCATTTTGCAAACCAAACAAAAATGATAAAGTTTATCACAGCATTTACAAAAAGGATTTTCGTTGATTCTTTATTTTATTTTTAATTCATCCTTATTTCATATTTTATACCATTGGTAGTTTTTTATTTGATTTCATTGGAGTTTAATATATATTTTTTTTTGTTTTTAGGAGATATTATTAGCTTTACGGAGAAATATTTAAAAAAAGTAAATTCCGAAATTATATTTCAAAGTTACTGTTTAGTACATGCACGTCGAGACTCTTAAGATCGAAGGAGGAAAGTGTGTAATAAACATTTAGCTTCTAACAAACATTATAACGGGAATAATTAAAAATATTAAACTTCTCCACCATAAACTTACGTGTAAAAACATTAATGCAACATACTTACCCTCTTCAAGTCGTGAATATGTACAAGTATTTACATATACCTTAAAGAACGGGCATAAGCTGCAAGCGAAGTGGATTGACTAATAAGATTAGCATAATTGCGACGGCGAGCACGCCAGGCCTGCAGGCTATAGAAATAAAGAAAGATGCCACATTCCATTTAACAAAACTAAAGAATCAGTGGCTCAGTGGCATGCTTGCCTTAATATTGAAAGACCCCGAGTTTAAGTTCTAATGAAGTTTTGATGAAAATTGTAATCTAGACGCAAACGTGTTTCAAAAGGTAAATTAATTTTAATGTATTCTTCCATTGTTTTCTATTAAATATGATGTATCTAAGGGGCCGCTATAAGTCATGTTACTAACTTCATAACAATCGTGCTGAACTGAAACTGCAAAATTTTGTTTGTAGATGAGCCATGGCGGTGGTAATTTGACGATTTAGTAGTAGAGTCATGAGCCATTGTGGTAATAATAGGTAAGTGGTAGTAGTAATAAAAGTTGTGATTAACTTTGACAATGTAATAATATAAGTTCTGTTTGCGTTAAAATCTTAATATAACTGACATCACGATGGTATTAAAGAATACGGTTCGTGGTATCTCCCCTTATCATTAAGTCATTGGCCAGGCCATAGCTTTTCATAATTAGCCGACGTATTAAATGCATGTGTTGGTGCAATGTGCAACGGACTTTAATAAAAGTTTAAAATTGTGCAATTTCTAGTTGCTGACCCCAATTGATGGATTATGGCGTGTGCGATGTGCATTTTATTACTATTTTCTATTTAGTAAGTACAGTCAACTACAAAGAGATGTATCCATGTTAGGCTTACAAAATGAAGTAAATTTTCATTTGCCACAATGAACTACCCTTGGTTCGTGACATTTCTAGTAGCAATCAAACTTTATATTATCATCGACTCGTTTAATATGCAACAATGTTTAATCCCACTACTTTTCCTTAGGTGATACATAATAATAGCATTTAAAATGAACCGAATATAGTATAAGATTTGGTGGATACTGACAATGTCACGAAGTAAGGGTAAATAATTTTTGTATACTAAAAGTTCCTTCATTTTGTAAGACTAACATGGATACATCTCTTTGTAGTTGACTGTACATATAAAAATTATATCCTTCTAATATTCGAAATGCAAAAGTTTGTATGGATAAGAATGAATAAAATGTAGGTTTTTCTTAATATTTTATGTCAAAATAAGCTTTGGCTTATAGGTTTGCTTATGGGGCGGAAATTTATTATGAAGTAGCTGACTCTAAAATACAGGCATAACATTATGGAGAATGCCTATGCCTAGATTTTAAAAGGCTGTGGATGATGATGATTTTATAATATTTACGTCACTAAAATACCCTCGTTTTCTTTTTTCAAGTAAAATTTTCACGAAAAATTCGAACCCACATTCAATCATAAGCGAATTAATTCGCATACGTTATTGAACAAATAAAATTAAACAAAAAAAGAACAAATACGTAACGGAATTAAAATAAAAGGCTGATTGTTCAACCAAGTGTCTCTTTAATTATTACTGGTTTGAACAGCCTGTAGTACAATTATTCTACGCATTAAAATGTTCATGTGTGTAAAATATAAGCTTAAATCCGATACCCATAGAGGTGGGCGTTAAATCGATCAACTGCTTTTATAACAGCTTTTGTTCGATGCCGAATTAACTGCTTTTCTTCAATATAAATGAATAAAATCTAATTTGTTTTCAATGTCCTCGCAACGCAATGAAAAAGAGCTTAATTCTTAAAATAATTTCTTCAACTCCTTAAAATTCTAAGTTTTATTATACTATAATTTACAATACCATAAAAAAATCTTTACGACTAAAAAAATCAATTAAGTAAAATTTTGGTGTAAGTAGCTTAGAGGCTAGAATAACATAATATTCTAATTTTATGTTCGTTATTGAGAAATGTCCTGAAATATTTATTTCAAATGTTATTATATATATAATACATGAAAATGAAAATGAAAATGTTTATTTAACATAATTTGCACATACAACATTGTGTTTACTGTGGTTCTCACACTAGACGTGAGTCTGTGTCGTGAGGGCCAAAACAAACGGTTTACATTTTAATTATAGTTTAGTGCTTAGTTGGCTATACAATTTCTGAATTACAATAAAAATTAATATTCAAACTACATATTACAGAAAAAACGCAACGTAGGAATTTTAAGTATAGAATAGTACATATTATAAATGTACATGTTATATATAATATAGTTATTTTAAAATGTTAACGAAAACCAGCTAAATGAATTCAAAAACTATCGACGATACATCTCTACGAACCTCGGGTGGTATCCCACAGAGTAAATATTCAATAAGAGCGCTGTATTGTATCCCGAGTCGATCCAGTTTGCTTTCTCTCCAATATAGTGATATTGTTTTGTTCATATTGAAACTGCGAGCGAAACAATGCTCCTTGCTTAACCTCCGGTGTCTATCAATAGAATCAAATTAAAAACATTGACGTAAACTACTGGACTGAGTTTCTGAAAAATAGATATAAGACACTCTCCAGAATGTAGGGCATATTTTGTAGGAAGTTTATTCAAAGAAATCAAAATTACTACATTTTTTTAGATCAGTCATGACGTAACTTTAGTAAGAAAATTTGCTTGTAAACGTACATAAAATTTGCCAGCCATTTAGACCATATCTATGTATATGAAATACCATTAGTATGGTATGTATTTATGTCAGGTGTAAGTTTGCGTGTGTGTTTATACAAAACAAATTAATGGGCTTACTTAGTTGTAGCTCCCATTTTTTAGACATAAGCCTAAACCATTATTACGTACATATTGCACTCTTAGATGAATTCTTCAGTAACTCGAAAAATAACGTTTTATATTTCCAACCTTTAGTAGATATACAATATATACATAATTTGATTTTGCAAAAAAAAAATCTTTTTGTTAATATTGATTTCGAATGTAATTTCAACTGCTGGTTAGTACGAAACTTGTTTGATTCATCGATTAAAACGTGTAGTTTACAAAGGGTGTCCGTATTCCTGGGGTAGTTTAGTTTTATGGACGGGGCGTAGCGTCAGCGCTGGGCCTCCTCGTGGTATAACATTTGGATTTATTCAGTCGTGAAATTAAACAAGCCCCGAAGCTCCCCTCTATCACAATTTATGTTCTCACTAGATTGTAGAGGACCGAGATATTTGGGGGCACCCTCATTAGTTGGAGATGCGTGATCCGCCCGAATTCGACTGGACGTTACTTGAGACGGAATTAGGATCGGAACTGAGTAGTTAAGGGTTATGATCAATATAATTTTTTTGATACAGTATTTCTTTAGCATCTCGATTCATAAACAAATAAATCAAAAATCGGTCTATTGTGTTGTTTCAATAAAGCGTTTATTTTCTCTCACAAGAATAAGTTTGCACTTAAGTACTAGGTGGTTAACATTTATTAGTAATCATAAGCTTTATCACCTATCTTGTGAGGGACTGGTGCCTACTGTAGGTTTATGAAATAAACCTGAGATGCATCATACTGCACTGGATCATACTGCTGTTTCATACTGCACTGGATCATACTGCTGTTTCATACTGCACTGGATTGCGTTCGGTTCACTTTTGTCAAGGTGCAAAATAGAACGTTACGAAAAATCGCGTCTGGTTTCTGTATGACACTGGCCTTATATGTAACAAATAACTGAATTCCAAGCGATCCAAAACACAATAAAAACTACGAGACATCGGTAACAAAAATAAAGTTCAAAGTGCGAACGAATTCCTATAAAAATCCAATCAGGTGCGGACAAACTGAGGGCAAACAAAGAATCAAAGGTAAATCAAACGGCATCCCTAAATAGGCGAAGTACAAGAGAAAACAATTTTTTCAATCGCCCAACTTTTACGACACAAAGAGTAAGTACGGATTTACAACGTAAGCCCTGCCTTTCTAACTTAGGAAATTTCACTTAAGAAACAAAAGTACTCTAATAAAAGAAGAACAATCATAAAAAGAGAGACGTAGAACGGTTGCTTGAAAAAATGGGTGAAGAGTAAGCTTGTACTGGATCTAGGGAAGTTCTTATTGCCGATAGATGTAATCCTAGGCTAGTTGGGGACAAGAATTGGAAGACAAGATCCAAATTAAAAGAAGGGACACTCACTCTGAGTTTCAGGTGCAATAAATAACCATCTCTATACATATATTCGTAGATGTCAACGTGGAAATGCAGTTAGTTTTAAGGGTAACTTTCCACTCGTAACGGCCCGATGCAGTTTTTATGACAATTTTAATATTTATTGTTATAACGTTATAAAATGTAACGTGAATAGAGACATATTAAGTTTATTTTCACACATGCTTTTTACATGATTACGTTTGGTTACTTGCTTTATTAATTAATTCAAAAGAAGGCTATCGTCACGGGCTTTAAGTATTAAGGACCTACCAGGTCTTGATGACCTGTAAGAATTCTAGACAAAGAATTCAATAAGAAGAAAAAAGATAATTATCATAGAAGTACCGAAGACGCCTTTATCCTATAGGGAATACAAAATGCTCCAAGCTTATTGTATTAGTATTCGTTTCTATTTTTGTATTCCACTTGTTAATCCGCATCCCGGCTAAAACATCCGTCGAAAATTAATTCAAAACCCCGGTGAATATCCAGGTTTTATTAAAAAATTCAATTTTCCCGGGGAAAGCTAGACGCGCACCTGGGAGAGGTAATTTCATCGCGTTTAATCCCGGAATCACTACTTACCCCGCTGATTACACGATGAAACGCACAAGTATCTCTCGACGCGGGAATATTTTAACTATGCCGCTATTGGAAAATTAATTATTTTGTTCAAACTAAAATAACAAAAGTCATAATTGCTGGTTGGTTTTTAGTAAGTTTTGTCCTACATTTAATGAAGCAAAACTGTGCTATTATGTTACTACTAGGCTATTATGTGAATACTAGGTAGATATATAATTATTCACGAATTATACAATGTTAGGTGTATACTTGTGTTGATATTATATTACATACTCAGTACAATGTAATTTGTATAATACATTATGGTACTCGTATTTGTACGTATTACATGAACTCCAAAATAAAAAGGTCACAACAATAAATATTATCAGCAAGCCTTTAACTTTCTTTGATATAGTCTTACATAGGTATTCAAAGCGGACCCACGCGCACTTTGTTGCGGCTAACAGGAAATTATCAGTGTTTTTTTCGAATTATGCATATAAAAAATAAATATTTTCCTTAAATCAGTCTATATATAAAAAAAAACACGTAAATTTTTTGTTTTTTGTTATTTCAGAAACAGCTTCGGAGCTTTATCTTCAAAAGACAAAAGGTGAGGTATTTAATATTTTGGATTGATAAAAAGGAGACAGTGTCAATATGCCTCTGAGTTTCAATTTCTCGAAACATAACAAAACGTTAAATGTAGTTTTTTTTTAATTTGTCACAATTCGGCCAAATGCTGCCCCGGATTTAGTCAATGACGTCATTAAGTGCACCTACAACTCTACCCACCCCCCCTCTACCTCTCTCTCTTGTACTTTTAACTAGGGCAAGTCGTATATGCGGGGAGTCGCCCTATTGTAATTTTTAGTCAGTACTTAATTTTTAGTTAAGCTATTATGCTGTGTTTTTAGTTTGGCAATAAACGGTCTTTTATTTTTTATTTTACTTACAACACCAGGGTTACTGTCAGTGCGTTGCCGGATCTTAAAGAGATTTATACCCTTCTTGAAACCCTTTATATAGTAACCTTGAGAAAAGACCCAGAAAGGCAGGTCATTCCAAATGCCAATGAGAACAGACTTAGTGTTTAGTCAGGTCATTTTACTAATATTTTAAACATGAAAGTTTGTAAGAATTTATGGATGTCTGGATGTATGTGTGTTACTCTTTCATGCCTAAATGGGTGGACCGATTGAGCTGAAATTTGGTAAAGAGATATCTTAACACATTCGGTGCCACCGACTTGCGAACAAAGTGAACGTGAACTCGCATGGCGAGTCGGTGGCACCGAATGTGTTAAACACTGAAATAACACATAAGTAAAACAGCGGGTAAAACCACTGGGCGCAGCTAGTAGTTAATTTTTTTAACATGTGTATCAATTGTGTTAAGCCATACAATACATACACACTGCAAAAGTACTTGACATGGCTGATGAATCTCTAACAAAAATCTAAATCAACAAATGATTCAGAAATATTACTAGCTACTCATGTTCAGTTCCCAATTCACAGCGCATCAAATTATTCACATCCTCGTCAGGTGTCCGATAATTGCAACCAAGCGGCTATTATTGTTAGGTAACTAGATTCATGATAATACGATTGACTATACGAGGATATGATTATGTGTTTATGCAGGAGTAGCGTTAGACGTGAAATTTTAGTTTATTAATTTTTGGGCGGGTTTTTGTTGACTTATAAACAATGGCACTTTAAGACTGTGATAAATAACTGTTTTGAAATATTGTCTAGGAGAGTATGTATAGAATAATAACTCGTCTAATATTACCCTCATAGTTTGATGTATAGTAAAACTAAACTCATTTTAAAAATGTTTCTTAAGTAAACCGCAATTCTATCAAAACAACATATCCCAAAACTTCATTTTATAACGTCGTGTTCGTAAACTCGTCAATTATTAGGAAGCACATACATAGACTAGCTTATGCTCGCGGCTTTGCCCGCGTGGCAAAATCCTTTCTTAGCGAAGGTCAGTCAGTCAGTCACTCTTTCCTTTTATGTATTTAGTCGAAATAGCAAACATCCAAAACATGCCTATATACATAGGTACGTATGTTATATTACTTTGATGAGTAGGTATTTGACCATTAATCAATTCTATCAAAATAAAATGCTTCTGAATTTAAATTGAATTATAAGTGACGTGTACATTAAAGTGGTGATCTCTCCTAACATAATATTATTTTACTATAACCCCTAGCTGGTTAATGTCAGCAGTACATCTAGAGTGGCGGTCAATAAGGGCACGACCACATAAGGCAGTGACACGTTGACAGCCCCGTTGTAGACGTCTGTCGCCGAGACCAGACTGAGTCTCATTGTTTGAATTAATTATAGCCGGATATCATATGCGTGGATTATTATCTACTAATTTCTATAGTACAGCTACATAGATTTATTTCGACCTTTACGTAGAACAAAGTCCTAACTTGGAAAACAAAATTTTAAAGGAGACCAATTTTCTCTTTTGTTGTTAGTGGCAAAGTGTAAATTGAACTTCATGATTTCTCTTTGCATAATTTTAACTTAGTGTTATCTCTATGTGAGCAGTACATCAAGAGTGGCGGTCAATAAGGGTTCGACCACATAAAGTAGTTTAGTTTGAATTAATTATAGCCGGATATCATATGCGTGGATTATTATATATCTACTAGTTTCTATAGTACAGCTACATACATAGATTTATTTCGACCTTTACGTAGAACAAAGTCCTACTTAAAAAACAATATTTTAAAGAAGACCAATTTTTTCTTACTTTGCTGATAGTGGCATAGTATATATTGAACTTGATGATGTCTCTTTGCATAATATAACTTAGTGTTATCTCTATGTGAGCAGTTCATCAAGAGTGGCGGTCAATAAGGGCTCGACCACATAAGGCAGTGACATGACAGCCCCGTTGTAGACGTCGCGTCTGTCGCCGAGACCAGACTGGCTCTCATGGTTTGAATTAATCTAGACACGCGGCAGCGAGTCAAGCCAAGTTCAAGCAAAGGAACTGGCGACCGCGCCGTGTGTTATATTACACGAACCGTCCAAAGCGCGTTTTGACGACTTTTTACACCCTCGTTATACAAAAACTATTACACATAGACAAGTCAAATTTGGCACATGTACTCTTATATATACGAACTACATCTGTGTTCCAAATTTCATAAACACAGCTCAAACGGTTTTTTATATATAAATATCCGATATCCAAGAAATTTAAGGGTGAAGAGGTGATAGATCAAAATTATATCCCACTTCCAGATGACCTAGAAAGTTCAAATTTGGCATCCAGATAGGCAAAGTCATAGTAACAAAGGAAAAAATCAGAAACTAGTACATTTTAATGATTTAATAATATTTATAAATTTAATAAAAATTGTTCATTTTAAAGTATGGTAATTAACTTGTAAATTAAATATGATCCACCTTCCGGTTTCCGATTAAGCTGAAATTTGGCATGCATGTATAAATTGGATGACAATGCAATATTATTGTGAAATGGAGGTGATCTGATGATGGAGCTGGAAGGTGGCCATAGGGACTCCGTAATTATATGACGCAACCCCATCGAGTTTGGGCTTATTTGATTTGTCTTGACGAGTACTTTGATACTACCTATATATAGTAATCAGGGTCTGATGATGGAGCTGGAATGTGGCCATAGGAACTCCATAATTAAGCGACGCAACCCCATCGAGTTTGAGCTCGTTTGATTCGTCTTGACGAGCACCTTGGTGCTAGATAGTAACAATAAATGCTTGTTAAAAAAATCACATGTTACCTACTATAAGTACAAACTACCTCTATGACTGATATTAATGGTATGGTAATATTAAGTAGATACTTTTGTTATATTGTTTATGAGTCACGATAAGGAGAAGATACCTAATACCTAGGCCGGTGCACCGGAAATAATTAAAAACAAATATAAATTAAGTTCTAGTAAGCCCAAAGGGCTTGATAATTAATCTAAATGATAGGGCTTACTATGACTACTTCATTTCTGATATGCGTCTGGTATTGGCTCAGTTATTACATGTGGATTTTAAGAGCTTCACGTGAGAATAATATTATAACGAATGGAGTAGGTACCACCACCTTTAATTTATTTGACCTTACTCTTATCAGTTTTAGCACTTACATACAATTAAATGATAGGTATTTCGGACTACGCCAGCGCATTAGGTATACATCATTAAATTATGGATAAGTACCTACCTACTATTAAATTCTGTACAAAAAGTAATGATATCCTATCAAAAACATAAATGTGAAATTAGAGCCAAGTTCAATAAGTATTATGTAGTACCTATACGTTAGTTGTATGTTGACTTCAAAGACAAAAGAAGGGAGATCTAAATGGGTGCCAAGTTCAATGGTTAGTCCGGAAATATATTTATAACATAAAATATTCTATTACAACTCAAAATATTATTTCTTCTTATAACTTAAGATAAATATGTTATAGCTTGAGATCTGACTTGGCTTGTTCTCATATTGTATTATGCGAAATATTATAATTAACTTGCCTACTAAAACTGTCTATAAAACTAGCCGCCGTGGAACATAGGGCTCTTTCGTGGCAGTTTTTGTATGCAGGTATCTACTTAATAATATGTCGTATATGAGAACTAGCCAAATCAGATCTCAAGCTATAACATATTTATCTTAAGTTATAAGAAGAAATAATATTTTGAGTTGTAATAGAATATTTTATGTTATAAATATATTTCCGGACTAACCATTGAACTTGGCACCCATTTAGATCTCCCTTCTTTTGTCTTTGAAGTCAACATACAACTAACGTATAGGTACTACATAATACTTATTGAACTTGGCTCTAATTTCACATTTATGTTTTTGATAGGATTATTATAGCCGGATATCATATGCGTGGAATATTATCTACCGCCAGACATAGTAACTATATGTTTCGGGACTTATCGCGTAATTATGTTATGTAAGTTTTACTAAAACATTATAAAACCAACCTAGACTAATATAATTACGGGATTAGTCCCGATTAATAAAATTAGGAGTACAAATCGCGGAAGTTTAAAGTGTTTTATATAAATAGTTACTATAGTATAGCTTGGTATATAGATTTATTTCGACCTCAAAATCATACTATATATATCATCAATAACAAAGTCATATTTAGAAAATCTATACCTACTTTAAGCGACTTTTACGTGGGTGCGTGGAAAACACGAACAGTTTTTTACAAACTAATTTATTATGATAATATACAGAGAGAAAATTTACAGCTATCATGTTAATTATATAACTAACTCTAACGTGAGTGAGCCGTCTCGCCCGCGCTTACCAAATTAAACATTATTAAATGACGACAAACGATAACGAGTTAAACATAATAATATAATGTGTATTTCAGGGTCAGGGGTAAATGTATCCAAGTTATGATTAAAATTATTAGTGGTCTTTAAAGTAGGGATTTTTCAGAAATGAATTTGCTCTAAAGATAGGTCTATTATAACAATAATTATTTATTATTCAGCACAAAACTAGGACTAACTTAACCTTTAAGTACACGCGCTGTTTAGGATAACGTAACGTCACGCGTGGGGTCCAGAAGCATCCCCAATACAAATTTACATATATATTCAGATTTATTAATTAATTTTTAAAAGCCGTTATATATTATAAGAAAAGACATTATTCCATATATGAAAAATATTTATTAATCATAAAATAATCAGTATTTAGACAGAAAGGAACGTTTTTATCAAATCAACAATCTTGTACATAGTTTTTTAAAGGCACAAGTTTAATGTACAAAAGTTTAACAAAAGAAACAACTTCTGACTTTCTTACTATTTTTTTCTAATAAAATAAGAATCAAAAACAAATATTTCTAAGGAAAATTTACAATAAACATTATAGAAAAAAAATGACAATTCCTGAATTGTGCTATCCTAAAGTAACGCTAAAAATGATTATTTGGATAGGCATGGTAAACAATAAGTAAGTGCTACTGAATGAGGCTTGCAAATAGTTTTTTAGCAAGATGCAAGTGACTTTAGTACGTTTTTTATCCATGAATCTGGGACAATATTAGTATTTTTGCTTCAGTTTTGGGGCACTAGGACCAAGTTCAACTGAATTAGGCGAGACTAGAGGTGTGTTTCCTATGTGTTCGCTTACAGTCACTAAACTCGTGTATAATTTGTGCAATCTGATTTTCGTTCAGTCGGAGACTCATTGTTCATTTATACAACACCAATACTGAAAAAAAAAGGTAGCACTCCGGGAGTGCCGGCAGAAGTGAAAACTTCAATATTAACGTTGTGTTTAATTATAAGAATAAAAATACTATCATTTATGAGGTAGAATACAATGTTTATTTATTGCGCTATCGTACACAAATATGACAATTTATATGTTGTTATTTATAATATTATATCGTTATTTATATATAACATTTAATTTTATCTCTCAGAAAAATCAACTTCCATCCATAATTTCGACGACTTTTACACCATCGTTATTATCAGAATCATCATCGCAAATTTTAACAACTGATACAATTGGTTTATGATAACTGAAGTAAGAAACAAACAGTTTTGATTCGAACCTATTTAATTGTCTAATAAAAAAAAAAATAGCACTCCGGGAGTGCCGGCAGAAGTGAAAACTTCAATATTAACGTTGTGTTTAATTATAATTATAAAAGTACTATCATTTATGAGGTAGAATACAATGTTTATTTATTGCGCTATCGTACACAAATATGACAGTTTATATTTTGTTATTTATAATATTATATCGTTATTTATATATTACATTAAATTTTATCTCTCAGAAAAATCAACTTCCATCCATAATTTCGACGACTTTTACACCATCAACAGAGCAGCACACTCAGGCACGGTAGAAAGAGTGGGAGATACTAGTTCCTCTCCCTTCCCTTCGATCTTACGCTTTTTCGATCAGCATCACGTGACCCTGACGCGAGTTTTAAAGTTTTTACCCATACAAAAAAGTGCTCAGCGCCGCTAAAGAAGTTTTCACTTCAAAAAAATATAAAATATAAAAATATAAATATAAAATATAATATCGGGCGCGCGCTTGTCTAAGCCCCCTGTGCCGCCTAAACAGAGCAGCACACTCAGGCACGGTAGAAAGAGTGGGAGATACTAGTTCCTCTCCCTTCCCCTCGATCTTACGCTTTTTCGATCAGCATCACGTGACCCTGACGCGAGTTTGAAAGTTTTTACCCATACAAAAAAAAGTGCTCAGCGCCGCTAAAGAAGTTTTCACTTCAAAAAAAACAAATTAAAACATAATCATAGTGAAAAAAGTAACTACGTTAAATCACGGGTGGGGTCTGCAGGCATCCCCACGTTAGCAAAAATGTAACTTACCTTAGCAGAAAAGCGACGAACGTCCATTCGCTGAAAGTACTCGTGTTGCAATGAGATTAGCCGAAAAGGCGCGATTGTAACTTATCAATTTCAAAAAATACCGTAAAAAAACAGCGCGTGGGGTCTGCTTAGACCCCGCCCGTGACGTTAAAGGTTAATGCTACAATAGCACCCAATTATTACCCTTACATTTAAATCAAATCAAATAGGCTACAATAAATCACTTTTCGAACTTATGTTATAAAATTTATAATCAGAACTAGACAAGAAGGTACAATCATAAACACAGTCCAAAAATTCTAATAACAAAGCAAATGATCGGCCATCAGTCGCGAGTTGTGGGCGAGAGGGGTTTGAGCTGACACCTAGCGCATTGTCGACCTGTCAGCGGCCATCGCCGGTGTCGCGCTGACAAATGAAATAAGAGGATTGTACTGACGTTTATACTGGACGAGGATCATATGCCACGTTGGGTTGGGATTTTATTTCTCACTTTTATTTCTCTATTTTATATGCTCTATGAATTTTCTGTCTCACGATTTTAGTTAAGTGAGAGCACTTTTAAAAAATATGTTTAGTTTATACTACAAATTGTATTTATTTAGTTCAAAGTTCTTGTGTGCTATAAACAAAGTGTTATCGAATTTAATCTATAGTAAAGCGTTAAACGATATAAGATAAAGACTTTCGTGATATCTTCTATGCAGAGCCAACTTACACCTAGAGCATTGTCGGCCTGTCAGCGACAATCGCCGGTGTCGCGCTGACAAATGAAATAATAGGATTGTACTAGCGTTTATACTGGACGAGAATCATATTATGCCACGTTGTATTGGGATTTTATTTTTCACTTTTATTTCTCTATTTTATATGCTCTGTGAATTTTCTGTCTCATGATTTTAGTTATGAGAGAGGACTTTTAAAGTAAATAATATGAAATTGTAGAGGCTTAAATTATCAAAATATGTACACAATTTATTTGTTTCTGCTCAGGGTGGCTTTTTGTGTTGTGTTTTTGTTTTGTGTATTATGTTTTTACAATATAAAAGTATGTACCTTAGTATTATAATGTCTGTTATATAGCATATGGTCGCAAAAGCTCAAGGATATGTTAGCTAAATAACTGATGTTATAATAGTTACTCATATATACCAGAACGCATCATCATCCAATTGAACGAATATCTTTCCTAAATATGGAAGTAACAACAGAAGTCTAGAACTTTCAGCATTCCCCTCCAACATAAGCTTAGATAAAACCTTAGATGTAAGATAACTCTATAGACCTAAAACTTTGCTCTTTAAAATCAAATTAGGAAGAGCTATACTTTAAGCTGAAAGGGATACTTTTGATGTTAATGGCAGTGTTGGCTTACTTTCTGATCTGCGGATAATTGGGAACCGGATCCTACACCAAATTCTAATGAAAGGTTGCGGTATCCACATAGGTTCCTTTTATTTAATACCTTTTAGTGGAAACTTTGTGTTTTTGTAATGTTTATAACCGACTTTTCAAATGAGAGAAATTCTATATATTGAATATGGGTTTGAGTAGCGAGCGTTTGTTTACGAGCGTATTTTCGTGTTTGCGTGCGTGCGTTCGTGCGTGTGTGTGTGTGATATCTATTCACGGCCAAATTGTTAAACCTAATCAAAATTTTCGCATATAGGTATATTGTACATAGCTAAGACCCTGGAATATTACATTAGGTATTAAAAATAAGTTTTAATTATATAATTCAAATTGCATCGCTAATAAAAAAGTATTATTTTATAATCATTTATTAAGAAATTCTCATTAAATCTTCATTCATCTATTATTTAGGAATGGATGAAGCCTTCAAGTGCATAAAAGCAGCTTGCAAATTATATTTGGCTTAATCTAATTATAAGGGACCCCTAATGAATTGTAGATCGCTTTGATTTAGTATTATCAACGTCTATCAAAGGAATATTGTTCTGTAGATATCAAATAGCATTTGATGGTACAAATAGTAAATTTATAATTTGCTATGTACATACTTATGTATTCAGCGGTTTTAATGAAGATTTACCTCTGCTTGCCATTAATGCAACAAAACGAATATCATGTTTTTTTTTATCAGCTTCGATAGTTTACGTGGGGACCTTAATAAAAGACCATAAATTTGTGTTTATATTATTAGAAGATAAAATATAACTGTTGCACGAAATACCAAATAGTACAAGACCTTATTTGAGTTCAATCATTATTGAAAACTCTGATCTGTTTATTTTGAATTTCATTTTATAGTATAAGTGACCGTTGATGGTTTTTCCAAGCTTTTATTTACTTTCAGATGTCTGTTGTCTGTCTGTATGTCTATCTGTCTGTCTGTAATCAAATCTTGGAAGTTTAATTTGATCCACTTCCCGATTCCTGATTGAACTGAAATGTTGCATGCATGTATAAATCGGATGACAATGCAATATTTTAATGACATGGAGATGATCTGATGACGGAGCGGGAAGGTGGCCATAAGAGTTTCGTAATTAAACGACACAACCACATCGAGTTTGGGCTCATTTGATTCGTCTTGACAATTACTTTGGTGCTATATGGTAATAATAATAAAAGCTTGTTTTTAAAAAGCTGTTTTTTTTTCTAAATTTCACTTGTTTGTAACACTAAATCTATGCTCTGAAGGTTTAGTAATGAAGTTTTTAAAAATCATCCATTTTAAAAAAAAACATAGATCGATGACAGAAAACACGCGATTCGATTACAAATCTAATAAAAATCTGATGTTACCTTTCCATAGCACATTCATTTTTACGACAGTCAAAAACGATTTTAAATATTAATCAACATTACGGCTCGTACATTTAATTAAATTGTCAAATAAAATTGAATCTGCGAGCACTCAATGTGTTTGCAATTTCATTAAGGTTTAACATGTTGAACAGTAATTTTGTTGAATAATTGTTACATAGAGATAGAGTGGGTGATCGCTTCTTCGTTAATACAATTAAGCAGGTTTTTGTTAATACACTGAGAAATAAGCAAATATTTTTTTGGAGAAGTTAAAAACACCACACCACATAATTTTGATTAACGTTTTAGGTTTTTGATATTATTACTAACTGTTACATAATTTTATTATAAATTTAATTATGCCATTTTTATAACGTCAAAATTCGTTTCAAAAAGCTTTTTACTGGATAAAATTTAAATAAATATATTCTTGAATATATGTTATTATCAAATCGTATATTAATATATAATGAAATAACACAATGGTCTTTGACTAAAATAAAATTTTGAATCTAAATTAAAAGTCGGCGACTAAAAATAGTTGAAACCTATACCTACATGAAGTTTGTTTAAGAGTCATAAAGGATTTAACGGAATACTCGTGCGCTATAAATATGAAATTATACATTAATTTAAATTGTTAAAATTAAAAAAAAAAGTTAAAATATTTCATAGACCCAAATACAATAAGACAACATTTAAACACAGTTCATATTTTTCAGAAATAAAACTTTTGACACCAAATTTTCTAAGAAAAAAAGCAGTTAAAAAAAGCAGTTAGTAGGCCCTCTCTACACGAAGTTCGTTTATTAAGGGCCATAGATATTGCGGGTCGCTCGGGCGAAACGCCACCATTATCTTTAAATTATAGTCGCTAATACGACGGGATCCTTACAGAGAATTACTGACACACCATTTGCTCATTGCTCCCTTTTTAGGAGAAGGTTCGAGAGTAATTGAGATTGATGTCACTCAATTTTACGTGTAAATAGGTGCTTCTGTCTTATGACATTGACGACTAAGTAAACGACTACGACGACTAAGATACGACGGGAAATGCTGACTACTATTTTTACAAGCTTTTTATTTACTTTTACCTGTCTGTTGTCTGTCTGTTTCACTGCCTGTCTGTAATCAAAACTTGCAAGTTTAATTTGACCCACTACCCGGTGTCCGATAAGCTGAAGTTTAGCATGCCTGTATAAATCGGATGATAATGCAATATTTTTATGACATCGAGCTGATCTGATGATGGAACTGGAAGGTGGTCAAAGAAACTCCATATTTAAACGACGCAACCACATCGAATTTGGGCTCATTTGATTCATTTTGACGAGTACTTTGGTGCTAGATGGTAATAATTATAAAGTTTTTTTTAATTAACTTATTTATGCAAGCAACCAGATGAACAAGACGTTGGGTTCGTCTACGCGTTTTTTCGCCTGTTTGAGCGATATTAAATGCATTTTACCAAAGCCTACAGATCAGTACGGTGAGTGGAAAACCACACAACTAATTATGACAAGAATTCGAAATCGGTGATCCAAAATTACATAACCCACATAACCCTTGACTAAAAAAGTCGCCGAGATCCCTAAAAAACCTATAACGTAAATTAAATACTGCCTACTACATGATAAATCAGATAAAAAATAATCTTTAAACCTGTATTATACGCATGTTATTAGTTTTGGGTCACTTAGTTGACTACAAAGCCTATAAAATAGCTATTATATTATACATACATACATACATAGGTACATATTATTATCTTTGATAAATTAATCGTCAATTTTAATTCTACTCGTGAGAAAGATTCCCAACATTTTCACGTGGTGTCTAAAACCTTTTTGTAGTCAAACAAATTAAGCTCTAAGCGAATAACGGCTATCAGTAGCAAAGTTGTGAGTGCTTATTCCTGTAGCGGTGGCTGCGGTCGCAACTTCTAACTTGAGAACCACTGTTCCGTATGAGCGAATCACTCATTTGATTGGCGAATATTATTTTTTAGGGTTCAGTATAAAATTGAATTTAGAATAGTATAGAACACTCTTTACTGCACACCACATTTAAGGTTAAAAAGTTTACACAATATTAAATTAATTATTGTTGTTGTTCTTTTTTTATTCGTCAATAGCCTTTGACCTTGATCTCGCATGAGGTTAAGCGTCGATGCGATGCGGCCATAGATGGTAAGGTCCAATAAATCTAAATGTGATTTACCATTTTGTATCACCAAGTTCTAATTCCAGTAGCGGTGGCTGCGATCGCAACTTCTAACTTGAGAACCACTGTTCCGTATGAGCGAATCACTCATTTGATTGGCGAATATTATTTTTGAGAGTTCTGTATAAAATTGAATAAGGAACCGTATACAAGCAGTGTTTCTTTGCGAATACCTTTTTTTACAAGAAAAAAGCAGTGTCCAAGTGTAAATGTGATTTTGCATTTTCTATCACCAAGTTCTAATTTTGGCTCCACACCAACGGATATAAATTATAGTTATGTGTGGTTTTTTACTTGTTAAACTAGTGTGTTGGGTTTCAGTAGAAAAAGATTTACCTCGTCTAGTTGACTTAACCATCAGGTGGGCCGTATGATTATAATATGTATCTGTCGCTTACATAAAAATGATGAAATAAAATTAATAAATACCTATATATTATAGAGTTCAATAAAAAAAAAAAAACATATGTTGTCCTCATAATATTATAAGTTCTCAGTAACATTTTATACCGTTCACTTTCACAATAAATGCCACACAAAATAGTTAAACTTTACTCTGGATGACTATAAAATTTTGTAATATTATGAGATCTTTTTATTATGTCTGACTTTATATTCAAAATAATACAGTGAAATGGAATCCTAAAAACACATAGGTATAGAATCTGAACACAAAGAAACCTTAAATAAGGTTTCTTTGAATTATGAATATTAAATTGATCGTAGGTACATTATAATTTTAGGTCGTACTAGTTTACAATTAAAAAACAGAATGTCTTTAGTTTCTAGCATTTACTACAAAGCTTTTTTAAAATAATTTAATGTTTGTATTAAAACTAAGTAATATTCAACAAATTTTAAATGAACTAGACTGGCTTAGAAAAGGTTTGGTTGTTGTGTAGGAATGACACATTCTTTGCCTACAGCGGTTTACATCATAAATATGTAGACTATGTAAAAAAATATATATTAATTAATAATTTCTAACACCCGCTCTCTCTCTATCTCTAATATCTCTCCTTTAAAAATCTCTAGTTATAACTAGAGATTATTAAAGAAAAAAAAAATCAGATAAATTAAATACCAAAAATAATATAAAAATATATAGGCACTGAGAAAATACGTACTGCTGCTTAGCTATGTTTCGCGATTTTACTTCCAATTATGTAGTTTAAAGGAATACTTTATAATATTTTATACCATAGACCGCCGATTGTTTACCTGTAGCTATTTTGTTTGTTTTACATTTATTCTGTAACTAGGCAATAAAATGTTCTATTTTACTAAAACAACGTTTTAAATGTTTAAACTTTCGGTTTAAATTGTTACCAGAAAAATTCTTAACTGCTTTAGTTTCGGGACGAGAGTAATTAAAAACATATTAACAAAGCGGAGTCAGATTCAACCACGCCCACCTGTGCCATTTGCTAACGAACATTTAATTAATCAGAGGAAGTACAGTCAAAATATTGCTTTACATAACTAAAACTATTTAAATTACAATAGGTTTTCGGGTTTATGGGCCGCTGACAGCTAGATCCACCAACGCATTTAATTTTAAAAATATATTTCACCGCGATCAAGTTCCTTTTTATTAAATGTTAATTCATATTTTAAAATCTCTGGATCAATTTCGATAAAATTTCATTAAAAATTAAATGGGACCTGGAATGTATACTATTTGAAAAAAGAAGCAGCATCTAGTTACCATGCACCAAAACTAACTGCAACTATTAAGTACCTACTGATTAAACTTTAATGACCTTATGAAAATAAGTAATTTAATTAAGAAAACCATGTCATTAAAAATACAAAGCACTTCCACTGCCTCATACTCTATCTTATCTGACATAAATAGAACGTAAATCGATAGAAAGATCCGCAACAGCAAACAATTTCTCA
This sequence comes from Hemithea aestivaria, assembly GCA_947507615.1. NCBI lineage: Eukaryota > Metazoa > Arthropoda > Insecta > Lepidoptera > Geometridae > Hemithea > Hemithea aestivaria. The sequence goes on from OX382328.1 coordinate 4,828,600, forward strand.
AACTCCTACCCGGAAACGTTAAAATATATTCAAAACCACACCCGGAGAGGGGCCACGAAAGTTCAAACTGTTAACACCTAAGAACTTCATACGTTTTCATTATAGACATCAATGAAATATAACGAAACATCAACGTGAGTGGATTTGAAAGGGTTGTAAGCCTTTTGTGACATGTTGTACTTAGTTAACAGTTAACAGATTTGTAGCTTACGAATCCCCACTAATATTACATAAGCAAAAGTTTGTATGGGTAGCAGATGTAGGGATGTATAGATGAATGATAATATTGTTGATGAATGAAATTTGGTACCTATGTGTCATTCTAGGGTCAATGCTAGCGTAGTTACGAGTAGCATTGACCCTAGAATGACACATATGTAGGTAAATATTTCAAAATTAGAACATGGGGTGCTGCTCGTTTTGAAGTGAGGTGGTTCCTATTTTTTATTCGATATAAAACGATTTAGGATTAGTTATATATCTTAAACCACCCAAGTATGATTTATATATTATTATTTATTAGCCATGTCTTCTCACTGTAAGGAAAATTGTTCCCTATCTTTCTTATGTACTAAGTATAATCTTATCTTTCCCAAACCTACCCTTTTAAAGGTACCATTTACTTGTGCGGAATCTCAGATTTACAGTATACGATCGAGATTTGGCCCATTTCAATAACATTGTAAGTTAAAGTACTGTTGCAGAGTACATTAGGCTTTCACAGATTAAATCGCATACGGTGCTCGGAAGTTTTCCGATCACGAAGCGTGTAAGTTTCCTATACAAATTTGTAACAGGTAAGTGGTAAAACTTTTGCACGTTGAGGATCCAAAATAGACCTTTTTGATTGTTGCCTCCCAAACTGCTCCGTGTTACAGCGAGTTTTCTTTGAATGAGAATTGGGTTAGATTTTGGCGTTTTGATATTGATATTTTTCCTACCATTGACCATATATATATATTTTTCATATTTGTATCTGGTTACAGCATCGTCTAATGGTTTTACTCGATAAACTATTCTCACACTTAACAAATAGGTTTTTATAAAATAAATACCTATATATTATAAGTAAATTGGACTAATCTCTTAGGTGTATTTAAAAATATATCAGAATAACCCTTTTGCGTGAATAATATGATCACAAGTACTGTGATGAGTCGGTATAACGGGTGGAAAAACTGCTCTTAACTAATTATTATAATTTTCATTGGTACGGGACCAGTATTTGAACTCAAAGATTCAGAATTCCATCTGCACTATATTATAACTTATCCACCGCCGCTTCAATTTAATCCTAAGGCTACTTTACGTTCAGTACTACTTTATGTTGAGTTACAAAAATAGTTTATTAAAAAACAAAAGATAACTATCTCAATTTTTAAATTTGACCCAAATGAATGAAAATCCCAGATGAAGTTTGTAGAAAAAAGCACCAAAAAGCGAAAATTGCAATGTTTAGTTGGTAAAAGTTTTGTTTTAATAATTATAAATTATGGTTTCTGATGTGAAGGCTCGTAGATAAAAAAAAAACATCGGTACTTCCGATTTTTTTTTTAATAATAAATAAATATTATTATAAAATTTGGCCTAAAATGAATTTTACACTTCCAAGAAAATTAAATACACGTACATAGTTTTTCCTAGGAAATTTTGAAAGACTGTGCCTAATTTAAAATTATTCAGTATGTATTTTGATACATTAGTACTCAAACTAAGGCTTTGAATTTCAAAAGCCACAATAAAATAGAAAGAATATCAATAATAATAGAATAGGAAAAAAATATATAGAAAAAAAAAAAAAAAAAAAATATATATATAGGGAATAATAATAATAGAATTATAGGTTATAATGATAGAATTTCAATACCACTAATATTATGCTAGATCCTTATTACCACAAGTGTACCTAGATTGTGTAACTAGATTACTAGAATCTGTAGGCTGGTTTATTAACATACCTAGTCTATACAAACTTTGACATTTCAAAGGCCTGTGTGAGCTCTTACAAGATAATGAAATTATTCAATCAGTCTTAATACATTTACTATGCTAATCCTTTAATTAACTTATGATATTGCTAGAATGAGTGACGCTTTATGAAATTATAATATCTTAAAAATAAAATATTGCTACAGACAAAGGACGATTAAGTTTATAGATTCATCTTTGTAAATAAACGGCATAAACTCACTTGTAAAGTTATAGATACTGATTTTTGTGGCATAATACAACAGCATAAATAAAAATTAAATATTTCAGGACATTCCACACAGCGCCACCTAACCCCAAGCTAAGCAACTTATGTATATAGGTCAAGTTAAAAAATGTATTTTAATTTTATGGTTCTGTATTTCTAAGAGCATTTTATTTTTTGTCGACTTATAATAATGATTGCTGTCAGTATGAATTCGCTTATACGTCCTCAGTCCTCAGCTTTCATCTTAGTTTTCCAGGCGTTTAGTCACAGTATTTTACCATGTTTAATGCTACGAGTATTTTTACAATATAATATTACTCGCTTTATGGTAGCCTATATTTTATTCCATGATCTAAGCTATCTCTATACCAAATTTCAGCTCAATCAGTCCATCCGTTTAGGCGTGAAAGAGTTACAAACATAATATTATATACATTCTCACAAATTTTCGCTTTTATGATACGTATTAATAGGATTTCTATTTAAATATGACATGACATGTATGACATAGGTAGATTTATGCTACATTATGTACAATGTTTCCTTGATTCCCATTAACAATGAGGCCCAATTAGCCTCCAGAAACCGCTTATAACTAATGATTCGATAAATCAGCCTTATGGCCATTATTACATCTTACATCTATGTAATTAACGCGTAGACGCACCCGAACAAAGATAAATTTGCCCAGATTTGATACCCCTGTAGTTTGTGGATTAATTAGAACATTTTCAAATAAAATTATACGTTACTAGATGCGCCCAGCCACTGTACTGTAGCCTATGTGTTATTCCAGGGGGGGGGGGGGTCTAAGTTATCTCTTTACCATATTTCAGCTCAATTGGTCCATTGGCCCATTAGGTATTGGTCTCATTGGTCCATTTAGGCGTGAAAGAGTAATGAACAAACATTCTTACAAACTTTCTCGTCTATAATATTAGTTAGATGTTGTTTGGGAAACATGACGACTTTGCTGGAAATTTTTCTGTAATTTACTCGAGTAATTAAGTACATTAAGGAATGTTAAATCTTTTTCGGGTATTATTTTGATAAAAACAAACAATTTTTTTAACAAAAACACCGATTCCATGTCATGTTTTTCTAATGGACGTTATTGTCAGAATTGGACTAAATTAAAAATGGGACCATATGGGAATCACCAGTTTTCAAATAAATATGATCATCCAAATGAGTTTATGCTCTGGAAGTTTTTGAAGTAACAAAAAAACTGTCGAATTGAGAGCATACTCCTTTGAAGTCTGTTAAATCTGAGAATATATAATTTGTTATGGTAGGCTTGAATAAAACTATATATTATAGACATATAATCTCAATAAATATTTAACGTAGGTTCTGTCGTTTTAAATTAACATCATGCTAAATTAATAGTTGTGTTAATAAATATTATAATTTTAATATTAAATAGCACACAAAATAATTTTTGGACGGCAACTTTATGTTTCTGTCATTTTAAAAGCCTAAAATAAATTAAATGTTAAAATTAAATTTGAAAGGGAAAACGGCAGCTTTAATTCTCTCATAAATTTCATCTCGGCCAACAAAATAAATAGCATTATTGCCGATCCTGACCCAGAGCGTAAAATGGTGAATATCGCCTTCGTTGACGCATTTTCTCAAGCGTCGCGGCAAATAAACTTTACTGGCTCTAAAACTTCCGTCCCAACTAAATAAGTACGTATTCAAACAAAATTATGATTTGTCGGTCCCCATAGGATGGTGCTGAATAAATTTTATTAAATCCGGGCGCAGTTTATGGCCATCCACGTCAGCGTTTGCCATCTCTCGGATACCGTGGGATTTTTAATATAATAAATCACTGATGGTGTTATTGTCACCGTTATTTGATGCCTACGTTTCATCTTTCACTTTTATTATTTGAAAGGTCCTAGTTTATGGCGCGACTGAATCGGGTGTTACGATTTCAGTGGCAGTAAGATAAAATCACGGAAAATGCTATGCATTCATTATACACACTTATTTCGTTTTATACAGATGGTAAAGTCCGACTTCTCCGACAAATTAGGTGTTGATTTTTTCCAGTACAAGACTGAAAAAAAAAGAAACAATATAGGTATTTAGGCACATTAACTTCTTGAGAATATTTTATGTTAATTCCAAATATTTCATTAATCACCATCATGGGTTTCAAATGGATAACAGAGTAATGTATAGTAACATTAATATTTTAATTATTTCTATTGTCAAGCACTTATGTTATTTAAGAGATTCACTACCAATATACATAGATATAAAAAGAACAGTACATTTGTCGTGAGTCACGGACGTCAGCTACAAGTTCGTTAAACTGAAGGGAGTGGGCGGAACACGTCAATGCACCCCGACCCCCGACCTTAGGGCAAAGATCACCATGGAATGGACCACAAGAAAACTGAAGTCGGACCAGAAAAATATGGAGAAACGACCAGGACTTTACTAGTCTTTTACTGATGTGGGAGGACGGAAGGGGGTGGGTGGGGGGGGGGGGGGGGTTGTGGTTTCTGGGATGACACTGTAGCTAGTGAAATGACTGTGCTGTGTGCAAGGTTCTTAACATCTTTTGACTCTTCTTGAGTAAAGTTCTTTGGTGCAGTACACCTATAATTTTACATTGTAAAATCTAGGGTATCACACTACTGATAATATTATTATCTAAATGGGCAGCGTTATCTCTTACCATCCGGAGAGCGGCTTGCTCGTCTTCTTACTTCTTTGGGCAAAAAATACCTAATCTACCTAGATTAGGGATAGGTATACCCATACCCTAAGAATTTTCTTAATGTTTAACCAAGTGTGTCAAATGAACGAGGTTTTACTACTGATTAGATTCGAGTGGACCTCGGTCTTTAAGGTCCGGTCGGGTTTAGGGTTTTGGATACACGGATGCGTGTTCATCCCTTACGCAACTGCCTATGACTGATTAGGCTATGTTTCTTGGGTCTACAAATAGAGCTGTATAATATTGCAAGAGAAGTAGTCGGATGTTGACCATTAATATATTTCTGCTGCACATATTATTATATTCATTTAAGTATATTTATATCTAAGCTATATAGTGTATCTTTATATATTTATAACATTTCTGTAATTATAAATAATTATTTTGGTTGTATGACGCATAATTACTAGATTGCAATATTTGTTGATAACTCAATATCTACTTAAATAGTTTACGTTTTAATACGTGTATTTATGTGTGTGTATTTCCAGAACTATAATCATAAAGAAAACACTTTTTTTATAAAGAACATGAATAGTCATGTTAGGTCTTTTTACGATTTTGCATGTTAATGACTGAGTGGAGTAAACTGAGATTTGCTGTAGTAGGAAGTTTTATACAATAAAGTAAGAAGACGAGCAAGACGCTCTCCTGATGGTAAGAGATAACGCTGCCCACATAGTTAGTACAGTGCTACCCAGTATTTTACAAAGTTAAAATTCTGGGTGCACTGCTTCAACGCTTCATACTTGAGAGTCATAAGATGATAAGACTCTAGTCTAATCTCGAGACGTAAAATAGCTAGGCATTACTAGTATGATTTTATAAAGGTTGATCCAAACTTCCTATAAAAATGAAGGGCTTAATAAAACCCGTACACTTTATTAAACATAGTTCATCGCATAATATAAACTTTGTTTGGTCCCAGGTCCTTGCCAACATCGTTATTTTTCCAAGAAAAATGATAACATAAAACAAACTATCTATTTTCCCATGTCCCCGCTTGTCGTAGCATACACCTCACAAATCATTGGACAGCGGGGCCAACAGTCTCTGCAAACGCAGACATTTTCCCTCGTACCTACATATTTCTGAATCAGAACAAAAGTAATCTGGAGGGACGATTACTTAGCGTTATTAGAAATATGAAATACAGTTGTTTGAGACATTCGAAAAGAATAAAGAGAATAGAGACAAAACCGGGAAAATCGAATATTTACCATGTTTTTCTCTGTGTGGGTTGAAGGATTCTAGAATAAGATAACTAATTAATCCTGAAAATCCAATAAAAATTATTAATGTATTTAAAAACAAAGTGTGGCCTTTGGCCGAGATGAGACGATGATGATGTCAATGAAAGGTTACGTGCAAATACAACATATCACTTAGATAAATAATACCAACAACTTTGTTACAAAAATTTATTTTAAAAAAAAGAAGTATAATGATGAAATAATAAACGTCTTTTATTTAAGTTTTAAGGAAATTAAAAAGCCACTTCATTTAAACCTCCTTCTTCAAGCCAGTTAATGAAAGAATTACCCAAATATAATGTTATAATTAATTTAATTTAGATTCGCGGTTAGAAATTACACGCAATAAAAAGGTAAGTCACATTATTCAGTAAGTATTATTAATTCCACGGTACATTCAAGCTGAAACGACTTGCTTTCATAGATAACTTATAAAATCAGATCGACCATTGTAGGAGATTTTTATCAGAACGGCGTCATAAATTTTGATAGAGAATAAAAATTAGTAAGATACTCGTTTTTATTACAACTTCATATAATATCTACAATCACTAAAAACTAAATTTAGATAAGAATATGGTGTAGGGTTGAAAGGCGTGCTGGTAATATCGTCCCACTTGCCTCATTGAATTCAGGTATATATATTTTTTTAAATGTTGGCCGGCAAAAATAGGTCATCTTATTTTCAACGAGCGTTCGGCCAGTATATCAACAAGTGAGCCACTGCACACACGCGTTACACTGCGTATGAAATGTGTTTCATACTATGATTCACACACTTCTAGCGTGCCCAAAAAGCTTGTCGTGGCCGTTCTGGTTTCTAATCTATTCCGTGTTCACGACAAATGCTTGTGCGTAGGTGAACGTGGAAGGAGCAATTTGTTTTTATTAGATTTCATTTGAGTCGGATATGCTGTTATGACTCTGACAAAATTGCTGTTCAAATGAATGTGTCAGCAATTGAATTTTATGCATCCCCATACAGTGAGAACGGGCTTTTGTGTGGAATCTACGATGCGAATTAAGAAAGTTCATTTGGTCCCATTTTTCGTAAAATTTTAGATGTACCTAATATCAAAAAATTGTGTGACGAGTAAAAAACAAAAGGTAGTAATTAAAAGTCATTAAAAGTACTCGTACTTATTCGAAATAAATCACAATCTTAAGATAATGTAGAATAGTCTTACAAGTCTGATTAATATTATAAACGTAAAAGTTTGTGAGGATGGTATGGATGCCTGGATGAATGTTTGTTACTCTTTCACGCCTAGACGGGTGGACCGATTGAGCTGAAATTCGGTAGAGGTAGCTTAGACCTATTTTTTTTATATGGAATAACACATAGGTTACTGGAAAGCAGGAAAAACCGCAGGCGCGGCTAGTATATAATAAAGAAGAATAGATAATTATCTTTCTTTAAATAACTTCTTTAGCGCAGAGAGCCCCTGCCTTTTTACAACCTTATATATATAATATAGCAAACAAAAAACTTAACATCATGAACTGCCTCAAACGTCAGTGCAAAACAAAAATCACAAACTGGCTCCTGACTCTGGACTATAAGACTACGGAAGATATACTCAAAATTATAAATTAATATAAAAAAAAAAAAAAAAAAAAAAAAAAAAAAAATAATAATAATAATAAAAAAACTAATTCTCAATATAAAACTTAAAATAAAAACCTAACACTAAAACTAATTATTTAAAATTGAATTAATCAAAATAAAAATTTACAAAAATAACAAGTGAACATAAGTCACTGTTCACGGACCAGTATACTGTTTGTTGTGTCAAATAACGCACACATGTTAGTGTAGTGATAATACAATGCAGACAAATGCAGTGCGCGTGCGGCTGACGATCGGCTTTGACCGGTTTCTGGTTGTGTGCGCACTTCGGTGAAGTATAACCTGTTGCGTGGCTCATGTGAGTGTGAGTGTTGCATTGTCACGTGATAGAACACGAACACACTACTTAACTCGATGTATCTTAATAAAATAATTTTATCGTTGTACGAATGCAGCTATTTTTGTTGTTCGCAGCAATGTTTCGAAGTTGAGCTTCAACACATACAAATTGATATTTGATTGATTTGATAATATTAGTATGTCGTGTGAAGTATACCTTTACACACGTAAATGTTACTGTTTTTTATATTATTATTAGTATTTTAGAAAAAAAAAAAAAAAAAAAAAAAACCATTACTAAATAAGCTAGGTATTTAAAAAAAAAAAAAAAAAAAAAAACCTTATACCTACTTAGATAAATAAATAAGCTAATTTAAAATAAAGATAACGAAAAAACAAAATAAAAAAACTATACCTAACTGTAAAAGAAAATAACTACACTATAAATACACTAAACCTAAATGCTAAATCAATAAAAATAACAAAATCAAGCGAAATTTATTGTCCCTCGGTACAGTAAACTGTTTGTCGTCTAATTATTAACGCACACATGTAATAAGTTAAAACTAGGCAGTGAGCGTGCAGCCGGGCGGCACTCGGCTGACCGGTTTCTTGGATGTGTGCTTGTGTGCTCATTTCACACTTCGGTAAAATGCATCTAACCTACTACGCGTTATTTGTTCTATGATGGATCACACAACCATAACTTGACGTAGCATAATATTATCTTTGTTCGCATACAGCTATAAATATTGTTGTATGCAATAACTACCAATATTTTGAATTTGAGATTCAAACATATTATAATAAATTTCAACAGATAATAACATTGTTATAATCCCGTATTAATCAAGTAAGATACCATAACTCACGTATCTAAACCTAGCAGGAGTATACCTATTAATGTAATTGACTTTCTTATGTTTATTATTAAGTAGGTTACCTGCGTTTTATGTTAATTTCTACCAGATTTCTTGCATAGTGTTGTCATTCTCTGTTCAAAATACAATGTTAAACATTATTTTATTTTGTGCATACTACCTACTTATAAGAAATAAGTTATATTGTACGAGATTAATATATATAGATATTATTGATCTGTTAGTAACTACGTAAATTCCATAAGTTAGCTTTTTCTATTCTTAATTATTTACTTACCTACAGCATAACTGAATAATTAATATTTTGCCTACATCTACCATTATCTAGTATTATATTACTTTATAAACTACCCTCATAATATTATAAATCGCAAATATTGGATATTCATGTAGTGTTAATTATTATTGTAAGAATAATGTTAAGAAACTTCATTTTCATGAATGAATGTACCTACCTATAAGTATATATATTAAGGGGAAGAGACTAGCCCTCACAACACAGGGGATCCTAGTGTGGGGACTAGTGGACTCCAATCATGTACTGGATTTTATGAAATAAATAAAGATTTATTATTATTATTATTATGTCGCTCTTAAACACGGGCTAAGCCCGGGCCTTTTTATAGGCGTACACGGAGACAAAAAAGTCCAACGTGCAGAGGCCCTTTTGAGCTTTTAATATAAATGTAATGGGTGACACTTATTGGAGTCTGTCTTTGAGTCCATCCATAGAAAATAGGCTCAATGACAGTCTCCGCAAAGTGACAGGACTATTGCTAATTAATGGAAACTACTTGAACTAGGCTATGGATGTGTATTCTAAATGGATGGTTAATGAGGCTATTGCTAGGACTACGGCACCTGCCACTTCCGTCCCATTAGGAAATATATATAGGCAGGTGATGACTCGCCACTCACTAAACGGGCCCCCATAAAGGCCGGCATTACATAGCCGACGAGAAGGGCAACGTTGGTGCAAGTGGCTGGAGGGGGAGAGGTGTCCCTGGACTTTAAACACGTAGGCCAACTCGCCACTTATGCTTCACATCCTCCCTCCGAGCGTGCAGCTCTCGCGACTCCACTCTGGCCGGCCAATGAAGGCAAGCACAGAGGTGGGGGACTGTTCCTCGTCAGTGTTCACTCCGGCCGGCCGGTGAAGGCAAGCCGGAGATGAGGAACAGGATCCTCCCTCGGGAGCACTCAGGTCCGTGGGGTCGCTACTCCCCAACAGCTCGCCATAAGCTGCCCTGCGGCGCTCGGGTCCGTGGGGTCGCTACTCCCCAACAGCTCGCCATGAGCTGCCCTGCGGCCATTATTATTATTATTATTATCAGCAACAAATTACTTAACTTTTTCCTTAATTTTTTGTTATCAGTTTGTTATCGGCCCATTATTAAAATCCGTTAACGAACAAACTCAGATTGCCGTACTTTTTTAAGTACGGCAAATAAATCTACTGCACTTGACCCTTTTTTGACGGATTGGGTTTGAATGTAGTGCGCAGTGGCCGTAGCATGACACACGGGATCCCGACGAAACTTCAAGAGTAGAACTGTCACCCCATACATTGTACTTTTGTGAATGTGTGGGATGACAGTTGACTTGACAGCAAAACAAGTCTACGCAGTGTCTGTGCTTGGCAGTGGGCCTAGCACACAAAAGTACAATGGATGACAGTTCTACCCTTGAAGTTCCGTCGGGATCCCATACGTCATGCTACGGTCACTAAAACGTTCTTAAAGTTTTTGGCGGCAAGCCTTGATCATATCATTAGCTCCACGTCTTTTGCTTAATAATCGTGTAGAATTTGATTGTTAGCGTGTAATAATGGTGGAATATTGCGTGTTAAGTGTTTTTGAATGTGCACAGATGTAGGCAAGTGATATGGTGCTGAAATATGAATTTTGGTGCCCCCTCCAAAACTCTTTCGAACTTTCAGTAAAATTCCACCCATTTTACTGGAAGACTCACGTGACTAGACGAGCTATTAAGCTCACTCTGACTCTGACCTGACTAACTAACTTATTACTTAAAAAATAACATTTAACTTGACACTGGCAAAACACGAAAGTGGAGACCATAATTTAATATCCCGTGAACATTCACGAATTTTACTCGACACTGGCAAAATGCACATGTTGCCATATTATTAAAAAGAAAAAAAAAAAAACGTTCTTAAAATGAAAATGTGTCATAATGACACCAAATCAAAACAGAACATCCCTTACGCCCACAAAGGATCAATATGGTTTTAACGTTACAAAATATCATCCGAAGCGAGCAGCCGGCGCCAGTGGCACACGGACCGCAATTTGTGTCCAAATTCACATTCCGACGGATTTTTGCAGCATTATTTTTAAATTACCAGAGCCGGCCTGATGGCGATTTTATTTCCTGCCGACGCTGCGGGAAATGAGGAAAACAAGACACCGCGGGTTATTTGGATGTACCACTAATATCACTATGTAGGCTGAATAGGTGCCGTGAAATCGTGTTGAATAAAATATAAATTACTTTTTAGTGTCGACCAACGTTGAATTTCTTCAAGTCGTCATATTGTAGGCCGCATTTACAAAACTATGTAATAATCAACTCTAACATAAAACTAAACACAACAAACTACATTATACATATGACCTGTTCGTATCATGCATATCGTTTGAGTGATTATGATGGCTTGATGTTCAATATTCAGCGAAGCCAGGGAGGGATTTACCCCGCCCTTTAGGTTAAGCCTGCAACCATCTACATTGTCGATTAACATCACGTGAGTTCGTGAAAAAAAAATTAAAGAGCATTGCTCCAATTCGGACATATTATAAAGTAAATGAATTTACGTCATATATGATAGCATGTTATCTGTATGATGTACCAAGTTAAGGTGGCGTTCACGCTATGCTGTTTCAGCAATGGAATTTTACAAAAGGGATTTAGAATGCTGATGCTTTCGGATTTACGTTTCTCTTTGAATTTATTATTGTTGCAGTAGTAAATTGTATTCTTTACAGTACTTTAGTGCAGTTGGGCTTATCATGTTTCATTACCTAGTGATTTATATTTTGTCGTCGTAAAAAAGTACATTTTTATTTATGCGAAGAAGTAAGAAGACACATAAGGTGCTCTCTTGATGGTAAGATATAATGCTTCCCATAAATAGTATACATATTTTCGAGAGTTCTCGAGCGGACACCAAATAATGAAAATTTCGTCAATAATAATATTAGTATAAAAATCGTATGTTCCGCCGAATTCATATTTCATATTTTTCAATAAATCTGTGCTCTTCACAGAAGATACACTATAACTAAATTAGTATGTAGGTATCACGATCATTGGCAATCACTATTGCATTGAATTCGTGCGATATATCAGCAAAAACAATTTTTCATATAAATTCAGAACCATTCATTTTAAAAATACATTTTGAAAAGAATAAAATGTTACATCGAAAATATGTGCTGATTTTTTATTTTGTTTTTCGTGATGAACCATCTGCAAACCACTTAACAGCAGTTTTTGTTATTTCCACGCCTCCGTTTCCGAATGACACGAGAATGAAACGTGCAATGACTTTATAAAGAGTTACGAAGTTTGCGGATAAATAAAGAAAACAAAAATTGGTAGAAGCAGTTTCGTCAATCGGAAGTGATCATAGCCCACTCGCTTGTATAATCACAATTATAAAAGAAGCGTGCCTTTGCAAGCATAAGACGTCCACCCACAAAGCTGATAGATGAGCTTATAAAGGTCGCCGGAAGACGCTGGATGCTGGTCGCTCCCAACCAATACATATGGAAGTCCAAAGGGGAGGCCTATGTTCAGCAGCGGACCTCCTACGGCTGAGATGATGATGATGATGTCTTTGATGCCTTTCCAAAGAAGAAAGAAAATTACGAGACCTTCCTAGCGATGTCTTTCCCCCTTGTTAGGGAATGGGGATCTTCAATAGGAAAAATAAGAAAGTCCTCACCGACTTGTAACATGTCTGCAATGACACTAGTGATATAAGCGTTCATAGGCGACGGTGACCACTCATCATTAGGCGCACTATCTGCGTATTGTCTGTCCATAAAAGTAAATTAGAAAACAGACAAAATTAATGCCACATAATATCGCATATCCAATCAGTCCAACCCAATGCCATTTTATCAGTTTCAAACTCAGCAATGTGCTGTCAGTATAAAATTTTCTGTACGAACCGTTGGGCTTACTATGTTTGTCTCGTATTTTCGGCAAGCTCACTCCAAAATATTTATTTTTCTTCCATTCATAGAAGATATCGGAAAGTCAACCGTCGCAAACTAGTTGAAGCACTAAATAATTCTTCCGGTTTCTATTTCTTGAAGTGTTTGTGGGAGTAGTTAGCGAGTTGTAAGGGTTGTTCGAACTCAACTAAGTGGCTGGACGTGGCGATTTATGGTCCTGCCAAACGCAGGAGATTTTTAACTTCAAAAATAGAAGTTCTCAATTCGATATACTTATTATGTAATAAATATTGTTGTATGTAATTGTTTCCCTGAGGACCAGTAATAGGTATACCAAATTTTGAAACGTATTATGCCATTACATTGCTCAGGATCAGATACAGAAGTACATACCAAATCTAAAACTTAACAAAATTTGAAAAAAACTCCTTAGTGATGAGACTAAATTCAGAAATATTTTTAAGCTATTGCATAGCTTCTATCGCGGGCCTTGAGCGTGGGGACCGAATCCAGAAATTCCGTAACGAAAAAAACCTAACACCCCCCCACTCCGACTGGTTAATTTAATAAAAGCAAAAAATTGTTTTTTTTCGGTCACCACGCTCAAAGTGTAACTTGAATTAATATCAAAGAAAAATAAAGGAAAAAAATACTGCATTTAAAATAAATAAATAATTATAATTGCATAAGTTGATAAAAAATGCTATGCAATAGCTTTACCGCGGCAGTCTCCGAGTGCCACACGTCTTTTTTTTATAATAATTAAGAATATACCAACAATTAAACGTTTTAATATTCATTAAAGAAGCAATCCCGGTAATCGTTCCCAATTTGTCCAGGATTAAATAACGAATCCTAAAACGCGGCGGAACCCCGTTTAATCAAAATCCCCGAAACAATAGAGTAATCAGAAGTATAATATAATTTTGGTGTTCATTATAACTTCATCGAGGGAATTACGCGTAGCTGACTGCAAATGAAAAGATCACAATCGTACTCCATTACAGAACTGATGACGGGGCACAGATTAGATATTAGGAGAGATGTCGCAAGTACTTCATTTTTAATGGAAACCATAGACGTTTTTTTTCTCTACTGTAAATAAAACTTGGATTATTGCAAATGAAATTTGTAAAAAAGTATCTACTATTTTTTTTAAACTTTTTAGCTGAAATTTGTGTTTATATTATGGTCTATGCCTTGGATATAAAGAGATATCTCTTTATAGATATAAGGAGTACTTTGGGGGTAAAATCACTGGTCCAATTAGTGCAAATGACCTTTAATAGATTGTATTTTAAATTTATTGCGCTTTGTAACATCTTTAAGTTGACATTCAGGAATTGTAAAAGGGCGACCTGTTCTACTTTTTTAATTGTCGCACTGTTTTTTTTTCGTTAAGCTTAATTAATTATTATGAGTTCGACGTACCACTGTCCTAATAAAGAAAATAAAAAAGTAATGTGATAAGTGGAAAATTACTTAATTTACTTCTGATATAGAAATAAGATGTTTTTTAATGGTTTTTTTTTTAATTAATTATATTATGTAGTGACTTTTTTATGCAGAACAAGCGGCATCTGTACTGATACATTATCAGTGTGAGTGAGCATTCGGTTATTCTTAAGGATATTGCGTTTTTTACTCATTTCCCCCACAGCTCCGGCCGAAAGTATTTACGAAGCAATTATTACATATTGTGACTTTCAATTATGTTCCGTGATAGCATCTTTTGGGGAATACAAAATTATCCTTCGTCGCTTTTCGGTGTGTTTGGACAAGTTTTAATAAGATGATATTATCTTGAGTTTTCTACAGTTTGGTTTTTCTTTTCTGAAGGTTTACTCACCTAGAGTAGAATAAAATAAAACTATTATAATATAACATATTAAATCAATTAAGGTCACATATCGTCCACTTAAGATGACAGTGTGACATTTGAAAAAGCATAACATTTATAAAAATAATAACCTTCATCACAAAAGGTCCTTTTTAGGGTTCCGTAATCCGTAGTCAACAAAGAATCGTTATAGTTCCGTTTTTATTTTGTTAAAAAAAAGCTTTTAACACGTCATACGGTCATCGTAAATAAGCGATATTATAATATGTATACTCGTTCATTTCTACATAATGAAATGTGAATAATTAGTTCATTCCACGAGCTATTTCCCTTTTTTCATTGTACAAAATTGGAAAGGTGAAAACTGGTATCACCAATCGTAAGTCTTCTCTCTCTAGTTATATTGGACCTTAGCGTCCCGTTGTCCAAAAATATGCTCTAATATAAAGCGTAATAAAATATTATTATAACTTAGGGAACCTTTCCCCGTGGGATCTTTAAAATATCATGACCATCCTAAGTTGAGATGATTCCGACATAAATTTCTCTAAGTCACATTAGCTTAGCGCCCCATAAAAATAGGTTTTACCAATAACAAGTCGGGAAAAGTGTTTTATGGGAAACTAGGTTACGCTCTCTTCTTCGCTTGCTTTGATTTTTCATACATGTTTTATACCCCTGAAGGGATGAATTTTTAATATTATATCTGAACAAATGTATAAGTAACAGTGATGGTCAAGGAGTAATTTGATGCAGATGTAATTCTGAATCGCCGATTTCGAATCCTGACCAACCCCCAACTAACCAACGACGAAATCAATTATGTGCGGTTTTCCACTCGCTATGCCGGTGGTAGGCTTCGATCGAAGTTACCATAGGAAAAAAAACCGTGTCGTCAAGCGGTTAAGGACCGTGTTTCGGCATGATGATCTTCGCTGAATCAGCCAGGGAGGGCTTTATCCCGCCTTCTAAGTTTAGATTGCTACTATTTACGGCCACATCGTTGCTTAATATAATGCAAGTTGTTAGTCAGTCAGTCATTCTTTCTTTTTTATTTGAATAAAAAAAGTAGAGAAGCGCTGGCTGTTTTTACAGGTCTCCCCGTAAAAAGGATGATGGAAGTTATGAGGGTATGGGAAAGACTCGTAAATAGCACGCAGGGAGAACGGGGATAAAAGAATAATATATCAATACGAATCTTTAATATTCGCGGGCTGGCACCGTAAATCAAAACGAATGAAAACGAATCATAAATCAGGTTTTTTGCGCTGGTTATGTAAAACCTACACTATTGTAAACATGGGTTAGGAGAGACAAGCTATTACTTTCGCGTATTTATTGCCTTAATAAAATTATAGGAGGATATCGTATTATACTCCTGTTAAGGTATATAGATGATCTGTCTTTTAGCGCTTATTAAATATCACGACTTGATTTATAAACCGCCTTATAACATACATAGAAATGTTCACTGTGTACAAACACAAAGTACCATATTCCAGGGGGGTAATTCACATGCAAAAAGCGTTACCTGCGAGACTCTAAGTGTCAAACTTCAACGAAAAGTAAAAAAAAATATATAGAAACTAGCTGCGCCCAGTAGTTTTAGGTACTTGCCTATATGTTATGTAGGGTCTCAGCTATCTCTATACCGAATTTCAACTGAATTAGTCCACCCATTTCGGTGTGAAAGAGTAGTAAATATACATACATACATTTTTATAAACTTTCACGTTTATTATATCAGTAGGATAGGATCAAACTGTTGTGACATCAAAATTTATCATCATCATCATCAACAACTCTCTACATCCCACTGAGTATACCTGCTTCTTCCTTCCTCCTGGTTTCCTTTATGTTTTACCACGGACATTAAATAATGCAATTTTTTTTTTTACATAATCATTTGGAATCTTTTTCTGTTTATTGTCGGTGGTAAATTATTTATTGAGGGACTCTGTTGTTTTGGCACTTTAGTAACGTTTTCATTGGGGTGATCAAATAAAACTGCTATAATATTAAACGATTTGCAATGATTACAATTCAATGAAAATCATTAATTTACTGCTCTGTTGGCCCAATTTAATATACCTATATTTATCTAGTGGTGGTTTTAATCCAGATACAAACATATGCCACTTTTTGTAGTTAACTTAAAATAATGTTTATTATTATGAAGGTACTCGAAATAAAATTGAAATTTTAACAGTACAATAAGTAGGTATTATGAATACCTCATCTTTGATTTACAAACTTTTATGTTATTACAAAATATCTGTATGAAAATCTAATCATAATCATATTCCTGCCCTTATCCCACTTCCCACATTATGTAGGGTCGGCACAACACGTCTTCCTCCTCCATTCTACTCTATCATCCGTCATATCTTCATTCACTCCTCTCTATTTTCCTCTCCTCCTTCACACAGTTCATCCAATCCTTTTTTCCCTTCCCGAATTTCCACCTCTCACCATATTCATGGACTTTTTGGTATTATGATTTTCATCCTTCCTTATAATATTATGCCTATACCAGTCCAATCTTCCACTCTTTAATTTATCTGTTTGTGAAAATCTAATCATAACAAATTATTATACCCATCGCGACTGTTACATTTCCATCAGAATGAGCTATTCAGACCCTGAAGGCTGTTATTTCTCAGAATACACCATTTGCTTAAAACCTCAATACAAAATACCTACTTGAGAGTTTCTGTAGCCACATCAGACTGTTGAAATGTGATTTTTATTCAGCTTCGCATGCCGAGATATTTTAAATCAAATTTTACATTGAAATATTCAACCCCAAGAATGCCTTGACTTATGAAATCCATAAAACTCTGATACCCTGAGGGTATTAAATATTACAACCGGTTTTATTAAATTTATTAAAGACATCACTTAAAATGGGACCGATTTTATCACAGAAAACTTATAACATTCTTATAGAAATATCAAATATAAATATGTAGATAATAACATTCTTTCACAAATAAACGAATTCATCAGTCATTGTGTGTATTTCAGTTTTGATATTTTAAAGCTCTACCATGGTTATTTTATCTATCTTAGAAAATATTACCCAGAGGGTATTTTCCGTCAATGCACAGAATATAGTGTACCTCTATTATACATCCTACGATATAATTGTTATTTTTTTTAAATATCATGCCAATCAGTGTGTTGTGGAGTGTGTTTAGTAGAGTTAGATGGAAAAATCGTATGAGATAAGTAGACAAATTTGAAGTCTCACTATACATTAATTATTACTCTATCTATTCACACATTACCATTTTGTGCCACTCCATAACCTAAAAAAAAAGGTACCGGGAACAGTGTTTCTATAGTTTTTTTAGATAAAATTTCCGTGGGCTGCTACACTAATTCAGCAAAATTTTTGATTTAACTAAAGATTTAAGCCACCCTTGCGCAGTTATCTACGCTTCTTTGAATGATTGGGCTATGATCGTAAAACGGAACGTTCAATTTTATTTTACTCTAGTTCAGAAAAACAGCGTGATTGCTTTATTCATGGAGCAAAGTTTACTAATAAAATGGTTTATTTATTCCAAATTGTTACTTTTGACGTGCTCCGATTGGAAGGGTAGATTGGTCAGGTATAATATAACGAAAATATATATTGGCGCTTCAGTACCTGACTGGTACTACTACTGGACCTTATGTAATGCAGGAAATGGATATAGGTATCCGAAGACGTATCTATTGGTGATTATCACTTTTTGTACTGGTACTTTGGCCGTGGCTAATTACCACCCACTGGACAAAACCGTGTCATAAGTAGACATAAGCGGTCATTATGTCCTTGTTTTGGCATGATGTTCAGTGAAGCCAGGATGAGATTTATCCCGCCTTCTAGGTTTAGTCCGTTACCATCTACGGCTACATCGGAGCTAAACATCACGCGAGATCGTCGTCACAGGCTAACCTACATATGTATATAATAAAAGTAAAAAATAAATAAAAAGTATAATAGAATAAAATAAATTTTCTCATTGACATAAAGTCGTAGTGGTATAAGGAATTTCTTGACTCTGTGCTATATTATAACCAGTATTTATAAAAGACGTTAGGTTGGGTTATGCGACATTGAGAATTTCCTATAATCTAAATCGTTATGTATATAGGTGGTGAAGATATTACACATTATACCTAGTACGACGTCTTAGCGATTATTATTATAATCTGTAGGGATTTGCATTTTACAGATGAAAATATAACTTCGCACTATCTCATAAAATACGTGTTAGGCTGTTAATAAAACCGTTATATTGTAGAAATTATGCTTAAACTCACAATAGGACGTTTGCGTTGGTAGCAGCTCATAAAGCCTAGATTTGAATTAAATAAAAAAGCAATCGTTATGACCATATTCTGACTTGATGTTCAAGCCAGGGAGGGATTTATCTAACCTTATAGGTTTAGTTTGCTACCTTCTTCGGCGGCATCAGCACTCAATATCACGCGACATCTTGGTCTATAAGCTAACCATGATAAATAAAACTTTTATTTAAAAAGCTTAGCCTTATGTATTATTTATTTATTATTCAGCACAAAGCTAGGACTAACTTCATGCTACAATAGCATTTTCTACCAGTTGCCCTAAGGCTGGAGAAAATGTACTAAAATATAGGGGGGCTGACAAACATAGGAAAAAGGTAAAATGCTATTACAAAACTTAACAATAAATAGACTATCTACATACTTATTACATAAATTATAATACATACCATGTCATACATACCATATGTATGACATTTCAAGGCAGTAAAAGCGTATTTAAATACACTGAGCTATTAGCATTTTCGCGCACCTTGAAGCTTGAAGCAAAAGTACACTTACCACGTGTACCAAGGTACTGCTAAAATTGCTAATTATGTTAGCTTAAAATTCAGGCACTAATTTAGTAGTTTAATAGAGAATGAAGTTGTGCAACATCGCGAAACTTAGCAAGTAGCGCAGTACCCTCGTCTATAAAATTTGCTTAACAAAATAGTCTTGCATATGCGCAAAATTTACAATTTAATTAAAGCTTGTTTAAACTGAAAAGAAATGTTAAAGAATGTTCGTGGAAGTTTTTCCTGTGCTTTGTTAGTTCGCGCTTAAATACAGTGTTTAAAGCAAAATTTAAATTTATAAAAGGGGTATGATGTGAATACGGTAAATTTGCGTGCATACAGGAAGTTCATCTTGAAAATTGATTAAGAGCAAAATCAGATGCTAAAGAAGTTAAAAGCTAAATTAAGTGTTATTTTTTATTACATCCACATTCACATCCTTTCTTATCGGAGGTCTACGTCATAAAACCCACTTATATACAAAATGTTAATTCCATCCGTTCAGCGGTTTTGGTTGTGCGTTTATAGATTAGAGAGTCATTTTTTTATAAGAAGAATAGATATTTTGCCAAATTGGTTTTTTTTTTATACGAGATAGGCCTACGTTTGACCACATCCCACCTGATGGAAAGTGAAAATGCGGTCGACGATGGATCACGTAAGATGCCTAGAAAGGTACCTATTCACTCGTGCCTTGAAGATACCCAAGTTGTACCGCTCGGGAAACACGGATGACGGCAAAGTGTTCCAAACGCGACCAGTTCTCATTAAGAACGAAGAAGCAAAACGCTTGGTGCGGGCAGTAGGTAACGCCACTAAGTAAGGATGCCGCTTTGCCGTCTGCCGCGACGTTCATCGGTAGAATGGGCTTGGAGGAATTAGTTCGTGTAAGTGTATTTAAAACCGGAGTCATTCATTAAATATTATCCACATTATATTTTTTCCACAAACCAAGATCAGAAGCAGTGTTTCATTAACGATTGATTCGGGCCGTCAATGAATCGAACAAGACAGTTTATTGTATTCGAGAATTCATCGACTTATTACAGAGGCCCAATTCATCAATGTTCGCCTGACGACCCCCTTCCGTTACTGCCCCGATACCTTATTTCGATTTCCCAATAAATTTCGTTCAATCTCACTGAGAGCCTGGTTTATTTCCCGATGGCAGCCAAAGAATAAATTTCCACTTCGAATATTAGAGAAGTTTCATCAAGTTTCACAATAGTCCCCTCTCGAAAACTCATTTCAAATGCCGTTATTCAAATTTTACTTTTGATAAGAAATTGAATAGATATCTGAGTCGCGTTGTTGCTAAGTTTAATGGTAGCAATAAAAAAATATTTGTGCGGGCCCTTATCGGGAAGGGTTGCCGGTTGGTCGGTTCTTTTGCATTTTGTTAAATTGTGGCCCAATTATTGAAATGGAGTTAACGATAGGGGTTCTCATTCCGATTGTGTAGATAGCTAAATAAACGTTGAGTATTTCAGAGATAGTGAGGCCCAGGAACCCGGAAATAATTTGAAAGAGCGATCGTCAAATGTATGTCGGCATCCGCTTTCAATAGGAAAGTTCACGAAATACTCCAAAAGTGCCAAACTTTAAACGTTTTTCCATTCTGTTTTTGCAGAAGGACGCTCACACACCCCCGTGGGATATCAAAAACACATTGCTAAATTGAAATGGAAAAGGGTCAAAACTCGTAAAAGCAATAACTATAAGTTTTGTGACGGGAAATGTTACGTGGGAGTTATCAATTTTGAAGAAATTTGCGTAGGAGTGTATGTTTACATTGCACCTATAGAGGTAACTACGTGATATCAATTCTGATGAATTTGAGAAGGGTTACATGTAAGGTATTTTTCTGATTAAATGTGTTTAATGTACACCAGTAGATATATCCACAATATAATAGAAATAGAAAGGGCAGAGAGTAAAGCCATGTAGTGCTTTAACCATATTTTGAAAAAAGAAGTAGGTACATTGATGACAAAATTTTGGATAAAATATACTTGGAAAAAGCCAGTGTCTTCTTTTATTAGGCAGTACAGAAGCCTTCATTAATTTTCATAACTTCATTCAAACATACATACATATGAGAATGTCTTCAGAACGTCATCCTAGATACCGTGAATAAATATTATCTCAAATATACATTATATAAAACTTTACATGAAGAAGGCGGTCCCACAGCTTTTATAATTGATGCAGACATTTTGTAACCATTTTTGTATCCGTTAACACAAAAATTAACTCATCCGTCAACATTCGAGGATTTTTTTATACATTTTAGCGGTAAATTTGAGGTATGTTTTAATGAAATTTCAACCTGAGCGTCGCTACTTGGAAACGAAACGAGGGTTTTTAAACAGAAATAGAATGTACCTAGATAGATTGTACCTATATAGTATCTAGATGAAGAGCTCTGGAAAAAATATAAAACGCTTCTTTTGGCATACGAGTATTTCAAAAGTTTGTTTTTACCTTTGCAGATGTTGTGATTAAAATTTAAATGGTGGCTTAGGTAGTTTTGTTATCTGAACTAAGAACATATTAAAAATTTTGTAAAGTCGTAATATATTTAAAATAAAGGCAAGTCACTCATTTGCACACAATGGCGTGACACTGTTAAAATAATTTGTTTTATAAAATATTTATCCTAAAAATGTTTTTATTTCGATCATATTTACCTCTATATAAATAGACACGTATTGTATCATCATGTTATATATTTTTTTTGTTTGTTTGTATTTTGTGTTATTTTGTGTTTGTTTGTATTTTGTGTTTGTTTGTATATCATTCTTATTTATTTTCTTCACAATATTCATTACCACTATGAATAGCAAAATTTAAAACAATTCCCTTACTTCAATTATATATTAGTTAAGTAATACTTAGATAGTTAATATATTTTTGATAACCTTCAAATTTAATAAAACATTATTGATAACCTATTCGTTTGTCCTTGGCTTATAAAATCGACGCGCACCACAATCGACCAATACTACAAAGTGACCGTTTAAGCTAAGTAAATAGAAAAGCACTCAGAAAGGAACCAACCACTCTACTGGCCAGTAAGGGCCTGTAATCGTCAAGTCCCATTAGTAAATGGCCTGGCTTGTTATAGAACAATATTCTATGGTGTCTACGCCATGAAAGCTAACAGCGATAACCTTTCATTGTCGCACAAAGGGCGCACTGAGCCGCGAACGGACAAAATTGATTTTTGCTCATATTGGGCAAAGAGGAGCGTGCTCGCCTCGAAAACATGGACATTTTTCACTCATGGACAGCCCGATGTCAATTTTGTCAAGGTACACGTGCATTTATGTTCTGAATTTTTAACGAATAAAATTGTAGGTACATTTTATAAATAACTGATATCTGAAACAGAAAATAATGTGTAGTTTAAAATTTCTCCTTTCTGTTACTCATATTTCATTTAATATTAAACTTTTATACGCTATGATGGAACATTTTATATTGAATTTTATAATAAAGGCACACTTTCCTTACATACTGATCTATCAACCACAGCTTTAAAACACTGATAGGTTTTCGCTAAGAAAAGATTATTCCACGCAAGAAAAGCTGCGAGCTGAACCTAATAAATACAAATTCGAAAAGCGTTACCCAATAAAAATCTATGGCCAATAATAGTATAAAGTTTTTTTTACAATTATGCAATAATTATGAACAAAATGCAACGTTGAAAAGAAACATGTAAAAAATTACCCCCACACAATAAGCAAAAATATATGTAGTATGAATGATAACAATTTATGTAATACATCACGCATATTTTTCGGATATAAGTATTCTAGAGTTTATTGATACATTCATAAATCGAGGTATGAAAACGCAGATTTTTGTTCCATATTTATTATTTGCTGAACGGCATTGCAATATTCATTGCTATTGCTTGTTGCCATTCGCATTGTATCGGAAATGTAAAGCTATCCGTGATGGCTTTTATTAGAACCTGGTTTGTTAGGGGTTTTTTATAAGTCTGGGTAAGCGTTATTCCTCGAATAGCTTTGGTCAGATTTAGGAACATACCTCTAGATTGATAACATATTTTTGAAGCACAAATAAATAAAATTTACAATTAAAGTTTCAAAAGTTACCCAGGTACCTGTTGTCATTCTATTGTGACATTGATTAAAATAGATTTTTAAATGTTTGATTTGGTAGTTTGACATTAGTACGAAGCTGACAGAAATGTAAAAGGTACCCGGGTACCTTGTCACCTACATAAGGGTTAAAAATAAATTGACTATAGAAGCATAAAAAGATAATTTCCTCACGACACTCGCATGTTTTATCTGTTTAATCAGAAATGTAATAAAGTTCCTTGCTACTGCGTCTTAGTAAATGGTTCATAAGTCTAAAATATTATACGGCTTACGGTTGGCAAGGTGATAAACTTCGTGAAATACTCTATGAAAGTATGAAAATAAACCTTTTTTAAAAGTCAATGAAAGTTATTATTCAAAAGTAAGTAATTTTGTATTTTAGTTCCGAGAATGATCATAACCCATCATCATCGTCATCATCACATCATCATCAGCACATAAAAAATAGAAAAGAATACAATGTGTGTAATAATACTGAAACTAACTTTTTAGAAATGTAAGTGAAATATTAAAATAAGAAATAGGGTTTGTAGGGTTGGGGGTTTTTTTGGATAAGTTGGAAAATAAGATACTTTAATGTGAAAAATATATTTTAAACTAAATAAATAGATAAAGGTCATACAGTTTAAAAATAGAGAGTACAATCTTCCCCTTAACGTCACTTTACTTTTAGGTGACGAGCAATTTAAATCCGGACCAGTCAAATAACTTATGTTCAAAATAAAGCATTTGAATATTGAATGGGATCTCCACAAATGCTTTAAAACAGTCGGAACGGTGGAAAGTATTCGATTTATCATCGTAGAGATAAACGCCCAGTGAGTAGTTTATCCACTGTATGAATAATAGTGCACTTGTGACGTGGGGATTTGGAGAGAAATGCGACGCAAGAAGACCAAGAGAATAGGAGCTGGATACAGTAATTACTAAGGTATTTATTGTATTAATAAGGTATTTCATAGGGGTAGATTTCCTTTGCAGAAGGTCGACCAGGTTGGTACGCCAACAGTACCTGTCATTCTACCGCCTGAGCATTAATGTGCAAACATTGTAATAACTGTACTTCAGAAGGAGGGCGCGGTTGCTAGTGAAATTACTAGCCTAAAGTGTCCTTATATCTTATAACTCATGAGTGAAAAGCGTTGGCGCATTAAATAAAAAACCGGTCAAGTACGAGTAGGACTCGAGCACCGAGGGTTCCGTACAAACCTACGAGTTTCTACGGAACCCTAAAGAAAAGTGGGTATAATATTATATATTTGTGGGTTTTGATTCCCTTGCGAGTACTTGCGAGATTTGAAAATATGCGGCTAAAATTGCTGTTTCTTTTGATTGCGTTGACATAGATGTTTGATTTTATTACAGCTTAAAGGTATTATAGGCTTTAGTATTTGATATGAATTTCAATTTAATACCTGCACGCGTTTTTGAGGAAAGGGATAGTAAATACAAAATTTTTAAAAATATTTTTTTAAATGATGTAACTAAAAATGTACAATTTTCGCAATTTTTCCTGTGCCTGTGATTTAAGACGTTGCTGCGTACCAAATTTCAAGATTCTACGTTCACGGCAAGTACCCTGTAGGTTTTGGTTTTTTTGAGAGTAGTTGCGTGTTTAAAATTTCGGCTAAAATTGCTGTTTCTTTTGAATGCGTTGAGATAGAGGTTTGATTTTATTACAGTTTAAAGGTATTATAGGCCTTAGTATTTGATATGAATTTCAGTTTAATACCTGCACGCGTTCATGAGAAATAAGGTAGTAAGTATGAAATTATTAAAAATATTTTTTTATATGATGTAACTAAAAATGTACAATTTTCGGAATTTTTCCTTTATCTGTGCTCTAAGGAATTGCTTTTTACCAAATTTCAAGATTCTACGTTCACGGCAAGTACCCTGTAGGTTTTGATTTTTTGAGAGTATTTGCGTGTTTAAAATTTCGACTAAAATTGCTGTTTCTTTTGAATGCGTTGAGATAGTGGTTTGATTTTATTACAGTTTAAAGGTATTATAGGCCTTAGTATTTGATATGAATTTCAGTTTAATACCTGTACGCGTTCATGAGAAAAGGGGTAGTAAGTATAAAATTATTCAAAATATTTTTTTCATATGATGAAATTAAAAATTTATGGTTTTCGCAATTTTTCCTTTATCTGTGCTCTAAGGAGTTGCTTCGTGCCAAATTTCAAGATTCTGAGTTCACGGGAAGTGCACCGTAGGTTTTGATTTATTTGGTAATGTCGAAAATTTGCTGAAATTTGCGACATATTCGACTATATCTTTTGATTGCGTTGGCCTAGAAGTTTGAAATTTTCACAGCTCTAAGAAGCAATAGATTTTAGTATTTCCTATAAATTTCAGCTTTTTACCTCCACGCGTTCCGGAGAAAAAGGGTCTTGACAGACAGACAGACAGACAGACAGACGGACGGACAACAAAGTGATCCTATAAGGGTTCCGTTTTTTCCTTTTGAGGTACGGAACCCTAAAAAACCGGTCAAGTACGAGTAGGACTCGAGCACCGAGGGTTCCGTACAAACCCGTAGGTTTGTACGGAACCCTAAGGAAAAGTGGGTATAAAATTTTATATTGTAGGTTTTGATTCCCTTGCGAGTACTTGCGAGTTTAAAAATGCGGGTAAAATTGCTGTTTCTTTTGAATGCGTTGACATAGAGGTTTGATTTTATTACAGTTAAAAGATATTATAAACTTTAGCATTTGATATGACTTTCAGTTTAATACCTACACGCGTTCATGAGAAATGAGGTAGTAAGTATGAAATTATGAAAAATATTTTTTTATATGATGTAACAAAAAATTTACAGTTTTCGCAATTTTTCCTTTATCTGTGCTCTAAGGAATTGCTTTTTACCAAATTTAAAGATTCTACGTTCACGGCAAGTACCCTGTAGGTTTTGGTTTTTTGAGAGTAGTTGAGAATTTAAAATTGCGGCTAAAATTGCTGTTTCTTTTGAATGCGTTAACATAGAGGTTTGATTTTATTACAGTTTAAAGGTATTATAGATTTGAGTATTTGATATAAATTTCAATTTAATACGTTTACGCGTTCATGAGAAAAGGGGTAGTAAGTATGAAATTATGAAAAATATTTTTTTATATGATGTAACAAAAAATTTACAGTTTTCGCAATTTTTCCTTTATCTGTGCTCTAAGGAATAGCTTTATACCAAATTTCAAGATTCTACGTTCACGGCAAGTACCCTGTAGGTTTTGGTTTTTTGAGAGTAGTTGAGAATTTAAAATTGCGGCTAAAATTGCTGTTTCTTTTGAATGCGTTAACATAGAGGCTTGATTTTATTACAGTTTAAAGGTATTATAGATTTGAGTATTAGATATGAATTTCAATTTAATACGTTTACGCGTTCATGAGAAAAAGGGTAGTAGGTATAAAATAATACAAAAAAAATTTTTCATATGATGCAAATAAAAATTTATAGTTTTTGCAATTTTTCCTTTATCTGTGCTCTAAGGTGTTGCTTCGTGCCAAATTTCAAGGTTCTAAGTTCACGGGAAGTGCCCCGTAGGTTTTGATTTATTTGGGAATGTCGTAAATTTGCTGAAATTAGCGACATATTCGACTATATCTTTTGATTGCGTTGGCCTAGAAGTTTGAAATTTTCACAGCTCTAAGAAGCAATAGACTTTAGTATTTTTTATAAATTTCAGCTTGTTACCTCCACGCGTTCCTGAGAAAAAGGGTCTTGACAGACAGACAGACAGACAGACAGACGGACGGACAACAAAGTGATCCTATAAGGGTTCCGTTTTTTCCTTTTGAGGTACGGAACCCTAAAAAAATAAAAATGAAAAACTGAACCTAGAATTTGGTGTGCGCTGTAATTTTGGTAACATTGCGTTTCAATCCGGAATACAGTAATTCCTGTACCTACGTTAGCTACTATTTGGCGGAAGAATTTTAAATTTTAATTGACTGGATGACACTGTGCCCGATAATGCATGGTCAATCATTATTTTTACCATCAGGCACCTGATTCGCTTGTCTTGTCACTAATTATAATGAAAAACAAACATAGCACTTTAAAATATTAACTTTGTCATAGTATTTAACCTTTTCTTCTTGTGTGGTGTACAGTAAAGAGTTATCATACATTCATTCATTCATAATTATCAAAATAAATTATATGGGTCACCCAATGGTTACCCAATCCATCTCCTGGTCTAAGCTGGATCCTTACGAATAGCGGCTTTGTTCACCACAAGGCGCCCAAACCCAGAGGGGTCCAATTCCTTTGACAAGGGTGCTAACACCACTTATTAATATCTGTGTCCGCGTACATAAATTAATTTAAACGCCCCTGTTGACATACGCGATGGTAATGAATGAGACATTGTTCAAATAGTTTTGACGTGAGAGTCGGTTTGAGTGGTGAATTTATGCAGGCGCTAAAGCATTTAATTCAGTTCCTAGCTTTGTTTTAATAGAGAAAAGTATGAAATCAAAAAGCATTATTTCAAATAGGGTACAATGGAGAACTTTTCCAAGTAAAATTTTAGAAAATATTTTTGTGAGAAGAACGGGCAAGAAGGTATTTACAAACAGTAACAACAGTAGGTATTTTTATGCAAAAATATTAAGAAAAGCCAAAACCCAGTTAGAATTTTAGAACCAGTCAGGAATATGCTCGTAGATGTACAAAATTTAAAATGTCTTCATTAATAATTTTACAGTTATTTTTTTTACTAACCGCGCCCAGCGGTTTTACCCGCTGTACCGTAGCCTATAATGTATTATTTCAGGGTCTCTATACTTTCTCTATACGAAATTTCAGCTCAATCTGTCCACCCGTTTACAATTACACAATCACAAATTTTTACATTTATAATATTAAATTAGAGTGATGATGTGATTAAAAAATAACTCTTATTTTTTATTTACCTATGTTATTTTGCAAACTCTACGAGAAAATTTCGCTCTTAAACCAGGTTGAGCTAAACTAGTTATTATCAGCATCCCGCTCATCTCTAGCCCTGACTTATCGCAGGTTCCGTCTAAAATTGAATTGTTGTCAATACACGACCATCTCGGGCCGGACGATGCAATCTATTTCCCGCGGACTCGCTTCCGTGACCATGTGAAAATTCAAGCTTTCCTGACACAGTAAAATGCTTCTATAGCACTGCAAACATGTTTGAACATCTTTTTTCTTCCAAAAAGTAGGTAAGTACAGAAAGCCTAGGTAACGTGTATTCAATACACGTTACCTAGGCTTTCAATAGGTAAGAAGTCTTACGAAAAATTGCACTGAACTCGTCTAGAGATTTACGAGTATACTAGTCAAATGTAAACAAGCCTTCTAAGCCATTATTTCCCTATGGATTATTACCTAACTTATCTTCTTTTTCCCTTCATCCTTTTTTCTCTTCTTATTCTTACTTATATTTTTCTTTTCCTGCTTGGTTGTCTGGAAGAGATCGCTATTAGCGATAAGACCGCCAATTGTAACACTATTCAAATCAAGTGTTTTTTTTTTTATGTTGAATGTTTTCTTTGTAATTACAGTAAGTAATAAGTAATAAAAGGTTTATCTATCTATCTTATTTATGTAATTGATTTACTTTTAATTATTTAACTTTCAAACAATCAAACGAATTACCTCATCAGTCTTAAACACTTCAATAGTCAATAACCACCCCTCCTCCTGTTGAAAAGTTTTATCCGTTTTCCACATTGTTTAGTTTCCACACTGCTTGATATTTACTGTATCCATATCGATTTTACTCTCAATTCCACACATATTCGGTCTGCTGCACCTTTTAGGGCGCAATAAAAATAATCTTCTTTGTTCAACGATCCATACCGCACACAAACGGGTACAAAGCGTAAACAAACAGTCGCTGCAATCTGATACCAATATTTTTCTCCACCTCTGTACATTTTAATTGAGTTCTCCCTATTGCAATAAATGGAGTTCAATGAAACTTGATAATTTGAATAATATAATGATTTTGAGCTTAGGCAAGGATTTTTTTTTAAATACCTATCTAGTATAAACTGCGTTCTACTGCTGGACTAAGGTTTCTCTAAAACTCATTCATTCCACTCAATCTAGTGCCACTTATTATTAATCTTAATTCATGGAAAACAAAAGAAGATCGACAGTAAACCAGCGCTGATCGTTTAGTTAATTTATTTATCTCGAATGTTATAGATCAGTTAAAAAAGGTTTGAGCACGACCTACTAGTATTGCCTTTAATATTACATCAGGCCCTAAAATCAAAAATGTTACTCGCTAAAAGCCAAATAATGCCAAATAATGTATTTTTTCTTTTTCTTTTAATTTAATTCATTTTGTAAATTGTGTAAAAATTTATTTTCTCTCTTTCTTTCTTTCTTTCAAGAGCCAAAAAGTCGTAAAGCCCTACGTGAAAACTGGTCTCCAAACCTCCAGATCTGTAAAACGGGATAAGTTGTAACAATTGCAATTCCCAGGGCCAATACTTAAGTACTCGGAAGGAATTACATAAATTCAGTTTGTATGAGATGTAGACACTCCACTTTACCGCATAATTTAGAAATTGCATTGGGACCAGAAAGTGCAGCGACGTCGCAAGGTAAACTTTTTCGGGCAAAATGCCAGGATTTGGTAGGTTTTATTTAAATAGTTTTAATAATAGTTGTTGCACCACTCTAAAATTATTGTAGGCGTCAGAAACATTTTGTTTGGACGACAGGTGCTATTTTAGAATAAACCAAAACCAGTTAAATCACCTATAACCACCTAATCACCTATTTTAAAATAGGTGATTTCTATTTAATTTTGACTTGAAGTGTGCACGTAGAGTCATGATTAGCGTTGCCAATTTTATTTACAAAGTTGCCAGTGCTAAGCAAAGTTCACCTGTATCTCTATAGGTACTTAGACCGATGCTGCGTGAGAAAATCGGGATAAAACATACCAAAGTTCAACAAAATCGGGTCAGTATTGCTCTGTGACAGACTGACAATCATACACAATACAATTTTAATTCTCTTTACTGAAATAACAATATAAACTATATTAACAACACAATGTCGCGTAAAGCGATCTACGAGTATGACAACCGATTCTGCATGGAGAGGTTTACATAAAGAGTAGGGTGAGATAATATAACACAGGATAAGTATAACTTATAAAGTTTATAATATAAATATACGCAAATGACACACACTCATATAATCACAGACACACTTTCACCTCTTTATCACTTTAGAAGGACATTATCCATTGCCCTTGCGCCGTCCCAGCAAAGCAATTAATAAAGAAAGCCCGCTCCCGCCTGTTAGCATGCAAATGCCGCAATCCTTGGAAGATTCCACGGCAATATTCGAGTCATTAGTGTTTGTGTGGCCGACTGCACTACTGCAAAAAGGGCGAGCAACTAGGTGACACTGTTCGTTTGTTTTAACAGTACTTTATCTTGCGGGAAATCAGTAACACAATAAAATTGTTCTAGAAAGGAAGCTATTTTTTGACTCTAAGACCAACTAACCCAGATTCAGAAGTGGTTGTAGAGATATGGAGGTAGCGTTTTATAAAGTCTCACAAGAATTACGTTACTTACTAGTCCTTACGTTAAAAAGCGGTATGTAAGGCTCCCACGTCTACATGGTACTGCTAGGTTTACCCTCTAAAACCTGGATGTATTCCTGCGGAGCGCTATGAAGCCTGGGGTGCGGGCATGCTGAAGCACTATTTTGTAGAACCTAATGTCCTAAAGTCACGGGATAGTTATGATAATAATTGTTTTGGATGATAACATTTGTTGTAGTTATTGATTGTTTCACTATGACTTATCAAAAAAGATTTTACAGATGGCTTCCCAAAACTCTAATGTTTAATTTTAGGGTTTCTTTGATATTTATTTTACACGTGGACTCGTGGGTATTCTTAAAACCTACGTATCTTTACGGTTTTATGAACACAGCAAAACGTGGCCTATATTTAGTAAAAAGAGAATACGAGAAATAAGAGCTTTTGCTATTGTCACAGGCTTTTGTGGAATCCATAGCCTACACACTTTGTTGACAGAGTTCGATACACAATACAAAGATGTCGTGTATTCTCTATTATTGTAGGTTTCCAAGTAAACATTCTGGAATCCTTGTATATTCCAAATATGAAGGCGTAATTCGTGTACTATAGATATGTGCTTTTGCTTTGGAATTTAGGCATGAGGGTAAATCGAGTTGTCTTTGTATTTGTGTTATAAGGAACCAAAAAATGTATAGTAAACAGTGAAACACAAATCTCAGCCATTACAGTACTTAGTACTCACTTATTCATATTAACCATGAAATAAAACCGTTGTGTAATAGTTCCTACCACTTAGTGATATTACCTCTATATGCATTAGAATTACATGCATTAGAATTTCTGAAAATTATAAGTTGGTTGCATTAAAATTTACAATGTGATTTTTGAGAAATTATAACTTCTTTAGGCTTGTAAAGACTATTATATAATAAGACTTTTTTGGTTTACTACAGGTTAATGTAGTAATATTATTATACTCTTCATCATTTTTCCCATTCTGTTCCTATCAATGGTTTTGAAGCTGTCGGCTTTTTCACAAATCTTTTTATTCCATGTATCGAAGCTGAAAAGTAAGTCTGAACCAAAACTATTTTCTTCATACATTCTCTTATATTTGATGCGGTATAGTACTTACGAGGAATTTGTTCCTATATCCCTTAGAATGTAGAATGTAGAACATCCAAACTATGTATTTCTACACTCGTGTACTATGTGCCTAAGGTCTGAGACAATTTTCAGCCCTATGTGAATGCAATTTTTTTTACCATGGAACGCATTACACATTCTCCCTGCACAGGATGTGGGGAATGGTTAAATTAATGTTTTTTTTTCTATATCTTAATCTCCTGGGTATCTTTCTGTGAAAAGATGTTGATAGTGTTGGCGCCGTAGATACATCAAAAGACTTCAATTAGAGTAAACCTACCTTTTGTGTTTAGAATGGTGGTAAGAATAGGGGTGCGGAGAAAATAAATGTCCATCATGTTATTAAAAAATAATAGAATTTGTAGTTTTTCAACCTTGTCCGCATCCCTATTTATTGTTATTTCTTATAATAATAATTAATCAATTATGACCACTTATTTAATTTGTATGGGACCTGTACGAGCTTATAGAGAAATGCCCATAATATAATATCAATGATGGTAAAACTTTACAAATGAGTATGTGATCGTTGGTCAACTCCACGCAATGTTCACGTGTAGTAAAATGAGTTACTGCGTATCTTTTATACGGTGCATTGTGATGACAATTTAATTATAGCTTTGCTTTTTGTAACGCAAATTACTAAAGCTTTTATGGTTTTTCCACAGTTTCTATTCTATTTTAAATAAAAAAGCAGAGCATAACGATTTAGCTTTTAAAGCGTTATGTAGATGTAGATAGACTTATTACGAAGCTGATTCATATTATTATGATATGCTGTTTATAGGCGAAACTTAGAATAAAAATACGTTCATAGATTTATAATTTCTTTGTTTTAATGTTTCTTTTATCAAGATTTAAATGTACCTACCTACTTTGTAAACAGTAATTTCTATTAAGTTCGTCGTAATTACTGCTATATTTCGACTGATCTGTCTCTTAAAATATGTACCTAGCTACTGACAAAATATTAATTAAAGAAAATTCAAAGCTTGAAAATTATCCTTTTAAAGAATCTTTAAAAACAAACATGCACACATCAAATAATGATATTAGCATATTAAAATTTGATTGTTACCTACTTTTGGTTGTCAGGTTTTTGGGGCTTAGCTTAAAATTAATTTTAGCTCTTAATTTGCCTTTTTAAAAGCTACTTAGTTTACTTGTAGTACTACTTCAGGTGGCAATATTCTTACAGAGGTGTTCGTTAGAGGTAGTTTCCACGTAGCCTTTTTAAACCCAAGGTGCTGACTACGAATGTTTGATTGGACGCCGAGAACGATTTCTCTTTAGTCAGACGGGACTAACACAAAGGGATGTGAAGGGATAATTCAAAAAAGGACATCCTTGAAACGTCCAATTCTTCGCTTCATTTCCCGGTCCCTTCAATACCTTAAAAGGAGTGATTTGCTTCGTCTAGTCAATTTGTTCTTTGCCGATAAGGGCGAATCTATCTTTGTTATTATGTAAACATCTATTCTCTAAAGAGATCGATAAACTCTCATAATAAAGGCTTCAAGGTTCTAGGCGATAACTATGAAAAACAAACTTTCACTAAATCTAATAACTGTACAGTTACAGCTTCAAACTAAATTAAAAAAAAAATTGTTTGGAGATGAATATGTGACAAAAAAAATTCACAATGGTAGCTAAGTTTTACGGTTAATACAAAAACTCCTTCATAAAATACACACATACAGATGCAGTCGTAATTTAAAGTGGTGAGGCTATAATATTATTGTTCAGAGTCCAGAAATCGTCCTGGCAAATTTAGTCTCTCAACCAAAGCTAATCGCGAAAGAATATTAGACTAGGTTGTGGTAATCTAAATATAGCCTTAATTATTAAATAACTATTTGATAATTGCAAAGTCTCTAGTCTCATTTTAATAATTATTTCAACCTGTCACTTCTTTTAATGGTTGTTATGTTATTTATTTCTATTTTTCCATTCCATTATTTTCTTTTCCAATATCAACTCTCAAAAAGTATGCCATGATACAAAAATATTAATAGTAATAATAATCGTTTTTAAATAAAGTTAACACAATTTTATTCTCTTTCGGAGCCAATTTGTATTGGGGAAAAAACTAAAGGCTACCCAAATTAATGCAATTTATTACAGCACTTCGACGTCCATGGTTTCATATTTTCGGCGACCGCAGTATTGATCTTTTTAACGAGGGCTTAAAAACCACTTTTGCATTTAACGAGGTAGTCTTTATCCTGTGAAATGTTTTGGGAGTGCATTGTTTATTTAATTTTTTGCTCTTTATTTTGTGAATTTTTCTTTTTCAATCTTAAGTTTTATTATAGGTTATAGGGTTACCCTTTGACTACGATCTCGCCTGATCTTAAGTGACGATGCGGCCGTCGATGGTAGCAGACCAAACCTAGAAGGCCGGATAAATCACCCCCTGGCTTCACTGAACATCATGATGGAACACGGTCACAATGACCGCTTGGCGACACGGTTTTGTTCAGTGGGTGGTAACAAGCCACGGCCGAATAGCACCACCAGCAGTAGTAGTTTATAGGACTTTATCAATTTATTTTAAAACAAGCTGATAATTAAGACAAGTTCGACGCCAACTTGATGAAATGTACCAAATCCTACGCAACAACAGTTTTCAAACAAAACCAGGCGAAGTTTTGGCGCAGGTTCATTTGATTTATAAAAGCCAGCACAGCACTCCAAAATCTTCAATGAAAACACACAAATCAACCTATTTACCCAACTCCACCAAAGAAATCCGTCTAACACTTTAAATTAGAAAATACCGCAAAGTTTTCTAACGTGCCTTAATTAGGAACTTGGCTTCCTTGCATTGCCACAGTCTAGTAACTCCGAACTAGCAGAAACTTTTAAAACTGAAACAATGAGACTCAAGTTTTCCGAATAGGGACAATATTAACGACAGTGCAAAGAAACTTCTCGACTTTCCAAGCGAATTTAGAAGATAATTGTCGGACTACAAAAGCGGGTGTAACTTGACTAATTAAAATGGCTAACTTTTAATAATGTTTGTAATGAATGCAGCTAAAGTTCCTTATAGTGGTCCTCGTATGAAAGAATGTAGTTTAATTTTAATACAATGTCTTAGCTTATGATTTTGACCACACATCTGATAGGTTATTTGCGTCTTTGAGCTTGGTATGTAATATAGCTTTCTCATTTAAATTCGATATTTAACCTTTAAGTACACGCGCTGTTTAGGATAACGTAACGTCACGCGTGGGGTCCAGAAGCATCCCCAATACAAATTTACATATATGTTCAGATTTATTAATTATTTTTTAAAAGCCGTTATATTTTATAAGAAAAGACAATATTCCATATATGAAAAGTATTTATTAATCATAAAATAATCAGTATTTAGATAGAAAGGAACATTTTTATCAAATCAACAATCTAGTACATGGTCTTTTTAAGGCACAAGTTTATTGTACCAAAATTTAACAAAAGAAACATCTTCTGACTTTCTTACTATTTTTTTCTAATAAAATAAGAATCAAAAACAAATATTTTTAAGAAAAATTTACAATAAACATTAGAGAAAAAAAATGACAACTCCTGAATTGTGCTATCCTAAAGTAACGCTAAAATAATTATTTGGATAGGCATGGTAATCAATAAGTAAGTGCTACTGAATGAGGCTTGCAAATAGTTTTCTAGCAAGATGCAAGAGACTTTAGTACGTTTTTTATCCATGAATCTGGGATATTAGTATTTTTGCTTCAGTTTTGAGGCCTTAGGACCAAATTCAACTGAATTAGGCGAGACTAGAGGTGTGTCTCCTATGTGTTCGCTTACAGTCACTAAACTCGTGTATAATTTGTGCAATCTGATTTTCGTTCAGTCGGAGACTCATTTTTCCATTTATACAACACCAATACTGAAAAAGAAACGAATAAAAACATAATCATAGTGAAAAAAGTAACTACGTTAACCCTAGATAGCTAACGTTATTGGACTACCTTGATAAGCTAACCATTCGACTTTTTTACGAACATTTTTGAAAGCATTTTTTTTATCAATTTTATAATTATTTAAGTATTTTTTGATGTGATATGGTAAAATGGCATATTTATGATAGAATTAATAAATAAATAGTGAAATACATTTATTAATTACGCTTATATACGAAAATACATCGAAAAGCATTGGTTTTTTTAAATGAAATCGGTCTTTATGTTTCTGATGTCTTATTTGTGAACTTTTTATATAAAAGCAGTATATTTTTATTAAAATCATAAAAAATATACAAAAATCACTTTCTAAATAACATTAAAAAAAACATGCATGATTCGGAAAAACTTAGGCAAAATTCAACTTTATTTCCGCCATAAATTGAAATCCTGCAGATGCTCATAAAATAAATATATATTTTTTTAGAAAAAAAAAAATTAAACTATTTTTGTTTATTTGAGGCCTTGAAAAGCTTCTAGAATGGAGTGGTTTAAATATCTGACCTTCATATATGGTATAGGTACCTTATCTAGCCACTATAGTAGTTAGGTAGGTATCTAATACCTACTAAAGTTTCTTCAAAGCCCTTATAATGTTTAAAAACGATTTTTGTTACTGTTTCAACTATAATTATTCTTCATGCAACTGCTCTATAATAATTATTATCTCAGAAGCCAGAAAATAAGAAGGCATGACCTTTAAGACCTAATAACAAATTCATACTAAGGCATAATTGAACCACGCAGCTAGAATATGATGAAGAATGTTCTAGTTAGGTTTAGGTTTAAAGATCTTTATTGTTATCAAACAAAGGCAATTGCCGCTTACATGATAACTTAATTAACAAAAATGAATTGTTCGTTGTTACAACTAGTTGTAGGTATGTACTATGCAATAATATTAAAATTATATTAAACTTATACAAAATAAAATGTAGATGTAAGTAGATATAATATGTAGTTAGGGGAATGTAAGAGAATTTAAGTATATAAACTGTAAAAAAAGAGAGAATAATAATTAAGAACATGCAAAATTCTATCCTAAGTTTAAGTAGGTAACAATTGTCAATTCACAATAGTTCATCATCAATGAGGTATTGCGCTAATTGTTTCTTGAATGAGTTGAGCGATTGAACATTTTTTAATTCTGTAGGTAGTTTATTAAAAAGTTGTGCTCCTTCATACGTCACCATTGTTTTGCCGTAATTCGTTCTTATCTTTGGCAAAACAAGTAAACCGGCGCGTCGAGTGCTCGACCGAACGGGGTAACCAACATTTTGTCGCGTCGTGAATTTAATATTTGTGTGGATATTTTTGCTTAAGGATTTATATATAAATATGCAAGTATTGTAGATATAAAGTTTTTTTATGTTCATTAGTTTAGTTTCAGAGTAGATTTTAATTGTGCTAGTTAGGTAGTGATAGTTAAAAAGTATTTTAATTATTTTATTTTGTAGAATTTGTAATTGAGCTAGTTTTGTTTTAGTAGCGCTTCCCCAAATTTCAATTAGGTAAAGTAGATGTGGTTTTACTAAGGCGTTGTAAATGGTGAGGCGTAGTGAACGCGGAATACATCGGACAATATTTCTCAGGCAGCCACAAAGTGATGCTAGTTTTGTTTTTATGCGTTCAATGTGTACGTTCCATGTAAGATGGGTGTCCATATGTAGGCCAAGATATTTTTCACTAATTTTCTGTTTTAATGGGATATTGTTTATAGTTAGTGGTTCATAATTTTGAATAGGTTTATTTTTAGCTTTGAAAATTATATAAGATGTTTTTGATATATTAATTGTCAACAAATTATGCTGAAACCAGTCGTGTAGAACTGTCAACTCCCTCTGAGCTCGAGATATTATGTCTTGTATAGAAGAACCGAAATAAAAAAGACAGGTATCGTCAGCGTATAGCGTGATATGGCCGTTAAGTCCTAATTCATGGATGTTGTTAATATATGCCAAAAATAAAAGAGGGCCTAATATTGAGCCCTGTGGAACGCCGCAGGTTATGGGTAATGGGTCGCTTTGGTGATAATAGTCGCTTTTAGTTATTTGGGTTCTGTTGGTCAGATATGATGTGAACATTTCTAAGGCTTTGTCAGTGATCCCGATGGTTTCTAATTTTTTCAGCAATAGTTTATGACTCACTGTATCAAAGGCCTTTTTTAGGTCGATGAAAATTCCGAGTACTACGTTCTTATTGTCAATATTATATTTAATTTTAGTTAATAAGTCAATTGTTGCTGTAAGTGTATTACTTTTTGGCCTGAATCCGTATTGTTGTTCGGATAAAAAGTTTATAGAGTTAAGGTATTTATCTAGGCGCGTGTGTAGTAATTTTTCAAGTATTTTAGATAATACAGGCAGCACAGAAATAGGCCTATAGTTTCCTGCATCAGTTTTACATCCCGATTTATAGATTGGTGTCACTTTTGCCTGTTTTAGACTATCTGGAAACACGCCCTCAAGGAAAAGTTTATTGAAGCATTCTACTAGGCTGTTTGCAATTTTGTCTTTGATGCATTTTAAGACTTTGGTACTGATGCCGTCCAACCCCACACTACAATTTGAATCAAGATTGTTTATAATAAACAAGATTTCTTTCTCTGTGCATGGTTCAAAACAAGACATTTGAGAATTTTGACTGTTTGGTTGGGGCAAAGCTAGGTCTAAGTTGTCATGGAAAAAGGTGGGTATTTCATTTGCTAAAAGTGGTCCGATGGTTGAAAAATAAGTATTAAAAGTTTGACATACTTCGGTAGGGTCCGTTATTTCTTTTGAGTCTAATATGAGCTTTGAAGGAGCACAGCTTTGATTAATATTGTTACTTGCTAAGTTATTTACTAGATCCCACATCTTTTTTGGTTTACTATAGCATTTCTGAAATTCTTTATGGTAGTGGGAGGTCTTCGTTTTTTGAATTAGTTCGGCAACATGGTACTTTTTCTTGTTAAATTCTTCTTGTAACTCTGTATTGTTTGGATTATTCTTTAGTTCTGCCCATAAGTCATTTTTTTCGTTAACTTCCGTGATTATCTCTTTATTTATCCAATCTCTTTGCGGCTGGTTAAGAATTTTGGTTTTTGTTATTTTACTTTTCTTTACACATTCTTTGATTTGTTCCTCCAGTGCTGTATAGTCATTATTTATTCTTTCTTTATTTTCTTCTAATTGTTCGGTTGTTGTGAGTAGTTTGTTATAGTCTATTGCTTCGTATTTATATTGTATTTTTGGTGGTGGTTTCATTTTCTTTACTTCTATGTATATTTGTTTGTGGTCTGATAGCGAAGAATTTACAATTATCATGTGAAAATTGTCATCCCTCAAGTTTGTTGTCACGTGGTCCAGGATCGATTTTTTGGTATTTCCTTGTCTTGTATGATATTTTTTATTGATTTTGTTGAGTATTGTGTGTCCTGTTTCTTTTAAAAGCTGTTTGTATTGTCTAGTTTTCTTTTCTTTTGTGAGCAAATCTATATTAAAATCTCCAAAAACAATTACTCTCTTCCTCTTTTCTAGTTGTGTCTCGTATTCTTCAAGAAACTCCTGGAAGACAGTGTGGCCTGGGTTGTAGACAACTCCTACTTCAAGTGAATATTTTTCTAATTGAATCCATAAATAGTTGTTCCCTCCAATGTACTTTGATTCTGATAAATTGTGTTTTAGGTTATTGTGAACATACGCAGATACTCCTCCCCCGATTGAGTCTGTTCTATAATTGTAATAATGTGAGTAATTTGGCAGTTGTAGTTGTTGTGCTTGGGCTTCAGTGCGTATCCACGTTTCTGTGAGAAGAATAATATCAGCAGTTTTAGGTATAGCTTGTAATATGCACTTTAATTCGTCAAATTTGCCTTTCTTGCGTATGCTTCGGGCATTGAGGTACAGGAAAGTAAATCGTGATTTATTGGACGGAAAATTTTCATAATTGGCGAGTACTTGGTAGGAGTTAGTATTTTCGTCATAATTGGGTTGGCTTGTGTTTATTGTCTGTAGTTTTTTGGAGAATTTTGTATGATTTTTGGGATTCCATTTATATATTTGATGGTTAGGTCCTTTTCACCGTTGTCTTCCCTGCGTTTCAGATCATTTCTAATACTTTTAAGGTAATTTTGTTGTGCAACAGTCTGGTCTGAATAAATTCGTATGCCGTCTGGGAGTTGGTTTTTATTGCGCAATATAAGTTTGGCTGGGTCTCTATTCTGAAAGCATATCTTAATACCCCGGTTTTTTCCTTGTTGAAATTTGCCAACTCTAAACATCTTTGTTGGTTTCGGTATATCTAGATTTAGCGAAGATATTATGGTCAGTAGAATGTTCTAGTTACCTGCCGAAAGGTAGAAATCTGGCTGTTATGATTTTTATTGTATGTTAATTTGTATTTATACCCCTTCCACGACAAAAATGAGCTTCCTTCACTTTGCGAAATTCTCTGAATAATTGAGTTACCTCAACCATAAATATCAATAATTTTCGCCAAAATTATACGTCTTCGGCATTTTCAAAACTTTTTTTTCTGCATTCGCATATGTCTATAAGTAATATTTTACGTTTTATATAACAAACAAAACAAAATAACAACGAATCTAAAGAAAATCAAACAATATTAAAAATCAACACATATGGAAAAATCACACATAAGCTAACTATTCGACAAAATTACGCACATGTTATTAATATCTCAAAAATGCAATTACTTATCAACTAAACTGGAATGCTATTTGATGCGTTTTGGGGGCTTATAAATTGGCCCGAAAATACAAGTCTGTAAATAAAATAGCAAAAAATAGTTACACCCAAAAATTCATTGGGTGTTCGACTTTTTTACGCACATTAGCTTTCTAGGGTTAAATCACGGGTGGGGTCTGCAGGCATCCCCACGTTAGCAAAAATGAAACTTACCTTAGCAGAAAAGCGATGAACGTACTCGTGAAAGTACTCGTGTTGCAATGAGATTAGCCGAAAAGGCACGATTGTAACTTATCAATTTCAAAAACTACCGTAAAAAAACAGCGCGTGGGGTCTGCTTAGACCCCGCCCGTGACGTTAAAGGTTAATATCGTCAGAAATTTAAAATTCATTACAGATTTGCTTTTGAACACGTCTCGCTTGATGC
This sequence comes from Hemithea aestivaria, assembly GCA_947507615.1. NCBI lineage: Eukaryota > Metazoa > Arthropoda > Insecta > Lepidoptera > Geometridae > Hemithea > Hemithea aestivaria. The sequence goes on from OX382328.1 coordinate 4,870,399, forward strand.
TAAGTGATGATGTGTCCGTAGATGGAGGCAGACTTAACCTAGAAGGCGGGATAAATCCCTCCCTGAGACTTCACTGAACATCATGCTAGGACACGGATTTGTGGACTTAAATCAGTAGATTATTGTTTGTATTCAGCTACTACTACACATTGCGCATATATTTTGATATCGTTATTACAATTAGATATTCTTATCACAGAATCCTCGTTAGCTTTGTTCAAATGTAGCAGTTATTTATGAATGCCATTAGTGAACGAAATGAGCTTAAACACAAAATAATTGTTAAACATGCGCCGTGGTTGGATGCACGACAATGGAGTAGGTTTGCAACATCAAGTGCAGGGGATCGTGAGCGCGCGAGGCATCGCTTTGTGGCCATTAATTTAGTGAGAAACTTTTAATACTAAATATAATATTAATGAAAATAAGATATGTAATTGTTTATGAATTCCAGACAAAAAAATAAAGCCTAAAACAGAAAAACTGTACATCCGGCTTAAATATTATGCTCGTAGAACCCAGGATTTTCTAATGAAACTTTAATCCTCCATAATTAATTAAATACCTGTGTGGCTATTTTTATTATTTTTGTTCAGTGTTTTGGAAGGCACCTGTGGGTCAAACTTGCAGTCTATAAGATAATATTATGTAGGCAGTCATAGGTTATATTGCAAGTTTTGGCAACCTAAAACTGCAACATTTACATTGGCTACATAGCCAATAACTATGATTTTATTCTGACCAAGAAGTTTGTGTTTAAAGCCCATTACACACGACGCTATACTATATCTTGCTATATGACTCCTGGTACCATATAGCATCGCATAGCAAGGCCTTGCTATACCTCGCTATACCTTGCTATATTATTTTTAGTGATGGCCAGGTTACTGATCGGAACTATATTTTTTAATAGTTCATTCTTTGTGATTGAATCTTGAGTCGATCATTGATATCAAATCAAGTGACTTTATTAACATTACTTTTTCATATTTACAAACGTACTCAAATATTTGGAATAACTTGGCAACAATTTCTATGAGATTTCTATGAGAAAAAACGGACAAGGGCAATTTGGAGTTGCCATATACTTGTGTGGAAAAATGTTATTAACATAATATATTACGAATAAATACGTATTTTAATAGTTTAGGTATCTGTTAAAATATAAAAAAACGGACAAGTGCAATTTGGAGTTGCCATATACTTGTGTGGAAAAATGTTATTAACATAATATATTACGAATAAATACGTATTTTAATAGTTTAGGTATCTGTTCTCTTATCCCACATAATAATGATAATTATTAAAGTTTCATTAATGTAAAGTGAAAATTACTCATAAAATAATTATTAAATACTTATTTTCATGTTATGTAGATTGTTTTTTAAATATATGTTAGCTATACTTCAACTGTTCTATAACCTTCACGGAGTTCCAGTTGCTTTTTTACGGCTTCATTATCGGATCAATTCAATGTTACCAAAATATAGCATTATCTTACTACCTAATAAGTGTATGCACAATTTCCACTTTGTGCCTCCTGCGATGAATGATATAAGTTGAAAACCGTTGTTTAAAAGAAATACAAGTGTTAAAATATACAATAATTAACTGCTTTTAAAAATCGTCATAAATTAGTGATAAAACTAACCAACTTATTTTAATCTAATCGAAATTAATAAGAGAAATAATCTGAAATATTATTATCGTACTTTTCTGTACATAATTAATAGTAATAGGCACTAATAAGTCGAATATTTTTTATATAAAAACCTATAAAATGATAATGTATGTTATTTATATTACCACCGATTTATTTTACGGTGACTGTGTAAAACTTTATCAGGATTTTGGATGAGCGTGATTGCATGTACATAGGTGAATGTGTGTTTACGTACATAGGCATGCAAGTGACTCACATATCCTATCTAAGCAGAAAACGAATGCAGTCTAACCGGAAGAAATTCAAAGTGGTTCTTAATGCGAGCAGGTGATCGAGTTTGCGTATCCAAATCATTTCTCCTGTTCGAAATCAAATCACATTCGTACGTTTGCTTCACTAGACGTATTTATTTCATGTGGTTATCTGCTATTTATATCTATTGCATCTGTGCAGGACTTGTACTGTACATCTTTATATCCGAGAAATGGGACTGTATTGTTTATGCTTGCGCTAGCAAGCAGCATCCGAGAATTCTTAAAAGAAAACGCTTTATATATTTTTCGCTTTTTTTCTCTCTTCTCTCTTGATTTTAAGGGGTTTGTTCTACATGAAGAGTTTTTTTTTGGGGGTCTATTTTATTTCTCCTTCCTATGCACTTTCATATATGCACACTCGTTAAAGGTACATACCACTTTTCATCATTTTAAAGCTAGTTCCTTGTTAATATTTTTAGGAAGTAGGTACCAGGAGTACCAGGAGTAGGAACGGAGATTCAATCACTTTGATTGCATATAGTTCCAATGATTCCCCAACACTACTTAAACAAATGAATTTGACAATGTATTCTACATAAAGGATGTTTCTTTTTTTTTCCTACATTTTGGTTTCCTTCAAATCTGCTCCTGGTAAACTTAAAAAAATGACGTTTCAAAATTCGTCAAAAAAATCCAGAAAAATTTATTCTAAATTAACATCGTTTACTAAAAGTATGACTTACGTTAATTAAATAAGATCAATTCATGTTGGATTTGACCGACTTTATCAGAGGATTCTCGACTACATCGGCCAAATAGCATAGGTAGAGAAACTCATTGTCATCCGGAAAATCAAAGGAAAGCGGACTCAGGTCGTAATCCAATGCGTTGGTCAGATCAGATCCGCACCACCCTTGAAGTTGCTGTTGTCCTGTTGTCTTTTGGCTCCTGGCTATGAAAATCGCATCCAACCAACCCAGATAGCGATCTATCATCAGATATCAAATCCTCCAAAGGAGGGGCCATGACTCCCAGTAATGGGCAGTATGACAAGGACAAGAAGAACTCCAAACGTTCAGTTTCCTAATAAAAATGTCTAGACAAACTATAAAATAATGATTTCTTAAGCTATTGCATAGCTTTTTTTTTCTCTTTAGAGGTACCTACAAAACCCTTGAAACATGTGTTTGCATTATTAAAGATTTAACTGACAATCACTTTTGTAAAAAAAACCATGGCAACCTCCTGGTATGTATTTTTTTAAAAATTGAGAAAAAAATCATGAATTTTTTTACACATCCTGTACAAGACTCAAAATTGACATTGTCAACAGACATGTTGCTGTAAAACCATATAATTTGGCAAATTCCATATGAACTAGATTAAAAAAAATGCGTAGCCATTTTGTAACATGACTTAGCCGGTTAAGCGAAAGTCTACTGCAAGGTATTCAAAGGTCTAAGTTATTCGGACAAATAATCATTATGCATAAAAAGAGCTCCTATTACAAGTAAATAGGAGGTGAAATTTAAAATACAAATTATATTACTTTGCTCCGTAATGCTAACAAAAAGACCTGCAAACACAAGAAAATATTTAATATATATAAAAAACATTTTTTTCTAATTTTTTACACAGCGGTTAAACATTTGCTACTATTTAGTTTAATATATCGCGTAGGTAATAGGAGTTTGTTTTATTTTGTCTCGGTAATACAAATCGGCTTAGTCATTTTATCACCTAGTCAAAATGAAAAATGGCGGATTCTACGCATCAACTGTAAAACATAGCGCGATATAGCGCTATATGTCATTTATAGCTACGTGTGTGACGGATGCCGATTTGTACTGAAGCTATGCCGCGCTATAAGAAGCTTTATAGCGCTATATAGCGACGTGTGTAATGGGCTTAAAATGTAGATTCTAACAGTTCTGACAGTATTAGTAAGGGCTCTTCAAGGAGCAAGGGGGAGGATATAGAAGGTGTTAATGGACCGACAACGCGTCTCTAACACCACTGGTATTGCAGACGTCTCATAGGCGACGGTAACCGCTCACCATCAGGCGGGCCGTTTTCTAGTTTGTCTGTCTCTAACATAAAAAAAATAGTTGGGTGACCCTGTTTCTTTATAAAATACATATTATGAAATCGCATATTTTCTAGCTGCACATTAAATTGTGCAACGAATGGACCTTTGGTGCTTTGGTGCTTATCATCTCACACCGCAAGCTAGGAACGCGTGATATTCCTACAATTTTAGTATTTTGTTGTGTGCAGCACCATTATCTCGGAATTAAATAATTATACCCATTACTATTGTGCTTTACTAGAAGCAAAATGGTTGGCTAGGTGCAGCTGGGATGAATTAAGCTGTAATATTTATTTTATAACTGTGTTGGGAGTGCTCCAAAAAAAAACTCATTTAGATTTAGATTCAAATTCATTATTTATTTGATTTTCACAACATTCATGTGAATGTGCTACAAAATTATCTTTTTAAGGTTTCTAGGTTTGACTTCTAGGTGTGTAGATTCCGTATTGTACTGTTCTGCGGTATCTTATTAAATCTATCTACAAAATTTGGTTATTTGCTTGGTTTGATGTAGAAGAGTTATTTACATTGAGCATAGGTAGTTTAAAAATAATTGTCAGTTACACCTATGAGTTATGACAAAAGCCCGCTGTAGTTACAAAATCAGTTCTCTAGTTGCAATTTCAAGTGTTGAACCTTTACAAAAACAACGTTATAACGGCAAACAAGAACTCTACACTCTCGTTTTGCACTTTTAGCGAGCGTTAGAGGCTATAGTGCGGAGCAGGCTTAAAACTTATTGTAAGTGCTAAGTATATTTTCACAATAATATTTGATTGTTAAGATGCTTGGACGTAGAGGATACGTGGATACATAGAAGTAGATCCTACTAATATAATAAACGTTAAAGTTTGTACGAATGTGTATGTATGTATAACTTCCACATCTTTCAGCTGATGGCACCTAAGGGCCATTATCGTGTCAGTTTGACCGTAACTGATCAAAAGGCCCTTAAAATCGTTCGTGATTCCATAAGTGGGTGAGTACTGAGCACCCAATTCTTATAGATTGAGTAACAGCACTCTATTTGAGTCGAATAATTGCTTGACTTCAATAGCCATCGGTGTCATTGACATTTTAACTGAACGTATGATTTCTTGAGCTTTATTATTATTGGTACTTCTATCCTCCAGTCAAATGGAACTAGGCAAACTAGATTTGGGTAAATATCGAGTCTCCTGGCACTAGAATTTTTTTTTGATGGTTTATATAAATTCTTGAGGTAAGAGCATAAAACTAAAGACGTAAATTAGTAGCTAATTTTCTCAAAAGTAGACCGAGGGCTTGGTCAAAGTCATGGGCTCACGTAATACAAAATATGTAAATTATACTATATATATAAATAGATGCATCTTTGTTTTTCCATCGCTGATCGCAGCGAATAGGATATAAACAGTGAAAAGTTGCACTGCGAGAATTAGTGTGTAGAGAAATAAGTGATGCCTAGAAAAGGGGAACCTTTCTATGGATCTTACGAGTTTGTGATACCTAGAAAGGTCATCTTACAAGTTTGTGATTCATGGTCGACCGCATCTGCACTTTTCATCAGGTAGGATGTGGTCAAACGAACCTAGAACTAGGCCTTTACAGTATAAAAAATTAGACTGTAAAAATAAATTTTGAAGTATCAACATCAAAAAAGTATCCATGTGTGGCAATAACAGTATTTGACTATGTTCCAGTCTAGAGTATTTTATTTTTACATATTTGGGAGGCTTACAGCTATGATATAAATATAGTAACAGAAATGGCAACGAAAAGCCAATAAGCTTTTACATTTTATTAGTTAAAATGTGGAATTAATTAATCAAGCGCTCAGATAAATTTTCCAAAACTTATCTGAGCGCTTGGTCGAGGCGACGTGTGACTGAAATGCTGGGGGTATATTTGGCCCAACGTATAAGTATTGCTATTCAACGTGGCAATCCTGCCAGCATTCTGGGCACTCTGCCATCTGACAGTGATTTGGAGCACTTGGATTTTCTGTTGATAGGTTTGTGGCCGATCTGTGGTTAATAAAAGTGTTCTTTACTACTGTAGTAGCTGTATTATTGTTTGTTTTTCTAAATTAAGGCATTTGCCACACAAAAAAATAGTTAAAATGTCATTGATCGACAAAAGTTAACACAAAATCAATTCGATTTATTGACATAGATATCGTTTTATTATAGTTTGACCGTGACGAATACGTTAGCACACATAATAGTTAAAGTAACTTACGTACTTTAATGATTGAAATTATGCATAGCGCATGAGCTCGGCAATTATTGCGTAAGTTAGTTAAATGTATCAATTGCTTACGGAAATGAGATATTGTGGCTGTAGGCGCGACAGACGGGCTACTTTTTAGTTGCTTTTGTTGTAGTTTTTTTTGTATTGTGTTTTTTGTGAGAATATAATTTATGAAATCATGTCCAAGTATGATTTAATTCCGATTTGCGTCAAAATCAAAATATGCGTATTCATATTTTAATTGCCTACTACTTTTTACTATTTACAAATCAAATATTTTTATTTGAAGTGAATTAGATTGTTTTTTAAAGTAAATTAGATTATTTTTACACTAAACGTTGTAAATTAACGGCATAAACTCACTCGTATTTACTTCAGGTTCGTGCTGCCGTTAATATACAATGGTAAATTATATTATTTGCTTGTTAAATTTTTGTAGTTTTTTACTAGCAGTAGGGGCTATCAAAAATAGTAAAAACCACAGGAAGGCTGTACAAACCGGCCATTGAATGCACGCCTAAAAAGTTTCAAGAGATTGCATAAACTTTTGTAAGTACAAGTTATTTATTAAACATTGCATCTAGTTGCGCTTGAAACTTATTTTTACCATTAAAAAGAAAGAAAGAAAAATATTTAATTAAGCAAAGAGACTCAGGCACAAAGAAAAAAACAAAAAAAAAAAAACAAAATCATCATTTGAGACATCATCTTTGAGAAACATATAGGTAAGTCGTCCGAAACAAAATAACTTCAGCACAAAAATTTGGTCTCATTAAAAGTTGCTCGTCTGTGTTACTATGAAAGTACAAAAACAATAATTGCATGGTGTCAAATGATAATAAATTGAACGATATTATGGTGATTAAGTCTGACTGAACTTAATAGAGTGGAAATGGGCTTTAAAAACATTTCTCGATAACATCAGTGTACTTGAGATCTGGGGGCACGGTAGTGCCCCCGCCAAGTCGAGAGCGAAGTAAGCACTGCCGTACCATCCTTTACAGGAATCATTTCGCCGCATTTTCAGGCCCCTATTTGAGAACCTCTGGATAAGACCAGAACACAGAAATTTTCGTCATCCAGTAAGCTATAATTACATACTTAAAATCCAAAATTTCAAGTCTGTAGGTCATTAAGTTCCGATGTTAAGCGAAAGCAAAGTTTCGCATTTTCGACACTCACTCACTCACTCATGATCATCAAAATAGAACTAGTACTTCCCATAAACTCAGAGAGCTGAAATTTGGTACATACTTAGAATTTATTGTATAAGCCATAGGAAAACTAAAAAAACATGCAATTTCGGTCTCGTTTTCGAGATAATTCATCTGCATAAATAACTTTGTAATCTCATATAAATATATAGGATTACAAAGTTACATTTGCAGTCAATGGTTAAAATTGTGAAAAGCTTTTATTTACTTTCACCTGTCTGTCTGTCGGCCTTATAGTAACCTTATAATATAGCGTTTCTACAAAAAGAAGTGAAATCCCACCAAAAACATTCTGTAAAAAACTAGCCAAGTCTCGATGGAGCTGCTTGTTTATCTCTAAAAAATAATGAAATCTAGACAAAGTCGTGCCAAGTCTAAGATTTCTTACTGCGATTTCTTTATTATTATAGTTAATGTTGTGTGACTTGGCCGTTGAAGGGTACACAAGGGGACAAAACCAGATGCTCCATGACACTTGGATCGCCTAAACATAAGTATTATTGTAATACGCAGCTTTATCAAGCCTACAATTGACTGGTTATTCAATCAACGTTTTCCAAGTGGCAATTTTCTATCATGAATGGTTAGCGGACAGATTGGTGCAATGGTGTCATGGAGCACCTGGTATAATACCCTTGTCTACCCTTCAACGGCCAAGTCACACAACATTAACTATAATAAAAAAGAAATCGCAGTAAGAAATCTTAGACTTGGCACGACTTTGTCTAGATTTCATTATTTTTTAGAGATAAACAAGCAGCTCCATCGAGACTTGGCTAGTTTTTTACAGAATGTTTTTGGTGGGATTATATTTACGAAATTATTCAAACGATGATAATACACCGCAAAGTGCCCGATGGATAGAAGAAAAACTTAGTCTAAATATATAAAAGGAAAGAGTGACTGACTGATCTATCAAATCTATGGGTTGAAATTTCGAACATATATTTATGACGTAGAACTCCGCTGAGAAAGGATTTTGCCATAAGGGCAAAGCCGCGAGCCTAAGCTAGTTTTATATAATATGGTATGTCGTATAGAGATCGCTTTTAGCGATAAGACCGCCAATTGTAATACATAGACTATAATATTGTTTTTTAATTTGAAGTTTATTTTTGTATATAATTTTCTGTGTTCAATAAAGTGTTATCTAATCTATCTTAAAAGATAATAGGAAAAGTACAGGCTTTAGCCACACTACTGCTATGTGATGTATCGTGATGTTTCAAATGTTTCTGTCATAATAAATGAGTAAACTAATATGATGCACACCACACTAAAACCTTAGAATTGACGACCCATCATCGACCCATCATTGACCCACAATTGACCCATCATCGGTCCATCCCGACGATACCCATTGACGCTGCATAACCAATAAAACTTGCCAACTGCCCCCCGCACCCCGAAGTTTTGGCAATTTTGTTTTCATACTGAAAATCACATAGTCGAGGTCTGGTTTAGTCTGTGTAACCATGTTATGCAGATACAATTGTATTTACTACCTACTTGCTTTAAGTAGTTAGTCAGCTTAAGATTAAGTTGCTTAGTTTGGGGTTAGGTGGCGCTGTGTGAAACGTCCTGAAATATTTATTATTATTATTATAACAAATTAAACAGTATTATAATGTTTAGTAAGACTTTTATTCTTACTACGATGTATCATTGAATTAACAAAAATTAGCACGTTCAATAATATTAACACATATATTATAAACTTTTCAAACTAACACGTATTCGTTAATGCTTTAATGTCCACTATGTTATTGGAAAACACTGTGATCACCCACAGTTTATGGCTGTTTAGAACTTTCCACCGATTTATGGGACAAGTTTTAAAACTGCTTTGGCTAATAGATTTTATGTGCTAACATAAATTATTCTGTGCAATGTGCAATGCTTTGTTCTTTCTCAAATTAATAGAATATACGATTTTGGAAAATACCATGAGTGTTAATATTAATAAATAAATACGACACGCCTGTACTCACGCAAATTATTCGTTGAGATATGTCGCAACCACGTTTTCGGACAATTACGATGTCCTGGTGACCGGTCTCAACCGTAGTTGAGACATATCTCAACGAATAATTTACGTAAATTATAATTTACGTGAGCACAGCCGTGTCGTATTTATAATAATAGAATATGTTTCTTGCACATAATATTAGGATAATTGAAGTTGTGATTTTTTTCCAATATCGATATTCGAAATGTAATTCATATTCAACCTTATTCTCGGCTGTTAGTAAGTGATGACGTGATGAAGATAATTAGATTTGAGACTTGAGGACGCCCATATTATAGAGGTAATTAAAGTAGAGAAACAAAATTTACACGATTAACAAAAACATTATTTAAATTAAATTGTGACAAAAAGTTTTTTCTACATAATCTTACATAATAATAATAATTGGGGTTTATACTCCAACAGAACAGGTTACCCTACTTACACTGTCAGAGTGAAATCACAATTTTATAGGTTGTGTGGCTAACCTATACCTATGTTGCAGATTCAGGTCGCCAAGATTACTACAGGGCCTGCAACATGACCTAACAACTGACTACCACCGACTGACTGACTATCATGGCGTTCAATAAAAAGTTAATCTAATCTAAACCAAAAAGGGCTGAGACCGTACCTGGTGGAAAATTGCCCACTTTTACACATCTTCAAAGTTATTTTCTGAATCTAAAAACATAAGACTGCCTGAGCCCTGAGCTAGTCAACTAAGTCAATTTCCGTTCGATAATTCTGTACTGTTTCTAATTAAACTTAATTTACAATGGCCCATTTCAAACTTCATCAATCAAGTGGGTCAAATTATCGGCTCCTATGCGACATTAAAGAACGCGGTGTCGGAAATTGATAACAATCTAATCGCAAGGTATTTTTGACGCAAAAAATGCCCCAATTATGGCACGCAACATTTGAATATTGGTAATGTGATCTTTGATAATAATTAGTTTGTTAATCGAATTTGATAAGGAGTAGGATGTTATTAAGAGTTTGTTGTTGTGTTTTATGAGCTATACGCCTTACGCTTATACACTTATTCTTGGAAGTTTTACCTATGGCGTCACAGTTTTCTCGAGCGGTGGTCTTGTCCAGGGTTGCAATCTATTATATATGACGGCTCAGGATACCACTAGCGTAGCCTATATGTGTATTGCCTATATGTGCCTATATGTGTAGTCCACCGAATTTAACTATATGGCGTCTAAACTAAATAGCTATAATCTAATCTGCCGATATATAATATTAACGACCCGTAATGTGGGTACCATTAAAGAATATAACTCAAATCTTGAATTACCTATTATATCTATTGATGAAAAATGCATTCAAATTTGGAGCGTACGTTGAATATCAAAGCTTCCACCAGACTGTTTGAGAAAAATTATTTATTATCCGAAAAAATCAAACTTAATTTAGGTCGATACATATCCATTATAACACAAACATACTAATATAGGGGCAAGTATGACTGAAGGTGTAGAGAATTTCATCTCTTTGTCATTCTCGTATTCAATGAAGTAAAGTGAGTACAAATCCTTCCGTTCCCATATAAAGTAAAATATTATGTCCGAAAATTCATTACAAACTCAAACTACACAGAACTATAGCAATATTAAATTCAAATTCTGTACAAACACTCATACCCATTATGTCGTGTGAAATAAAAGTTCAAATTGGAAGCTCACATAATACGAGCAAGAGAACTATTAAAGTTACAATGTATATATTTCAAAGTTACAATGTTTTTGTCAAAGGCTTTGGACTAAAGTGAAGGGATTGTGTTTCCATTGAATTTAAAAGAGAAAGAATCTGGGGTAGAGAATAGAGTATTTTGATTGAAGTAGAAAGAATTTGAATCAATTCTAATTTTAACCTACCTCAAAAAGAGTAAAGGTTTTAAAAATGTATTAATATCTGTATGCTAATGTTGGTAACAAGCAAGCTATTATGTTAGTATCACTACATAGTATAAAACAAAGTCGTTTCCCGTATGTCTGAATGTCCCTATGTAAGCTTAGATCTTTAAAACTACGCAACGGATTTTATTGCGGGCTTTTAGCATAGAAAGAGTGATTCAAGAGGAAGGTTTATAATATGTATACTAATATAATTAATTTATAATATAATAGAGAAACACTGATAACTTTCTGTTAGTCGCTACTCGCTATAAAGCGCGCGCGGTTTCACTAGTACTTCGATATAATATTATTATTCTTATACTTTGATAGTTTATGTTCGTCTACATCTACAAGATCTGCCACAACCTTCAAAACAGTAAATTTCATCGAGGAACCAACAGCGACCAGAATATTGCAATTAGCCAATTTAGCATCCAGCAATAGCTATACCTAGAGTATGCATGTATGTGGGATAGTGATGAACGCTCAGATTAGGTGTAAACCAACGCGAACTAATCCACGCGCAGCCGTAATCAATTATGGTGATAGGCTTCAATTCGTGCCTTAAGATTGGTTCACACATGCCATGCTCGTTCATTACCATGTCGCGTTATGAAAATAATGTTTGACTGGTTAATTGGAACTTCAAAAACTAACAATGCTTTTGTTCTTTGAAACATCGATGGCCAAAGGTGTAGATGTGATTTTGTATTTTGGAATTAAGTAACAATCCCGGCTCCCGGTGATCGGTTTTGTATGTTTTTTTACACTAAATAGGCATACGTTTGACCACATCCCACCTAATGGAAAGTGAAAATGCGGTCGATGATGGATTACGAAGATGGCTAGAAAGGCAAAGAAAAAACGGTTTGAAGATACCTCAGTTGTACCGCTCGGGAAACACGAATGACGGTGAAGTGTTCCAAATGCAACCAGTTCTCATTAAAAAAGCTGTGAACGGGCAGTTTTTCTACTCAATAATATACATGGTGGTGTAGGCATTAACCGTAGCTAATACCACACACTGAAAAAAGCAGTGATCAGTGAATTCAGAGAGGATTTTCCTCGCGTTGACAGTACCACTGGTGTTGCGGACGTCTGTAGGCGATGACAATCATCCATCAGGCATCAACTGCTTGTTTATCTAACTCTGACCTAAAAAAAATCATTCTGGAACTACAAATTTACAATGTAGGTAAAATAGACTCTAGACCATCAGAATGTATTATGAACTTCTAAATTGAAGAGGGAGTGATGTCAGAATTCATGCAATTTTACATTCATTCTAAAAATAAATGGTGAACTCAGAACTCTACCATAATGGTTCTAGGAATATCACCGTATTTATATCAAAGTGTGCAACCACACAGTACGAGTCTATTTCTATTTCCACGTATAATTTCAATATTCAAATCCATTTTAGGCAAATCTGTTTATGATATTGAGAACTAAAACAAAGCTAGCTATTTTGAGAATTTGGTTTTGGTTTCATGGATATTAACATTTATTGTTGTAATTGACAGATTTCATACATTGATTGTAATATTATATCAAATTGAAACAGTAAACCTATGTTTAATGAATGTTAGAGTATTAATGGAAATCATATCAATTGTACTGTAATTTGATTGAAACATAAACCACATCATTTTGTGTTTAGTTAATTAATTAACGAGTTCAAATTCATTTTAAATGCTAAGTGTGTCCACCGGTTTTACCCAGTGAAAAGTTGTTTAATATGAGTTATTTCAGGGTCTGAGGCTAACCTATATTAGAATTTCAGCCAAACCAGCCCAGCCATTTTAGCGAAAAGAGGTAACAAACGCACAAAACAGACACACACACATCCAAATTAATGCAAGTTTATAATTTTAATCTTTTTTTCATCACTCATTCTTCATAACTAAAAACCATAATAATTAAAGAAAACATCACGCAGAATAATTGTATTACCAGTGTCAATAGGGGATTTTCCTGCTGTAAATTGAGACATTCAATCAAACCTAACATGGGAACACATAAAATTAATTGATCAAATTTATTGGTGCGAATAACTAATGCCGTACATTACCATCCATTTGCTGATAACGCATAAATGTCATGTAATAGCATTCAATTTGAGTGCGCACCTGTCACCGCATCGACCATTTGAGGCCAAATGTGAGCAAACATTGGCCACATCTTATTATGAATTAAATAGGAGATGTATGATTCTATCGATGGTAAACCCTTTTACGTTAACTGCCAAATGTATATTAGAGGTAAATTTAATGTACAATTCCAGGAGGTAAATGTGGCACATCTAAGAAATTTGTTTATTTTATTAATAAAATTGCTGATTTTCTTAAAAAAGGTAGTATGTACGAGTACATAATATAGTTTGAACACACTGTTTGAAAACCCATTCCCCCGTATAATAAATATTTAGTAATTTTTGTCATTTCAATTTAAAAATCACACATAACTGTTGTGTGTAATAATTTAAATCTTAGCATTTTGATAAGACAACATTAAAAAAAGTTATTTTGAACCTATGTGTGATAAAGAGCAAAATCGATTATTTCAAATGAAAGAATTGGATTCCTGTAGATGAGATGATTTATGTAGCTATCTCATTAAAATAATCTTAAATTTTTCACTAGCCTCATTTACTTGGCTTAAACTATAATCTTGACAACAGCTAGCGTATCAGTAAGATGGGCGATAGATCAGACCCAAACAGGGGACCAGATGGTTTTGGAAACTTGTTACATCATAATAGATCTCAGGTAACTTGCTACGAGTATAGGGGGAGATAACGAGCTGATGTCATTCATATACTTGGGGAAACTACGACGGAGGGAGGCGCTAGCATCTTTGAATTAAGTCTTTTCTGCTACTTTGTACATAGTAAGGTAATTTAGTTCCATTTTAGGTCGTATTTCTTACGATCGTTGTTTTTGTTAACAATAGTTTTAAACTTTAGAAGGATGATTGTATGTGTGACGGCGGTAATTTCTGAAATTATCGCAGCATCATATAGCGTGTTATGTATATTCTTAGTTAAATTTTTACACTCTACCTTTATAAGTACATCTTACTACAAAATTAATATTATCTATATCGATATTATAAGTATTTTTTTACAAAATAATAAACTCAGGTCGCATCGTCACTTAAATTGCCAGCGTGAAATTACGGTAAAACTCTTGTCCGATGTACAAAATATTAAGCCCGCTCCACATTACGTTCGGGAGCTTATAATTATGCTCTCATTGATATAGAAGGTCCACAGAACCATTGCGAGTGATAAATGCAAAATTGTTAACCCATCTTAGTAGTTATCGCGACTATAGTCAGAAGTTGACTTAACCCGGACCAATATTATGTCTGTTAGACCTCATAGTTAAAAAATGAAATAATTTTGACACCGTTCATCGAATTCCTCTGTAGTTTCGAGTAGCTACTTAATTCTACGTCCCCTACCACCAATTTACACAGCGATAGGGTCAGATGCTCCCATAAAAGAGTTTTGGTGTCAACCCGGTGCATGAGACCGGGGTCATCAACGATGTAAGTAAAATGCACCTTACCAATGGCGGGTTAAATACTTGATTTATCTCGTATTCTCTTGAGCAAACTGCATTAACAGTGAAAAAAATAACCACTATTAAACTGCTATCCAGACTAAGCCCGGTACAGAATAGCAGCAGTAACAACACGGTATAATCCCGGAGCGTCGTATTGTTTTCCGATTCTCTTAAACTGCGCGATTACCCGAGAGCAGATGCATTTGCACAGTCCCCTGTAATGAAACGGCATCTAGTGTGCTGTGTTAAAATGTTGTGTTAACTTGTTTATAACTTTCTAGAACTGACTGGAGGAATTTTACGATGTGATGAACCTACCTCAAATATATTAAAACCAAATTATAACGGTTAGGCCATGATGTCGTATAAAATAGTATTACCCATTTTATAAAAGGGGTAACACTATTTATATTATGTTTATAATACAAGAGGTAGACTGTTGTTTAAACGCCTTGGTGCTATTTTTAGCGGACACAGAGAACATTGAACAACAACCTTTGAAAACATCAAGGCTCGAGTATAAAAAAATAAGTCCCACCTCTCAAAGAAAATCCTGAATCCACCGCTGCTTACAATGAAGAGAAGTAAAATATGCATCCAGAGAAGAATATATAGAATAGAATAGAATAGAATAGAAAATACTTTATTGTGACACCACAGAAACATAAACACAGAAATAGAAATATACAGAACAGAAACAGATACAGAAACTTACAACTAAAACAATTTATAATATAAAAGTGTAACAATTGGCGGTCTTATCGCTAAAAGCGATCTCTTCCAGACAACCAAACAGGGAAGGAAAATAAAATAAGGACGACGGTGGTTGCAATATATTTAGGCATGGAGATATATATATATTTATAATACATATAATAGTATCAACAACATAATATATATTATATCGAAAATACACACATACAAAAAATATATACAAAAATATAATATACATAATATATAAAATATTATAAATACATAACATAATATATACTATAGTGAGAGAAAGTGAGCCTTGATACGAAGTTTGAAAGTGGCAAGTGAAGGTGCACGTCTTATCTCCACAGGGAGACTGTTCCATAAGCGAACAGCTTCCACAGTGAAGGATCCACCATAGAAGCCGGTGCTGTGTACTGGACATTCCAGAACTAGGTATATACCTATATGTCAATCATCCAAGAATATATATGTATCCAGAGACACAAAATCGATTACTGCGCAAGGTTCATATTATTATTATTTTTTTGCCACAATTAGCATTTAAATTGTAAATCTATAAGTTATCAGCTCTCTACTATCATAACCTCAACTGATGTTGCAAGCGCAATAATTTGAAAGTAAAATTTCCTTACAATTTAATACCAAAAAGTTATAGTATTAATCAATGTTCAACAAGTATAACCAATTTACATCTTTACTACTCTCCATGGCATTTCACAGCCGCATCCAGAAAGTGTAGCTCAAGTAAACCGCTGACCACTTACGAACTGGTTCCTCAGGGGGGCCGTGAATACGTAATGCTATAAAACGATGCATAGAGAGCACATCCTTGATTACTTCATGCATTGCGGTTGTTTGCTCATCTTTGTTTCTGCTTGTTTTTATATAAGTTTGAATGGTTTAATATGGTTGAAAGGTAATTTGATTTAGACCTGAAGTGGGCTAAGGATTATGTGGTGCAGTTATGCAGTCATAATGATAAGGGCAAAAAAAACTTCCTACAAGCCTGGCAGCGCGAAATCACTTATACCTGATGGTTCAGCATAATATAATATTATGTACATAACATATTATATATATTTAATATTTGTAGCCGTAGATCATTTTGTACAATAGCTACACCTCTCCGATTCTCCGATATCTAACTGATAGAACGGCTAAATTTTACTGTATATTTACCTTATCGAATTAATAGATAAAATACATACGTGAATGCTCAATAAAATAGCAAGAATTTAAAACTTGAGATTTAATTAACGATACCAAACTAAAAGGTTGTAAAAGTAACTTTAAAGAAAATGGTCGCACCTGGACAGTGACAGCTCAAAATACGATAATCCTATCATTCCACCGTCCAAACTAATTTAAAGTATAATTGTAATAAAAGTTCTGAACTAATTCGTCCCATTCTTCGGCGTCGCGTCCATTGCATTGAAGCAAGCCCAATGAAAGTCGTAAAATCGTGAGAAGTGGAGTAATTTATGTCGGCCGAAGGTATTTTACGTTCTTGATAGGTTTATAAGACTGGTGTAAGTAAGGCAGATACCGCAAGATCAAAAGTGAAAGCAAGTTTGATATATGGCTCATTCTCATTTTAGCTCAAATTTGATGGTCACACGGTTATATTTCCTAAACGGTTAAAGACAGAGATATGAATTATGGATAGGTGGATAAAACATATATTAAGCTACAAAATAAATGAAGATTGTCATAATAGACGCAAAAAATAATACTAAAATTTAACATGAAAGGTCAAAATCGGGGCCATTTTTCGTATTCTCATGGTGTCACACTTTGCGTTTCAGTTAAACATTTGGGCACTACTTTAACAAATTTTCATGTATCTGTTTGTAAAATATACCAAAATTATCGCAAATAAATATACTTTAAGGTCTACAGGCTAAAAAAAAGTTTTCAGTATTATTTTGAATTTAAAATAATATAATGCGGCGGTCACACGATTTTAGGTGCTTTAGATTTGCGTAGTTTAACAGCTGCTGTGAAACATAAGATCAACAATCCAATGCAGAGTTCGATTCATTTCAATGATGGCCATGTTCTGCAATCGTAGAAGTAGGATTTAGGACTTATCGAGCCGTGGAAAAAAATATATTTGCTAAGTTTCAATTTATTCATGGGTGTACCAATCACTTGCATGGACAACATTTTTATGCATTGTATTTTAGTTATTTAATTAAAAGCTAGCTTTTCGAAACGCCAAAATGTGCGAAATAAAGATGTAGTATTTAATTTTATACATTATACCTAAACTTTCCAGAATTTCACCAAAAAGGGATATTTTCGTCACCAGCGTGGCATCACCTTCATAGCGTTTTTTACCATGAAGGTGATTTTTGAGCCACGAAAGTGATTTTTATGTATTGTTTTCTTTTGAAAGGGCCTTTTAACCTACTTAAAAGTACTGTATCTGTTATGTTAGGGTTTTAATACATACAAACTAAATTTCTGACTAATAAAAAAGTAAAGTGAATGGTAAAGTAATATCTCAAATTACGCATATTTTCTTTTGTAGTGAGGTTTGTTTTTACGTTAAATGTCGTTTTATTGTACATATTTGGTAGATTTATTCTTTAAAAAGGGTTTTACTTGAAAAAGTTGTAAAAAAATAATGACTGAATCACTTTCGTGGCGTCGAAAATTTCAAAACAGTTTTTCTTCGAAATGAAACGTACGATTTAAATCATTTATATAAAAGTTTACTCGTGTTATCCAGCTCTATACAATATTATACATAAACATTACAAATAAGCAATAAATAAGAATTGCCATGAAGGTGACGATGAGAATCGATTCCATGAGAATGAGCCATATACCTTTTTCTTATTTATACTATTCAATACAAAGAGTATTGAATTGAGACCAAATTTTACAGAACTTTTAAACTACATTAAGGTTCACAATATGGCTTTATTTCCTAAAGTGATCTCTTCCATGCAACCAACTTTCATGATGTGTTTGTAATTAATTAGAGAGTGTGTTTTTTTCATATTTGCCTATGTAATTTTGTTTATTGAGTTTTCAATCGCCAAGTATGCGTTATGGTTTCATATTTATGTACCTAATTATGTCATGTTATGTTTTAATTCATAAATATTTTTATATAGTCGGCAAAAAGTTGCGAATTTAAATGTGTCATGATCAGTTAGGGAAAGTATTAACCCTGTCCACTTGATTGTAGGCAATGCCAATGGTGTTGTCAGTTGTGGTAGTCTATAGGTGATGGTAACCGATCAGGTGAGCCGTCAGTTCGTGTCTTCCCCTAACTATAAAAAACACTTGAAGTAAAAACGTTTCCATAAATCAATAAATAGTTTTTTTAAAAATAAACTAATTCTATTTACGACTAGCTCTACAATATTATTATTCAATTTGTACTGATCGGGAAAAACGTATTCCATGAACGAACTGCACGTCATCAGTTTTTTAAGGATTGCGGTTTCTGCCTTTTATATTTTAATCTGTGGTTTTAATATTCAGCAGCAATTCGTCCATTAGTTTTTACGGGGCAATCTGAGTCTGCAATAAAAGTAGAAAGAACTTACAGTTATAAATCCAGATTTATTCGCTGGTCTAGGGATCAAGCTCGATCCAATGCCAATACCTACTGAATTTAGGGCGAATACATATACGTGCCAATAAAGTTTAGCCCTAAAACGTGCACTCTGCTAAACAGTTTACAAAGAATTATTTACAGTTGCCAGTTTATTTTTAAAAAGTTTACTTCTCTTAGAAGATGTACAATGAAAGTGAAATTATTGTCTCCATACCTTAAACGATTTTGCAAGGTAAATAATAAAATATCGTTAACTCTATAGCTAAACAAGCTAACCAAGTACCATAATATAATATGTTTAATATTTATCCAACTAACATATTTCAGTCCGACTAAAAATGATGTTTAATGGTTGAAGAAATAAGAAACATTTACACACGTGACTATTTGTAGATTATTATTAATAAATCTTAATATAATAATAATTATTTAAAGTTTATACTTCAACATATCGGGTCACCCTACTTAGATTGTCACTGTCATTCTGAGTAGAATGTTCAACATATAACATAACTAACAAAAGTTAGAATTACCATTCCTGGCAGATATGTGAATAGCCCGCCTGATCTTTCCATATATGCCTAACACCCTTTTTTTTGAAGTGAAAACTTCTTTAGCGGCGCTGAGCACTTTTTTTTGTATGGGTTAAAACTTTAAAACTCGCGTCAGGGTCACGTGATGCTGATCGAAAAAGCGTAAGATCGAGGGGAAGGGAGAGGAACTAGTATCTCCCACTCTTTCTACCGTGCCTGAGTGTGCTGCTCTGTTGATGGTGTTTTTTCAGCTTTACCGGGCGTGTGGTGAGCGCAGGAGGCACTCGACCCAAAGTTTTAGTGGGCGACTAGCTCAAGGGCGCCTCAGATGGCACGAACCTCGGCTTGGGCCATCGCCAGATACGGGGACTAGACTTGTCCTGGCACCCCTGAAGGGGCGTGTCCTAGGGCCCTAACAGTGTTTTGATCCGTTTGATTATTTGGAGAGAATCTAACTGATCTGAAGGATCTCAGAGGTCTTCGACCGCGCCGGCTCGGTCGGTGTCGTGATTGTGTTGGTTGGAGGATCTGGTATCCGGGACCAGTACCGAAAACGGAGCGACTGTTGCGCATGGTTGGCGGATTCGGCGATCCCAGCGCCGCCGATGTGACGGCGGCGATGGGATCGTACGGATCGTTCAACACGTTTTTAGGGCGACGACGGAGGGGAGGGGAGGCCTGATCTACAGAGTAGTTCGAGGCTTGGACAACGAGGGGATTGGGGTGGTGGGGGGCCGCGTCAAAGTAGCGGCGAGAGCAATCCTTCATGAATTGAAGTATAGAGGGGAGTTCGAGATCGCAATGCAGATCGGTATTGCGCTGATACCATTCAGCCCCGACTGCTTTACGGAGGAAGTGATTTTGAATCACTTGAAGCATGTCTAAGGTGGAGGGAGGGGAGTGAGCGAACACCACAGAGGCGTTAGTCATGACGGGGCGTATGCAAGTTTTGTAGAGTGTCAACTTATTTCTAAGTGACATTTTACTCCGCTTGCATAGGAGGGGATTGAGTCGGGCCAAGAAGAAGGCCGCTCGGTTGCGCACGGTTGTGACGTGTTTTATGAAGGAGAGTCGACTATCAAGGGTCACCCCGAGATATTTGGTATGGGAGGCCCAAGGGATGGGTCTGTTGTGGAGTGAGAGAGATCGCTCCCTGCGGGGCTGTTTGCTCGGATGAAAGTACATTGCTGTACTCTTATCCGGGTTTACCGTGATAGCCCACTTCTTGAACCAATCCCCAAAAAGGTGAAGGGCTCTTTGAAGTGCCTCTATCTGACGGATCGGTCGCCACCCTCTAGAGTAGAGGGCGGTGTCGTCCGCGAAGAGAGCAATCTCTACATTTGGGGGGCGTGGGATGTCGCTAGTATAAAGCGAATAGAGGAGAGGGGAGAGCGCGGAGCCCTGAGGGACTCCGGCTCCGATGGGGTGGGGAGAAGAGCGGTCTCCCTCGACGCGATAGCGAAAGCTTCGAGCCCTGAGAAAGTCTTGTATTATGAGTACAAGACGGTCTGGCACTCCGAACTGATACAACTTCTATACCAGTCCGTTGTGCCAGACTTTGTCGAACGCTTTAGCAACGTCTATAACAGCTGTTGTCCTCATAGGACGGCCAAAGTTGCCAGGTTTCGAATTGAAACCTTCGAGGATGTACTCCGTGATGCGGTGTACTTGTTGGACGCAAGAGTGTTTGGCTCGAAAGCCAAACTGCTCGTCTGGAAGGAGGTTTTGGGACAAAGTTACGGACCACAAGCGCTTCACAAGGAGGCGCTCGTAGATTTTCCCCAGAGTACTGAGGAGACTGATGGGGCGGTAGCTAGAAGGCTCTGATGCCTTCTTGCCTGGCTTGTGAATGCCGATTACGTCGGCATTCTTCCAAGCGTCGGGAAAGATGTCGTTTACCATGGCCGCATTGAAGATGCTGACCAGGAGGTAGATGAGAGAGGAGGGAAAGTGCTTGATCACTTTAGTAGTGATGCTATCCGCACCGGGGGCTTTTCTGGGGCCGAGGCCCCTGATAATCGACTCTACCTCACAAGCCTTGACGGGCTCGATGGGGTCAGAGGGAGGGAGGGAGGACTTTTGCTCGACAACACTGTTCACCTCAGCGAGGTGAGCAGGGTCGACTAAATCGAGATTGGGGCTGCATTGTGCCTCAAGGCTATCGGCCAGACATTCGGCCTTTTCCTCGTCGTCAAACGCGGGAGGGAGTTTCGGTCTAGTCAGAGGGGGCATAGTGGTCACAGTAATATCGCTCTTCAGGGATCGCGCCAGTTGCCAGTAAGCCTGCCTAACACCCAAGACCCAAGTCTGGGAAAACGTGAGTGCGTATGTATGTGTATTTCTTATCTCTTATCTATTATATAAAATCGTTCGTACACTTTTGTTCTATCAACGCACAGCCCAAACGGCTGGATGGATTGAGCTGAAATTTGGACATCGTATTCCTTGGAAGATTTCATCGTGCAATAAGAAGCGATTTATTGAAATTCTCTCAGGAACAGGAATTATTTCCGAAAAACGAATGTATGCAAATCTGTAACCGCTGAACCGATTGATCTGAAATTTTATAAAACGATTGTTGGGATTATGATTAGAAACATTGAATATTTTTTTGACGAAAATTACCTTTTAAGGAGGGTTAAAGGGGGTCGAAGTTTGTATGGGAAATTTAGAACCGCTGACCCTATTGAGCTAAAATTTGGTATAGAGGTAGATTTGAGTCCTAAAAAATGATATGGGATACTTTTTATACCAGAAATCAACATTTATCTATATTATTATATAAAATGAAAATTTAACTGACTCATCATCGCCACAACCACACCACTGGACCTAGAAAGACGAAATTTGGAACATAAGTTCCTTTTACCCTGAAGATAATTAATAATAAATGATTTTTTTAAATTCTACCTCTAAGTGGGTTATATATGGTTTCAAAGTTTGTATGGAGGAAATGTCATTTTTGAGTTGATAAACTTAAAACTTGGTAAAAACATGCTTAAATGAATATAATTAAACATTTCATTCAGAGTTTTTCTATATTTAACTCCTGGGCTGAAATATAAAGAAAAAGCTAAATAAATAAGCTCAATTCAGAACATGTGCCGCCATCTATTGACAGCTTATGAAATTATTATTATTCTATCGATTTTCAACTGATGGCGCATTTAAATTAAAATTAGAGCTATATTGCTCACTGCTCGATATAATTTTTATTATTTTCATTATTACGTTTTGTTTAATTATTGCTGTTATTATTATTTTATTATAATTTATACTTATATAAAGACAAGTCATCGTTGTGGAGACGAAAACAATAAATGAAACAATAGACGAATAAAACAATTAATGTGGCTGCTACTCTATACTTACAGATGGCGCTATTTTAAAAAGATATTGATGATATCGTGAATTTATCAAATTTAGTCGAATTTCGGCGTTACACGGGACTTTCTTTAATATTATTATTATTCTACTTTTAATACCTAGAGATTGAATAAGAAAGGATTCCCACGGGCCACGGGTATGGGAATAACTTCTAAATTACTTATTATTATTATCTGAATATCTAATCTAAGAAGGAGGTATCCCATAAGAAGGGACATAGGTGGATTTAGGGGGGGGGGGCGGGGGCCAAGACCCCCCCCCCAGAAGCATTGTAGAGTTACGAATTTTGCACATATTTTATGGTCAAGATTATAATTTTTTTCTCGGCGCTCGCAGCAAGCTGCTCGCGCACTTATTATTAAGGATGTTTAAACTTTCTAACTGTTGAGAGCGAGCTAAACACACACTTTTCGTAGTTAAAAATTATAATATTTTTGCCCGTCTGCACCTTGGCCCCCCCAGAACCAAATCCTGGATCCGTATGAGAAGGGATTTTACTAAATTTCCACTATTCTCAAAAAACGTTTATATGCAAATACGTAACCACTTAACCGATTGAGTACTAGACCAAAGTACTACAATCTACAATCACCTTTCAAGGGGGGAAAGGAGGATGCAAGTTCGTGTAGGAAATCGGTAACCGCTTCTTCCTTTTAGCTGAAATTTAGACATGTTCTTTTTATAACTTAGGCTTTTAAGGGGGAGAAAGGGGGGGGGGGGGGGGGGTTGGGTGCATTTTTGTGTCAGAAATCGCTTCTTCGTTTTAGCTAAAATTTGGATAACGTATTCTTAATGTAACGTAGGCGACCGATAACGAGGGATTTTGTGAAATTCTCCCGAGCACGGGAATTATTTCCAAAAAAACGTTTGCATGGTAATCTGTTACCTACCGCTGAACCAAAACTGAGCTGAATTTTTTAATAAGCAATAGTTTAAGTTCTCTGTTAATGAATAGTTTTTATGTCAGAAATTAACGTTCACGGAGAATAAGTATTAAAGGAGGGAGGGTCAGAGTCTTAACGGGAATTCAGGAACTACGGAATTGATTTAAGCCGCGGGAAGAATAGTGTGAGGAATTAGTAACCAGTTATAATATTTTATACCAATTATAATTTTTATTTAATTTTAGATACATTACAGTAGAGATAAGTTAAAGAGTTACCGGGAAAGGACCACAAATAGTTTTAATTCCTGAAAAGAGGCGTGAAAAATAGTGAAGGCGATCAACAACCGCTAAACTTCTCAGTTTAGCGGTTGTTGATGATGTTGATGAAATTATCTCTAATTTGACCTCTGGGAAAGGACATAGGATTGGTTCCTACGGTAGCGACCAAAACTGCATAGAAATACCCAGCCCGATATTCTTCGCTATCCACAGCGGGAGCAAATAATATATAGCCATGCCTTATTTTATGCTTACAAAGTCGCGGGGATGGAAATACAATCATAGTCAAAATAGCAGCACCAAATTCGCTTAATTAATTGACTCTCACGCGCAACGAAGTGCGCGCGGGTCAGCTAGTTACCTCATATAAACGGCTGAATTGATTTGAGTAGAATATTGGTAGCTTAGACCAGACACTGAAATAATAGGCTTTGTTCAGTGCGTAAAACCGCTAGGCACAACTAGTGGTTAATAATATTATCATCGACCCATCAGGTTTATGGACCATATTTCCCAGGATTAATCAGATTACCATTTGGCCACAATCTCGCGTGATGTTAAGCGACGATGCTGAAGATGGTAGCAGACTAAACCTTGAAGGCGGGATAAATCCCTTCCCTGGCTTCACTGAACATCGTGCCGGAACAGTCATAATGCCCGCTTGGCGACACATATTATTTACTTTTCTTTTGTAAATACATACTTATAATACGAGTAGATATCCAAAACCACCCAGACCAGAAACAAATACCTGTGGATCACACAAACATTTGTCCTATGCGGGAATCGAACCCGCAACCTTCTGCGTTGCAAGCGGGTATTATTAACCCACCGCGCCACAGAGGTCGTCAAATACGAAAAATAAGGAATTCAATATAATAATATGTTACCAAACTAATCCGATCACTTTTAATAAAAATGTATGGAACCCAAATACTTAATAGTCCAAATATCAAGATAATCATCTACAGTGGACCACTGCCGTGCCAAAACAGGCAGTAGATTTTATCGAATATGATGGAGTGTTTTTGCCCGAACTTTAATTATAACGGCGCTAATTAACCGACTGATAAAGTGTGTGTTTAGATAAGTGTAAGTTTTGTTATAATAGGTACCTGTTAATAGAGTCGGTTGTTTTTACACTAAACGATTCGTGAGTAGTTAGATTCATCTTTGTAAATAAACGCCATAAACTCACTTGTATTTCGGCTTCGTGCCGTCGTATTAGCACGCGCGCGCCGGTAGGTTGCGCGCAATGCTAAGCGGGGCGCGGACGCCGGCGCGTAACCGCAGCTACGAATGAAGAAGATCCTCGTACAGTCAACAAAGAACAACAAAGAGATACAAAGAGATGTATCCATGTTAGTCTTACAAAATGAAGGAACTTTTAGTATGCAAAAATTATTTACTCTTACTTCGTGACATTTTCATTATCCACCAAATCTTATACTATATTCGATTCATTATAAATGTTATTATTATGTATCACCTAAGGAAAAGTAGTGGGATACATCATTGTTGCATATTAAACGAGTCGATGATAATACAATAAAGTTTGATTGCTACTAGAAATGTCACGAACCAAGAGTAGTTCATTGTGGCAAATGAAAATTTACTTCATTTTGTAAGCCTAACATGGATACATCTCTTTGTAGTTGACTGTACAGGATCGAAACGGTCGGCACAAAGCCGAAGTAAATACAAGTGAGTTTATGCCGTTTATTTACAAAGATAAGTCGGTTGTTTCATGCGACTTTGAAATATTTAGCATTACAAAGTGTTTAGAGTCATAATATAAAATTACTTAAGGGATCATGTTTTAACAAATGAAATTAAAAAAAAATACATTTTATAAACAAGCTTTTATTATTATTACTACTTAGCATCAATGTACTTGTCAAGACGAATCAAATGAGCCCAAACTCGACGGGGTTGTTTAATTACGGAGTTCCTATGGCCACCTTCCAACTCCATCATCAGATCGGCTCTATGTCATAATAATATTGCATTGTCATCCGATTTTTACATGCATATAAAAAATTTCAGCTCAATCGGAAACCGGGAAGTGGATCAAATTTAACTTGCAATATTTGATTATAGACAGACAGACAACAGACAGATGAAAGTAAATAAAAGCTTGTACTAATAGGGGTTTGTTTGCCACCACTGATGAAAAAAATAGGCATCTTCTAAATATATAAAAGGAAAGAGTGACTGATTGACTGACTGACTGATCTATCAACGCACAGCCTAAACCGTTGAACGGATTGTATTGTAATTTGGAACACAGATAGGTTTTATGACGTAGAGCTCCGCTACGAAAGGATTTAGCCATGCGGGCAAAGCCGCTAGCGTAAGCTAGTAATATATAAAAGGAAAGAGTGACAGACTGACTGATCTATCAACGCACAGCCTAAACCACTGGACGGATTGGGTTGACATTTGGAACACAGATAGGTTTTATGACGTAGACTTCCGCTAAGAAAGGATTTTTCCATGCATGCAAAGCCGCGAGCGTAAGCTAGATAGGTTTTAAAATGAGCGAAAACCGAATTGAAATCCATACATACATATACTAAACTTGTTTTCCCATTAGACCTACGAACACTTGATTGATCATTGATCATCCATTCATGTCTCATTACAGTAATTAAAAACCAATATTCTCTTTACATTATAACAATGTCATAATTTGATTCATGTTCAATTCATTATTATGTAAATCATACCATCAATCGCAATGTTTTGAATGTATCGGGTATCGAGATTATTATGCTAATTGAATGCAATTTGTCTTTGACATAATAATATTCAACATATTTTTTTAATGATGTGTAGACAAGAAAGTCTAGAATAAAAGAAGATTAAATAGAATCAAACTAACAATATTACAGCAACTACAGCAGTCAAGAATACTTTTACTTGCCACAGATCGGCCACAAGTCAATCTACAGAATATGCGAGTGTTTTTACACTACACTACACTTTGAAAAGTTGGATATACAAATTCAAATACAAATACTAATAATTCTTTATTTTGGAAAAAGGGTACAATATTTTTTATATGATTTGTATATGATAATATAATGTACCACATTATATTATTACCACATTATATTATTAAGGTACCACACATTATTAATGTACCACATTATATTATTAATACCACATTATAGTAAACTGTAATGCCCGCTCCAGAAACTCGAAGAAACCCGAAGCGCCTCATAGAGGCACTCGCCAGGACGCTTGGCGAATGAAAATGGGAAGACGAGGAGATACGACCATTGAGCATACCATCCTTAATTTTGCACCTCGTGGTAAAAATAAACAAAAGAAAAAGAAAACTTTTAATAGCCTTATTTTAAAGCCTCATTGCAGGCCAACATCCAGAAGTGAGTGGACATGGGCTGAAAAAGAAATAATACCTATATATTGGTGCATCTTCAAGATTAAAAGTTAATGCCGAGCAAATCACCTTTAATTCCCGTATTTTCTTTAGTTTTATATATCTGGATGATACTAGTAAGTACCACGGCGTAATGTTGCGATTATTTTTTTACTGCCGACTAAAGTCACACCGCCGCATATTTTAACCTTCAGATTGGCACCAATATTTACATTTTTTGTACCTATATGCAAAAAAAATCGTGTCTTTAAGTTCGATTGTACTTCATTACATAATACGCTGTATGAGATGGTAATCTATTTTATAACAATTGACATAATATCATTGTTGGCAGTATTTGTATTTGCATATAACATTATTAAATGCAACAAAAAACTCAGATTATACGATAATAAAATGTTAATTGTGTTATGTAATATGCCAAATACGTATTGCATAAGATCTAGGTTTAGGTATAGGTATTTAGTAGTGGTATTGTACAAAACAAAGCTTATTTAATATGTTGAATATTTTTTAATATACGAGTACTTTGCTATACTATTTATTGCAATATGTATTTCATATTAAATATTATAAAGCGATATAGATCTGATAATTAATGTATACAGTGCACGCTGTGTAATGCACTAGATTGAAGAAAGGACATTGCAAATCAAAAGAGCCTAGATATCTAATAGATCTTTAATGTACAATAATAGGTATGTTGACAATCACTACAAAAATTCAAAAAAATTTATTTACTCCAAACTTTACTAATTTAGGCCTGATTCAAATGTGTTTCGATTTATCTAATTACAAAAAGATAAATTGGCTGTTGCCTGCTTTACTTTACTATTTAGATTTTTTTATGGTGGCAAATGCCTTTATTGAGGAGAACAATCTAATAATACTACAACTACTAGCAGTAAAGAATACTTTTACTAACCACAGATCGGCCACAAGTCAATCTACAGAAAATCCAAGTGTTTTGAAGTTGGATATGATAATATAATGTTTCTGGTTTGTTTCTGGTCTAGGTGGTTTTAATATCTATTATAAGTTGATTATAAGTATGTATTTACAAAAGAAAAGTATTATTTATTATTATTACAAGCATTCAGTTGTTTAGTATGGGGTTAGGTGGCGCTGTGTGAATTGTCCTGAAATATTTATTTTTTTAATGTGGTACGTAATAATCCTAAAGTACCCAAAATCAACTTCATTCACATTGTTTCCAAATAATCATCCAAAGAATAACCGATCAAACAAAGGCAAGCAGTGACGTCAATATGGCTGTGAGAGACACGGGTGCGTCGTTTTGTCCAACTGTCACAATATTACAGGATGTGTATTGACAGGCACTAATATACAGATCGACTCTTGTATGTAGAACAACAGTTTTAGTAATGGAGTGGCTGTAATATTATTTACTTGTTATTAAGAACGAAAACTTTATTGACTTCACTTAACTTTTTTCTTTGTTCACTTTTCTTCCTAATTCTTTCTTTACTTCTTTTTTCCTATATTTGACCACAATCCACATGCCAATCGAAGGAAAGTAAACACACACACGCACGCGCACGCGCACGCGCACGCGCACACACACGCACGCACGCACGCACGCACGCACGCGCACACACACGCACGCACGCACGCACGCACGCACGCGCGCACGCGCACGCGCACGCGCACGCGCACGCGCACGCGCGCACGCACGCACGAACGCACGCACGCACGCACGCACGCACGCACGCACGCACGCACGCACGCACGCACGCACGCACGCACGCACGCACGCACGCACACACACACACACACACACACACACACACACACGAAATTAAAATGTCAAAAATAAAATTATTATTAAATTATAATCAAATCAATATTACCAAATTATTATTCAAATGAAAATAAATATTATAATTAAACAATTATTAATAACTTGGCTGCCTCTGAGTCATCTGTTTGTTTGTCAACACATGAACCATATAGCAATGGTTGATGTATTGACAATCAAACCTACTCGCGAATACGTTTAGGATGGTGTTGGAGGTGGCCCGGAGCCTTTTTATTCTTTCCATAATTCCGTAGACTAAAGGTATTAAAATAAGTTGGCAAACGTCAATTAATGGTACTTTTTTTGCACTGCTAAAATACGAGTACACTTGAAACTGTTTTATCTAGTAAATCGTTAATAAATTCCACCTACTCTAGAACGAGAAGATTCTTGTTAATCTAATTACGAGGTATTCTTGTTATGTAACCAATAAACCTTATCAGAATTCAGTTCTTCGAAAACTCTCAGTAGAAATTGTTAGGCTAAACAAGTAATTTGCTTTTGCCTTATAAATTGTATAAATAAATCGTATATGGAGCTACGTTGAGAAGTTAAGGTTGCTAGAATTTGTTAGTTCATGGTTATAGTCAGAAGATATCGACCAAGTTTAAAAGGTGCATTGAGAATTTTATTCTTGGATAAGATTGCACTTTACAGTAGAACCTTAGCAGCCTAAAATAGACCAATTCCAGTTTTGAAATGGAAATGTAATAATATTTTAAGTACTGATTAGTCAATTCTAGGGTCTCTACTTCACGTCAGTTGAAACGCCAGGACCCAGGATTGAACACGCACGCACGGACGCATACACATTTTTTTTTTAATGTAGGAGACAGACAAACAAGCAAACGGCCCGCCTGATGGTGAGCCGTTACCGTCGCCTATGGACGTGTACAACACCAGTGGTATTTAAGACGCGTTGTCGGTCCATTAACACCTTCTTTATCCTTCTCTTGAAAAGCCCCATGATGAAAGAAGAGGGAAACACGTCGCTTGGAAGGCCATTCCACAACCTGCAAGTGTGAGTGTGTGCAAGTGTGTGTGTGTGTGTGATACACATAAATTATAATTAGATAAGAAAATTAAGATTTTTAATTATTTCGTTTTTGTTCATTATAGGCTTTTGACCACGATCTCGCGTGATGTTAAGCGACGATGCGATAGCAGAAGACTATAGGTACCTAGAAGGCGGGATAAAGCCCTCCCTGGCTTCACTGAACATCATGCCGGAACACGGTCACAATGACCGCTTGACGGACACGGTTTTGTCCAGTGGGTGGTAACTAGCCACGGCCGAAGCCTACCACCAGTATATCGAGTGGAAAAACCACACATAACTAATTAAAGTCATTGGCCGGGATTGCGGGGAAATATAATTATGAATACCACGAAAGTTGTAAACGCCCCGACTTCCTGCACTTAACCCTACGCGTGGTACGTACGCGGGCGTGAGTGATTCGGGTACGGCTACGATAAAGAGGGAGCCTAACACCTATTCCTGTCGGTTCCCTACTTCCCGAATAGTTCCCTGTTCCCTAACAGTTCCCTATTCCCTAACAATCCCTATCCCCTAGCAGTTAACTATATTCGAGAGTCTGGACCCCTTGTGTGTGGACCTAGATATGTGTGTGTGTGTGTAAGTGTTTGTACCTAGCTTTATGCGTACCTACTGTCCCTACCCTACCTATTTCTACGTGTACCTAACGCCCTAGCCTAACCATAAGTACGAATAATATATAAATAAGTACGGGACATCAGCCACCAGGAGACCTAAGGTGGCCGACGGAGGTTGGGTAGGAAAGGGGTGCGTGTACGGCGTGCAATACAATACAATACAATACTCTTTATTGGGACAAAAAATTACAAAATA
This sequence comes from Hemithea aestivaria, assembly GCA_947507615.1. Classification (NCBI taxonomy): domain Eukaryota; kingdom Metazoa; phylum Arthropoda; class Insecta; order Lepidoptera; family Geometridae; genus Hemithea; species Hemithea aestivaria. The sequence goes on from OX382328.1 coordinate 4,901,812, forward strand.
GACTTAAAACTAAATAAAAGTACTAATATTAATGTCCACAATGGGCGGCCTTATCGCTTAGAGCGATCTCTTCCAGGCAACCCGCTTGCTTGCCTTGTGCAATGTACACAGGAAAGATTTTCTCTCTGCCGGTCAAGCAGGATCACAAGACCGATCAATACTGACGGCTAAAGGAGTCTTGGCCGCAGTGAGAGGAAGCTAGAAAACATGAAGTCTTCTAGTTGGTCCGGCGTGGGCTGGGCTTCACTTCTTGGGCTGCTCATCCAGCGGTTGCTGGGACACTTCTCGGACTGCTCGTCCAGCGGTTGCTGGGAAACTTCTCGGGGCTGCTCGTCCAGCGGTTGCTGGGAAACTTCTAGGGGCTGCTCGTCCGGTGGTCGCTGGGTCTTCAGGCTGGACTTCTTTGGCTGCTCGTCCAGCGGTTGCTGGGAGACTTCTCGGGGCTGCTGGGGTCTTCAGGGGAGGAGTGAAACTCGACTCAGATCTTCTTGCCCAATTGATTTTATTTACAACAATCTTAGTTTATATACAAATTGGTTTTACCAGCTAAGCACTATTTTTAATACTAACTATTGTTATAACTGTGGCCGCTAAAGATGAGCCGACTCATCATAACCACGGTTTATAATTTGGCCTACATTTCAGTACAGCGAGAATTGCTGATTGTTTTCATCAATCCGAATGTAATGAGCCTAAACTCGCCGGTTTTACTAATAGCCATTGAAGAGTTTCATTAGACACCTCCTGGCTCCATCATCAGATCAGCTCAGTGGTACCAGATTATTAAACTGTTGTCAGATTTCTAGACATTTGGAAAGTTTCATTATGATACGACAACCAGAAGTTGGTCAAATTTTATTTGTAAGATTTTTTTATCAACTTTGTATGGAAAACTAATTTAAGCGTCTTCAAAATAGACCATGTTTGGAAGCTCATAGCTGGACAACGATTCCAGATAGATGAAAAGTGTTAAGGGCGAAGTTGTAGAAAATTTTATGAGGTTTAATAATGTAGTACTACTAAATATCGTACAATGCACATTTTTTGACATATAAGCAAAAAACCTAAAAATGGGACCTTCTTCGGCCTCCCCCACCTCGGGCTCACCTCGGAGGGGTGGGGACTTTTAGTATGTTTATCTCCTAACTAGTCCGAACAAAGTTACTAAGTTAGTTTTTCTGCTTTCGACTTTTCGATCCACATTTCTTCTTTTACTGGACTATAACCCAATCTGACTAATATTTTCCTTTTTCGCACTAAAAGATAGAACAATGAAGTAAAAGAACCTTAGTGGACATGACCGTAAGCTCCCATTTAAATGTTTGATTAATTATGTACTTACGTCGATATTGTCGGAGAAAAATCTTCTTGAGATTACCGTGACCTAGTCTATTCAGATTTGGATGCTTAAGAATCTTTGCGCATAGTACTTACTGGATAAGTATAAGATTTTTTTTCTTTCTTGTTACCTTTATAATATAAATTCTAGGTTTGCCTAGCGGTTTTATTTGTAAATATTTATAATATTTAATTAAAAATTAATACCAGCGCGATGTGTTTCAACTGTTCACACGTAGCACAATGCTGAGGCAGTTTCCATTGCATCCACTAATTGCAGTGCATTCATGTGCATTATCGTAGTTTATTTTACTTGTTAAATGTGTAATATAAGCGGTCGAATAAATAAAAGAAAAAAATAATTATCAAGGATTCCCGCAAAAGTAACGCCTAATTCCATTATAACCTTTCCAAGGTTCTATAATAACTATTAACCTTCCAATCTAATAGTTAACCATCAACGCATTAAAAATAACAATTAATACATTTAAAACCCATTACACCGTAGGAAGTCATTAGACAACTCTATAGAGCTTTTAACTAACATTATCATTTCACGCCCTTTCAAACGCTTGAACAAATAAATCACTTTTTATTTTTTAGTCTAATCAATTATAGAAATAATTGTTGTTTTGTGTATGGTCAATGGTCGTATGTGTACCCTTGACAAGTCAACAATATATAAACTAGCTTTTTAACTGGTTTCGCTTGGAAATAAATGGTTTTAGTGCATATTAAGGCCTGTTCCCTATGGCGCTGGGTATTTCTCTATGCAGCTTTTTTTCGCTACCGCAGGTGCGAATATCGCCCTGATTTAAACAGGCTTCATGACCTCTGATATAATTATTATAATTTATCTCTATATTGGAAGAAGAAATGTTTAGGAAGATTTTTGATGCATTGCGGTTTCGCCAGCTGTAGTTTGCGGGATCCTTTATTCAACTCTGGACATAGGCTTCAATCGAGCACCTTTGCAAGTCAATTGTCTTTTTTAAGACTCTACTGCTCGTTCGCAAAGCACTTCTATGAGAAGAACGAGCAAGAAACTTAAAAGGACTCCTCATAGAGCGCTTTGTAAGCCACTGTACATAAAATTTTATAGTATATTTATTATACTAGCTGCGCCCAGCTTTTTTACCCGCTTTACATGCTATTCCAGGGTCTAAGCTACCTATATACCAAATTTCAGCTGAATAGGTCCACTGGTTAAAGCGTGAAAGAGTAACAAACATACATACATTCTTACAAACTTTCACGTTTATAATATTAATAGAATAGTTAAATACAGGAACAGAAAGGCAGGAAACAATTTGCCATTACTAATTACTCTATTGATCTAAGAATTGATTTGGAACCATACATCAATTACAATATTTAGGTAATTATATGTGGTAATGAAGTTTGGTCTACATCGTGACACGACTGTTATTATTAGGCATCAATCATTTTGTTTCTTTGTTTGTATAAGCCATTGGTCATTAAAAAACACACGATACAAGTGAATTAAATTAAAAAATTAAAAACCCCCAACGCAACGCTTTCAAAATATGTAATTTGCGGTTTTTTGGTGGCGGCCATCTTGGATTTTAAATTTATCATAGTGCGTTGTGTTCTACTAGTCAAAACTTTTCATATTGGGGGGGTCGTGGAAGAAAAAAGTAATCCGCCATTTTGTAGCGGCGGCCGTCTCGGACCGATTTCCACCTAACATGGCTAAGAACACTCTCGACTAGCTCTACTTTCAAACAAAAAAAAACTAAATCAAAATCCGTTAATCCGTTCGGGAGCTACGATGCCACAGACAGACACACAGACAGACAGACAGACTCGTCAAACTTATAACACCCCGTCGTTTTTGCGTTGGGGGTTAAAAATGGTTCAAAAAGTATGAGTTTTGGTATTATGTATTTAGATTAGATTACACTTTAGATAGCACTTTATTGATACAATTTTCAAGAACTTAATCTCACTCCCTTACTCTTTTTTACCAAGCTTATGCTTGCGGCTTTGGCATTGAAACTTACGATGTATACGTAAACATAACATCACCATCATCATCACCCTATGTTCGTCCACTGCTGGACATAGGCCTTCCCCATGGCACGCCACTCAACTCTCAACTCGGTTCTCCGTTTTTCTCCTCCAACCGCTCCCAGCGACCCTCCGGATATCATCGCCCTATCTCGCCCAGAAACGCCATACACTAAGTTTACCGAGACGCGAATAATCATTATAAGTTTCTTCATACATATTATTATGATATTTTACTGATGTTATGAGGGTTTATTTTTTTATTAGTGATTCCCCCTCGTTGTTCAAAACCTCCCCTAACCCCATAGCTTATAATATCTTACTATATGACATACTAGAGTTTGCTAAGTACCGTGGTCCCCATATCACCCTTGTTTGCCATCACTCAAGAGCATGGCATGACAAGGATATTTTGGCATGTGGCCACAAAACGAACTAAGCGTATTTACTTAGTCAAACGAAGTGATATGCTTCAACAGCGCCACGAGTTCAATGCAAGTTACGTGCCAAAACATCCTTGACTATAATATTGCAGTGCAAAGAGATCTAAAGATGTACAATTGAAATAGAACTTTATTTTTATAGTATTAAGGTTGATTTTGTAAAGGCAGTTAGAAGTGCAATGTATTTGACTTGGATAGCTTGAGTTATGTTTGTTATGCTATTGCTCATGTTTACGATATGGTTCTATGTTTAGTTATAAAATGCATCCAATATTGAACTCTATGTAGACTTTTAGTTTTCTTTTATCACAAAACTAAACTGTACCACCTATACACAGATTTCGTCATAGTTCAACAAAACTGAGTAAACGAAATGAGACTCAATGATAAAACTAAAACATTGTGCTTAATATGACTTACTCCACTTTTCCCCACCAAGAATCCCCACCGGGGTGGGGATTTTTTTACATTTTTGTAAAATTATCCCCACCGTGCACGAAATTTTAAAAAGTGGGGAAAATTACATGAAAGGAATAATATCATCAAAGAGATTTCATGAAGTCATTTCGTTCACACATTTAATTAAAACTAATAGATGTAAGATGCCTAGAAAGGTTGGGTACTTTTCGAGGCATCTTCACTCGTACCTTGAACATTCACAAGGATTATCATCAAATGCGACCAGTTCTTACTAACAAGTAAATTAAATCCCATCAAAAACATAAATGTGAAAAGAGAGCCAAGTTCAATATTACGATGTATGTACCTACTCATAGTTACCTATGATTTGGTAGTTGACTTCAACGACAAAAGAAATGAGATCTACATGGGTGCCAAGTTCAATGGTCAGTCCTGAAAAATATTTACAACATAAAATATTTTATTACAACTTAAAAGATTATTTCTTCTTATCACTTAGAATTAATATTTTTTGAAGCCTAAAGACTGACTTGGCCAGTTCTCATAATATACTAGGTAGGTTCTCTCTTAACTTTAGCTTGATCACTATTAAACGCACTTAATACTTATTAGTGCGCCACCGTCTTTTATCGTGTAAATTAGTCCCCTCCATCCATTGGTTGTCTGGAAGAAATCGCTCTTTAACGAGAAGACCGCCACTTGTACATTGTAATTTTTAATTTTAATTATGTACTTATGTATTTTCTAACATTATGTGGTATACAATAAAGTATCTATTGTCTTATCCCAATGATACTTCGTCGTATGGTACCCATGAGAACTAGCCAAGTCAAACTTTGGGCTTCAAAATAATATTAATTCTAAGTGATAAGAAGAAATAATCTTTTAAGTTGTAATAAAATATTTTATGTTGTAAATATTTTTCAGGACTGACCATTGAACTTGGCACCCATGTAGATCTCATTTCTTTTGTCGTTGAAGTCAACTACCAAATCATAGGTAACTATGAGTAGGTACATACATCGTAATATTGAACTTGGCTCTCTTTTCACATTTATGTTTTTGATGGGATATCATTGCTTTTTGTACAGTACTTTTTAGTATGTAATAGGTTAAAATACTCAGTCATTATAAGATTATAATACCAAATGATTATTTATTGTACCTCCCCCCACCCCACTTCTCCACGGCACGGCCGTCGCACCGCGCACCGTGAGCCTCGCCGTGCTTCGATATACCTATACCTATAATTAATTTAGTACTTATTTATATGTAGCATTCATGTGCACTATTGATTTGAATATTGTACCTTATCAATTGATTTTTAAACAATACTAGTTACTGATAAATTTATCTATATTCACCCAGCTATCTTATACCAACCGCCTACCTGGATGGCAATTTAACTTTTTGAGATCATCTGGAACTGGATTAGAATTTCGAACAAAAGACTAACCTAACCTAAGCCGACAAGACTTGTAATGACGACGACATGGCGGGGGCACTGCCGTGCCCCCAGATACCGCCACATACCTATAATATTATGACTATACGTTACAGGTACGTAGGACGTAGGTATCTAAAATGTTTACACCAACTAGCACCTAAGGCGATATACATACCTACATTATTTTTATTGTAAACAATGTTAATATTATTACCTCTATGTTACTGAGCCGCCTTGTGCTGGTGAGTCGATATATTGATAGGTATTTACATAGGATATACAATTGTTACGTAGCGTAGGTACCAGGAACCTATTTTTATTAGTGACTAGCTGTGCCTAGCTGTTTTACCCGCTATACAGTTTGGTACAGTAGTGTATATTATGTTATTCCAGGGGTCTAAGCTATATTTTTTATTATACCAAATTTAAAGTCAATCGGCCCACCAGTTTAGGCGTGAAAAAGTAAAAAAAAACATGTATCCATACGTACAGTAGGTATAAAGTTTTTATTTGTATTTATAATTATATTAGTAGGAATAGTGGACTCGCGCGCACTTCGTAGTATCTAACGGAAAATAGCCACCTACACAAAAATTATAGCAACATGCACCATGTATTGCTTTATGCGTTCCTAGGCGTTCCAAACTTTAATATCATACATTTTTAAAAAATTAATAATAATTTAAAATGATATAAAAATACTAGTTTCTGATTTTTCCCTTTGTTACTATGACATTACCTATCGGGATGCCAAATTTCAGCTGTCTAGGTCATCTGGAACTGGGATATTACTTTTGATCTATCCCTCAGTATGTATTAACTTCACCGATTACTGGATGTTTATATCTAAATAACCGTTTGAGCTGTGTTATTGGAATTTGGAACAGAGATATAGTTCGTATATTGTAGTATATGTGCCAAATTTGACTTGTCTATGTGCAATAGTTTTTGTATAACGAGGGTGTAAAAAGTCGTCAAAACGCGCTTTGGACGGTTCGTGTAATATAACACACGGCGCGGTCGCCAGTTCCTTTGCTTGAACTTGGCTTGACTCGCTGCCGCGTGTCTAAATTTAAACTAACGCCCAACGCTATATGTAATTCACCATTTTGTGGTGGCGGCCATCTTTGACCGATTTCCATCAAACATAGCTAAGAAGACTCTCGACTAAGTCTACTTTCAAACAAAAAAACATCAAAATCCATTCATCCGTTCGGGAGCTACGATGCCACAGACAGACACACACATACACATACACACACGTCAAACTTATAACACCCCGTCGGGGGTTGAAAAGTTAAGTATTACACTTGTATTTTCAAAATATGCCTAATCTTTTCCCAACGCTATAAGTTTCATAGAATGCTCATTTCATGTTAAATTGCAGTAACTTTAATCACGAAATTCGAATTAAAGTCGTCTAACGTGTAATTAGATCAACCTAACGTTGGTTATACACGGAAGCTTATTTGGAGGAAATAGTCAAAACAACGTCTAATTATGCCATATTGTTTCATTGTCTTTGGTTACAAGCTTTTGTTTAACGTCCTACTTGCCTTTAGATACTGACGTAGATATTTCTAATACATAATTATATACATTTTAAAAGTAAAATCATAGAAGTGCTGGTCTTTTTCTGTTTTTCTTTTTTTGTGTTTCTCGGTCTATTTTATTACACCCCTTTTCTAAGAACATAATGTTCTTAAGCGACAACGAACTCTTTCAATGCTTTATCACTTCAATCAATATTATGAATTGTAAAAGTGATGAAAATTGGAACCATAATTATTATTTATACACTAAACGATTCGTGAGTATTTTGATTCATCTTTGTAAATAAACAACATAAACTCACTTGTTTGTGTCTTGTGCTAAGCGGGGCGCGGACGCCGGCGCGTAACCGCAGCTACTCCCTGAAGATCCTCGTACAGGATCAAAACGGTTGGCACGAAGCCGAAGTAAATACAAGTGAGTTTATGCCGTTTATGTACAAAGATGAACAAAATTATTATTTTTGATCATGAAATTTCATTGAGGTATTAAAATAATAACAATTAAATTTGTTTTGTTATTATTTTTATACCCCAATCTCTAGATTCAGTAATATTTTCCTTATACTTAAGTTCAACTTTCACGTTCTTTATACCATTTCTATCAGTTTACTATTAAGATTTCTATTGTCTCACATCATTCATACTCAGGTGTCAATCAAAAGTTATCTAATAGTAGGTGTTTAAAATATTTGAATAGATATTATCTGATTCACGCTCTCTGGCGCAAAATGGGACCTACTTGCACTTAGGTAGCTCAGATTGCAAGACAATACGAAGTTTTGCGTAAATATAATATGGTAGGTATTTAGTACTATTCGACAAAATATTTGTTTTTTTTTTTACTATTAGATTGATATTGAATAAAAAAAACTCAAATATGTCCTAATAACAATTGACACTATCATTAAAATTAGAAAGTATTCAATAATTTGCTCTTATGTAGTCCTGGGTAATTTAATTATTTGGAAGGTTAAAATACTGTTGAATATAATATAAAAAAACATAGAATTCATATTAAATAGCTTAGGTCTCGGACCTTAAAATAATGTAGCGCAGCAAGAAAAGACTTGATCCTTTTAAATATTTCAAAATAATAAAAAGGAAAACCCTATAGAACTTAAAGCTTACGTCAGACTGAGGCGGTAAAACGAACGCGATCCGGGACGGAATTTTTGTAATGTTTGAATTTGTACGTAACATGTCACATATAAAGCGAACGCGGATAGAAACAAAATGAAGATCGCGACCGCTTTACCGTTCCGTCCCGCCTCAGTCTGACGTAAGCTTTTTTTTTTTCTTTTTTTTTATGTAATAGGTGACAAACAAGCAGACGGCCCACCTGATGGTGAGTGGCTACCGTCGCCTATGGATACCTGCAATACCAGGGGTACCGCTGGTACGTTGCCTACCTTTCAAGACTCTATTCACTTGCCTTTTGAAGAGTCCCATGTTATAGCTCATCGGAAATACCGCTTTAGACGGGAAATATAAAACGTTAGGAACAGTTTCTAATTTGCGACAACCTAAAATATTGACCACGACAATATCTCAATTCGTGTCCACTGGTCGTGACTACTCGTATTAATTCTATTCCATTGTAATTGAGATCAATTAGCTTTGTTTATCAATTGACTGTATTAATGCTTCTGTGGTTAATTTTAAACGATTAAGAAATATCTCTAAATTATATTAAAACTAGCTGTGCCCAGTGGTTTTACTCGCTGTATTTGTCTCTATATGTTATTCCAGGTTCGAGCTATACCAAATTTTAGCTCAATCGGTTCACCCGTTAAGGCGAGAAAAAACCGTTCACATTTCAAAAAATGTATACCGTTACCACTGGTTCGGATGAGGAGACCTATACCCAGCAGTGGGTGGATACGGGCTGAGTATAAATATAGATATATTACTTATATTTGTTGTTTTAATTATAAAAAAACACAAATAGTTTTTAAATCGTATAGCTTAAAAAATACGTAAATTAGACGATAGTATTTTGATAAAAGGTGTACAACAGCAATACAGGCATCTTACTTCACTACGATCAATAGAGCTTTCCTATAGGTATTTGTTCCTTTTTTTCTATATTTATTTATTCTGAAGGTTTCTAACCCTTCCCGCGGGAACTCATGAATTTCAATTCAATTGGGGATAAAAACTATGCTAATCCAGGCTCTAATTCAACCCTATTGAGATTTGATACACCAAAATCTCGTTCAAGCCTTTGAATAACAACTATTCATTATTTATGTATTCAAAGTACGAGTAATCGCAACTAGTATGAATTTTAGTGAGCATAATGTTTTACTGAAACTTGGGTGCTTTTAATTTTAATGCTGAAGAATTGGATAAATTTCCCCTGGCGACCAAATAGAATAGAGAATAAAATTCTGAGCAGTAGGTAAGTAATAAAAAAGATTTCTGTCTGTATTATTATAACTTAATAATATATTATAAAATAGAATATGTAATAACTTATAGTCAATTCTTCACCTAGTACCTATAACCATGGCAGGCACACACACACACACACATACACACACTGACACACATATACACACACATACACACACCGACTCATCTACTCATATTTTAGTTATTAAATTGTTTATGGTTACCATGCTTGCAAGAATATCACATAAATTTAATTTTTGGAGTTTGCTAAGCGTTAATGGATCGGATAGTATAAATAATAATATTTCGAGACCTGGAATTGGCGGTATTACTAAACAATGTATACTTTATGATACTTTTGTAAAGCTGTTGGTCTTTAAATAAATAAAAAAAAAACAAAAAAAAAACGTGTTTTGAAAGTCATACCACGTTTTCAATATATAATTAACTAGCTGCCCTCAACAGTTTTACCCACTTTACTGTACCCTATGTATTATTTCAGGGTCTAAGCTAGCTGCCTAAGCTTTTATCTATAAACCAAATTTCAGCTTAATCGATCCACCTGTTTAGGCGTAAAAGAGTTACAAACCGGTTTACCGGTTTACCGGGGGTAGACTTCCTTTGCAGGAGGTCGTCTAGGTGGATACCCCAACAGTGCCAGTTATTCTACCGCCTGAGCAGTGATGTGCAAACATTACTGTGCTCCGGTAGGAGGGCACTGTAGCTAGTGAAATTACTGGGCTAAAGAGTCTTAACATCTCATGACTCTTGAGTAAGAAGCGTTGGTGCAGTGCTCCTAGAGTTTCACATAATTGTGAAATCCTAGGTAACACTGTACTGATTATGGGCAGCCGTTATCTCTTAACATCAGGAGAGCGTCTTGCTCGTCTTCTACTTCATAACATAAAAAAAAAAACAAACATACATTCAGATATCTAGATATCCATACATTCTTACAAACTTCACGTTTATAATATTATAATAGTAAGATTTCAATATAACTTATAATATTATGTGAATCTCCATAAAAAATTGTGCGGCTGAATACTTATAGTTAGTCAAGATTCCTAAAAGGCCCAAAATAAGAAGTCTCATTGTGGGTCAAAATATATAAAATGTAGTCCTTAGGTACCTAACTACTTCTTTTTATATTTCTTATAGGAAACCATAATCTCTACGAATTGCACTATTAGTTAAAAAAATCTCTAGAATCACATAAATGTTTGTATTCTTATAATGCTTGTGTTGCTTGTTTTATCGTCAACCGCATCTACACTTTCCATCATCACTGGGTGCAGTTGCTGAGCGCAGCTAGTAAACAATCACATCACACTTCCCACTATCACACATCACAGTAATGTTACAAAGGCGAAAGTTTTTGAGTGTGTACTCGTATGTTTGTTACTTCTTTATGTCTAAACGGGTGGACCGATTAATCTCAAATTTGGTATAGAGATAGCTTAGACCCTTTTTTTTACCCAGGACTAATGCGTTACGCATCATCACCCCACGCCGAGGGGCGCAGGGCTATATGTGGGACTCCCCCGCCGAAGATAGGCGCGGTGGGGATACTCTCTAAAAAACTTGAGCGTGTTACTGCGGGAAGCCATAGTGCCGGGGAAGCGGGTGCGCCGAAGCACTCATCCGCGGCCCTGACGGCGTTTGGTCCTCACTGACAGATAAATAACACATAGGTTAGTACCGATGGGCGCTAGTAAAATAATAACATTACAAGGTGTAATAAACTACACTAAATGACAATAATATTATGCCCATGTATAAATTCCACATCATGTCATGGTCATCAGTCCAATGCTGCGAGCGCCTCATTAGTTCGCATGGGAGCTCGTCGCCGCATAATTTATTATGTAAATCGTTGGCTTATGTCAATTGTGATAATATTAGATAACCTATGCTGTAGTTACAAGTCTAGACTCACTTAATGCCTATTGAGAATTGAGTGCTAAAAGGGTACTAAATATACGTAGTATTTATTTCTAAAATTCCAAGAAAATTGTAGTGAAGAGTGAGGCCTGGCTTAGACCTGGCTAGTAGTGTAGTTTTCGTTGAGGTTGAATCTCTCTTAGCTCATCCCGGCTGAGCAGGTGCTATCCCAGAATGGAGCTGCGTTGAAAACAATGAAAACAAATTCAATTACATATCTATTTATCCTAAATCACAAACATTTTATGTGGCGTGGTAACAATGGTATTAGCTTTATCTATAAACGGCGAAGCTATGGAACTCGCTACCGGTGTCAGTGTTTCCCGAATGCTATAACGTGGGTTTGTTCAAATCAAAAGTGAAAATAGGTTGTTACTGAACAAGCGTGCTACAACTTAGACTGGATCGTCATTAGTGAGATTGCGGTCAAACGCTTGTTTAGTCTGCTATGAAATAAAATGTACCGTATACAAGTACTCGTATATTGTTGTTTTCATAATTGCCATATGAATGCTTTGACACCTTCATTAATTAGCACTTCAAAGAATCACAAAATTTTAATGGTGATGGCATCTTTGACACGGTACTGTTAATGTGATCGGCGGAGATAATTACAGATAACTGAGAATTAATTTAACAATGAATAATAAACATTTCCTTGAAGATTTATGTACATCCTACGTATGATTGTTGTTAAGGACACGGTCTCGGAGAATTGGCATTTTGATGATTTGTTTGACAACAACAAAACAAATACACTGATTTACAAATAATATATCACCGTGTATAGCAGTTTACGACATAGATATTTTTTATATCTTGGCGGTGTTTATAGAACAAACATTTAAATAATTAAAACAACAATGCATTGCATACATATATATTCATCTCGTCAAAAAATACAGACAAGGTATCTTCAATAGGTACCTACATAAATTTAAAGTTAAGAAATATTATTAGATAATATATTTTTGGTAATAACGGTGTTCAATTAGGAGTTATAGTTACCTTAAATCTTTTGAGATAAAAAAATATTTTTTACGAAATCGCAAAGCACGTTTAAAAATATAATAAACTATAGAATTAAAACGTGGATTTTGAAGACTGTGGTCTTAATAAGGCGTGAATTGCTAAATCTGAAATTTTATAGCAATCAAAATTTCCGAGGTTTGATGGACAGATGTCTATGGACTTCACACTAATAAAACTTATTCGATTTTTGTTAAGGACTAAAACAGTAGATCTGATGTCACCGCATCCGGAAATGATATTTGTTTCATTGCAAATTGATTTTTTCTCACCTCGAAGCTTCCTGGACATGATGACATGTGTATTGAGTTGTCTGTCACCATGTTAGTGTGACAATAGGCGGCTCATTCTCATGGAATTGATTCTCATCACCTTCATGGCAATTCTTATTTATTGCTTATTTGTAATGTTTATGTATAATATTGTATAGAGCTGGATAACACGAGTAAACTTTTATATAAATGATTGAAATCGTACGTTTCATTTCGAAGAAAAACAGTTTTGAAATTTTCGACGCCACGAAAGTGATTCAGTAATTATTTTTTCACAACTTTTTCAAGTAAAACCCTTTTAAAAGACTAAATCTACCAAAAATATGCAATAAAACGACATTTTACGAAAAAACAAACCTCACTACAAAAGAAAATATGCGTAATTTGAGATATTACTTTACCATTCACTTTACTTTTTTATTAGTCAGAAATTTGGTTTGTATGTATTAAAACCTTAACATAACAGATACTGTACTTTTTAGTAGGTAAAAAGGCTATTTCAAAAGAAAACAATATTTAAAAATCACTATCGTGTCCCAAAAATCACCTTCATGGTAAAAAACGCTATGAAGGTGATGCCACGCTGGTGACGAAAATATCCCTTTTTGGTGAAATTCTGGAAAGTTTAGGTATAATGTATAAAGTTAAATACTACATCTTTATCTCGCACATTTTGGCGTTTCGAAAAGCTAACATTGATTTAAATAACTAAAATGCAATGCATAAAAATGTTGTCCATGCAAGTGATCGATACACCCATGAATAAATTGAAACTTAGCAATTATATTTTTTCCCACGGTTCGATAAGTCCTAGATCCTACTTCTACGATTGCAGAACATAGCCATCATTGAAATGAATCGAACTCTGTATTGGATTGTTGATGTTGTGTTTAACAGCAGCCGTTAAACTACGCAAATCTAAAGCACCTAAAATCGTGTGACCGCCGCATTATATTATTTTAAATTTAAAATAATACTGAAAACTTTTTTTAGTCTGAAGACCTTAAAGTATATTTGTTTGCGATAATTTTGGTATATGTTACATACAGATACATCAAAATTTGTTAAAGTAGTGCCCAAATGTTTAACTGCAACGCAAAGTGTGACACCATGAGAATACGAAAAATGGCCCCGATTTTGACCTTTCATGTTAAATTTTAGTATTATTTTTTGCGTCGTTTATGGTAATCTTCATTTATTTTGAAGCTTAATATATGTTTTATCCACCTATCCACAATTCATATCTCTGTCTTTAACTGTTTAGGAAATATAACCGTGTGACCATCAAATATGAGCTAAAATGAGAATGAGCCAGGCATTCTTTCTATTGTAACCATAGATCTAGTATATTCGTAGATAAACTGACATTCTAATAACGCGTGACGGGGCAAGCATGGTGTGCAGCCCGCGTTTCTCATCGCGCGTCAAGAGTAAACTTACATAATATAATATATGAAGACGCTACTCTTGCTACTCGCACTGTCATTGCATACAATTTGTTGCTAGTCCCAATGTCATTGTGCTCTTACAAACGTCAATTACTCATGACAGTGGGACGGGAGTTGCTACTCTTATGTCAATGTTGCGATGTGCTATGTAGTCCAGTAAAAGAAGAAATGTGGATCGAAAAGTTGAAAGCAGAAAAACTAACTTTGTAACTTTGTTCAGACTAGTTATGAGATAAACATACTAAAAGTCCCCACCCCTCCGAGGTGAGCCCGAGGGGGGGGAGGCCGAAGAAGGTCCCATTTTTATGTTTTTTGCTTATATGTCAAAAACTGTGCGTTGCACGATATTTTGTTGTACTACATTATTAAACCTAATAAAATTTTCTACATCTTCGGCCTTAATACTTTTCATCTATCTCCAATCGTTGTCCAGCTATGAGCTTCCAAACATAGTCTATTTTGAAGACGCTTAAATTAGTTTTCCATACAAAGCCGGTAAAAAAATCTTACAAATAAAATTTGACCAACTTCTGGTGGTCGTATCATAATGAAACTTTGCAAATGTCTAGAAATCTGACGACAGTTTAATAATCTGGTACCACTGAGCTGATCTGATGATGGAGCCAGGAGGTGTTTAATGAAACTCTTCAATGGCTATTAGTAAAACCGGCGAGTTTAGGCTCTTTACATGCGGATTGATGAGACGTAGGCACTTCCTGGTCCATTATCAGACCCTCGACAGCAAGTGTTATGAAAAAGTCTCATCGATTCGAATGTAATGTGCCCAAACTCGACGGGTTTACTAATAGCCATTGAAGAGTTTCATTAGACACCTCCTGGCTCCATCATCAGATCAGCTCAGTGGTACCAGATTATTAAACTGTCGTCAGATTTCTAGACATTTGCAAAGTTTCATTATGATACGACAACCAGAAGTTGGTCAAATTTTATTTGTAAGATTTTTTTACCAACTTTGTATGGAAAACTAATTTAAGCGTCTTCAAAATAGACCATGTTTGGAAGCTCATAGCTAGACAACGATTGGAGATAGATGAAAAGTGTTAAGGCCGAAGATGTAGAAAATTTTATGAGGTTTAATAATGTAGTACAACAAAATATCGTACAACGCAGAGTTTTTGACATATAAGCAAAAAACCTAAAAATGGGACCTTCTTCGGCCTCCCCCCCCTCGGGCTCACCTCGGAGGGGTGGGGACTTTTAGTATGTTTATCCCCTAACTAGTCCAAACAAAGTTATTAAGTTAGTTTTTCTGCTTTCTACTTTTCGATCCACATACCCTTTTTGGGCACTCATTGACTGGGCTAATGTGACAGCGATTTGTGCAGGCAATTCATACACACTTGTCAACCAAAAAACGGTCACAGAAACATGAGATTCGCTTTCCTTATCTATCTTGTTACGTTGTAAGAGATTATTTTTTGTCTTGTTCGACTTCATTTCTTTATAAGTAGCTCTATGAGTATGCCAATAGTCAATAGGCGTTCTTTCTATTGTAAGACCTCATGGAATGAAGTTGTAGGAAGTACCTCTTATTTAGGAGCTTCGAAGGATCCTGTTTGGGCGGTTAGAGTAATAATAACCATTGTTATGCATAACTAACCCTAATATTGCATTGGTATGGAGATTTATGGCTCATAACCTCATGAGTGGAGGCGAGAAAGAGTGACGTAAGTGATGATTTATTTGTTTTTTTTTTTATGGTTAATTTTTACGTTTTAATAATGGCAACGCGATAGCAGCACCGACGAATATTGGTTAAAAACAGTTGAAGCAAGGTTACCCTGCAAAATTTTACCAATGGTAAATAAATATAAGACAAACAAGCACAGAAATTTCTTAGAAGAATACTCACATTCTTTAATCTCGTCAGGAGAGAAGTTTAATAAACAAATCTACGAAGAATTTAAAAAAAGTTGTACCTACATAATAATATGTAATCACTTACCAGGAAAAATATTTTTGTCACAGCAAAATAACATCAGCAAATTTTCCTTTTTGCCAAGTTTGATATAAGTCTGAATGGCAAAGCATTTGCGAGACTATTCAGAGACTGCGCGATCCCAAGAGCAACGACTTTATCTTCGCTAATTGTTGAAATTAAGTTACGTGAGCCATATTATAATGTTATTTACCTACGTATTTGTGATAAACTTTGAAACATCTCCAAAACCGAAGGAAAATTAATTAATCTCACACAATCGAAAATGAAATAACAGTATGGGCTTTTATGAGGTTATATTGAATACATGGTTGTTTACATTGACATGAAGATTTTTTTGAAGCCTGATGAATAGATCTGTCGTGTTACCATCTTCAATGGATACCTGCAACATAAAGTACTTATCCAAGCTTTTGTCTTAAAGATCTTTCGTGGTCTGGGTTAGTATGGAACACGCTACGCTTGAAGATGCTTATTTAAGCCTACAAACCGATTACTGATTAAACTCGAAAACATAGAGACAGTGGATCATTCTCAGTCTTCATTCGAGCCTCGAATAGTCCCTATGTTTGTAGTTATACCTACTATTAAATTAGCAACACTATTAAATTAGGACCATAATATTAAATTAGCACTGTTAGTATTTTTTTAAAAAAATTTATAGCACATCATTTATTGTTTTTGCTTTTATTCACAGATGCAAGTGGCAAACAAGCAGACATCCCGCCTGGTGGTAAGTATTTACCACCGTCAATGTATACCTGCAACACCAAGTATCCACACTATAGGGAGTATTACCAGACCTTTGTCGACCCTTCATATAACACTTCCCTTTTCAAGAATGGATTTTTCTGGTGATGTTGTCCATACTGGTATAAACCTTATTGAGCAATCAGAAAAGTTCGCTGCCGATCCGCTGTGTAAACGCAACGAATAACGCCTTCTTTGAAAAGCTTCCACCCTTTGCGTAATTATTATGGTTTCTAATTAATTTGATATTAAACTCGATGGGCGGCACGCTTGATCAGTTCGCGCGCAAATTGCTCACTTTCGCTAATTTTGATGGAAGATATTGTTCTGAAATTTTCTTGATTTTTACAGCTTCGCTTACTCATCGATTACTATAATAATTAATTGGGGTTTATACTCCGACAAAACAGTGCATCCTACTTACACCGTCAGAGTCAAATTACCATTACAAATTGTGCGGTCAACCTAAATATGTTGGTTGGCCAGTTACATAATCTGTAACACCTTTTTTTAATAAAACATTTATTCATAAAAATAGGTACATTTAATATAATGATACAGAAACATTTTGGGTACAATAAGGAGGTGTCTGATGGTGAAACTGCTCTAATCCAAACGTGTTTGTCCAGAAGGCAAAGTTAACTCCTCGCCATGTTTACATTATACATGTATAATATCTAGACAAGGGCATAATTATATTTTAAAATCTTAAATAAGACACTTAAGATTTATATTTATAGATAAAATCTAATTTTGTATCTTGTGAAAATTGTAATTGGTAAAACAAGGGCGCAAAACATGTGATGACGTCCTGTTATACCGGAGATACGATATAAAGGCAAAAAAAATCTTGTGAGGACTAAAAAAATATTATATTTATTATTCCCACAATAAACTAACGAATGCCTATAATTTTGGTTAATTACATCAAAATGTAGGTATCTCATTAGATAGGATGTAGGCAATCATGCACGATTGTTCCGCACACGAATCACTGCCCTACACAACATTTGAATAATCCAATTGTATAAATTCATGTTTAACGTTGTTATAACACTGCAATAAATATTCTAGAAGGCTTCTAAAATCAACTTGTTTTTGTCAAACCTCAGAGGCAGTAATGGCGAATTTGGGTTGATAATAAAAAAATATATAGGTAATAATGTTTTTGGAGATAAAGAATAGGCAATCGCAACTGACTTCGTATTATACGACAAAATTTAGAAACGCTTCTTGAGCTCTCTATCGGTCTAAAAAGTAATATTTTTATATTGGTTGCTTTATAGCAATCGTTATCAACATTATCAAATCATGTTACCAAAAAGTCCATGAATAAGAAAAGAAAAAAGGTTTGGATGAACTGTGTGAAAGAGGATATGCGTGCTAGGGGAGTGGATACAGATATGACGGATGATAGATCAGAATGGAGGAGAAAAACGTGTTGTGCCGACCCTACCTAGTGTGGGATAAGGGCAGGAAGAAGACGCTACCTTATTTATCCCAAGTATAATAATAAAAGGGGTTTATACTTCAACAGGACAGGTTACTCTACTTACACTGTCAAAGTCAAATCACAATTATTATTGGTTGTACGGCCGATCTAGGCTACACACGAACATAACAGACGAAAGAGAAATATAACAGCCTATGTGTGTGTAGGTAGCAGGTACGTACATAGGCTACTTTTCTACACATATTTTTATGTCACAATTGTTTTTGCAGAATGCAGGAAAATTTGCAGTCAAATGCCTGCTTAGATTTGTAATAATCGTATGTATCTAAAAATAATAAAAAGTTGGATACACAAAACTGTCTGAGCCACATCCAGTTATTCAAACGGTACCAAGTTTAACGCAGCCTTGAGCTTGACTCGTGAATGTCAGTCAGCTTCATTCGAACTGACAACACAAATTAGAGTGCCATTTGAAATGCTATCGTATGACATAACATTTAAAACAGATAGCGTTATAAAGGACCTTGGCATGCATGTACTTCATTATTTGAACTAGTTGAGTAGACGAAATTGCTGAAAATCCTGAATGATTTAGATAGAAATAAAGTTTTATTAAAAACTTTTTTTAGAACATTCTATCGTCGCTAAACCGAATTCACTGCTAAGTCCTATTCTTATTGTGCCACTCCCTATACTTTAAGGCATTTTTCCGCTGTTCAAGCCCAAATAATATTGGTTTCTTTTTGTTGAGTTGCATATACTGCAACTAAGCAGTACAGTAGAAAAAACATAATAAGCTAATAGCTTGCATATTGTCGTCGTATAGATTTAGTCTTTTGTTTTATTATGTTGAAGCACGGCATTGCATTGTCATTACCTGTTATGAACATCGAAATATTATTTTGGCTATAAAATGTGCACATTATCAAGTGTCAATTTAAATGGAAAGCATAAAACTTTGACTTAATTTTCTCGATTCTTCTCATTTTGCGCAGGCAATCGTCGCATAATAAAGCCCATTTCACACGTCGCTATATAGCGCTATATAGCTTCACATAGCGCGGCATAGCTTCAGTACAAATCGGCATCCGTCACACACGTAGCTATAAATGACATATAGCGCTATATCGCGCTATAATTTACAGTTGATGCGTAGAATCCGCCATTTTTCATTTTGACTAGGTGATAAACTGACTAAGCCGTTTTGTATTACGGAGACAAAAGAAAACAAACTCATATTACCTACGCGATATATTAAACTAAATAGTAGCAAATGCTTAACCGCTGTGTAACAAATTAGAAAAAAATGATTTTTATTTTTATTAAATATTTTGTTGTGTTTACAGTTCTTTGTGTTAGTATTTCGAAACAAATTAATTTAATTTGTATTTTAAATTTCACCTCCTATTTACTTGTAATAGATGCTCATATTATGCATAATGATTATTTGTCCGAATAACTGAAAGCTTTGAATAACTTGCAGTAGACTTTCGCTTAACCGGCTAAGTCATGCTACAAAATGGCTACGCATTTTTTTTTTATCTAGTTCAAATGGAATTTGCCAAATTGTATGGTTTTACAGCAACATGGCTGTTGACAATGTCAATTTTGAGTCTTATACAGGACGTGTGAAAAAATTCATGATTTTTTTTTTCACATTTTTAAAAAGTACGTACCAGGAGTTTGCCATGGTTTTTTTTTACAAAAGTGATTGTCAGTTAAAACTGTAATAATGCAAACACATTGTTTCAAGGGTTTTGTAGGTACCTCTAAAGAAAAAAAAAAACAAATCATTATTTTTAGTTTTTTTTCGACATTTATGCTCGGAAATGTATCGTTTGGAGTTCTTCTCCTTGTCCTTGTCATATTCTCTATTACTGGGAGTCATGACCCCTCCTTTGTAGGATTCGATTTCTGATGATGGAGTGCTATCTGGGTTGGTTGGATGCGATTTTCATGGCCAGGAGCCACGAGACAACAGGACAACAGCAACAGCGTCATCTTAGTCGAGCACGGGGCAGGCTGAAAATCAGCGCTGTGCAGGACCTCCCTGCCCAGCATTATGCTGAGCCTATTCCATTTATCAGTGTAGGTACCTATTGTTTACGTTGTTTTATTATCTTCTGTTCGTATCTCATACTAACATGTCACTATATTTATGTGTATAATTTTTCATGTATGTACTTTTTGGAACTGATAATAAATATATTTTTAACCCCCGACGCAAAAACGACGGGGTGTTATAAGTTTGTAGTGTCTGTCTGTGTGTGTGTGTGTGTGTGTGTGTTTAGTTTTTTTTGTTTAAAAGTAGAGTTAGTCGAAAGTGTTCTTAGCCATGTTTGGTGGAAATCGATCCAAGATGGCCGCCGCTACAAAATGGCGGATTACTTTTTTCTTCCACGACCCCATCGATATGGGTATCAAATAAAAGGGCTTAACGAGTAGAATACAGCCCACATTATAAAATTTAAAATCCAAGATGGCCGCCATAAAAAAAATTAATTACGTTTTGCGTTGGGGGTTTTTTAAATTTTTAATTTAATTCACTTGTTATCTTATCTTATCTTAACAGGAACTTCGAGGGTGGTGCGGATCTGATCTGACCAGCACATCGGACCGCCTTGGGACCGCTTTCCTTTGATTTTGCCCGAAACAATGACCATCTCTAGATTTCCATCCATGCCATTTGGCCAAAGTACTCGAGAATTCTCTGATAAAGTCGGTCAAATCTAACTCAAATCGATCTTATTCGATGAACTCTCATACCTTTAGTAAACGATGATAATTTCGAATAAAGTTTTCTGGATTTCTTGATACGTCAAGAAATCCAGAATTCGTTGAATCGTCATTTTTTTTAAATTATACCAGGAGCAGACTGGAACGAAACCAAAATCAAGGAAAAAAGAAACATCCTTTATGTAGAAAAAATTGTCAAATTCATTTGTTTAAGTAGTGTTGGGGAATCATTGTGGAACTATATGCAATCAAGTGATTGAATCTCCGTTCCTACTTCTGGTACTCCTGGTACCTACTTCCTAAAAAATATTAACTAGCTTTTAACTGATGAAAAGTGGTCTGTTAAGCACAAACGTGCGTGCATATATGAAAGTGCATAAAATAGACCCCGCATAGGAAAAAAAAAACTGTTGTGCCCTTTTTGAAGACTGAACCACGTTAATATTAAGAGAGAAGAGAGATAGAGAGGAGCAGCGGTTACAGATTTGCAATTTAAACGCCGTATTTTTCCCCTTAAGGGCAGATTTCTGGAATAATAATATTTTATACGTAATTTTATACGCAACATGTTGATTACATTTTTTCATACAAGTATGTGGCAAGTCTAACTTGCACTTGTTTGTTTTTATTTTGAAATAATATAAATTTTCTTTATTTTTGTATTAATAAACCTATTCTAAATGCACTCAAAGCATTCATTGACAAGTTATTCCAAATATTTGA
The DNA here is from genome assembly GCA_947507615.1 of Hemithea aestivaria. Classification (NCBI taxonomy): domain Eukaryota; kingdom Metazoa; phylum Arthropoda; class Insecta; order Lepidoptera; family Geometridae; genus Hemithea; species Hemithea aestivaria. The sequence goes on from OX382328.1 coordinate 4,923,753, forward strand.
GTGCGTTTGTAAAGAGGAAAAAAGTAGTCATTAATATCACTTGATTTGTGAAAAAAGGAATGTTAATGTTACTTGATTTTATTTCAAAGATCGACTCAAGATTCAATCACAAAGAATGAACTATTAAAAAATATAGTTCCGATCAGTAACCCGGCCATCACTAAAAATAATATAGCACGGCATAGCGAGGTATAGCAAGGCCTTGCGATACGATACTATATGGTACCAGGAGTCATATAGCAAGATATAGTATAGCGCCGTGTGTAATGGGCTTCAAAACAAATAAATTCTTTACAATAACCGCGATCCCTATCTCTGCTTGACATTTCATTCTGCATACGAGTATGGCACAGAATTTAACAATAAACTTAGATACCGCATTCTAAAACTAGAAATGAGGGCTCTCATACGCAACACGTAAGAATATGATTTTGAAAACTAGCGTGTGTTATACATAACATTAACTGCTATGCAAAATACCGACCAGCCGCATTAAGTTTGACTTTTAAAGTGGGTGTTGTCGATATGCTTTAGCGTCTGGAGGGAATTGGTGGCGAGGACTACGCTTTGCAGTCACGTCCCTCAGTCATTAGGATACGACAAACAAGAATTTGTCAATATTTTAATAGTAGTACGTCTTCAGTTTACTGAAAATTGTGAAGCTTTTGTTGGTTTGGGCAGTACTTTAAAGTATTATATAAATATACCAACTAAACTCACGGATATAACGCACGCTTGGTGCGTGAGCTCCTGATGAAGGACCTCGTAATAATTGTCCGAAACCCAGGATCGTACCCAGCTTCGACCGAGTTTAGTCGGTATATTTATCTTCTAAATATATAAAGGAAAGAGTAACTGATTGACTGATCTATCAACGCACTGCCTAAACCGGATGCCGGATTGGGTTAAAATTTGGAACATAGATTTTATGACTAAGAAAAGATTTCGCCATGCGGGCAAAGCCGCGAGCATAAGCTAGTATTATATATAGTTAATATGGATAAAGTCCGGGTTGGTTTCAAAATCGTGTACTTTAAAGGATGGTTGGTTGATAGTCTGCCAGTATTGCTATAGTCTGTGGCCAACAGATACAGGAGTTTGAAGCAAACTCAAAGCTATTTGTTTCTTGTTCGCTTGTTTACGCGATAATAAATTCTGAGTTTTAAACACAGAAATATATAAAAATATATACCGCAAAACACGCCAAAATGTCATGTAAAAACGTAATTGTGTCGTTTTTTTTGGGGAAAAATATTTTATTAAATATGTGAATTAGCTTTTGACCACGATTGTAAAGTGATGCTAAGCGACAATGTGGCAGTAGATGGTAGCAGACTAAAACCAGAAGGCGGAACAAATTCCTCACTCTCCCTTTGTACTTATTGTGTGTTGTTGTTGTTGTGTGATGTTTTGTGTGTCGGTTATTAGTTATTTACAGACTTTATTTCAGAAAATTCTTATATTTATCTTAAAACTAATGGTAATACTGTGCTTTTGGGCCGTTGGGCAAAGGTCTCCCCCATTTTTCTCCTTACTTCCTTGTTTTGCATGTTGTCAGTAACCACACGGCATCTCTTCTGATATGTTACGAGTTTTAAACAAGTTGAGAGTAAAACACGTGCCGAGCGCATCTGAGATCTCGGCCGAGTGCACTTCACTCGGGCATTTCTCACATGCAACCTAAACGTGAGGTGCTTATGACGCTCCACTATACACTGTGCCTTTTATTAAGGGATCTTGAAAGAAACGCGGGGATAAGGCTGCGCTTCTCGTTAAAGTTTTTCAATAGCTGGGTACTGGCGGCGAGGCAATGTGTGAGAATCCTCGCTAGCAGGGTACTCGGTTGGTCAGGATGTAGCTCAAATGCTGAGCCATGCTTCGCGATGAAGCTTGAGCTCGAGGCTTAAGCCGGATACTCACTAGAAAGCCATAACCATAACCGTTGCATGAACGAAAATCGTGGGTAGACTTCCTTTGCAGGTGACTGGGTGGGTGACCCTACAGTATCAGTTATTCTACCACCTGAGCAGTGATGTGCAAACATTACTGTGTTACGGTTGGAGGTCACTCTAGCCAGTGAAATTTCTGGGCTGAAAAGTTAACTGCTTTTGACTCTTGTAGTTTTAGTAAGAAGCATTGGTACAGTATTCCTAGAATTTTACATCATTGTGAAATCCTGAGAGGTACTGTATAGATTATAATACATGGGCGTTATTCTCTTCCAATTATTCTCTTCCAATCGGCAGAGTGTCTAGCTTTGGAGCCATTTTTTTCTCATTTTTTTTTGTTTTTAATGCCAGTTAAACATGGAAATATTAAAAACCTCCTCATAAAATCGGCTTATACAGCGTCGATACCTTATAGTGGCAATAAATCTACTCAACGCAAATTACATCCTACTTCCTCCTATAAATGCAAGTTTTGGATGTGTGAATGCTATGTTCTGAGGAAATCCCAGACATAAAACTTGACTCACACCAAAACTGAGTTCTTAATGATTTCTATTCATAGAACAATAAAATTTGTACCTATTGGTAGGCCACTCTAAAATAGGGGTTGTCCGGTGCAGTGCCACATCTTTGCCATTCTTTTATCCGCTATGTGCAAATATTAGGTACTGAAAGGTAAGGTTACGACCGGTATGGCGAGATTCATCTATGGGCGACAGACGCAGCAGAAAGTTGTGCAACCAAAACCACGGGTCTAGAACCTAGTTTAGGTTAGTTTTCTTTAGTTATTCTTTCATGTCCTGTTATTATTTTTTTTTATTCGAATGCTACTGATCCAAACGAGCTGCTTTTTTCTCAAAGACAGAAGAGAAAAGTTTGAAAAATTTTCTTCTATTTTCAAGTAGGTTGCAAACCTCAGGAAACTAGTATCAAAACGTGCCTAATATAATATATCCTACTGATATAGATCTCATGTCCCTATGTGATCTAATGCCGGTAGTTGCCACCACTTTACATACAATTGAATTTTTGATGCATGTCAATCATTGTTTTTTGTTTTGTTTTCCTATGTACTTGTAGATAGCTTTGTGGGTGACCGTTAGTAGGTGGGGAATATGTAACACTTCATGTATTTTGCATTATGTTGTCATATTACGACGGCAGTTTACTTATTTTCACAATCAGATAAAAATAGCACGTAGAAGTACTTGTACACACACATAATTTTTTATATTATTAAGTTAAGTCTAAATTTAGACTTTTTGATTGGTTAGCGGTGGTGGCTAAGGGGCTATGTGGTGCAAATGCCATGGATCACTGAGTTCGAATCCCGGTCCCACACCAATGACCATAATTAGTTATGTGCGGTTTTTCCATTCGCCATACCGGTGATAGGCTTCGGCCGTGGCTAGTAACCCGCTCAAACAAAACCGTGTCGCTATGCAGCCGTATGACCGTGTTCCGGCATTATGTTCAGTGAAGACATGGGAGGATTTATCCTAGCTTCTAGGTTTAGTCTGCATAAATAAAAATATATAAATTGACCCTAAATTTTGTACCGACACTAAACTTTACAACATCAATTTTAAAATAAAAGCTTCAATATCAAAATAATATTATGTAAGCTGATAATTACTTTTCTCTATTTTAATCAACAATTAACTCCTCCAAATACTAATGAGAGTAAATCTTCACAAACAAATGAAGACTAAATATCAAAGTCGTGATTATTAAAATAAATGCTTATTAGTTTAATTAAAGCGTGCCCATTATCGGTTCGTGTCACCGACTCAAGAACGACGTCTGTTAATTGCGCTGTCGACTGCAAAGACATTAATCTTTGTGCTAACTTTATGACGTCGGACTGCAGTCTCATAAACTGTGACGTCATAAAATAACTACAGAAAGATGAAAGGATCCCGTTGGTGAATTATACGAGAACATTTTATACGTATAAGAGAGATATTTTTATTTTCATTGAGTTGAAATTGAGTACTGAGTCCTGACTTAATCTCATACAGGTTGATAGTTTGTTATTTTTGCATCTACTAAGTATCTGTTTTTTTAGTTTGAAAGGTGAGTAAGTCGAGAGTGTTCTTATTATTTAGCTATGTTTGATGTTAATCGATCCAAGATGGCCGCTACAAAATTGTGGTTTTGTTGTTTTTTCACAACTCTCTCAATATGGTTATCAAACGAAAGGACTTGACTAGTAGAATACGGGGCTGCGCAGACGACAGACTATCCATGACGCACTTTTTAGTCTGTGAAAATAGAACCTATGCAATTATATGCAGTAACGCACACGACGCGCAAAAAGTCCGGCGCACAAATAATCCGTGTAATTCGAGACCGCACCGCGCCGCGCCGCGCCGCTCCGCACAAAAAGTGTGTGAAAAAAATTGAACGTTTGCTTCAACGCGCGCTAACGCAGACGGCACACACTTTAGTCGGCAATCTGCATTTGCTAGGGGTGGACGTAACGCTTCTTTCTTCTTCTTTTTCTGTACTTCATGTACAAAATAATACTTCGCGATCTCTGCACGATTTCCATAGCGTTTACGTCCCTACAGCTCTGCCGACAGAATGATCGAAGATGTGCGTCGTGTGCGTACAGTCTGTGAAAAATCCGCAACCGACTTTTTGCGCGCCATGCAGACTTTTTGTGCGCCGCAGACTCGATCGCACAAAAAGTGTGCCGTCTGCGCAGCCCCTACAACACACTATGATAAAATTCAAGTTCAAGATGGCCACCACCATAAAATGGTAAATTACATATATTTTATAGCATTGGGGGTTTTTTCACTTGTTTGTATGATAATTATCGTTTATTTGATACTTGGGTGAGAGTGAGCATGTATCTCGAAATGAAAAATACAAAAATCAGTTTAGTTAAATATTGTAGTGGCCGACAAGCCATCCTGGATTATATATGTAATCCCACGTCACCGCAATATCCAAAAGGCTTGTTTTCTCACGTTAAGCCGCAGTTATAGTTCCGAACTACCTTCATTATAAGTTGTGATGTTCGAAGCTTCAAGCGGTAACCGTTAAGAGGTAAACTAAAGCCTTGAACTTCTGATTTCTGAAGTTGCAGTTGTAAAAATGATTTATATGCTGTTATAATATTATTTCCTTCAGAGATACCTGCAAACATTTTCAAAAGTTTTTTTTTTTTTTAGTCTATGCTGTCCCACTGCTGGGCAAAGACCTCCCCCAAATCCTTCCATGTATCTCTTTCTCAAAAGTAATTTACATTTCAAAAATTCGTAGAGGCTACGTATACATTTAATAAAAGGTACCTTATTAAATATAAGGTACCTAGTATATAAAAAACGTGTCACAATAATTATTATTATCGAACTCCTCCGATACTCTAATAAAATATTTCTTATTTCTTAAATTATACTAGTTGCGCCCAGCGGTTTTAGACGCTGTACTATATAGTCTATGTGTTATTCCAGGGTCTAAGCCATCTCTATACCAAATTTCAGCTCAATCGGTCCACCCGTTTAGGCGTGAAAGGGTAACAAACATACATCCAGACATCCATTCTTACAAACTTTCATGTTTATAATATTAGTAAGATTGTATAGGTATTGGAATACTACATAAAATATGTTTTAACAGGTGCAGACAAAGTTTCTGGCGTCAGCTAGTAATTATTAAACAACACAATAACGAACAAAATTAACATTAAATTAAAAATATGCTAATTAAAATATCTTAGCAAATTTATATGTTTCAAATGTGGGCGTTACATATGATATACCCATCGGTTAACTATGTAATCTTCACTTAATTAACAAACACCCAGAGCTATAGGCATCGATCAAACATCGATGTAAGACATTGATTTGCGTGTCTCTACTAATTACTACAACACTAATTAGTCTACTTAATAATATAATAGGTAATGTTTGCATCGCAGTTCGCCTCGAGCATCGCCTCGTCACTAATACCAGGCATTCTATTCTAAAAAGGTAATTTTATGTCGTTGATTTACAACAAAAGTTAGAATGTCGCGATGTAGTTCGAATATGCCCGATGGAAAAGAGGAGTAGAGTTGTTGACTTTAACATAATGTTCTTATCAGGAATTATTTGAAAATAAATCAATAATAAATGTTTGTTAACAAAAAAAAAATACATAAAAATTGCTTTGATGAACCAAAACTAGCACCTTAGATCGAATATACATAGTTATAACTCTTTAAGTAAGGAGAAAATACTACTTTGCAAGAACTATTAATGGTGCTGCATTTGAACAAAGCTGTGTTTTAATAATTTTGCTTATTATTTATTCGTAGATTTTGCTAAAAGAATTTTTCAAATAGTGAAAACAATTTTGTGATTGGTCAAAAGTTACGAGTTTCTAATAAAGCGGTAATAATAATTTTAAAAGTCATTTAAAAAGCTGTTTAAGATAAATAAATTTATAAGTTCATGTATTATGCTACTTTAGCATTGAGTTGGTCCTAGCGTTGAGCTGAATAATAAATAATATATGTACCTATTATAATTTATACTCCCGCAGACATTATTACGACATGTTAATCAAACACGAAGTCCTAAAACACAATATCATTGTAATTTATTATAACTAAAAAAAGAAAATCAACTAAGGAAAATAAGGTTTCTGTCGAGCATATAGGGGAATAAATTGTCGTAAAATGCATGCAAAAACTGGTTAAATGCTAGTGCACGTCGTAATGTTACGTTTGTTAGGCACGCCACTTCTCAGTTCTTAGATGGAGAAAGCACGCGAGTGGATAAATGAAGGTAAATTAATGGAATGAGCATATAGAAATCGAAACTGTAGAGAGCAGGTACATAGATTTATTATTTTTTATTTTAGTCGGATGTTTCAATGCTGGGGAAAGGCCTACCTACCCCCAGACCATACCTCACGGTTCAGTGTTCTATCTGTCCAACCCCTCGAATTGCAATCCAGTTCGTCGCGCTATCTCCTGATCGGGGCCTGAATAATAATCTACTCGACTTTATGTACTTTTTTCTCTGTTAATTTGCATCACACCACCAACTCACCAACCCATGCGTATTTAATTTTCTCCTCTCCCTGCATGATTGTCTGGAAGAGATCGCTATTAGCGATAAGACCACCAATCATAACACTTAGTTTTTTATATTGTTTTTGTTCTTAAGTTATTTTTTGTATATTTTTTTTGTGTTCCAATAAATCTATCTATCTTTCCATATACTTTATAACTTTAATTATTGTAAACCATCGTGAAAATTAACTTTAAAAAAAATTAAATTAAGCGTTTCAAAATATTACATTTGCATTAATTCTAGAATATTTATATTTTCATAACACAAGTGAATTAAATTAAAAATTTAAAAAACCCCCAACGCAATACGTATTTCACCATTTTTTGTATGGCGGCCATATTGGATTTTAAATTTTATATAGGGGACTGTAATCTACTCGTTAAGCCCTTTCATTTGATACCCATATTGAGGGGGTCGTGGAAAAAAAAAGTAATCCGCCATTTTGTAGCGGCGGCCATCTTGGACCGATTTCCACCAAACATGGCTAAGAACACTCTCGACTAACTCTACTTTCAAACAAAAAAAACAAAATCAAAATCCGTTCATCCGTTTGGGAGCTACGATGCCACAGACAGACACATACACACACACACAGACAGACAGACAGACAGACAGACAGACAGACAGACAGACAGACAGACAGACAGACAGACACGTCAAACTTATAACACCCCGTCGTTTTTGCGTCGGGGGTTAAAAACACAAAACCCTAAAAATAGGATAGAATAACAAAATCATCGGAAAACATTTATTATTTCCTTTGAAAAGTAGTTTCGATTATCTCCAACAAAATATCGCGGTAGCTCAAGCATGACTTTTACAGGGGCATTAATTTATTCGAGGACGAGGTCTCGTGTGCCCTTTCGATCCATCATCGTAGAATTTTCCGGCCATTGCGCGCCGCGCCGTCCGACGTGCATGCTTAATGACTATTTTAATGAAATTGATCGATCTGTGCAGGTGAAATTGTTTCGTGAAATTGCACATTTCAAATGTAAATTTGTTTTGTACGAGCTGCGCCCAACGGTTTTACCCGCTACATAGTAGCCTATACGTTATTCCAGGGTCTGAGTTATCTGGCAGCGGGTGAGTACTTTGACGGACCCGCTGCCTCAGCATTAGGCGTCCGTAGGCACACGAATTCCATGGGAGGAAAACCACGTGACCAAAAAGTCTATGAATATCATTGGTGGTAATTCGGGAAGGGGACGCCCAAAAAAGGTTTGGATGAACTGTGTGAAAGGCGATATGCGTGCAAAGGGAGTGGATGAAGATTTGACGGATGATAGAGTAGAATGGAGGAGAAAAACGTGTTGTGCCGACCCTACCTAGTGTGGGATAAGGGGAGGAAGATGAGATGAGTGAGGCACACGAATTCCAGGTTTTTAGTATCCTCGGCTATCTTGTGCGGAAGAGTCTTACATACCGCCTATATACGGTGGGCAAGGTGATGATTCGTAATGCATTTTTCATGGGTCAAAAATAGTCTAAAAGCTATCTAAATACAAATTAAATATCAACTCAATCGTATCCTGTTCATATTTTTTAGAAAATATACAAAAAGTACGATATGAGTATTGAGTATTAGTTGCATTATAACTAAAATTAAAAGAGGCATTCCAACAACATTGCTCGTTTTCCCAAAGTGTAAATTTAAAATTTAAACGATTGAAAACGTTATAGTAGTAATTTTACATTAAAAAACAACTCATACGTTTCATTTTCGTAAGCTGAAATAGGCTTACGAAAATGAAACGTTTTAATTAATTACCACATATTTCTCTCGATCCCATTCCGTCTCGTATATAAAAGCTCAAAATAATTAATCACAACAATACCTCGGAATCCTTCCTCAGCCAAGAGAAACGCTGAATTAACTGATTATCATCCAAACGCCGGCGAAATTAATTTATTATGTGAAGCCGCAAAGTAATACCGGATTAAAAATTAATTACAGTTCCAAACTAAGCTTAAGGGGGAAGTTACACGGAGCGAGTAGCTGACGTGATAGTGGAGAGCTACTGTACCGTACTCGTAGTAGTTCGACATAGCTAGCTCAGTTACTCAAGTGTTCGTATTGACATCCAAATTCCGTGCATGTTGGCTTTGCGCATGATAATATAAAGAGAGATAGAGTATAAATAGAGTTTCAAAGTAAAGTTCAAAATAATTTAGTAACTTGAATATTCTTGCCAGTGCGTTTTCGCGTAAATAGGTAAAATCTTTCACCGGAAATTGTGCTGAAACGCGACCAATATAACAAAAAACACAAATCAAATCTTTTTCTATCTAATGATCGATTGGGAAAAATCGTTAAGCCATAAAACCACAATTTAGATACTACAAAGTTCTCTTGTTTGTAAAGTTTATTGATACGGAATGTACTAAACAGTACCTATTAAATTGTTTTCTATGTGTAGTGACAGCACACATTTAAAGCTGTCCTGCAAAACTGACTAGGACAACTCGCTCGCTTACTCGCACCGTGTAAACTCTGCTTTAGCTACGGTAGGATGAAAAAGTTTATCTCGAATTTTCACTGCGGCTCGTCCCGTTTGATGGGGTTAAAATGTAGGATACACTGCTCTATTATAAACTTTGCCTATTTGGGAGCTGACTTCAGAGAACTATCTACATAGACTATGGTATTATTTTAATGACCGAGGAGCCTTTAATACAGGTTAATGACTAGGATCTAGCCTTCCATCCTCGCTTTGTATTTGTACTGGTTAGGTATTTAAATTACCTAACGCTGTAGTTACCTAACATTTAAGTCATTTTAAGTCTATTTATGTTGCCTAGATACTTTTTTACAATGAAACAAATTTTATGTATGAATTAGAAGTATACGTACGCTGCGCATTTTTTGTTTACTTTTCTATCAAAATTATTGATAGTTTTTTTTCTTACTAACATAATAAGTAACGACATAATGCTTTTGCATTTTGTTGATTATTTTATTTAAGAAATTAATCTTGTGGACTGGATCGGGTTACAATAAAATTAGCTCATGCTCGCGACTTCTTCCTGTCAAGAGATCCTTTTTTAGTGAATGTCTACGTCAATAAATGTGTGTACCAAATTTCTCTACAATTCGTTGAAAGGTTTGGTTTTTAATGGTTTTAGTTGTGCATTATTCAGTTAAACTTTACTTTTGCTTATTTAATGATGTTTGCTACACACCCCAAAAAGTTTCCTTTTCAAAAACTAAATTCTAAATAGAAAACGATGCGGTTGTTTGTTGGTTTGTTTGAATTAAATGTTTTCGTTCTAGATTCCATTCGAGCTTTGTTAAACTTTAACTATATGCGTAGTTGTGGTCTGAATATTGGACTAACTTGATCTCACATAATAGTTTTCACATAAAAGTGTTTGCATAAAAGTGTTTGTGAAATAAAATGAAAGTTTAGAATAGATAAAATATAATTTCTTTTTTCATTGTATAAAAGTTGTTATTTGAAACTGTATTTTATTATTTATTTGGCAACTTTTTCTATTGTGAAATTATCATAATAAGTATAGATTTTAGCAACAATGACGCAAGAACGCGTCATTTTTGGTTTAGAACACTATTTTTGCTTCACTAAGATTTTTTTTATACATTATAGGTTAGCGTCGACCACGACCTCGCGTGATGTTAAGCTACGATGTGGCCGTAGATGGTAGCACGCTGAACCTAGAGGCGGAGAACATGAACAGGAATAACAAATTTGGCTATCTAAAGTCTATTACAGGAATATTTCTATATTCGTTCTATCATAATATTATTATTTAGCTTCTGAAAATGAAAATGAGATACAATAGACATCCAAATTAGGTACGCCAACGCAAAACTTACGCTACACTTATTCTTCACGTATTATGTAGGTCTAAGCCAAACCAATCTCGGGTTCGTCAATCTATTTCCTTCACATTTCTATTTCCTCCAATAGGCTATATTAATCGCAGGTCAAGTGGACATACGATGTACAGTCGGCGGCAAGGTTTTATTTCCGCCATCCGGAACTGTCGATGTGCCCGTTGTTGACTGTACTTATTACTGTAGTGAAGAAAGCTTGCCGATTTAATATCGCAGTAGGTACTATTTATAGAAACTATCGTGGTTATTATGATTTATAAGAGAAAAACAAGCTGGTTTGAAGCGGTGGTGGCCAAAGGGCTATGGGTGCAGATAAAAATCTGGATCACAGTGTTAAAACTATCCCGCACCAATGAATATAATTAGTTATGTACGGTTTTTCACAGGTTTCGGCCGTACCTAGATACCACCCACTGGACATAACCATATCGCCAAGCCGTCATAATAACCCTGTTTCGGTATGATTAGTGAAATTAATGGGCTGGAGGCTAGTTTTAACATCTTATGATTCTTGAGTTACGGTGCAGTGCACCTAGAGTTTCACGTCATTGTTCCTCTGAAGGTAAATGAAAACCTTAGTAAAAACGTTAGTACCTCTAAAATTGTTAAATCGTTCCAACATCATAACAAAATGACAGGCATAAGACCGCATCGGACAGTGCACGTATTTGAAACGTGGGAGATGAAGCCTGCATCCAATAATACCCCTTATTCCAACTCAATAAGGCTCACTAAAATCAAAGTCAGTGCGGTCAAGTAGACGACGAGCGAGAAATGCATTCAGATACTATCTCTGACAGGATATCAAATCCAATTTGTGAAGATCTGGCGGTGAAAAGATATCTTTGGATATTCTTGGAACGAAATAGGGGAAAAATCTGGCGCGAAGAATCCGTTCTGGAACGTCTTTTTAACGTTTGCTGTTCCTTTTTTTGTTGGACTTAACATTGATCGCGATCTAAACGAATCTTAACCATATTATCTGGTAATGACCCATACCTTTTCGACCTAACAACACTTATATTATGTCATTGTGGGAAAAACAGAAGAATCAAACGTAACGTTATAGCTTTTAAATCATAAGCGGAAAATTACGTTATATTATTTATGATAGAGACAGACACACAAACAGATATGCTGAATGGTGAGAGATCACTATCACCGTCTATAAGTGATGGTCCTTACCTAGGAACGTTCCAAGCTAAGTAGTTGCTAATGACAGTAAAGGTAAAAATATCCCGTACATTGCGGTCATCCGCTTTTCCTGAACGATAGATACAGCTTGGTAATCTCGGTAATCAAGACACAAATAAATAAGTACCTTTTTAGGCGGTTTACATGCTTTATCGTTTCAAACGTCAAACGTAGAATATAAAAAAAATGAGTACGTATATCATTCGCCACATCATTTAAGTATGATTATTGTGCACAATGTCAACAACTTACTGGCCTATATTTTACTAAAATCCTTCCTAAGCTCAAAAGAACAAAGCTGTTAATGACCATCACATATGAAGCCTACATTTGGTAAGTGGTACGAACATCGGCGCATTTGCATTTCCGATATTCAGGTTAAAAGCGGCCGCAGTGGCTCTCTGATGGATCTGGCTTTTAGCGGTATTCCGTAGCTCGCTGGCGGTTTTACCTACAATATATCTAGATTTTCAGGTTAAATAGAAATGTTTACTAGGCAGTTTAGCTTTCCACGATTGAGTACCACGTTTATAGAGCAGAATCTACTACTACGGACTACTAGTGCGGATTAGCATGTTGTTTGTGCTTATTGTAGTAAAAATGACGAACTTGACACACCTGTAACAGTCCTCCTCCTTAGTCGTTCACTCTTGACAGAGTGGTCGTGGTTGATGATGCTGCGTTTTCATTATTGGCTAAAACAGCCCTCGCCATGCGCCTCCACTTGTCACGGTCTCCAGCGTCTCGGGAACTCTGCACTACGGAGGTTTGTGTCGCAGCTTTGATGAGGTCTGTCCAACGCGTAGGTCGACCGCGTGACCGCTTGCCCTCCACATTTCCCTGGACAACGAGTCTCTCCATGGAGTGTTCATTTCGAACAACGTGGCCGAAATATTTAAGGATTCGTGCTTGCACAGACGACGATAATCTCTGTTTGATTTTAAGCTCCTCCAGGATTGAGACATTGGTTCTAAACGCTGTCCAAGGAATCTGCAGCAGTCGCCGCCAGCACCACATCTCCAGTGCATCGATTTTGCGTCGGTCTTTGAGGCGAACCATCCATGTTTCTGCGCCATAAAGAAGTAACGGGAAGACTAACAGTATGTATGTGTAAATATATTATGTGGTATGCTCAAATTCACTCGTCCCACTGCCCCCGTGCCGTGCGGACGTTCGCTCCGCTTACCTGCGCTCAAAGGTTCATTCGATTTTATCGTTTGTTCCTTTGCTCGCAGCCAGCATTCGCGACCCACTGCCTTTTTTAAGGCAACAAACGTCTCTCTCGAGACGACGCTTAACTTTTAAGCACCCCTTGTTTCTATACCAAATCCACCTTCCGTGGTCTGTCGGTGGAAACCAAACGGTGCCAACGTAAGCCGGCAGGGCGTGGCCCCGGAGCGCCCGTGTTTTTCTCCCTCTGAGAAAACCACGGAATCCGGAAGGGCTTGACGCACCGCCCAGGGTCACTCAGGCCCTCGTGCGACGTCAGGTACGCAGGTACACACCCGGCTGCCAGTTTTTGCCAAGACTGCGACAACCGGAATCCGACTCACAACCTTTGCTAAGGACCTGTGAGTTGGCATTCACTAGGGATACAGACCTAGGCACTCACCTCCCTGTCTACACCCGGCAGGGAGATTCCTCCTTCCCTTAAGCTCGCCGGGGACCTCCTCCCCCGGCGCCACGTAGGCCTATAACCTCTCTCCAGCCATGGATCTTCAATCCTGGCTGGGGAAGAAATATGCCACGATTTTGAGAGAGTACAACGACTCTCTCAAAACGGTTAAAAATGTTTCCCTGCGCCCCGCGGCGCCTGTCCTAACCGAGGCAAACTCGCGTGCTGCCTCGCGCGCCCCCAAAGTGGCCCCTCACGTCCGCCATGATATGAGCCCGGCGTTCATGTCACGCTCTCCCTCTCGCACGCAGGCCTCTCGCTCACTCGTAGCGACGCCATCGCAGAGCCTTCAGTGCGCTCAGCCCTCTCGCTCCCCCGCGCAGTCTCAGAGCCTTCCTAGCGCTCAGCCCTCTCGCTCTCTCGCGACCCAATCCCAGAGCCTCCCTTGCGCTCAACCCGCCCGCTCGCCCTCGCCGTGTTTTTCACCCGCGAGCCCCGCCCCCCGCGACCGTTCGCGCTCCCCTATCAAAGCAACTAATTTTGCCCTCTCAGACTCACCGCAGTCTCCCGACCCCGAAATGGAGTGTGATCCCATTCCCACTCCATCCCTCGCTTCACCCGACGATGACGGCTTCACCCAAGTCGTCTACAAAAAGGGTAAAAAACGTCCCGCGGCGTCTTCTCCGTCCCTCCCCGCTAAGGCCATCTGCCCTCCCTCGGGCTCTATGCCTCCCTCCGCGTCCTCCGACTCCGAGACTCCCGTCTCTAGACCTCCGGGCTCGTCCAAACTCCCCACGCCCTTCCTTGTCCATGACAAGGATAGGTGGCACGACCTGTCCAGTTCCTTCGCCGAGCTCGGTATAGAGCTCAAATCGGCGACTAACACCCAGTTGGGCATAAGAGTGCAGGTGAAGTCAATCGACTCTCACCGTAAGGTCACATCCTTACTCCGCTCCAAGGCCATAGGCTACCACACCTATGCCTTGGAGTCTGAAAAACACCTTCGGGTGGTCATCCGCGGAGTCCCTAAGGAGCTCGATGTAGAGCTGGTCTCCGCGGATCTCAAGGCTCAGGGCTTCCCGGTTAGGGAAGTCCACCGCCTTTATGGCCGAAACAAGGCCCTCTTCGACCTTGTGTTGGTCGTCCTGGAGAAAACCCCAGAGGGTAAGGCCATTTTCAATTTGAAGATGGTCTGTAGCCTTTCGGGTCTCTCTATTGAGACCCCACATCGTAATGGCACTCCTGCCCAGTGCCATAGATGCCAATATTACGGGCACTCTGCCCGTTTCTGCCATGCCCGCCCTAGGTGCGTTAAGTGCCTAGGAGACCACAGCACTTCTGAGTGCACCCGTAAGAGGGAGGATCCCGAACCGCCCTCTTGCGTGAATTGCTTGGGGTCCGGACATCCCGCGAACTATCGTGGGTGTCCCAAGGCCCCCAAAGGCAAAGGTCCCCAGAGACGCCTCTCGTCTCGTCCCACCAAGCGAACCGGAGCGCCCTTGGCTTCTCCGCGTCGCTATGTGCCCGCCCCGCCCCCCGAGGGGAATGCTTGGTCGGCAACCGAGTTCCCCGCTCTTGCGCCGACCAAGCTTCTCCCACCCACTCCGGCCTTCGTGCCTCCACCGCCTCAGGCCCCTATGGCCCCCCAAATCCCCTTGCCTATTAACGGTACGTCCGCCACGAGTAGGCTCATGTCGTTTTACGGCAGCGTCGATATGGACGCATTCAACAAAGTCGCGCTCGAATTTGTTGCTATTCAGCAACGGAAAGACTTCGATAGTCTGACGGTCCTCCTTGCCCAAAACAAAGCCTTGATAGAGTCTGTCATGGCCGCGTTCTATCGCTCTTAACTATACTTCCACTATGGATAGTACAGCTAAGAGAATTAAGCCCCACTCTTTATCCCTGGCGTTCTACAACGCCAACGGCTTAGGCATAGGGACCGATAGGAACCAACTCCAACTTATTCATCAATTTTTAACTACCCATCAGGTAGACATCCTGCTAGTGTGTGAGACATTCCTAAAACCTAGCCGGAAGGATCCGAAGATCGGAAACTACCGGCTGGTCCGTAATGATAGGACTACCGCCCGATTGGGCGGTACTCTTATCTATTACAGGAACTCTCTCCACTGCATCCCCATAACCACTCCTCCTCTTACCGATCTCGAAGCGTCCTGTTGTCGCATCGGCATGTCCGGCCACCAGGCCATCACTATCGCTTCTTGTTACCTCTCTGGTAACAAAAAAGTCCACAGGAGGGATTTCGAGTCACTCTTCTCCCTTGGAAGCTCAGTCATTCTGGCTGGCGACTTCAACTCCAAGCAAACCCTCTGGGGCTGCATTAGGTCCAATACGAACGGTCACGATCTCTACTCTCTCTCGACTAACCTCGACTTTGAAGTTATTGTCCCTAGCTCTCCCACGCGCTTCCCTCCCATTCCTGATCATAACCCCGAGGTACTCGACATAGCACTTATGAAGGGCGTAACTCTCCAGTTGCGCTCTTTAGAAGTGTTACACGAACTTGACTCTGACCACCGTCCCGTCTTAATGAGACTTGGACCGGACCCATCTGACAGACTGACCAAGACAAAGACGGTAGTGAACTGGCAGCGCTTAGGGGAATCCCTAAAAGCTATCAAGTCACCCGCTCTTGACCTTATCCCCGACGACATCGTCTCCCCTGACGACGTCTCGTGCTCGATCGATGCTCTCACTAGTCACCTCCGCACCGCCATTGGTGAATCCTCTAAGCAGGTGCCAGCCGAGGATCTCCAACGCTGGTCCCTGCCAGAGGATGCGAGGGAACTATTGACAGCAAAGAACGCAGCCACGAGAGCGTATGACTATGGTCCCACCGAAGAGAACAGAGTCAGGCTGCGGCAATGCGAACGTTCTGTTCGCAAACGTATGACTGAACTCCGCAATCAGAAGTGGGACCACATGCTCTCAGAGATCGCGCCCACTCACCAGGCTTACTGGCAGTTGGCGCGATCCCTGAAGAGTGATACGTTGACCACTATGCCCCCTCTGACTAGACCGAACCTCCCTCCCGCGTTTGACGACGAGGAAAAGGCCGAATGTCTGGCCGATAGCCTTGAGGCACAATGCAGCCCCAATCTCGATTTAGTCGACCCTGCTCACCTCGCTGAGGTGAACAGTGTTGTCGAGCAAAAGTCCTCCCTCCCTCCCTCTGACCCCATCGAGCCCGTCAAGGCTTGTGAGGTAGAGTCGATTATCAGAGGCCTCCGCCCCAGAAAAGCCCCCGGTGCGGATGGCATCACTACTAAAGTGATCAAACACTTTCCCACCTCTCTCATCTACCTCCTGGTCAGCATCTTTAATGCGGCCATGGTAAACGCCATCTTTCCCGACGCTTGGAAGAATGCCGACGTAATCGGCATTCACAAGCCAGGCAAGAAGGCATCAGAGCCTTCTAGCTACCGCCCCATCAGTCTCCTCAGTACTCTGGGGAAAATCTACGAGCGCCTCCTTGTGAAGCGCTTATGGTCCATAACTTTGTCCCAAAACCTCCTTCCAGACGAGCAGTTTGGCTTTCGAGCCAAACACTCATGCGTCCAACAAGTACACCGCATCACGGAGTACATCCTCGAAGGTTTCAATTCGAAACCCGGCAACTTTGGCCGTCCTATGGGGACAACAGCTGTCTTCCTGGACGTTGCTAAAGCGTTCGACAAAGTCTGGCACAACGGACTGGTATACAAGTTGTATCAGTTCGGAGTGCCAGACCGTCTTGTACTCATAATACAAGACTTTCTCAGGGCTCGAAGCTTTCGCTATCGCGTCGAGGGAGACCGCTCTTCTCCCCACCCCATCGGAGCCGGAGTCCCTCAGGGCTCCGCGCTCTCCCCTCTCCTCTATTCGCTTTATACTAGCGACATCCCACGCCCCCCGAATGTAGAGATCGCTCTCTTCGCGGACGACACCGCCCTCTACTCTAGAGGGTGGCGACCGATCCGTCAGATAGAAGCACTTCAAAGAGCCCTTCACCTTTTTGGTGATTGGTTCAAGAAGTGGGCTATCACGGTAAACCCGGATAAGAGTACAGCAATGTACTTTCATCCGACCAAACAGCCCCGCAGGGAGCGATCTCTCTCACTCCTCAACGGACCCATCCCTTGGGCCTCCCATACCAAATATCTCGGGGTGACCCTTGATAGTCGACTCTCCTTCATAAAACACGTCACAACCGTGCGCAACCGAGCGGCCTTCTTCTTGGCCCGACTCAGTCCCCTCCTATGCAAGCGGAGTAAAATGTCACTTAGAAATAAGTTGACACTTTACAAAACTTGCATACGACCCGTCATGACTTACGCCTCCGTGGTGTTCGCTCACTCCCCTCTCTCCACCCTAGACATGCTTCAAGTGATTCAAAATCGCTTTCTCCGTAAAGCAGTCGGAGCTGAATGGTATCAGCGCAATTCCGATCTGCATTGCGATCTCGAACTCCCCTCTATCCTTCAATTCATGAAGGATTGCTCTCGCCGCTACTTTGACGCGGCCCCCCACCACCCCAATCCCCTCGTTGTCCAAGCCTCGAACTACTCTGTAGATCAGGCCTCCACTCCCCTCCGTCGTCGCCCTAAAAACGTGTTGAACGATCCGGACGATCCCATCGCTGCCGTCACATCGGCGGCGCTGGGATCGCCGAATCCGCCAACCATGCGCAACAGTCGCTCCGTTTTCGGTACTGGTCCCGGATACCAGATCCTCCAACCAACACAATCACGACACCGACCGCGCCGGCGCGGTCGAAGACCTCTGAGATCCTTCAGATCAGTTAGATTCTCTCCAAATAATCAAACAGATCAAAATACTGTTAGGGCCCTAGGACACGCCCCTTCAGGGGTGCCAGGGCAAGTCTAGTCCCCGTATCTGGCGACGGCCCAAGCCGAGGTTCGTGCCATCTGAGGCGCCCTTGAGCTAGTCGCCCACTAAAACTTTGGGTCGAGTGCCTCCTGCGCTCACCACACGCCCGGTAAAGCTGTAGAGGTCTCAATCTGAGACCAACAGCGTAGGTCATTTAAAAAAAAAAAAAAAAAAAAAAAGCTCAAATTCAGATGTGGAGCCAAAGTTGCACTGCTCTCTTGGTGGTTCCACCACACAGATTTAGGTGAGACTAAGTGGAGTGTCTGAACAAGTAATGATGTAAACCAATTATAATAAAACAAATATTTCCGCCATACAATTTCATTTTTTTTTCAATTCTTATAATTTAAGACGATGTTTTCGGACGAAACTAGATGAGACTCACACAGGACGGAAGGTGTGACGTGATAATGAGGTGGCTAGATAAAATACACAAGAATTAAAATAAATCTAATAATGGTCGATTAAACTCTTTGACTTCACCAAATATCATAATATCTGAAATACTGACTGTAGAGTAAAATCGGTTTATCCAGTTTGTAGCAATTTTATACGACTGCAATAAAATTTCGACTCAAATTTTTATTTTAAAGAAATGTTAATAGTGCAAGCTCGAAGGTTTAATTGGTTTCATAAAATAAGCCCGCGTGCACACTACACACGTTTTTAACCCCAATAAATTGTAGTCAAGAAAAGCACTCGGCGTTTTTAAAGCTTAAGTATTAGTAACAGACTTATAGTCACGCTACTTGGAGCTACGGTAATTTTGCATGTGGCCACTAGATTTAATAACGCTTTTCTAGATTACGGTAATTCCTAAATTAAAACTTTTTAAAAATAGAACTAGAGCTCGCTGGCTCGACTTCATGTAGCACGAATTAAAAGGGTTGAACTAGCTTTTTAATCTATTAGGTTGAGTAATGAAAAAGGCTTGAAATGTGCGATCAGCATAAGTTCGGTTTAGTATATTTTTTTCGTGGAGACCGCGTCTCGGCAAATGTTCAAAAATTCATTAATACAGACTTACGTATTTATAGTATTAGTTGAATTATATAATATAGATTCATGTATTCAGAGTTCTATACCGGATATTATTGGCGATGGAATTTTTGACGTTTTTTGAAATTTATAACATGCATAGTAATATTATCACATTACAGTATTAAAGTGTAGTCTAACCCCTTGGCAACTTTACAATACACAACTCTTTATTGAAACTCCACATGAAAACAAAAACTTAAAAATATTGTTACATAGTATACTCGTATATACAAAGGTGTTACGATTGGCGGTTTTATCGCTAAAAGCGATTAATGCCTTTAATGTAACGCAATACCATTCTCACAGGTTTATTTTCAGAAGAGGCAGTGGGTCTTCATACTACTAATAGTTAAGTTACTACGCTCCCAGTGAGATTCAGACCTAAAAGAAATATTCAAAGTAAGGAAACATCTTCACTCAAATGTAGATATCTCACGAGAAAATTAATTTGAATTCGTATCTCTGCTCCATCACAGACAGGAATATTTTCTTTTAAACGTTGACATTTTCTTCCATTAATATTTAATTGAGTACTGAAAAGAAATTCTGTTTACGCCGAGTGAGAGCGCTTTTTAGATAATTGGATGTGTTTCGTATCATCATTTTTCATTTTATTTAGAACCGGTCCACGTTGGGCGTTTTAAAGCGCACGCTTTGGTAACGCGCGTTTTAAGAATAAAGAATTAGCACACATTATTTGCGCTTTCTTCTTAGTACCTATTCAACTTTGAAAATTTTGGTGTGTCTCTAAATTAAAATTAAGGGGAGTTTTATTATTAGAGCCTTAGAGCTCAATTTTTCAACGATTTCCAAAGACTATTTTTTGTTGGTATATGGGAAGTCAATCATACCCAATAATAGTACCATAATCATTAGTATTTTACTGCTTTTTTTGTAATCTGTTTCCATAATAACAACTCAATTAAGAAATTATATCAAAGTAGCTAAATACAAGCAAAGACAAACCAAAAACCCCATAACAATTAAGCCAAACGTTTGCACCCACCATTACCGTGTAGACAGAAGAGGAGGTATCAAATGGTTATTTCTCAAACACAATTATTTCAGTTCTCGTCACCATGTTTATTTACATCCAAGCCAATGGCTAAATCAGACCTGCTTAGAGTTTACCCTGTCTAAATAATGCGCCGCCAAACATGCGGACTACATCAAGTAGTATAGATACCGCGCATCAAACAAAAACAATTAAAATAGTAGTTTTTGTTTGATAAATCATAATATGAAAGTTTATGGCCACAAATCAGGGAAAAAACTAGAAGATTCTGATTGATTATTAAACATCTTGTGTGAATGTGTAAGATTTTTGATTCTTAAGGATTAAAGGATTTTGGGTTAAGTTTTCACTACTCTGAGGGTCTATTGGTAAATTCACACCCACTACGATTGATGACAACTTCAATGTACATTTCTGCGTTTGTTATTTAACTCATATCAATGAGGCAGTTTAAGCCAGTAATGTACGCAATTTTGTCTATGAATTCTAGTGTTTTACATATCGTTTGCCGATAGCCAATAGGCCCTCAGGTGTGTAATGTACATTCATGGTTTTGTGTAGAAATGTAGATACCGTAAAGTATATTAGTTAATGCAAACTGTTTCTATAACAATTAGAAAAAGATCTCATGACATGACACATACGAACAGCTTACATTTAATTTCTTACAGATCAAAAGAATACGTACTTTCTACTACGATACTGCGTCAGTTTTATCTTTGAAGTGCAATATCTGTCTTCACTAGTAAGTCTGTGGTCAAACATTACCCGCTCTAGTTAACTCTGTCGCAAATGTATATTATGTACTACACCAACATAACCTGACCTTCCCTGCCTCCCAATAAAACAATAGTCTCAGATGTTACAAGTATGAATCGAATACACGCGTAGAGTTCAAGTAATAGCGGTCATCTGCGATGGTGTTTAGGTTACTAATACGTTTGGCAAACACGTCTACTGATCTGCTTACACGCTATGTATGAAGGCAATTTGTACTTTTATAATACAGGACAAGTCTAGCTAAAAAGATGTGCTAGGGATATAAGAGAAATTATCGACAATTGGACTATCATAACTTTTTGTACAAAGAAGTAGGTTTAAAAAATTATCAAAGATTTAGTGTGAATTTCCCTCTCCCCCCTCAATTTTTGAGTCCATTCATCACAGAAGTCACATATATCTACAAAATAATTTAACCAACCCACAACACAACTTAGCGCGGAATTATAATATTTACCGTTACTTTGCAGAAATCTAAGATAATTGATTAACTTGGAAATCTACTGTGATCTTATGACACGTATTTTTCTCGAACAGAGTCTTGAAAGGTAGGCAACGTACCAGCGGTACCCCCGGTATTGCAGGTATCCATAGGCGACGGTAGTCACTTACCATCAGGTGGCCGTCTGTTTGTTTGTCACCTATTACATAAAAAAAACAAATTCTATTTATATATTAGTAGGTATAGACGAAAGCACAGCACGTATTGTCAATAAATCAACATGCAACATCGAGCCGGCTGTATTGACGGATCTGCGCCGCGCCACACTCCCCTGCGTATTTGACTTACGAGCGCGCGCTGTTTGTCTGCACTGTCTGATTTATAATGCTGCTGAGAATTTCGTATGTTGTTCATTATCGATTATATTGGAGTTGCTGACTTCAAAAAGCATATCTTACTAATATTATAAACGTGAAAGTTTGTAAGAATGTATGGATTTCGGATATAATATGTTTGTTACTCTTTCATGGCTAAACGGGTGGACCGATTGAGCTGAAATTTGGTATAGAGATAGCTTAGACCCTGTAATAACTACAGTACAGCGGGCAAAGCCGCTGGGCGAAGCTGCTTAGGTAATGATAATCCGGCTTTAACTAAATATAAAGCATGCATCGAACTCTACACATATCTAGCATCATCTTGCAGAAAAATATAATATAGCTACATACCCACGCCCCACGCTACACACCCGAATATCAAAACGGTTTCCAGTTAACAGATAGTGCTTCACTTTGTACAATTTACGCGCAAAGTTTCAAATTCTCAAACAAAAAATGTTTCTGACATATAATTTTTTTTAAGAATTTGACACCACGCCTGTGCGTGAATGAGTGTTCATTTGCTCTCAGTGGGGCTGACATATGATAAATAGTGAATGAATATTTTCTCTATGAATGTAGTACAGGTCAAAGATAAAGCTGAAATTAGGTGCGTGTACAGTCAACGCGCGTACACTTTTGTATACACTTTTCCTTGTACTTGCAGTTCTAGGAAATTTACGAGCACCTAGCGGTTTGGGCTAAATTGTCACGACTTCACAGCCTGTATCGCCAACTATAAGCCTATGTCGTAATTAATTGGCAGAAAGGGCTGTGTCCAACCTGAGTTACGTTCGACAGTTATATCTATTAGTGGGAGAATTGATCTAGTTGATTGAGCTTTTTTAAGGATATATCGTTGGCAGACACGATTTCGGTGGCAGTTTTAGATAAATGCTATCTTACTCAACTTGGAGCAACTTTCAAATATTAGGCCTACTCGAGGCGTACTTGACAGGTTGACAATGTATTTTGTTAACAAGTTAAGAACTACACGAAAATTAAGATATTTCCAATTTAATAGGTCCGTTTCAAATATGTAACACGTAGAACATAATAGAATAGAAAACTCTTTATTGAGATACTATAAATATACAGAAAACTTAAAACTATAACACAAAATCACGACATAAAGGTAACAATTGGTGGTCTTATTGCTAACTGATATTTCAAACTAGACGCTACTGTATTTTAGAAGGCTGGTTTAAAATATGCGGTTAGATTATATTGAAACAATCCATTTTTTCTATATCAATAAAAAATATTATAATATTATTATCGACCGAGCGAAGCGAGGTCTTAGAGTCGAAAGCCGCGAAATGCCTGCGTTTTGACCAGTTTAACGCTTGACCTCTGATGCTTAAGTTTGGTCGACGTTTACTTGAAAACGGTTAATCCAAATTAAATGAAATTTTACACGCAAGTTAAGAAGGTTAATTGGATAATTTAAGTGAAAAAATTAGCTAAATAGGTTACAGGGTTGCAGAGATATAGGTGACTTAAAGTCTTTATGATAGGTCTGACGATTATTTCAAAACTGGACAGCTGATAATTTTTTTTCTAACATATACACATTTTTTATAAGCGACACAAATATATTAGCCAAAGTGTATGTTTGTATGTATGTTTGTTACGCGATAACTGGAAAACCAATGGTCCAATCTGCATGAAACTTTGCAAACGCGTAATATAAATCCATAGAATTTTTAAGTTCGAACATGAGCCAAATCGGTCGAAGGGTTCAATAGTTAAAGAGATTGCTTTATTACAATGAAACCGATGATCCAGTCTTAATAAAACTTTTTAAACAGGTAGTACAAACTAAAAGAATTCTCTCGTCCAAAAATGAGCCAAATCGGTGCAAAGGTTGTAGAGTTATAGAGAATACAAAATTACAATGTTTATCGATTTTAATATTATGAGAACTGCAGGGATATTCAGTTTTCCGTCAGGGAACCGAACCAAAGACCGAATTGTCAAAAATCGATACGACGTAATACGTCATTTCATACATTTTTGATAATTCGGTCCTAGGTTCGGTTCCCTAACGGATAAGTAAATAGCCATGTTGACTTACTCAAAATATTATGAATTTAAATGATCGTGCGGGTGAAACTTAAACCCATTTTTTATTCAAATAGTAGTCCAGTCAATGAGTGCCCAAAAGAGGCATGTGGATCGAAAAGTCAAAAGCAGAAAAACTAACTTAGGAACTTTGTTTAGACTATTCAGGAGATTAACATACTAAAAGTCCACACCCCTCCGAGGTGATCTCGAGGGGTGGGGGGGCCGAAGAAGGTCCCATTTTTAGGTTTTTTGCCTAAATGTCAAAAACTGGGCGTAGTACGATATTTTGTTGTACTACATTATAAAAGCTTTAAAATTTCCTACAACTTTGGCCTTAACACTTTTCATATATATCCAATCGTTGTCCAGCTATGAGCTTCCAAACATGGTCTATTTTTAAGATGCTGAAATTAGTTTTCCATACAAAGTCGGTAAAAAAATCTTATATTAGTAATATTTGACCAACTTCTGGTTGTCGTACCATAATGAAACTTTGTAAATGTCTAGAAATATGATGACAGTTCAATAATTTGGTACCACTGAGCTGATCTGATGATGGAGCCAGGAGGTGTTTACTGAACCTCTTCAATGGCTATTAGTAAACCCGTCGAGTTTGGGCACTACACTCGAATTGGCATAAGCAAAAAAAAGCTTCTTCGTACCACGGAGGGGTGGGGACTTTTAGTATGTTTATGTTCTGTAAAGTCCAAACAAAGCAGAGAGTTGATATAAAATGATAATTAAGAATGATCAAGGAAAATAAAATAAAACCAATTCATAAGTTCCTAAGTTAGTTTTTCTACTATAGGCTACAGTGCTTCACTTTTAAAAGTAAATTTTACAATTATTTAGATCTAAGTATTTTAAGACTCTACTGTTCGTTCGAAAAGCATATCTATGAGAAGAACGAGCAAGAAACTTATTGGGATTGTTATTTATGTGTTTATCACATATCATTATGCCATTAAAACCATCATTCACTCTAACATCTGCAAACATCCCTGACGCTCTGTAGTATCGAGACAGCGCCAAAAGCATCCTGAAAGCATTGTTGTACTGGATCCGTTTTTTGTAAAGTTCATCCACAAGTCTTTTGTTTTAAAAAATAATTAATAGTTAGGCCTACGTTTGATCACATCCCACCTGATGGAAAGTGCAAATGTGATCGACGAACTGCACGTATAAAAAGTCTGATAATGTCTTGAACAAGGACACTTTGTCTTGCTCAGTAGCTGTAGATACATCTTGAAAACCTGCGAGCCTAGATGTTACGCGTGACTGTCATAGCTCTGCGGTCTCGCTCCAAGTCTAAGTCATCATCGGCTGCTACGACAAAAATGTTATAGAATTAGCTACAATATCAATATAATAACTGTTGTAAATTTGCTGTATAACACAAGTAAAAGCTAGATATTTTTTTCTAATTTCAATTCTTCTAATGTCCACTGCATTGGCAACTTCTTCGTAAACAAGTGCTACAAACTATGAAGATTTTTTTTAAAAACTATAGTAATATTTATTATTTTATTCTATTATTTTCTGCAAGTGAATTCACACATAACCTTTCATATTTTATTATTATTGAAATTTTGATTACAACAATAAAATAGTCACAGAGATAAAGATTTTTTTAATGTACATATATCCGTTACGTATTTTGAGTTTTAACATTACTTTCATTTTTGGCATTTTCCTTTCCTTTTACGAATATTATAGGTTAAAGTTTCCATACATTTATATTTCGTAGATACTTATAACTTTTACCCATGTATACCTATTTTGAGGGAAATTGGGTCTGCGAGGTCCCAGTTCGCGGCGAACTACTAGTTATAAATAAGGCGCCTAATATTGCATGCCTTGAAAAATACTGTTATCATGTTGAATCATCATAGCTAACTCCAACATTTTATTTTGAATAAATCATTCAACTTTAAAATAAAATGTTATTCAAGGGGCAGTTTGGGAAACTGATCTATTTAAAGATCGACTATGAGAATAATCGTTTAATTAAGGACACTGCACAGCACTATCACCAGCACCATCTTAAATCTAAATTTAACCACAAATCAACACCAATGCAAACCAAAGCTCCTACAAATCTTCGGAGAGCTTGAGCGACGAGCCCAGTCACCCGTACATCATAGTATAGCTAGAGATCCGTGCAAGGAAATGCACTCGCCGGAGACAGATCGTCTGAATCTAATCGTGTCTCTGTTTATGACGTGAACGTGGAACTCGGACGCCTGTGGATAATTTACTACGTTGAAATTGCAAGATAGTTTACTTAGTATGTACTGTGTAGCTTCAACTGTCATAGAGGTAATCGAGCGGTAGTCTAAAAATAGAAATAAATATGTAATTGTCAAATTAACATACCAAAATCCTTCACTGATTCACATCTGAATAAATGAATTTGGAGTTTGAGTTGAGAGTCACTCAATGAAAAGTAACCTATGTAAAAATCATCAAAAACTGTTAAAGAATTTTAGAAATGTACACTCAAAACAAAAGACTTTGTGTTCATTTGTTTGTTACTTCTTTATGCCTTAACAACCTTACTGATTTCGTTAAAATTTATGACATTTCTTGGACTCTGAAATGATTATACCTCAGATGCCGCGGCGCGGTGGTGAAATATACCATTAGGATTATACTATAGTATGTAAAATGTAGGGTTATGGCTTTTAACAAAATTAAAATGGCATTAATTTTAATGGCATAATAGAAGAAGCCTAAAATAAAGACAAACTATAAACATACAGTTAAGTGAAGGGTTTAACTCAATTTAATTTACTGGTTCTAAATAAAACATTTGACACGTCTCACAAAGTAGGTAACTTAAATGCCTGCAATATAAATTCGATGACGTCTGTACTACGTCTGAATAAAATAAAATTTGAGAGTGAGCTCGTGCCTTGCCAGCCGTGTGATAGGTCAACTGTATTGCATCTTGCATGAATGCAGGCGAAGTAGGATGCACGGAACGTATGTGGCTTTCAAGTCACGATTATACAATTTTTGCCAAAAGTGTTGAACACTATTTGGAACCTGATTTTTCT
Organism: Hemithea aestivaria; assembly: GCA_947507615.1. Lineage (NCBI taxonomy): Eukaryota > Metazoa > Arthropoda > Insecta > Lepidoptera > Geometridae > Hemithea > Hemithea aestivaria. The sequence goes on from OX382328.1 coordinate 4,951,116, forward strand.
CTACAAATGTCCCCTTTGAAAGATCGTGTCTTTTTAAACGGTTTTATTGCGCGATAATTTCGGATATCGAATAAATAGTGTTCTCGCCTCAAAGATAGAATCCTTTTACCGTTTAAGATGATAATTCGGCTTATAAGTAGTTACTTAAAAATCAATAACATGAGATATGTGGAGATTTCTGGAATTAATGGAACAATTAATTGTGTTAGCAATCAATGCAGGAAAAGCACTAGAAGTATTTATCCAATAGTAAAAGACAAAGAAAACTCAAAGATAAATTTCTAATAATTATTAATATAATAATTACGGCCCCATATTTAAAACCAAGCCTGAGACAAATAAATGTGATATTTATTCCTCAAAAGGTGGTCATTATTTTTGACCGTAGCTGTAAGTTTCGCCTGAACGGTTGTGACTTGACTGTGCGATTTCACGATGGTATAACTGCGGCGATGAGCGCGCGATTTACCATTCAATCTTCCCATCTCGAAAATCCAAGATGGCCACAACACCACATGGTAAGCATACGAGATAGGTTTGCATCTTTGGCCCAGTGATTCTACAAACATCTAAATTATTAGTGTCTGGTAAATTATAATAGCCATGACTTCAAATCTTAGTAAAAATTGCAGTTTCATAATATTAAGAGCGCTTTATACTCCGCGGGACGCGCTCTCGTTCGCACTATTTGACACATTTTGAAAAATAAATCCATGTTATAATTAACTAAATGTGCGAGCGCTCTTAACTCTGATCTGCTGCTCATCTTAACATTAATTAACAAAGTGGCAGATTGTTGTATATAAATAAAAAGTCTGATGCCCTAAACCTTTGAATAAAGTAAATTATGTCATATATTAGGTACCTACATAAGACTATAATTTTGTTCTATAGTTTTGTTCATTCAAAAAATATTATGAACGTTACCTTTATCTAAGAACTGAATCGGCCCAGCCAAACGGTTTTACTCGCTTTGAAGTGTTATTCCAGGGTCTAAGCTATCTCTATACCAAATTTCTGCTCAATCTGTCCACTCGTTTAGGCGTGAAGAGAAATATTATTGAATGTGATTGTAAAATATTTTTAAGAATTTAGAAATAATGATGTGATTTTATTATTGAAATAAGATTGTGTAAAATACTAAATTGACTGTGGGTTGACTGAAGTCTTCCTCAAGGTCGCAATGTGAAAGTTGTTTACAATATCCGAGTTAATGTTAAGGGGTGAGCGCCCCACAATTGTTACTTTTCTGGTGGCATCGGTAGCGTAAGGAGCTCTAATAAAAGTGTTACTGCATCTCAACTGGTGTTATCATTTTACAAGAACCTCCATGGCGGACAGAAGTCTCAGACACCACATCAAATTAACCAACAACAGAGAACCATTCTCCAACACCAGAGCTGGCATCTAACAAACATACACATTTACAAACTTTTACATTTATAATATTAGTGTGATTCTTGCAAATAATTATATTTGGGTGGTAGATATAAACATGGTTGCTTCATGTCTAAAGTAGGCATATTTCATAAAGCAGTCGTTAAGTGATAACGTAATCTGATTTCACGAAAACTCGCACATTGTTTCTGTGAATTTATGTAAGGTAGAGCTACACTAAAACTTCCAACATTATTATTATTAAGAGCCCACTGGATCCCACTGCTAGGCAAAGGCCTTTCTAACCCCCTTCTACAAATCTATACATCCAGGATCACGGATTTCCATCCATCTATATAAGCCGAGATTCAACAAAACTTCCAACATATATTTTAAAAATATTTCTGAAATACTATGAATAAGGATTTCCCCCGCGCACGCTCAACTAAACAGCAGCTTTTAATTTTGCTCCGTATTAAACTAGTAGTTCGCCGCGAACTGGGACCTCGCAGACCCAATTTCCCTCATAATAGGTATACATGGGTAAAAAGTTATAAGTATCTACGAAATATAATTGTATGGAAACTTTAACCTATTATATTCGTAAAAGGAAAGGAAAATGCCAAAATTGAAAGTAATGTTAAAACTCAAAATACGTAACGGATATACATTAAAAAAATCTTTATCTTTATGAAAGGTTATGTGTGTATTCACTTGCAGAAAATAATAGAATAAAATAATAAATATTACTATAGTCTTTAAAAAAAATCTCAAAAAATCTTCATAGTTTGTAGCACTTGTTTACGAAGAAGTTGCCAATGCAGTGGACATTAGAATAATTGAAATTGGGAAAAAATATCTAGCTTTACTTGTGTTATACAGCAAATTTACAACAGTTATTATATTGATATTGTAGCTAATTCTATAACATTTTTGTCGTAGCAGCCGATGATGACTTAGACTTGGAGCGAGAACGCAGAGCTATGACAGTCACGCGTAACATCTAGGCTCGCAGGTTTTCAAGATGTATCTACAGCTACTGAGCAAGACAAAGTGTCCTTGTTCAAGGCATTATCAGACTTTTTATACGTGCAGCTCGTCGATCACATTTGCACTTTCCATCAGGTGGGATAATGTGATCAAACGTAGGCCTAATTATTAATTATTTTTTTAAACAAAAGACTTGTGGATGAACTTTACAAACTACAACTTTACAAAAAACGGATCTTTGGCGCTGTCTCGAAAGTCGAAAGTAGAAAAACTAACTTAGGAACTTTGTTTGGACTATTCAGAACATAAACATACTAAAAGTCCCCACTCATCCTTGGTGAGCCCGAGGGGAGGGGGGGGAGGCCGAAGAAGGTTCCATTTTTAGGTTTTTTGCTTATGCCAATTCGAGTGTAATGTGCCCAAACTCGACGGGTTTACTAATAGCCATTGAAGAGGTTCAGTAAACACCTCCTGGCTCCATCATCAGATCAGCTCAGTGGTACCAAATTATTGAACTGTCATCATATTTCTAGACATTTACAAAGTTTCATTATGGTACGACAACCAGAAGTTGGTCAAATATTACTTACTTATATAAGATTTTTTTACCGACTTTGTATGGAAAACTAATTTCAGCATCTTAAAAATAGACCATGTTTGGAAGCTAGGACCGAATTATCAAAAATGTATGAAATGACGTATTACGTCGTATCGATTTTTGACAATTTGGTCTTTGGTTCGGTTCCCTGACGGAAAACTGAATATCCCTGTAGTTCTCATAATATTATAATCGATAAACATTGTAATTTTGTATTCTCTATAACTCTACAACCCTTGCACCGATTTGGCTCATTTTTGGACGTGAGAATTCTTTTAGTTTGTACTACCTGTTTAAAATTTTTTATCAAGACTGGATCATCGGTTTCATTGTAATAAAGCAATCTCTTTAACTCTTGAACCCTTCGACCGATTTGGCTCATGTTCGAACTTAAAAATTCTATGGATTTATATTACGCGTTTGCAAAGTTTCATGCAGATTGGACCATTGGTTTTCCAGTTATCGCGTAACAAACATACATACAAACATAAACTTTGGCTAATATATTTGTGTCGCTTATAAAAAATGTGTATATGTTAGAAAAAAAATTATCAGCTGTCCAGTTTTGAAATAATCGTCAGACCTATCGTAAAGACTTTAAGTCACCTATATCTCTGCAACCCTGTAACCTATTTAGCTAATTTTTTCACTTAAATTATCCAATTAACCTTCTTAACTTGTGTGTAAAATTTCATTTAATTTGGATTAACCGTTTTCAAGTAAACATCGACCAAACTTGAGCATCAGAGGTCAAGCGTTAAACTGGTCCAAACGCAGGCATTTCGCGGCTTTCGACTCTAAGACCTCGCTTCGCTCGGTCGATAAATAGTTTCAGTAGTAAAAAGTTAATAAAAATCCAAAAAAACTGTGATTGAACTCGCACATTGTTCCTGTGAATTTATGAAAGGTAGAGCTACACTAAAACTTCCAAAATTATTATTATTTAAGAGCCTACTGGATCCCACTGCTAGGCAAAGGTCTTTCTACCCACCTTCCACAAATCTCTACATCTAGGACCACGGATTTCCATCCATCTATGTGAGCTGAGATCCAACAAAACTTCCAACATATATTTTAAAAATATTTCTGAAATACTATGAATAAAAATTAATCTCTATTTTAATTTCCCGATTTCTTAATTCAAGATAATAATATTATTATAACAAAAATCGTACACCATGCTCGTGAACCAATCGTAGCTCCCTGTTCTGTATTTAAAACCAATGAATAGTACCTTCTATTCGAATGATATATGTATATGTTGTCACACGTAGATTATTTTTCTAGGGAATGAGCTCCTTATAAATTCTTCCTGACTTATGAGTTTAATTCCTAGGAATTAGGTAAACATAAAAAGATTTCCGATTATTACTCATTACGTCTCACAATTTCTTACTAGTAAAAAAAAATCTGTAAAATACTAACTCACATGGTAGTTACAAAATCTTAAACAGCTATCTGACGGACCAATTTAAATAATCATCCCAATACCAATATCTTCTATTATTCTCCTCAACATATTCTTATTTTTTCCATTCAGTCCCCAGTGTGACTCCAGCTTTCCTCTCAAAAGTGAGGCGCGTAATGAGATGACATCTCAGATTGTTATTTCGCCCCCGACGTGCCCCAACTGATTGTCACAGGTATTAAATAAACGCGAGCTAATTCAAGAGGCTGTGCGTCCCAAGGCGGGAATTCTTGAAGTTTAATGAAAGAAAGTCAAAAAAGACTTGCGACTTGTGATGAGTTGGCTGGACTTTTAAAGCTATTTAATTATTTCACTAGGAACATAATTTGTTCGTGTTGACTTTGTTAGCTAACCAAACCTAAATAACGTAATATTATTTACATAATATATTTAAGCAGCTTAAATCGTCTTTTATTTTTAAAAAGCTGATAATACTAAACGATGTTTCTTTACTGATGGGCACAAAAGGTTCAATCCGTCAATAAATGCAAGCAAAATCTCCGTTCCCGTAGGATGATCATTACCTTTAGCTTAAATCGGACGTTTACGATTCTATCCGATGTCATCATCGGATCATCATTGGTGATTGTTGTTATCATCATCATCATCTTTGCAGCACGCAGTCACTCCGCCTTTTATGCTAACTTCGCATTAAAGTATCAAAATTACTTAAACAATACTCCCAAAATTATTCTAACGTCCCAATAAATTCCCGATACAAAATACCCAGTCAATAAATCCCAGTATATTAATAAAAGCAACGAATAACAGCTAATATTTCCGCTTCATAAACGACTGACATCTGGGACATTATAACAAGAAAACGAAGATGACTCGGACATTATACGAATATTGCTGCTATAAATCTCGAAAGGTGAAAGAGCAGGGAAAAATATAAATAAGGGGAGGTCTGTTTTGACGTCGGAAAAGTCTTATTTCTCAGACACAGCTGTCCTGTTATATTAAAATGTATGATAAACTCGCCTGTCTAATGACCAAAGTCGGTGTTGCTATGGCGGAAAATTTCCTTATAATAACAATGAGGCTTATCTCTGACTATCAAATCAGAGATCTCCGAGGAAAAAGTAAATACTAAGAAGGGTAGAAAATGTTGAAGTATTTAGTTACTTTTCTCTTCTTAATCAGCGCTTTTGGGTGCTACGTGAATGTTACGTGACATTTTATGTGTCGTGAAAATGAATGATAACATTCATCATCCAAGTACATTTTTTAATCATTTTTTATTTTAAAATACAAGCGCTAAGTGCTTAGATTATATTAGGAGGCTGATCATAAAAACTTAAAATAGTGCACGGTTTTGCTACAGTCGCTGTCGGTGGTTTGAACTGTGCGTTAATAGAACATTATATTGGTTATACTTCCCTTTTACAATATAAAGAATACGCTATTTACAACCAACCTGATTATATTTATCCACTTTTGTGGTTTTTTTGTGTCTAAAGTAAAAGCAATAAATTAAAGAATATGCAAATAACAGGGAGTTCAATAAACCGCTCTGGCAACACTGTCTTCAAGATTTAAATCTGTAAAGAGACTTTTTGCCAACGACTTACTTTTAGCTAAAATGGGAAAAGTTTCTTTGTTTTCTTTTGTATTAGAATGTTTGTTTATGATTCAGCGTACAAAGCGCTAACGTTGTTTTGTAAAAGTTAATTTACGCTTTGGATACTTTTTCCAGTCTCCCTTCTCCTTCAGTGTTTAAAATTCACTTCAGCTACTAGTAATATTTACTTTTTAGTAAAGTTTGAAGTAAAATGTTCTCTATTTACTATATTATAGAGGTAGCGAACGCACAACGATTTTTGATTGGTATAGGTGGAAGGTTTCGGCCGTGGCTAGTTTCCACATGCTGGACAAAACCGTGTCGCCAAGCAGTCATCATGACCGTGTTCCAGCATGATGGTTCAGTGAGGCCAGTGAGGGATATATTCCGCCTTCTATGTTTAGTCTGCTACCATTTTTGACCGCATCGTCGCTTAACATTAAATCCCGGTCAAAGGCATTATAATGAAAATAAAACTGCAGTATAATAATATGTTTTAGAAATCCTTATGTGTACGCGTAAAGGTCCGCTACGAGAGTAAGAAGAGAAGTAAAGATTTACTTTTGTATGGAGGTCGCACTCCAAAGACTTCAGTTTCAACAGTTAGGACAAACAGCGCCGAAGCGACAAAGTGTGTAACGCTTCGACTGGGCTCAGCCACTTGATCAAACAGGAGTACTAAATATGCACCCAAGGGAGACCTGTGGTTTGGCCTGTTTAACCGCCTCAATAAACTGACCTAGCTAGACTACTAAACCAATACTATATACATAGAAACAATGTCTTATCAAGGGTAAGTAACCTAAATGTGATTACAAGTACAATAATTATAATTGCTTTGTTGAGCATTGTTGGCGTCATATTCTACGAGTAAGAAGTGTACATTAAAACATTAGATCATCACAAAGTTAGATGTAAAATATATTGTATACCAGTAAAACCCAGTGTTTATTTTTGGAAATTATAACAAACAAACAAAAAATCACAATAACTTACTTTTAGAACATAACATCAAGACAATTTTTCAACACAAAACATTAAAACTATCCGCACAATAGGACGGCTTGAAATTTTATTCTTCTCGTGGCGTGAGAGGCGTGATTAGCTTCCAATCCTCTCCTAAGCATCGATATTTTGTTGTAGTTAAAATAAAATGTCAACCTTCTTCATAATAAAATATATCTACTTTGATGCTTATCAAAGTTATAATTACTATAGCAAATCTGATAACAAGAACTCCATTACTAGCGAACCCGTATCACCTGGATCGGACAATCTCTATCGACTGCGGCTACTTAATTAACTTGTCTAATGACATGTGACAGCAGCGGTTAAGGGCCGATGGGACGTAACTAATGTAGTAGGGTAGGTAGGTAAGGTTCGTGTTAGTACAATTTACCAGGGGTAGACTGCCTTTGCAGGAGGTCGACTAGGTAAGTACCCCAACAGCGCCAGTTATTCTACCGCTTGAACAGAGATGTCCAAACATTACTGTGCTTCGTTAGGAGGGCATTGTAGATAGTGAAATCACTGGGCTGAAGAGTCTAATCATCTTATGACTCTTGAGTAAGAAGCGATTGCGAAGTGCACCTGGAATTTTACATCATTGTAAAATCCTGGGCAGCACTGTACTAATTATGGACAACGTTAGCTCTTATCATCAGGAGCGCGTCTTGCTCGTCTTCTTTATATATAAATATCTCTTTGGATGGCATGTAAAATCGGGTCCCGGCTGTTTCCTATAAGATATGAAGGAAGCAGTCATCAGGTCATGTTACAGGCCTTATAGCAATCTCGGCAATCTGAAACTGCACCATATAGGTTGGCCACACAATCTTTGACTCTGACAGTGTAAGTAGGGTCATCTGTTCTGTTGGAGTATATACCCCAAAAATAAATATTATATACCCCAAATAACATAAATAAATATAATCCTTCACACGAGAAAAAAATATCTATAAAATAACACCACATTAATATAATTATTGATGCATTGTGCAGTCAGCCACACGTCATGTTATGTTACGCTCTTCGTTGTCACGAGTCAGCTAATTGCTAATTAGGACCGTTGTTTTTGGTGGACATGCAATTATCTATTTGGGACTAGCTTGTTATTCAATTATTTTAGGGGTCGTCTCTATGGGCGCGAGTATCACGACAAAAAGTACGTATAGCAGTAATAATAGAATCGTTGATATGTAGTTAGAAAAGGATTTGTAAAATTTATTTTCAATCAGTGATGGTTGGAGTTTAGTGATGGAATCCAAGCGCGAACTAGTTTTAGATAAACAGTTGTAGAATGGAGATCTAAGACCTTTATTTACCTAATCTGTTTTTGTAGTGGTAGGCTATTGTAGAGGCGGGCTGGGAAATACCACACCTTTGCCATTTATTATCCACCACGCTGTAATGCATTACTCTGTTCCGAACTAAAGGGCAATGTTAACAGCGAAATTACTGAGCATGACGAGATTTACCAACTAATATTATATCTCAGGAAGACAGATCCAGTGCAGTACGGCAAAAAATTTTGCATTTTAATACGCTGGGTGACCCTGTCTGATATGGGCAATCATGATGCTTACCATCGCCTGATCTGCTCGCCTTGTCGTCCATTCATTAAAAAATATAGATTACTAGCTGTGCCTAGCGATTTTACCCGCTGTTCTATATATAGCCTATGAGTTATTCTAGGGTCTAAGCTATTACTATACCAAATTTCTGCTCAATCGATCTACCCGTTTAGGCGTGAAAGAGTAACAAACACAAATCCAAACATCCATTCTTACAAACTTTCACGTTTATAATATTAGTAAGATATTATCAATTATAAGTTATCTTCCTATGTTGGAATATAAAGAAGACTAAAATAGAAATAAATAACTTACTAAAATAACACTACCCAGTTCTTCCAAACGTCTCTTAGTTTATAATATCATACGGTCAACTTTTAAAAGCATACATTATTCCACAGACTAAAATAGCTTGTTTTAAACTGTAGGAAAGTGAGTGCCACTCTTCGTTGGCGTCAGAACGGGGCTGCCTTCCGCTTATTTTCACATTAGCTTAAATTATAAGCAAAGGCTTGCATACATTTTGCCCTTTGTCTTTGAAAATGTGCACTTATTTGAGAGCGTTACATCGCTTAACTGAGGAAGGATTTCTCAAAGAGGGTTAGTTACCACGACCTTACCTTTTATTCTGCCATAATTTCCTTGGTTGTTAGGGCTACGTTGCAAGGTCAAAAATCAAATTTGAAGCCTAATAACTCCACTTTCTCATTCCTGACACTTAAAGAGAGTGGATGTCATAATTTATTGTTAGAATAGATGTCTGCTACCGAATTAGATTTTATACTTACTGGCTGCGAATTTGAAAAAAATAAATAAAATGGTGGATCAGCAGTAGGTATGTCACAAATCTCAATCCCCTTTTATTCAGATTCCTCAAAGCATTAAGTGGGTAGATTACCATAATCTTATGTACCACACCACAATAAATCCATGTTTCTGAAAACGTTCAAGATTAGTCTGTTAAAGTTGTTTTGTGTTAAACGTAAGACAAAATAACAAGAACATAACCAAAACTACCGCAAAACTTGCTCCAACTAAAACTCATTACAACTGAATTAAACGAAATGAAACTTGTCTAAAATACAGTCTAAACGTTGCTCGATCGTTGCACCGTTCTCATTGACTTACAAAATCCTAGATGTCAAGTCAATGTTCTAAATAAAGTAATAAATAATTTGATTTTATACTCCAACAGTACAGATATCCCTACTTACACTATCAGAGTCAAATCAAAATTATAGGTCGTGTGGCCAAACTACATGTTGCAGTTTCAGTCGCTGAGATTACAACAGGGCCTGCAACAAGACCTAACTACTGCTTCCTACATATCTTATATGAAACAGCTGTTATTAACTAAAGTGACTCTTCGTGTATATTTTATGAGCTTTTTGTGGCTAAGCATATCACCGCGGCCAGAATTGATCTATTGTGATCGCCACTTTGTGAGTAAGAAGACCCCATTAGCACGACGTTATAGACTCTTCGTGTATATTTGTGTTATTATTCGAAGACATAGAACAGAATAGAAAACTCTTTATTGAAACACTACAAAATACAGAGAACTTAAAACTATAACACAAAATCACGACATAAGTGTAATAATTGGCGGTCTTATCGCTAAAAGCGATTTCTTCCAGACAACCTTGCAGGGAAATAAATAATTATATTTACATGGGTAGGTATGAGTTTGTAGTTTGAGTTTGTTAGTATGAAGATTAATGGAAATAATTCTTATATACTAAGACATTGTGTACTATGACTACATCTTGACTTATAGCATCGTTGCCCATAGCACATGCAATTTTGGTTCATTTACATATCTCAGTTCCGACGGTTATTGCTCGTGTCATCTAACAATTTGAACACTGAAGACTCCGGGTCGCTCTCTGTGAGAATTTCATTACGGGCTCTAATTAAATGTGCTTTGTGCTTAAAGACAGACACGTAAATTGTAGCAGATTGATACATCCAGTTTCATAGTTTCACATCGACTGACTGTGAAGTGAAACTTTACCTGTATTCCGTGTTAAGCATTAATTATAATTATAAACTTCCTAGAAATGGAATTCATCATAGTATAGAAAACTTTTTATTGAATCACCACTAAAATAAAGAAAAACATAAAAATAAAAAATACAGATTCATAAATTAAAGTAATAATTGGTGGTCTGTATGACAATCTTGTAGTATAGGAATATAATATTGATATTGACATGGGTGAGGTTAGGATGAGGTTAAAGTGCACAAAATACTTTTACAAAAAAACATTCGTAAAATAATAACAATATATTTAATACAAATTTCTTCAAGTAGACTGACCAGAAGAGAATATATCTAATAATTCTAGAAGAGTATATTTACGATAAGCACCTTAAGGGCTGGAAACGCTCAGACAACACCTCTATAAGTATATAGTTATAGTGTTAGTAGGGTTGGCTTATATTTGCCAATTTGTAAAAAAGAATATTTCATAATGTAGCAACTTAAGCTGGACAACTAGAAAAGTTTGGTCAACTAAAAATGAGATTATAAAGATAATAAGATCGGTAAATTTTAACCATGGTACCAGCTTCAGTTCAACACTAAACACTAATTAATCAAAACTCTACAATTTTGTACATTACCAAGTCCCCACCCCACACTAGTTCGTGCTAGTATTTCCCTCTAACTTCCGATGTTCTTGTCAAACGCCAAACGCAAGAAGTTGTGTGGAGTTACCGCAACCGCTTGTTTGTGACACTGGACGCTTGGAGCCTCGTGCAACGAATAAATAACGAAAAGATATAGCCAATTTATTTATTTTTATTATTTACTAGCTGTTCTTATAGTGGCTTTAGCCGCTGTACTGTAGCCTATATATATTATGTTATGTTATTTCAAGGTTCAAACTATCTCTGTACCAAATTTCAGCTAAATCGGTCCACCTCCGCCGGTGTAAAATAGTAAAAAACTTACATCTATACAAACTGATACATTATAATATTGGTTGGATTTACCCTCATACGACTATTAAACATTTCAAGTCATTACGCATTACTTTTTTTTTCTTTTACTTGGTTTGGAAAGATAAGCTAACTATTATTTTATGTTTTGACGCAGGAAAAATCCGTTACGCTTCGAAACTGCGCGGCGGGGATACCGAAGCACTTAATCGGCGGCACCAGGTAAGAGAATGGCCTAATTAACCCATCATAGGAAAAATAAAAACCGGTCAAGTACGGGTAGGACTCGAGCACCGAGGGTTCCGTACAAACCTACGGGTTTCTACGGAACCCTAAGGAAAAGTGGGTATAATATTATGTATATACATACATGTAGGTTTTGATTCCCTTGCGAGTACTTGCGAGTTTGAAAATATGCGGCTAAAATTGCTGTTTCTTTTGATTGCATTCACATAGATGTTTGATTTCTTTACAGCTTAAAGTTATTATAAAGTTGAGTATTTGGTAGGAATTTCAATTTAATACCTGTACGCGTTCTTGAGGAAAGGGGTAGTAAATACAAAATTATTAAAAATATTTTTTTAAATGATGTAACTAAAAATTTACAGTTTTCGCAATTTTTCCTGTGCTTATGATTTAAGACGTTGCTGTCTACCAAATTTCAAGATTCTGAGTTAACGGCAAGTACCCTGTAGGTTTTGATTCCCTTGAGAGTAGTCGCGAGTTAAAAAATACCGCTAAAATTGCTGTTTCTTTTGAATGCGTTAGGATAAAGGTTTGATTTTATTACAGTTTAAAGGTATTATAGAGCTTAGTATTTGATATGAATTTCAGTTTAATACCTGCACACGTTCATGAGAAATAAAGTAGTAAGTATGAAATTATTAAAAATATTTTTTTATATGATATAACCAAAAATGTACAGTTTTCGCAATTTTTCCTTTATCTGTGCTCTAAAGAGTTGCTTCGTGCCAAATTTCAAGATTCTAAGTTCACGGAAAGTACCCTGTAGGTTTTGATTTTTTGAGAGTAGTTGCGAGTTTAAAATTGCGACTAAAATTGCTGTTTCTTTTGAATACGTTGACATAGAGGTTTGATTTTATTACAGTTTAAAGGTATTATAGATTTGAGTATTTGGTATGAATTTCAATTTAATACGTTTACGCGTTCATGAGAAAAGGGGTAGTAGGTATAAAATTATTCAAAATATTTTTTTCATATGATGCAAATAAAAATTTATGGTTTTCGCAATTTTACCTTTATTTGTGCTCTAAGGAGTTACTTCGTGCCAAATCACAAGATTCTGAGTTTACGGGAAGTGCCCCGTAGGTTTTGATTTATTTGGTAATGTCGAAAATTTGCTGAAATTTGCGACATATTCGACTATATCTTTTGATTGCGTTGGCCTAAAAGTTTGAAATTTTCACAGCTCTAAGAGGCAATGGACCTTAGTATTTCCTATAAATTTCAGCTTGTTACCTCCACACGTTCCTGAGAAAAAGGGTCTTGACAGACAGACAGACAGACAGACAGACAGACAGACAGACAGACCGACAGACAGATAGACAGACAGACAGACAGACAGACGGACGGACAACAAAGTGATCCTATAAGGGTTCCGTTTTTTCCTTTTGAGGTACGGAACCCTAAAAAATCAACTAAACACGATAAAGTGCAGGCAAAATACAGAGCAAGTACTCAAATTTTGCTAGAGTTGTTCTCTATCGCTTCATCGTCAATTTTTATTCTCTTGAATATAGTGCCGTTGACTCTGATCCACAATAAATGATGATAATATGGTGGATCTAATCTTACTAAGTAATATCTGCTCAAATCAGCCTCTTGCTATGGAACTACGTATTTATATACTACATATTAGTATGGTATGTCTATATTTAGTTAATGTGTCAACGCGATATGCCTATGTGGAAGGTCAGCGGTTTCCTCAGGACTTGTGTTTGTGATTTATGTATGAGCCACGCGATATGTTGCCTATTCTAAGAAGTTAACCATTAAGCTGTTTCTTTTAAAATATGTAGGAGGCAGTCGTTAGGTCATGTTGCAGGCCCTGTAGTAATCTCGGCGAACTAAAACTGCAACACATAGGTTGGCCACACAACCTTTAAATTGTGATTTGACTCTGAAAGTTTAAGTAGGGTAACCTGTTCTATTGGAGTGTAAACCTCAATTATATATTTAAGCTCTTCCAATAATTCTAATCTTTCTTATTTTTGTAACCTTATTATCAAGTATTTTTTAAATAGATAGCTAAAACAAATTTATATTGGGCGCCATGAGCGTAAACGTCAGAAACAATTTCATTTCGGGCACACATTTTAAGATGGCGTGACCTCAACCAAGGTTTACGCTCATCCTTCCACATCTTTAAGTAAGCCTACATTTAAGTGGGAACATTTCCTTCGTGACGTCAATAAGTTAAACTAAGACCACCTTGACCTTTGGTCAGAAACGACAGACAACTTCACCCGGGTTGGATTACCCGGGATTACTTGCAACTAACTTAGTTTGCTTTTGACCGGATAAGAAATTATCCGGAAGATTGCGGCAAGAGCCCCACTGATTTGTAGGTTTTAGATAAAATTGGTGAGCAATTAAACTGGCTTGGGTATTTTGCACGTTCAACTTAATGCAATGAGGATATCTAAGAGATTGAGTGAGACACTCATTCCATTGTAAATATTTTCACGTAAAATGTTACCAAGACCAGGCCATAATAAACTATTGCGCGTTCTGTCAATGAGTTTTGAGAACTAATGTAGAACTAAGATTATTACTCCATACCAAGGATGTTGCGGATGCCTATTTTTTCACATCCGCGGATACGAATGTGGATCTCTGAAAATATATTATATAACAACTATTTTCTGGGGTGGATTGTATAAAAACTTTTAACTGACGCAATAGAAATCGAAGCTAAACTTGACCCTGGTCCTCAACCTGAGCGCCTGATGAAGGATTCCAGAAAAAAGATTTTTTCGCCCGAGTCTTTACACAGTCCCAAAATGATACCTCTCAACTAAGCTGAATACTGAATATCGCAGTACATTTTACATAGCCCGTCCACGAGCCGGTTGAATTATACTCCTCCGGGACACATTCCTGTTTCCAAAGTTATGAGGAGATAACAGGTAACCTGCTGTTCCCCTTAATATACTCGACGAGAACATTATGTTCTGAGATTAGGGCTCATATGGCCTACATTTTAAAGTAGAATTAAAAAGAAACGCCTACCTTTTTAAAGAACATACTTTATAAAGAACATAGAATAGAAAAATTGGTAAACCACGTGAGGGTTTCTATTCGGTAGAATATCCCTACAACTGACTAGCTGATGCAGCCAAGATCGCGACATTTAAAGTCGCAACGAGTTTGAATGAGAAATTAAATGTACTCTACATCATTACTCCTTGATTTTTTCTTTATGACAAAATTGGTGTCAGTACGAGCAAAAATGCCAGATGCATCATGATTGCTCTTAACAGACACAGCGCTATCCAGTGCATTGAAATACAAATGGCAAACCTATGGTATGGGTGGTAAGTACCATTCTATTGTAGAACCCAACGTTTCAAAGAAAAGGTGGGATAAATCCCTCCCGGGTTTCATTCGGGAATTACCACTTGACATGATGAAATTATTGTAAACCAAAGATATGCAGTAGAGTACAATAGTATAGAGCGAGAGTAGAGTAGTATAGAGCTATAAATCATACACACGCCTTTAGAGCCGATCGTATAATTATTGATTGTTGCCTACGTCATAATCTCTACGCTCAAGCTTTTCCAAAACTCGTCCACGTTTTTCGTTCACATTTTCACAAGTACAAGGACGAATGCCATGTTACATACTTAATAAGCCCTAAACGGCGCCGTTCCCTTACTTATTCCACGTAAAAGAGGTAATTGCTGGGAATTAACACGTGTCCGAACTGTACGCATAAATTATGCATTCGAAGATTCTAGAGACCAAATGAATTGAGTAGGAAATAGGTGATTATGAATTATATGAGTAAAATTTTTTAAAAATTTATTCTGACTGTTTAAGGGGATTTTTAAGTAATCCATCGTCAAATTTTGGAAGAATTGATTTCAAGTAAAAGGTGATGAATGGCAAATTTAAATTAATATAAGGAAAGAGTGACTGACTGATTGATCTATCAACACACAGCACTGAAGGAAATGAGTTGAAACTTGGAACACAGATAGGTTTTTTTTGTGTAACATACGAAAGTATTGCGCCACGAGGGCAAAGCCGCAAGCATAAGCTAGTTTAATATGTATATCGGTGGAACTGACCTTGGAAAAAAATTGCCATACGTTCATCTCTCCTGATTATTATTACACTTGTATACACTTGTATATAGTAAGACCCTATTTACTCTGTGAAAATGCCCAAACGACTAAGGTAGTAATAAAAGCTAACAAAAGAAAGCTACAAGTTAATAGTCTGGGATAAATTCCTGGAAATAAAAGCTTTATACTTGCACACACTTCTGAAATTAGATTTTTATATGAAAAAACCTTTAATGGAAAGCAAAGCTATCGCACTATTTAGGCATCAATAGAGTTAGTATATTTTATATAACATCAAATAAATCATACTTTTATAAACTCGATAGTGATACATAAGTTTTAATATGGCGATAAAGGATGTCCGTCAACGGAAGACCAGCATTGGCTGTTCACAGCCAGCATAGAATAGAATAGAATACTCTTTATTGCAACCAAAGAAAATTACAGTTAACACAACTCAGCACAATGCTGAGTTGTTACCATTTTGTGGCATACAATGCCTACTCACTAAGCCTCATTGCTTGTTTAATTTAATTAATACTCCCAGGATGTATTAATGTACATATGTATGTGTGCAAATGTATTTTCTTTCTAAAAGGTTTTTAATTAATAAAACTTCAAGAAAGTGATTCCGTTCACAGCGAGTTAAAACTTGGCTACCTAACGCGACGTGTTGCATGTTCTCGTCCCCATTCCTCAGGCTAGGTTAATTAGACTTAGTAACGCCACAGTATGTAGTACTAACCAGTTACATAATGCGTTTTTTTCTGAGATACTCTACAATTTAGATAGATAGATAACCCTTAATAAAATGTACAAAAACAACTTAAAAACTAAAATAATATAAAAAACTGAGTGTAATGCGGTACGCGCTATCGTTGCTACAGCCAAACTTGGGTCTGCTGGATCAGAAAGTGTCGATTGCCGCGCCGAAGCAAAATTGTGTGCTTGAACCTAATTGGAACAATCCATTTGGAACGAACCTAATTGGACACACCTATACCGTATCTTCCCTTTTTTTTGGTAGCAACCTAGTCGTCCTCAATTATCCTGAGGAAGTCTACTCCCGGTAATCTAGTATCTATCTTCTCTTATATAAAATGGTTCGTACACTTTTGTTCTATCAACGCACAGCCCAAACGGCTGGACGGATTGAGCTGAAATTTGGACAGCGTATTTCTTGGAAGATTTAATCGTGCAATAAGAAGCGATTTTTTTAAATTCCCTCAGGAACAGGAATTATTCCCGAAAAACGAATGTATGCAAATCTGTAACCGCTGAACCGATTGAGCTGAAATTTTGTAAAAGAATTTTTGGGATTGTAACTAGAAGCATCAAATAGCTTTTATGTCAGAAATTTACTTTTAAGGGGGGTAAAGGGGGGTCGAAGTTTGTATGGAAAATTTGGAACCGCTGACCCTATTGAGCTGAAATTTGGTACACAAGTAGATTGAGTCCTAAAAATTTGTATGGTTGTTGGTATGGCTTTTTATTGCAAAAATCAACCTCTAAGGCGGGATAAAGGAGGTCAAAGTTTGAATAGGAAATCAGTAACTAATGACCCCATTAAGCTAAAATTTGGTTAAGATATAGCTTAAACCTCTAAAAAGGATATGGGACAGTTTTTAACCCTGAAATTGGCCTTAGAGTGGAAGTGAAATTTTGTATAGGAAATCAGTAACCGCTAGCTAGCCCTATTTGATATAGAGGTATGTAGTGGAGTCTCCAAAAAGGACATTTATTTATTTATTCAATAGTTTCTAACGCTCAAAAACATGAAAAGAACACAAAATAAAAATCTTATCTGCTGTACCACTATTTTCACATTGTGAAACTAGATGGCGCTGTTCGTCGTTAAAACTCGCAAACGATATGTTGGCCATGATCAACAAGCGTTTAAACTTATGAAACTAATCTTTTACGCTTTTTTGTATTAATATACAAAAAAGCGTGTTTGCGCGCTTTAATATTTATTCTACTGTATCACAGCAAGAGGTAACAGGCGCCATCTAGTGGTGGGCGCGCCTTTGCATTGCTCAAGCGACCAATGAGCGAGGCCGGTCGCGACGCTTGAGTCGACAATTTGAATTACCGCTTCCTTCTGTCTCTTGAAAAAAAATGGCGTTGACACATTAATTTTGCTCCGCATTACTTTTAATAATTAAACCGCGACACCGCATATTATGTTAGTGAATCTACCCGGACATTGTGTTTGTGCATAAGATACTTAATTAATTACATAAGACTATTGAATAAACATCGAGCAAGAACAAGAACAGGATCCATCGTCCATGTGCCCAGCGGGAGCTGCCAGCTTGCAAAAGGTTAGTGCCTGCTCTTTTTGGTTCTGTTTCTCAGTGTGATACAGTATTTCTCTATTCATCTCTTGTATGTCCATCCGCAATAATTTACCCGCTCACCCGCAACTCGCAACCGCGTCTACACAAAATTTGGTCACTTCGGCCTGGATTGAACCAGAACTTTCTAAAGCTATCGTTGGATAAATCTCATATTTATAACCCATATTATTGCTGTTCCATATTAAAACCGCAAATTTATAACCTTATTCGGTTATTTATTTCATTCTTATACCCGCAAAACAGCAATAATACCTACTAAAATAGTTTCATACATTCCCGAATCTCGATTATAATATCTCTTATATTCACCGCATACCTAAATATTTACATTAAAATACATTGTCACTCGCATTCAGTACATAATTCCTACAAATACACTAACAATAATTAATATTTCAGTGTCAGTTTATAACCTAAATACCTATGTCAGACAATTTACCTATTTGTTTATTTTATTAACATTATTACTTACATATTCTTAAATTACAACAACTTAACTCTATTTAATTAACTAAATTTATAACTATATTTAACATAACGAACGCACTACGCATAATATTCAATATTTACCATTTTTTCACAACTTCCATTGGAATTACTCAATATTGCCTACATAATATAAACAATTTCGAGAAATTTAATAACATTTACCTCAAATATTATTGTGTAAATACTGTGCATAAGTTGTAATTAGTAATTTACCTGTCAAGTACCTAAATACATTCACGGGCTTCGATTTGTTATCGTGAACCGCTCGACTGTCCACGGCTTGTTCTGGCAAACGGTCGTATTCTGGAAATTACACTCTAAACAGACTTATTCTGAAATATCTATTAATTTATTCATTGAGTGTACTTATTCTGGAAATAACTATTATTTTATTCCATAAACATACTTATTCTGGAATATCTATTACTTTATTCATTGAGTGTACTTATTCTGGAAACAACTAATATTTTATTTTCTAAGCATACTTATTCTGGAAATAAATAATATTAATTTATTTAAACAGACTTATTCTCGAAATAACTTTTAGTTTACATTCCAAGTGGACTTATTCTGGAAGTAAATTCATTAAATTTATTTGAACTTATAAAATAATTTAGTGTTTTTTATTCCGACTAAATATTCAATTTTCATATTGTTGTGATTTAATACTTGGTCGAATTAACTATAATATAATACAGGTACATACCTTTTCCTCGCTTATTTCCTATAATTTGCTACACTTGGTTTTGGTCTATTTGCTACAACATTAAATAGTACTTGCCAAAATGGATTTAGAATCTAAAATTAAACTTGTTATTGCCAAAAAAGAGGCTATATTTGCTCATATCACATCGCTATATGAATCATCAAAGAAATTAAATAAGTCTGATATAGAATTAAGAAGTAAACAAGAATTTATTGCCGCTACTGCTAATATTGAAAAATTATATACAACTTTTAATGACTTATGCGATCAACACAATACATTAATGTTAGAAGAAGATCCAGATTGTGAGCTCAACTTTAGTAACTGGTCTGCTTTCGAAACGCTATACTCGAGCATACAACATACTCGGGCAACCTTATTATCCAAAGGTGATGTTGCTACCACCTCTACCAAAGGTCAAAGTGCTGATGATTTTGAATACAAATGCCGCTTACCTCCTTTAGAATTAAAGAGCTTCTCGGGTGACATAGCTACATGGCCAATATTTTACCAAAGCTTCAAAACAAATGTTCATGATAATGACAAATTAAATGATAATATGCGCATTCAATATTTAATGTCAAAGCTTAGTGGTGCTGCTCTTAATACTTTCGCTGGTATAACACCAGAAGCTTGTAATTATAAGGTTATATGGGAATCGCTGGTGGCTCGTTATCAGGATAAAAGATTACTAGGCTCGACATATTTGAATGAAATTCTCGATGCCAAACCCGCAACTGATTCTGCTGCTTCACTAAATAACTTTATTGAGCGAGTACATGCTGCTTGGGCCGCGTTGAAGCTATTGAATATAGATAATCTGGCTGATTTCATATTCACCCACATAGCATTAAAGAAGGTAGATACGAAGGTGGTGCAGAGCTTCGAATTATCTATCCGAAATAAAGATATACCTTCCAGTACGGACTTAGTCGACTTCATTCGGCACCGTATTAAGGTCTTGGACAGGACAAGCTTAAATAGTGGGAAGCAAGTCTCTCTTGCACGCACCAACAACAGCAGCGGCTCACATTCTCGTTCACAAGGCGCTGCTCACACTAAAGTGGCACATACTTTCGCAACAGTAGAAGAGGGCGTTTCAAATAAACGTTCCTGCATTTGCTGTAAATCTTCAAATCACATGCACCTATATGAGTGCTCCGCATTTAAGAAACTGTCTGTAAGCGACCGTTTCAATTTCGCAAAGGAAAACCGCTTATGTATTAACTGCTTCAGCGCGTCTCACACTACGTCGAACTGCGCTTCACGAAACGTTTGCAAAACTTGCACTAAGCGACATCATTCCTTATTATGTCGTAATAATGACCAAGGCGCTTTAGCCGCTAACACCACCGCACCAGCTGCTGGCAGTAGTTCTGCCACTGCTACCAATCCTAATCATACCGCAACTTCGAAGACTTCGAACTCTGTGTGCTTACACACCGCTTTACCGCACCCGCTCGAGGAGCCTCTGCTGACCGCGGCATCTGGGTCAGGCCAGCCAGTAGACTCACTCGTTTTACATTCGCATAAAGATACAACTACCCGCAATCAATTAAACAAGGTAATCGTCTTACCTACCGCTGAGGTTCACGTACCTATTCAAGGGAAACGCTTTACACTTCGGTGCTTAATAGACAGCGCTTCACAGAATAATATAATAACAAGACAGCGTTGCAAAGCACTAAAATTAAAAATCAACCCGCTTAACAACTCCACTCTTAGGTCTGTGGGGTCGTCGTCTACGCCCATTAAGGGTTACGTCACACTGACAATACAATCGAGGCTGTCAGACACTCGCTACACCGCTACGCTCTTAGTAGTAGATAACATAACAGATAAACTACCTACTAAAGTGGTCTCCACGTCCATGTTAGATCATCTCAAGGGTCTCCCTTTGGCAGATGAAAACTGGAAGTCACCAGGAGAAATTGACGCCATTCTAGGCACGCAAATATTTGCCATGATTTTACTCGACGACAAAATACCGCCGCCTATCAAACAGGACTCATCTGATCTTTCGGACGGTTCGCAATCGGGTCTATATGCCCTACAAACATCGCTTGGATATATAATTGCCGGGGAGATAGCAAACCCCAATGATATATCCTGGTCCTTCGGTCCTTTAGTAAATGAACTACACCATAATGTTGAGAAATTCTGGGAGCTCGAGGAAGTTCCTTCCGCAAATTGTACCAGTCCGGAAAATCATGAATGCGAACAACTATATAAGGAAACAGTTACTAGAAATACTAGCGGCAGATACGTCGTCTCCTTGCCATTCCAGGGTGAACCTGCAAGATTAGGCAGTTCATTCACAACCGCTCAACGCCGACTAGCCTCGCTTGAACGAAAGTTTACCGCCCTTCCGGCCCTACGCCAAGCATACAATGAGGTTATAGGAGATTACATCAACAAAGGCTATCTATCAGAGATTCCACATACGCCTTCAACATTAGCAGAAGGATATTTCATTCCGCATCACGCTGTGTTGCGCCCGGACAAATCGACAACTAAGACTCGTGTTGTCTTGGATGCCAGCGCGAAAACGGATAGTGGCGTATCTTTAAATGATTTATTGCATACTGGCCCTAACTTACAATCAGACTTATTCTCCTTGCTCCTGAACTTTCGCTGCTTTAAAATTGCTATAACCGCCGATATACAACAGATGTACTTAAGAATTCTGCTCAATGAGAGCGACCGCAAATACCAAAAAATTCTATACCGCTTCGACATCACTGAGCCGCTGCGCATCTGGCAGTTCAATTCTGTAGCCTTTGGTCTCCGCTGCAGCCCATTTTTAGCCATGAGAACGGTTCGTCAGTTGGCAAATGACGAACGTGAACGATTTCCTCTCGCTGCTGAAGTGGCGAGTAAAGAGCTATATATGGATGACCTGACCACGTCCGTGCACACGGTTGAGGAAGGCGAACAATTAGCAGACGAACTGCTAGCTCTTTTCGATGCTGGTGGATTCAAGCTCGTCAAATGGGCATCTAACTCACCAGAGCTTCTTGCTCACCTACCAGAGTCACATCGTGCATCCATTGAATTCACAGACGATAATGACACTCTAAAGATTCTTGGATTGAAATGGATACCAACGGCTGACGTTTTTTCGTTCACCACATCCGCAGCAACTGAAACGAACACAAAACGCGCAATTTTATCTACTATTGCCCGCTTATTCGACGTTTTGGGTTTTGTTGCGCCAGTTATCCTCTATGCAAAAATTCTCATGCAAGAACTCTGGACCGCTAAAATTGGATGGGACGATGACGCTCCCGCCGATATTACCAACCGCTTCCTTAAATTCAAAGAAGAATTGCCGCTTCTCGGTAACCTACACATACCGCGCCATCTTGGGATCTCTAAAGGCTGTAAGGTTAACATAGTGGCGTTTGGAGACGCAAGCATTAAGGCATACGGGTGTGTCATATACATGCACGTAGAACATCCGAACAGAGACATATCTGTTCACCTAGTTTGCTCGAAATCTAAAGTAGCCCCGCTTCAAACCGTCTCGCTGGCAAGATTGGAGCTATGCGCCTCCTATCTTCTCGCTAGACTCGTCAATCAAGTACACACCGCATTCCAGGATCGCTACCAGATTAAAGATACATACGCATTTTCGGATTCCACGGTCGCTCTGTCGTGGATCCACTCATCACCGCATAGATGGCAAACTTTCGTCGCAAATCGAGTAACCAAAATTCACCAGCTGCTAGCGCCTGAGCGTTTCTTCCATATAGAAGGCGTATTGAACCCTAGCGATGCCGTATCCAGAGGGTTGCTGCCCTCCCAGATAATAGACCATCCTTTATGGTGGAACGGGCCGCCGTGGCTTAGCAGCCCCATTTGCGAATGGCCTATTACGCCGTTTGACCCCTCTTGCGCGAAAGACGCCACACCTGAAATGAAACCATCGATTACGCTAACTGCAATCACTGAGTCTGAAGATCCACCGCTTCTCGAGCTTTCTCTGCGAGTGTCTTCTTGGAAGAAGTTGCTCCGCATTGTGGTGTATGTCTTACGCTTCGCTCGTAAGCTGCCACGCTCATCATCAATTGAAGCTTCTGATTTAGAAGTCGCTGAAACCATACTACTGCAGAACTTGCAAGAGAAATATTTCGCAGAAGAAATTCGTAATATTAAAAAGGGTAAACTACCCTCGCCCGCATTAAGAAAACTTGACCCATTCGTGGATGAAACTGGACTGCTTCGAGTCGGTGGTCGACTGAAGAACGCGAATATACCTTATGTGAACCGCCATCCAATATTACTGCCTCGTCGTGATCACATAATTGATTTGATCATTGACGATTGCCATCGCTCTAATTGTCATACTGGCTCTCATCTTGTCATGTCGTTATTGCGACAACGTTACTGGATAATTTCCGCCAGGAACATAATACGCCAGCGCATACGCAAATGTAATTTCTGCTTTAAAGTTACACCTTCGCATCCAACGCCTATGATGGCTGACCTCCCAGCCGCTCGGTTGGAAGAAGCCAAGGCCTTTACACATACTGGCGTAGATTATGCTGGACCTTTACCCATAACGCTTACCCGTAAACGCGGGGTACGTAGTCAGAAAGCCTACATTGTACTTTTCACGTGCTTGACTACCAGAGCCATACATCTTGAAATTGCATCAGATCTCTCAACAGAAACGTTTCTAGATGCCTTCAAACGTTTTTTGTCAAGACGAGGTCCCGTAGCATGCATGTACTCGGACAACGGTACCAATTTCATAGGCGCAAAAAGACAATTGGATGAAATACATTCGTTTCTAACAGCACAAGGTACCACAACGGCCTTCCGCAATGAGCTAACCAACCGCAGAATCGCTTGGAAAACCATTCCGGCCAAGGCACCTCACTGGGGTGGAGCTTGGGAAGCCAATATTAAATGTGTGAAAACTCACTTATACCGCACTATTGGTCAGCAACTCTTGTGCTACGAAGAACTACTGACAATTCTTACTCAAATAGAGTGCATTTTAAACTCGCGACCTCTCTGTTTATTGAGTGATCAACCGCACTCAATATTGACCCCCGCTCATTTCTTGAATACGACGCCGTTGCAATCTTTGCCGGCTCTTGAAGTCGATACTTCGCGAACGATAACCAATCGAAAACAACTCCTGGACAGCTTAGTTCAGAGTTACTGGAAACGGTGGCATGTAGATTACTTGCATACGCTTCAGGCGCGGCAAAAATGGAACACGCCAGACGTACAAGTTCAAACTGGTACCCTTGTTCTCATACATCAGGATGACACGCCTCCATTGAGGTGGCCAACAGGCATTATCGAGCAAGTCTATCCTGGAAGTGACGGAACTATCCGTGCCGCGTTAGTGCGTTCTACTGCTGGATGTTTCAGACGCCCTGTAGTAAAATTGTGCCCCCTTCCATCTCAATAGTATAAATCGCTTACCAACTATACCTACCTATTTATTATAGTAATTATCATATACACATATTGCTCATATTAGTTATTATATAAACTTCACCCCACACATACTATATTATACTACCGCATCACTCTTTCATGCGATACAGTGCATACTTAGATAGCACTCCTCCTTTTTCCCACTTATCTTTGAAAACCCTGCGGTTTTTCAAGCCGGGGAGTGTGTTTGCGCGCTTTAATATTTATTCTACTGTATCACAGCAAGAGGTAACAGGCGCCATCTAGTGGTGGGCGCGCCTTTGCATTGCTCAAGCGACCAATGAGCGAGGCCGGTCGCGACGCTTGAGTCGACAATTTGAATTACCGCTTCCTTCTGTCTCTTGAAAAAAAATGGCGTTGACACATTAATTTTGCTCCGCATTACTTTTAATAATTAAACCGCGACACCGCATATTATGTTAGTGAATCTACCCGGACATTGTGTTTGTGCATAAGATACTTAATTAATTACATAAGACTATTGAATAAACATCGAGCAAGAACAAGAACAGGATCCATCGTCCATGTGCCCAGCGGGAGCTGCCAGCTTGCAAAAGGTTAGTGCCTGCTCTTTTTGGTTCTGTTTCTCAGTGTGATACAGTATTTCTCTATTCATCTCTTGTATGTCCATCCGCAATAATTTACCCGCTCACCCGCAACTCGCAACCGCGTCTACAAAGCGGTCAACAGTCCATGTTATTCCTGAAACCTGGAGTTTTACAACTATATGATAACTACATATATGTATTATTGAATTTTAACACAAAATAAGAGACAAAGAAATTCATGTACCTTTGATATCACTTTAAAATACTATGATTTATATACTAATTATTTTATGACCTTTATTATATAATATTTTATTACATGATATTAATTATTATATTACATACCACTTTGTTGAATAATATTTTATATCAATAATTATTTTCACTTCAAATTTCCATCACAAAATAATAAAAATCATTGTTCTTAATATTTTGTTTGAGTATGTCAAATATTCTTGAATATTATTATTATTAGCTTTGTAAGTTCGTTTGCATGCCTTACTTAAGGGGGGAAAGAGCAACAAACACGCGCAACGAAGTGCGCGCGGGTCAGCAAGTCTAAATATATAAAAGGAAAGAGTGACTGACTGATCTATCAACGCACAGCCAAAACCACTGAACGGATTGGTTTGAAATTTGGAACTCTGAAAGGTTTTATGACGTAGCCCTCCGATAAGAAAGGATTTTGCCATGCGGGCAAAACCGCGGCCACAAGCTACTATAAATAAAAATGAATTGCAATTCTATGTCTCCCTAAAATTTATTAAATTGCGAGGGAAATTGGTGGTACGAAGTTCGCCGGGTCAACTAACAAATATTATAAAAGTTTAAGTACTGTTAAACTGTACCGTGGCTTAAAATAGTGCGGTGCAATTAAGAAGCCAGCTTTCTTCGTCTATGCGCAGGAATAATGAAGTTACCCCGCACTTTGCTATAGTTTGAGCTGTTTCAAGCGTAATGAGTGATGGCGTAGGAGCTCAGTTTTGTTTCGTAGTTTGCACTAATTAGCGATAAGGTAGTACTTCTGCAGTCCATATTTCCACAATACTCTTAATATTTCGTTTTTACTTTTTCCTAAAAATGTAGTCATCATTTAAAGAATTGTAATTACAAACGTAAGTTTGGTTTTGTAGACGAGAGGATTTTTGTTACCATTTCATGCCAAAGTTAATAAACTGATTGGACTTAAATTAACGATTCTTTTGATCGTGCAAATTTGCCAAGTACTAGTCAACTCTCTCTGTCTCTCTACTCTCTATATTTCGATCTACCTGCATGGAACAATGTAGACCAAAAAAAGGAAAAAAAAGGACAGAGCTATCCCCAAATTCCTCCACGCATTATCACTGCGCCATCCTTGGCCAGGCATTTTATTGTCGTGAAGTTTCCACAGAAAAGGCGCCTTTTTAACCTCTTTTTTTCATAGTTTTAGATGAAGTTCTATTACATCTTGTACCGTGTGTGTTGTGTTATATCTATCAACTAGGAGACCGTACTTCGTCGCGCTTAATAGAAAATTATCAGTGTTCTTTTATTATATTATGCATTTATTATACATATAAACCTTTCTCTTGAATCATTCTATCTTTTAGAAAATCGCATCAAAATCTGTAGCGTAATTTTAAAGATTAATATAGGGACAGACAAACGCGGGGTGCGACTTTGTTTTGAATGAATGAAATCGTTTATTCGTGTACAAACATCTTAGATACATGTAAAATATAACAATGTTACAAAAAAATAAAAACACTACGGGAGAAATAAAACGCAAACATAAAACATTAAACATAAGACATTTGTCCACGAAACGGTTGCAGCTCTGCATGTTGCCGACTATTCAGCCAGCGCTGGTCTTCCGCTGCGGCCGTTCTGGTGACTTCACGCACATATTAATGTAAACAAATTAAACACTACACTTATATACTAAAACTACTAAACATTGACACAAACTTCTACGTTTTATACTGTGTAGTGATATGTTGTGTTGTGGCTGTAATAATACATTGTAAAATCTTACTCTACGTGTAGGACGGTCCAGTCACGCCTGATGTCGCGGTAATTTTGACAAATTATTGTGCTCATCGTGAAGCAATCCCAAATGTTACATGGGACGACGTGCTTATCAATTTCGTCACGAATTTATAAGAAACTTTTGTGCAAAATTTTGTTTAAAGTCTAGAGATGGCCATGGATAATTACAAACAAAACAATTATCATTAAATACATTTGATTTAAAAAGTGTTACATTTTGGCGGTCTTATCGCTAATAGCGACTAAATTTTAATTTAATAGATTATTACTTTACATCTTAAATAATTATAATTTGTTAGCAGATAAAGCAAATACCTATTAAATTAACAAATTATATATGAGAAATTATGAATTTTTGTTACAGATATTAAAACCTAAAAATGCGCGATAGTGGCGCCCCGCCATATGGGACTCCTTTTGTGAAAAGCCCTCTAGCTCCCCTCTCTTGGAGCATTCGTATGGGTTAGTTAGTCCGAATTTGTTTTTACCAGTATTAGGCGCAGGATAGAGAGACACGTGGAGAGACTTGAGGGAGTCTAAGGGAGGTCTTTGCCCACACTTTTGGGATAGTGAATGCAACTACAACCAAATCCTTCCCGACGAAGGCGGAATGACGCCTTACCAAAGGGTTTGAGTGAGTATTACCTCTACTTCGGGAGGCCCGGGAATGCATAAACGTATTTCCCCTTGTAAAAAAGGTGCTTTGCCCAGCTGTGGGACGGTTTAACATAAAAATATCGATCTACCTCTATTAAGAGGTATAATACGAACTGTAGAAAAAATAAAACACTGATTGAATTGTCACGTTTTATATATTTTTGTATATTAAACGAATGGTTTACCATTTGTTAAGAATTATGGCCATATAGGTCATTCATCATTATATAAGAGCTCTTGATGTTCAGAACGCGCGGGCATATCAGTAGGAATTTTGTGATGTTTTTTGTGACGACATCTCCGTCTCTTCTGGTTACATCCAACTGCAGGCGGACTAATATTAGAGATAGGAACAACGTTACAGACATGAACACATTTACACGGCGTAGGTCTTTTTCTGTTCTTCAAGTGAAATACGAATTTCATGAAGAAAGTCAATAAGAGAATTAGGGTTCCATAAAATACTATTTGTTCAACTTCCGTCTCACCGCCAAGGCCGGTGACCTGCTGCCACCATGGTAATGCTTTTTGCTTTTTTGTTAACATTAAATTTAATTATTGTAAGCTTCTCAAAAATAAATTAAACTTGTAACTTGATTTGGTACACAATAAGTGAAATTTGGCGTGAATAGTTTGACAATGGCAGAGTTGGTTTGAGATCATTCCACGGAGGTTCGTACCCTTCTTGATTCGTACCATAGATCATAATCAAGAATTTAAGTTTTTTCTTCATGAGCAATGAGTATCACGAATTTTATGGTGGTCGCAAATCTATCCGCATCGACCGCACCGAAAGAATTTTTGTATAGGAAATCTTCTTCCGATTCGGAAGATTCGACTCCGACAAGTGGTCACGGTTTCATAACATTTCATATAAATAATTCAATATTCGATTCCTTCTTCAAGAACACAATATTACATGGAGTGCACAAGCAAAAGCGCAGTTACAGAAGTTTGTGACTCGATATTATTATTATTATTGTAGAGATCATTTTTATGAAGTGATGGGGTTTGCAGGGATATGAATATGATGACTTTCTTTCTGCCGCTACCCATTCTGCGAATTCAGGGATAGTTTTCCCTAAATATTAATAGAAGTTTTCCCCGCATAATATGTGTTATTTTATTCCTATAGAGTTATAGTATGCAAAATCAATAGTATGGTCTTTTCAATGTCTTGAAGAAGGAACCATTTTGAATATTATATACTTCTTGCTATAATACCTACATATATACGTCTATTACTTTTTTGATAACTTTTATCATGACTTTTATACTCTAAGATCGAATGACTGTTTCTCTTTGAGCTGTCATTGACTCCGCTAAAAAAATAATAATAAAATAAAATCATGTAACAAAATTACAAATGTTTTTCACACAGAAATAATATTAATATTAATAAAACTGACAAAATGCTCGTGGCAAGGCAAATAGACGACAAAACGACTGAGAAAATTGTGTGTTACGGGACGGTGGTGCTAGTTTTTGTATTTTTTATGAAGTTTTTGAAATATGTGTCGAATAGAGCACATCAGCGAACGGTTATAAGTGAACAACGCCCTTGCAATTGTACTCATATTCAACCTACCAGTGAAACTCCACCACCAGTCAGTGCTAGAAGATATCAGCGATCGCGGTCCAGGCGTCATCATTGCGTGCCAGAACAGTGGCTCCTTAGAACCGATAGTAGAGACTAAAATTAAATTAACGTGCCTTGTTAGAAAAATGTAATGTTCTTTTGCAATAATTATGGAAAATAAATTATCATCGTTTCTATTTAAATTACGTTTCAGTGTATGGGCTTATAATACTTATGGACGAAGAAAATGTACTCCATACTAACCAATCATCATCAGCCTATGGTCGTCCACTGCTGGACATAGGCCTCCCCCATGGTACGCTACTCAACTCGGTCCTACGTCTTTCTCCTCCAACCGCTCCCAGCGACCTTCCGGATATCATCTCTCCATCTCGCCCAAGGACGCCCTACACTACACCACGTTTGCCGAGACGCGTGTGTTTGGTTGACCCAAACTTTTGCTAATTATTATTAATACTGTATATTTTGTTCGTCCAATGATGCGAAAGTAGTATATTATTTTACGTAGAACAACAGATCTTTTGATGATCAGTTTGGATGATCTTGGGAATCTGGAGAAGCTCATAAAACGTTCTACATGCGACAGACAATAATTCGTAAAATTTTCCATTAATGTGGGCCCAAACTCTATCCAGTAATGAAATGCGTTCAAGTTTCGAACAAAAGTTACCAATATTATTTTTAAGTCGAGTACCAAAAGACTGAAAAAATGTAAATGGTAACCGAAACGTCGGGCTGCATTAAGTGGTAGCCAATCGCTTCAATACCGTCCTCCCAATTGTTAGGTTTTTAATGGTGGATTCTATGCACCGAGCTGATATCGTTTTAGCCTATACTTTAGTAGACAGAGAATAAGTTTCGTGGCATTTACACTGATGTAAGACATTTTATGAGTGTAAGAGCACATTTTTTACTATGCTCGCCAAAAGGTTGAATTGATTAGTTTGAAATTCAGTGTTGAATAAACTTAAAATACTTTCTTTAATTTAATTCATTTGCTGAGCTTTATATAAAACCATTTACTATAGGTATCTGGCAATGAAATTCATCCAGGTTGTGAGCGGGCCTTCTTCTTCATATTAAATACTTATAGGAAGAAAGATTTACATCATGGTGAAGGGTAAGGAAGACCTCAAAAAAAGAGTGTGTGTACTTATGTTCACGCGTTAGAAGTTATACTTCTTTGGCGTATGGAAAAATAAATAATAAATTATTAGTATCACCGTCGTATATGAAATTGATTTAATAAAAACACCAAAATAATATTTATTTATTCACACTGTTTAATTGTACCCTTACGAAACACGTGTTCTAAATATAAAAATACTGGAATATACAACTTGAACATAGTTATCAATTTTCATGCATGCCACCTAGAAGTAACTTCACGATGTAGAATTTGGTGTCGGTGTGCGCGCGCAAAAGAAGTATAACTTCAAAAATAATTTCATCACTCTTTTACACAGAACAACAAAACCTTTCAAGTGTACCACTGAATTCTACTCTTTCAAGCGTTCCAGTAAAAATGTAAGCCGTAGGTAAAAATTCCGTGTGATAGAAGTTTTTTGACCTTTTTTGCGGCTATTACCAGGAGTTATTACCCTGGGTATTCAGATGATTGGGCTATCTTTTCATTAGCTACATCGTTGGCTCTAATTGCTACGGGTAAAAAGCGGAAAAGGATGAAGAGTTAATACCTACCTTTCCTATAGGGTTGTATCAATAATAAACACGTCTATCTGTATAACAGGCCTGTTTAAATCTGATTTATATCGTAACCACCGCTGTTAACAAAACATGATATTTTATATTTATTATGAAGGCGAAAGTTTTTGCTTTTGATAGGAACTTTTACATCTAACTAGCTCAATAGATTGATCAAAAATGTTACATATATACCTACGGTAGACAGCATTACGACATAACAGTTATTAAGGCTTCAGTAAATAACACAGCAGCAAGTGACTAGTCTCTATAAGAAAAATTGTGACTCTACTAAAACGGATCCTCTGCCTAAAACGGATTATGTACAAATTTGACACCCAGATTTCACCAAGAAGACATCAGCTAAGAACCGCTAGAATATTATTATACCGGCTGTAATCCATAACAAATAGTAAACAAATAGAGCATTATATCAGCGAACACGATGTTCAGTGAAACAATGTTTGACCGATATGTACACCATACACTGAACGTTTGGCAATACCAGCAATACGGACGGCGACCGCAGCGCGGCGCGCATACTCAAGCAGCCACGCGCTTGCGGTAAACAAGTGCACTGACACAGAATAAATGCTACGAAATCGATACACTCGCCAAACGGACGGAATTTCAAAAGCTCCAGATTATATTTAATGCATTTCTTTAACATGTTTTCTTTAAAATTCATTATAGATTATCACAATCTCGCGTGGTGTTAAGCGACGATGCGGCTATAGATGGTAGCAAATTAAACTTCGAAGGTGGGATAAATTGCTCCCTGGCTATAGTGAACATCGTACAGGAACACGATCATAATTACTGCTTGGCGACACGGCTTTATCCAGTGGGTGGTAACATAATCATTATAAGAGTATAATATTTATAATTCTGTTTTTTCTAACTGTCATCAAACGCATACGCTCCTAAACACGCTGATCTATTTAAAGATATGAGCAAGGTATAAAGGTATGTAGGTAGGTACTACAGTTATAGGTAAGTAGTCACGTAGAGTTCAACCATTCTCAAATTGCCGATCTTTCCCATAGGCATCGCGAAGTTTTGTGTGACTGACAGGTACAATTTTAAAATGGTTTTTACCGTTACCCTGCCATCCCTCAATGTTTCGCGTGAAATCATTCATGCCCTGTTTACATACGCGATGGCTCCCAATTGTGTCCGCATAGTTTAGATGGAATATCCAATTTCGTTTTCTGTTTGGTGCGAATTGAATTCATGTTAGATGCAAACTACTAAATTGCTTTATTGAAGCCTGTAACGTGTTTAATTTGCTGTGTTCCCATAGTGGGTTTAGCATTTGCTAGAATATTTAAGTTGTTAGTTAGAACTGGCGAGATCTGAGGCACGAATTTCTGAATTATTTAGTTGTAACTATCGCATCATCTGCGCAAAAGATTTTAGTATTTAGAACAGTTCTAATATCAAGCAGAATTAATTTTGTCTAAAACCTTTAAAAGGCACTAAAAGTTGTTGATAAAAAAAAATCGTATCTGTCTTGTTGTAGAACATGCAGTGTTTCTTGTTCATATTATTTACTGTATGTGAAAGGAAAAAAATGGGATATCGTTGATTATCATCATCATCAGCTCTCAATTGCCTTCTGCTGGGCATAGGCCTCCCTTTGATTGTGCCATTCTCCCCTGTCCTTTATCGCTCTCATCCATCCATTTCCCGCTCACTCTCTCACTCTCCCGATGTCGCCTGTCGGTTTATAATTATAATTACTGTAAATGTGCTGAAAAGTTAATTTTACAAATCGATTTACGTAGATACTAAGCGTAGCGAGAATATTAATGTTTCCGGAATATGTAAAACAATTATCATATCTATGCAAGTGTGACTCAATTTAGAACGAGTTGCCACTTTTTTCAGGCAATCTTCAAAAGTTCGTTTATTTACAATAAAAAAACAGCCACTAATTGAGCTGGTATTCAAATAAAACACCCTCCTCACTCTATTTTAAGAATTTTCCGTTCGGTGCGATCAAAAAGGCGCCAAATTATTCACATCTCTAGATTGGGAGCACCTTTCCGAACCATTGGGTCTCATTGAGTCACTCATTTTCCTTCACAACGCCTCCCACTTCACCATTGCTTATTATTATAAATGCCTATTACCATGGTAAAGAGAAAAACAGTATTTTGAATTTCTAGAAGCGGTCGTAGGTACTCAAGGTCGCACGAGATCAGAGAGCTTTCGATAGGGTAGTTGACAAGGTCAAAATTTTAGAAATATAATTAGTCCGTAATTTAAATAATAAAAAAATATTCAATACGCATTTTTTGATTTAATAATAAATAATAAATATACGATTTTGGAAACTACCGTGAGTGTTATCCATATTATAAATACGACACGGCTGTACTCACGTTGTCTATTTGTTGAGATACGTCTCAACCACGGTTTCGGACAATTACGATGTCCTTCATCAGGAGTTCAGGAGGACATCGTAATTGTCCGAAACCGTGGTTGAGACGTATCTCAACAAATAGACAACGTGAGTATAGCCGTGTCGTATTTATAATATAATAATAAATATTTTAGGAAATTTCACACAGCGCCACCTAACCCCAAACTAAGCAACTTAATGCTTGTATTATGGTGGTTAGGGTAACGGATATAATACTTATATACTTTTCTTTTGTAAATATATACTTATAATAGATATTTAAACCACCCAGACCAGAAACAAATACTTGTAGATCACACAAACATTTGTCCCATGCGGGAATCGAACCCGCAACCTTCTGCGTTGCAAGCGGGTATTAGCCCACCGCGCCACAGAGGTTGTCAAATTGAATTGATTGAATTGATTGGTTGGTTGATTTGTAAATAAAATAAATAATGGCTGAGATATAGTGCTTATAAAATATAGGGCGAAGACGCGTTATGTCTCAGGTTGTTTCGCTTTGTACTGGCTCGAGAACCAGACCGTGGCATCATTAAGCAACTTTAGTGAGTTGTATCTCTCACGTTTTTTATCTGATTTACAATAAAAATACGTGTCCTATATTTTATAAAAATCTACATTGAAGACAAAAATTTTTTTTTAGTACACTACGCTATTATTAAACAATAAATATCACAATGAATATAAACGTCCGCGTCACAGATCAGAAGAATACAAGTCAGCGTTTATTCGGTACCTCGCTGCTTGCTGATCCCTGTCGACCGCGAAGCGATTTCGCGCGACCTTGAGTTCGACTGCTTCTATGGAGTCAGAATACTGTATATCTCTTTACTGTGCTATTACTCTGATAAAGCTGGTGCCCTTCTAATTCGATGCTATTAAATTATAATTACCTCACTCGAGATCTTAATTACCGCGAATATTAAATTCATGTGTGTTGTGGGGTGTTGTTATAATAAATTGTTTGGAACCTATCGTAATTTTAATTTTATTTGTTGTTTGTGGGTAAAAACATATTTGGGGAATGAATTAGATATCCTTTTTAAGAGAGCACCAATAGGACTGATTACACCAGAAAATACCTAGATCTGATATTAAGAAGTAAAAATTTTCACGCGATTTACAGATCCGCCGTGTTTCTTTAATATACTTTATTGACATAATTAATCCCAGTATTGAATGCATTAGTAGCCCTTTTGAGGAGGCGTGGGGAAGTACCTCCCCTTTGCCAGTTATTCAATTAAAGGCCAATGTTACCCGCTAAATAACTATGCATGACGGGATTTACAGTACTATTCACTTATCCGTCAGGGAACGGAACTGAATACCGAATGGTCAAAAATGTATGACATGA
This sequence comes from Hemithea aestivaria, assembly GCA_947507615.1. NCBI lineage: Eukaryota > Metazoa > Arthropoda > Insecta > Lepidoptera > Geometridae > Hemithea > Hemithea aestivaria. The sequence continues at coordinate 4,986,275 of OX382328.1, forward strand.
CGTATTAAATCGATACGACGTAATTATGCGTCATACATTGTTGACAATTCGGTCTTCGGTTCGGATCCCGACAAATAAGTGAATAGCTCTGCAGGGCTCAGTTCAGTACCATGCAGAACTGCATTTTAAAACATTGGGTGGCACTGTAACTGATACCTCCGCTATCACACTAATTATAAATGCTAAAGTTTGTAAGTGTGTGACTGTGTATATTTGTTACTCCTTCACTCCTAAACGGGTGAAATTTGGTATAGAGATAGCTTAGACCCTGAAATAACACATAGGGTACATACAGCGGGTAAAACCGCTAGGCGCACCTTATTTAATTATGTAAATCATACTAATATTATAAACGCAAAAGTTTGTAAGAATGTATGGATGTAACAAACATACGTCGTTTGTTACTCTTTCACACCTTATTATCGGGTGCACCGATTGAGCTCAAATTTCGTGTATTACTTAAACCCTGAAATACTTATGCAAAAACCGCTGGTCACAGCTAGTCACACTAATATTATAAATGCGAGTGAATGTGTATGTGTATGTGTGTGAATGTGTGTTTGTTACTTCTTCACGCCTAAACAGGGGACCGATTGATCTGAAATTTGGTATTGAGATAGCTTAGACCCTATAGTACAACGGGTAAACCCGCTGGGCGCAGTTAGTGTTACATTATAAATATGCGAACTTTGAACCGCGCCACAACAAACGATCCTACAATTGTGTAGGTTCAAAGAACAATCACTGGAGGACCTTGGTGCATGTATCAGAAGAGACAATCACTGCATAGCTGGACGCACCCAGGCCGGGTGAGTTATGGCTGGAGCTGGGAAGGAAGGTCGACTCGTCACGCCGCGGGTTAAGGACATAGGGCTTGTGGGATGGTAGACTGGCTACTGTTAGATGACGTATTTGTTTTGAACTTTATAATAGAACTAGCTTATGCTCGCGGCTTTGCCCGCATGGCAAAATCCTTTCTTAGCGGAGGTCTACGTCATTAAACCTACGCCATTAAAATAATTTTGTCGGTTTATAGTGGTCATATAATTCGGCTTTAAAAAGGTTTATACAAACAATTTTTAAGAATATAATCAAAATAAGCCAACACATCGTATAATTGACCACTATAAGGCAAATGGTATTATCTAATGCAGTTACACAACAATAACAAGAGCTCTGGCCATATAACCCCATCGTTATATGGCTAATTTGCTAGTTGGGTACCTCTAATATAAATCCTATATGTCAATAAATTGCTCTTCTGATCACATATCCATTTTAGCTAAATATATCCATTTTATTGCAATTTAATAAGCTTAGATGTAAATTATTAATCTACATGACCCAGCTTAAGGTCTCAGGGCAAATGGAGCGCTAACATGAAAGGCATACCTTAATAACGCGTGAGCACTAACTAATGTTATAAATCAGACTCTGCGCTCTACAAAAAAACCCATAAAAAATTATTAAACCGACTTCAAACTTTATCACTTTTTAGTACCTCTATAATACATAACTCGAAAACTGCTCGATTGATTGTGGTTACGCTTTGGGTATACTATACCATTATAAACTTAACTAAATAAAAAAAATATCCAAATCAGTTCAAGTCGTCTTTGAGATAATATTATAAGTGTTTTCAAAAAAAAGTTACGACGAATTGTTACCATCCTTTAATTTTTTTCAAAGTTAAAATCTGGCCGTTATGATAATATGTACGTGGTACGTGGATACACGTATCATTTATCCTCATCATAGTTTAAATAGTATGAAGAGATTTGTATCGGTATCTGACTTAATCACAAGTCTGTGCACGTGAGATAGATAATTGGAAAGGGATCTAGAAAATAGATTGGGTCGTGAGGATTGAAATGGTAATGAGACGAGCAAAATTTTTAAGCTGCGTTTTGATTAAAACGTGGTACTGAATTTTAAGCGTTTAGGATTACTTGCAAAGAAAAAAGTATTTGAATAATAATTATAATACCTATACCTCAAAATATATGTTTTCATGAATTTTTTTTACTAGCTTTGCCTAGCGGTTTTAATCGTCAAACATAATACATATTATTATTACAGTAAACCCATGTGTATTATAGTGTGTAATAATTCAAATAAATAAAATGTACATATATTATAATTATTGATTGGTCTCCTGCCGGGAGACCAATGGGCACTCAAATAGGGGTCGAATCTACAACTTTCTTCCGGGGGACGAATTTTGAGGGTCAAGTGGGTTCTATCCCAAGTAATTTACCTACAATAAGATTCAACCTAATCAGTCCAGCAATGTAAAACATACGTTACGTAAAATAGTAACAAACATTAATTCAAACTTACGCGTTAATACGAGTAATATTGTTAGGATAACATTTTATTCCGCGCAAATTCCTTTTTATTTCACGAAACATTTACTCTCTCAGAATCAGGAGAAACGTCCTTAAATCTAGTAGATAAATTAAAGCTATTTTGAGTTCTTTAATTTCAAAAAGTAAAACATTGCCCCTAAATCTCTTTATTTCCAGTGTCATATTTTGTGTGTAATATAAAGTCATGAAAATAACAATCAGTACCATTTAATTCACTTTATTTGTTTAAGCCACATTTATTCACAAGTTATACAAATGCGGGCAGTGGTTACATTATTAGTTTTGCGGTTAATTTATATTGTAATTTTCATTAACTGCAACACTAATTAATTGGTGGAAAAACTAAATAGGTACTTTATTTGTTGAGTTAGTGTACAACAAATTTGCTAACAATACTTTATTCATCTCATTTATTGAAGTTTCGAAGTGTTAAATAGCACTTCCACATCCCAAAACTTAGGAGCGTTATATCTCAGTTTTTTTTCTATAAGAAATCAAAGTATAGGTACTTATATGTAAAATTTTGTTAATGTTAAAATGACAGACTATTTAGATTATATTTTTTTTATCTTCTCATCGTCCCCATAGGTTGACAGGTGAAATCAAATCTTGATTGAACTATAGGTACTCGTACAGTGAATAAAACCGGTTGGTGCGAGCTCTTCATAAATACACAAAAATCTCATAACAAAAGAGCAAATCTGTAATGTAGTGGAGTGACAGCGCCGGTGACAGGCTGAAAGCAGCGCAGCTGTGATGTCCTGATGGAGTGACACCATACACAAATGAATCAAAATAGACCCCTCTTTCGTAATTTTCAGTATGAAAACAAAATTGCCAAAACATGACGGGGGGCGTCGGGTGGTTGGCTAATTTTGATTGACTCATTCAAAGTAAAAACTTAAACTCAAACTCAAAATTCATCCAATAAGCTACAATAGTAAACTTTTGCAAGTCAATTTTAAAAATTTTCTATTTTAATACTGTACCACTCTTAGGTTCAAACTATTTGGTTCAAAGACAATTACAAAGACGGCTAGATTTGATTAACTATTTTAAAATTTCAACTTTTAGATCCAAAGCTATTTGACGTGTGTTATGCAGTGTCAATGCGTATCATCGGCGACAGCATACCTCCGGTAATGCGCACTCAATGTTTGAGTTCTCTATGAGTGACACCTACCAAGGTTCTATTATTTTTTGCTAGTGTCAGGAACACCTAGAGATAAAATTGGGACGTGACGTCACGTCGTGCTGATATTCGGTATGCGACGTGACAAATGATTAGTACTGTCTCCATTGTAAATTCTTCAGTAAAGTGGTTTGAAAGAAATTATGTCGCTTTTTTTAAAAAATGCTTTGGTGCTGAGAGGACAAATTATAGAAATACTGGCATTTCGACCAATCTGAAATCAAAATTTGTTTAAGAGACTAAGAGACATAATATTTGGTTGGCAGTTTTAATTTTAAAATGCCTATTTTCTACTTAGAAAAAGTACCATAGAAAAAGTTTTACCTGTATGAATAGTCAATATTAGCTATAAAGCGATAACGCACATGCTATTTTAATTGGTCGCGATTAATTTTCGCGCGATTAATCAATAACAATTTCAAAAGGAATTGCGATAATAAATCACGATAATAAAACCAAGCTTATACTAAATCTTTATATGTAAACTGCAATTTATTTCCTATTTTTACGTACTCGTATTTGTGCACTTAATATTGTTTTATCTATGTAGCTTATACTTAGTTTTATGTCTTTTTATTAGTAATCAGCATAAATTTGGCAAAAATTTAAAATGGAAATGTATGGAAAGCAAAAAAAACCTGTAAGTTAATGGCTGTAATTGTTCATTTAAATTAATTTCTTTAATTTCAAACAGACAATATTTATTGTCAGTATTAACTCTCACCGGCTAAAACCCAAAGTTTGCTTCCAGTTCATGTCCTTAATCACCAAATCCGCTAAAGCGCGAGATTCATAATTCAGAGTAAAGTCGTGTGTGCACTGACAAATTAGTTGTCTCACCAGTGACAGATGAATCGGTGCATCGCGCTCGCCCGATTTATGTCGCCGGTATTCCAAACTGAGATGTAAGATACTCGTACAATGGAGTAGATAGTTCATAAATTTTGGGGTTTTTTTGTATGATTTAGGTGTCAAACATCTGCAGGGCTATTTATTGGTTATCGCCCATTTACATGTAAAACACCCAGTATCCATGGACAAACATGCGTACATTACTTGCTTAAACCTGCTGAATAAAATAATCATCATTATTTCTTAATGATAATATTTCTAAGTTTTTTTAATAGACTACGATTTTACCTTTTCTAAAGCTCTAACATGAAGAACAATGGGTTTATACTGTTTTTTTTTTTTGCATTTTACAAAACATTACACAAAAATTGAAACGTGAAATTTAAGTGATCCGAAAGTCAACCATAGGCTAAGCAAAAAGAGGTTTTCAAAAGATGTTTACGACATAGGTTCAACACTCGATCGTTTAATATTTCAAGCATTAAAGTACCACAAAGCAGAACAAAGCAACTCTAAAACGTCACGGGCAACAAAAGAGTTAAGCTCTCGGTAAGTGTCGCGAAGTCTGCGAGCAAGCACTATACAAGCATAACTTGGAACTGTACACCAGCCTTTGATATTGAAGTGTTATGACACGTGTTTTAAGCACTTCGATATGTAGTTTGACATTAGATATAGCGGTAAGACTGGGGTATTTCACTAAAATATACTAGATATAGGTGGTTTAGTCATGAATGGTTACCCGTGTGCCTTAAACGGATTCGCTTGAAATTTGGAATATAGATAATAGATAGGTTTTTTACGTAGACCTCCGCTAAGAAAGGATTTAGCCACGCGGGAAAAGCCGCGAGCATAAGCTAGTCATTGATAAATATATTCTAAAATCTGAACTGACTTCATGAGTGAATAAAAATCAGATCAACAGCACTATAGTTACAGATTTTAAGTATACTTTATGTCAAGAATTATTTGTTGAGAGAGAAAAGATTCTAAAATCTGTCGTATTGTATGGATCGGAATGCTGGGCTACGAAAGTTGCGGATGAAAGAAGAGTGCATGCAGCGGAGATGAGAATGTTGAGGTGGATGTGTGGAGTAACAAGAATGGACAAAATCAGAAATGAGTATGTGAGAGGAAGCCTGAAAGTTGCACCAGTGACAGAAAAATTAAAGAGTGGAAGATTGTCCTGGTATGGACATATTATGCGGAGGGATGAAAATCATGTGACCAAAAAGTCCATGAATATTGTAATAAGTGGTAATCCGGGAAGGGGACGCCCTAAAAAGGTTTGAATGAACTGTGTGAAAGAGGATATGCGTGCTAGAGGAGTGGATGAAGATATGACGGATGATAGAGCAGAATGGAGAAAAACGTGTTGTGCCGACCCTACCTAGTGTGGCATAAGGGCTGGAAGAAGAGAGAGAAAAGATTCTAAAATCTGTAAGAGTTTTTTTTCAGTTTCTTTACAGTTACATTTCCATTAATGTATTATACTTATCTCTAAGTGCCTACGATGAAATAATAAATGCACAATATCAAAAGGAAACTCAAAGCAGTCTGCACATGCATTTGGAAATTAAAAACAAAGCTTACGAGCTTATGTATAAACCGCTTTAATATTCATGTTGATTCTGAGCCGAAATACAACCTCCATTAGTACCATTTAAATACCTAGCTTGGTTTAAGCTAACAACGATGGGTGCGTTTTATGTTAGTAAAATTTATATTTCAAAACGTAGAATTAATCCGAATATACAATGTTTTTCCGTAGAATTATTTATTCGCTTTCATTTGCACTAGCCATTTTTTTATAACCTGTGATAAATAAAAAATCACAGCACCAGTCAATACTGGGAAATTAAAATATTTTTTTTATTTTTTTTTGAGGTGTTTACACCTCGTATTTATTTATATAGGTATATTATAAAACTTATAAAAGACAATCTCTCATATTATTAATAAGGCGTTGGTCACATTATTTTCTTTTAATATTTTTATTATTATACTTAGCCCAAGTTTTTCACAGCTGGGCCTCCCCAAATTTTTTCATTTCTTTCGATCTAGAACTGCCGCTCACCGTGTCCTAAAGTTTATTTATTTATATTAATATATGTATACATACGTGATCAAGTCGTCATTCCATCGCTTTCGGGAACAGCCTTGATCTTAGCCTTTTTTTCTTTCTTCATTCCTTATTTTAGCGACGCCGTCACCCTCATATGCCACTTTTATATAAACAATTTAACTTAAAAACTAGGCCCTCGTAATCATTGTACAATTAATTCAATGACGAATTTCAAAACACATTCGCGCTCATCGGTGAACCCGACGAATCGAATGAACCCGACGTCATTAGTAAATATCTACAGCATGAATATTAATCGGACTCGATTGTCTAGTGAATGGCAACTGCCGATAGAAATTGATTTCATGACCTTTCAATACCATATTATGCCCTGTGCTGGCGCGATGCAAAAGGAAATCGGCATGGGTATTTTAAAATTACGTTGTTTTACTGCAATTAATTAATGATATATAAAAGCCAAAGAGCTTACGATATCACTCATTGATAAAAGGATAAGATATCTTCTTGAAGGGAAAGTGTTAAGGCAGAAAAATAATTAAGGCAGTGGCTTATCTATTATAATTATACATTACCTCTCCCAAGCGGCAAAATAATGTTTGCAAAATGTGAGTTTCAGGGCGTTCTCTATACCCCTACGCCCCACGTGAGTACGTAGGAGTAAACTTCACATGCTGCAGAAGCGGTGTAGTATAAATGAGCTACAACCTTAATTCCATATTTATTTATGAAAACTTAAATATTAATTGTTATAGTGAATGCCGGTAGTGGTCTTTCAATGCGAGAACCCGTCTGGGTTGATCTTGCCTAATATTCTACCGCCATTTATTCTAATAAATTCTGATGCGTCTGATGAGTGCAGCGATGCGTTGCGCTGGCGACATTGATATTATAATATGATGCCAGTATATGTATCTCGAACGTGGATCTTGTCTAGATCATCTACTTCCATAGAAAAACATCCCCAAAAGTGCATGGTTAAGTGCTGGTTCATGTTTGCGACAATTCCTGATAATTAATTCACATACAAGCGTTTAGTGTTATAGTAACAGCTGCTATTTTGTTCAGTTTAACAGAATGCTAATAATATTCACTGTTGTAATATTCACCTAATATTGGTAATTTTAGACTAGTGGCTGCCCGATGCGATGGTATATCGTTAAACGTGTAAGGAAAAATAGATAAGACACAGAGGACAAGAAGGAGGGTTTTTTTTATTTGTTAACGTCGAAATCGTATTGTCAAGCGATCACTACGGTCTTTGAGTTCAAGTCGGTCGGTTCAATGAGGGCGCAGATGAGTACCCGTTGCCCCGGCATTTTGGCGTCCCGCAGGAACACACCCCAGGTCTTTTAGTGGGTATCCCCGCCGCGCTCATCTTCGGCGAGGGAGTCCCACATACCGCCCCGCGCCCTTCGGCGTGGGGTGACGATGCGTAACGCATTTTTCCTGGGTCAAAAAAAAATGCTCTGTTCAGTAAAGTGAGGGGTTTTAGCCACCTTCTAGGTTCAGTATACCGTCAACAGTCGCCTTTGATTAGGCCGTGTCTATCTGTGCCAATCCTGTTTCAAAGCTAAACTATACATACAATTAATAAAAAAATATTAATCAATAGCTAATATTTAAAACCCTTATTCAAGCGTTTAACCGAAACTTTACCTACCTAGTAATGAGTGATTCTGGTCCAGTTTGGACAAGCCACAAAATATAGGCTCGGTGCATTTCGCAACTTCACTTAAGTAGGCAAAATAATTGGTCGTATTATTTAAATTAGGCATTCAAGTTGAATAAAGGATAATAGTACTATAGCCGCGATCGGAATTTGTACTTACTGAAACTTTATAAAATTCTAAGTTTTACGCAACGGGCATCTTACATAATATTTTATGTACATTTTAAAGCATAACTTTAAATTTATGTATTTTTATATTTTGTCGTCATTGGTTGACTTTTATTATCCTACTCGATCTCAAATAATTAATTGAAGCCCTATTAACTTTTACAATCATTTAAAAGTACTGATACGTATAATAATAATATTTTTCCAACTCAATATAAACTAATTTTGCAGTTTATGGATGCTAAGATAGCAACAGACATTTTATCAGGAGGATATTGCAGAAGAATTTATAGTTTAAGGAAATGTACCAAAAGTAACTTTAACACATGCAAAAACCACTAAATTCGAGACACCCAAATCCGAGCCATAATTAGTTGAGTAATTACTGACCATGCACCCACAAACAAAATTAAAGCTTAAACTCGAAATTAAAGCGTTTGTATGCAATTAACTGTTACCGAAGTAATTACTGCTGTGTTCTAATCAGAATAAAGCTGAACCCACGTAGGGTATACGCGATTCTCGCAGGCGAGTAAGTCCCAGTTATGCACACATATATACGAGTATACAGTATACAGCAAAATAAATAAAATAAAATTTGTTTTATTTCAGGGCTCAAGCCTATATTTTGTTAGTATTAGTATTTACTAAAAAATATTATTGGTAACATGTGTGAAATTAAATCAGAATTCAAAGCCACCATGTAGAGGCTCTAATATAATGACTACGCGAAAGTTACGAGTTTAGTACAAGCACGTCTTGCGAATAAAGGAAGGTAATACATATTGCGTAAAAATGCCATGATTATAGTTGTATAATGCGGGAGAGGGACGCTTTGAAAAAGTTTGGATGACTGTGTGTGAGGATATGCGTCCTAGGGGAATAAATGAAGACATAATGGATGATGGGGTAAAATCTCGGAGAAAGACTACTTGTGCTAAACCTAGTTAGTGGAATAAGAGCAAGATGATGATGTATAATAGCTGTGACCATGCGACGATAACGTTGGTCACACCCTCGAGAATCGCACACGCCTCATGTGGGGTCAGCCTAAGCTAGCGCTAATAAACGGAACGGTGTAAAGTTTGTGAAGCTTAGCTTAAGTTATGACCTTAAGCTGTACCGGTGTTGTTTTAGCGGTATGCTGGATTGGGGTGTTAAAATATTAGAAATCTTTTATATTAATATTATCATGTTAGGTATATAATGTATTCTATTTACTAAGATTTTTTATGATGATGAGGGACAACACGAGCAAATCAGGTGAGTAAGCATCATGACTGTCCATATAATTAGACAGTTCTACCCAGTATTTTAAAATTTAGAAGATTAGGACATTTTGCATACCGGTAGGAACGAACAAACTACGAAGAACGAACAAACTACTTTTTTCTATGTTAATCTTTTTTTTTGTTTGATCACGATCTTGTGTGATGTTTTAAGTAACAATGCCGTGACCGTCAAGATGGCGAGACCAAGTCTGGGACTAGCATGAAACATATACCAATTTTTAGTACTATTTAGTACCTCCGATCAAAATATTGGTACCTACACAGAAAAAGTCCCGCCATCTTGACGGTTGCGGACGAAGAAGGTAGCAGATTAAACCTAGAAAATGGGATAAATCGATCCCTACCTGGCTTCGCTGAACACAGCAGCTGCTGGAACACAATATTGACCACTTGTCGACACGGTTGTGTCCAGAGCCATAGCCTACCCCGACTGTATAAAAAAAGAAATAAAATGAATACAATACTCCCCTTATTATTAAAGTAGAGCTATTAAAAGACATTTATGTACAAAGCTAGTTAACGTAAGGGCGTTAACATTGTATTAATAATTAATTAAAATCTATAACAAGCTCGCACAAGCATGCTCGCTGAATAAAATTGCATTATCGTTGGTATAATGACTTGTTCGATATTCTCAGGGAATTTCTTTACACATATTCTTAAAGCTAGAGGATTATTATGTGTTTGTTTGCATCTAAATCGTTGCTGTTGATTTCATTTAGCTTTGATTGTTGAGCACTTTTATCAAAGAATAATTATATTATATTCTTTCACACATTTAGGGAGTTCAAAATATTTAGTAGAATAAGACATTTTCAGATGAATAATAAATGATGTACCTATCTAATAATGACAATTTTATAACAAAATATTGAATTAGTGAAATTACTGAAATTACTGGGCTGAATAGTCTTAACATCTTATGAATCTCAAGTAAGAAGCGTTGGAGCAGTGCATCCAGAATTTTACCTTTGCTAAATACTGAATAGCACTGTAGTAATTATGGGCAGCGTTATTTCTTACCATCAGGAGAGCGTTTTTTTTTTGTTTTCGCCGGGAAAAAAATCATTACGCATACCCTCCATACGGGGGTATGGGAGGGTTATGTGGGACTCCCCGTGCAGAGCGACTGCACGGGTATACCCACTAAAACAACCCGGCGGAACTCCCGCATCGTCTTTGTGACGGAGGACTGGGAATCGGCAGAGCCTTAGCATCCAGTATCAGAAGAGCGTCATGCTCGTCATCTTACTCCGTTGTATATAAAAAAAAACTTATTTTATTATAATCAAAGAAACATAAAAACATAATAAAATATAAATAGTCACGCAATACAAAACGTCAACTTCTTGTAAGATACAATTAGAATTTGTCAATGCACGCACTGAAGCGAGAGGTTAGTGTAATAATTGGCGCTCTTATAGCTAATAGCGCTCTCTACCAGCTAAATGCACATAAAGAGGAGAACATAGATATCATAAAGATCGGAATAAAACTTTAACTTCGTTCCATAAACTGCTATCTCTGACCCCACAGTTAGTAAATATTGTTTCTATTTCGCCGGGTGAAGTAATAAAATTTGAAAACTAATAGTTGGCGGGGAAAGCTTTTAAACTGTTAGTGCGCATATTCAATCCATTAAAAATCGGGCCAAATGGAGCATCGCAGGCATTTTATAGTGTTTTCACAATATTTATGGCGTGCGATCATTTGATTGCTGCTATATTAATATGCATAAGTTTTATAGATTAACAGACATAATATGATTTGATGCCACATTATAAAAATAAATTAAATGAACAATTTTTAAATGATATCATTATAAAGAATACAATTTTATAGGTAATACTAAAACCGTATTTTAAACCTTAATTTCACAAATTTGAAACCTATCTGTGTAGATCACCTAAAATACATTATTATGTCAAGACATCTCGATCACATTTTTGCTTATCTTATTTAATTTGGTACAATTTAATCAAAAAAATTAATAATGCAAACTACATTGTTACCATAATATAAACTGAACAAAGTAATTAAGTTTAACTAACGAAATTTTGACCCGTAGCTACTAAATAAAGGACTCGAAAGTTCTTCCTCAACACATTACAGACAATGGCACTGTAATTGAATTTGTTAAAGATAAAATAAATGAGTCAAAGGCACAAGAAGACCCGAGACTTCAATCGACTACAAAGTGGACTTGTTCAAATTTCCATGGCAGCTCTGGCAAAGAACTTTCTTTAACGCGACTCCATCATAAGATTTAGTTGTTTCCTAAAGACGGGGGAACAAAAGAATCAGTTCGGCGTGAGTAATGCAGCATGACTGCATTAATAAACTCAGCAAGTTTTTTGGCAGCCAACTTGTTTGTTAGTTGGTAAGTTAAAGCTTCCCGTTCAACTCTGCTCACCGCTGGCCCATTTAATGCATTTAAAAACAATTGAAATTCAAACGCTAAATTAATGCGCAAACATTTCCAAAACCTACCTCACAAATTCATGGTACGCTCACTCTCAATATGGAGAAACTTTTCTAAAGTGGAAGAGGCGCGCCAGTTGCAATATTTTCATAAATGATCGTAACGGAAAAGTCCGTTCTCTTTCTTCGGCTATTGTGTACGACTCTGAACGATAGGACAAACAAATTGCCGGAAATATTTGAATAAGAATGGTACATTTTCGGGGACACTAATGTGCGGGGCGGGAAGCCGGTGAGGGCGCCCTTAATATCTGTTTTATTTTTTCCGGATTTGTATGAGCGAGGACAACAAACAGCGCTCCCTCTATTGTTGGGACGCTACACGAAAAAAACACGTTCTCGCCCAATAATATTATTTTTGGTGAGTAATTTTACGACTTTATTTGGCGACGTTATTCGGCTATTACATTTTGGCAGGATACGGCGAGGCGCGGATAGGTACGCAATAAATTCAGAGCACTCAGAATAATTTAACTTTTGTTCCAAATAGAAAAGCGGCTTGAATTTGTGCCCATGGGTTTCTTATACGTAAATCTGGATTTATGGTAATGACTAGTCATAATAGTACGAGATAATAAGAGAGGTAAAATATAACTGAATTGCGAATAAAACAGAAAGAATAGGCACCTATCACAACATTTTGTCGTATTATGTTTCTCGAAATTGAGTGCCAGCGTTTATCTTGTTCTCGTATTTATTTTTGACTTCCCACGCAGCAGAGATGGCACTGAAAATACCGAGTACACGTACTGAACCAATTTTAGAAGAAGAAACCGCAACCGAACCGAGACCGCACAATAACCAGATCGCTTACCACGTTTCTTTTCAATATTTCCCAATTTGATACGGTATTACACCCTCTCGGCGAGACAATGGAAAGTAATCGACAGTGACAAGGGAGGGGCTAAATTTCGTTAAAATAAAAGCGTACAGAGAGCGTAAGATATGGCGCCTACGTGGTCGCCGTGAGATCCCGGGGCTCCTACAATGGAGAATTGGAAAAAGCTTTTATAATCCGGGACGTGACACACATGCTCAAGCGGCCATATCTTAGCCCACCTACCCACACATCGCATCGGGCTGAAGCGGTACGCTCGTAATTCTTCTTCCCGATGTTTTATATCTGTATGTTTGATGTAAATTGTCTATTGCGTCATTTATGAGTGCCGCAATTTGGCTGCATTTATTTGAGAGGGAGATAAGCTACGCGGTACATTTCAGTTTCTTTCCCTCACTGTTTTGAGGAATGCTTGTAGGTACAAATAAAACCAAAACTTTTTCCTGCTCTCTGCAGACAAAGTGTAGACAACATAATATTTTACCTCGTTGGATTTAATAATAGTATAACATATTTTCATAATATCCAATTAGTCATGTGCAATATATCACTGGATATACCTACTGGTAAAGATATTTGCTCGCAGAATAAAAGGTTGTTATTGAAACACAAAAGAATATGTACAAAAACAACTTAAAAACTAAGTGTTACAATAATTGGCAGTCTTGTCGCTAGTAGCGATCTCCTACCAATTCCTACCAACTTAGCCAACGACTCTCAAAGAAAACACACTAATAAATATTAAGTAGTCCTATAACATCCCTGAATTTCCAGTTGTCACGATGCGACATCGTAAGATCGCATGAAGCCATCCAGATGGGAACTTGATAGGTCCTATTCCATTAACTTCTGAGAAAAACAGTATTTCCCTCACTGGATGTTTAGGATAATGTTACGTCACCAGTAAAGGGACTTCTTGACTTTGTCTGGGGGTTAGAATGACGTTTGGCCAAGGCAATTATTACTAGCTGCGCCTAGTGATTTTACCCGCTGTACTGTGGCCTATGTGCTATTCCACGGTCTAAGCAATCTCTATACCAAATTTCGGCTCAATCTGTCCACCCGTTTAGGCATGAAGAAGTAACAAACATACACACTCACTTACAAACTTTCGCATTTATAATATTAATGTGATTTATTAGTCTCTAATATTATAATGAATAGGTGATGATAAGTTGATGTAAAAGAAGATTATAAGATTGATACCTTATGATATCTAGACTTTTTATTAATACAGAATAGGCCTACGTTTGACCACATCCCACCTGAACCCTGCAGGTGCGGTCGACGATGGATCACGTAAGATGCCTAGAAAGGTACCTATTCACTCGTGCCTTAAAGATAGGTACTCAAGTTGTACAGTTCGGGAAGCACGGATGACGAGAAAGTATTCCAAATGCAACCAGTTCTAATTAAAAAATTCAAAGCAAAACGCTTGGTGCGGGCAGACTGGTCAGTTTTAAGTTATTGTTAGAACAAGATGAACACTATTCTCAAATTTTGAGGTACCTAAGACCTATGTCAATCACTAACCCTACCTATCTAGATAGCTATATGTTCTGTGGCTACTATTGGTTGGAACGAAAACCTCGTCACGAATTCAAACTAGGCCTACGATTGAAAAAATGCTTCCTTGACATGATCAGAATATTTTTTAAGTTACCTAGTTAGTTTACTAAAAAAAGACAGAAAAAAGAAACACAGGACAGATCCAGCTGGTAGCTCTTATTGTCGAAGGCCAAAATTCACTTTGGGTTCTCACGCCAACGTAGTAAGTAGTAGTAGTTTACAAAAAATATAACATGGTAAAACTAAAATATTATCCACGTTATAAATCCTTTTGAAATACATCTAATAATCGCTATTTTTCATAAAATCATAAAACGCATGTTTGTGAAAACATTTATTTAGCAAAAGTTAAATTAAGTCACTAGCAGCGGTCGCCCGCAACGCCGACACCAATTTTCATAGCATTATAAACGGCGGTCCCAACTTCATATGAAATGCAAAAGTTCACTCAAAATAACCGGCAATTTGTAAACTGTAATTCCCGTCCAACTTTGATAGTTCTCAAATAGTTTTATAACAACTTCTTGAAGATAGAACTTAGTTTTTACATATCATTACTTAGTTTTGGTCGTACTTCATTAATTAATTATATACTCGTATGCATAAATTATATTGTACACACTTCCTGTACAATATTATTGCATTGAAAGCAATTTAAATTTATTGATGATACATTGAAAGTATTTTAAAAATAGTCCTATGATAGAATCAGGTAATAACATGAACTACGGATCGAAAAGTAAATAAGTTAGCAATTTTTATAATATTTATCAACTAAAGCTTAGTGGCCAACCTTGGAGTTTGAGATAAATTATTATAATGTGAAATTACTGGGCTGAAGACTCTTAACATCTAATGACAGTTGAGTAAGAAGCGTTGGTGCAATGCATCTGAATTTTCACATCATTGTAAAATCCTGGGTGGCACTGTACTGATTATGCGCAGCGTTATCTCTTTACATCAGGAGAGCGTCTTGCTATGCTAGTATTCTTACTTCGTCGCATAAAAAAAATCTTGTACACCTCCATTTTTGGTGTTCTAGAATATTTTTGCAGATTAAATTAAATTAAATTCAGTCTATATATTTTGAGTTTCCAAAAAAGTCCACTTTTGTTCCAGTTTCATACGAACATACATTTTTTTATATCTAATATTATTATATGATCATATTATTATAATAATTTTCAATCTTTGCAAATCACTTCCCCGACAAAACATAACAATATCGACCTAATACTATAATATTTTGACGTGGCTTAAAAGCACCGAGTTTTTGTCAAGGAATATTTTGAATTTTATATAAGCCCCTCTTATGTGCCTTCGGAAAATATTTTACGATCTAATAACCTCTACGCATCGCTATTATCATGCAAAGTGTAAAGATAATTTGCCTGACTTTTAGAGGCCTGAATATTTTTAGCCAATATCGGTAATCTTAAGACTGCTTTTATCGCCATTTTCGTGCTAGAAATTTGTATGTGTTTTTTCCTATAGTGAGTTTGAATAGCCTTTACGATACTAATTTTAATCTAATCGTGTTTTTGCAGACTTTACGAAGTGACTTTAAGGGTTAATCTAAATCTTCTATATGTATAAAAGGAAAGAGTGACTGACTGACTGATCTATCAACGCACAGCCCAAACAACTAATCGGATTAATTTGAAATATGGCACTTAAATCAAGTTTGTTTTTTGAGCATATTAATTCTGTGCATAGTATTCTGTGCTGCTGTAGCAATACGTGGACTGATTAATCAACCAATCACAAATTCATGTTAAAACATAAAATAAATGTAATCACAATATTACCGAGTATTACAAGAAATACATTAGACATTATAGCAAAACGTAGGAAATTCAAAAAGCAAATGACCGCGCTCCTCTAACGAGCACACACCGCGCGCGTATCGAGAGAAATACGCTGCAAAAGGATCAGTCGTGTTTGATCACATTCGTAAATTGACGTTAAAAAAAAATACAGATTGTCATAGTAGCAAAATGTCACAGTCGCAAATTGTCACAATAGCAAATTGTCATTATAGAGAATCGTCATGGTAGCAAAATTAAAAATAATTAGGAGCTTAAACCGGGGTTACAGAAATGTTTTTTTTCCATTTAATGACGTTTTGCTACAATGACAATATACTACTGTGATAATTTGCGAATGTGACAAATAGCTACTGTTACATTTTGTTACTGTGACGATGTGCAAAAAGACGTTTATTTTCGTCTAAATGTGACTTTGCGAAAGTGACCAAGTACGCCTGACACGCTGCAAAATTGTATATTTCTAGAGTACCCCATAATTTTGGAATAGTCCATATTTTCGGAATATTTCACGTAGCTACAGGGGGAATTTTAACTGCAGACACGGTTTTGTAATCAACGTGTAGGTATTACTTCGAGTTAAGTGGGAGCTAGAGTTAGCTTCATTACATTAGGACCCAAGGGGAGGCTTTGTCATTACTTTATTATGATAGGTCGTTTTATTAAGAGTACAGCAGCATCCAAACATTTAGTAGCTGATGAGACATTTCAAAGTTGATATATTGGGTTGTTGTGACCATTTGAAATTATATCATAGAAAATAATATCTGAAGTACTTACTATCTTCTATAGTTCCTTGTAAAGTGAGTAATAAAGTTAAATAATATTACATGTCGCAAAGTTGGCATATTGGTTATTTTTCTGTTAATTGTATCACTTTAACTATAAGTAAGATATTCTTTTTTCTTTCCAAATAAGCTGACACAGATATTCAAAGCTGACAGAATAAATAAATAGTAAATTATTTGATTATACCAATAGATGCTACACAAAACACCTTTTACAGAAGGTAAATAAATTAATTTTAGTTCAACTGCAGTCCACCACAAATATTTCAAATATTCCTTTACATCAAGGCATTTATTTATGCATGCTTCTACAAATTGCAGACACTTATTCGCAGCAAACGAGAACCCAGGGCTCTGATAAATGCTAAGTAATTCTGTATTAGGATGCCCTAGGCAGGAAATTTATCATTTAAGCTTTACTCCCGTTTTACGACAATGACGCTTTAAGGCGCGGTTACACAATGCGAGCTACTGGCACATAATGACTGTACTGTATATGTATAATACTCGTGTATAAAATACGCACTGTCGTAAAATTGTAACACTTTTTCCCTGATGTAAATTATTTTATCTATGAAGCTTTTATATTGTACTTGTGGTGTTTAAGTTTCTATTCTATAGGAGTTTTTTTTACCAATATGTATAGGCAATGGTGTATGACGTGTACCTAAAAACTATGAATAAATAATTTGTATGTACAAATACAGCTCGCCTCGTGTCGACCGATCATAAAGTTCGAATTCACATTTGAATTATTTCGTGTGAAGTTATTACTACTTACTTTTCATGTGGTGCATGAAGGCGCTTGGCAAAAAATGTGTTAGTAACTGGAATGACAGCTACTGATTGAATCACACAAGATTAATAACAATCATCTGTTCCAGTCCAAGTATGCAATAACTAACTAGGCCTACTCATTCACTGGTTCTATGTAACCTCGGCATTAAACTAGGAGCGCCCGCCCTTTCACCCAGCTTTCTTCCTCTTATATATAAAGCCTTGAATTACTAAGGAGCCGATAAAGGTTTATTGCTTCGATGTAGTTTCAAAAGATCTTCCTTATTGCTTCAAAGATAAGGTTGAATTTACAATGTCATTGTGATGGTAAGTGAGGCATAGTTAGTCCGGTTAGCTCACAATATAGCGATCAGGGCATGTATGGGATACGACTTACGACATCTCTTAAACTAGCTTTGTTGTTTTCAACGTTATTCTTTAGCGCGGTTGTAAAATTAAGCTGTAGAACTTACGAGCGAGTTGAAACGTGACTTCTGTGCTTTTAGAATGCAATTTGAATTGTTCGCTTTTAATGCATGTGTTTTTAGTCCCGGTTTTCTTCAGATAGATAGTAGCGTCTGTGGCCCAGTGATTAGACGTCCGGCTTGTAATGCGGAGGCCCCTGAATTCAAATCTCAGTGTGACAAAGATTTTCGCCTGGACGCTACCGTGTTTCGGAAGGCACGTAAAACAGTAGGTCCGGTTTGATGACTAAAGATATGTAAGAAGCAGTCATTAGGTCATGTTGCAAGCTATGCACTCATCTCGGCGACCTGAAACTGCAACGTATAGGTTGGCCACACAACCCATAATTGTGATTTGACTCTGACAGTGTAAGTAGGGTAACCTGTTCTGTTGGAGTATTAACCCCAAATATTATTATTATATTTAGGAAGCATTTAACAGGTCATGTTAGAAGTGTGCGATATTATACTTGTACAATAAGTAGGAACTATGTGTTAGGCAGCACTGTATTCTAGACTATTCTTCGTATCGTAAGCAACCTGAATCCATACAATACGGTCTGGCTCTTGCAATTATGAATGTGGATAAACCTGTTGGAGTAACCATTTTAATGTTAGTTTTACAAAAAAAAATCTAAATTTATAAAAGGAAAGAGTGGCTGACTGACTGATCTATCAACGCACAGCTCAAACCGCTGAACGGATTGGGTTAAAATTTGCAATACAGATAGGTTTTATGACGTAGACGTAGAAATATGATCGCCATAAGCCCCGATTAAAAAAAATGCTTGAGTTCAAATCGCGAAAGTTTAAAGTGTTATATGCCAAAAAATCGAAGCTCATAAATAGAATGAGGCGTTACTTTGCGGAAATACATGATCATTATCGAGATAAGATAAATAACACTTTATTGATACCATATAGAAAGTAAATTTTACAACCACAAAAATTAATACCGACGCAATCTAAACTTTCGAATTTATAACAGTGGGATACTTTAAGAAATAACAGATTTTAATTTGGGCATCCAGTCTAGGTCTCATTAGGAAAATCTCGACTCATTAAGCTGAGGCCTGAATAATAAATTCAATTATGAACGAATTCCTCACAAACTGAAAATTCAATGTTAACTTTACCTCGCAAATGATGAACATGTCTCGGGGACAAATTAGATCTAGAGTCTGAATTAATTGTAACTACCTCTACAGTAAAGTTTCAATTCGTGAAAGCACGTGCTAAGAGAAGCTATTTTCGAATAATTGTACGGGATTGTATAAAATTAACAAAAAGTACGGTTTTCCAATTCAATGTACCCCTCAAGGTCAGTAACAATTTTGGTTTTCAGTATATATCATGTGTGTGTGTTTCATTGTATGAATGTCATTAGTATACCACCGACCAAGTCTTATATTTTTCCTGCAAGGAAGAAATTGGAAAAAATCGCGTATGACATATACCATATTGACTTTGCATTATTTCAATAAAGAGTTACACGGTGTTGAGTCTTCCCTTGAGGTGCTATGATCATCATTCACAGACAATAATAATATATTTTTAGGCAAGGTTTTGGTAAGGTTGTTTTTGATTTCACTTTGGCTTTGACAAATTCTTTGGATGGGTAGAATGGATCCAAGTTAGAAATAACCAAACACAAAAATGAAGGCAATGTCCTAGAAAACCTGAAAAGCGATATTGTCCTTTTTCATGCATACACTACATTGGGACAAAAATTAACAAAATAGACTTAAAACTAAATTAAAGTACCTACTTATATATTAAGGTCCACGAAAGGCGGCGCTATCGCAAACCAGCTTTGCACGGAGAGTTGTAAATTAAAGAGTAATTTCGTAGAGGAGTCAAACTAACCTAGCATAGATCATGATAGTTACGAGTAAAAGAAAATGAAAGAAGATCCCAAAGCAGATGTTTTGAAATTAGGTACAAAGTTGTCTCGATGTACCGTAATCGTATAGCGTAGATATATACGCAATCGCTTTTAATTTCACAGCAAAAATACTAACCTTTTCTAGAGCACAGCTTAAAAAACCAGTGTGGCCGCATTTTAAATGTGGCGCGCTTAGTGGAAAGATAGTTAGAAATTTTCTTTTCAAGGGGGAGAATTTTCACTCTCATTAGCGGGCCGGAAAGCCTTTTGACTAAACGAACATCCCGCTTTGCGTTTCACATTTACACGTTCCTGGTTTTATGAAATTTGGTTTAATACTGCCTAGAACGTGTGGTTAGTTAATTTTACTTTTTAAATGTTTAACGAAGATAATATTTAATCAGTGTTTAAATAACAAATGGTTTGCTTAATAAAGAATAATTTACTGAATACAAATACAATAACTATTTACGGGTCAATCTTTGATTAAGCTTCCGATTTGCTGCCATTCGTTGCAATAATACCATAAAAATTATAAAAAGTAGGTAGGTATTTTTTATTATCTAATTAGATATATAAAAGGAAAGAGTTCCTGATTGACTGACTGACTGATCTATCAACGCACTGCCTAAACCGCTGGATGGATTGGGTTAAAATTTGACACACAGATGGGTTTTATGACATAGATGTCCGCTAACAAAGGATTTCGCCGTGCGGGTAAAACCGCGAACATAAGCTAGTTTCTATATAAGATTAACATACTATACCAAAGTACATTATATTAATTTGCCATATTATTTTTATATTCATACCAATTTGGACGCGCACCGGGTTGAATGGGCCGAGGTGATGAAGAAAAGGGATAAATTGAAGGATTTGGGAGGTCATTGACTTGAAATGATACAAATCCGAATTATAGGTTCCATTCACCACATTCATCTAATTATAAATTTATTACCAGTAAGAATTCGATTGATAAATTAACAGCAAATTGGTTAATAATAAACGAGCAAATCAGGCTGGCATATCTGCAGCTGTTTCAAATAACATTATTAAATTTATTCGATACAAGTGAGCGTATTTCGTTGGCGCTACATACTCTAATAATATTAACGAAGACAAATTAGTATAGTTGTACAAACTTGTTTACAGTTTAGCCACAGCTAGAGATATATACAACTTGGGTGTCTTCAAGTCGAGGGTTAATAGGTATTTGCTAGGCCTGTGTGTAACAGCTTCGACCACGTCTTCACTCACCAACAGGTGAGACTGTGGTCAAACGCAGTCCTATTCTATGTAAAAAAATCATCCTAAGGAAAATCCTGCATTTCGCTTTGAAGCTGCAAGGGTAAGTGGCGAACTATAACGCCGCGCCTATTGGGTCTTCATATCCTCTAGGGGTCTCATATCTTCATATATCTAGTGCAAAACCACATAAAGTAAATTAAAAAAAAAGGTGTCAAAATTAACCCTTTCTTTTTAACCCCCGACGCAAAAACGACGGGGTGTCTGTCTGTGGCATCGTAGCTCCCGAACGGATGAACGGATTTTGATCTATTTTTTTTGTTTGAAAGTAGAGTTATTCGAAAGTGTTCGCAGCCATGTTTGGTTGAAATCGATCTAAAATGGCCGCCGCTACAAAATGGTGGATTTTTTTTCCATTACCCTTAATATGGGTATCAAATGAAAAGGCTTGACTAGTAATAGAATACACATTATTATAGTAAATTTTAAAATCCAAGATAGCTGCCACCTCAAAACGGCAAAATACATAATAATAAAAAAAAAGTATCATTCTATTCTATTCTATAATATTTTGAAAGCGTTGCGTTGAGGGTTTTTAATTTTGTCATATAATTCACTTGGCTATTACATAATACTTTATGTTAAGTATTAATTTGAACACACCACCTAACCCATGTGAATTTCAATATTTCTCCTCTCCCTGCACGGTTGTCTGGAAGAGATCGCTATTAGCGATAAGACCGCCAATTGTAACACATAGCTTTTGTATTGTTTTAGTTTATAAGTTGTTTTTGTACATTTTCTTTTGTGTTCCAATAAAAGGTTATCTATCTACCTATCTATGTTTTCTTGTCTTTTACTTGTGTCACTGTACAAGATTAAAGGTTTCTTAACAAAACATTTGTTTTACGATCAATTCGTAGCCTTTACAAAGTTGCCAGTTATAAAATCGGTTTACACTCTCAAAGTTATTTTAATAGTTGCCACTAAGGAAGTGTGTTAGTCTTTTTCTAGTAAACTACAAAGTTTCGAGGCGATAACCAAGATTGTTACAAATTATAAAACCTTTTTCGCGTAGGTTAGGCACGTGCCTCTACGAAATAATTGAATTCTGTATACGGGTGATTCCACAAAAGTTCGGTAACTTTCGACCAAATTTTGCCATGCGTGTTTTTAGATTCTAAATCAAAAACTTTTTAGTAAATACAGTGCATATAATAATATTCTTTTATTATCTAAAGGGGCCAGTCACTTTACTAGGTTTTAAAAGAGAAATTTGTGTTTTTCTGAAATCTCTGTTCTAAGGACTGACAGTCTTATACTCTTTCACATGGATTCGTCAACCAGAAACTCTTTCTAGTTGTAAAATTTACCGCCACAAAGAAAAATACAGTTGCCTACAGAAGAATAAGCAAGAACAGAAGTCAGAACAGGCAAAAATATTAAAGAAAAAATAAAAAAAACATCCGGATCAGAAAAAGGAAAAAGGGCAGAGAAAATGTGTTAAAGATATGAGCATAATTTTGTGGAATCACCCATACCTATATCCATTTAATTATACTAAACTTTGCCACTCAGTATACTCGTATATAAGAAGTTGCAATACGAGTATGCGCGTAAAGTCAATAAATTGTGTTTGGTTTAAAATAATGTTATTGATTTTAAGGGCAGTATTTAATGTTAATATATTTACACGTACACAGTTATACGAGTATAGGTACTATTGGTTCTTTATAATCGATGAAAAAAAAATTAATACATTCCATATATTTTTTTTAATATATACATAAATAATCTGTAGAAAATTACTTTCCAACCTTTATATTCTAAAATCTCCCAAAAAATTCACAAAAAAAATATTAGTTGAAATTATTTAGGTATTATAAGGTTTTATTTTTAATTTGAGGAATAGTCTGCATTGTCAGTTAACATCACGAAAGATCGTGGACATATGCTGTCATGAATAAAAAAAAAGCATAAAGTTATTATGGTAAAAGGTAAAATATTATAGTAATAATAGGTGTTGGAATTGATCTTTCCTCAGGCCATATTCCAATGATCAGCAAGTTCGTGACTTATTACCTATATACAAACTGATTAGGTATATTATATACAATTAGCAACCAGTTTCCGTTTACTTGCCGAGTGCCGATCGTAGTTTGTCCTCAGTCGCATCCTGTTTGCCTCGTGTCAGCTTTTCTTTCACCTTTTGTTACATTTTCCGCGTTTAACCTGTTTTAGAAGGATGTTAGTATTTTTTACTATGACTAGGTATCTAATAATAATATAATTTTGATTCACATGCTTAAACCAAAATAGGCGTTATGACAAGGCTAACATTTTTTAAATGTTATTAGTCCGTAATTTAAGTAATGAAAAAATATTCGATACGTATTTTTTTGTTTGTCAATATCATTAAATTTGACTGAAATATAAGGAACCTAAAATTATGGGGGAGAAACGCTACGTCACACCTAGGTACAAATCGTACCTAGGCGTGACGTCATTACCTCCTTCTCCGCAACTTTAAGGCGCTGTAACTTACTCGTTTTTCATTAAATTTACAAGAATAAAAATACGTGTCCAATATTTTTTTCAAATCTACATTATCCCGCGGTGTGGAAGTTCCATGCCTGAAGTACGCTTCACTCAGAAAGCTGTACGGAAGGAACTTTTATCCCTTGATGTGCGGAAAGCGAGTGGGCCGGATAATATTCCCGCTATCGTCCTTAAAACTTGTGCTCCCGAGTTGGCCCCTGTCCTAACGCGTCTTTTCCTGCACTCCTACACAAATAGAAGAGTACCCTCATCTTGGAAGATAGCCCTTGTTCACCCCATCCCTAAGAAAGGCGACCGTTCTGATCCAGCTAACTACCGACCCATTGCCATTACCTCCCTGCTCTGTAAGGTGATGGAACGAGTTATAAACACTCAGCTCCTTAGGTACCTGGAGGATCACCAGTTGATCAGCGATCGTCAGTACGGCTTTCGCCACGGTCGATCGGCTGGTGATCTTCTTGTTTACCTCACTCACCGCTGGGCTGAAGCCGTTGAGAGCAAGGGAGAGGCACTCGCCGTTAGTCTGGACATCGCCAAGGCCTTTGATCGGGTGTGGCACCGGGCACTTCTCTCCAAGCTACCTTCTTTTGGCATACCCGAGGGGTTGTGCGAATGGGTTGCCAGCTTCCTATCGGATCGGAGCATTCAGGTCGTTGTCGACGGGCAGTGTTCCGACAGTAAGCCGATCAATGCCGGTGTCCCTCAGGGCTCTGTGTTGTCACCGACGCTGTTTATCTTGCACATCAATGATATGCTACAAACTAGTGGTATGCATTGCTATGCGGATGACAGTACTGGTGACGCTCAGTATTGTGGTCGCATCAATGCCCCCCGTGCCGTAGTGGAGGAATGCAGGAACAAACTGGTGTCAGACGTTGAAGCTTCTCTGGAACAGGTCTCAGATTGGGGCTCGCTGAATCTGGTCCAGTTCAACGCAACCAAGACACAAGTTTGCGCGTTTACCGCTAAGAAAGTCCCTTTTGTAGTCGCTCCTCGCTTTCAGGACACTCCTCTCAGGGTCTCGGATAGCATAAAAATTTTGGGTGTCGACATTTCTGCTAATGTTCAGTTCCGTGGTCACATTGCAGGTAAGGCCAAGCTCGCTTCCAAAAAACTTGGAGTGCTCAATAAGGCGAAGCGGTACTTTACGTCGAGACAGAGACTGCTTCTTTATCTAGCACAAGTCAGACCTCACGTAGAGTACTGCTCTCATCTCTGGAATGGAGCACCCAAGTATCAGCTTGACCCTCTTGATGCATTACAGCGTAGAGCTGTCAGAATTGTTGACGACCTCAAGCTAACCGAACACCTAGAACCGCTCAGTTTTCGTAGGGACGTAGGATCCCTTTGTATCTTCTACCGTTTATACAATGGGGAGTGTTCTGAAGAGTTATTCGACCTGATTCCGGCCTCGCGCTTTTATCACCGCACGAGCCGTCACCGCTCGAAAGCCCATCCACACATTATTGATGCTTGGCATTCTCGCACTGTGCGATTCACTCGCTCCTTCTTGCCGTACACCTGCAAATTGTGGAATGAGCTTCCGCCCGCGGTATTTCCGATGAGCTATAACATGGGACTCTTCAAAAGGCAAGTGAATAGAGTCTTGAAAGGTAGGCAACGTACCAGCGGTACCCCTGGTATTGCAGGTATCCATAGGCGACGGTAGCCACTCACCATCAGGTGGGCCGTCTGCTTGTTTGTCACCTATTACATAAAAAAAAAAAAAAAAAAATTTTTCTTCATGCCTATTTTTTGAAGGAAAATAAAAACTACTTTTGAAAATGTTTAAAATGGAAGAACTTAAGTGAAGTTTAACATATCAAGACTATGCATGTTAAAAAACTTCTTAAAACTACTGACAATACTAGAGAAGTAATTCAATATTTAATTCATATTAATGCGAGATTTCAGCAATAATTAAGTACCGACTTCAAGGTAGCTTGCAGCAATAGAAGAAAAATTATGCAAGCTTTAATTCATATCTTGAAAACTACTGAACGGATTTTGATGAAACTTGCATTTGCTTTAAGTTGGACTTAATGCCTATACAATAAGAATTTTGAAGTGCTACAACTTTCGGTAATATTTGAGGAAAAACACACACTTTTGAATTTTTGTGTCCTTGTTTAAAGCCTCGAACCTTAAATCCTATCGAAACATTTAGCAAAACATGGTTAATAATATAAATTTCTGATCATATCATGTGTTTTCTAGTACGTAGTCATATTATTATAATGACGTCAAAGCTCAGCAAACACCATATTGTAAAGTGCTCAAGTAAATTCCCCTGAATGTTAGGAAGCGTAAATATTTTCATTTTTCTCGGTGTCTGTTCGGTTGAGCGTCACCTCTGCGGCTTGTGAACCCATTACCATTAATCTTGTGGAAGCCTCGCTAAAGATAATGTTCCCGAGACTTCCTATAGAAAAACAACAATGTTATATCGGAGATTCGTAAGGAATAAGCCGGGGTAATGCTTGAGCTGGGTGAGGGTAAATGTGGTGATAATGTTTCAAGTTCAAGTTAAGCTCTATGGTAGAAAATGGCTTTTCGTGACATAAAATAATATCTTGTTGTTTTTATGGATGACAAAATTTTGTTCAGTTGGCAAGGTAATGGTGAAAGGCTAAAGTAGAAATATATATTGTAAATCACATCGCATCTCGCATCTCTGATGTCTCGTATACGGAACAGCTCGAATGGTCTCCTAAATACCATTCTGTGGAGGACTGACTGTCCTATAGTTAGGTATTGGCTGATGATGCACTCCCCTGTGGTAAAATATAATGTAAAATAAAAATATATAAATATATCTTTCTTGGCCATTAAAAAAATTGGAAATCAAATAACGACTATTGGACATTGTATTTATTTAAAATTTGATTTTTTCTTATCTTTGACATGTATATAATTAATTGTATTTAAGACATATTTATTTATTTTAAAATTTTGTAATTCTTGACTTTGGCTTTTCCTTTATATATTTTATTTGTTATGAATTGAATTGTGTTGAATATGATTTTTTATCGAAATAAATGCTTTGAATTGAATTGAATTGAATTGTAAATAATTAATGAAAAAAAACATTGATAGGTAAATGTAATAAAAAGTGATGCCCAAGACCGGAAAACAGCTGAAGAATAGTACAGCTGGAAAGCAGACCATGGCAGTAATCTCGAATGGAAGAAGACATTAAGTACCAACCCAATTATGTGTTATGTGTATTATGTGTGGTTACAATAATCAGGCTGTTACAAAAGAATAAATGTTCATCATTGTAAATTAACGGCATAAACTCACTTGTATTTACTTCGGCTTTGTGCCCACCGCAGCTACTACTCCCTGAAGAAGATCCTCGTACAGGATCAAAACGGTCGGCACGAAGCCGTAAATACAAGTGAGTTTATGCCATTAATTTACAATGATGAATCTATAATACTCACGAATCGTTTAGTGTAAAAATACAATATATATTGCTTATTATTTAATTTTCATTAAAAAAAAACAAACAAAGAGGTAAGGTTTCAAAATGTAAGCTTTCATTAATTGTGCTTTAACCCTTTCAGGACCATAAGACTAGGAGAGGTAATGTTATGGTTATTTCTGTATAATATGAACTTTTTAATGTCTATAAAACATATTTTAAAGTCAAAAAGTAAAAACCTATTTTAGTTTTTTTGGAATTTTATGGTACATGGATGTCCCTATGGTCGTTAACGGTAAATTTTATTCAAAATTATTTATAGTTTTCTTTCAAGGCTAGAGGAATATTTAGGATCTAAACACTTATTAAAAACGCAAATTTACTACGTATAATCACTAATTTATAAGAAATGTACAGAATAAAACAATTAAATCGGTTGTATATTATAGGTGAACTTTGCATATTATACAGGTGTTGTTAGTGCGATTATCTTTTAGAACGTGCACAATACGCGCATCGTTTTCCATTTATCGTTTTTTCGATGGATTGTAATAGGGTAGATCGTTTTACAGCTTAGCATAATATGGTAGGTACTTATCCATTTTTTCAGGAAGCCACAGAGACTTGCCTGATCTACAAACAACCAATCAATCTATTCTGACCGTGCTTCTCTGTGTACATGGTATATAAGTTGTTCACTGTTATATCAAAAAGGTCGAAGATATAGTCTTAGATAATATATCTAACTTCTTATTCTTATATCAACTTTGACCTGCGATCAAGCTCGTGTATTATATTTCGTTGATCCATTAGAACAATGCCACCCACATTTTTTGTAGTGTGATACGAAACATATTTAGTAAAATATTGTACCTAATCGGGCGTCACGACTTTACCATGGTAATTAACTGGAAGCTTGGCTGGTAGCCAGCTTCAATAATTATTGGTATGACATGATTGACCATCACTTGGTGCACTTTTATGTAACCAATCTCACCCTCCAGTTTGGCTAAACAACGACCCATGCGCCCTGTCCTAACGGGAAAGTAAGAGAAGCTTTGCACATGGGTAGAATATATGGCTCTAACGGTGTAGGTGTACCGTTAATCACCCAGGTAGAAAGTTCCCCCGAATTCACACGGATTTTTTATATCATACAAGAATGCATTTTATGACAACTACTATTGTCTTAAGGCTATCCTAAGAATCTATATCGTTTTACAGTTGGCTATTTCTACTCATTACACGATATTTTTAAAGGTTTATGACTTTATTGAAATCAGTTATTTTTTTTTATTGATATTGCTTGGTAACTATTCGGTTTTTTAATAACTATCATAATATTTTGTTCATGTCGTCGTACAAAAATAGTATCTCTTCACGACCATAGGGACAGGACTGTCCCTTTTTATTTATGACTTTATAGCTTTATTAGGATCAAATTATCTAATAATGTACTAATTTATATAAATATAACATTAACCAGGCTATAGTTTTTTCATGAAATTAATTTATGATTCTCACTTTAACATCTTGTGAATCTTGAGAAAACTTTTTCATTTTCGCACCAGAAGATATGTTATCTTTTATAGATTATATACACAATATAGTTCTACTTTTATGGGGCTGCTAGCTATGACTGGTTAAAATGTACATTTAAATATAAGAAAACAAAAAAATATTTGAAATTGGTCGAGTATTTATTTAGATTTTTACATTTTTGTGCTTGGGACACGGGTGTACCCGTGGTCGTCAAAGGGTTAAACATTTTCGCTTCTATTCAAACCATATTTTACGGCAATAAAAGGCCGACACGGCGTGTTTCCAGCACCCAATTTATCTCGTCTGGGAACAACCCAATTATATTTTTTTTTGCCAAATAGACACATCGAAAATGGAAGTGTACTCGTATATATTCGTTTGGAATGCCCGGTGATGGTTCACTGATTTTATCCGATATTTTATGGCATACAATGCGTGAACGTTCAAAATCAATATTAAAAATTATATTTTTTGTTAGGTAAAATCGTGTTATTTTTATTTAATAAACCTCTTTTATTTTGTATGTTCATTTTATACCTCCGCTAAGAAAGGATTTCTCCACGTGGTTTAAACTGCGAGCGTATGCTTAGAAAAAATACCAATTCTGCCGTAGCGCCAAAAATAAAAAAATAATTAAAGTAGGTAATATTTCAGCCAATCAAAACAGTACATGATTACCGCAAAATCTCATCAAAACATTGGGGAATAGCAAAACAGCGTCGAAACGCGTCCGATCTGAGTAAATCCAATTTTATTACGCTAATAAAAGGCTATCCAATTAGGCTGGAGATTTTTTACTGCGCGCGGCTTGCAGGGCTCTCGAGTGAAGGGAGGCCACAGGTCCCTGACGTAACTGTTGCTAGTCTGACCGAAAAGAAAAATAGCGTAGTAATATGGGACACTGGTATGCTTTTTTTTGGTCTTATAAGGCTAATAATTAAGAGGTACACCTTAGGAATAACTCATGTCGTGACGTCATTCGTTAAGGAGGGGTCACCAAAGTTTTAAATTGTGTCACTAATTACTAAGGACCATGGACCATCAAGCGCAACTCTAGTCTAAGCGATGGACGGAAGAAATGATTTTTCATAACGATACCTTTCAAAGTGTTTTAAAATTCCAAATTTGGTTTACAGATAGATGAGCAGTAATTAAATATTTTTCTTATTCAAAGTTTTCTACAGTTACCTATATAAAATATAAAAAAGGCGGACAAATATTTTTACTCCCCTTAAACGCCGCTTTCCTTCACTTTTTGCTCACTCTATGAGCACGTATACTCGGAAGCTTAAAGCACTAAAAAACATTGTCTTTTGAAAGTTACGTGGTATGTTTTGTTTTGTAAATGAATGTGAATAATTTTTGAAGGGGCAGGTTCATTATATTTCAGACGAAGTGGCGATGCAATTATAAAACTCAATATACTCGGCCAAAACCTACCACTCATATTGGTGGTAGGCTCATTTGGTGGTCGTTAACACCCACTGGACAAAACTGTGTCGCCAAGCGGTCATTATGATGTTCAGTGAAGCCATAAGAGAGGGGTTTGTTCAAGGTTTTCTTCGCTAAGGAGAATAAATAAATAATTATAAGCTCTAATTATTATTATTTTTTCACTTTATTGTGTCGAATCAATAGAGTTATTTATGGGTGATTCCTGAGAGTCAAAATTTTACGTGTCTGGGGGAATAAGCTACCTGTAACATAAAAATTCCTTCCAAAGGTATTTTTTTCCTGTTAGTTTAAGGTTCAATCTACTTAATGCATGATAGACATCAGGTTATATTTAGCTGCAAGTATCTAAAAAAAAATGTAAAAGCCCTGAAATTTGATTACCGTGGGCTGTCCCTTACACATTTTCGGAACAAAATATATTTTTTACACTAATTTATAAAAGGAATTTAATTAATTCCTGTGATCAAAGCTGTAAAGGGTGAACTGTTATACGATCAAAAAAATACGCCAAGGCTGTACTCAGCGTAGTTTTAGAAAAAATAACAAATTTAGGTTTGTCCCCGGACAAAAAGTGATTCCCATGGCGCGCGACATAACTACCCACATTTCACAAACTACAATACTTAGAAGCTTGTACGCACGCTATTGGCCAACTTCGATTGCGCTCTAAACATAGTGAAGAGAGGCTCCTCCTCTCGTTGTTATAAACTGGATTTACGAAGGTGAGAAATTGATTACCGTGGTTTTGGTTCACTAGATCATTGATTACCTTTTCCATGTTTAAAAATATTTTTTTATCCATTACGGTTTTTTGACTAGGGTGTGCAGTTAGGAAAAGGGTATTGTTTATCATATATTTTATTAATTTTGGTCTATAATTATGGTATTTAAAAATATTGACAAAAAACTATACAATTTTGATTTCCATGGTATTGATTCTCATGGCATTTTACCACGGTGATCAATTTTCCCCTGAGTTTTCTTGCGCATTCTTTCACTTTTTACCCAACTACAGCGAAGCCGCAGGTATGGAAGTGATTTTGACAGTTTATATTTGTATATTTCATTATTTCAGATATTTTTTTTATATTGTATCCATCAGATTTTTTTATATTGTACTATAGTAGACAGCCGCTCTGGCTTATGCGGCACCATTATATCCCCACATTAAAAAGTTGCTCAGCGAGCTATGGAGAGGGCTATACTTGGGGTTTCTCTACGTGATCGAATCAGGAATGAGGAGATGAACCAAAGTCACTGACATATCTCCGCGGATCAGGAAGCTGAAGTGGTAATGGGCAGGCCACATAGCACGTAGAGCGAATGGCTGATGGGGTCAAAAAGTGTTCAAGTGGCTACTACAGGCAAGCAAACGCAGCGTAGAACGTCTACCCACAAGTGTGGCAGACCACCTTATTTAGGTTGCTGAAATACGCTTGAAGCAGGTCGCTTCCAACACCGGTGTTATATATGGAGGTCTAAAGGGGAGGTTTATGTTCAGCAGTAGACGTCTTATGGCTGAGATGATGTATGATGAAAAAATAAAACGAAACTATGGGCTGACTGCAACTTTCAGTCCAGATTAACCTAACTAATGATAAATGTACAATCTGATGACAGCTTCTGGAGCGAATCCTGTCAGTGATTGTGACTGAGAACTTAATCTCATATTCTAGGACTATATATTCAATATTTTTACATTGTTTAAGACTGCAATACGTTGATTTTATTTAGTTTACATGATTATTATATAGAGAGCCAATATAGACCTTTTTAATACTTTATGTTTGGTGTATATCTGTTTGGATCACCGTTTTTAATCATTTCTATTTTATATGATTAGTATGTAGAGGTCAATATTTAAATAATAACATAGAATTCAAACAAAATAGTTTTAATTTTGATTCCCATGCCACACTTTATTGATTCCCGTGGCACCAAAAATTTAAATTTAAATATCTTCTGAACAAAACAAGTTATAATGATGCCTATTTGATTAATGTGCTTATAATTATGGGAAATTTGATGTTTTACATGTAAAATGTAATAATACTTTGATTTAAAATCTGCCACGGAAATCACTTAAATACGCCCGATCTCAGGATTTACCCTCTTATCTTATTATAATTTTATTTATAAAATTTCTTATATAATCTTACCAAAAACCGAAAAAGGCGTCAAATTGAATATCTCCTAGATTTTTATGACCTTTCATGTAAAAAAACACAACAGTTTTCAGAAGTTTAACTTATTTTATTTCAGGTTGCGTTCTAGAGCTAGCAATAAATAAATCTGGGCCTAGACTATGGTATTATCAACGATTAATATTAATTGCGCCGCTTTAGCTACTTTACCACACAACCAAAAAGTAATCCATGTTAAATGAGATATCAATAGGCTAATAAACCCGTAAAATATTGAAAACCTTCGCTCATGGAATCCGTTGAGTAAAATAGTAATGCTCGGGACGCCCTCTTAACTCCCCATATTTAATTAAAATATACACGAAAAAGTGATGGCATGAGCTTACTGAAATAAGAAATGATGCACCTGTGGTATACCCACTTGAACATTGCAGGCATATACTTCCAAACAGTTCGTAGACTTCAAGGTGTTTTTATGAGGCGTGTGGCGTGTGTCTATCTCAACTTAAAAATGTTGTTATTGAATCAACAATAAATTTTAATAGGTGTCTTAATCATTTAAGACCTCCAAATAAGTAAACGAAATTTCAAAATAAATTTATCATAAGTTAACTATCGATTTTCTCTGAAACCAGCAGTTAAATATACGACCAGTAGGTCGTTTATTTAACAATTTTTAGCTTTAATAATTTATAATTTTAACATAAAGCATTAAGTATCTACTGAACTGATTTCGTGAAATGTCAAAAGTCTGTCTCCCTTGGGGTAATTAAAAGTTGGTTTCTCATTTCTTTTTTAATGAAACTGTTTCTAGTCTTTTTGTGTTGTTAAAATGCTGGAAAAGAGTGCGCGGAATAAATCGGTATTATTGAAAGCAGTTGATTGACTACCGTTAATCACCGCCCGCTTTACACAATATTGTAAAAACAGACAGAGCACACCAAAATCAAAATAACAACAATGTTCAAATTAAATGAACACTACTTTGATCAAAGAATGAAATTACTGGACTGAAGAGTCTTAACATCTTTTGAGTCTTGAGTAAGAAGCGTTGCGTTGGTGCAGTTCACCTAAAATTTTACATCATTATGAAATCCTGGGTGGGACTGTACAGCGTAATCCTTACCATCAGGAGAGCGTCTTGCTCGTCTTCTTACTTCTTGGCATAAAAAAGAGGGAGGGGTTACCCCACCTAAATACTTGTTTGACAATAACACAGATAAAATAATACTAGACAATAAGCAGGCAATGACCGACATAGCATTTAAGTTAGAAGTGACCGACAAAGCGTTAGCATCACAGGTAGTCGATTGCCGACAGATGGAAGCCGCTCACGGAAGGGTCGTTTGTCTAAATTTACCATTGAATATAAGTAGCCTATTTCTTAATGCAATGTCTAAGCTAACTCCGAACTATATTTAAGTCCAAACAATCCAGCCATTTAGGCGTGAATCCTTTCAGATAAACTTTCGCGTTTATAATATTACTAGGATTTAAGCGCAGTGTCGATATTTTTAACCGTAGTCTGTGCCGCGCAGTTTGCGCAGTTGCTGCCTTCAATATTAATCATACACTCGTTATCTGGCAATCTGGATCAACCGAACACTAGTTAAATCGAAAATCATTTTGACGATCGTTAAAATTCGTTCTTCATTTGTTTTTCCACGGTTTCACGACAATCATCGGATTTGTCGGAGCGTTTTCTGTATTTGTATACAAACAAATTATTGGTACAGCCGGGCCAATTGCCATTGAAATCGGATTTAGATTGTGAATGTATTCGACAGGTTAATTTCTGGGTTGCGAAATTTGTATAAAATGGGCTCGATCGGGTTTATTGGACCGCAAGTTTATGTCACGCCATTAGACGCTAGACTATAGAGTTCTAGAGGTCTTATCTTAATCAGATCTAAGCCGAGTAAAATCAGATTTACAAACCTAAAGTAAGTTAATCCTTATCTTAACGTACGACTCTCTCACACGCACGATATGAAAAATTAAAAACATTAAATAAAATTGTAACCTTCCTAAACACACTTAAACTACGTTTTTAGTATTTGGCGTAGTGTCAAATTCCAAAAGAAAAAGTGCATCTTACATTTATTTGACATTTCGCTGAATCATTTGCGCCAAGCGCAGTACAGTGGGGTTAAGAGACTAGCGGTCTTTATTCTCAGATTGTGTACGACAATAATAAAAACTTTCTAAACACACTTAAACTACGTTTTTAGTATTTGGCGTAGTGTCAAATTCCAAAATAAAAAGTGCTGCTTACATTTATTTGACATTTCGCGGAATCATTTGCGCCAAGCGCAGCACAGTGGGGTTAAGAGACTAGCGGTCTTTATTCTCAGAGTGTGTACGACAATAATAAAAACTCGACAAATGCAGGAATGAATGCGCGGGGTCAATGCATTGAATTGAGCGCTGCGTTCAGTATGAATGGCTCAGGTAGGGAATAATGCTCGCGGTAGCTCTGGTTTCTTCCCTCCACTAATTGCTTCCGAGGCCTGCGATCTACCTATTGTCGGTGCCCCAACTCTGTTTTAATGAAGCGCACTTCGAATCTTTTCTACGCTAACGGAAGTCGGCGTTAACCCTGCGCTACTTAAAAGTTAGATCAGCCTTTTTATCATTTTTATTTTTTATCCTGTTTTCTCAAGGGTGTAGCCTCCTCGAGTATGTATTCAACTGTATTGAGTGTATTACCTTTCTTTTTTTTATACAATGAAGTAAGAAGACGAGCAAGACGCTCTTCTGATGTGTTCCGAGTGCTACTGAGCGCACTGCGCCAACGTTTCTTACTTGAGAGACATAAGATGTTAAGACTCTTCAGCCTAGTAATTTCACCTATGTCTAAAATATTAAACTTTGACTCTAAAAGCACTTTTACAGCGTACATAATACAGCACCTAACATAATACAGTTGATCACACTTTCTAATTGTTGGTTCTATAATATATTATACACTCTTGAGTAAGAAGCGTTGATGCTGTGCGCCCAGGATTTAACATCATTGTGGAATTGTGAGAAGCCCTGTACTGATATGGGCAGCATTATCTCTTAACAACAGGATAGCGTCTTGCTCGTCTATCTAAAAGTGAATATTTAATTTTTTTTAAAACAAGTTTTTATTATTATTACCATCTAGCACCAATGTACTGGTCAAGACGAATCAAATGAGCCTAAACTCGATGGAGTTGCATCGTTTAATTACGGATTTCCTATGGCCACCTTCCAGCTTCATCGTCCGATAAGTTCCACGTCATAACAATATTGCACTGTCATCCGATTTAAACACGCAGGCAAAATTTTAGCTCAATCAGAAACCGGGAAGCGGGTCAAATTAAACTTGCAAGATTTGATTAAAGATAGACAGACAACAGACAGGTGAAAGTAAATAAAGTTTGTAAAAATGTCATAAAATGTGAAAAAAAATTAACGAATGTATGCCAGGACTATCTTTGTCTGTCTGTTATCATGACCGTTCCGCTTTCTAATGTATTCAGCAGCGTTAACCAAGGTAAAGCAATTTTAAAGTTTCCCACAGACACGGTAGAAAATGGCCGGGAAACTTTGACTGCTCTTAATTATTGTCAGTCGATTATCGTGGCCATTTTAATAGTTCAACGAAGAAGTTTATTATTGTAGGTGTAACTTCAGGTCTTTGTTACTAACTTACAATTAGTTTAATTAGTACCTTATCATTTATCATTTGAAATTTGTATCACTTAGTAATTGCTTTATTAGACTCATTCCAAATTTACCTATAATGTTGACCAAATGATAGGTAAATTTATTAAAAGAAAGCTTGACTAATTGGTTATGATTATAATAAATGATTATGATTTTAATGACATAGACAATAGAATTTTTCCACGTAAGCCTAACCGCGAACATAATATAAAAAAACTTGAGAGGTGTCAAGGGACACCCGGATGGAACGAAGTTCCTTTCGATTAATGAACATATCTGGCTTGCTTTCTATAAGAGAGAGAGAGACAGAGAAACATGCGCACGCCGCACAGCTTACAATAGCAAAAAGTGTCGTGACAACTTTTCGTAAGAATTTTTTCCGTCTAGCCCCCTTTCACAACGCGCGATAAGGAACTTCGTTCCAATAAACTTTTTCTATAATAATTGCTAGCGGCCCAGCTATATATTAAAAAAAAAAAACAAGTATATTTAATTTTTGTAAATTTACTAACATTGGTATCCAGATATCCTCGAACATCCGGAATTATTTTACAAAGTCAAAAAATAAATCAACCGATAAAATGATATTGAAAAAAAATATTTATATCAGTGTGTACAGCACCTAAAGCATTTTCAATTTAACATAATTAATACATCCCCACATCAGATGGAAAACAGGATATTAAACGGGTATCAACGGTTCTTTGTAAAATGCTAATGGGTCGACGTGAACTCGTTATTATGTGATAAAGTTGGGTTTGCAAGTGATTTCTCCCGCCAACGTTTAATTACCATTGCCGGTTGAACACAGATTACCGAATTACTGGGTAAGTACAGACATTATGTGGCGGTATTTACCGCGGGTGGCGCGCCGAACTAAATAGCTTACACCTTGAAAAGATTAATTTTATAGTCATTAACAGGCGTCTACTGAGTGAATGCCCAGCACTAGACCATATCGCAACAGCTTCGGGCCAGATGTATCATAAAACTCCTTTTATTGGCCTAGGTTAGGTGACCGAAATGTGCGAGCAAAACGCTCAAATTGAGGGTAGCGGCCGGCGAAGCGCCAGAAACGAGTTGCTTTTCTTTACAATATGATTTCTGTGGATATTCATGCATACTGTGGCATCTGCGTATTATATACGGGCCACGGGGCGTAGCTGATAAGCCGTAGGTAAGTCGTCCATTAGGTATTTGAAAAATAATTCAATTATCCAATATCTTTAATGAATATGCTCAATTGTTCGTAGTTCACTTGATTGTAGTCTAATCAACAGTATGCGACGACGTTAAACTGTAGTTGAGTCATCCAATATGTATAATGAACATAGACGAATCAACTTTAGTTATATCGATAGTAGTTTAAACAACTATAGTTATTATGAACCGTAACCATTTATATACTAAAGCTCTATTAATCTATTTATCACCTCCAATGGCCCCCGAATACTGGAGTTCAATATTCCCCTTAAATTATGCATGAGACTGTGCGGCGTCGCTGAGATACTTTAAAACAGTAACAGCTACCGTTCACCCTTTGCTTGTACAGGGTAAATTGAGTCAATGACATTAGATTTCTAGAAGTTTCCTTTCCTTGTTACAAGTAGAATTGGTTCTTTAATATAGTTATCTAAACATACAGAAGACAGTCACACATTATTGGTAATTTGGTACTTTAGTGTATCAGTCCTTATTGGGGAGGTCATCAGCTAAGATTTGAGCGCCATGTAATAATAAGTTCCGCGAATTTAAGTTTTTAAGCGATGTTATGCTATTTTTTGGATGATTTGTGATTTTTGATTTTGTAAACACAATAGGCCTAAATATTAACTTTATTAAGTGATTGTTATTATTTTCCTTGTAATGATGTAATATTTGAGATATTAGTAAGACTTTAATAACCTTAGCTCATTAAAACTTTTTCGTGTTTATAGAAAAGTCTTTATCAAGAAAATATTTTTTTCCTCCTATATTGCTTGACTTTTGTGTATCTGAGTAGTTACATCATTAAATTAAGTAGCCTGCTGTGTTCGTGCAGACAAATATCTTGAATTCTGCGTTATTAGCTATGATATGGACATAAAAGCTTGCAGGAAACAGCTTGCGTGCCATATACCTTGCAGGAATTTGCTCCTGTTGATATGATGTCAGAGCGGTTAAAACCCATCAATAGAAGTGCATAAAACTCCTATCAGAAGATTATTAGAACTGTTAACGGTCGGTAATATGCCTCTACATACAGTGCCTTTGTCTGGCAAGTGACGGTATTCACTAACCAGCAAACTTTTATAGATAAAGAGAACTGTAAAAAAACTTTAAATAATATATTGAAACCTGAGCTAAAACCGAAAGAAGCCAACTTCCAATAGATAACTTACAACTTACAAAAAGGCCCAACACGCGCACAAGTAAACGTACTTCTCGTTTTGCTCACAACGCTACACAAAACCCTTATATAACCTTAATATAACTACTCGAGCGGAAAATCCGATATCTCAAGCTGAACATTGATGAGCGCTCAAATATTCATGAGGAGGTTCGCACGGCGCCAAATGACGGCTGTCAACGTCACCGTTCGAACCATATCGCTTCACTGCAACATTGGATCATACTCTACGACATATCGCGAGATACGGCGATTTTTTATGTCATACAGAAATCGGGTTAGACATGCGTGATTGAAAATTCTTGACTATTTTTGAGCTTGTATTATGTATGGGTTGATCGACCGTTTATGCATGAAGAGGCAACAAAATACAGACAAATAAAATATTTTTAATAGTAGAAGGGCAACAATACAAAGTAGTTGCGATTGAATTTATTTGTTAAACATTTTGATTTTGTTTAATCAGAAGGAAGTATTTTTGTTACTCTTTTAGCGTATACCCTACTGTTCATAACCTGTCCGTCTCCATATTATTCTTCATTCAGAGTTCATTGTGTCTTAGAACTAGCAGAAACTTAGAATTCCATGCATATAAATGTATGTACCATAATGATGACTAATTTATAGTGTTTTTATTTAAAAATATTGAGTTTGATGTTTGATTAAGTTTATGTAATTAATAGTATTTTAAGGAATTTTCTTTTAGACTTTAAGTATATTTTTCTGACTCTTTATACAATAACTTTACTTTACTTCTTTTTTAAATAAATATTTCAGGACATTTCACACAGCGCCATCTAACCCCAAGCTAGTATTCTTTTATCTGTGCCCAAGCTAAGCAACTTAATGCTTGTGTTATGGTGGTTAGGATAACGACTTTCAATAAATTCAAAACGGGTTTGTTTAGGCACCTATTAACAATAAAATTATTATTATCGCATCGTGGCTTAACACATTACCAGATCCTGGACAAAGGCTAACATAAAATGATTAAAAAAAATGTTACCAACATCGCTAAAGAATAAAGTGATTGATCTCAATCTAACCGCAGCCTAATGTAGCTACGCTCGCTCAGCCATCGAAGATCGAGCCTGTCTATCCCTCAAAGGAATACGCTTCGAACCGGTGCATTTGGTAACCAAAATATTTACGAGGAACAGTTTCCGTGCATTTGCAACCTACTCTGGTAAGATTCGCTGTCACACGTGAGAAGAGCTTTTGTGTGAAGATTTTCTAGGGCAGTATACTTATATATTTTATATACTACGTATAAATAGATATTACCTATAATTCAGTCATTTTGTTCCTTTTAGTTTATTTATTTTTCGCTTGATCTCCAATTAAGACCTCCAACAGATTTACCTAACAGTTGTTATAGTGTAATTAACTAGTTAGGTACTATATTTACAGAAAATTTAATTTCGCGTTTACATAAATTACTTTATAAGCGTAGGATGACTTTTAATCTGGTATTTCTTTGAACATTAATCATATTTATAAGTTTACTAAATCTAACCTAGGCAACTTTAGGGTGTGAAGAAGTAACGACATACCCAAGTGCACTAACTTTTGCATGTAAAATAGTGAGTGATAGTGTGTAGTGTGTGTGTGTGTGTGCGTGTAATGTGTGTTAGTTCTTTTAACACACTAAGCAAGCGAGGCATAGATATTGATTTGTTTTGCTCAAGTGTAACATCAGCTAGGAGAATATTGAGTGGATATTTCCTCGTTGATATTGAGTTATGACTTTATTAATTAATGATCATTAGTTTTATATTATCATTCTTTATATTTACTTTATTGCTACAAGGAATTATGTAAGTGGCTTTATTATAATATTGTCTATATACTACATAATATGATTTAAGACTGCTCTTGACTGTTTAACGCATTGTTACTATGTTGATGCTAGCCACGAGGACCTATTATTATTGTTTTTTTGCTTCTATTGTAAGTTTTTTTTAATTTTGTTTGTAAGCGTAGGTCTTCCTAAGATGTATTAAATAAATAAATTAGTGCGCTAAAATTATTCAAACCGGTAATATCTGTGGTTACAATGAACCTATTGCAAATTACCTACAACACGTCAGTAAGCCTATTCCGCTCGATTTGATTGACCAAATTGCCACGTGCCATGAAAGCTTTTTGCATGCTTTAGACAAGCGGTTATTAGAGCAATATTTATGGTTCTAGAATCGGTAATAAATATATCGATTGATAAGATAATAATTTGTATTAGAAGTACTGTTTCCATTAGAGGCAAAGTACAAGCAATCATTATTGCCATCTCACGCACGCCCTTGTAAATAGCTTAAAAGTCTTCGATTTGATATTACTATAATCGGCACCTTCACACATTAAAATGACCTTACAAGAAATAGCCAAGCTCCTAACCATAATAATAATGGAGCATTCGACCGCTCTTAAATTGCACATTTCCTTAGATGTCTGAAGCATTGTATTTGACTGACAGGTGCATTTTTAAGGTGGTTAAACTTTCCCTCTCATTCGAATTCTATTATAAATTACTAGCTGTGCCCAGCTGTTTTACCCGCTGCACTGTAAACCCATGTATTATTCCAGGGTCTAAGGTACGTCTATACCAAATTTCAGCTCAATCGGTCCACCCGTATAGGCATGAAACAGTAACAAACATACATCCAGACATCCATACATTCTTACAAACTTTCACGTTTATAATATTAGAAAGATTAAACAAACCTTTGCTCGATTAAAAAAAACCGTCAGATCATGTGATCTAGAATCTCAACGCCGGCAACTATTAAAATGTCAATCGATACCATTTTTCACACGTATTTTACAGCCCAGCCAGCCTCCTAATTTGTCAATTACAAAATGACGCAGTTTGCATACAAAACGGCTCACTTTATAATCACCCACTGACATTCTGCATATTTTAAAACTGCAAGCAAATTCATAAAGGGATAATGATCATAACCAATATTTATGAATGCTAATTCCCTTTGAAACTTTGACTTGAACACAAAAATAGGTATCCACTGATATTAAATTTGGCTGGCATAATAATTAAGTAACAGGCACTTCAAGGTTGCCTATTCGATAGCCTAATAGGTCTGTCGCAACAACCAGGTCTAGTTTTCTAGCCTAAAGTCAAAGTTAGTATAACATTAAGGGCTTGTGTCATAATATTTGGTCTAGGCCTAGAGGAATTTTACCCTGAACTGAATAGCTAGATTGTGAAGTGTTTGGAAGTTACTACAAATAAGCGATAACAATTAACACCTGGTTTTCGTTTTAGGTTATTCGAACTACACGAAACACGTGGTAATACAGGTTACATTTTATCGTTTAAACTATAAATGGCCAATTTTACTGGTAATCTACTAGTGTCTAATAGCATTATGGGAAATTAATCGTGGGTGGGTTTTTTAATTTACGATCACTTAATCTTTTTTTTTGGCCCAGGAAAAATGCATTTTGCTTCGTTACCCTACGGTGGGGCGCTTAAGGCAGTATGTGAGACAAAGATGGGAGCGATGGGGATACCCACTCAAAACCTAGAGTGTTTCTGAGAGACGCC
This sequence comes from Hemithea aestivaria, assembly GCA_947507615.1. NCBI lineage: Eukaryota > Metazoa > Arthropoda > Insecta > Lepidoptera > Geometridae > Hemithea > Hemithea aestivaria. The sequence goes on from OX382328.1 coordinate 5,028,550, forward strand.
CTGTCGGGACTGCTGGTTCGCCGAATCTCTTACCCAGCTCCACCTCGTAGAACTTCGTACTTATACATTACTTAGGCACCACTCTGACTTTTTTAAACAGACGTTATCGCTTAAACAACAGGCGAGAATCGAACTCGTTTCGTTTACCTACTCGCAAAAATTCAAGAGTTCTAGTGGCCCTGCGTAGTTGATTCAATAAATGGTTGTATGAAGTTGCTAAATTTAGATCAAAAGCTATGTTAAGCTCTATTGTACGCAGTGAATCAATGTACTACAGATTCCAAGAGTCGATTGGCATTTAGAATTAAAATCAAGCAACAATCAAAATACATTCAAATGGCACGTGCTTCAGGCCAAAACTCTTGCTCAATCCGCCGTCCGACGAAACAGGTGCCCCCGGGAATTCACGAAATGCGACCATAAACGCTCCAACAAAATTACTTTATTAAAATACTTTACAGCAATTAACTCTGATATCGGCAGGCGATTGTTTTTGCGAAATAATTTCGTCGACACTTACCGCTATTATCCCGTCTGTTAAAACCAATGTAACTTTGCTATAAATTATCGAATAAGTGATAAGTAGTTAACATTAATGTATTTCTGTAGCAGCCAATCTTAAATTAATAAGATATCGGTTTAATTTAAACATGTACAGTCATTGACATCTTATGGACAGTCGGGGCTTAAATAATACACATAACATGAATTTTCAACTGTCGACAAACTCTTTCTCGTATTATAATTCTTAATTTGTACTAGAATGGTAAATACATAAAAGTATGTGACTATACTTTTGTGTACTGCTTGTCATTCTAGTAGCCTTCGAGGAAAATATGTACTAGAATCTAGTTCGTGCTCAATTAAATTATGTAACTATCCACCATGTAAAATGTATCTTCTGTTAAGAAAAAAAGCCTTCATTTTTTAGATTCACGGACCTGTCAATGTTCCATACATATATTGATCCTTATTTCTTAAAACTTATTTTTACCATCATTATTTGTATCTCAAAAAATGTGTTAAGCAAGGTTACCCTACACCCGAGAGACATGGTCATTGTCTTACCGCCCTGCGCCCCCTGGCACAGGGAGACGATGCGTAATGCATTTTTCCTGGGATAAAAAAGGGATACCCACTAAAATCCTGAATGGGTTTCTTGTGGGACGCTAAAGCACTCGTCTGCGAAATTATGAGAACCTCGCCTAACAGTCCAGGGTAAAATTCGATCCAAAACACCATTCGTTACACCAAATTACTGTCAATACCAAAGTCGTGCTATTTCCGATCGTTTCCGATTTATTTAACCAAATAATATTCAGATAGGATAATAGGAAATCCAAGCAATCGGAATTAGCTGCCTTTCCAAATTGCATTATTGATAATGTTGCGAAATTGTGGTCCAGTTTGGTATTTATTGAAGCAGTACGCTGGCCTAGGGTCAAAGAGCATTGGAGCATTATGAAGCTACGGGATTTCTGCTTGACTAAATACTGACGTAAGGCGATCTTACTGTGAATTTCCTAGTGTGTGTGTGTACAAATAATTAATTATTATATGTAATATTGAACTTCTGCTAATTCTCTGCCAGCGTTGATTTAAATCGGAAATTATTTTGCCATTCATTTCTTTCGGAATAAATATGATATTAAAGTACATACAAAAAAATGAAAATTATACTGAAAAATTTTGGTATCGTCGTCCTCGACTCAACTCAATCTTTTTCTAGGAAAAAATCTAAGATCTTCAACCATTTCTTTTCAATTAGCAAAAATTTTGATTTACAATTCCTTTGAGTATGAATACTGCTTACTTATTATCAAAGGAGTCACTCCAACCAACTAAAATTTTGTTCAATACCTTAGTATAAAGTTTCTCAACTGTTTTCCATGGAGTAAATTGTGGGAGTATTCATCGAGGTTAGTGGCAGGAGGTCCGCACCCAAAGGTTTGAGCCTTCGAAGCAGTTAGCCTTTAATCGGACAAGTTTCGGTTGGACCGTTCTGCTAACCTATTACTTAACTAGGACTTTGGTCACAGCGAGTTTTAGACTATTTCATTGTTAAACTATAGAGAGCCATGAGGCTTGAGACTTTACCTGCAGAAATTTTGTCAACTATAATATAAAAAAATAACAGTTTAGGCTACTAACGTAATAATTTGAAAGGTTATTGTCGACTTTTAAGTACTTACTTCTATTAATTTTGTAATAATATGTTGGTATATTTATGGTCTCAATAAAGAAGAATATTTTGTTTGAGTTGTACACCTATTATTTATAATTTTGGGATTGGAAAGAAATAAACATGTGTGCGTGCGTGTATTTAGTGAAAAGTTTTGATCCTATGATAATATTATACATAACAATATATGCTATTTTCGGGAAACGGCTAGAAGGACCTGAACTGATACAATTTTGCGGCAAAGCATCATCTTTTTAAATATTGGGAATAATAACTATGTATGTATTTTGCTGTAAATAAAGTAAAATTTCTATGTCAACAATTAAAACATCCTAATTTTTATACTAATCACCAAAAACCAACCTAATCAACTTAAGCATAAAATATCCACAAAATTAAGCTTTTAAGCTTCCTTAAAATTTAACGAACCGCAAAGGGTAACGTCAAACGTTTATTACAAACATCAAAATTTAGTTTTCCAACTATGACCTATGAAAGAAGTATAACGGTTACATAAAATTATGTAAATGATATTTATGCAGAGCGTTATAGTGTTATCTCTACCAATTCATACAAATGCCCTACGCCTAATATTGTGGCAGGCACTTCGGGAGTAAGTGGACGAATAAACGTATATTTGACTCTTAGTGCCCGTACACATTGGACGCTTCAAACGCGCGCTTCGCTTACGTGTAGTGATGTGTCAACAACAAACTTTACTATGCTTCAGTAGGAGCGCACTGTAGCTAGTGAAATTACTGGTTTAACTTGTCAAAGTCTTAACATCTTATGACTCTTAAGTAAATTTCGTTGCCGCAGTGCACCTAGAATTTTACATCATTGCACAATCTTAGGTAGCACTAACACTAATAAGGGTAGCGTGGCCGTTACCATCAGGAGAGCGAGCTTCTTGCTTGTCTTCTATCTTCTTCGTACAAAAAAAATACTGAATACACGTAGATACAAGCGCGCGCTTCTGATCAAACTAGCGTACAAATACGCATTTATTCATAGATTTCTGGTACAAAGAGGTCATAATATAATGCATTGTTCAATCGGAACCTGTCTTATGCAGATATATAAAAACACTTATGACAATTATTAACTTAATAAAAATAATACTAATAATTATCAACTATTACTAAAATAATATTTTTACGTAACTACGCTTGCATGTGTAAAATGTACACTTCAATAGGTCTCAACGCATTACAGAAAAGCGCGCGTTTGAAAGCGCCCAATGTGTACCAACTCTTAACTAAAGAGCGCACTTATTATAAAGTGCCCTAATGTTTGACACATAGTTTCAACTCAAACTCAAAAAGCAGTTAATTTTACCCATTCGGAAAATTCTTCTTATATGAAATGAAGGTACAATGAAACTCATAGCAGTTTTTGAATTTATTTTTTATTGAGGTTAGACTAGAATTTATTTCTACTGTAAATATATAATTTGGGTAAATACTAATTCCGAATAGGGAAAACAAATTAAAATTGTTATAATTTAGATACAGTTAATTTAAGTCTAGTAAAAAGGATTAGGTACCTTATCAAAATTTCTTGTTATCAAAATGTTGTTAATAAAAAAAAAATTCAGTGAGCAGAGAAAAATCCAGACTTTAAAAATCGGCATCTCCTTGTTTACAATCTCTGTTCTACAATTTGACGTTTAATCTCAATCTAAGTAATGTTAACAGCCAATAGATAGTTATTAAAGCTAGGCCTAATAAATCACTCTCCTTATGCTGAGCAAATGCCTAATCAAAAGGCGTGACCAGTTAAATTTAAGACCCAGTTTCTACCAAATAGATAACATTTTGATTAAGTTCAAAACAGTAGGGGAGACCGGGAATAGTTGACTGGGAAGAAATAATAATTATAATTAATTGATGATAACTCATAGGCGTTACGAGTGGCGCATTATCCGATCACAGCTAATTTTAGAGACTCTACTACTACGCCTTGAAGGGTATGGAGTAACCTTATGAATTCTAATACTTGGCAGTGATTTGGTAACGTAACACTAGTATTGCCGACGTGTTAACTATTCAACTTTTTTCATGTTTTTATGCAAAGAAGTAAGAAAACGAGCAAGACGCTCTCCTGTTAGTAAGAGACAACGATGCCCATACTTATTAGAGTGCTACGTAGGATTTCATAATAATGTGAAATTCTAGGCGCTCACCACCAACGCTTCTTACTGCTTCTTTTCCGCCGATTGTTTACCTAGCATTAAATATATCTAGTAAATTTCTTTGTTATTATTTTATTTTATTTTATTTATTTATTTTATTTTATTTAAAGGTACACAAAACAGAGTACAATCAAAACTAGTCTAAAAATATAAGAAATAGAGGGTTATGTACTAAATTCTACTCCAAAATTATGTGTACACATCATGAACCAAAATACCTGACTTGGGCAGTTTTAATGGTTAGTTCCTAATATTATGTTTAAGCCTAACAAAGTTATACATAATAAGAAAGTTATAAACGTATTTAAGATAATTACTAAGTATGAAAAACACAGTATTCACAAATCATTCAACAATATATGTAGAACATCTCTTTTAAATTTAGGTAACCTTTTTTCAAATATATCAACCGAGTCATGGTGGCAATTAAGTATATCATTGTATTCCCTGGTCATTCTAACAATAGGGTTGTAGAAAGAAGTATTATTAGTATAAGCTCTCAGTTTAAAGATACTTATATGTGGGTTACGAACTCTTGGTCTAATATTAAAATTGATTGCTGAGAGAAGACCAGGGGAATCGATTTCTGAGTGAATAATTTTAAATAAACAAATTAAGTCATGATAACGGCGTCTAATTTTAAGTGATGGTAAATTGAAGTATTTAAGCCTGTCCTCATATGTGTTGAGTTTACGTTTAAGTCCATATCTACAGCAGAGTATATACATACATCTTTTCTGTACTCTCTCTATATTGTCACTGTGGATAGCATAATAAGGAGACCAAATTGAAGAATTATATTCAAGAATGCTACGAATCATTGAAAAGTAAAGATAAAGCAGGGTACGAGGATCTTTAAATTTTTTTGTAATTCTGGCAAGAAGTAATTTATTACATTTGCTTATAATATAGTCATAATGGGCCCGAAATGACAATTTTTCATCAAACATGAATTGAACATTGAATGCAATAAAGTATTATTCTATTGTATTCAACAGTCATAACATGCTAAGACTCTTCAGCCTTCTGCTCAGTAATTTCACTTACTCCTATAGTCATCTATTCCCGGTCTCCCCTTTATAGATAATATAGATGTAGATATACATTTCGTTCCGAATTCCAGCCGCTAAATGCCGTGCCTACTGAACTAGACCCTGTTTGTTCGAGCCGATAAAGTTTACAGAGCTATTGAAGTTATTGAGCTTTAGGTAGAAAGGACCTACGTAGGAGTAACCTTTAATATTAGGCTTCCTTTGTACTTAAAAACACAGTAAGTAGAGAGAAATCTATTTCAGAAGAAAACTTTAATTCTGGTTGGTACCAGAATAAACTAGTTTTAGAATTGTAATGAATATTAGTACAATATTAATACGAGTATTTAGCCATAATTCTGCTCAACAAAACCTAAATTATTATTATTTATGCATGTTGCAACAAAGTTGCACCTATGGCGTTTCCACCGACATGCTGTCTCGGAGATCGTGTATTCGATTCGTTTTTACAAGCTTTTATTTACTTTCACCTGTCTGTTGTCTATCTGTCTATCTGTAATCAAATCTTCCAAGTTAAATTTGACCACTTCCCGGTTTCCGATTGAGCTGAAATTTTGCATGCATGTATAAATCGGATGACAATGCAATATTATTATGAAGCTGATCTGATGATGGAGCTGGAAGTTGGCAGTAGGAACTCCGTAATTAAACTACGCAACCCCCCCAAATTTCGGCTCATTTGATTCGTCTTGACGAGTATTTTGGTGCTAGATGGTAATAATAAAATTGTTTTTAAAAAGTTTTTTAAATTTTACTTGTTTGCTATGGATTGTGTTATCGATATTAGTGCACTAAAATCCGTATTGAGATTTAATAACGCAGTAAGTTGCAAGTGGGACTGGTTTCTACAAGAACTTATATTAAAATTGTGAAATTTTAATATACTCGTAAATTTAATTTCAGTTCAATTAAAAAAATACTAGCAAGTATTGCATCTAGCACTAGAAATGCATACGACACAATAAACTATGTTGTAAATCACTTAACAGGTTTTAGTTAGCTTATAAATTTATTGTCAGTGAAGCAAACAAAAAATATAAAACTAGTGACTTTAGCAAATGAGACTTTCATCCCTTTCTGGGTTGTCTGTGTCCTAAATCTAGTCAAACTAGTCGCCTACTGAACGATAAATCGCTTAGCAACTACAAAACACCAAAGTGTTTTATCGCAGACCGAAATAGGTTTACAAGGGCTCGGTGGCTTGGTTATCGAACTATTGATAGATATTGATATAATATGATGTAGTGAGAAGTATTTAGTATAGGGAATGTTTTGTTGGCTACATTTTTTTATAAACTCTATCAACATTTATTATATTAAATAAATTATAGAGGTATTATTAGGCACTTATTATATTACTAGATGAAATACTAACATAAGTATCAAAAAATTTAATATTATAATGACTAGAATTTAAATTTTCAAGTGAAGTTACCTTGCATCTAAGTTTATTAAGTTGTTATTATCTGATGAAAATTTCAAGACATTCTTTAAAAAGTCTCACCTATCATATTATATATCTTTGCTGGCTTTTTATTATCTTTTAATCTAGATAAGATTTAAAGATAACAGCCGTTCGTTGTAAATCAAGCCATTGAATTATCACTAAAATTATCAGAATCACAACTCACGTGCAAACACCTGGCTAAATTAATTGCAGAAATCCAAAGCATTCATATTTTTTGATCAATTAATTATAACGAGTATTTGGCGAGTGCTGATATGTGAACCATTCATGTACCTACATTGCAACTGCCATTGTGACAAGCCCTAAAATAAAATAAGGACACACATGGCAAAATAAATCAATCATTTTCGTTAACAAACCTAAACGCCATACACACACTTTTTGTCAAATTTATTTAATTTTATTAGAGCGCAAAACTAATAGGTGAATTCCACAAAGCAGTTAAAACTTGTAAAAATATGTACGTTTTAAGTTGATTGAATTATTTATTGAGGTCTTGTACAAGTCCTTGTTTTCATTGTGCCCTAAAAATGGATAATGTAAACGTGTGAGCGGCAAAAAATATTTGATAACAGTTGGTGTGGTCCATTTTAGTGGAGCGATATTAGAAACGCAAAAGTGGCTTGTTTTTAACACCTGTACGATAAATCATTTGTAAATGACTCATAAATAACAATAAAATCAATAAACAATGACATTTGTGGTACGACTTGTCGAAAAGTATTAAATTTATTTTTATCAGATAAATCTAATTAGGGTTCCTTAGCCAAAGTGTGCCTAAATAAATCATATCAAGGTTCCAGCGCGCCACACTTCCCATACCTAGCATGTGATATGCTAGATACACCTTCATAATTACTATGTAACTTAATCGTATTATCTATTCTGCATAATATCTGTCTTTCACCAGGGCTAGACTTCCTTTGCAGGAGGTCGTCTATGTGGTACCCCAACAGTGTCAGTTATTCGACCGCCTGAGTAGTGATTTGCAAACATTACTGTGCCTCGGTAGGAGGTCACTGTAGCTAGTGTAATAGGGATGTTGACTAATTTTTGGAATTGCTTTTATATGATAGATAGACCCATTTCATACACGAATATCATATTTTTATGCAAAATTATATGATATTTCAATATAAAAATACGTAAATAACAAGTGAATTAAATTAAAAATTTAAAAAACCCCCAACGCAATACGTAATTCACAATTTTTTGATGGCGGCCATCTTGGATTTTAAATTTTATATAGTGGACTGTATTCTACTCGTTAAGCCCTTTCATTTGATACCCATATTGAGGGGGTCGTGGAAGAAAAAAGTATTCCGCCATTTTGTAGCGGCGGCCATCTTGGACCGATTTCCACCAAACATGGCTAAGAACACTCTCGACTAACTCTACTTTCAAACAAAAAAAACAAAATCAAAATCCGTTCATCCGTTTGGGAGCTACGATGCCACAGACAGACACATACACACACACACAGACAGACAGACAGACAGACAGACAGACAGACAGACAGACAGACACGTCAAACTTATAACACCCCGTCGTTTTTGCGTCGGGGGTTAAAAATGATTTTTTGAATTCTGGCTAAAACGTTCCGAACAGTCATCTGACAGCACGTGACGTCACACCACTGGCCTGTTACGCGTCCTAAGCAATGTTCCTGATTTCGACATATTTTAATTATTTTCAACTTAAAAACCACTGAACCGATTTTGATGTAACTTATACTGTGCCCTTAGTTGGTCAATATTTAAGCCAAAAATAAAGTCAATAACTAAAATGTCTCTCTGAAAATATAAGATCCATTTTGGTTATTGACTTTTTTTTGCTTAAATTTAGACCAACTTAGAGCACAGTATAAGTTGCATCAAAATCGGTTCAGTAGTTTTTAAGTTATGAATAATTAAAATGTGTCGAAATCAGGCAACATTGCTTAGGAAGCGCAAGTACAGGCCAGTGGTGTGACGTCACGCGCCCTGATTGGCGTTCGCATTCGCGTAATAATAAGTAAAAATTATTGAAATTAAAATTGATTTAATTCCATTTTGGCTTGTAAATAGATCCTTAAAATGTGATTTTAGGTTTTTAAATACTGTCTTTTATCTGAAAAACATAACTTTATATGAATTCGTAACATGTGTCAACATCCCTATTACTGGTATGCAGTGCGCCTAGAATTTCACATAATTGTGAAATCCTGTGTGGCACTTTACTGATTATGGGCTCTTTACATCAAGAGAGCGTCTTGCTTGTCTTCTCACTTCTTCGCATAAAAAAGCTCGTTAAGCATACATTGAGATTAGTAATTATTGTGCAAGATGTTATCGATATAATATCTATCTGGATACAATATTTTGAAATTTTACTGCTTAAATAATTAACAATGTTCAATAGAGGTATTATAATATTTTCGTTCTCAACTCTACTATCATGTACACACAATACAATCAGCATATGAATATGAGTTGAACTAACTAAACCCCGCACTAGCGCGACTAGAGAGATAATTAGCTCACTGCAATTCCATGCAAATGGTATCTAGTCTTGATTACCTCAAGTGATCCTGCTGAGCAACTATAATGCCGTTTAGATATTGAAACTGTTTGGAGTAGGTTATAAAGAATAGGGTGGCATGTTTAGATGAGATTAGGGCTCATTCTCATTTTAGCTCAAATTTGATGGTCACACGGTTATATTTCCTAAACGGTTAAAGACAGAGATATGAATTGTGGATAGGTGGACAAAACATATATTTAGCTACAAAATAAATGAAGATTGTCATAATAGACGCAAAAAATAATACTAAAATTTAACATGAAAGGTCAAAATCGGGGCCATTTTTCGTATTCTCATGGTGTCACACTTTGCGTTGCAGTTACACATTTGGACACTACTTTAACAAATTTTAATGTATCTGTATGTAACATATACCAAAATTATCGCAAACAAATATACTTTAAGGTATACAGGCTAAAAAAAAGTTTTCAGTATTATTTTGAATTTAAAATAATATAATGCGGCGGTCACACGATTTTAGGTGCTTAAGATTTGCGTAGTTTAACAGCTGCTGTTAAACACAATATCAACAATCCAATACAGAGTTCGATTCATTTCAATGATGGCCATGTTCTGTAATCGTAGAAGTAGGATCTAGGACTTATCGAGCCGTGGAGAAAATATAATTGCTAAGTTTCAATTTATTCATGGGTGTACCGATCACTTGCATGGACAACATTTTTATGCATTGTATTTTAGTAATTTAAATCAAAGATAGCTTATCGAAACGTCAAAATGTGCGAGATAAAGATGTAGTATTTAATTTTATACATTATACCTAAACTTTCCAGAATTTCACCAAAAGGGATATTTTCGTCACCAGCGTGGCATCACCTTCATAGCGTTTTTTACCATGAAGGTGATTTTTGAGCCACGAAAGTGGTTTTTATGTATTGTTTTCTTTTGAAAGGGCCTTTTTACCTACTAAAAAGTACTGTATCTGTTATGTTAGGGTTTACATACAAACCAAATTTCTGACTAATAAAAAAGTAAAGTGAATGGTAAAGTAATATCTCAAATTGCGTATATTTTCTTTTGTAGTGAGGTTTGATTTTACGTAAAATGTCGTTTTATTGTACATTTTTGGTAGATTTAGTCTTTTAAAAGGGTTTTACTTCAAAAAGTTGTGAAAAAATAATGACTGAATCACTTTCGTGGCGACGAAAATTTCAAAACTGTTTTTCTTCGAAATGAAACGTACGATTTAAATCATTTATATAAAAGTTTACTCGTGTTATCCAGCTCTATACAATATTATACATAAACATTACAAATAAGCAATAAATAAGAATTGCCATGAAGGTGACGATGAGAATCGATTCCATGAGAATGAGCCTTAGATATCTCTTCATTGAAACACAAAATTCATAATGAGTCTTTTCGTCGAAATAAAATATGAGATTCTTCAAAAGACGAGTAAAGACTATAAAAGTAACCGCTGCTACTCCCTAAGAAGATCCTCGTACAGGATCGAAACGGTCGGCACGAAGTCGAAGTAAATTCTAGTGAGTTTATGCCGTTTATTTACAAAGATGAATCTAAATACTCACGAATCGTTTAGTGTAAAAATAGACAAGTAAAGGTTTGTAGGGTCGGCAACGTACCGGTTTGGTACTGCTGGTCACACCTAAGGTGTTTCACCCTTTCTGAGGATAAGCGCGACGGTAACCGCACACAATCAAGCGAGCCGTATTCTTTTTTTTTTATTGTCTTTTTTGTATTGTCCATAGGCAGCCTATTTAAATTATTTGTTTTTTTTATTTTGGTTTTGACGTCGTGTGGTGGACCAAATTGTTTCCATTTTATTAGTTCTATTCTCTACCATCAGATCAGACAAGTTTGTAGTACTATATACCGCACTAAAGGTATAAGTGGGTTTTAAAAGCCCGCGCTAAAATTCTAAAACGTCCGACATAAGCGGATACTCGAGAAGCGCTGCACTGACTACTTTGATCCCGCTGCGAATAGTTAAGTACAGTATGTATTCAAAGTTACGCGAATAGCTAGAGTACCTCACAGGTTATCAGGAACTTGGCAAAATATCGGCGACGAAGTTCAAAAGCTTTTGTTATTCCTGTAATGTTCCACTATGCAAGAGAAAGTTACTCTTCTTCAGATACATAATATGAAGGAGGCAGCCGTCAAATCAAGTTACAGGCCTTGTAGCATTCTCGGCGACCTGAAACGGCATCACATAGGTCCACAGAACTTATAATTATGATTTGACTCCGACAATGTAAGTACCCTACTAACCAAGTAGGGTACTTACATTGTCTGTACGTCAAACAGAAGTAGCCTGATATTCTGTTGGAGTATAAACCCCAATTATTATTCTTTGTGACTCCTTTTCGCTTTCTGCAACCGGGATCGTATCTATTTATACTGTTAGGAAGAGTAAGGTTTTCGTTTGAATGGTAGGTAGTAGGTACAACAGAGGGAGGGTGACAGCATCCCTGTCAGTTTGTCTTTTGTCTCTCTACTATTGCACCTGCACAGGAATCAGCCATTTTCGGTCAAGTTCTTTGAACAGAACCATAACTCAATATTGACACCGCACAGAAAAGAAAAGCTTACATTATGTTATATTATTATCAATGAATACCTTATGTTTATAAGGTACTTTGCAGTTCACAAGATGCATATCAAGTAACTTAACACCACAAATAAACACAAACACAAATCTACAAACACCAAAACTACTACACAAATCTTACTATATGTACCTATAGTAAGTTGGCCAAAGGAAGCAGAATATATCGGAATACGATACAGTGAATCTAGCTTAGTATTCGGTTCCGCATTTATCAGATATCTAGTCAACACTGGCCGACCTACTGTAAATCTTGGACGGAAGTGTCTTGGTTAAAGAATAGAACTGGTTTTGTATTTACTTTTATTATGGTCACAGAATCGAAATGTTGAAAGAAAGTATCGTGTAATTTACTAGGGAGCATTCTTTTCCAACGGTTGTCAAGATTCTCCAGCAAGGACTCAAGGACAAAGTATTAGAATTAAGGGGCTTTGAGATCAGATCAGGTGCAGCATTTGGTTGAATCCGTGGCATGTTGAAGAACGATCTTGGACGATATTATTGATGTTGGTAGGACGTAGGTTAATGTAATAACTTCTGTATCTATGAGAAGCCTACCGATTATTTTAAAAACCTTGATATAAGCGACAAATACCAACGCGATTCTTGTAAAGACATGAGGCCTAAAAGGAAACTTATAAATACTACCGCAATACCACAGTGCGACGAAAGTACCAACTTATTAGACCCTTTGATGACGTCACTAGTTTCGTGGTCAAAATGGTATCGGTAGTTTCAAATGTGTAGTTCCACTTTCGGCCAATGTAATACCTAAGTTGGTTGTGTAAGAACATCCTGCTCACACGTTTAAGATGTGAACGTTTAGCTATGAATCATTAAATAAACTACGAGTAATTGCTTTAAATTGCACTTAACTTGAAATATGATAATGACACGTACAATCTGCGGTTACTTATTACTTTCAAACCATACTTAGACACATCGACCGATATGCCCTTTGAACTTTATTCCATAGAGCTTGGGAACGTTGCTTCTACTACGAAACTAAATAATATTAGCTTTGAGCTCTAAGATATTTAAATTTTCAAACCAAAATAAATAAGAGCTATAAATTTATTCACAAATAAAATATGATTCAAATCAGCTTTGGCCAATTTATTCAGTCTTTCTTATACGATTGACTGTATTTTTGTGTATGTTGAAACTTGAATTTTTGTGTAAATTTTTGGTTGAAAAGCAAATAAATTAATAATTTTCTGTGAACATGATTAATTTTTTTTTTCATGCAAATAAGTAAGAAGACCAGCAAGACGCTCTCCTTATGGTAAAAAGAGATAACACTGCCCATTATAATTTACTAATTGTGCTATAATATAATATATTTATTATCCTAGGTAGCGCTGTACTCACCGCTACCTAGGATTTCACTATGATGTAAAATTCTGCGCCAACGCTTCTTACTCAAGAGTTATGAGATGTTAAGACTCTTCAGCCCAGTAATTTCAATAGCTAGAATGTCTTCCTTCCAGAACATTGTAATATTTTACATATATAGGAGTGATATTATCACTCCTCATAGTAAGACATTGACATAAGAGCAGCAACTCCTGTCCCACTGTCAAGACTAAACTGACATATATCAAGTGGCTACTCGCACTGTCATTGCATACAATTTGCAGCTACTCCGAATGTCATTGTGCTCTTACAAACGTCAATTACTCTTGACAGTGGGACGGGAGTTGCTGCTCCTATGTGAATGTCTTACTGTGCTAAAGGGGCAGGCGGTAGAGTAACTTCAAAAACATCATAGTAGGGGCAATTCGTGACATGCAGACAATCACCGTCTAGAACTTTCTTTATACAGTTCACGTTTTAAGTAAATCACTGTCTTATCAAGGTGGTGTATTTAATGGAAGACATTAGACACATTCATACAAATACACCATTATATGAGATAAGAAACTCAAAATTCTATAAGATAACAAACTCTTTATTGATCCACATGTAGAGTAAGTTTTACGAATACAATAATTATAACTAAAGGTGTATCAATTCCTGGTCTTATCGCTCAAAGCGATCTTTTCCAGATAACCGTGCAGGAAGAGGAAATATACAACACTGGAAGGACGGTGGTTTCACTAACTTTAAAAAGAAACATAAATAAAATTAAAATAATTTACACAAATATGTAAACACATTTTACATAAACACACATAAGACATAATATAGTTATAATAGATTTCGCAAGAATTCTTGCTTAGCATCTGAATTCTGCATTACAAAAGAAACTGATTTAAGTATTGCTATGCCCAGCAACGCGATCCGTTGAGCGGTCTAAGCGTTGATAGAGCAGTCGGTCACGGTTCACGGTTTTCCTACATTTAAAAAAAATAATTATTTAACTAATAATATCTGATTTCTTCACCTGAAAAATATGTAGATAATTGAAAAATAAATATTATACATAGTACTTAGTATAATATTATTTATAAATCTAACATTATTAAAAAAAGTCGTTTTGAACAATTCTGAAACGGTTTGACCGAATAGGTTGTAGGCATTTCAATAAAATCTGAATCTATTTTTATTCTTCTTATTTTCTTAATAGAGAATAGCAACATATCAAAAGCAAAAATAACGCACCAACAGTAATTTAATATTATATACCTATATTCTACATGTGTGTCCGCATTTACCACTACTCTGCACTTCACGCACAGAATTTAGTTGTCAGCATACGTTCTCTTCAATGTGAACCGAACTTTATTTAAAACGACTCAACCTAACTCTATTTCTCAAAACGCAACCAACTTTAACTCTAGAATGTTCTACCGTAAGAGCTATAATTCATACGAACTTATATCAAAGTACGTCCCTCAAAGCTATCAAAGTTTCCCCCGGTAGACAATCCAGGCGCAGAGTAAAGTACGATCAGATACAAAGCTTCAGAGCGCCGCGCATGACACTTGCACTTCCATAAAGTAGAGACTCTCTTTCGTGATACAAGTCAATAATAGACGCCGAGTCACGAAAAAATAACCAAACAATAAAAAAATAATCATAAATGCTGCTGCTTAGCTAATGCTTCAACATAGGACTGTCGTGATTCGATGTACATTCTGTTTTATGCTTCTTTGGTAGTAATTAATCATAACTTATTTTTTATAGAAGCTGGAGAACAACCTTATTTTGGCTTATAGAGATTCTCAGTAGCCAACCAGGTTGTGGAGCGGCAATTTCATGTATGTTACTCCCGAAAAAAAAACGTGGTTTACTTCCTTTGCAGGAATGTGCAAACATTACGGTGGCATTAGTAGTACTGGGCAGTGAGTGTTATCTCTTACAATCAGTAGAGTGTCTTCTCACTTCATTGCATCAATCTTTGTTCCCTTAGAAGCTTCATATCTGCAGGTTCTTTACCCAAATGATCCAGTCGAGTTAGTCTAATGGTGACTTTTGCACGGTAACTTTGGCCGCAGATTGTTCGTGCAATGTCAAACTGATCCGAACAATTGGAGCAATTAATCGGTTTTCGTAGCTTGATTTACGTGCAGATATTATCGGAGTTTCGACGTGAGTTAGGCCTAACACCCGGGGCTGTACTTTGAATGCATTGAAGCTAGTTTTAGACAATGGTTAGCTATTGGTGAAAGGAAATTATTTTCTGATGTATTCACAGTATTTTTATTGATACCTCAGCGCAAATTAAAGAAAAAAAGTCGTGGTTACTAGCCCTGATGAGATCTCCAACCCTGAAACTTTAACCAATGTTCCCATTATTATGATGAAGTCGAAAAATTCTTGGCACACATTGCCATCATTCTTGTTTCCCGAGCGATACAATTTGGAAATCTTCTAAGGATATGGACACGTAAGATGCCTAGAAAGCTACACCATCCATCGATTAAAAACATAGGCCTATTTAAAAAAAAAACAACCAGTAAGTAATATTTTAACCCAAATAAAACTCGAAAGTTGGGTTTGATAGCTCCACAAACGGACTGACGAAAGACTGATCGTTTATAGCGCAACTTGTATCAACAGTTAACCGTTATCGCCTTGTTGTCGCCCAAGAACAACTGCGGAAATATCATAAACCGAGTTACAATGTATCCTTTAACTGAGTAAGACATCACTTTGAACGCTCAACTTTATTTGAGGTCGTAAAGTTGAAGATTATACCTATGGCCGTTGATTTGTAAAATGTGGATGTCGCGTCCACTCACAAAAACGTTAAATAACTCATTTGTTTATGCTAAAGCAACTTGATGCTTTGTTGGGCGATAACGTCCTTCTATTACAAATCCAGTGATACATATGTTATCAATAGATTCGATGTCTTATGTAATACTAATCTGCTCTTACCATACATATGTTAAGACTTTGATTTTTAATCAACTAGCTACTGTTACACTGACGGTATTACCAATACAAAGAAACAAAAAAGTGAATGAGTACCTTCTTTACTTTTGAAGTTGGGTCAACATCATTCTAATATCTTTGGTCTGTACAGTTGGAAAAAAAAAGGGTGAGGCTCCAGACTCGAGAGAGGACATTTTTAATCCATTTTTAGGGTTCCGTAGTCAACAAGGAACCCTTATAGTTTCGCTTTGTTTTTTATATCCTAAGTTGGAAAACTGAACGTCCAGTGATATAATACCATTGTTTATGACGGACGTCAACAATAAGAGTAAGTACAGTAATGTGTGAACCTATTGCGACAATCGACTCTTCGTTAACAAGTGCACTTTGACATCGGAGCCTTTTGAACAAAATATTGCATTGACTAAACATAATAAACATACATATGTACATAGACGCATATAAACATATACGTAACAAAATTAAAATATGTAGGCGTAGGAATAGTGTTCCTCTATTTAGCTGAGCTTACCTTTTTTGGCATCATCGTTAATATTACCTATCGTATAGAGCTTTTTAGCTGACTTCAAAAATAGGAAGATCACAATTTGTCGGAATCACATAATGTCAATTAAATAACATTATATTTTTAATAAAATTAATTCTTAACAGTAAAATATTGTTTTAGAATAATAATTAAAACTCAATCATTTATTTTCTTTAAAAATGCTACACATAATAATGCAAGACTTCGCAAGTTGCACGATTACTTTACCAAGTTGCAAGTTAAGTAATTCGGCAAGTACCTCTTTGAGAAGAACATGCAAGAAACTTACAGGGTTTTTTTTTTTTTAAATATTATGTCTTTTACAATGTAAATAATGTAAGCTGTAAAATGTTTTTTTTTTTTTGACATTTCCACTGGTGCTATGGGGAATTTAATGCAACGAGCCGAGCGCCTGAGAAGAGTAGTTATCTAATTTTAATTGATAACATAGAACCAGAAATTTCTGTAGAATACCAATTGTTATCAAAGCTACCTGTAACTGATAACGTGATTAGAATCGAGATGAGAATACTTCATAGTTATTTGAAATTCAAGGGTTTGAATGGCCGGTGTGAATTACTCGAGTAATTTACAAAGGAAATTTTAATTGATCAATTTATCTTTCTTCGGTAAAGTTTCCAAATGACCGGGAACGAGCTTAAATTTTTATTATTTCCGAAAAAAGCCCATTTTGCGGTATGCCAGTGAAAGTATTCCTGAACAAACTAAAGAAATCATAAACCTAATAAAACACCTTTTTTTACCCAGGAAAAATGCGTTACGCATCATCACCCCACGCGGGGGGTGCGGGGCGGCATGTAGAAGTCCCCCGTCAAAGATGATATACCCACGGCGGGGATACCCACTAAAAAACCTTTGGGTGTTCCTGCGGGACGCCATAATGCAGGGGCGCCAAAGCACTCATCCCGACTGCGTGCGATACCCAGGTAAACTAGGAACATTACCTTTTAGCTTTATCATACAAAAAATTTAACATAATATTCTGAATTGCTATACTTTCTATACCACGGAAAAAATCCATTACCATTCAAAATTTAAAAAAGGAAATCTAAAAAACACCAAAGCATGATTTCAAACTAGAAAGGGAAAAATACCTCAAAGGATGACGGCAAAGCGCATATGTGATGAGGAAAATGCTGGAAAACAAGCCACGGGCTATCTGAGGCGTGATGAAAGGCGTCAAGATGCTTACACAAGATACGTGTACCGAGCCTAAATACTGCTTAGAAACTGAGACAAAGGATAAATACAGCAGCAGACGCTTTTGATGTTTCAAAAAATTATAATTATTTTCATACTACTACTGGTATATTCTAATTTACACTATTGATACATACATAATATAATCACGCCTGGTTCCTGGGGTAGGAGAGAGACTATTTCTATGCCAAATTTCAGCTCAATCGGTCTACCCGTTTAGGTGTGAAGAGAAAAAAACAAACATACACACTCACAAACTTTCGCATATAATACTATTAGTATGATGATACATTCGCTTTTCATAACATTAATTCGAAAATTTAGATATTATATGTCCATTGATAGTGCGCATGTAAATACATACTTTGTATATTTTTAGTTCTTTATCACGCCTAAAGATTAAATAATGCATTTGACTATGAAACAAAATATTCCACACATCTAGTGGAGCGACCTGCACTTCTGGCAGTCTGTGTGACTTAGATCTCAACCATAAAGGAGTAAAACTACGAGTACCTTGGCGTATAGACTGTAGATATTTCTGCCCGCATTGCCCTTTGTGGATCCACACCCGTGTTCGGTTGCGCAAACAAGAAAGAAGCAAACTTGCTTCCAATCCCACCGGCACTGATATAACTAGACTTTTGCTTTTATAGAGTTAGAATACTGTTAGTATACCTACTGGTGGTAGGCTCAGACCGTGGCTGTGACAGTATACTGGTGGTTAAGGCTTTGGCTGTGGCTATTTTTGCCAGCTCAGCATGATCCATTGTAGCCTATTTGAATAAATGAATTGTGAGTTTGAGTTTCAGTTAGTATAATATTGCTAGGATTCGACCACAGATCAGAAGAATACTAAGTGGATTCTACCGTGGCTAGTTATCACCCACTGGACAAAAATGTGTTGCCAAGCGGTTATTGTGATTGTGTTACGGCATAGTATTCCACTGAAGCCAGGGAGGGATTCCGCCCGCGGGGCTTATTCCGCCTTCTAGGTTTAGTCTGCTATCATCTACGGCCGCATCATCGCTTAACATCACGCGAGATCGTGATCAAAGGTACTTTACATAGGGATGGGTGATACGAAACGTATATAGATATTGAAACTATATATCGCGTCAATATCGGATATCTATATATTGACCTTTGCAGAAACTATATATTTTGCGAAACACTATATTTGTCTATGGGAGAAAATCGTAACGATGCGGTACCGAAACGTATATTTTAATATCGTGTTTGTTTAACGAAATAGTTTTTACGAAGGTATCCGATTGTACAACGCAGCCGTCCCGAGTCCCAAACCCTAATATTGAAATATCGTGTTTGAATATCGTGTTTGATAGTATAGTGTTTGCGAAGTTACACGATTCCCTCACGAATTTAGACGATGGTTAATGAAAGAGCGCACGTGATTTAGAGCGAGATACGATATATTTTTAGGTCAACCATGCTATTTTAAACTTTATTTCATAAATGGTTAAGTCGGTATTTAAAATAGATAAAAAATTGATTTTGAATATTATTTGGCAGAATTTTGGCATGTTACAATTATAGACTCTATCGCCTAAAGTTAAGGATTTTTTATTTAAAATAAATATTGACCTGACCTTTTGGCCTTGAAAGAAAGTTACAAGTGGATACAAATCAATTGAACACTTAACACTGCATTTTTTTGTTTTGATTCAGTTTCGTGGTTTTTGAATGGGTGAATTTACACGCCGACAGATTTCATGTGTAAATAGTACGGTAATAAACAATGATGTAAATAATGTATGTAGAAAAACATGTACAATTATGTAAATAGAAAAATCATGTATATAAAATCGAATGAACTTCTAAATACGCCTGCGATCTGCATTATTGTTCTGCATATATCTGCATTCTGCATACTTGTTTAGAAAATATTTATGTTTAAAAATAGTCCGCGTTACTATAAATATCATAACTTGTAACATGTACAAAATAAAATAATAATGTAGCCAGTAGCCAGTCCTAAGCCTGGGTAAAGTATGAAGGGAAGTTCATTCTGTGACTCTGTTGTAATGAAGATATTGTTTAGAAACGATTTGCTAAAAAATAATAGTTACATTATATTCAACTATTGACGTAAGATGACACGATATTCAAATATCTAAATCATAACCAATAACCACATCGACTCGAATCGAGTTATTTGTTCAGTATATAGTTTCGTAATATATATAGTTTTGATATCCGATATTGAATATCAATATATAGTTTCGATTCGATATTCAGAAATATAGATATCACCCATTACTACTTTACAATTTGTGAATCTTCAAGGCACGAGTGGATTTTTCTATACATTACTCATCTGTGATATAGGCAGGCCTGTCTACGCCAACCAATATTTTATTATTTACTACGCGTATTTACACATGATTTTTCATACCATTCCATTGTTCAAATACACATAAAAATATTATAGGAGAAAAAGACAGACAATATGATGCCATTTCCCTGAATGTACCTATTTAATAAGCAATTGAATAGTCCATTGAATTGAATAATAGCTTAGTGTTTTGTTTATTGCATAAGAATACAAATGTAATATATGGATACAAGCAGTTCTTTGTTTTACTTGAAAGTAGGTCCACGAAGCTTGGATACAGTAGGTAAAATGTATAAAAAAAAAGAAATAAAATGTATGTTAAAAAAAAATTATAAAAAAAATAATATTTAATAGATATATAATAGATAATGAAAAAAAGTAAAAATTATATTATAGGATATTGTGTATCAACATAACATAAATTAAAATAAGAATAACTTCTCAAAGGCTGGTCGTAAAAATTAATATCTAATTTTTATATTTACTAACAGGAAGGATTATTTACACAACATTTTTTCCTTTTGAAATAATTGTCAGGATTCACATTATATTCATATAAGTATTCTACTGGTGTGGAGTTTTCGTAAAACGATTAACAAGAAATTCGCATTATTAATAGATTAGACAAGTATTTATCGAACACCACGAGAACATTTTTAACTTAAATAAGTACATTTGATATAAAAAAAAAACCGGTCAAGTACGAGTAGGACTCGAGCACCGAGGGTTCCGTACAAACCTACGGGTTTGTACGGAACCCTAAGGAAAAGTGGGTATAATATTATATACTCTAGGTTTTGATTCCCTTGCGAGTACTTGCGAGTTGAAAATATGGGGCTAAAATTGGTGTTTCTTTTGATTGCGTTGACATAGATGTTTGATTTTTTTACAGCTTAATGTTATTATAAAGCTGAGTATTTGAAATGAATTTCAATTTAATACCTGTACGCGTTTTTGAGGAAAGGGGTAGTAAATACAAAATTATTAAAAATATTTTTTTACATGATGTTACTAAAAATTTACAGTTTTCGAAATTTTTCCTGTGCCTATGATCTAAGACGTTGCTGCGTACCAAATTTCAAGATTCTGAGTTAACGGCAAGTACCCTGTAGGTTTTGAGTCCCTTGAGAGTAGTCGCGAGTTTAAAAATGCGGGTAAAATTGCTGTTTCTTTTGAATGCGTTGACATAGAGGTTTGATTTTATTAAAGTTTAAAGGTATTATAAACCTTAGTATTTGATATGACTTTCAGTTTAATACCTGTACGCGTTCATGAGAAATGAGGTAGTAAGTATGAAATCATGAAAAATATTTTTTTATATGATGTAACAAAAAATTTACAGTTTTCGCAATTTTTCCTTTATCTGTGCTCTAAGGGATTGCTTTTTACCAAATTTCAAGATTCTACGTTCACGGCAAGTACCCTGTAGGTTTTGGTTTTTTTGAGAGTAGTTGCGAGTTTAAAATTGCGGCTAAAATTGCTGTTTCTTTTGAATGCGTTAACATAGAGGTTTGATTTTATTACAGTTTAAAGGTATGATGGACTTGAGTATTTGATATGAATTTCAATTTAATACGTTTACGCGTTCATGAGAAAAAGGGTAGTAGGTATAAAATTATTTTTTTCATATGACGCAAATAAAAATTTATAGTTTTCGCATTTTTTCCTTTATCTGTGCTCTAAGGTGTTGCTTCGTGCCAAATTTCAAGATTCTGAGTTCACGAGAAGTACACCGTAGGTTTTGATTTATTTGGGAATGTCGAAAATTTGCTGAAATTTGCGACATATTCGTCTGTATCTATTGATTGCGTTGGCCTAGAAGTTTGAAATTTTCACAGCTCTAAGAGGCAATGGACTTTAGTATTTCCTATAAATTTCAGCTTGTTACCTTTACGCGTTCCTGAGAAAAAGGGTCTTGACAGACAGACGGACGGACGGACGGACGGACGGACGGACGGACGGACGGACGGACAACAAAGTGATCCTATAAGGGTTCCGTTTTTTCCTTTTGAGGTACGGAACCCTAAAAATAATGTTACTAATAGCAATCTCTCCCAGACCACCAAGCAGGGAAAGTGTTGGAGCACCTACTATACATATATCGCACATCTATCTACTCGTATCCAGAAATCGCGTCATCAGGATCAGCCAATCCGAGCGCACGAAGATAACGCGATACCTTTTAACTATTGGTTAAAATATTGTTCCTACACCTCACTTCCCTCAGCTTTGTAAAAAATATTACGAATACAGACTCGCCATATTGCTTTACCTTAACGCTGCAGTTTAATGTCATAAATATAATTCTAAAATTCATCAACTAAGTAGAAAATCTAGATACTGTTAGGTAGTCTATTACGCTGCTACAAAAGAAAAAATTTAGACAATTTTGTTTTCTGTTTAAGTCCTGTATTCCATTGCATCAGACCGAAGAAACACCTAAACAGTTCCTTCACGTAACTCACTGATGGATGCTGAGTCTGCGCATGCAAATTGGCTCCTCAAAGCTCGTTATGCGCCCACTAGCCTTACGAGAAAACTAAGTTTACCTCCTTGGAAGCCTTCTTAGGAATTTGAAAACGCTATCTAAACTTTTTTAAGGAAATGGCGCAAAACAATAAATTAGGTAGGTACTTACTCTGATACGCTTGGGTAATTTGCACAGGGAATTTTACTACCCGGGTTTTGTGAAAAATGTGATTTATTGTCCGTGACCACTACTAATAGAAATTCTGTATAATACTTTACAAAACTTGGTATATTTATTTTTGACCATGTACAAATCCTTATCGCCCTATTACAAAAAAAATGTCGCAGGCTAGAAAATGATAAATCAAAAATCGAGCAGTGGGTGTCAGACAATGTTTATAAAAAAAAATCTACTTATTTGGTTCTAACCAAATAAATAAAAATATCAATCGACAAAATGCTTGACTTTGGTAAACAACAAAAGCATTTTTAAACCCATATTGCGTAAAAATAAACAAAAACAATTTTTAAATGCATTTTACTAGGCTTAACACAGATGTAGCAACAGTAACAGCGAAATATGGTTTCATTCAGGCGAGTATTATTCCAAATCGTTATTTCCGACCGGACTTGCAGCCGAATGTTTATAGCGCCAATATACGAATAGCTGGCTCGCACCGTAAACTAAAATTTACTAGACTATGCTTTTCTCTTTTTTATCGACAGTCCATTTTATGCATGTTCATAAAAATCCAATTCGGCGCGACGCGACGCTTTCATAGACTAGCGTGATCTTGTTTATAGTTTGAATTATTATAAAGACCATAAATTATATTTTTTTATTATTATTATTTTTATTCCAGTCTCTACTGGAGTTAATAGTCTGGAAGTATAATAATTATTTTATTTATTTAATATAATTTTTTATTAGATTGATCGAAAACCCATCTGAAACATCGTTGCTGTAGACGTCTATTATAGCAATCCTATAAGGGCTTTGTTTTCCTTTAGCGGTGTGAAACCTAAAAAAGTTATACGATCGCTTTTGGTCCGTCTCACATTTATAAATCTTAAATTATGACTTCCGTATAAAAGAAAAGCGACTTCATAATTAAGTAGATCATTATTAATCTCGTTAATAATGACTTAATTAAAACAAAAACAAGTTTAATATCAATAAACGCCTATCATGTTCGGTAAATGGTTTTGTTTAACGTGTGAATAAATAATACGTGATATTATCTAACACGTCAATCAAAATTATTCTATTAGTAGAGGTTGTGTGTAATCGATTGATTGATTTTATTATTTATGGAACAAAGTGATAAATATCTGTTGTTTTAATTTGGTATGCGGAATAGGAAAAAGTTTACCATGGGTATAATTATTATGGTGCACAAAATTTCTTAAATCAAACTTAATTTTCGGCGAAAACTTAAAACAGATTTGAGCATGTCTAATTTTCACAAATAGAATAGAAATAGAATAGAAATACTCTTTATTGTGTCTAATGTAACAAAAGGTACTTAAAATTACTATGTCAATATTATAACACATTGACCCACAATGGGCGGCCTTATCGCTCAAAGCGATCAACGCAAATCAACGCAAACCATACGCTAATATTTTCCAAATTTAGTTTTCTGGCAGAAATCGCTTTATTCTACTAATAATAATATAATCGCGAAAATTTGTAGGAATGTACCACCGACCGATTGTGGTTAATTTGGTATAGAAATAGCTTAGACCCTGGAATAACATATTATTATTGTTCCCTATTAGGTACAGCTAGTTACTTACGTATAAGCGCCAGTTACTTGCGTACATCGCCTTGTAACGCAAAATAGCAAATGAAAATGTTGAAGTTATGTATAAATAATTTATTGAAATAAATTAAGTAATCCCTTTAACAAACTAATTTAGAAGTTTTCCAAGAAAATGCGAAGTTCTAAGTGTTACGCAGCTAATACTAATGCATAAAATTACAAACACGCTACGACTGCATAAACTTCGCCCTTTACTATGAAATATCTGCATTATGCAAAATGTAGGGACTCTTGTTATATTTGCACTCAAAACTTTAGATAAACCCACAAATAACATATCGGGATGGATACCGTGAGTTTACAAAATTTGCGTGTCGAATTTTGTAGAGCAATGCTCAAAATCATAACCTATCGCTGTCGCAAATCGCTATTATACTCAATAGTACGAGTAGATTCAGAAAAGAAAAAAATCGCGCTTATTAATTTAGAACTTGTTTGTTAACAGTATCTGATGTGGGCCTTGAGAATAGGAAAGATAGCACACTGTAATACAGCAAGCAAGAAATAACACTACAAAGATAATAATATGAAAATGACGATGCCGCTCCAACGAACAATAATAAAGTATGTAAGCAAGATAAACATTGTTTATACAATATAACATTGGTTATAACATTGTTTAGTCTACCGGGGGTAGACTTCCTCTGCAGGAGGTCGTCTAGGTGGATACCCCAACAGTGCCAGTTATTCTACCGCCTGAGCAGAAATGTGCAAACATTACTGTGCTTCGGTAGGAGGGCACTGTAGCTAGTGAAATTACTGGGATAAAGAGACATCTTATGACTCTTGAGTAAGAAGCGTTGGTGCAGTGCACCTAGAATTGCAGTGAAATTCTGGGTAGCGCTGTACTGATTATGGGCAGCGTTATCTCTTAACATCAGGAGAGCGTCTTGCTCGTCTTCTTACTTCTCCACATAAAAAAAAAGTTTATACATTATAATTATTTTAAAAAACCCTTTTGATTTTCTTCCTCATTCTTCTCATAGAAATGATTTTCTAACAAGCGCTAGATAGAGTCTTAAAATGAACAAGAGTGCTCTCACTGTAGTCTTTTTGTATAATAAATCAACTTGAAGTGAGTTTGACGAGACAGATTCACGGTTTCTATTCCAACATATTTTTGTAGAAGAACCACTCAAGTGGTGCCGCGAAAATAATATAAGTTTCGTGTTAGTTTGAATATGTTATCGTGCTCGTAGATTATACCTGTCGTGTGTTCAGTGCTTTATGAAACTACATTGTTAAGCCCTGAATGTCACCCGTGTAGTTGAGACTTTGTGGAGTTAATGTTCAACAAGGCATATTGCGCTGGGACAATGCTTTATGAATACTGTTATTGCATTTTTGACGTATGATTAGCTACGTAGAGGAGACCGGGGAAAGTTGACTATAGGGGTAGGTAGACTTTCTTTTATTCATTGTTAGCCTTTGACCACAACTTGACCTTTGACTTATTCTCCCTCCTTGAGTCGTATTCCCCATTACTGGGGGTCGTGACCCACATCTTTCAGGATGCAATCATAAATGATGGAGCACCATCTGGAACGGTTGGAAGCGATTCTTATAGTTTCGTGCACTGGAGTGTCGAGAGTGGTGCGGATCTGGTCAGACCAACGCATCGGGCTACGACCTCGAGGTCTCCTTCCTTCAATTATGCCTGTAACCATAAGCTGACGTGACTTGGCTGAGTTGACTTATTCTACTCGACGGTAATACAAGCGTTGAATTATCTGATTAAAGCCATGTACTAGACTCCACAACTTTAAGACACCTAGTGTATGGAGTCTATTATATGGGTATCGGATAATGCACTCTCGTATTGTGAACGTGTTTTCTACAGTTAGTCTACCTACGCCTATTATTATAGTCAACTATTCTCGGTCTCCCCTACTCATTTTTATTGCCAGTTATATCAAAACGTTTAATATTAAAAACAGAAAAAGAAATACTTGGCAGTCTGAAAAACTTATTTACTTTTCAGCAGCGTCCCTGGTGAACTTTGAAATTATTTTATGTATTAATCTAGGCAATTTGAAATCCTTGCCTTGGTATAGGCATGGATTTTATAATTTATATTCAAATTATACATATGCGCATTTATGTATGTCCCTGCTTTTAATCCCAAGGCCCTGGATTCTTGTTTCAATGTGTGCACTAAACCACTATTCTCTTTTATCAGCACGATTCTCTTAAAGATATCGCTATTAGCGCCAGACACTTAGATTATAATATTTATACCTATAGTGTTTTAATTTTATCTTTTTTTATATTTGTTATTCCCACAAAGTATATATCTATGTATAGCTCTTCTACTAATTGTGATTAGTAATACAGCCACAAAGCTCACCTTCACAGTGAATTAGGCCCGATTGTCATTGCTTACACGGAATGTGCATTAGCTAGAAGATGTAATCAATCAATATTCAGTCAATACTCAATGCCTGCTCAGCTGATTAATGCGTACTGGCTTGTGTGCGAATGTGTGACTCCAAAAAATAACGACGAAAAATCAATATGTTTTCAAAGTGTAAGAACGTTATTTAATTGTGTTAAGAACCTATATTATTAATATTATGTGCATTTAAAAACTTTTGTGAAATAATTCCAATATTATTGATTTTAACGTCCATTATGGAATTTTCGATAAAACAAATGTTCCCCCAATAAATATATTTTGTATAGGTATATATTTTACTCGCTGACTCGTCTAATTCGTCTGCGTCGTACAACGATCTTTACGTTGGCGTCTTATAAAAAAAAAATACTTTACAACCTATATTCTCAGAACTTACGAATAATACAAAAAAAAAACCGGTCAAGTACGAGTAGGACTCGAGCACCGAGGGTTCCGTACAAACCTACGGGTTTTTACGGAACCCTAAGGAAAAGTGGGTATAATATTATCTATATATACTGTGGGTTTTGATTCCCTTGCGAGTACTTGCGAGTTTGAAAATATGCGGCTAAAATTGCTGTTTCTTTTGATTGCGTTGACATAGATGTTTGATTTTTTTACAGCTTAAAGTTATTATAAAGCTGAGTATTTGGTATGAATTTCAATTTAATACCTGTACGCGTTCTTGAGGAAAGGGGTAGTAAATACAAAATTATTAAAAATATTTTTTTTATTTAATGTAACAAAAAATTTACAGTTTTTGCAATTTTTCCTGTGCCTGTGATTTAAGACGTTGCTGCGTACCAAATTTCAAGATTCTGAGTTAACGGCAAGTACCCTGTAGGTTTTGATTCCCTTGAGAGTACTCGCGAGTTAAAAAATACGGCTAAAATTGCTGTTTCTTTTGAATGCATTGAGATAGAGGTTTGATTTTATTACATTTTAAGGGTATAATAGATCTTAGTATTTGATATGAATTTCAGTTTAATACCTGCACGCGTTCATGAGAAATAAGGTAGTCAGTATGAAATTTTTCAAAATATTTTTTTATATGATGTTACTAAAAATGTACAATTTTCGCAATTTTTCCTTTATCTGTGCTCTAAGGAGTTGCTTCGTGCCAAATTTCAAGATTCTGAGTTCACGGGAAGTGCCCCGTAGGTTTTGATTTATTTAGTAATGTTGAAAATTTACTGAAATTTGCGACATATTCGACTATATCTTTTGATTGCGTAGGCCTAGAAGTTTGAAATTTTCACAGCTCTAAGAGGCAATAAACCTTAGTATTTCCTATAAATTTCAGCTTGTTACCTCCACGCGTTCCTGAGAAAAAGGGTCTTGACAGACAGACAGACAGAGAGACGGACGGACAACAAAGTGATCCTATAAGGGTTCCGTTTTTTCATTTTGAGGTACGGAACCCTAAAAAGTCATATAAACTCGATACCAAACACTATGACGCGAGATTTGTATAGGTATTAGATAAATTTTTACATATCTGAAAATTACTACAATGTCAATATCACATTTTCAAGCGCCGAGAAAATTTAATAAGAACAAATTAACCAAGTATTCAGTTTGCCAGCCAAAAATTTAACACAACGTTGCTAGTTGGCATGAAAGCAAAATTTCCGCATAATAATTGTATAGAAGCTTTAAAACCAGACTAATTTGTATAAAAGTTATTTTAAATTGTCATGCTGGGTCGACTAGGCTGAAAGGGGGACGAAATAATTTCAAACTTACCCTCAATTCGACTTTATAATATTATACTTTATTTTATTTTATTATTTAAAACAACGCTGGGAGTAAATGTTAAAGTTGCATTTTCTAACAGTTGTACTGAAACTGGTGAAAAAGTACTGAACATTGAGAGAAAAGGAAATAATGTTCAAACATAATACATAATATGTACAATTATCAAGTTAATAAAAATAATAAACGTCAAACATCTACGTTTTAACATCTATCTCTGTGCTGAATTTCAACTCAATACGTTTTACGGTTTGAGATGTACAATGTACGTGTATAGTTCACTGGTCAGTCATGCCTTCCTTTTACGTATAATATATCTACCACTCGTCCCACTGCCCCCGTGCCGTGCGGACGTTCGCTCCGCTTACCTGCGCTCAAAGGTTCATTCGATTTTATCGTTTGTTCCTTTGCTCGCAGCCAGCATTCGCGACCCACTGCCTTTTTTAAGGCAACAAACGTCTCTCTCGAGACGACGCTTAACTTTTAAGCACCCCTTGTTTCTATACCAAATCCACCTTCCGTGGTCTGTCGGTGGAAACCAAACGGTGCCAACGTAAGCCGGCAGGGCGTGGCCCCGGAGCGCCCGTGTTTTTCTCCCTCTGAGAAAACCACGGAATCCGGAAGGGCTTGACGCACCGCCCAGGGTCACTCAGGCCCTCGTGCGACGTCAGGTACGCAGGTACACACCCGGCTGCCAGTTTTTGCCAAGACTGCGACAACCGGAATCCGACTCACAACCTTTGCTAAGGACCTGTGAGTTGGCATTCACTAGGGATACAGACCTAGGCACTCACCTCCCTGTCTACACCCGGCAGGGAGATTCCTCCTTCCCTTAAGCTCGCCGGGGACCTCCTCCCCCGGCGCCACGTAGGCCTATAACCTCTCTCCAGCCATGGATCTTCAATCCTGGCTGGGGAAGAAATATGCCACGATTTTGAGAGAGTACAACGACTCTCTCAAAACGGTTAAAAATGTTTCCCTGCGCCCCGCGGCGCCTGTCCCAACCGAGGCAAACTCGCGTGCTGCCTCGCGCGCCCCCAAAGTGGCCCCTCACGTCCGCCATGATATGAGCCCGGCGTTCATGTCACGCTCTCCCTCTCGCACGCAGGCCTCTCGCTCACTCGTAGCGACGCCATCGCAGAGCCTTCAGTGCGCTCAGCCCTCTCGCTCCCCCGCGCAGTCTCAGAGCCTTCCTAGCGCTCAGCCCTCTCGCTCTCTCGCGACCCAATCCCAGAGCCTCCCTTGCGCTCAACCCGCCCGCTCGCCCTCGCCGTGTTTTTCACCCGCGAGCCCCGCCCCCCGCGACCGTTCGCGCTCCCCTATCAAAGCAACTAATTTTGCCCTCTCAGACTCACCGCAGTCTCCCGACCCCGAAATGGAGTGTGATCCCATTCCCACTCCATCCCTCGCTTCACCCGACGATGACGGCTTCACCCAAGTCGTCTACAAAAAGGGTAAAAAACGTCCCGCGGCGTCTTCTCCGTCCCTCCCCGCTAAGGCCATCTGCCCTCCCTCGGGCTCTATGCCTTCCTCCGCGTCCTCCGACTCCGAGACTCCCGTCTCTAGACCTCCGGGCTCGTCCAAACTCCCCACGCCCTTCCTTGTTCATGACAAGGATAGGTGGTACGACCTGTCCAGTTCCTTCGCCGAGCTCGGTATAGAGCTCAAATCGGCGACTAACACTCAGCTGGGCATAAGAGTGCAGGTGAAGTCAATCGACTCTCACCGTAAGGTCACATCCTTACTCCGCTCCAAGGCCATAGGCTACCACACCTATGCCTTGGAGTCTGAAAAACACCTTCGGGTGGTCATCCGCGGAGTCCCCAAGGAGCTCGATGTAGAGCTGGTCTCCGCGGATCTCAAGGCTCAGGGCTTCCCGGTTAGGGAAGTCCACCGCCTTTATGGCCGAAACAAGGCCCTCTTCGACCTTGTGTTGGTCGTACTAGAGAAAACCCCAGAGGGTAAGGCCATCTTCAATTTGAAGATGGTCTGTAGCCTTTCGGGTCTCTCTATTGAGACCCCGCATCGTAATGGCACTCCTTCCCAGTGCCATAGATGTCAATATTACGGGCACTCTGCCCGCTTCTGCCATGCCCGCCCTAGGTGCGTTAAGTGCCTAGGAGACCACAGCACTTCTGAGTGCACCCGTAAGAGGGAGGATCCCGAACCGCCCTCTTGCGTGAATTGCTTGGGGTCCGGACATCCCGCGAATTATCGTGGGTGTCCCAAGGCCCCCAAAGGCAAAGGTCCCCAGAGACGCCTCTCGTCTCGTCCCACCAAGCGAACCGGAGCGCCCTTGGCTTCTCCGCGTCGCTATGTGCCCGCCCCGCCCCCCGAGGGGAATGCTTGGTCGGCAACCGAGTTCCCCGCTCTTGCGCCGACCAAGCTTCTCCCACCCACTCCGGCCTTCGTGCCTCCACCGCCTCAGGCCCCTATGGCCCCCCAAATCCCCTTGCCTATTAACGGTACGTCCGCCACGAGTAGGCTCATGTCGTTTTACGGCAGCGTCGATATGGACGCATTCAACAAAGTCGCGCTCGAATTTGTTGCTATTCAGCAACGGAAAGACTTCGATAGTCTGACGGTCCTCCTTGCCCAAAACAAAGCCTTGATAGAGTCTGTCATGGCCGCGTTCTATCGCTCTTAACTATACTTCCACTATGGATAGTACAGCTAAGAGAATTAAGCCCCACTCTTTATCCCTGGCGTTCTACAACGCCAACGGCTTAGGCATAGGGACCGATAGGAACCAACTCCAACTTATTCATCAATTTTTAACTACCCATCAGGTAGACATCCTGCTAGTGTGTGAGACATTCCTAAAACCTAGCCGGAAGGATCCGAAGATCGGAAACTACCGGCTGGTCCGTAATGATAGGACTACCGCCCGATTGGGCGGTACTCTTATCTATTACAGGAACTCTCTCCACTGCATCCCCATAACCACTCCTCCTCTTACCGATCTCGAAGCGTCCTGTTGTCGCATCGGCATGTCCGGCCACCAGGCCATCACTATCGCTTCTTGTTACCTCTCTGGTAACAAAAAAGTCCACAGGAGTGATTTCGAGTCACTCTTCTCCCTTGGAAGCTCAGTCATTCTGGCTGGCGACTTCAACTCCAAGCAAACCCTCTGGGGCTGCATTAGGTCCAATACGAACGGTCACGATCTCTACTCTCTCTCGACTAACCTCGACTTTGAAGTTATTGTCCCTAGCTCTCCCACGCGCTTCCCTCCCATTCCTGATCATAACCCCGAGGTACTCGACATAGCACTTATGAAGGGCGTAACTCTCCAGTTGCGCTCTTTAGAAGTGTTACACGAACTTGACTCTGACCACCGTCCCGTCTTAATGAGACTTGGACCGGACCCATCTGACAGACTGACCAAGACAAAGACGGTAGTGAACTGGCAGCGCTTAGGGGAATCCCTAAAAGCTATCAAGTCACCCGCTCTTGACCTTATCCCCGACGACATCGTCTCCCCTGACGACGTCTCGTGCTCGATCGATGCTCTCACTAGTCACCTCCGCACCGCCATTGGTGAATCCTCTAAGCAGGTACCAGCCGAGGATCTCCAACGCTGGTCCCTGCCAGAGGATGCGAGGGAACTATTGACAGCAAAGAACGCAGCCACGAGAGCGTATGACTATGGTCCCACCGAAGAGAACAGAGTCAGGCTGCGGCAATGCGAACGTTCTGTTCGCAAACGTATGACTGAACTCCGCAATCAGAAGTGGGACCACATGCTCTCAGAGATCGCGCCCACTCACCAGGCTTACTGGCAGTTGGCGCGATCCCTGAAGAGCGATACGTTGACCACTATGCCCCCTCTGACTAGACCGAACCTCCCTCCCGCGTTTGACGACGAGGAAAAGGCCGAATGTCTGGCCGATAGCCTTGAGGCACAATGCAGCCCCAATCTCGATTTAGTCGACCCTGCTCACCTCGCTGAGGTGAACAGTGTTGTCGATCAAAAGTCCTCCCTCCCTCCCTCTGACCCCATCGAGCCCGTCAAGGCTTGTGAGGTAGAGTCGATTATCAGAGGCCTCCGCCCCAGAAAAGCCCCCGGTGCGGATGGCATCACTACTAAAGTGATCAAACACTTTCCCACCTCTCTCATCTACCTTCTGGTCAGCATCTTTAATGCGGCCATGGTAAACGCCATCTTTCCCGACGCTTGGAAGAATGCCGACGTAATCGGCATTCACAAGCCAGGCAAGAAGGCATCAGAGCCTTCTAGCTACCGCCCCATCAGTCTCCTCAGTACTCTGGGGAAAATCTACGAGCGCCTCCTTGTGAAGCGCTTATGGTCCATAACTTTGTCCCAAAACCTCCTTCCAGACGAGCAGTTTGGCTTTCGAGCCAAACACTCATGCGTCCAACAAGTACACCGCATCACGGAGTACATCCTCGAAGGTTTCAATTCGAAACCCGGCAACTTTGGCCGTCCTATGGGGACAACAGCTGTCTTCCTGGACGTTGCTAAAGCGTTCGACAAAGTCTGGCACAACGGACTGGTATACAAGTTGTATCAGTTCGGAGTGCCAGACCGTCTTGTACTCATAATACAAGACTTTCTCAGGGCTCGAAGCTTTCGCTATCGCGTCGAGGGAGACCGCTCTTCTCCCCACCCCATCGGAGCCGGAGTCCCTCAGGGCTCCGCGCTCTCCCCTCTCCTCTATTCGCTTTATACTAGCGACATCCCACGCCCCCCGAATGTAGAGATCGCTCTCTTCGCGGACGACACCGCCCTCTACTCTAGAGGGTGGCGACCGATCCGTCAGATAGAAGCACTTCAAAGAGCCCTTCACCTTTTTGGTGATTGGTTCAAGAAGTGGGCTATCACGGTAAACCCGGATAAGAGTACAGCAATGTACTTTCATCCGACCAAACAGCCCCGCAGGGAGCGATCTCTCTCACTCCTCAACGGACCCATCCCTTGGGCCTCCCATACCAAATATCTCGGGGTGACCCTTGATAGTCGACTCTCCTTCATAAAACACGTCACAACCGTGCGCAACCGAGCGGCCTTCTTCTTGGCCCGACTCAGTCCCCTCCTATGCAAGCGGAGTAAAATGTCACTTAGAAATAAGTTGACACTTTACAAAACTTGCATACGACCCGTCATGACTTACGCCTCCGTGGTGTTCGCTCACTCCCCTCTCTCCACCCTAGACATGCTTCAAGTGATTCAAAATCGCTTTCTCCGTAAAGCAGTCGGAGCTGAATGGTATCAGCGCAATTCCGATCTGCATTGCGATCTCGAACTCCCCTCTATCCTTCAATTCATGAAGGATTGCTCTCGCCGCTACTTTGACGCGGCCCCCCACCACCCCAATCCCCTCGTTGTCCAAGCCTCGAACTACTCTGTAGATCAGGCCTCCACTCCCCTCCGTCGTCGCCCTAAAAACGTGTTGAACGATCCGGACGATCCCATCGCTGCCGTCACATCGGCGGCGCTGGGATCGCCGAATCCGCCAACCATGCGCAACAGTCGCTCCGTTTTCGGTACTGGTCCCGGATACCAGATCCTCCAACCAACACAATCACGACACCGACCGCGCCGGCGCGGTCGAAGACCTCTGAGATCCTTCAGATCAGTTAGATTCTCTCCAAATAATCAAACAGATCAAAATACTGTTAGGGCCCTAGGACACGCCCCTTCAGGGGTGCCAGGGCAAGTCTAGTCCCCGTATCTGGCGACGGCCCAAGCCGAGGTTCGTGCCATCTGAGGCGCCCTTGAGCTAGTCGCCCACTAAAACTTTGGGTCGAGTGCCTCCTGCGCTCACCACACGCCCGGTAAAGCTGTAGAGGTCTCAATCTGAGACCAACAGCGTAGGTCATTCAAAAAAAAAAAAAAAAAAAAAAAAAAAAAAAATATAATATATCTACAAGAAGGTATTTAAAATAATACCAAATAAGATTTTTCAGAACGTGAAAGGACATAACGCGTCCAGTTCGTGAAATTTTAAAGCTTTAATATTTGCGGACTTTCGTCCCAAAATGCGAAGCATTATCTACCTGAGATAATAGGGCAACTTCGCAAGGGCTATTGCCAAACTATTTCACTAAATATCGGACCGCTCCTAACAATGCATGGGATCGACAAAAACTGACCTAATTTATAGTTCTAACTTGGAGGGTCCAGATAATAATCGATAGCCTGATGGTGTATCAAACTACCGTTAACAGCTATTAATTAAGGTCATAAATGGGCGTTAGAGTTAGTTTTTGTTAGGGTTTGAAAGAATTTGGCTTACATACTATGTGAACGTGAACTAATTTCTGTATTCTTATCAAATACCCTATGGATACCACAAAGAGTCAGACGTTGCGGCAGGCCCAAACGCAGATGGCGGGACAAACTGTATTCCCTCTGCAACAGCTGGACTACAATAACCCTTGACCGAAAAGAATGAGGAGCAAGGGAAGGGAGGCATTTGCCCAACAGTGAGACAAACTAGACTGGTAATAATAGTATTATATTTTAATATTAGTATAATGTAATAATAGTATTACTACGGTACATACTCATATTGGTAATTCTGATAATATAATAATATGAATATTATTAGTAAATTTCAACAAAAAAATCAACTCGTTTAGGCGTTCACGCGTAACATACAAATACTTTCCACACTCACACCCATATATTCGCATTTATAATATTTGTAGGAGGTAGCTTTTGCCAGCCCTGTCATCTTAACTTCCCACCACCGATCTTCCCACTTTGAATGTTCAATTTCTATAAAAAAAGTCATAAAGCGAGTTGACTGAGATTGCCCTCAAAACTGAATTCCAATAATAGACCCGGTTCCGTCGACTTCCGTATTTACGAAGAAACTTTTCAAAGGGGAAAGGGTACCTACTAATACAGCAACTGGTTTGGAAAATACAAGGAAAAGGTGGTGCGTCTTGAGTAATGAAACTCGTATTTCCATAGGCAGATGTGCTTTGGAAAGCTTTGATAAACTTCAGTCTGTTGATTGTGTGAAAGTTTTGTTTGGTAAACAAGTTCGTTATTGAAGGGGCAGGTAGTTTCGGTTTTTATTCTACGGACGAGTGCTTCGATGTACCCACTGTCACGGCATTATGGCTTCCCGCAGGAACACACCCAGTTTTTTAGTGGGTATCCCCGCCGCGCCTATCCGATCTTCGGCGGGAGAGTCCCATATACGCCTCGGCGCAGGTATGACGATGTGTAATTCATTTTTCCTGAGTTAAAAAAGGAGCTTTTAATTAAAGAGGATCTGCAGTTTTTCCTCAAAATATTGTTTACAGAAGGTAACTGTGAGTGATTTAGTTTTACAAACCTTTTTCTCTCTTGTTTTCAGGTACATTCTAGTTTTGACACAGATTCCACTGTAGCAAGTAAGTACAAAAGTTTAATATGATTAAGACGTTATAACTTAAAAACCGGCCTTCTGTACATTTTAATTTTACGTTATAAGAAAAAAATATCTTCACAATATGATCGTATGTAACAAGTTATTTAACGTTCTAAAAGTCTCCAGTTCTTTTCTATTCTGTTTTTAGTTAGAAACAAGCTCTGCAACAACAAAGGTGCAAAAAGTGTCTTTTTACAAACGCCGGCGAATGTTCTAATTATGATTGAGCCTCTGTTCCCCTGTTCGGTATATTTTTGGTATCTTTTTTAGCACTCAACAACTTACGCTGTATATTTTCTGTATCCGGTTTAGACTGGTTTCAGTCGCCTTATTATTATTATTTTTTTATTGTAGTGCGGCTATGATATCACTGCGGCCATGATTGGCCTATTGTGATCATCGCTTATTATGGTGAGATTGACCCCTAGGCGCGGCGCTAGAGTTCACCACAGACCATAGCAGCTTCTAGAAACTGCAGGATTTTCCTAGGGGTCATCTCTCTAAGCTCATTCGGGCTGAGCAGGTGCTGTCCGATAATAGAGCTACGTTTACGGATCAGTGCTCCACACTCTCCCAGCAGATGAAGAGGCGTTTCATCTGCCTCATTGCAGAATCTGCAGGTTTGAGTATCGCATAGCCCTAGTTTGGACATATGCTTGTTAAGGCGACAGTGTCCAGTCAGGGCTCTGGTTACGATGCGTATATTTCCCCTACTTAGCGCTATGATTTGATTGTTGAACCTGGTATCATAGGCTAAGCTAGGCTTTATAAGTAGCTTTGAGTGCCTCATGCCCTGCGAGTCTTCCCACAGTTTGATCGACTTCTCAAAGCATAGGTTTACTTAGGTTCTCTGAGCTAGGCTTTTAGGTATAGCACAAAAAGGCTCAGGGCCGAATTGACCTTCTGCCCCAGCGCGCGCCAACTCATCGGCACGTTCATTGCCGTTGATTCCCGCGTGCCCCGGGACCCATCTGAGGACAACATTGTTCCTTGAGCCTAAATCATTCAGTTGCAACATACAGTCCTCAACTAGCCTGGACGTAAAAACTTGCGAATCCAACGCTAAGAGGGCAGCCTGGCTATCAGAGTTAATGTAAATGGTTTGGTTGTTGTAGTGCTTTTGCAGGTTGATGTGCGCGCATTCAAAAATGGCGAAAATCTCTGCTTGGAAAATAGAGGCGAACCTTCCCAGATCTACGCTTTTGCTACACCTGGGTCGCTCTCCATACACTCCACAGCCTACATTCAGTCGCCCTAAAGTAGGAGGTTGTCACTTGATTTGTTTGTATGTAAAGTTATTATCAGTCTGCCTTGAGCTGCCGTGACGAGCGTACGCGTGTGTTGCTTTATTATCCTCGCGTTTGTTATTTTGCATCTAAACTCTATCGTGTCGACTCGACAACATCGGTGGCTCTCTTACTATCTTGTGAGTAATCCCATTTACTGCCGACGCCATATTGTGAGCTGTAGAGCGGTGTCCCGCTTCCGCACGCTGAGACATTTTAACATTGTCATTGAAACATCGGTGGCTCTCTTACTATCTTGTGAGTAATCCCATTTGCTGCCGGCGCCATATTGCAAGCTGTAGAGCGGCGTCCCACTCCCGCACGCAGTGAGATTCGAGCCCGGGACCGTAGCGCAATGACAACGCTTGCGTAGGCGCTTATACCACCGCACCACGCATGCATAGTGCGTCACCGCCAAACCCAGCTACCGCATCGTGCGTCGCCCCCGTACCACGACACTAGCGACAGATTAGCGATAATCGACAGCTCATACATTGATATCGCAATACAACTTGGTACAGAGGAATACAGTCTAAATAATTATTATATTTTACAATGACGACAGCGCATTCTCCACCCAATGCCCGCTGCTATTCTAATCCTGATCTAGCCGGCATGGATTCGGATACGAAATATTTGCGAAAACGGAAGTTCCCAGATATAGACAGAGACGACTTTCTCAAGGAATTTAGTGACTCAATAAAGCGAATTGAAGGCAAAATAGATGATAAATTCACCATTCTGGACAACAAAATGTCATCAATACAATCCGAATTGTCCTCTCTGGCCAATAGCGTTTCTGATATGAGAGCGGAAATCAGCGCACTTCGTACTGAACATAACGCGGTGGTTGAGCGAATTGATAAAATCGAGAATAAACATATTAATGCCATAGCTGCCCTAGAAAAGAAACAGGCTGAGTTCGTAAATGAAGTGTCTTCCCTGCAGACTGCAATACAATTTCAGAGCGCGGAACAAGGTGACGTTATTAAGCGCACAACAGAACTTTAAAATATCACAAAAAATAGTGGGCTGGCTCCCGAGCTGGTGGCGTCCTTGGAAGCAAAGATTGATAACCTTGAGCAGCAGGCGAGGCAGTGTAATATTGAGATTACTAATGTTCCAGAACGGAGAAGCGAAAACCTCATAAAACTGGTTATGATGATCTCTAATATTATAAAGTGCCCCATTACACAGAAGGATGTCATCGCAGTACACCGTGTTCCACACGCACAGCCCTCAAACAACAGGCCGAAAAACATAATTCTCAAGTTATCGTCGCGAATCTTACGTGATAATGTCCTTAGTGCATTCCGCGCGCACAGAGCAGTCAAATCGGACTTACTGGATATAGCTGGCTCGCCACAATCGATCTATCTTAACGAGCATTTGACTTTGAAAAATAAGATACTTTTTCGCGAATGTCGCGAGGCAGCTAAACGACAGGGCTACAAGTACGTGTGGGTCCGACACGCCACCATACTTGTCCGCGAGTCTGATACTGCTCCCACTATTGCTATTAGGCATCATAAAGATATTACATCTCACATCAAGCCTCGAAGGGCAATGGGCCGTGTCGGACCGACCGCCACTTGATTCAAGATTAGAAATTAACCTAAGACATAATTTTATAAGCTCCAAGGCACAATCATATTCTTTAACAGCTTTAATGTTTCTGGTTGTTTGCGCTTCTATAGGTCACTTTTGCTTTCGTTTAAAATCTGCTTGTGCTCTCTCAACAGGGATTAATAGTATGTATATTTGCTATGCTGCTATATTGCTTATAGCTATATATAAATTAAGTTACATTTGTAATAAAGCAATATTAACCGGCTGCTTTGAATACTCCGAAAAGTTAGACTTAAAACTGTATAATATAATGGTGACACAGCTAATGATACAAATGCATTATCTTAGCACTTATAAATCTTATTCAACGATTGATCTTATGACATCCCCATATTATGGATAGTAACATCTCATTGTATTACCAAAATTGTCGAGGGCTAAGGACGAAATTAAACTCTTTGTATATGAATATTCTTTCCCATTGCTATGACATAATTGTGTTCACGGAAACATGGTTAGTACCGGAAATTTCCAATAGTGAATTCATTGATCAAAGATACTCAGTATTTCGCAAAGACAGAGATCGTTTGGCTACAGATAAGCAGGATGGAGGAGGGGTTTTAATAGCTGTTCGTAGAGATTTAAAAGCTACGTTATTGGATCTACCTTTAAATACTATTTCTCCTCCTAATATTGAATTTTTATTTATAGAAATTACGTCTAGACAAAACAAATTAACTAATAATATTATTAATGTTACATATATACCTCCTAAAACTAACCCTTGCATATATACTCAGTATTTTAGGCTCCTACAGACCGTCTTAAATAACAATTCAGATATTCTGGAAAACTTTCTTATAGTAGGTGATTTCAATTTACCAGATTTAAAGTGGAAAGAAGACCCTGGCCATCCAAAACGGCTTTACCCCATATTCAATTCCAATGAAGTGACTAACGAGTTATTAAACTTTATGTCCTTAAACAAGACTGCTCAATATAACAATATTTTTAATTCTATGACTAGACTACTAGATATATTTTTATCGAATGTTGATTGCTCTGTCTATACTCCCACGGATTATTTAACGAAAGTTGATTCCTATCATCCACCCTTTGCAGCTATAGTTCCACTAGCTATTAATTCATCATACATGCCCCGCTGTCCAATTACCGTATGCAACTTTCATAAGGTTGATTATGATTTAGTTAATAAAGCTATCGACGAAATTGACTGGAATG
The DNA here is from genome assembly GCA_947507615.1 of Hemithea aestivaria. Taxonomy (NCBI): domain Eukaryota; kingdom Metazoa; phylum Arthropoda; class Insecta; order Lepidoptera; family Geometridae; genus Hemithea; species Hemithea aestivaria. The sequence goes on from OX382328.1 coordinate 5,068,975, forward strand.
AGAAAATTGGTGAATCATCTTCAGAAAACGCTGTTAACATATTTTATGAAATTATCTACGAGATTATTAAAATTCATGTTCCAATGTCAATTAAAAAACCTTCTAATTATCCCATATGGTTCACTCCTGCTTTAATTCATATATTTAAAAACAAATCGAAGGCATGGTTAAAATGGAAAACGTACGGAAATACATCAGATTACGAAATTTTTTCTCGATACAGAAACAGCTTTAAATTAGAGTGTGATAACTGCTATGCGAAATATTTAGACTCAATTCAAGATAATATATGTAACAATGTTAAATACTTTTGGAAATATATTTCCAACCTCAAAAATAAGCCTACGATACCTGATAAAATGAACTTAAATGATCAAACTGTGAACACTCCTACAGATATTTGTAACTTATTTGCTAAGTTTTTTCACTCAGTATATGAGCCATCAACACTGAATATGGACTCATGGTCAGTTCCCGAAAATGTATCTGAAAACTGCAACCTTATTAGTCATATGGACATAAGTTTTATAAAAATTCGAACAGAACTTAGTAAACTAGACCCTACAAAAGGTAAAGGACCTGATGGAATACACCCGATTTTCTTAAAGAATACTGCCTCTACTATTTGTAAGCCCCTTCATATTCTCTACAACAAATGTATTAGAGAAGGCGTGTTTCCTGACATATGGAAACAAGCCAATATTACACCAATATTTAAATCTGGTTCAAAAAGTGATATATCTAATTATCGTCCTATTTCTATATTATCTACTTTGTCGAAGCTTTTCGAGAGACTTATTCACAATGAGCTATACCCAATACTCCATCCAATTATCATTAAAGAACAGCATGGATTTGTTAAAAGAAGGTCAACTAACACAAATTTAATGACATTTACCAATTTTCTATTTGAGAATATGGACAGAAGAGTACAAGTCGATGCTGTCTATACAGACTTTCGAAAAGCCTTCGACAAAGTAGATCACGAAATACTCCTCAATAAGATCGCGTACAACGGTATCCGGGGTAATTTATTACGATGGTTCGCTTCATACATCTCTAACCGCACACAAAAAGTTGTCATCAATGGATTTAAATCAGATATTTTTAAAACTACCTCCGGGGTCCCGCAGGGATCAATATTGGGTCCATTATTATTTATTATTTTTATAAATGATATAAATACTTGTTTTAAACATTCTAAATTCCTGTTATATGCAGATGACCTAAAAGTATACAGAAATATCGATAATTACAACGATAATATTCTACTTCAAAATGATTTGGATCGTCTCACTGAATACTGTCATATAAATAAATTACATTTAAGTCTGTCAAAATGTCACTATATTAATTTTACTAAAAATAGAAATATAAAACAATATCAATACAAACTTTGTAACACTTTACTGGACAAAGTTGATTCACTGCGAGATCTCGGTGTAGAATTAGATACTAAATTACATTTAGATCTTCATGTACAAAAAAAAATTAATAAAGCGTTTCAAATGTATAGTTTCGTTTTAAGGTCTAGTAAAAACTTTAAGCGAACTAAAACATATATATACTTATTTAACACAATTATAAGACCCCAAGTAGAATATGCAACTTGTATCTGGAACCCACTATACAATAAATATAAAGACTCAATAGAGAGAGTGCAAAATAAATTTTACAAAACCATGCATTATAGATGTCACCACGAAAAATTAACATATGTACAACTTCTTAGCAAATATAAAACTTTAAGCTTATATCATAGACGATTGCTTCTGGGAGCAGCAACAATTTATAATCTTTGTAATAATAAGTTTGCACTGTGCGCGGGACACTATAACATAATTTACTTGTGAGATCTATGCAAAGATCTCACAAGTAAATTATGTTATAGTGTCCCGCGCACAGTGCAAAGACGTTCAGTTAGACCTGGTAGATTGTTCACTACTTCTCGGTGTCGAACAAATGCTGGAAAACGTGCACCTCTATATCAACTTATAACTGCCTATAACACATACTTTGAACGCATAGATATCTTTGCACTGTCCGCCTCTAGTTTTAAGAAATTGGTCTCCGATGTTCTATTTAATTTAAGTAAATAAGTAACAAGCGAGTTATTGTAACTACAAGGTGTACCCTACTCCATAACATATATGTGGATAATGAAGTAGGCTACACATTTATATTAGTTATATTATTATGTTGTTTTTGTAAGCTGTAGTGTGTAGCTGTTAATTGTCCCAAATAAACTAAATAAATAAATAAATAAATTATAATTGCGCAAATTTTACATGAGCGAATCCTTAACGGCTTACAGCTTTCAAAAAATACATAGGAAAGTGTGTGTGTGTATACCAATTTGTACATCGATTCTCTTAATTTTGTGTACCTATTTCTTTTTATTTTTGATATATAATAATTAATCCTATACTAACTTACTACTAATTACTAGTTTTGTTTGTTAACTACTGTTGTAATTTTTTTAATTTTCATGTGGTGTTACAATAAAGTATTAATAAATAAATAATAAATAAATAAATAAACTTATAAAGGAATACTTCACATTAATATTATAAATGCGAAAATTTGTGAGTAAGTGTGTATGTTTGTTACTTCTTCAGGGCTAAACGGGTGGACCGATTGAGCTGAAATTTGGTGTAGAGACTGCTTAGACACTGGAATAACACAAGACTACAGTACATCGGGTAAAACCGCTGGACACAGCTAGTAATTTATAAAGACTTATTTAACATAAAATTAGTTCAAAATGTATTCTGTTTTAAGGTAACTAGTTCAAAATGTTTACTTTATTTCTTTGTATCAAAATTAATTAAAAAAAACCTGGTAAATAATTAATTTATATATGTATATGTATATATATTAATTTATTTATGTTTATAAATTCAACTTATCCTATACTATATATCACCCTACTCTTTCAATCAACCTCTCCATGCAAAGTCGGTTGCCTGGAAGAGATCGCTTTAAGCGATAAGGCCGCCCATTGTGGACCAGTGTTCTAAATTTTAGTTTTAATTAGTTTTAAACGCTATATACATAATATTATTTTTAAGCAAATTCTTTGTAAAATGTTTTTAATTTGGTCACAATAAAGAGTATTTGTAATGTATTGTAAAACAAAAAAAAAAATCGTTTGCTCTTTCTTTAAAACAGTTCCAACACTTAAAGTTGGTGACACACTAAGTATTAAACCACGCTATATTGGCTGCATTGAAAAGTACAACCAGTGTGTAATATAAAACGAACTGAAGTTAAAAGTGAAGTAAAGCGTGTTACGACCGATTCTACTCGGATTACTTATAAAAGTTGGTATTAGCTAACTGTGCCACACAATCGCGTTTATTGAGTCCTAAACTTAACTATTGGAAATTATGGGCGGTGCTTTTATGTTCTACACAATTTGTATGAAAAATAAAATATAATGGTGTGTGTACAAAAGAACAATGTACTTTTTATGGGTATTCACCATAGTATACTAATTCTTGGAACAAAAATATCTGCCACGATATTGATAAGGTCAAAAAAATATAATAAGTCCATAATCTAAGCAATAGTATATACCTATTAGAGGTAGATAGTTATTTTTTTTGGTTTGCGAATAAAAATTGGCTTCTCAGCCAATCAGAATCAGAAATTAATAACGCACATAAGTTTATAGGTGACTCATCACATGACGTCATTAACCGGTTAAAATAAACCAGAGTTCGGCCAGTGACTTTACAAGCGAGCTTTGGTGAGTTATATCTCAAACGTTTTTATCAAATCTTCAAAGACAAAAATACGTGTCCAATATTTTTTAATAATCGAATTGATGGACAAAGAGTAGGAAATTTTACAAGGACAAGACAACAAGGACAACAACAATAACAACAAGGACAGAGCTTAGTGCTTGTTCACGCTATAACACGCGGACGCGGGCGCGGGCGCGGGCGCGGGCGCGACAGACTTTGCTCACACCGCACGTGCGTTGTACGTGAACACCTTCATAGCACGTCATATGTTTGATATTTCGCACCCGCGCCCGCGCCCGCGCTCGCGCCCGCGCCCGCGCGTTCACGTGAACAAGCCCTTTAGAGCTGTTTGTTCGCTCTCCAAGTTTTATCGTCAAAACACAGAATTTCGATCCACCTGAGGTAATACTATTACAACGATATATTGCTAGTCTACCGGAACTGAACTAACAAGTAAGGAAGGGTTGACAGCGGACTGTTTTATTACCTTACCATCAATTTAAATCACCAGCGGCAAAAATTGGAACTAAAAACAAGTCACTCTCTATTCCATTCTATTCTCATTTTGAAAAAGATACTAGCGACGTCGCCTGTGTGTAATATTATGTTGGTAGTGTAGATACATCTGTGGCCTCCGGTTTTAAGTTATTCTCTGCATTATACTATTGGCGTTTTATCGAACATCTTTTGCAGAAAGTTCAATCATAATGCATTTCGTCTTGAAGAAATTGAGAAATTGTTTGTGATGTTTAATGGAACGACATGCCTTTTAAAACTGGTTCTGTACTTACTATTACAACTTTGTATGTAATTGTGATTAAAAAAATCAAGCTCAACTGATTGGTAATGCTCAAAATATAGCGGACCTTAAAGGACGCATTTGCCCACAATTTCTTGCTTGTTATATAGTATAATGATAATTACTATAATAATCCACACTCCATTTCTCCATTCAAATTATTAAAAAACGTGAAATTGCTCCTTTAACTAAAAAGGTGCTCAAAGAAAATAATTGCCGCGAATATTTCTTTTCTGAAATTAACCACCGTCGTAATTAGCCCCTTCGTAGAGATATAAAGAACGTGCAGGTATTAAAGTCTTTTGAAAAAGGAATTCTTTTTTCTTTACCTTTCCTCTTTCAAATGCGACGTGTTGAAAATCGACGTAGCGTGACTTTATGACTGGCTGGCAATATTAAAAAGTTTAACTAAAAAGTCTTTTGTTTTTAAAGAGTTTTATTTTCGGCCAGATACCAAATTAATCACAATTTTCTCGTTGTGATGTAACGAGTCTATCAAAAAAGGTATCGTGAAAAAAGGTAACTGACTTTATCTCCGCGATAAGATATTTAATTTCCTTTCGTACTTCGCAGATAGCACTGTTTTTTTTTGTTTTGTTCCAAATTGTTGTTTATTAATTTTTTTAACCACCTAGTATATAACAAACAGTTATAATAAATTAAATCAAATTAGGAGTTGTACTACCTACTACATATCAGTTCAAATTTGAACACATACTTGATTTTTTTACTGTTATTTTTATTTATTTTTGGCCGGCCGGTAAAATTTATAACTAATTGAATATTTCATAAAAGTGATTATATTTAGTAAACACTTATTTTAAAAATCTGAAACAAAAAATGCTCAGCAGTTTTACTTGCTGAAAATTAGTCCGTGTGTCATTTTCTACTAATGACTTTAAATTAGAATTAGATAGGTACGTAACTAATACAATTCCACGTCAATAAATGTACGTGTGGTCTCATTTTGACTCATAAATTTACTAATAAAATGATTCTTTCAATTTGTACAAACCTATCGCACATTTATCGCTTAGATCTGGCATTTCATAGAATTATATTGAAAAGAATGTAGAGAAAGCTTTCAAAAAAGATGCAATTTACATCATAATAAGAACATTACGAGCGCTCGAAGCTTTGAGAAAAAATGAAGTGTTTCGTATTTTCGTTGAAAATACTAGGTAGTCTATTCATAAAATAAGAAAATCATTTTGAAGGGTATTATTTAGAAATAGTTCATATTTTAAAATGTATTAGAAAATAATTATAAATTAACTTCAAAGAATTTGATTCTGATTCCGTCAATGCATAATTGAGTGATGATAAATTCTGTCTGATCGCTCCTCAGTCTATGAAGTGGCAGTTATGAATGACCAGCTCGAAGCGTTGCCTAAAAGTCACATTACGAATGAAAAACCGCAGGATTGCCGTAATTGAAAATTCCCTGTGTAATATACGACTAGCAATTTCAGAGAGCAGCGTTCAGCCCAGTCCTGTAGGGCTGCCATTTTTCTTTACTTTTAACGATATTATTTAACGCCACAAATTTCGCCATTTTTCTTATAGTCTCCCCGAGAACGGTGTGCAATTTCATTATGATAATCGCACATTACCTGTGTTGTTTTATACAATAACGGCTCGCTCTTTTGAATAGAAATTTTCATTAGAGAACTTTTTAGCGTCAATAAATTTTAAGAACCGCGGTTTGTGTTTACAGGAATTTGGAAGGACAGTAAATGTAACGAAATAGCATTCTAGTAATGATTATGGGTTATGAAAACTGTTTTGTAGAAGGATCAGAGTACATGCCTAAAGGTTACTAGAATATTTTTCAAAAGAACATAATATTATACTTATTTCACTCTAAATTTAATATTTAATCATGTTGAAAAAGTAGGATTGTCCTCTCGAAGATTTTATTTAAGCTAGCTCTTGATCAGGCTTTTAATGGATCTCAGTGCATAAGAAACAGTTGAGACCTACAGATATTCGTGATTTCCGAAACACCAACAATTTTTGCCACTTACTGAATTTTATTATAAATCTTGGGCCCAAAACCCAAACCCAAAAGTTAATGCCAGACATTCTGACTACTGTGTCGCAGACGCTTATCACGTACCTACGACCTCTGTGGCTCGTTGGGCAAAAATACCCGCTTGCAACGCGGGTTCGATTCCTGTATGGGACTGTTTGTGTAATCCACAGGTATTAGTTTCTGGTCTGGATGGTTTTCAATATCTATTATAAGTATGTATTTACAAAAAAAGTATTACTTATATACTTTTTTTTGTAAATACACACTTATAATATTAAATCCGTTATCCTAACCACCATAACACAAGCATTAAGTTGCTCAGCTTGGGGTTAGGTGGCGCTGTGTAAAATGTCCTGAAATATTTATTATTATTTATGTCAAGTAATACACACTTTTCATTATTATTTTCTTATTGAAAAATCAAGAATCCAAGTCTTTTCACAGCTTACCGTCCTAGTTCTCATCTAGTATTTGTAACCCTCTTACGTTCACTAATAAAGTTATTTCCTCACATAGATCAACGCTAAAATGTGAAAAGGTGAGGCTCTATTGAAGGCATAGGGCAATAAGAACAATAAACATAGGTCGTGCCTAGTTATCTCAGCCCTTCACTTAGGTATACATATTATTTCCAATAGAGTTCTAAATAATTAATTGATATAATGAGATAACTCATCAAATTATTTTTTTTGTTATTTAGATTTAGATGTGGAATTCTCATTTTTTAAAGATTTTTTGTCAGGACATTGAATACAATTTTATCAAATTAAAATTAATAATGGTTATTATGGTTCTTTTGTAAATAACTTACCCAAAAAAATTTACTAGCTAGATGTAGAAGGATTTTATTCGCAAAATATACAGTACCCGATTAAGCTGCAAAATATTTTATTTAACGAATATCTATTTTAACACACACTAACTACACACAAAAATATCCGAATATTTAAACTATCAAGAATCATATTATAGTCCTTAGAGATTTCAAAACACATTAGTACAAATCCAAATTTTCCCATTTTGCAAAAAAAATGTTTATTTAAAAAAACCGTTTATAAACAAATAACCAATAGAAGAGCCGTTAAAGCGTAATGGAAAGGTAAACTGTACAAAGGGGTAGTCGTGGTAACCGGTGGCTTATTTTTCCTCTATCTCTCGTCGGTTTTCCAGTATCGTCGTAATTTTGTTTCGCAATTAAGACCCACCTTTTTCTTGTTCCACTCGAATTACTTTCCCTTTCGCAAATGGATGCAGGTAAACCCGATACCTTTATTTAAATGTCGGGAAAAAGAGAAATGCTCGTTTTATCGCTCTGTTTTTAAAGGTATGACAATGTGTTTTTACTATTTGCCTACTCGTTTTAACATTTTTGTACTGAGAAGGTTACGTGTATTTTCAGTGTTAGTTTTTTTTTAAAAACACGTTTTGTGTAGTTTGAATAGAATAGAATAAACTTTATTTGAATCAAACATGGTAATAACAATTACTGACAAAAACTATGTGTAGAATAGCATAATAGATCTACCTATAAATTTTTTTTAAATTAATTTAATTATTTTAGCCATTATTAAAAAATATTTGCATCAAATTTGCGTTTCAAATAATTAAACGTTTGAGAAATAAATTTCACCCCCTCATCGAATTGATTAAAAAAGCTAAATATCCAAAATTTTCCTCGCTTTTCTATTTAAAAATCTCGGTTTCGGTTTTATTTTATTATGATTTAATTTTTTTTTTATTGTAATCCCGATTAGATATTTGAATATTTTTATAGATGAATATTTTTTTTATATATTTTGACTATTTTTACGCCATAAGTCTCTTTACAAAAAAAACATTTACATTGTTAAGCTTTCTTGTTAAGGAAAACTGTCCGATATTTTCAGAAACATCATCACTTTTCTTCAAAACCTCATCCCAGATTACAACGTCCATAAATATGCATTGAATTATAAAAATAAAATTCGAAACAAACAAACAAGATTACCCCTCGCGGAGAAATAAATAATGTAGCTGAGCTAAGAAACTTTTTAACGCTCTCTTAAAAGTTTTCCTTGTGCTTAACTTGAACGAAAAACTTATGGATTGAGTTTGTTTTACCAGAAATAGAGCACCAATAGTAAGCCCACATCTGTCATGTATAATATATGTACACTCATACCATACTGTACATGTAGAGGTGCGAGTAGGCGTAATATGAGTTTACTGCGTTCCGACATAAGCGTGGCACTCCCATTTTCTCGCGCTGCCTGTGCCTAACAAGCGTTTTCAGGCGGTCCTTCTCCAATTTCACAAGTAAAAAGAAAAACGCTTTAAAATTGAAAACGTGTAATTACGACCAAATGAAAAAAAAGTGATATATAAATGGCGAGGGAGTTGTTGAGTTTTATTGTCTTCTTCTGTTATTGGTGGCAAATGAATAGACTATCTTATGGTGAGTGGTATTACCAATGCCTACTTGAAACATTAGGAGCCTGAGCGTTGCCGACGTTTCAAGACTCAACTAATTGTCACAAGTGCTTCATATATGTTTAGAGAAACTACTTTTACTAGTTTTCGTATGCTTTAGTGCTTAATTACGTTTTCATTTATCTTCCCTTCACCGGCCGGTGCGACAGTCTTACTACGGCCTATAGTTGAGTAGCAGCTTTATTCACTCCTTTGATATAATAAACTTTCACAACTAGAGCAGATAAAGAAAACTTCTTTTACGAGAAATTAATCTTCGTCCAACTATCTTCAGTGTTCTTTTTATGCTATAAATGTTTGTGTTACTTGATGACCGGTACAAGTTATCCTTGAGGTCAAAATATTTATGGGTGAATCTTCGGGCGTGGCGTCTTTTCATCATTTCAGTGGATTTTTTGAAGTGAAAACTTCTTTAGCGGCGCTGAGCACTTTTTTGTATGGGTAAAAACTTTCAAACTCGCGTCAGGGTCACGTGATGCTGATCGAAAAAGCGTAAGATCGAGGGGAAGGGAGAGGAACTAGTATCTCCCACTCTTTCTACCGTGCCTGAGTGTACTGCTCTGTTTAGGCGGCACAGGGGGCTTAGACAAGCGCGCGCCCGATATTTTTTTTTTATATTTTATATTTTTTTTATTAGACACTTAAATAGGTTCGAATCAAAACTGTTTGTTTCTTACTTCAGTTATCATAAACCAATTGTATCAGTTGTAAAAATTTGCGATGATGATTCTGATAATAACGATGGAAAAGTCGTCGAAATTATGGATGGAAGTTGATTTTTCTGAGAGATAAAATTTAATGTTATATATAAATAACGATATAATATTATAAATAACAAAATATAAATTGTCATATTTGTGTACGATAGCGCAATAAATAAACATTGTATTCTACCTCATAAATGATAGTATTTTTATACTTATAATTAAACACAACGTTAATATTGAAGTTTTCACTTCTGCCGGCACTCCCGGAGTGCTACCTTTTTTTTTTTTTTTATTTCAAGATATTTTCATAAACTGATATGCAGCATTGTAGACAATGAAGTTACTAACACATTAATACATGAGCCACCTCTTTAGCACTTCCATTGAAATTTTGTATGAAAAATACAAGAAAAATATATTTTTTTCCAAAACGCAAAAAAAAAAGAAAAGAATTTGTATGGTGTAGCCGTTTTGGAGGAGTTCGATAACAAACACTTTGACACGAAAATTTCTTGGCTTGTTTCCTTATAATATTAAATTCCTTATTATTGTAAGTATCCTTTTAATAATACGTATTAGCAACTTAATTTTAAACAATTTTCATTATAAAGCTATATAATATATTTATTCACTTTAAAAAGTCATTTACCTTACTTTTGAAATTCATACAGAAAGTAACTTTTTGGTATTTTTTTTTAACTATGAAATATTATAACTTCATAAATTTAAAAAAAATATCTATGGCTCATAGGCTTTTGTGCTTGAAAAAACTAGATGGCTGTCACAAAAAGCAATTAAAATTACTCAAAGACTTTTCATGAGAAATAAAAAAACTTAGTTGACCTTTCAAAAAGCTACGTTTTAAATTTTAAAATCTCAAAACTAATTTCACCGACGCTTGGATGAGTTCAAACGAAGCCAATTAACGGAATCTCAATTAAAAAGTAAACGATTACATTTCTTCGCGAAATGAGTGTTCCTTATCTCTGAATTTCAGGAGGTGGGGATCGTCTGTCGAATTGGACTTGACGTGACTAGGGATGGGACAGATCCGGCAACTTGTCGATGTATGCAGTTTGCTTGAACTAAGCTATTGCAATCTGCATTGCATATTGTACGTTATATTGACGCCGACCGTGGTATATAACCACCACACTGGACAAAACTGTGTCCCAGCACGATGTTCAGTGAAGGGATTTATTCCGCCTTCTAGGTTTATTCTCCAACCATTTAGGGCCGTATCGCTTTACATCACTCGAGATCGTGATTAAAGGCTTACCTTTAAATGAATTTAAAAAAAAAACTTACTTATATCTACTAGCGACTTTGCTCTCATGTACAGAAATCTGATTTTTAATTTATTTTTTTTTGCACTCTACTTTCGGACCCTCTGTGTATTATGGACATGCCGCACTCTTGTCTTGCTGTCATGTCAAACATACATTCTCAAAAGTACAATGTATGAGATGACAGTTCTACTATTAAAATTACTGTGGGATCTGATTACCGTAGCATGGAAAGAAAGAAGAAAGAAAATAAAACTTATTTGCACACAAACCAAAGTGAAAAAGAAACATTAAATTGACAATAAGTAATATAAAAGATAATTAAAAAGAAATGGCATGGCTTGGCTTTCGCATGCTACGGCCACTGGAGATACCGGTCTGTCATACCGGTATAAAGAGTACCAGCGCATCTCTAAACAAATTGTAACTGACGTGAGCTCAGCACCTGGCCGCTTTCGACGAAATTAAAAAAGTTTCAGCTACACAAGAAGTTTCTGGACCCGTTCATTTAAATGCTAAGGTATTCCGCGTTAGTATTCATCGTGAGTTTTGTCATTCAGAGAAAAACTTTTGTTTTCTAACTTGCTTTTCACAAGTATCGTTTTTTTTGTTTCTATTTTTCTAGATGCAGAGCATTATTAAATTAAAACTATTCTTGCGCATAAAAGTTTCTTTTGTCAAGTTTTCTTACTTAAAATTTATTACGTTTTATTTATTTTTTAACAATGAAAGTATATTTCTTATAAAAAAAATCAAACGTTTTATTAATAAAACAATTTTTGTTTGTGTCTTAAAAGCATTAAGACTTTTTTACTTTAGTTTGTAACGTAGAAAAACATGCTTATTTTGAGTATACCTAGTCAGGTCATAAGTATTGTCACACAGTAAAAGCTTTTCTTTTAGAATGCTGGCCACAAAAAAGTTTATTGAATTCGAATTTCGAATTGTTCATGAAAATAAAAATGTATACTTTTTAGAATTTTACTCATTTTTAAATATGGAGTGGACGCTTAAAGAAGACCGTGTTGCAGTTATTGCGTTGCATCGTTGCGGTTACGCGCCAATTCAAATTTTTGACATACTGAAAAATTTGAATATAACCAAAACATTCGTTTATCGTACCATCAAACGATACAATGAAGACTCTAGTGTAGATGACAGGTCAAGAAGTGGTCGCCCTCGGTCTGTTAGGACTCCAGCAGTGATAAAAGCTGTGAAGGCGCGAATTCAAAGAAATCCCAAACGTAAGCAGAAACTGTTGGCCCTTCAGATGGGGTTAAGCAGAACCACGGTGAAAAGGGTGTTAAATGAAGACTTAGGGCTTCGGGCATATCGAAGAAAAACAGGACATCGTTTAAATGCTCGTCTAATGGACCTGAGACTGAAGAGATGCCGCGCTTTGTTGAAGCGATACGCGAGAAAAAAATATCGAGAAATTCTTTTTTCGGATGAATAAATTTTTACCGTAGAAGAGAGCTACAACAAACAAAATGATAAGGTGTACGCACACAGTAGTGAAGAAGCGAGCAACCGTATTCCGCGTGTCCAACGAGGTCATTTTCCATCCTCGCTCATGGTATGGTTGGGAGTTTCTTATTGGGGCTTAACAGAGGTACATTTTTGTGAGAAAGGTGTAAAAACGAATGCAGTTGTGTATCAAAATACAGTCCTGACGAACCTTGTGGAACCTGTTTCTCATACCATGTTCAATAACAGGCACTGGGTATTCCAACAAGATTCGGCGCCAGCTCATAGAGCGAAGAGCACACAAGACTGGCTGGCGGCGCGTGAAATCGACTTCATCCGGCACGAAGACTGGCCCTCCTCCAGTCCAGATTTGAGTCCGTTAGATTACAAGATATGGCAACACTTGGAGGAAAAGGCGTGCTCAAAGCCTCATCCCAATTTGGAGTCACTCAAGACATCCTTGATTAAGGCAGCAGCCGATATTGACATGGACCTCGTTCGTGCTGCGATAGACGACTGGCCGCGCAGATTGAAGGCCTGTATTCAAAATCACGGAGGTCATTTTGAATAAACTTTATTGTCATAAGAATCTATGTTTTGTTAAGTTCATTTTGGTATATAAATGGTTACATAATAAATAAACTTGTTCCAATAATTTTATATTAAACATGTGACAGAATTTATGACCTGACTAGGTATATACGTTATCATATTTAATTAATTATAATATATTGTTTCAATTAATTAATATTTAATTAAACTCCTGTGACTCTTTGGATCCACTTCCTTATGGCTGGATGACCTAGATGGGTGTAAACTCCTGGAGTGTTAGGTCTAGCACAGCCATAGCCAAATGACACCAATCCTACTTGAATACCTCTGGATACCACTGGTCCACCGGAATCACCCTGCAAAAACAATTTATTTAGCCACGGTGTTAATTGTCAAAATACGCATAGATATGGATTAGCCTAGCTATATCTTCGACGCCGCAATTTTAAGACTGTTAGATACGTTAGTGGTCGAATAGGCATCATCCATATGGTTCCATATCGTTGGTATAATATTTGATCATCCATATGGTTCCATATCGTTGGTATAATATAGACACTTAAGAACTACTTCCAGAATTTCCACCCGTCGAGACAAAGTACAAGAACAAAAAAAATTAAAACAGTTACGCCTAGGATACGCGTTCAAAGCTGAATACATAAATCCAAATTCACGTTCGTTCGTTCGTTTCGTTCTTCAAGGCACGAGTGAATAGGTACCTTTCTAGGCATCTTACGTGATCCATCGTCGACCGCATTTTCACTTTCCATCAGGTGGGATGTGGTCAAACGTAGGCCTATCTCGTATAAAAAAAAAAAAAAAAAAAAACGTACTGCTTTAAGCAGCATGAACGCACAGTGTAAACGCAATAGCATGTTGAATTAATACTATTATTTTATTATCAAACCCAATTTTGTTTTACCTGGCATGAATCTCTGCCCCCTTGTTGTAAGCCAGCGCAAAACATGTGCGGTGTTATTTGAATTGGAAGCTTCTCTTGGCAGACCTTGCTAGATAAAGTTGGAACTTGAGTTGCTCTCAAAATGTCCATTGATTCGCCTCCTTCCTGAAAGCATATTATAAAATGAGAAAACGCAACGGGAACTATCCAACTACTTTACTGCTTATACCCTGCAAACTACATAACCCTGAACACACCTAGTATTCGTGAAATTTTAGCTAAGAAGGAATAGGTTAAAAAATTGTTCTCGAAGAGGTAAATATAATATTATATAATTTAATGTTACCTATTGCATTGATTTTTTGAATTTTTGATTATGAGTTTTGCCCCTTACCTCAGTTGTGCCCCATCCAGTCACATTTAGAACAGTATTCTCCGGGATAAATCTGGCACTCTTGATCAATTCAACCTTCTGCGAATTGACGCCATCCAAATACATGCCTTGTTCAACATAAATTAGTGCCACGTCAAAATCAACAGATAATAACCCTTTGCTGTATCTTGGATGAATCTTCGTTGATTTGCTGAAGTAGACCTGACCGCCTTGAAGAGAGCTGGAACTTCCTATTCTGATGGCCACTTTTTGTGAACTGAAAAAAGTTGATCATTTATATAGCGTGCAGTGTTTTCAAGTTATCTGCTAAGCTTAAACAAAGGTTGACTGTTTTAATGAGCGATTGGGAATTTTTTAATCAGCATGTTGATTCACCTCGTTTTTAAACAGAAAGAAACTGACTATTGTCTATACAATGACGATGTGTGAAAGGAAGCAAACGGTCATAATTCGTTTTTTACTGGAATACACTGGTAAAAAATTTGCAATCAACTCATAGGCTCTTGCTGAATAGACCTGTATCTTTAATTTAAATTATTTTTGCACATTAAATTATAATACTTACTTTTCAAGGCAATGCGCAGCAGTTAAAATATGGTAATTGCTGATAATGGAACCTCCGCAATCATAGTAATATTTTCCATCGTAGATGAAAACATATGCCATGTACGGATAATCTCTGATGTCTGCTTCTACTCCACCCACAACTCGCACTACATTTTCATCTTCTGAGATATGATGAGCTGATATTATAGTATCTGAAATTTGATAAAAAAGAATTTAAGTAAGAGTAGAGGAAAATGTACTACATTACTTTGCTGCGGCTACATTAGTATGTAGTACATTTTCCAGGTGTATTGACTTTTTATCTATGTACCTATGTACATGGAATGAAACGTCAAATTTGAAAAATAAGATTAAATTATATTACCTTTAGTGCTATGTAAACCAAAGAATACTAGTATAAATAAACAAAAAATAGAAATAGTCGTTGAAGTTATTTATTAGAATGATAACTCAAGAAGAGAAGGGCTCAAGAATGTAAAGGAAAAAATAATATTATGGTTATTCAAACTCCCGTATGGACTTTGATCCAGCCTCTCAGGCTGGTAACGTTTACAAAGATGCTTGGGTTGTTTGGTTCAGCGCATGCATAACTAGCTGACACTATCCCCACTTGTATTCCATTTTCGGACAAAACTGCTGGTCCTCCTGAGTCTCCCTATAAACGTTGTAAAAATAAGTTCATGATTATAAAAGGATAAGATAACGCATATTAAGAAGAATTGCTCATTCCTGCTTGATATACCTTGCAAATATCCTTGCTACCATCTTTTACGCCAGCACAAAGCTGTCTTTCATGGATTCCTCCCAAAATTTGGTTACACTCGTCATTTGATATGGTTTCCAGTTCTACTGCTAATAGTGTAGGACTTAATGGACCATCAGGCTAAAAGTAAATTCTTTATACGTTATCTACACAGAACTGACAATGAAGATTGACACCGTAAAATAATGCTTCAAGATATAAGATAGAAAGAGCAAATTTAAGCAAGAAAAGCACAAAAAGATTGTTCAATAGCCATTACAAACATTGGACATTCATATAAACAGAGTGAAGAAAGAACTATAAACACTAAAAATACAATAAAACCTGGGAAAAAATGCTGCGCAAACAATGAAAACAAAAGCGCAATATTCTAAAATCAAGCAAATAACGATGATCACAGAAGAATTCTAATGCTAGGAAAAGTACAATGAGGAAGATGGAGGACCAAGTGGACTGGTGTGCCGTAGAGAAGCCTATGTCTAGAAGCAGTGGAGATGACTGGTGATGATGATAATGATGACAGAAGTTTTGCAGAATGAACTCGAAAGTGAACATGATCGACTTACAGCTACACGTCCCCAACCACTAGCTATAACTTTCGTCCCCGATGGAATATTTTTTCTTCGTTCTATCAATGTCAACGCTTTTGTTGTAACCCCATCTAGCTTCATTTTCTTTTGCGTTTTAAGTATGCCAATGTCATAATCTTTGGATACCGTGTCATAACGATCGTGGGTAATGGTGTAAGCAGCGCGGTATACTGTTCCACCAGACGCTTCAGCACTACCTATTCTTGCAAGAACTTCTGTAGAGCTAAAATGTTCAAAAGAAAGCTAGTACATGATAAGAAATTGAAATTCTCTGAAATTAATTATGTCAGTAGTGGTCCACAACAAAGTGTCACACTTCTCTAAATAATAACTCTCTAAACTCTAATTATTAGTTATTATTTAAAATTTAGTGTTAATTCCGCTCTAAATTTGTGAGTCTAACCAAGTTTTTAAGAGAAGGCGAGGAATTCAAACGTTAAAAACTTAGTTAGACCCATAAATTTAGAGCGGAATTAACACTAAATATTAAATAATAACTAATAATTGTTGTAATGGATTTCCGCAAAGTAACGCCTAGTTCCATTAATTATCTCTAAATTCTCTCTAATAACTCTTTAAAAAATAATAATAACTTTTTAACGAGCTGCATATTACATAAATTACTGCCATAACCATAAGTCGTTAATTTTGTATATTTTAGTGTAGATAAGAAAATAGAGAACAAAATTCTTCCTACTACAATCATTTTAAAAGTTTTAACATTAAAATAATTTCTATAGTTCCACTATCAAAATGAAATTTAATAACAGTGAATTTACTTGATAAAACAGTGAGCAGCTGACAAGATGAAGTGGGCGCTTATAATGGATCCTCCACATTGGTGATATACATTTTCTGCATCACCGATCTGAGAGATCCGCAAATAAGCCTGGTAGGGATAATCTTCTATGGTCACGTTGCTTCCACCTATGATTTTCTCACCGTCTGATTTTAAAGCGATATGGTGCTTTTTAGCGTGTAAATCTAAAAAAAAACATGTGAGATTTCTTATAAGTTTTTGTTTTCTAATAAGAGCGTACTAATAAAGCTAAACTTAAAATAAATAATTTCTTAGAACTCGTGGACTATCTATTAGTCTGGCGAGACGTTTTAATTATATCTAGAAGATCTACGAAGTAAAGGATTAGGATCCAAGGATACTCAAAGTCGCATGTCGGTAGGAGACAGCGCAGCAAATTTAGGAGTTACGTCTTCTTGTGTCTAACGCAATTTTGGGTCGCTCCATTATGTTAAATGGCGCACCTAATATACATTTAACTAACGTTAGTAATAAAAAAATAAAAAATCACCCTTATAAACAACCGCACAGAACACAAGGAGCAAATTAGCAAAATAAAACACCATTTTCTTCAGAAACATTAGCAGCAATGAATTTGTTCAATGTTAGGAATTTCTTAAATAATATGTCGCATACTCACTTAATTGCTTCTAAATTGATCATTTAGAGTTATCTCTACAAATTGCTAGTATTTAAAATGATAAGAATGCCTTTGTTACTTGTCCTGATTTTGTTATTAGTGGAACAAGTTATAATATGATCTATGACAACTGACGACAGGTTATCTAGACACACGGCAGCGAGTCAAGCCAAGTTCAAGCATTATTATTACATATATCAGGATCTATGAATCAGGACTACTCAGGATCAGGACTATCAGATTACTCTTTTTTAACCAAAACATATTATTATATCTTCATTTTTATGAAAGCGTCATAATAATGCTTTTTACTTAGTTCTTTATCGATTTTGGAAACTACCGTAAGTGTTATAATATAGTTCATTATCGTTTAAAAAATGTTTCACAACAATTTTGAAGAGATTAGGTATAAAAAATCTAGTATCATTTCAGTTTTTTAATTGACGAGATAGAGCAAAAGGAAAACAATTTCAATTATTTTATTATCTTAAGTTGTTAGGTACCAATTCTTTCAATTTAAAACAGTGTTTGGTATAAAATCAAACTCCAGTGATTCTTTGGATCCACTTCCTAATTTCAGGATTTCCAATATTAGTATTAACTCCTGGAGATCTCGGCCTAGCACAACCCAATCCATATGATACTAATCCGACTTGAATGCCATTGGAAACCACTGGTCCGCCGGAATCACCCTTAAACATAAAAAATTCCTTTACTTTAGATGAGGAATATAAGGGAAAGATGAGAGGAGTGAAGAGAGTAGACGAATAATTTTTGATGAAAAGACATTAAAATTATAATAAATTCTGTTTTTTCTTGTATAGTTTAAGAGAAAACCAACCGTTTAAACAACTTCAACTACTTATCGAATCGTGCAGCTGGAATAATAAACAAGAATTTAAACAACAGACTATCAAATAAAAACAAATATTCAAGCAAGACTTGGTAACTAACAGCACAGAAGAGACAATAATTATATTTACTTGAAGGCAACAGCTTAATTACGAATAGCATTGGTACTTCAAATCTCATTTTACCTGGCATGAATCTCTGCCCCCTTCTTCCAAACCCGCACAAAACATGCGCGGTGTTATAGTTATTTTCGGATCATTTTGTCTAAGTTCCTTCTCACAAGCGCTGCTGTTTACTGTTGGAATTGTGGTTGCTCGTAAAATTTCGACGTCATTGCCACCTTCCTAAAATTTGATATGTACCAATATTTTTTTCTGTTAAAAATGAAAACATCAAAGTGATCTAAGCGTTATGCTGAATATTATAATAAAGCGAAATATAGCTCCCATGCGATACTAGTTAAAAGTTGTTTCGATTTTACCTCAGTCAGACCCCATCCAGTAATGTTTAGGATAGTATGTTCAGGTATAGCTTCTCCACTATTTATAAGTTTCACAGCCTGCGCATTAACCCCATCCAAATTCATTCTTTCAAATTTGATGACTGCCACGTCATAGTCGAAAGTTTCATCTTCGTAGTCTGGATAAAACTTGATCACCTTGCTGAAGTACTTTATACCTCCTTTTGAACTATTAGAGCTTCCTATTCTTACAGCTACCCTTCTCTTGCTGTAAAATGAAAAATAGATTGTAAAAGCATTATGATTCTAATTTGTAGGGGTAAGGATGAAAGGTTCTATATTCCGAATTGGGTATTTTTACAAGCTGATGATCATGATGACGATTTAAGATGTATCAAGGATGATAATAAATTGTCTACTGTCTATTGTTTATTGGCTTTAGAGTATATTATGCTATCACAAAATTCTGTCTCACAAGTCAAGCCTTCAGCTCACTACTGAGACTGTGTCTCCACCTTTTGCTATTCTTCTCTACAATGTGCATTTAGGTCTTATCGTCTATCTTTTGCGATCTTAACTATAGCA
Organism: Hemithea aestivaria; assembly: GCA_947507615.1. NCBI lineage: Eukaryota > Metazoa > Arthropoda > Insecta > Lepidoptera > Geometridae > Hemithea > Hemithea aestivaria. The sequence continues at coordinate 5,088,590 of OX382328.1, forward strand.
TTAATTAAAATATATTTAACAAACTTACTATCTAACACAATGCGCTGCAGTCAAAATATAATAAGGACTGATGATAGAGCCCCCACAAAATGTTTCTCTGAATAAGGGATCTATTATGGCTGCCATGTACGGGTAATCTTTTATATCTGCTTCTTCTCCTCCAACGACTTGCACACTAATCTCATCATCTGGGATAATGTCACCAGGTCTTCCATGTACTAGAAGTCATTAAATATTTAGGTTAATAATTGTTATACTCTGTTTGTTATTTTTTCGTTTTTTATAACAATTATATAATTGTAATGTCTCGATAAAGTGTCATCAAACTAATCTATGGTTTTGTTTACTGATTTTAAGTTTTTAAAAAACACTCGTCTTCATTGTGTGGAGATCTTTTCAGGTCGTATCAGGGTCGTTCAGGTCGTTTCGGTAGTATCAGGGCGCATGCGACGAATATACCACGCTTAATTTCATTATTGATTGTCATAATATGATTACTGATAAAAATTATACAAATAAAATGATAATAATACACACCTTGGGAAGAAAATGCACAAAATACAAGAAACGCATTTATAAAATAGAACTCCATTTCGTAAAGAAACTAGGTCAACAATGATGGGGACTAATTTAGAGCATTCCTTAAATAACGGGTCACCTTTTTAGTTTAACTACTAAAACCATTTAATACTAATTACATTATATTAATAGTACATTAAATAGTTATCATTCCGGTTTCTATATCAGTAAAACTACCAACTCTACTAATGAGAGAAGAGGGTTACGCGAAAGACACCAACTGTTAAATGTTCATTCTTTTAGAGCAAAAGAGATGAGATTGTGGTAAAAAATGTGTCGTAGAAATATCAAATTTTATTGAGATTATTTAATTGTTCTTTTATAGCTTTTTGTAAACACAGATATCTTTAAATTCATTTTCATGAAAGGATTATTATTCAACCAACTTAACCAACCATGCAGTAGCTGAGAATTGACGATAATGCTGGTATTTTGGATAGGCGACGCGACATCAGGCGGGCCATTTCCATTTTTGTTTGAATTTAAGTATATTATTATAGATATGTATAGGGATTATTATTTATTTATTTAACAAACACATCCATACATTGACATAAATAGAAACAACTTAATTTGTAAACTGTGCCTTTATTCTCATTTCCCCAAAACCGTCGATTTATTCCACCACCACCATCGATTTCCATTAACAAGTTCCAAGTCATTGCAAGAAATTTCAAGAAGAAGTTATTTTGATTTAGGCTCCAGTTTCCTGGGTCACCCAGCTCCTTAGCTCAGTGTAAGTGAGGTTGGTGTAGATCCCAGGCTTGCCAGGTCGAGCGCAGCCATATCCAGCCGATACTACACCAGCAAGCTCTCCTGTGTCTTTTAACACTACTGGACCACCAGAATCACCCTGTAATAATAAATCCCATGAAAAATATGAATGTGAAATGAGATCTAAGTTCAATATAATAACAGACACCGTGTTTATTCAATGATAAACAAAGTGAGATCTAAATAGAATCAAAGTTCAATGGTCGTTCCTGAAATTTAAAACAACATTAAATATTTTATACAAACTTTTTTCCTATAACTCAGGGTAATATTATATTAAGGTCCGACACGGTTAGTTCTGATAGCCAAATTTTCGGAAGCATAATAATAAAAGAACTTAGGATAGATATAGTTCAAGAACTTCGAAGAAATCCGAAAAAATTGTCTTGCTGGTCGCTGGTCCTTAGAGAAACTAGTCATTTTTCCAGTAGTACCTATATATTAGCCTCGCAATAGTCATTTTTTTGGTTCATCAATGACTTTAAGTTTCGGTCTTCTTTTTAGATTCTGCTGTTTTGATATTTTTCTCTTTACTTTACCAATAAATAACAATCTTACCTGACAAGTATCTTTACCACCCTCATCATAACCACCACATAACTGCCTTTCGGTCACGGGTTGCTTCTGATTACATTCATCGTTTGTTAAAGTTGGAACTTCCACAGCTCTTAACTGCTGACTTGAGTCTCCACCTTCCTAAAACATGACAACCAATCCTCTCTAATTTTATCAAAAACTTACTGCTATGGTAATGATTATAATAGATGATAATGTCACTTATGATGACTTTATAAGGAATAAGTTGTGACGGACATGTCTATCAACGCACAGCAAATTAGTTTGAATTGAATTTTAAAAACACTACAACAAGAAATGGTCATTTTTCTGCTGAATATTCGTGATAGCTGCTTTGTTCTACTATGTAATTATGAGAATCATGGTATTTGATGACTAGCTTAAACTCTCAGTTTTTCCCGCGTAGACAAATCCTTTCTAAATCGAGGTCTTCGTCATAAAACCCATCTGTGTTCCAAATTTCAACTTAATTAGTTCGGTAGTTTGGGCTGTGCGTTGATAGATAAATTTGTCACTCTTTTATATTATATTTTGATATACTTACGCTTGTAGCTCCCCAACCGCTAAGTTTGACAATAGATCCTGATGGAATAGACTTTCCTCCTTCAATTATACTAACAGCTTTAGTATTGACACCGTCTAGTACCATTTCACTCTGAGTTTTGATATAAGCTAAGTCATAGTCCTTAGAAATGTGATCGTACTTCGGATGACTTATGAAGGACTCGGCAGGATACTCTTCACCGCCAAAAAATTTGTCGGTACTGCCAATACGAGCGTATGCTTCTGTTACACTGAAAAACAGGTCAAATCAGTTAAACAAGCATACATATAATCACGCCTCTATTTCCCTCGACTTAGTAAGATCCTGACACACCTCTTTTGCTTCCTCAACTCAAATCAGTTAATGGTTAAATAATACAACTAAGAACTTTGGCATACTTCTATGTAATATTATTAAATTTAACCTATCAGTAACAGATACGTCCGTCAGCGACCAAACGTGCCCAAAAAGCTGAAAAACTTGTTGCATGTGGTAGGTGCCTGAGCAAGGAACCTACCCCACGGAGTCACCTTCCCAGCTCGACGAATCACTTCACCTCTCAGCACCAAGGCCCGGCTGCTTTGCCAGGCCCACATTTAGTTTGAAGCTCCAAATAAAAAACAAGTACTTACTCAACATAGCAATGGGCCGCAGACAAAATATACCGTGTGTTCAAAATGGCCCCTCCACATTGGTAGTTATCCCCAGGTTGCTTTGTTAACACTATGAACGCTTGATAGGGGTACTCTTGTATGGTAGCCTCATGCCCTCCTACTATTTTGTGACCTGACTTAGAATGACGATGGCTTTTCTCATGCTTTTTTGCCACCGTATCTGAAAAAAAAATGTTTTTTTTAGATGTAAGAACACGAAGAAGACGCTCTCCTGATGGTAAGATTTAACGCTGCCTATCATTGTAATTAGTACCGGCAGTGCTATACAGAATTTCACTATGATGTGAAATTCTTACACAACTGCGCTTTGGTCTTAGAGAGATGTTAATTCTTTCAGCCCAGTTATTTCACTAGCTACAGTACCCTCCCCCGAAATCCATCCTACCAAAGCACAGTAATGTTTTCAAATCACTACTCAAAATGTAGAATAACCGGCACTGTTGGGACGGGGCTGTTGTCGACCTCCAGTAAATAAAAGTCTACCCCCATTTGGTTAAAACAAATTTAAAAAATATTCAGTATTTCGAGGTTCATGAATAACTGTTAAAACTTTAAAAGTACGGGAATGTTAGTATTCTAGAACTTTAATTGAAAGCTTAAAAATAAGAAACATTTTTTTATAAGAAACTAGCTGCGCCCAACGGCTAGACCGTATCCGCTGTACAGTAGTCTATGTGTTGTTCCAGAGTCTAACATATCTTTTTACCAAATTTCAGCTCAATCGGTCCACCCGTTTAGGCGTGAAAGAGTAACAGACATACATCCATACATTCATACAAACTTTTACGTTTATAATATTGGTAAGATTAATATCAAAATAACATAACAATAATATTATTAAACTTACCTTGACTGAAAATTACATTTAGTGCCAGAATCCAAAAAATAAAATAGTTCATCGTTAACAGGTCCTAAGCCAAAAGTGAGATTATATTGCAACTGTGGCAGTCTTTATATAAGAAAGTTCTTATATTTTAACTGCACATATTTACTTTTATCTAAATTATTGCTGCCAAACACTGTGTTTATTTTTAATAACTCTCTGCAGTTTCTGTGGCATGTAGTGATTATGTAGTAATTATCTTGTATATTATTGAAAACTCATATCTAGTATTTTTTCAATACGTTTAGGTACACCTAGAAATAGGTATAGAATGTGTAAACAAGTGAAATCTAAAAAAGTTTTTAATAACAACCTTTAATTATTATTACCATCCAGCACCAAAGTATTCGTCAAGACGAATCGAATGAGCCCTAACTCGATGGAGTTGCGTTGTTTAATTACGGAGTTCCTATGGGCACCTTCCAGTCATCCAGATGTCATGTCGATAATAATATTGCATTGTCATCCGATTTATACAGGCATACAAAATTTCAGCTTAATCGGACACCGGGAAGTGGGTCAAATTTAACTTACAAGATTTGGATTACAAACAGACAGACAGACAACAGACAGGTGAAAGTAAATAAAAGCTTGTAAAAAGAACACACACATCTGTATTATATTTCTGTAAAGTTCATTCATACACAACACTGTATTGTGTATAAAATATCAGGAGTTAAAATTGTTATTCAAAGATTTCATGTTTGTGTGAAAATTTGTGAATTGAAAATGTGGTGGTATCCGTTTATTTCGGATTGAAAAATATACTTTGTCAGTGTGCTTACACTTCAGTGGCTCTTTTGAACCATTCTTGTAACTTGTCTTGTCGAATAAGTGTTAAGGAGAACTCGAAGAGTTTGTTATATATTTATGTTACATTTATAAATACTCAGCTAAACTTATCTTGATCTTAAGTAATATAATAATATTTTTTGCCTTTTTTTCTACAAGTTGATTGAAAAATATATTATACTAGCTGCGCCCAATGGTTTTACCCGCTGTATTGTAGCCTATGTGCTATTCCAGGGTCTAAGCTATCTCTCTTACAAAATTTCAGATCAATCGGTCCACCCGTTTAGGCGTGAAAGAGTAACAAACATCCAGACATCTATTCTTACAAACTTTCACGTTTATAATATTAGTAAGACTTAGCCGCTTTCCGACGAGAGCGGCATGCATGCTCTTATTCATAACATCAAAAACCCTTGACAAATTTCTATAAAATCGCCAAGTTTTTTTTTCTTTGAAAAAAAATCTAAGTTTTTTAGGTATAATCTCTTCTCCTTTCATGTTGCTATGCTCTTTCCAGTTTTTTTATGCAATTAAGTTAAAAGACGAGCTAGACGCTCTTCTGTTGGTAAGAGATAACGCTTCTTACTTAAGAGTCATAAGATGTTAAGACTCTTCAGTCCAGTAATTTCACTACCTACAGTGCCCTCCTACCAAAGCACTGTAATTTTTGCACACACACTGTTATTTACTATAAGATATTAATGTCGCTCTTTAACACGGGCTAAGCCCGGGCCTTTTTATAGGCGTACACGGAGACAAAAAGTCCAACGCGCAGAGGCCCTTTTGAGCTTTTAATATAAATGTAATGGGTGACACTTATTGGAGTCTGTCTGTGAGTCCATCCTTAGAAAATGGGCTCAAAGGCAGTCTCCGCCAAGTGACAGGACTATTGCTAAGTAATGGAAACTACTTGACCTAGGCTATGGATGTGTATTCTAAATGGATGGTTAATGAGGCTATTGCTAGGACTACGGCACCTGCCACTTCCGTCCCATTAGGAAATATATAGGCAGGTGATGACTCGCCACTCACTAAACGGGCCCCCATAAAGGCCGGCATTACATAGCCGACGAGAAGGGCAACGTTGGTGCAAGTGGCTGGAGGGGGAGAGGTGTCCCTGGACTTTAAACACGTAGGCCAACTCGCCACTTATGCTTCACATCCTCCCTCCGAGCGAAAAGCTCTCGCGACTCCACTCTGGCCGGCCAATCAAGGCAAGCACAAAGGTGGGGGACTGTTCCTCGGGGTAGTTCCCGTTCGTACACACCTCCATCGTTCACACTGTTACCGAACGGGAAAAGGTCAAAAAAGATGTTTCGCTCGGTCACAGTGTGTCCGATCGCTACTTTTTTTCCCAGCCGTTCACACCGTCGTTAACAGTGTTAACGATCGGGAATAAAAAGTTTCGATTGTTCGCAGTGTGGACGAACGCTACTATTTATTCCCACTCGTACCTAAATCACACCTGAACTAACTTTTATTTAAAAAGTTCTTCTAGTGGAATCGCGCGCACTTCGTGGCGCATAAAACAGTCAAATAATGCCTACATTTATTGTTTTATTTATTTTGTTAGTTATACCTAATTTGGTACCACTGCATTTCAAATCTGTAATATCTTCGAAAGTATTCATTCAAATCTTTCTTTTGATATAGAAAAGGGCCATATTTTTCTATATCAAAAGAATTTATACTACATACATAATATAAAATCGCTTCGTTTATAGCGAGCGTATCAATCTTTAAGAGAGAAAAGGGTGCACCAAATTCATCACTTTATGAATTGACTGTCACGCGTTACGAAGTGCGCGCGGGTCAGCTAGTATAATAATATATAATATTATGTATTAAGAAACAATGTTATTCAGATTATTGAGTTAAAATTGGTTGCTTGTGTTGCTTTTACGGCAAGTAAGTACGGCGATACCGCGCCAATAATAATAAGGCATAGTTTCGCATACCACCTCAACCGCATATCCTAGTGCATTATCTACAATGACCTTGAATTAGCCAATCAGAGAGCATTGCAAGTGTGACGCCGCGCCGGTTACCATACCTGTGGGAACCTGTTTAAAAAGGACAGTACGTCACGATTTACGCAATGGCCCGGCTCGCGCGTCGAATGTTCGACCGCGCTGACAACGGGCCGCACCCCCACCTCCACAACATCGCGCCGCTCCACGCCCGACCACCGGAGGCGCCCCAGCCGCGCGCCCTGCCGCGCGACATCCTCCCCCCGGAGGACGAGGAAGCCCGGTGAGCATCCCGTCGCGGCCGCTGTGATGCGCCCGATATTATTCTCGGCTGTCGCTCCAGCGGCCACCAGTGACCCGGGGGTTGAAGCCCCCGCGCGATCCCGCCAGGGTAACGGGATACCGCCCGATGCCCTTTCCCTCACCTCCCCCCAGGGGGGGCAGGAAGGCCAACGAACGATTTACGCAATAGCCATGATGGAACAGCGCGCGAGTAGTTTGAGTGGAGAAGTAACATTAGTTTACATAACAAGTGAATTAAATTAAAAATTTTTGATGGCGGCCATCTTGGATTTTAAATTTTATATAGTGGGCTGTATTTTACTCGTTAAGCCCTTTCATTTAATACCCATATCGATGGGGTCGTGGAAGAAAAAAGTAATCCGCCATTTTGTAGCGGCGGCCATCTTGGATCGATTTCCACCAAACATAGCTAAGAACACTTTCGACTAACTCTACGTTAAAAAAAAAACTAAATCAAAATCCGTTCATCCGTTTGGGAGCTACGATGCCACAGACAGACACACACACACACACACAGACAGACACGTCAAACTTATAACACCCAGTCGTTTTTGCGTCGGGGGTTAAAAAGAAAACACGGGACAATTTTGTTACATGGTGGTCACCAATATTATAAAAGGAGAGCACATAAAAGTGACCCTGGTTACTATATAGTATCAAAATACTCGCCAAAACAAATCAAATAAGCCCAAACTCGATGGGGTTGCGTCGATTAATTACGGAGCTGTTTATTATAATAGAATATCAAAGTACCCACTTAGGTACAAACTACCGTTAAAAATATCAATAATATCTCTCATTGGTACCTTTATTTTTTTTGCATCTTGACTAGATACAAAAATTTATACAAGTGAGTTAATGCCGTTTATTTACAAAGATGAATTTAAATACTCACGAATCGTTTAGTGTAAAAAAGCACTGTGACCGAGCGAAACATCTTTTTTGATCTTTTCCCGATCGTCAACAGTGTTTACGACCGGGTATAACTGATCGGGAACGTTTCGAAAAAAAGTAGCGACCGTACACACTGTGACCGAGCGGAACATATTTTATGATCTCTTCCCGTTCGGTAACAGTGTGAACGATGGGGGTGTGTACGAACGGGAACTACCCGTTCCTCGTCAGTGTTCACTCCGACCGGCCGGTGAAGGCAAGCCGGAGATGAGGAACAGAATCCTCCCCCGGGAGCACTCGGGTCCGTGGGGTCGCTACTCCCCAACAGCTCGCTTAATAAGATATTAATTATTATTAATTTACTTAAATTATTACAACCTACTCGGTTTTAGAATGCGGTGTCTGTTTTTATCATCTTAGGGTGTATATTTCAGTTAGGCATTTGATTTAATAATAAATCCTTTCACAACACAATTTATTAATTAAACTGTAACATAATAATTATAGAAAATGTTACTAGTAGAAACATTCTCATTAAAACATGAATGAAGCACCCTTTAATAACCCACATGCTGCATGTACATATTTTATACCTACAACATAGACTTACGCACACAAACGTTAGTACGTACTCGTAGTTTCCCGAACGCTGCTCAATGAAGGAGTCTTCGATTACGGGATTAAAGAGTTTGCCGATATTTATCGTAGAATTAACTTTAAGAATACTTCTTAATATAACACAAAAGCTCTAAAGTTCCACCAAAATATTATTATAAATTCTATGAATTTATATTTTTGAGTTCATCATATCATGCAATCGAGAGGGTTGCACGACTTGACAGGAGCCTTAAGGCATGAAAGAGTAACGAACATCCATTCTTAAACTAAATTCTACGTCTATCTATCTATCTATTCAGCCTGTATCCACCCACTGCAGGGTATAGGCCTCCTCATGGTCACGCCACACCTTCCGATCCTGTGCGTGTCTCATCCAGTCATATTCTACGTCTGCTTCACTTTATTTAACCTCTCTCAGTCCAGTAGTTATTTTGGTCCCCGGTTACAGACTAGACTCAATTTGAAGGCCTTGATGAAAAGAAAATATTTGGAGTGAAAACAACGAAACAAGTTTATTTTGTAAACAGCGCCTTTATTATAATTGCTTAGCATTATTAGAAACATAACTGGAAAATTTTAAGTCAACGGGAGCATATTGTGATCTGAAACTTCGGGCAAACAGTTTGTTTTAAAGTAAAATATTGTGATGCCGAAAATTTTGCAACAAATCAAAATCAAATTATCTTACGTAACTTGAATTGTTTACTTCTTGGATACATCGAAAGTTTATCTTGTTACTTGTTACACAGTTGATTCTTAAATAACTTTATTGTTGAAGGAGATAAAGGTCAACCATTTCTATATTGGATATGTTAGCTAAATATTAATTCATCGACTTGTATCGGTCGGTTTACTACGGTAGTACGTCAATCTCTTGTAGGGCCCTACGAATTAGGTTTTTTTTTCATAAATTATTACTAAGATTATTCAACCATGTGACTTTTGTAGCGATGCTGTCGCGTTCTACTGTCCTGTGTATATGAGATTAGATTCTAAATCGACTAACATGCTAAAGTGAAAACGAGCTGCTGCATCGCTACAAAAAGTCGCCGAAGGCAAGAAGAGGCCTTAAATAAGACAATAGCTCTGAAATTTTTACATTTAAACACGGGCGATCATTTTTATCCAGGGGCGTACAGCAGAAACTCTTGTGTAGACTCCGGGCAAGTCGGGTCTTGCACAGCCGACGCCAAACGAGACTACGCCTACTTGAACACCATCTCCTTGCACTGCTGGTCCACCGGAGTCACCCTGGAAAGGTATATCTAGTAGTTCATACTTCATACTAAGTTATGTAATGTACAAAACAATTTTTATGAGTTCATAATAAAATTATATCAAATCAAACTAGAGTGTTTTAGGGGTTTGATTCCGGTCTGAGATAAATATTTCTATTGGTATTTGTTCTGATCTGGGTGGGGTGGCTTTCTGTGTCTATTATTATTAAGTATATATTTACAAAAAAAAAGGTATCTAAGTATTAAATCTGTAAACAATCCACCACAAAACAAGCACTGAGTTGCTTATATTGGAGTAAGATGGCTCTGTGTGTAATGTGTCCTGTATTATTTATTATTAATTTAAATAGGCTGCAATGGAGCAATTTTGCAAGTCTCCATAATGATTCACGATTATAATACCTGGCAGGAATCCTTTCCACCTTCAGGCAGACCGGCGCAAAGCATATTTTCAGTAATTCCACTCAGTTTTGTGCTACACTCTTCATTGGATATAGCAGGTACCGTTACTGCCATGAGAGTGCTGCTTGTGTTACCACCTTCCTGAAAAAAGAAATAGATGTATGTAGTGTATTTTTCGTGCAATGGTCTTACGCCCGAGCTGTATTCTAAGTGTGGCATTAATTTTCGCCTGAACGTTATCGTGTTTCGGAAGGCATGTAAAGCTGTGGGTCTCGGCTGTTTTCTAAAATATATTATGTAGGCAGCAGTCATTGGATCATGTTGTAGGCCCTGTAGTATAAGCAACTTATATAGTAGGTAATTAGATGTATTAATCTCGGGCACCTAAAACTGCAAAGTATAAGTTGGCCACACAACTTATGATTGTGCTTTGACTGTGACAGTGTAAGTAGACTAACCTGTTCTGTTGAAGTGTTATTATTATAATTATTATTCAGACTACATTATTATGTATAATGCATGCTCGTACAAGCGACAAGGGTAAGGATATCAGGGTAAGTAGTAGAAACTAAATTTTACACAACACGATCTGTGCAATATAATTACTCGTACCTACATGTGTTAGAAATAAATAAATGAATTATAATTATTATATTATAAATACGACACGGCTGTACTCACGTTCACAACCACGGTTTCGGGCAATTACGATGTCCTTCATCAGGAGTTCACGCCTGCAGTAGCCGACGTTGACTGGCCCATGGCAGCCGTGTTGTATTTATAATATGGATAACACTCACGGTAGTTTCCAAAATAGTTTTAAATAATTATTATTACTTACGCTGGTAGCACCCCAGCCGGTCACGGTGAGATTAGTTCCCGGCGGTACACTTGAATCACTCGACGGCAACTGAACTGTCCTCGCAGTGACTCCATCCAACTTCATCGGGAATATCAACCTTATTAAAGCCGCATCGTTGTCACTCGAACTCTTGTTGTACTCAGGATGAGGGAAAAGCAATGAAGACTGGTACTCAGTTCCTCCGCTGTTCGAGATTGTACTTCCTATTCTTATGTAGGCTCGTGATATTCTAGAAAAAAAATGTGGTCATTTGTGTCAACTTTAGAGTCAAGTGTTCATGATACAGAGCTATTAAAGGAAAATAGCACTTTATTGCAAACCAAACATTTAAAAAGGTAATACAAGGCTATTAGCGATAAGACCGCCAATTGTAACACTTAGTTTTATATTATAGTTTTTGTACATTTTGTGTTTCAATAAAGGATTATCTATCTATCTATACACTCGTACTCATAGCTATGTTAAACACTAAGTAAACAATCGGTCTATTTAGTTTTTCTTTTATTTATTTACACATTTTTTTTTTTTATGTAATTGGTGACAAACAAGCAGGCGGCCCACCTGATGGTAAGTAATTACTGTCGCCTATGGATACCTGCAATACCAGGGTTGCCGCTGGTACGTTGCCTACCTTCCAAGACTCTGTTCACTTGCCTTTTGAAGAGTCCTATGATAAAGCTCAACAGAAATACCGCAGGTGGAAGCTCATTCCACATTATCATTATATATCGAAAAATCAGTTCATCTCTAACATAAAAAAATAAACCAGTACCCTTCAATACAATGAGCAGCCGTCAATATATACTTGGTGCTGATGATGGAGCCACCGCACTGGTAGTAATTATTTCCCTGTCGCAGAAGTATGTATGCTTGATAGGGATACTCATTTATGGTAGTGTTGGAGCCTCCCACTATCTTACCACCTGATCTTACATGTCCATGTTTCTTGGAGGTTACTCCTGAAATTGAATTCACTGTTTAATTTTTCTTGTAAACAAAGAAGTACAAGATTGAGCAGGACACCCTCTAGATGGTAAGAGATAACGCTGCCTACAGAATCAGCACAGTGCTACCCAGGATATTACAATGATGTCAAATTCTCGGTGTGCTGCTCCAACGCTTCTTAATCAAGAGTCACTGTTCAACCCAGTAATTTCACTAGCTCGACAGCAATGTCCTCCTACTGAAGCACAGTAATGTTTGCACATCACTGCGCAGGTGGTAGAATAACTGGCACTGTTAGAGTACCCACTTAATCGACCTCCTGCAATGAATGTCTACCCCCGGTAAAAGCTTTGGGCAGATATTTTATTTAATTAATTACAAGAGGAGCAAATCAGTTGCCCAATGGTAAGCATAGTGATTGCCTATAATATACAATGCCATCCGTGTATTGAAATGCAAAATTCTGCGCGGCACTGGACTACGCCCGGTCACTCTCAGATATTAGTTTTTTTTAATACTAAATAGGCCTACGTTTGATCACATCCCACCTGATTAACTCCCAAAATTAAGAAATCTCGTCATGCCCAGTTATTTCGTTGGGCTGGATTTTAACATTTTTTATGACCTTGACTCTTGTCAACGCCTGATTTTAACGATGATGATAAAGTTTAGCTACATTTTATAAAGATTAAATACATTATACCTGAACAAATGAGAACACAGAAAAATAAAATATAGAACAGGACACCCATACTTCTTTCTAAGGAATACTGTAAAGAAATCTTACGGCGGACTTAAATAGTTTTCAGGCCAAGTTCAAAGAGGAAATAATTATGTGCTGTGCTAGTTAACTGCACTATTTAGTTATTAAATCGATAAGAGGGTGGTTAAAAGGCGATCACTGGATCATCGACAGTAAGGTCATTTTGATGTCTTATCGTAGGTAAGTCCCCATAAACGTAAAAGGCTATGTACACACAATATTGTCGCATGACTTCTCTTGTTCTTTCATTATTAAAGAGAAAACCAAGTATGCCGCTTTTTGTAAGCCATGATGTGGGAGAAGGAATGGGGCCGAAAGAAATTGTAATTTTTTCTAAAAGAGCTTTGTGAGATTTGAGCCCTTTTCCACATATCACGGAAAAGTAACCAATTTTTGTGAGATCCATTAGTTCGTTAAAATTAAAAATTGCATTTTTATACAGCTATGTGACTTCACTTCTTATTTAATATCGAATTTTCCATTAAAAGTTTCATAATGCCAATTTTATATGTCGATTCAAGAGTTTGTTATATTGTCTTTGTTAGGGGCTGCGCAGACGACAGACTATCCATGACGCACTTTTTAGTCTGTGAAAATAGAACCTATGCAATTATATGCAGTAACGCACACGACGCGCAAAAAGTCCGGCACACAAATAATCCGTGTAATTCGGGCAGACCGGATCGCGCCGCGTCGCGCCGCTCCGCACAAAAAGTGTGTGAAAAAAATAGAACGTTTGCTTCAACGCGCGCTAACGCAGACGGCACACACTTTAGTCTGCAATCTGCATTTGCTAGTGGTGGACGTAACGCTTCTTTCTTCTTCTTTTTCTGTACTTCATGTACAAAATAATACTTCGCGATCTCTGCACGATTTCCATAGCGTCTACGTCCAGCCCTGGATTTACACTAGGGGCATTCGGGGCGAGTGCCCAGGGCGGCAAATTTTCAGGGGGCGGCAAATTTACTGAGGGCGGCAAATTTCGAAACGAGAAAAAAATATTCAATCCATAAACATCCGATGTTGAATTAAAATTTGTATTCTCAATCACGCTGGTTATTATTATAATTTTTTTTGCGCTCATAATAAGAAGTCTGGAATACTGGCCACACAAACTCAAGATTTTTGCTCCAACGTCCACTTTTCGTAGCAAGACTTTTCTCGGCACTTGCAGCTAGTTGCTCGCCTTCTTTTTTTTATTTTTGGCACTCAAAACGAACTACGCACTCACTTTTTGCAGTCAGATATACAAAATTTTCTTGGTGCTCGCAGCTAGCTTCTCGCGCTTTGAATAATATTTTTTTTTTATTTTAACACTCGGAGCAAACTATGCATCCATTGTTTATATAGTCACAAAAACAAAATTTTCTCGGTGCTCACAGCGATTTTGGCACTCAGGGTGAAGTATGCGCCCACTGTTGTGTAGTCAAATATACAAAATTTTCTCGCTCGCAGCAAGCTGCTCGCAGTCTTTTTAGTCAACATAATATTATAATTTTCTTGCCACTCCAAGCGAGTCTTACGCACACCTGTCGTAGACAGATAGATAGGTAGATAAAACACTTTATTGAAACATTGAAAAATAAACTTAAACATAAAAACCCGGTATTATAATCTATGTGTCACAATTCACAATCAGCGGTCTTATTGTAGTTAGCATTATAAAATTTCTCAATTATAATTTCTCTTTTTCAAAGCAAGCTATACACACAGCTTTCGTAGTTAGATGTATATTTTTTTTAATAAATATTCATAATTACGTATAATATGAAAGAACTCGACAACAAATTTCTTAGCAAAATGTCTAGCCGATGAGCGTTTATAAATAATATTTCGGCGGAGGGGGCGGCATTTTCTCACTGCCCAGGGCGGCATTTTGGCTAAATCCGGGCCTGTCTACGTCCCTACAGCTCTGCCGACAGAATGATCGAAGATGTGCGTCGTGTGCGTTGAGTCTGTGAAAAATCCGCAACAGACTTTTTGCGCGCCATGCAGACTTTTTGTACGCCGCAGACTCGATCGTACAAAAAGTGTGCCGTCTGCGCAGTCCCTTAACATCGACTTTATAAAAAGGAAAAATAAAACTACCTGTATATATTAATTTATTTATATTAATAAAAGGAATGTTGCCATTATGACTCGAAAAGAAGAAGAAGGTATTTATTTTTTTATCCTTAAACACCAGACATCATTCTGATCCAGGCCCGTATCATTGTAGAAACTATTCTAGTATAAACTCCAGGTTTGTTTGGTCTCGCGCATCCAACGCCGAAGGAAACCACGCCTATTTGAATACCATCTGATGTCTGTACTGCTGGACCACCAGAATCACCCTGAAACGTAGCATTTATGGAATTTTATGCTATTTTTATTTGTTTCTCTGTAGAAATCTCTATTATGTCTTAGGTACGTGATTTTAGGCCTCATCATCATCATCATCATCCACGGCCCTGCTCCCACTCCAGCCACTGCTGGTCATAGGCCTCCTTCATATTATGCTACTCAACCCTGTCCTGTGCCATCTCCGTTTTAGACCTACTTAGTATAATTAAGACGTAGACTGGTGACGTCGTGAACAAAACTGATCAATAGATTCAACTCAAACTTAAATTTGATTAGGCCACAAAATATACTTTTGCATGTCTCTTTTCCAAATAAATATGTAAAATATTAAACTTTCCACCCGATTTGAACAATAGCTCTTTAAGACAAGACGGCGAGAAATATTCGATATATTGCTTTTATAGATAGGATGGACGCCTCGTGAGTTGACGCATTGGTGGTGGAAAGATCGCCAACATTATTTAGATACAACTGAAGCGATATAATATTAAGAACAGAACAGAATAATAGCGCAAGATGAGAGTTATTTGTCCAGCAATGAAGGGCTTATAATTATGATAATTTAGTGTTTAGACCAAGGGTAAGGTCGCATGATGTCGTATGAGGTGGACCGACCAAATAAAAACCGCAGTGGGTGTCCCCCTGCATGAGAGCTCCAGACTGACAAGTAATAGGGAGAAATGGCGATACATAGTGAGGCGAGCAACATCTGTTCATATCGCAGACATCATGAATCATGACACATCATGACGAATGCGACCGTTCTGCCAAGAACGAAGCGATTAAGAAGAAGAAATGTTACCAACCTGACAGGAGTCTTTGCCTCCTTGGGGTAAGCCAGCGCAAAACATCCGAGATGTGATGGTTATATTATTTGGAGCGTAATCACTCGAACAGTTTTGATTGGATATAGTAGGTACGGTAACTGCCATTAGATTGTTGCTGGTAGCCCCATTCTCCTAAAAACAAAATCATAAAAAAAATTACGGTATCTATGTACAACAAAGGTAATCACCGTTTTCGACATCTATTATAAAATAAAATTTAGCTACTATTAGTCTAATTTACTAAGAAAATCTCAGTTAATTATATAATATTTATTCTGGACGAGATAATGATTTTACATAATGTAGATCAAAAACTTAAATAGTTTAACATGAAGCTACTACACACACACATGAACACACATACATGAAGCTAGCTTCGTCGTTCGTATATTTAGTTATTTTATCATCTTCTTTTCTAATTCTAAGCCTTCGTGAATCACTCTTTGCTGATGATTACAACTTATTGTCATGATTCGAGCTTCCCCCTGCATGAAAGATATCTAAAAAATGGACCGTAATGATGATGATATTATATTCTTCTCTCTTCTGATTTACGGCATAAACTCACTTGTATTTACTGCGGCTTCGTGCCGACCGTTTCGATCCTGTACGAGGATCTTCTCAACAGAAGAACCCCCCCCCCCCCTTCCTTATTTTTCATTCTTCGTTCACATAATATTATCATCAGATCTAATGTTAGTATCGTAGGGTGCATGCTGTGGCACCCTATAAATTTAGAAGCACAAATGTTGTGATCTCATAGCCTTAACTATGTAAATCTATGTGTATTTGGTGTTGGGTGTCATAAATAAGTAAGAAGACGTAATTAAAACACTACTTACGCTAGTTCTCCCCCAACCTGATACAACAACATTAGTTCCCGCAGGAATAGCAGCTCCTCTCGCAGCTAGCTTAATAGTCGATGACGTCACTCCATCCAGGGTTATATTCTGGGAGACTCTTACTAATCCAATATCGTAGTCATCGGTTTCAGCGTCATACAATGGATGTATTAAAAGTAAACTAGAATTGTACACCTGACCACCGCTGTTAGCAAGAGTGCTGCCTACTCTTACAGATACGCTATCAATCCTGAAAATAGGTAATGTGATAAAATAAACGATGAAGAACTGCTACTAGGCTTTTGCTTTAATCGAGGAAGAAACGCATGTCTTGATTCCTAACCAGCAAGCTACTTGACCAATTTCGTTAAAATTTTGATTGGAATTTGAAACAAAATAAGACATTTTGCGTCTTCGATTAAACGGTAAACTGAACGTAAATAAAAGTTTCCAACGATTTTTTTTTGAAATTAGTAAAAAAGACCGAATAATTCTGCTCTTAAGAAAGGATCTTTCAGCTAAAGTGAAGGTGCGGCTGTTACCTTGTTTTTAATTCATAAAAGATTTTACAAGATCTATAGATAAGGTCAGTGACGCAAATTATAAGAGGTCTATGTCCAGCAGTGGACGAATTATAATAACGATGATGGTAAAATATAAATAAATTATTATATTTATAGGTACTTTTTTAATATTTCGTGACCAAAACAAAAACCGAGTTAAAGGTGCGTGGGAAGACTCCAAATATGACACACAAACAGTTTTTTAGGCTTAAGACTGGTTCACACTACGACAACAGCGAGTGTGTGGATAAGTTCACATTCACAGTTAGTTCTGTTCTTGTAGTCGCTCTACGCTGTGGAAGACGTACTACAAGAATTCTTGCCAAGAGCTCGTGGCTATAGTGTGGAACGGGCTTGAGAAAAGTTTATTATGAGGCCAGATTTATATTAGTTAGAGGTTTATGTTACGGCTAAAGTCCAAAGTGCGTTTTAGCCGGTTAAACCTAGGTGTAGCCGACCGCAGTTGGTTAAAGTTAGGTGTAGAAGATTTATTTTCAGCCTCACCCGTTTAAAACGTGAGACAATTTGTTATCAACATGTTTATGAATTGTTGATAATAATTGAGTGAGTCAAAAATGATCCTTAACATTATAGGAATAAAGTTTATTACCTATCAAGACAGTGAGCAGCAGTCAAAATATACCGTGTGGATATAATGGAGCCACCACACTGGAATTCGTTACCGCCTTGAAAAAGACGTAGAAATACTTGATATGGAAATTGTGTTATATTAACATTGGTTCCACCCACTATTTTGCCGTCCAGTAGATTGAAATATTTTATATTCTTACATTGTACACCTGAAAAAAAATAGCATTAGAAATAAAATGGTCAAGTACGAGTAGGACTCGAGCACCGAGGGTTCCGTATAAACCTACGGCTTTCTACGGAACCCTAATGAAAAGTGGGTATAATATTATATACTGTAGGTTTTGATTCCCTTGTGAGTACTTGCGAGTTTGAAAATATGCGGCTAAAATTGCTGTTTCTTTTGATTTCGTTGACATAGATGTTTGATTTTTTTACAGCTTAAAGTTATTATAAAGCTGAGTATTTGGTATGAATTTCAATTTAATACCTGTACGCGTTCTTGAGGGATAGTAAATACAAAATTATTAAAAATATTTTTATATGATGTAACTAAAAATTTACAGTTTTCGCAATTTTTCCTGTGCCTGTGATTTAAGACGTTGCTGCGAACCAAATTTCAAGATTCTGAGTTAACGGCAAGTACCCTGTAGGTTTTGATTCCCTTGAGAGTAGTCGCGAGTTAAAAAATACGGCTAAAATTGCTGTTTCTTTTGAATGCGTTGAGATAGAGGTTTGATTTTATCACAGTTTAAAGGTATTATAGGCCTTAGTATTTGATATGAATTTCAGTTTAATACCTGCACGCGTTCATTAGAAATAAGGTAGTAAGTATGAAATTATTAAAAATATTTTTTTATATGATGTAACTAAAAATGTACAATTTTCGGAATTTTTCCTTTATCTGTGCTTTAAGGAATTGCTTTTAAGGAACGGCAAGTACCCTGTAGGTTTTGGTTTTTTGAGAGTAGTTGCGTGTTTAAAATTTCGGCTAAAATTGCTGTTTCTTTTGAATGCGTTGAGATAGAGGTTTGATTTTATTACAGTTTAATTTCAGTTTAATACCTGCACGCGTTCATGAGAAAAGGGGTAGTAAGTATAAAATTATTCAAAATATTTTTTTCATATGATGAAATTAAAAATTTATGGTTTTCGCAATTTTTCCTTTATTTGTGCTCTAAGGAGTTGCTTCGTGCCAAATTTCAAGATTCTGAGTTCACGGGAAGTGCCCCGTAGGTTTTGATTTATTTGGTAATGTCGAAAATTTGCTGAAATTTGCGACATATTCGACTATATCTTTTGATTGCGTTGGCCTAAAAGTTTGAATTTTTCACAGCTCTAAGAAGCAATGGACTTTAGTATTTCCTATAAATTTCAGCTTGTTACCTCCACGCGTTCCTGAGAAAAAGGGTCTTGACAGACAGACGGACGGACGGACGGACGGACGGACAACAAAGTGATCCTATAAGGGTTCCGTTTTTTTCTTTTTAGGTACGGAACCCTAAAAAACAAGTCAAAACATCTACTTAATATACTGCAAAATGTAATGATGGCTAATAAGTGTTCTCTAATACGAATGTTGTGTGTTGTTATGTTGTGTGTGTTGTTGTATGTTGTGTCTTATCACACTTAAAACCTGAACCGATTGAGTTGAAATTGGGGATAAAACAGGTTAGACCCTCACACATAAGCTACGAGTGAAACTGCTGAACACAGCTAATTAGTAATAAAAACCATTGTACACATTTTTTGAGAAAAATGAAATAATAAAATATATTAAAAAAAAAATTACTATCAAGGGCACACATCCTTCAGCAGGCTGACGCTGATAGAGTATTTGTGAGTACAAAATCTAATAATAATCTTAAAAAAACACTATAATAAATAATAATCACTCCCTCTCTCTCTCTCTCTCTCTCTCTCTCTCTCTCTCTCTCTCTCTCTCTCTCTCTCTCTCTCTCTCTCTTCTATCTTTAATAATTATAATTAATTGATCCAATTTTTAATTTAAATTATAATTTAATTATATGAGTACCTGCACAAACTGCACAGAAAAACAAAAAATATACTAAAGCCCATTACACACGGCGCTATACTATATCTTGCTATATGACTCCTGGTACCATATAGTATCGTATCGCAAGGCCTTGCTATACTTCGCTATGCCGTGCTATATTATTTTTAGTGATGGCCGGGTTACTGATCGGAACTATATTTTTTAATAGTTCATTCTTTGTGATTGAATCTTGAGTCGATCTTTGAAATAAAATCAAGTGACATTAACATTCCTTTTTTCACAAATCAAGTGATATTAATGACTACTTTTTTCCTCTTTACAAACGCACTCAAATATTTGGAATAACTTGTCAATGAATGCTTTGAGTGCATTTAGAATAGGTTTATTAATACAAAAATAAAGAAAATTTATATTATTTCAAAATAAAAACAAACAAGTGCAAGTTGGACTTGCCACATACTTGTATGAAAAAATGTTATCAACATGTTGCGTATAAAATTACGTATAAAATATTATTATTCCAGAAATCTGCCCATAAGGGGAAAAATACGGCGTTTAAATTGGAAATCTGTAACCGCTGCTCCTCTCTATCTTTCTTCTCTCTTAATATTAACGTGGTTCAGTCTTCAAAAAGGGCACAACAGTTTTTTTTTCCTATGCGGGGTCTATTTTATGCACTTTCATATATGCACGCACGTTTGTGCTTAACAGACCACTTTTCAACAGTTAAAAGCTAGTTAATATTTTTTAAGAAGTAGGTACCAGGAGTACCAGAAGTAGGAACGGAGATTCAATCACTTGATTGCATATAGTTCCAGAATGATTCCCCAACACTACTTAAACAAATGAATTTGACAATTTTTTCTAAAGGATGTTTCTTTTTTCCTTGATTTTGGTTTCGTTCCAGTCTGCTCCTGGTATAATTAAAAAAAAATGACGATTCAAACTACGTCAAGAAATCCAGAAAACTTTATTCGAAATTATCATCGTTTACTAAAAGTATGAGAGTTCATCGAATAAGATCGATTTGAGTTAGATTTGACCGACTTTATCAGAGAATTCTCGAGTACTTTGGCCAAATGGCATGGATGGAAATCTAGAGATGGTCATTGTTTCGGGCAAAATCAAAGGAAAGCGGTCCCAAGGCGGTCCGATGTGCTGGTCAGATCAGATCCGCACCACCCTCGAAGTTCCTGTTAAGATAAGATAAGATAAAAATATATTTATTATCAGTTCCAAAAAGTACATACATGAAAAATTATACACATAAATATAGTGACATGTTAGTATGAGATACGAACAGAAGATAATAAAACAACATAAACAATAGGTACCTACACTGATAAATGGAATAGGCTCAGCATAATGCTGGGCAGGGAGGTCCTGCACAGCGCTGATTTTCAGCCTGCCCCGTGCTCGACTAAGATGACGCTGTTGCTGTTGTCCTGTTGTCTCGTGGCTCCTGGCCATGAAAATCGCATCCAACCAACCCAGATAGCACTCCATCATCAGAAATCGAATCCTACAAAGGAGGGGTCATGACTCCCAGTAATAGAGAATATGACAAGGACAAGGAGAAGAACTCCAAACGATCCATTTCCGAGCATAAATGTCGAAAAAAAACTAAAAATAATGATTTGTTTTTTTTTTTCTTTAGAGGTACCTACAAAACCCTTGAAACAATGTGTTTGCATTATTACAGTTTTAACTGACAATCACTTTTGTAAAAAAACCATGGCAAACTCCTGGTACGTACTTTTTAAAAATGTGAAAAAAAAATCATGAATTTTTTCAAACGTCCTGTATAAGACTTAAAATTGACATTGTCAACAGCCATGTTGCTGTAAAACCATACAATTTGGCAAATTCCATTTGAACTAGATAAAAAAAAAATGCGTAGCCATTTTGTAGCATGACTTAGCCGGTTAAGCGAAAGTCTACTGCAAGGTATTCAAAGCTTTCAGTTATTCGGACAAATAATCATTATGCATAATATGAGCATCTATTACAAGTAAATAGGAGGTGAAATTTAAAACACAAATTAAATTAATTTGTTTCGAAATACTAACACAAAGAACTGTAAACACAACAAAATATTTAATAAAAATAAAAAACATTTTTTTCTAATTTGTTACACAGCGGTTAAGCATTTGCTACTATTTAGTTTAATATATCGCGTAGGTAATATGAGTTTGTTTTCTTTTGTCTCCGTAATACAAAACGGCTTAGTCATTTTATCACCTAGTCAAAATGAAAAATGGCGGATTCTACGCATCAACTGTAAATTATAGCGCGATATAGCGCTATATGTCATTTATAGCTACGTGTGTGACGGATGCCGATTTGTACTGAAGCTATGCCGCGCTATGTGAAGCTATATAGCGCTATATAGCGACGTGTGAAATGCTTAACACACCCATAGTTTAATAAAATAATTATGAGAACTAAGAAAATAGTTTTACAGATATGTTTAAATACTTCGAGTCAGGGTTCAAAATGGTAAATAAATGTGTTATCTAAAGAGTAAATATAGATAAGACCATTTTTGGGAGATGATCAAAGAGTCTTGGAGATAGAAAGGCCGTCACGAATTAACGATCTTATTACCAAGGTGACTGACCTTACACCATCATTTTAATATCATTTGAAATAAATAAATAATAAAACATTTGAGCCATTTTGTGTTTGGATCTCTAATTAATTTTTTATTAGAATTATTCATTAGAATAAGGCCTTTTTAAATTTTTCTTACGCTTTTTTCCCTTTTTAACCCTCGCGCATAGACAGAAAATCCTGGACACAGGAACGTAGAGGTATTATGTACATTAATACGTTTACGGCACGAATATAGGTAATATCTGTAGTCCACCGTAAAATCAATAAAACACATTTCACGTTCCGATAGTTAGTTAATACGTTCATTACATGAGTCTTGTCTTTTTAAATTTAATAATTATTAAATAAAAAATACAAATAGGATACATATTATAAACACGCCTGGTTCCCGTTGGGGTTTGCCGCGGATGAGTGCTTTGGCGTACCCGTTGCCCCGGCATTATGGCGTCCCGCAGGAACACCCCCAGGTTTTTGGTGGGTATCCCCGCCGATCCCATCTCTGGCGGGGGAATCCCACATACCGCTCCGCACCCCCCTAAAAAATAGGCAGAGACTATTTCCCTCCACTTGGTACGATGCTGATACACCTCTTTTGCTTCCTCAACTTTCATCATATTCTTCATACATGCTCGGTTCTTGGTACTCTTGACCTGGCCTTTCCTTAGAACGACATTTATTTGGTCATGTATGCCTAGATCGACCAATTGCGGCTTGACTATTCACACTAAACAAAAAACAAAACGCACACATAAAAAAATTACAAATCTAATTAACTTCAGCGATAAACTTAGATATTATTTTATCCGTGCTCGATCTATGTATATCATCTTATTATATCCTATATAATAGAAATACCAAATACCGCTTCATTAAATTTAACAAAAAAAAAACAACAATTACATAAGGACAAAGACAAATAACACGATGCGATGACGCCAGTACGTCTAGCCCCATCTGATAGAGTTGCAACCTCGTTACTCAAAAATAAGAGGTCACTGAGGTTCAAACGAATCACGAATGCAAGCTTTGACCCGTCCGGGCACCAATTATTTTATACTCGCGAATATTGTCACGTACGTAGGTCCTACTCGCAAACATACGAGTTTTGGCATCGTTTTGATTGCGTTAGTTCGCTCTCGCTTTTTATTGGCTCTCTTATTAATTGGCTAGTTTTCGTTGCACGGTAGTTAGAGTTTTAGGGAGTTTATTTAGATTTATTATAAAAATAAATACACGAGAGATTGACGCGGAGTCAGTCGAAACTTATTGTTGTACAAAGTGTTTACAATAATGTATCTACTTATTTCAATAACTTATTCAATATACCACAATAAATTAAACGGTGAGAAAAATCGGATTCAACTGTAATTCAATTTGCGACCGCATCATCGCATCGCTTAACATCGTCCACGACTATATCACCCATTGTGATTAAAGTCAAAAGTACAGTAAATAAAAAATCTTTGGTATCTCAACTGTTTCATAATAGACCCTTTCATGTATTGAAGGCTACCCATGATGATTACAGAATGTATTTAATATCTGTACTTGGACTTATATGCCGTGCAAAATACAATATTTCCATAGCATAATAACATTTTGCAAGTAATAATTTGTTATAGCAATGTAATACAGGCTGTTTTTTCATAAACTGTTACACATAATATTACAGGCATTGCGAATTGAACAACCGAACTATTTTCTCAATCGATAGATTTTATAATCGGACTAAACTATGATATTGGATTGCGTTGCGAATATATAGTTACATATCGTGAGCTAAAACAATGTAACTCTGAAATGTAAATCTTAGTCACTGTTGCTCTATAATAATATTATCAATTGGTGCATAAAATTTTATTGAAATCAGTAGATAATATTATTATATATAACCTGTCGAAACATTATTTTTTTTATCTAAGAATATGAATGAAATTACGATATCAAGCGAGAACGCCGTCCATTGTGATCCTTTTTTTGAGTTAGGATGACGATATGTGGAACTCTCACTAAAAGCTTAGGGTTGTTTCTGCGGAGCGCCATAATGCCGGCGCTGCATTGCCTTTCCTTGAATGATCTCTCTAACTTGATCCAGGCTTAGCTTTAAATCTTAATGTATTCATTAAGTTAATTAGGACCTAAATTTTCTATCATCTTTAGATGCCATCTTACCAATGCTGGCAACGATCAAGGCAATTTGTACCCTCGATATAGCTGGCATAACGGTATGTCGCACATTTTCTTCGATTCTTTTAAGCTCTATTCTTTTTCATTTTTATCTCCATCAAAACGAAAAATATTAAGATTCCATTCACGAATCTAATCGATATTTGAGTAATTAATCGACGAGTATGGGAGAGGCACGGGGCGTGACAATCGCACCGAATTTGTTATAATTGGCGTCAGGAGGATAACGTCTAATGATGCCTTCGAGACTCGAGACATACGGCCGTACTCTTAGAATAGATATTATAATATTACGAGGAACCACTGGAACCACTTGGTGCAGCAAGTAGTTCCACCCGCCAAAGAATAGCAGCTGTTTGTTTAGGCGTGAAGAAGAACACACACATTCATACTTCCGAATTAATAATTTTAGTAGATGAGTACAAAGTAGAATACAAAAGTGTAAATTTTATCTATATATCTTTTTATTTAATTTCAATGAAAATATTATATTAATTTAAATGACATAATAATCATAAAGTTGCACAGATAAATTAAAGAGTGGAAGTAAAAGTGGAAGCATGGTAGGGATATGTTATGCGGAGGGAGGATAATCATGTAACCAAAAAGTCCACGAATATAGTGATTAGTGATAGGTGATTATTGGGGAAGGGGGCGCCTGAAAAAAGTTTTGGATGAACTGTGTGAAGGAAGATATTACGCGTGCTAGAGGAGTGAATGGAGATGTAATGGATGATAGAGTAGAATGGAGGAGGAAGATGTGTTGTGCCGACCCTATATAATGTGGGAGAAGGGCAGGAAAATGATAATGATGAAATATAATAAAAATAAATTTATTTACTTCTAACTGTGTTATTATTGTACTCTTCGTAATTTTAATATTCGTAAATATAATCAAAGGTCAATCAAAAGGTCAGGTTCGGAAATAAGTCGGTACGCTTTTAGTTTAGTTTGTCTGTGTGTCACAGAAATTTCGTCTTCAAAGTTAATCGGGACGGCCTCGTGCAAAAGCCTCGTTCGCCCATTTTACTCTAAATACGATCTTTCAACGAATGATTTAAATATTAAGTCACCGTTATTCAAAATTAATAATACGAGTATGTTTGGTACAATTTACCCAAAGTCTATTTTTTATTTATTTTTTCATAAAAACTAGTTATTCCCCAGTTGTATATTTACAAGGAGATAACAATCACATATATAATATTATGTTACCACCACCGTCCTTCCAGTATTGTATAATCTCCTTGCACGGTAAGATCACTCTGATCGATAAGACCGCCAATTGGTACTATTACCTACTGTTAGCTTTAAGATAATTTGTGTTTGTTAATTTTACTTTTCTATGTTGTAAAAATAACGAGTTATTTATCTTTTATCGCATATGTACCTACATTAGCGTAAATTATAATTTTAATTGGATTTCAAGAATATTAAAACAGATCTTAGAATTATAAGATCATCTCACTTAGGTTATAGGTAATAAAAATGCAAAATTTCGACTCTCTTTGTGACCTTGGCCTTGGTTTGACTATCTTCGTCGAGAAAAGCGTACCACCTTAGTGTTTATGAAATAACGGTCAGGCGCTTACGCATCACGCCATATTTCTATGAAAATTTTATTATGTATCATCTAAACCTGACCAAACACTTTTTCTATGTGAATTTAAAAATATATATATAATTAAGTAAAGGAATTACGCGTTTCTTTTCAGAAATCCATAAAAATTATAATTTGTTGTTTTATAAAGGTTGGTCACACAACCTATGATTGTGATTCGACTCTGACAGTGGAAGTAAAGTATGTACCTGTTCTGTTGGAGTATAAACCCCGATAAATCATTATAATTATTTAAAAATTTTAATTAATAATTTCAAAATGCTTTTGCCCAAAATAAGAAGGAGGACAGCATAGGCTAAACAGAAATAAATAGTACTGTAGCGATAGAACAAAATCGCTCACTATGCCACTATGCCACCAGCTTACCTATGTACAGCGCTGATTTACCTTTTCATCGTATTAAAAATAATTTCATAATGAGAGAAGTACGGCGACATCTCTGCCAACAATGGTCATGAATCAAGCTGTCACAAGTTATCTCATCCATTATCAGGAAGAAGGAAATTCCGCTGGCACCGCCGCGGGCTAACACCTCTAAATCATTAAATCAATTTTATTATAAAAGTAGACACGGTATTTTAATAATATGAAAGAGTATCACTATCACACAGTGAGAATACTTTTAAAAATATTAAACAAGAAACGTTCATTTTACTTATTTACATTGTAGTCAATCGTAGGCCGTTTGCCTACATCCCAGCTGATGGAAAGTGCTGATGCGGTCGACAATGAATCGCGAAAGATACCTATTTACTCGTGCCTTGAAGATCCCATATTCATGCAAATTTATAATCTTAACTCATAACTTCTCTCTCTTTTCGTCTTCTTTATTTCTCTTAACTTTTTTTATTCATTTACTTTATATGTGGATCAATAAAGAGTCTCTTATCTTATCAAGCAAATTCATATCCCTACAGATGAATACAATAAACATTTTAAATCCCCCAATACAATGGAGGGAAAATGAAAATCCCAAAAGTTTCCGCTCAGATGTCTACTGGATGTCGAACAAAAATATGCAAATACGCCGCGTCTAATTCAAGTGGATACATTTTTTATTCCTCATTTTATCTCCGTACGCCCGACAGATAACATTTTGTTTGAATATGATTGACATTTTTCCGCATAAAGAATAAATAGCGAATGTTTAACAATGGGGACAAAAATATTATAATATGTTGGAGATTCAAATTGTTCGGCAAATGATGATGTTGTGTAACGCTATTCAATAAAGAAAACAAAGGAATTTTGACAGTTCATTTTTTTGCCCCGCTTATTCAGGAGAAATTGGACTTGTACGTTCGTGAATTTGCTAGTGTACCTAATTATATAATTTTTATTTTTCACGGTTTGTTTTATTTTTTAATAATATAAGAAATAAGTTTGTGCCCTAGAGAGTGTTACATAATATAATAAAAATTATTTTCAATAATAGGTGCCATTTGTTTTGCAATCGATTTCATATTCGATGCTGCAACAAATCGATCACGTTCAGAGACAATTGTAGTTTTTTAATGCGAGTTTGTGCCTTAAACGCTAAATTGGTTGCACTACTTAGGCTTTCAACATACATGCCTTAGATCGCTGTCGAAAGGCGTCGTTACTTTGAGAGCCTTGTGGTATTGCGATGACAGACTTTTAGGAAAACTTATTAATAGGTAAATTATATGGTAAAACTGCAGGAATTAATTTTGAAAATGGATCTTAACTTTTTAAAACATTTAAACGGTGAATTTAGAGTAATATAGAATTACACATTAAATTAAAAATTATTTTAAAAAAGGTTACATACCTAATATTTATTAATTATTAAAAACACGTTATGATTATAATAGAGGTACAATAAGCAAACACATTTTTTGTCCAGCTTTTTATATTTAAACATCCTTAATTAATTAATTTGTCCTTCTCACAACACTGACACAGTTCTGGTTTTAATTAATGCATAGTAAGTACCTACATAATATAATACTTTTATATTAATACTTTTTATACGATTTTTAAAACTACCGTAATTGTTCTCTGTAACTAAAACAACAAAACGATTGTTCTCAACAATATTACACGTGAGTTTTGTTTTAAGTAATTATTTTTTTTGTATTTATTAATAAGTTTACCTTAGGCGGCTAATAGTCGCTGAACCTCTGTCTCGCTCGCACGATATAACAAATTCTCAAATAACTGTTGATAAAATTTTCTTTTTGGAAATGTGTTAATATTTTTCATAAAATTGAGAATGTCATTGTTGTTATTTAAGGTAGCAAACTGGTAATACTTATAAAATAGTATAAAAATATGAGCTAAATTTTCAATTTAAAACATTTCCCAAAAGTATTTTTTTTTTTTTTAATAATATGGCAACATGTGCATTTTGCCAGTGTCGAGTAAAATTCGTGAATGTTCACGGGATATTAAATTATGGTCTCCACTTTCGTGTTTTGCCAGTGTCAAGTTAAATGTTATTTTTTAACTAACTTAAGTTAGTCAGGTCAGAGTCAGAGTAAGCTTAATAGCTCGTCTAGTCACGTGAGTCTTCCAGTAAAATGGGTGGAATTTTACTGAAAGTTCGGAGGAGTTTTGGAGGGTGCACCAAAATTCATATTTCAGCACCATATCACTTGCCTACATCTGTGCACATTCAAAAACACTTAACACGCAATATTCCACCATTATTACACGCTAACAATCAAATTCTACACGATTATTAAGCAAAAGACGTGGAGCTAATGATATGATCAAGGCTTGCCGCCAAAAACTCAAAGTATTTTTTATCAATTGTTATTTGACAATAAGTTATATCGTGCGAGCGAGACAGAGGCTCAGCGACTATTAACCCCTTAATATAATTAAAATGGAGAACGTGTCGTTGAATGACTAATATTATAGAGGTACAAAATATCCACAGCTTTAACAGTTGAACCGATTGTGGGTCAAAATTGGAACATAGATTTTATGGGGTAAAAAACAACGAGAAAGATCATCTTCCCTAGGGCAAAGCCGCAAGTGGGTATAAGTTTGTTAAAAGATATGTCTCGACTTCAGTTTCATCATATTATTAACTAGCTTATACTCGCGGCTCTGCCCGCGTGACGAAATCCTTTCTCAGCAAACGTCTACGTAATAAAACCTATATGTATTCCAAAATTCAACCCAATTCGTGCAGCGGTTTTGGCTGTGCCTAGATAGATCAGTCAGTCAGTTTATATATATATTTAGATTTCATCTGTCTACCAAATAAAATTTTCACTCGCTTTACTGGTGGTAAGCTTCGGTGGTGGATAATTTATCAACCACTGGAGAACCCCATTTCTAGGATTATTCTCTTATCACCTTCGGCCGCAAATATACGCTTATGATCGAATCGGATCGACCCAAAGTTTATTATGAACCGAACTCTTCCCATGAACAAAACTATTGTACATGTCTATAGATTATAAAGCTTCATTGAATCGAGTTAGAAAATCGATTGTAAGTCAAATAGAACTCAAGACTAGAACACAATATCCTTATTGTGGTGCGGACGTGTCTACATTTAGAATAATTATTATTTATTTTTATTACGTAATTATGAGAGCAAGTACTAGAAAGATAGGTAAATAGAAGAAAATACACAAAACATGTGTATTTTAAAATTTATCTTATTTTTTTTTCAGTTATAAAACATTTATTCACAATGTTAAATATTTATTGAGTGGTAGTTTTATAGGAAATTCGGCATCAACAACTAGTAAAATTTATTATTAAAGGATATTTATTGGGTGATAATTTTAAATGGATTTTAATAAAACTGAATTATTAATTAGAAAACTTCATGCTATAAATTGACTATAAATTATATTTTGAATTATTGAACGGAAACACTTTATAATACTCTTAGTATAAACGTAATCTGTATTTAGTAAATATACACAAATTTATTTCCAAAAACTATTCAGATACTTAAACCTATTAATTTATTTATTTTAAAAAATAGTAAATGATATTTCAACAACACTGCCAGTACAGTAATAAACATTATTATAAACAAAGTACTAATTATATTATTTCATAATAAATTATCAGAAAAATATGTACCCCTTATTCACTTAATACAATACAATTATGTAAAAAAAATCTACTGAGAAATCTCATAAACCTTTCATAACATTACAAACGCAGTAATTAGATCATTTAAGTGTAGTCTCTCACGCTCTAGTTGCACACAATTAGCATTATGGTATCTACTCACGATATATCGAATCGATTTATGAAAAAGCATATTGAATGCTACCGCTTTTTCTATCCTTAACCTTAATTTTTGCCTTAGGGTGCGCTAGCGCAGTTTTTGGTGAGCGCAGTCGGACTACGCACGCTCTTCCGTTTTGGCCGCTCAGTGTGACCGCGGCGTTCGTAGAGAGCGAACTTAGAAACACATTTCTTAAACTCTGACGCGACTGTGATCTGTGAGCTTTCGTGTTTGTGACAGTGTTGGTTTATGTTTGTCATTGTAAGTATTAGCATAATCTGTGTCGCTTTCACTCTGATAGACAAAATTAATGTTTAAATATTTTCTATTTTTATTTAAACACATAAATCATACATCAAAATAGACACTAAATTAAACTAATTATATACCAAAATCACCTAACGTTCACCGATATTTATTATTAATTTTTCATTGAGATAAAATTATTCCAACCAATACAAAAAATGAATTAGTAAGCAACGTTAGCAAAAACCTGTAAAGCAAAAGAAAGTTGGTGAAATTGTTTAACGCAGCGCTGTCTAGTAATTTTGGTTTATTTTATGGATGCTGGTTAGTAGGTTTTATGTATTTTAATTGATGCTAGAAATGTTAATTTGTTATAATTTTTAATTGAGACAATAATTACAGTTAGTATCATAGTCATCAGGTTCAGTATATTTTTTATTAATTTTGACACTGTTAAAAATTATAAATTCTGTTATAAATATTTTTGCAATTCCGAAATTTGATTGTTATGCAAAGATTAGGATTTATTAGCCGAAAATTAATTTATTTAAATTAAATTTGTTATGTAAAATAAATTTAAATAAATAATGCATGTATAAATAATAAATACATCATATTTTTATAGGTAATTTAATTTTTTTCTAGCTGCTTATATCATAAAATACACGCTAAAAAAACCAAATGTTTTTTAAAAAAAATCACCGGTGTAATTCAATTATTTTATTTTATATCCATACATATAATAAGAATGGAAATTTCTCCCCATTCATTGTGATCCTTTACTAAGGTGAACTGTGAAAATACGCATATGAACAAAACGACGCGAAAAAGTCGCTTGCGCGATCTAATTCGTAAAACATTTTGTCAATTTTTCCTAGGGAAACGTAAAATACAATAATAAAATAAATAATAATCATTTATATCGGACACATCGCCCCTAATTTACATCAAAATTTCGAAGTAAAAGTAATAGAATATAAAGTAAATTCAATTCAAAAAAATCAAAAAGCAAAAAGTGCGACAAACTAAAAATACGCCATCTATCGATGTGGCCATAAACGAAAATTTACCAGAGTAGTTTTATTAGGCTTAATTTGTAAAAAGGTTATTACTTATGTGTGATAAAACGGCACAACCGAATTGTATGCAGTTTTCGCTAAAACGTTGCAAATTTCTCTTATTTTTAAATAGTATTGGTTTTATTTAAATCTTTGCCCGTCTGCACCTTGCCCCCCCAAAACCAAATCCTGGATCCGCCTATGATTATAGGTCCGCCTATGATATATGATACACCTCAGTGGTAAAGTCCTTCTCACGAATGAGGTCCCGCGGAATTTTGCGGAACTAAATTAAATTTTTTCGATAAATACTGGACTTCATGCCATAAATAATTTTATTTGTTAGAAAAAATAGAAACATATATAATAAAGAAATTACACATGAGAAATTATGAGGTGTTAAAAAGTTATTTAATATGCTAACTTTTAAAATTTGCGATAGTGGCGCCCCGCAAAAAGAACTCCTTTCGTGAAAAGCACTCTACCTAGCGGTCACGGTTTCCGATTGAGCTGAAATTTCGCATACCGGCAATCGGATGACAATGCAATAATTTTATGACATGGAAGTGATCTGAAGTCTGATGATGGAGCTGAAAGGTGGTCATAGGAACCGCTTAAACAAAAGACAAAACCTCATGGAGTTTGGGTCCATTTGATTCGTCTTTACGAGTACTTTGATACTATATAGTAACCAGGATCTGATGATGGAGCTGGAAGGTGGCCATAGGAATTCCGTGATTAAAAGGCAAAACCCCATCGAGTTTGGGCTCATTTGATTCGTCTTGACGAGTACTTTGATACTATGCATATAGTAACCAGGGTCTGATGATGGAGCTGGAAGGTGGCCATAGGAACTCCGTGATTAAAAGACAAAACCCCATCGAGTTTGGGCTCATTCGATTCGTCTTGACGTGTACTTTGATACGATATAGTAACCAGGTCTGATGATGGAGCTGAAAGGTGGCTATAGGAACTCCATGAATAAAAGACAAAACCCCATCGAGTTTGGGCTCATTTGATTCGTCTTGATGAGTACTTTGATAAGATATAGTAACCAGGGTCTGATGATGGAGCTGGAAGGTGGTAACAGGAAACGCGTAATTAAAAGACAAAACTTATCGAGTTTGAGCTAATTTGATTCGTCTTGACGAGTACTTTGATACTATGCATATAGTAACCAGGGTCTGATGATGGAGCTGGAAGGTGGCCATAGGAACTCCGTGATTAAAAGACAAAACCCCATCGAGTTTGGGCTCATTCGATTCGTCTTGACGAGTACTTTGATACGACATAGTAACCAGGGTCTGATGATGGAGCTGGAAGGTGGTCATAGGAACTCCATGATAAAAAGACAAAACCCCATCGAGTTTGGGCTCATTTGATTCGTCTTGATGAGTACTTTGATAAGATATAGTAACCAGGGTCTGATGATGGAGCTGGAAGGTGGAAAGAGGAAACGCGTAATTAAAAGACAAAACCCATCGAGTTTGAGCTCATTTGATTCGTCTTGACGAGTACTTTGATACTATATAGAAACCAAGGTCTGATGATGGAGCTGGAAGACAGCCATAGGAACTCCGTGATTAAAAGTCAAAACCCCTTCGAATTTGGGTTCATTTGATTCGTCTTGAGGAGTACTTTGATACTATATAGTAACCAGGGTCTGATGATGGAGCTGGAAGGTGGCTATAGGAACTCCGTGATTAAAAGACAAAACCCATCGAGTTTGGGCTCCTTTGATTCGTCTCGAGGAGTACTTTGATACGATATAGTAACCAGGGTCTGATAATGGGGCTGAAAGGTGGTAACAGGAACCACGTAATTTAAAGTTAGCATTTATTACACGATATCATTTTATATTGCTAAAACTAAAATTATAATAAGGCGAATTTTATTTTAGTCGAATTTCGTCGTTACACGGTCTTTTATATTATTATTATTCTACTTTTAATACCTAATATTAAAAAAGAAAGGATTTAACGTTATTTCGTCGGGTATGAGATATTTGAATAATATCTGAAATTTGATAGATATATTATAATAAATAGTTTGAGTACGTAGGTATATGATAGTTTCCTTTCAGAAAATTTCATTTTAGTTTTTTTTATACAACGATGTAAGAAGACGAGCAAGATGCTCTCCTGATGGTAAGAGATAACGCTGGGATTTAACGAAGGTTAAATTCTGGGTGCACTGCTGAGTCATAAAATGTTAAGATTCTTCAGCCCAGTAATTTCACTAGCTACAGTGCCCTCCTACCGAAGCACAGTAATGTCTGCACATCACTATTCAGGCGGCAGAATAACTGACACTGTAGGGGTACTAGCCGACCTCCTGCAGAGGAAGTCTACCCACGGTAAAGAGATCACCATTAAATGACGCGGAAAAGAGTCAAGAGTAAGTGTACGGAATCAAGCTGTTATTATTCCGTATTTTTAGTAGTTTTTCTGATTTTAATGATAATTTGATATATTTTTGTTTACTGTATTTAATCTTGATGTACTAATTTGTGTAAGTGGTAATTTATGGCCGTTCTAATTTGTACTGTGGTATAGGTATAACGATAGTTCTGGGACTTATCCCAGGACGTCTCTGAAATCTAAGTATTATTCACAAAAAAAGTTTCATTTTATTATTTACTAGCTTATGCTCGCGGCTTTGCCCGCACGGCAAAATCCTTTCTTAGCAGTGGTCTACGTCATGAAACCTTTCTATTTTCCAAATTTCAACCCAATCCATCTAGCGGTTTAGGCTGTGCGTTAAACAGATTCATCAGTCACTAGCTTATTCTCATGGCTTTGCCCGCATGGATGGGTTACGTATCATAATACCTACGGTCGTTTCAACTACGGTCGATATAACTACGGTTGATTCGCCTATGTTCATTTCACATATTGGACGACTCGCTTACAGTGCAACTCGCCTGCGGTTGATTAAACTATGGGCATGTGAACTAATGGGCGATTCGGCCAATGTTCATTTGATATATTGGTTAATTCAACTATGGACGACTCACCTACGGTTTATAAATTCTTTGCTACGCGTGTTTTTAGTATAGTATTCAGGGCAAACCGAAATCTGTTGGTTAGGTTAGGTTTGAACAGTGACCACAATGCGCGAGCCGAGCGAGCGAAGCGAGCGTGCCGCGGCAGCGGCCGGCGAAGCGCCAGATATTTTTCTTATTACTGAATTATTTATCCTGTGTCATGGCATCTTCAGGCATTTTGGCATCTTCTTTCATCTACCTCATCATGGCAAAGTGGCATAATAAGCTGTCTGCGCACCTACAGAGAGAAATCATTCAGGTATCAAAAACAACACGTTTCTGAATTCTGTACTATAAACAAGTATTTTTTAGCTGTCATACCTGACTAGCAGCCGGAAACATGGTCTAAAAATACGTGAACCGTCCGTTAGTTCGGTCAAAAATAGACAAATCGTCCAATAGTTTAATCAACCATAGCTCAATCGACCGTAGCTGAGTTAACCGTAGGCGAATCGTCAAATAGTGATTTCGACCAATAGTTATTATGAACCTAGGCGAAACGTCCAATGGACATTTTGAATAGTAGGTGATTCAATCGTAGTTACATATTGGCAAGGTTTGCCAGCCTTTACTAATTCTACGCTCATTAAGTCGCAGAAAACCCGTGAATTGAATCCCTCTTTTCCGTGGAAATGGAAATCGAATTAAATGGTCTGCACCAAATTCATTAATATATGAATAATTTACTGTCACGCGCTACGAAGTGCGCGCGGGTCAGCTAGTTTAAAAATAAAGTGTAAAAATCGGACTTCCCTGTATAACTAACTAAATTGATCAACTGATTTTTAAACAAAAGTTTTATATTATAATGTTCTAATCTCATCTTAAAATTATTTTAGTTAAATTATTTCGGCCATTCGTCATTCTTTTTTAAAAATTATGTGAAGTGGAAGTGTACGAATGAAAAAAAAAATTTAACGATCAGTCCGAACAGAGGGTATATTAGCATGCGGCCAAGTTTGACGGTTGTTTTTTCAAGCTACCCTCATTTCGCAACTCCGATACGGTTCGCGCGAAACGTGCAACACCGTTGAGCCATAACGGACGAAATCCTATTAGCAAGTTCGCGAAATTACGAATTTCCATTAGATGGACGCCATTCCCGAAAATATCCTGATGGTCTGCTTACTAATAACATAAACCGAATTTTATGGTGTTTTTTTTTTTGCTTTATTGGGTGCTGTCAAGAGTCAAAAACTCATAATTGTTTATGTAAATTAATTATAAATAGCTGCGTCCAGGTTTACCTGCTTTAAAGTAGCCTATGTCGTGTTAATCAAGGGTCTAAGTTATCTTAATACCAAATTTCAGCCTAATCGATCTACCCGGATAGATGTAGATAAAGGAATAACAAACATCCATACATATAAATATACACAGAAATTTTCGCATTTGTATAAGTAGGCGATAAGTCTTATTAATAACCTTCACATTAATAATTATTAAATAGATGTTAATATTTAGATTTAATTTTAAATTATTAAAATCCATTTTAATTAAAAATTATTGATTGATAGGCACAGAGAATAAAAAAATATCATTTACTCTCTATAAAATTACCTATGCGTTATTTAAGCCAGGCCAAAAAATAAAATAAAATAATTAAAGTAATATTAAGATATCTAGTAAGCTTCTTTGTAATTATTTGGTATGCAATAAAGTATTATTCTATTCTATAATATAAAATTCAGTTCTATACATTCGGCCGTCGAGGCGTCAAGAGGTAACAAAAATCATACATATACATATTTACTTTCGCATATACAACATGTATTAGTCGTACTTTTACCCATAAAGTTCAAAGAGTCAGTACTCATTAAAGTTACGATAACACCAGAAGCGTGTAAAGCCTACGTCACAGCGTGTTCAATGTAGGTACATTTCACTTGGCCCCAATGTCCCACGCTCTAAGATCATCGCGACCTACAAAACGTAGAAATACTCTCACTGTCACTGGCAAAAACAAGGGACCGCGTTATGCAACACTGATAAATCAACTTAATTATAATTTACGCAGTATTTTATATCTAACATAAAAATTAATTGGATTTTCGTGACCAAAAATTTATACAAAACCTACCGAGTTGCATCATGAAACCTATAAAGTGTGAATTAGCCTACAAACGTAACTTTTTGAACGACATTTAAGTAATAACTTAAACTTAAGTAGAATAAGTTTAGATACGCTATCTAAGGCCTTAACAATATTTCATAGTGTACGAACTAATTGTGAGTAATAAAAATTAAACATAAAATTGTGCAATAATATTAATCAAAAACACTATCAAGCAAGTTAAATAAGCAAAAAGTGGTTGGTAACTTACTGCATAACTTATATCTTTACACGGTGCATGAGTAAAGCGATTTGTATGAACTGTTCCAAATAACCTTTTAAGTAAAAATAGAAAAAAAGAAATCTAGGCTTTTTTAATTTAATAACCGAAACGGCATTGCAAATCGTTTAATTGCAGCCTAAGAGTATGTTTCGTACTCTACTAAACAAAGGCCAGGTTTGAAGGTAAAAATTATAATTATTCATTTTCGTATATTCATTAAGTGAGAGGTATGCAGAAGGCGGAGTAAGTATAAATAAAAAATATAATTTTTATTCGAGGAAGTTCTATAGTCCATTCTTCACCTCGTAATACTCACAAATTCGTAAGTAGAAAAACTCACAAGTAAAACTCTCTTTCTTAGCGCAATTTTCGAAAGCATTTCTTGTCTTTACTTTGACTTTATTATGCTCTTAGCAAAT
Organism: Hemithea aestivaria; assembly: GCA_947507615.1. NCBI lineage: Eukaryota > Metazoa > Arthropoda > Insecta > Lepidoptera > Geometridae > Hemithea > Hemithea aestivaria. Next base: position 5,126,341 of record OX382328.1, read on the forward strand.
AGTAGCCCGATATTTATCATAGGTTACTGTAGAAATCTGTGAAATAACATCTTCTAAATATATAAAAGGAAAGAGTGACTGACTGATCTATCAACGCACAGCCTAAACCGCTTAACGGATTGAGTTGAAATTTGGAACACAGATAGGTTTTATGACGTAGACCTCCGCTAAGAAAGGATTTTGCACGCGGGCAAAGCCGCGAGCGTAAGTGTAAAATAAATCAATTATGATGTGAAAAAATACTAGAAATTTCTACGCTGTTCGTTTACTAGACACTTTTCTTTGAACTGCACTAGCATTAGATCCGTTAAAAAACTTATAATATAGTGTGTGTATTATTCCAGAGATCGTTTTAAACATGTAAGCATACATAGGGACAGACAGACAGACGGCAGAAAGCGACTTTGTTTTATATACTAAGTAGTGATGTGAAGTGTAATTATTTTTTTCATAATCTTTTTTGTAAAATTATTAAATTAGAGTTAGTTTGTTCTACCAATATTGTGAATTAATCACAAAAGATCTAGCTAATAGCGGAAACGTGTGAAGCCACTCGATATAAAGAAGATCGTATCACGCGAGAATCGCGGAGGTATGTGAAAGCAACATTCATAACATATTCTACACACGATTATATACCTAAGTATGGGACCATGCATTGAATAAATAACAAAGGGGAACGAATATGGTAAGGTTCCACTGAAAATGTGAGCACAATCTAAACGCTCATACTTTCGGTACAATTTAGTCGCTCGATGTCGCGTTCGATATTTTCTTCGACCAATCCTAAAAGTCAATTTTATGAAGGCCGATCTAGTTCGATATACAGTATTGTTTTGCTGTATTGCTATAGTCAAGCCTGCGTCAACAGGGCTGGAATGATAGGGATAGTGGTCGCAATCCGGGACGGTTTCGGATTTGTATGCATCATGACTCATGACAAGTAATATTCATCGCTGGATCGCGATCGCTTTCCCGCGCGGCTCTGTATTACTCTCCACCGACTTCAGGCTCTGTTTTCCAGCTCCACTTCTTGTCTTCTGTTTTGAGCATCCTCCTTAGTCAGATCTTTGGATCTTAACTCATTAAAACGTAGCTTGATGTGTGGTCTAGTTCCTGTGACAAAGTCGAGCAGTTTGTAACGACCGATCTACTATTAAGTGATATGTGGGACCATACCGGTATGGCACGAAATAGCGGGCGTGATGTAACTGATTATACATATGCTTCAATAGTCGAAACGGAATCAAACCTAGAGCGAAAGTACGACGTAACGGCACTTAGCGCATCATTTGCAATCAATGTTACTTCATTAGGTAGGTTCTATTGTTTATTTACCAACCTCATACAAAAGAGGTTATCAATTCGATGTTTGTTCTAAATATATAAAAGGAAGACTGACTTAATGACTGATTGACTAATCAATCTATGCACAGCTTAAACCGCTGAACCGTTTTGAGTTCAAATGTAATGATTGGTATAATATTATGTATAATTTAAAGTATATTATGACATAATATTAACATCTGTTAAGAAGGATTTATGCTATGCAAGCAAATCCGCTAGCATAAGCTAGTGTCATTTAAGGCAGAAATGGAATGATTCCAATTTTTGAAATAGTCATTATATTTACTGTAATGAGAATGTATTAAAATAAAAGCGAGCTAGTATTGACGGAAACGAACTTGGCCTTCAAAGAAATGAGAGCAAAAAACTGAGGTATACCTTTAACATAATGTACCAATTTAAAAAAATCATAATAATGTGTTTGTGATGGTATTTTCTATTAAAATTAATATTTACATGACTTGGGTAAAGTAGTATAATTGTAGTAAATGTAAACACTATTGTTAAAACTATTCTGCAGTAATCATCTCATTAAATTACGTACAGCAATTATAGAGGTATTACTCTAAGTGTACGTATGCGTAAATAGCCGAAATTATATTATAATATCTCTATTAATTACCATTTACTTAGTTAAATATTTCAACAGGTGTTAGATGTTAAAATAAGTTTTGTAATTTTCTAGTTATTATTTTTGGGTTCCGTACGTAAAGAGGAAAAAACAAAAGCTTTATTAAAATAATTAATGGAATTATGATTTGCATTGTGAAAATCCATGTTAATTTTTAATTTAATAAATAATAATATATAGGTAGTATTCCACTCCAATTTCTGAGTCCCACAAATCTTGTGAGGCGACAAGGAATTCAACCCAATACAAAAAAACCTTTGATAGGATTATTTATTTTGTCTGATATAATAAATGTATTTATTTTTTAATTGCATTGTGGCCAAAAATTATTGTAGACCAAATTGTATATCAGGACTAGTTAGTAACAACTATATTGCCATTCAACGTGGCAATGCTGCCAGCATTCTGGGCACTCTGCCATGTGACAGTGGTTTAAGGCACTTAGATTTTCTGTAGATCGGCTTGTGACCGATCTGTGGTTAATAAAAGTGTTCTTTATTGCTGCAGTATTGTTAGTTTGTTTTTCTTAATAAAGGCATTTGTTGCACATTAAAAAAAAGAATAATGTGATGTTTATTTTGGTCTCAATAAAGAGTATTCTTAATTCTTATGTTATCTTATTATGTCTTCTTTAATAATGTTATTATTCATAGGAACTACCCCCGTTCAATAAATTTATATAGGTAGTTCTGTTCAATATTCATCAAGAAGTTAGCAAATCGGTGCTGACGTTTAATGTTGCTGGCGCACTCTCGAATGAACTTTGCATTTTAATGTAAATAAATGCATTGGCTGACTTCGTATAAAGTGTTTAATGAATAACTTAAAGAAGCTTTATTTTTAACTAGCTGAGTTCGGTGGTTTTATCCTCTTAAATGTAGCCTACCAACTTATGTGTTATTCTGGGGTTAAAATAACAAAAAATGGTAGCAAACATGAAACACATACTACTGTGTGTGATGCGTACACATAAACTTTCACTGTATGTGACTACACACATCCATACTTTCGCTGTTTTTATATTACTCGGAAATAAGAAGCAGAGGATTTTTAGATTATTTTTATTATAAAGTAAACAACCTTATTTGGTTAAACAGATTTCTTGAAATTCTTTTATTTTTATCAAATTCGGGAAACTTATCTCGCGCTCTTTCTTATCCTTATCAATTAAACACCGATAAATAACTTGAAGCTGGAAATAAAACACCAGTTCTTCGAAATCACAAGATTATACTACACATTACAATAATAAAGGTAGACACCGAGTTCACAAAGTAAAACTGACTCCAAGCGTTAATAATAAAGAATTTCTCAGTATTGAGCCGGTCAATGAATCAGTTGTCGAGCCGGTCGTACTTCTCAATTAATGACCCATATCATCATCCACAGCCCTCTACATCCCACTGCTGGGCATAGGCCTCCCTCATGTAATGCCAATCAACCCTGTCCTGTGCCAATCTGATCACGACCCATATGTTTGACATTTAAAAAAATCTTTTGTTTTGACAACATTTCCCTCACTACTATCTGCTGACGACAAACTAGGCACCAATCCTGTGAAGTACAAGAATTTAAATACAAACACTATTAGCTATGAATTTGCACATAAAAATCGTATTAATTGAACAACTCTCAATACTTTTCCATCTGCAGTCCAAACGTACGTTCAAGCTTTAAGCACCCTTTTAGGTTGACATAATCGTATAAAGGCGAAGGTGGCAGAGTCAATGCACCCGGCCAAGTTCAGTGCTCTCTCCAGATATTCTAGACACGTAGCCTTAACTTATATCGGTACCTACAATATGTTTATACAGGGTGATAAGTAGTTTATTTTACGTATTTATTACTCAAATTTCTTTCTAGACCCGCTTGACGTCTTACTTTTAAACATGTACCTTGAGTTTGAAGTTTTTTTTTAATTCTTAGAGGCTGACAAATGCATTTACTTCTCATAAACTAAAACATTAAAGCACTATATATCCCTTTTCTTAACAGTCATAATAAAATATTCGACAAATCGGGGAAAATATAAACTGTTTCAAAAGTTGCGATGTAAAAATCAATTAAATCCTTTAAAAATTGATTAAGATTTTAGAGTAATTTTTAAGTTTAAAATTACCTCAACGAAACGTTATTTGTAATGCAGTTATTACTTGGGTACATATATGTATTGCATTTTTTTGAGCAGATTTTCAATAACCCTGTATTAAAATGTGTATGACATTTGAGGTTTTACCAAACTTCTAAACTACACAAGTATTCCGAAAATTGAGTTCGAGACGTGGAGCGTGTATTTTGTGCAAAATTTCGTGTTAAGTGGTTAGTACGTTGAATTTATGTACTGGTAAAATGCTTTACAAGATAAAGCAGTGAATATGGAAAATGCATCAAGTCTATTAAATTATATATTATTCTGTTTTATTTTTAAATACATTTTGTTTAACATACAGGTTGTTTTTGAAACTTCTAACTTATATTAAAATGCGGATGTGTTGTTGAGCAGAAATTGATAATGTATATAGTTTAGATACATACCATACATACCTATGGCTTATTGGGTGAAACTCAAGTAAAACCGCAGCTTTAATTAAAAGTAGGTAATGCTAATTTTCGTACCAAATACGAAGAAATTTGTTTGTGCGTACGTGGCTTAAGATTTCATTCCATTAATTCCTTATAACAAACTCAATGCAACATTGAGATATAAATGTATGTTACTTTAACCAGACCAAAATAAGATTTTTTTTCACTTTAGTGTAATTGTGGGTGGAAATCATTTAAACCATTTGATATTCTATTATCATTATAATACAAAACCCAAATATAACTCTATTATATTCTCAACTGCCTTCCTAGTCGTTTACTGCACTAAAATCCATAAAAGGTATTTCATTTATTGTCGCAGGAAGGATATCAATCGGAACCGAGCTTACAGGCAATTCACACGTTCTTGCAACGCGATTGAAATCAATCGCTTAATAATAAAAACAGTATGCCATTCAATTCACACTGACAACATAACATAGCAGACACCGCACAACAAACACGAAAGTTAATCCAAGATCTATTTTTGGAAATGAAAGTTGGTATTGTTTAAAATATTGAGAGGTCATAGTCATCAGGATGCAAGCTGAAAATCAGCGTTGAGGACATGTCCTCAACAAATGCTGAGCTTGGGTCCATTTACATCGACACTTCACCCTACTTTTGAACATCCTCATTACTGTAAATTGCGTCAATATTTAATGTGTTTTTGTAAATATATAGGTACTTTTTCTTTCTTCTTTCTTTATGGTTGGGTAATAGGGTTGACAAACTAAAATTATCTTTACACGCTTAAAAACTACGTTAGTTTTTATATTATGCAAAGTACATTATTCTAAGTGAAAAACAATTATCTAACAATGTGTGGAAATTCTCTAAGGTATTTTTATGAAGCCAATCAAAACATGAGCCTACTTATATTTTCACTCAAAGAAATCAGTGAAAATGTCAAGTAAGGAAATTCAATAATATAAGTACCTATGGTATATATGTACTCTTAATATTATTTTAAAAAAACCCGCTTCAATTGAACAATAAGGCCACCCCCACATTCGGCAACAACGACTCTCAAGGACATCTCCGCGACAGCTCGGCTTTGCCGACTCTCCAGCAGCTTTCCGGCGACCAGCGTGTGTTGGCGAGTGTTCACCGCGACTCCCCTACGACTATGGTCACTGGTCACCCGCTTGATAGTCACTGTCGTCGACTGAGAATTGGGCCTTATAATTGAAAATGTATTCTTAAGTGCAAACTTTACGATGATATTTTGTTAATAGAAGCGGTATCTACACTTGTTATTACAACATGTATTAATTCCATATACGGCGGAGTTTCCTTAAGTCAATGCAGAAGAAACCCACCTCAAAGTCGGTCAAGTAAATTGATGCATTCCACAGATGATCTTGACATTCCCTGTTCGCTGCCTACATAATAATATCTAATTACGCCAGTGTTATGTAATATGCATACGTACTAACATACCTTTTTGTTAATATGGACATATAGGTTAGTAGAAATGCCGATATAAATCGGTATTTTTTGGAAAAAAAACTTCATTATTAAATTTAGACCAAGACTTATTTCATCTAAGTGGTGTCAGATCTATAATCTTCTACGTCACTACTGTAAAATTAAAAAAAATATATTAAAAAGTATTCAAGTACCTACTTTGGTACGGAAAAACTATATAATTGTTAAGGTTACCTATATTATTTTAAAAAATGTATTTTAAACAATACCTTATCATTTATTATCATTCATCCCTTTAAGGGTAATTTTCGTATATATATTTTTTATTACTACCTTACCTGTGCAACTGTGTATACGTCTGTTGAAATTTAGAACTCTACCAAAAATAAAATAACATATATTATGGTCTTAGGAAGAGCTTTATAACAAACATTGGGAGTTTCAATAAAAAGGGAGTTATTTAAGTAAAAATATCATCGACGTAAAAGACGACGTGTATCATAGACGTGTTAAGATTAAAATACGAGTGCTCATAAATTATTTTCTCAATTATTATGCAAAGGAATTCAAGTCCTTACAAAAGGTACTAAAGAAGACCATTTAATAAGAATATTTCAAGAAACTGTACATTATACCTATATTTATTGCAAATGACAACATAATTGTGGCACTTGACATCTAAGCCCTTTAGCCTTATACTTAGTTGAAGGTAACTCAGTAGGCTTATATCATCTAAGTTATTCACACGACTGGTAAAGGATTTGCTTAGGAATAAAGATGAACTAGACTTGTAGTAGGTAAATTATGGTACATAATGTAATTTTGTAAGGTTATTCTAACATATTGCTAAGGTTATCGTTTTTCTTTAGAGATTTTTACGGTGTCATGATGGTGGACCCAAAAGTGAAACTAAATTTTTTAAAAAATTGCGAAAACTATCATTATAATTTTGGCATGTTACTGACACTAAAAAAAAAGAAAAAAGAGAAAAATATAAAGAATAAAGAATGAATTATAGAGTAATAAATTATATATAAACAACGGCGAAGCTATGTAACTCGCTACCGTCGTCTGAGGTTCTTACTGATCAAGCGTGCAACCAACTTAGACTGCATCGTCACTTACCAACAGGTGAGATTGCGGTCAAACGCTTGTTTAGTCTACTATTAAAAAAAGCTTTGGTGCGTTTTAATGCGTCTCAAAAAAACACTGAAATTAGCTTAGCTAAAGCTTATTTCAGTGTTCACATGGTCCCTTTCATCACCTTCATCAGCCTATGTTAAATTTTCGTTTGTATTATAAGCTCTGCAATTTCACTCGCAAAATTAACTGTTACGTATCCAAGTAATGTTTCTCTCTATATCAAACTACTAACATTCAATTGCGAGAATTAACCCAGTCGGTAAAAAACGGGTGTTGAGCTATGAATAAGGAACGTACAATGTACATTCCCTATTCGCAGGTGTTGAAAGATACCTGTAAACTTTGCATAGTATTTATTATCCTAATATTCACATTATTAGGAAGTGAAAACAATACAAGTGCAATATCAATTATTGGTATTCTGTTGAAGCATTTCATTAAGCCTAAGTATGTGATAGAATTTGCAATATCTGCCATACCAAAGCTAGCGATATCAATATAATATGAAATTCCAACAAAAACTAACATTGTTATTATAACAGATTCCGTACAATATGTCCAGGATCCTTTATTACTACATACTGACAGAGACAAAGCAAATTCTGCGCAAAAAATGTATCCCATCTTGACCCTAATAAATTCTGTAAGCTAATATTCGGACCTGGTTTTAGGCGACTATAGACATTTTTTCTGTAGTTTTGTTACTGTGATTAAGAGCAGGGATTTCGGGTAAATTAGCCCGGTCGGTAAAGTCGTGCTTTTTATTATAAGCTTCTACGAGGGCATTGGGGTTGTGTGTGTGAATTTTGTGATAAATCTCTTCTAATAAATTATTGTGGCACTAAAATTCATACGAGCGCTTAGCCCAATCTTGAAGTGAACGGTTCCATTAATTGTAATGAACATTTATTATTTATACGTAAAGAAATTATGATTTTTAAGTCTTAGTAATATTATACTCCTTGTTTAAAAGTTGTTACTAATTTTTGTAGCCGAATTTGGTGTCACCACCTAATTAACCTCATTTTTTGTATGGAGCATTTAGATAAATTAACAATAATATTATCTCCGGTGCTTACCTTTGGCATAAGGCGTATTGGCTAACTTGAGTTTATGACAATCAGTATAAGACGACAAAATAAAAAAGTCTTAAAAACATAGACCGGTAAAGTTAAAAGGCGTATCTCAACGTTTTCGCTTATATCAACCTTGTTTTATTATAAAATACGACAGAGTTAAGAAACCTTTTATCATTACTGTTCTGTGTTTTTAAGAACATTTTTAATTTAGTTCCCTTATAGTGGTTGTAACCAACTAAAGAAGCTGTGATTATATAATAATAGGTAATAATTTCATTAACTTCATCAAAGTTATGATTGATTATATTTGAAGTATTAATTGAACAAAAAAGACTGATTTTTTTGTGTTTAAATTACGACTGACTGACTGATTTACGACTGATTTTTTTGTGTTGTAACAACACTTTTTGTAACAAATTCAAGTAGTTTTTGCAATTAAGATGATGAATTGCAGTGTTTTGTGGGTATTATTTTAACATTGTAAGTCTCGTCAACGTAATAAATGCGAAAGTATACCAAAACAGATTTACATGAATTAGTCACTTTCGCGTCAAGTTGTATGCTCTAAAATTGAGTAAAGAGTTTATTATAATACAGCAAAATAAAATAATATTTTTATGGTATTAGATTAGACTGACATATTCTAAATCCACGTAATCATATTTTTAGTCTGCCCTCACATAATTCTGATTAATGTACCTAGTCGATTTAAATTAAGGATAAAAAAAAATTCGCTCTGCAAATTTCTTTAATAACTTAAACTTGTTAAGTTTTATTAATTTATATCTATTTTTTGTGCATTTGCTAAATACTCACACACAAATACTCCAACTCTATAAAATATTAATTTATAGGTATGCATAGAAAAAAAAACATTTTTGTGGTATGAAAACAGCAGACAATTTTAACGTCTTTTTTTTGTATTACTACAAACTTGTTTTGTTTTGTCAATATTAATTTATGTCCTGAACAAGCTTCCCTTCCACCATTCCGTTCTGTTGAGGTCTGGATAGTGTTGTTATAATGTTTTAATTCATCATCATCATCTCAACCATAGGACGTCCACTGCTGAACATAAACCTCCCTTTGGACCTCCATAAATACCGGTTGGAAGCGACCTGCACCTAGTCTTCCGGCGACCTTTGTAAGGTCGTCTGTCCACCTTGTGGATGGACCTACGCTGCGTTTGCTAGTCCGTGGTCTCCACTCAAGCACTTTTCGACCCCAACGGACATCCGCTCTGCGCGCTATGTGGCCTGCCCATTGCCACTTCAGCTTGTTAATCCTCTGGACTGGATGTTTTATTTATTTTTATATTATTCAAAAAGATCAAGATTAATAGTTCAAGAGATCAAACCACTGGTTTATCTAAACAGGTCATCCTAACAATGGTTATGGTGCCAGCATTAACTTTATTGCTGTTTTATTGCACCGGCTGCTTTACATGGCATTTATATTATTAGAATTTAGCGGCATTATTGTAATTTATTTCAATGAAGTTACAAAACCATAGACATCATTTAGTAGAAATTATGTGTATACCTCAGTGATTATTTACAATATCATAAAAAAAGAAAACACATTTTTTCCCTAATTTTTTTTTGTAATTTCGTAACCAAAAATAAATACAATAGGTTTAAAAAAAAATTCATCTGTACTGTCCAACTGCTGGGCAAAGACCTCCCCTAAATCCTAAAAAAATATTATTTTATGCTTTTAAAAAATAATCCTTTTTTTTTACTTATTCAATATTTCTCAGCTCATATTCCTAATCTTTTACGTGTAGGTAAGTATTATCTTTAAGTGACAAACACATTGCATCGCGATTAAATACTCTAATATTTTAAAAAGTACCTATCTTTAAATCTAAGATAGTTTATTACTCTTCACGGCAATAGTAAGTACATCTAAATTTGCCATGACCCCCATATTCATTTTTCTTTGTCACATAATTTTAATCAAATAACACCACGGGAGTCAAAAATATGACTTCATAAACGCCTTCGCATTGAAATCAGGTATTTGATATTCAAAATGCATCCTTGAATGCAGATGATGTCAGACGAAGGGCACGAGATACCTGAGCCAAGAATTTCATCCTGACTGTAGGATATTTTTTATTTGGGATTCAAATAAAATATTATTGCTTCATTATTTTCCTTGATATATAATTTTTTATGTGAATAAGTAAGAAGACGAGCAAGATCCTGATGTTAAGTTCTCCTAATGTTTCTATGGCTGGCAATCGCAATTCAAAATCGATTAAATTTCCCATGTAAATAAATTATGCATATTGTAAAACAGCTTTTCTGTTTCCTAGAATTATGTAACTGTAGTTTACATTTTTTCGTGGAATATAAAAACGCAAAAGTTATGCAAATGTAACGTTTTGACAACGTTGGGTGATTTAGATTGAAATTAAGATTGTTTCTAGTTTTCGTGACAATTTCGTTGTGACTTGTTCCATATTGTCTATGATCTAAAAAATAAATGGGAGACGTTTTGTGAGATAAAAAAAATCAGCTCGTTCATCTAATTGCTTAAAGCTATTCTGTTTACATTCTTCTCGTCAGTATAACACTAATACTGAAATGCGAAAGTATGTATGATTTATTTGTTACTATATGTTACGTGAGTGTGGACGTGTATTTGCTGTTTTCCCATCTAAATGACCCACTCAAAACCTGAAATGTTCCAGACACGGGACGCCATATTTCCGGGCCAGCGGGTAGGTACGACGAACCACTCGTCCACAGCACCATAAATACATTTTTTTATTGACCCAGCAAATTTGCGTTACTCATCGTCACCCTGCGCCTCGCGATGGGGCACTCCCCCGCTAAGGATTGACGTGGCTGGGATACTAAATAAAACAACCTGAGGTGTTCCTGCGGGACGCCATAATATCAAGGCATCGGTAACCCCGTACTTTTCGTCCACTATATCCTGGAATAACCTCCAACTCCGATGACTAGAACATAATATTATTATAATGAATTAAAAACTAAACCTTTTTGCAACATATTAATGACTAATTAAATCCCACTACCTACCATCTTATACATAAAAAAGGCAATATTATGATGCAAGTTTCCTTAACCATCAATATAATATACCGTTAGGTATAATTAATTACATACATACGATCAGACCAACAGGTTTGCAGTAAAGGATTTATTCTCTACGAAATCTATGTCAAGATCAAGGAGTTCAAACAAGTTTGTTAGTCACCAGACTATGTCACAGAGTAATCACCACAGTATGTCTCCTTGTATTCTCGTGCAAAAAAAATAATAAGAAGACATGTTTTTCCATTAGGTAAAACTAAAAAATATACGTTATTTTGTGAATAATAGTGAGTATCCATTGAAATACGATATTCTCACTGAATTATTCTTGAGTACATGCAAAACTTTATTAATTATGTCTTTTTGGTATGAGTTCAAATCGCGAAAACTTAAAGTGTTTGTGTGTGTTTGTATCTGTGAGTACTCAGTAAAGCTCTGCCGTGTTTGTAATAGAGCTGCACTTTATGTGTATTAAAATTTCAAAACTGTCAAGTATGTTTTATTTTATATATAGGCCGAGTTTAAATTTATAAATAGGAACAAAGTAACGACACTATTAAATTGCCGAGTTTTTAGATCGAGATATACTTACATTTAAAATATTATCAATCTTTTTCCAAACATTTTTCATAAACTTCAAGAGCACCTGTTTTCACAACTACATAAAAAGATTTATTAAATCGATTTATAGTAAATGTATTAAAATAAAACTGATTATTGTAAATTTTCCTACTGTTATTGAATTATTTACTGTGGTCATGTTTACTGTCTCTTTAACGTCACTGACCCACAAAAATTATTCATTATTTAATATGAAAAATGATCATTAAATACTGTCTCCTATTTATGAATCAAAATACTCACAGAATACTTATGGGATTAGATCGGTTAACATAGTTTTTTTTTGTTTCAGAATTACTGTCGAGACAAAGAACATACACCAACGATCGAGTGACTGACAACGCAGAAGGTATGTGTTAAACTGGCTCCATTGCGCACACTTATTATGTGCTGTATACATATCGTCGTATCTCGTTTAATACATGTATAATATGATTTTCATTGAAAAAAGTACTTTGATATTTTATTTTGTTATAGAATTTGCCATTTCGTGCAAACGTTTGGTGGGGGTAACTATATTATGTTTATACCACTTCCTCCATTCCTATCTCTTACTATGTTTTGCTGAAGCCGCAATCGGTCAGGATTACATCATCATCATGTTTAACAAAACTTTCATCCAAGCGCAATAGATCGTCATCACGGCCGTTCTTATTCCTTATTTATTTAATGCAAATATTCAATTTTATGTTGCATTGTCTTTTAAATTTACAAGTTATTAACAGACCGCTACTGATATTTATTTGCTTTGGCTGCTTACCAACAGAAAAAATACAGTGGGGATTTTGCTTTAATAAAAAATGCGGTTTTAATATTTTTATAGAGATACTGTTGATTTTGCGTGTTTACATATTGGGAATAACATATTTTATTTAACATGGGTTGAAGTGAAATTTCATAGAGGTATTAATGAAGTTGAACTTAAAAAAGGTTTGCCTCGGCAAATAATGTTCAACTAATTTATCAATACTTTTTTATTGCTCTGAATTCATAATATAATTAACCAAAACCATCCGCTTCTCCCACAAACCTAAATCATATACACACAACTAGATTTTTTTTTTTTATAAATCCACACACAAAACAAACATTATGCTGAATATTTCTTGATAAATTGAGAGAATAACATGAAAACAACAACATCGGATCTCGTCCATCTTATTTAAAGAACCAATCTCAGTTTAAAACTAGCTGCAGAAACCAACGAGTTAATACACGAAAATAACTTAGATGCTGTTCGGGCCAGCAGAAAATAATGCACCCGGGGCAGTCAATACCTTGGAAGTTCGAGGCTTAATCTCGGCCGAGATTACTCTGCGATGGTAGTCGTAGTTTCCACGTTTAAACTGATTAACAGTAAGGCTTAAAGCGCAAAACATACAACTGAAAAGGGAAGACCTGTGAAAGTAGATGATTAAAATGACTTTGGTTAATCAACAAAATTAAAATTAACGTCATCTTTTGGTCCAATAACGAAATTTGCCAAATACGCTATATATATTGGTCAAGTAATCAAGGTGTAATCCACTGTTAAAATTAAATTGCATACCTAATTATGTTTTACTATTAGTATAGCATAGTATATAGTGTAGTATATGTAAGTGTTTGATACCTTTTCATACCTAAAAATTAACCGATTTTTATATACAGACCCCGCAATACATATGAGTTTTTGAGCAGGTTAAACAACTACTAGCTAGATAAAATGTATAAATCCATAAATAATATTTTCGATTATTTTATTGTCTTGCTTTGACGAAAACTTTAGTAATGTTGTCTTATAAAGCCATGGTAGTATAACATAATATATAATACTAGCTTATGTTCGCGGATTTGCTCGCGTGGCCAAATCCTTTCTTAGCGGTGGTCTACGTCATAAAAGCTATCTGTATTCCGAATTTCAACCCAATCGGTTTAGCGGTTTAGGCTGTGCATTGATAGATCCTTCAGTCAGTCACTCTTTCCTTTTATATATTTAGAAGATTAAGATTATAACTAAAGTGAGAGAGATTCCATACTGACTATGAGAACAATGCTTTTCTTCCAGTTTGACTTAAGTTTCATGTAGCGTTATCCTCGTATAGCTTCAAGTTTCGCCAGTAAACAGCTAATAGGATGTATGTGTTGCAGTATTCCCTTGTTTTTTATCACTTTCTTACTAATCTTGGTGAGATTTTACGAGTTTATAAGAAGGAAGCTTTGTATCATAAAATTACTTATACTTTTATTGAATTCTGTTTGAGTTTATTATAATCATGGAGTTCGAATAGAGAACTCACACGAAATTTTCTGAATTTCACGTTTTAAAAACCCTAACTTGCAATAATGGTTCTCATTTCAAAATAAATGAATTTAGTACAAATATTCAAAATAAAAGAAGAGGGATTAATAAAACTAAAAACTTATGGTCAAGACATAAAGGAACTCCAGCAAGCCATATCTAGAATCTATAATTATATACGTTCCAGGCTAAGTTTTGGTAGTGACAGCGCAGGACTGGCAGACTGGCGTCTTCTTGTTTCGGACGCTTAAACTCAATTCAGATCGTTGTGCCATCCCAGAACTTACTCTCTATTCCATTCTCTATTCTATTTGGCGATGAAGGGTCATCACCCTAATATATCCCATTTATATCCCATCACCCTATTATAAAGGCGAAAGTTTGTGAGTGTATATGTTTGTTACTTACTAAACGGGTAGACCGATTGAGCTGAAATTTCGTATAGAGATAGCATAGATAGGAATAAAATATAAGCCTACTGAACAGTAGTTTAGCAGGTAAAATTGCTGGGCGCACCTAGTAGAGCATAATTTAGTTACTTAGAACATAATATTATGTGTTCTTTGGCACACGGACAGGCATTAATTGGAGGGAGCAAGTACATCCCACAATACTACGAATATGTACGAGAAAGCAATGATGAAAATGTATATTCCTTACACAAAAAGCAGACGACCCATTTGATGTTCAGGAATGACTGTCGTCTATAGACGTCTACAATTGCAGTAACAGGCGAGTCCGGGATCCGAACTCGGTTATCCAGAATGTAAAATCACATCTACTCTTTTTACCAACCATCGCTATAATCTTAGCTTTAAGAAGTTTTCATTACAATAATTAAATTTGTTATAAAAATATGTTCTCTAACCCAAGTGAACTCACAGTTAAAATATTATTAGCTTTAAATTTAATGAAAAGCTAAAGTTGTAGTTAATTTTAAGAATATTTCTGCTCATTTCTCTTTACTGCATTCTGCAGTAGCCTTTTACGATTGCAGACTGGATGACCATGCGGATATTTGGAGTAAAACATACTTAATGGATGGTAAGAAAATATTATAAAATTTCATATTATAACCAAAATAATCAATTTTTATTCGTAGAAAAAAGATAATAGTGAGCTTAGTATGTAATGCTGAGTTGGGGAGCGATTTGTGGCACTTTTTTTATGTGTGTGTAACAATTAAATATTTTCTTTCTTTCTAATGTATTTTTTTATTATTCAGGTACTTTGTGTAGATTTGCATGTCGCTGCGGCCATAGTTGGCATATTGTGAACTTTATGTAATGTTTGTGGTAGATAATTTTACTCGTGCTCTTTTTGTTTTAACTCAGTAACCACTCGATTTGTTTAGACGAGAGAACAAAATAGAAGAACAAGATGATTTATCTTAAACGAATTTACTAATCTTGTTAATCGATTGGCTGGAGCCACACTACTGTGTTGGTATCATCTCGTATCAGTTTAGTACATTTTGTATGGCCAGAAACCCATTATTATTGTTGATTGTATGGCTGATTAAATATAACTGTATTCTTTTTTAAATTACTTGCAATATTTTATTCAAACCACACATAAGTACCTACCTACGTGGTGAAAATAAATAAATTTTAATATTCTTGCGAATCTCTCCGAAAGTTAAAATTGTAATAGCGGCCTATTTCTTAAATCCCGAGCCGTTACCTATCCGAAACGTTTTTAAAGACAGAACTTCTTCTTTTCAATATATGTATCTACAAATTTTTCTTAAAGACTCAAATTATATAATGGCTATTGGTTTTGTAATTGTGTATTATAAAGAAAAATGTTACCTCAGTTTACCTAAAATCACGTCCAATTTATACTACAGAACCCATTTCTGCTCGTACATTTCATTGCATGCAGACTCGCGCATGCAACTCTCGAGAGATAATAAGGCCAGTTCTGAGTTATAATCATTGAGACGAGGCGCGGTAGTTCCGGCGACTTTCCAATGAAAGCGACTGCGGCCTTCGCGCTCCAAGACACTAAGGGAATTCTTAGGGTCAACTAGACTTTGATGCAATACAATGTAGTAGGTTTCTTATTGCATAAAAAGTATTAGAATTGACTGTCGATAAATGCAGGAGTATCGAAAAAAATCACTCTTTTTCTTTACGTCAATAATATAGAGATGTGGTTGATAAGGTTTTTATATTCATTAAAATCTATTTATTCCATAAGTAATACAAATACCCGGTTTTTCTTGCCCACTACTATGCTGCACTCAACTTATTTTTTTTGAGGTAAAAGGTACCACCGATCCATAATTTTAAAAGTGGTCATAATATGTTGCCATTCCTTTCGGATTAAAATACCCGTTCCCGCAATAAAGGTTGAGCATCGGTTAGAGTCGAGAGTATGGGCACAATCTATTAGTAATACGGGATTTATGTTTTTTTTTAATCTCAATAAATAAACAAACAATAATTATCATTTATTTATTAATTAATTCTCACTGACCACAAATCAAAACTCATAAATTGACTTCTCACTACAGACAGTTACATTATGCAATAGCGTGCTTAATTTACGCGTGAACTGCGTATTAAAGGGCTGAGCTTGGGTAAATATTTGAGAGCGTGAAAATGCAGTTTTATACGGTGTCTGAGGAAAAGGTTGTATCAATGAATGTTATGAAATCTTAATTGTACTTATCCCACTAATCTATTTCCCAAGGTAAAAGTAAATGATTGAGTTTTCAATTACATGCATTTATTTGTTACTAGCTTATGTTGACTGCTTCGTTTCTGTCTACGTCGATTTTAAACTCAATTCTTTCAGCGGTTTGAGTTGTGCATTGATGGATCAGTCAGTCATGTTTTTTTTATTTTAATTTATTTACATGACGGTGATGATTTATTTACACGATGTTTATTAATTGGGCATGACATTTAAAAGTATGTACTACATTTAAACTTAGTCAACAGATGAAACCATAATAATCACCTGCACACTGTAATATTTTTTTTATATACTTGACATTCTAATGCGTTAAGGTAATTACTGAGCTATAGCTGCGCTGAAATAAAAGCATCAAAATCACACAAAAACGAACAGAACACAAAAAGAAGCAATTGGTTGAACCTCGAGACGTTTTAGCTAGCTTAAAATATTAGATTATGTAAGAGCAGAAATGTACCTACTACAAAGTTGGTATTCTTGTATAGTAGTGATAGTGGACAAGAATGTAGAATATTTCATTCAATCAGAGCGTACAGTGCGCTCTCTTTATCAATATTCATTGTGCATCACATTTATTGTTGCGTAAGAAATATTCCTAGCCACCCTTTGTAAACGAAAACAATATGAAACTCTTTGAGAGTTCTTTTGTTATTTTCAAAACTTGAATACAGATTCAAGTCCGATATTTCTCCAGTTTGTTTTAAAAAACTACGAAACAAAAGATGTTCGACGAGCTTGCTTAAGAAATTAAAATGACTATATTGGAGGCATTCACTTTTAAACTCAAACAGACAATGTATTAATCAATAAAACATTTGAGACTGTCGTTTAGAAATTGTGAATTCGCGTAGTTAAAACAGTTTTATTAAAAAAAAAATTACTAGATTTTCATAAAATTGGTTTTCACGACATAATATTTTCCTACAATAATTGGCTACACCTAAGATTAGTCGACTAAGCGTTGATGTAGCCGCGCTTTGGCCTTTAGCCGCAACATATCTTTGTAATCACCGTCAGTCTTATATTATATATTTTCCTTTTCTACTTGGTTGTCTGGAAGAGATCGCCATTAGCGATAAGACTGGCAATTGTAATATTTTTTCAAATTTATTAATTTAATGTAAGATATTGTTTGTTCTGTAACTTTTGGGTACCTACAATAAAGCGCTATCTATCTATGAATCTATTATTATACACTTTTAGTAAACCCAACTAAATCTAAGAATCCTAACATGGGCGTGCAAAATTACTATCTTAGCTGTTCCTGTTCCAACCAGATGTTCGGAGAGTTAGAAGTTTTCGATTCCTCCAATGAAGTTAAGATTCAAGTCTTCTAAGTTGTTCGGTCCGGCCGGGCACCGAAATCTCGGTAATTGCAGACCAGCCCGACCACCATCTTGTTTGCCGATAGACGACACCAATTTAAACTGTGAACTAATTGAGGGTGATAGATTTCCTAATTGCTGTGTAGTGACCGAAGGACTTCGAAGTTTATTCGTGAAGGGTTGAAGGAAATTGTTATTTATGTTATACTTTAATACGGCTGTACTACTTTTCTGAGTATGATTTTTCGTGTTAACAATTTTTTTAACCCCTGACGCAAAAACGACGGGGTGTTATAAGTTTGACGTGTCTGTCTGTCTGTGTGTGTGTGTCTGTCTGTGGCATCGTAACTCCCATACGGATAAACGGATTTTGATTTAGTTTTTTTTGTTTGAAAGTAGAGTTAGTCGAGAGTGTTCTTAGCCATGTTTGGTGGAAATCGGTCCAAGATAGCCGCCGCTACAAAATGGCGGATTAGTTTTTTCTTCCACGACCCCCTCTATATGGATATCAAATGAAAGGGCTTATCGAGTAGAATACAGCCCACTACATAAAATTTAAAATCCAAGATGGCCGCTATAAAAAAAATGTGAATTACGTATTGCGTTGGGGGTTTTTAAATTTTTAATTTAATTCACTTGTTATTAAATTTTCTTCAGCTTTAACTTCGAACAGCAATGTAGTACAGTATATTATGCGCTAAATGTAGCAAACCGATTTTCTGTCATGTTGTACGACTCGTTGTAGTTTTTGCTTAGCTTAAAAAGGTTTTTAAATAGTTTTGTAGGATTAGCGACGTATTTAAGTCAAGAAGTTTGCTACCTATGCTACCATAGGACTTAAATAATTGATATAATAAGCACAGCTTATTGTTTGCGTAGGTGCCTTATAATTTAAAAAAAAAAACGTATTCTATTCTTTCTCTTGTATTATCTCAAACATCTTTATGAGAAATTTAAGCAAAACGGACAATAAAGAAACTTTTAAAGCACTAACATATTAAAGTAATAGTAATAACACTTAAATACAATGACTTAATTAACTTTTAGATTATGTTCGCGACAACAGCAATTATAAGAATGAAATAGGTATGTGTCCTACTATCATTTACCTTTATTTCTGAGATAAACGCATCAATTTTTACCATTCTTTTCATAACTTTGTTGATTTAACTGCCTAGATGGCTTTGAAAATGAAAAAAACATAATTTTTTGCTTTTAAATGTAGTTATAATAGTCAGTATGATAACAATGTACATACGTTTATGCATTTTAGTATTCAAGATTCCGCTTTCCACCGCCATATTTTTATTCTACCAACTGGTTTGTTGAGGCTCATCCGAATCTTCCTTTTGGTAACACAGATGTAGAAATGACATTAACAGAGAAAGCTTTAATTTAATATCCTGTAACCATCTTCAGCGAAAAGTTTACATTATTTATTTAACAGTATGAAAATGTTTTGAAGTTAATTATTTGGTTTAGTAATAAATGATTCAGCGAGCTCTTAAAATGTAAAATTTAGTTTTTTAATAACAAATTCAGCGTTTTACAATCAAGCCTTTTTTTAAATAAGAGGTAGTTTTACTAATATATTTTTCTATAAAACAGTGTCTTTTAGAATGTATAATATTATGTAACCTAGTAATTATACTTATGATATTTATTCATCGATTGATATCAATGGTTAGTTTTAAAGTAATTTTTCTGTTGCTAGGTACACCTCGAGTACACAATAATATTAAAGACTAGCTTTAACTTCTAGATGTTACCTGTAACATTTTTGAGTAATTCTCTGGAATAATGCATACTACTTATTTGGCAATCAATTTTACGCACATAGTCGTCTCTACTACATTAACAAATACCTTTGGATAAAATATACAATTATACATACTACATGATATTTCCATAAAAGTCATTGACCGTTACGTCTTTTTATTAAAAGTACCACTGCACATGCATTTTATTAAATGGGACATCCGTTATCTTAATGTAAACGTACGGGTACTTTTAAACCAAAAAATAGGGTTACTGGTAAATTAAATTTACAAACTAGTAACAATACAGACGCCTCATTTTAAACCACAAAATACTGACGGCGCACAGTAGTATAGAATACGTTTTTTCTCGATAAGAGCAATTTTCGTCATGCGTGAACGTCTATATACGCCTTATGTAGCATATTAATGTATACTACCAGTTTTTTATATTATAACCAGTTAGTTTGTTAACACAGATTCTATAATTACTTTATTTAATACTATCTTATGCAGGCTTTGCCCACATTGCCAAATCCTTTCTTAGTCTACGTTATAAAACCTATCTGTATTCTAAATTTCAACCCAACCGGTTCAGCAGTTTAGACTGTGCGTTGATAGATCAGTCAGTCAGTCACTCTTTCTTTTATATATTTGGATTTAGATTTTTTTTTAACTAGCGCTATTGAATTTGGGTTGTTGTAGGACTTGGTATTCTATTCTTATCAAAACTCTACATAGATAACACTAGGACAGCAAAAAACAAATTAGCACTAAATGGTTGTTCAGCATAAAGTGAGCTTTGAGATTGTCTCATCTCAAAGTAAAAAAAAACCTTTTGTGATTGTGAGTGGTGTATGCATTTATTATTGTAGTCTGTATTTAAATCCAATACCTCTGTGGATGGAATTTTAAATTTTGCTGCAAAGAATTAATTTTCATATCAATGGACGCTGCTCGGTTGGGAAGGCCTTTCAGAGATCGAAGGATAAGAAAACGGAAATTAAATCTATTTCCCGTCATACTAAAGTGAGGAGTTTTAAAAAAAAAAACAGGATTATCCTTCTGCAGTTTCATGTCACGTAGAGTTTTAAGCCTGTTAATATTTTGGTGCTCTGACTTTTTAAAATTAAAATGGATATTGGACAAAATAGACGAATATTAAAAAGGAGACGTTCTTTATTAATTAATTTGACTTGAAGTAAAAGTATCCTGGTAAAGCGGCCAAGTACAATAATTATATTATATTATAATTATATGTCACAATTTTATGACCAATTCATTGAGAAAAGTGCTGTGTTGCGGATGTGCATCAAAAACTATTAATTTTTTTAAAACGAAAAAAGTTATGTACCTACCTATTTATTATAATAGTTGACAACGTAAAATCTGCATATCACAGTTCTTATTCATCTTCAAAGTTTTTAATTTAAAAAAATTAACGTTTTCGTGGAAAGAAAGGCTTATTCGGCGTGAGTACGGGTGCGTCCTGAGACTTAATCAGCCTCGCTAGGAGTGCACTTGACGTCCGTAAGAGCTCTTAGCAACATGCGGGTTAAAACTACATGTTTTCCACTCACTGAAATGTTTTCAGGTAGAATTGCCGTATAGAAAAACGATTTATTAAATTTTATTTCTTGTTATTAATGTACGTATCTATTAATTACCTATATAGTGAATTATAAATGAAACGTGACAAATTTATTAACTTTAAGACGAGAAACGTTTTTAATGAGAACTGGTCGCATTTAAAACACATTGCGGTCATCCGTGTTTCTCGAAAGGTACAACTTGGGTATCTGCAAGGCACGAGTGCCCTTCTAGGCATCTTACGTGATCTATCGTCGACCAGATCTGCACTTTTCATCAGGCGGGTTGTGGTCAAACGTAGGCCTACTTTGTATTAAAAAATAAAGCACATAATAGTAGTAAGTACTGAAATTGCTGGGCTGAAAACACTTAACATCTTATTATATGACTCTTGTACAAGAAGCGTGGGGTGCGGTCCACCAAGAATTTCATTGTTATAATGATCTAAAATTCACCAGGTAGCTTAACATCAGAAGAGCATCTTGCTTGTCTTCTCACTTTGCATAAAAATATTGATGAATGAGACGCCTGATGATAAACGATAACGCTTACCTACCACAATAATAGCAGCCTAAAATAGTTCGTCAAAACAGTTCTATACAATGATACTCCATGGAAACTGCCCCGCAGCCGAGTTGATTAAAACTGGCATCCAGAAAGCGGCGGAACAACCACTTTATTTGAACAAACCACTCTTCACCAGCTGCAGGGGTCGTTATGACCGCTTCAGCATTAACGATTTCAGTTCATGTGCCATTTGCGTTTAATCTACCTATTTCTTTTCCTAGTAGCCATTTTATAAGAGCGAAAACGTTAATTTTAATCTAATACTAGCTGACACGATTTCGAAAACTATCGTGAGTGTACTCACGTTATATTGTCGAGAATATCTCAACCACGGTTAGGGCAATTACGATGTCCTTCATCAGGAGTTCACTCCTGCAGTACCCGAC
The DNA here is from genome assembly GCA_947507615.1 of Hemithea aestivaria. Taxonomy (NCBI): domain Eukaryota; kingdom Metazoa; phylum Arthropoda; class Insecta; order Lepidoptera; family Geometridae; genus Hemithea; species Hemithea aestivaria. The sequence goes on from OX382328.1 coordinate 5,148,853, forward strand.
GCTCCGCGCTCTGCTCTCCGCGTGAGCAGTTGTGCCGTTTTTTTGTTTTAGTTAATACTAGCTGCACTTAGAGTTATTTTACTCGCAGAAAAGTCAACGTGTTATTCAAAGGTTGCCTGTCAGTGAGGACCAAAGGCCGTCAGGGGCGCAGACGAGTGCTACGGTGTACCCGCTACCCCGGCATTATGGCGTACCGCAGAAATGCCCTCAGGGTTTTTTTAGTGGGTATTCCCGCACCATGTCGGTGGGGGAGTCACGAATACCACCCTGACGATACGTAACGTATCTCCTTTGGAGTTTAAGCTACATACAATTTTTTAGGCTTTTTTGGTTCAGCTTATTAGGCGTGAAAAGAGAACACACATACATAGAAACTTTCGGACAATATTAGTAAGATTATGACTGAAAGGATTTTTATTCGTGGTGTATCTATTATATTACGATTTCTTAGTTATCAATTCGATGGATATTGTTAAAACTGTATAATGTACAAAGGCCTTTGAGGCTTTAAAACCAATTTTCTATTCCAAGTATTTTAATTAAAATTACTATTGATTTTCAAATAATTACTTTTATTGCAAAATTATGTAAAACAAATGAAATAAATATTTAAGACACGTTTTAGCTTTAAACACCTCTTAACGATAATTTTACGACTTGTTATTAATAATATCGCACTATTTTATATTTTAACACTAAAGTGTAAGCGTGGTCCAAAACACCGAGTACTATTAGTAGATTTATGTTTGCTTTATTTTAAAGATCAAGTTAAAATCCTTAAATTGTTATTTACACCGGATTTTTAAAGCGGCAGATAAAGTGTTTTGTAGTAAATTATAGAGAACAGATATTTTCTGCACTTTAGGAGGATAGAAAATAAACAAAAGACGTGAATTTTTTTTTATATGTCTTTTATAAAATCACAATACAAACCTATGTCGAATAACGGTAATCAACAAAATTGCAACAGGTGCATGAAATGTTAAAAAAATGTTTTTAGCTAAGACATACCAATATCGTAAAATTCTTATTTAGACAAATAAATAAAAAATCTAAAACTTTAAGTCAAATCACGTAAAACACGTTTTTCTCGTTATTTGAAAAAAGCGTAACTTAAATCAATATTGTCATTAAATTGGCCTCCTGCAGTCAACGCGTCAAACCGTGGACAAAAAGCAGACGCGAGCATTCAAGTGTTAAAAACATTAAAATAGAGTCTCAGTATTTGCTGATTAAATCTGACTTGGCCTGTTTATTGTTATTACTTGTTTAATTTTGAACTCTTATGATAGGTAATAAATAGTTGGTTTATTCTGTGTCGAGATATTATGTAGGTACCTTTGTTTTGCTAGCCTATCGTATAATGTTTGCATTATGAATATGATGTTAGCTGCCTGGTCTTGCGAAGTTGCAGGTGTTTTAAAAATAACCATATATAATATATATTAAAAATCGGTAAAAAAGACCGCCTTGTGTAATAAAGTAGGTAGTAGAGAAGTAGATGATGTAAGTTTCTTTTTATTTTTCTTTTTTTTTTTATTGTCAAGGCTAAAGCATGATGCTAGAAGGCGGAATAAATACAATTTATACCTTTTGTGTAGGTATATAATGTTATTTTACAATATAATATTAAATATCTATTTATTACCGACGATCATGCCTTGACCTGCATCTAAGACTAAGATTCTATACCTATTCAAAACAGTCAATAATAGCCTATGGTTTATTTTAATAGTTATGACAAACCTGACAGGAGGCAGCAAAGATCAGCACATGACATAAATAAAGGTAAGGCTTGGTTAAATAGGTTCGCTACCTGCCTTAAACTTGCATAATATTTAGAATGAATACTCTAACCGGTAGGTTTCACTGATGGAGTCAGAGGGCCTAGCAGGAATGACGTCATGAGGGACGATATGAGAGACAATGAACTGAACATGGAAGATGCCGTCCAATCAATGGCACACCTCCTACAATGCCCAAGTTGCCCTACAGCTTGCACAATGCAAGACCTTTTCGAGGCCAATGATAACGCAATAACAGTGGCGACGCATTGGTCAAAGCAGCTGTAGGGTTCACATAATATTACAACTTATAGCCGATCGACTCGAATAGAAGAAGGAAGATGCCAGAGACTGTGCAAAGAGGAGAGAAAAAAATTAAAAGGCGGACCATGGCTATTAGCCGAGATAGTATAAGCTAAGATGAATAGATAGATGAAAGTGTAAATCTGTATTCTTCGGGCTTTAACTCTGCAGATAAATATATTATGGACAGAATCATGTTTTTTGCTCAGTTATTAGTGGTCAGTGAAGCCAGGAATATATATGCTTTTAGGTCTAATATCAAATCGATCATCATCAACCATCAAAAGGATGTACTCGTAGTATCGCTTAACATCGGACGAGATCGTAATCAAAGGCTAAATATACTTACCATTATACTAAAATGTACTTTGACATAAAATAATAGTGTGCAATAATAGTGTATTTATGTAATATTTATAAAATTTGCTTACTTTTCAATGTCTTAATTTCGATAATAGTTGCACCAGAAACTAAAATCATTATCAGCCTCAAGAAAAACCGTGGAACAAAATATGAATTAGGCCGTATTATAAAACATAATATTAAACTGATTCTCAAGTGATACGGTTTTTCAAATCAATGGTACCTTATGATCTAACCTTAACCGCTCGTGACTACATTCATTCCTGACCTTTAGTATTTAAATAATATGTATTACGAATCCAGTTAGTTTAATACATCTATTAATCACAATGACATCCTGCCTATAACATCTGTGAATGAATCAGCATCCTGCAATGCAATTATTGCTGGCTATTTATTTACTTAGGGTCATAGTTTTATTGGTAATTTATTTATATACAACTAGCTTACGCTCGCGGTTTTACCCGCGCGGCAAAATCCTTTCTTAGCGAAGCTCTACGTCATAAAACCTATCGGTGTTTCAAATTTTAATACAATCCGTTCAGCGATTTAGGCTGTGCGTTGATAGATCAGTCAATCAGTCACTCTTTCTTTATATATATTTAGATTTAACGATTCGTAAAAAAAAGAAGAATATTATACAATTTAGTTATTATAGGTAATTAATATATTATAATCTGTGTGTAATGTTTCTTTTTATTGTTTAATATTGTATAGTATTTGTTCTCATGTTTTTAAAGGATTTCCACTTTGATATTTAAAAAATAAGGATGAAGGTATATTAAAATACAAGTATATTTTCATATACTTGTAGTAGGGCAACCTGTTCTGTTGGAGTATAAACCCCAATTACTATTATTATTATATTTCGAACTATTTTGTTTTTATTTAGGAAAGATACTGGAGTTATTCCAAACAAAAGAAATTAAAGTAAATTCTATGGTCTTTCTATGTTTTCCTTTTCTTTTATGATTTTTTTTATTTCCAAAAGTTTGTCATTCGCACGATTTCAAGGATATGAGCCTTAGAATCGAAATTAAAAGAATATATATTATTAGTATGTACGGAATAATATTCTATAGTCAAGGTATTTTCTGAGGGGTTATACAATAATTGCGCTATTCTGTCCGTCAGTTCTTATGCAAATAACGGCAATGACACTTGCGCAACTAACCATAGTAACCGGCATCAGTTAACAATCTAGATCAGTTACCGTTGAAAAGAGTTCAACGTTAACTATGGAACGTTGGGCAATTTGTTTCTACGCAAGAAAATGTTGACGCCACATACAGGCAGGAAAGCGGTTGCGGTGCGGGACCGAATTTTTGTAATGAATTGAATAGAAAACTCTTTATTGAAACACTACAAACATACAGAAAACTTAAAACTGTAACACAAAAACACGACATAAGTGTAACAATAAACAAGTGAAATTTAAAAAATACTTTTAAAAAACAAGCTTTAATTATTGTTATCATCTTGCATCATAAATTACTCGCCAAGACGAATCAAATGAACCCAAACTCGATGGGGTTGCGTTGTTTTATGACAGAGTTCCTTTGGCCACCTACCTGCTCCATCATCAGATCAGCTCCATGTCATAAAAATATTGCATTGTCATCCGATTTACACACGCATGCAAATTTTCAGCTCAATTGGAAACCGGGAAGTGGGTCAAATTAAACTTGCAAAATTTGATTACAGACAGACAGACAGACAGACAGACAGACAGACAGACAGACAGACAGACAGACAGACAGACAGACAGACAACAGAGAAGTCCCGTCTCTGTCTGTCGTCAGCTTAAAAGTTTAGTAAAAAGTAATGTTTGAATTAACAATATATAAAACTAGCTTATGCACGCGGCTTTGCCCGCATAGCAAAATACTTTCTTAGCGGACGTCTACGGCAAAAAACCTATCCGTGTTCCAAATTTCAACGTGATTCGTTCAGCAGTTTGGATTGTGCGTTGATGTTGATAGATCAGTCAGTCACTTTTTCCTTTTATATATTTAGATAAAAGATAAATATACGATTTTTAAAACTATCGCGAGTGTTCTCCATAACTAAAACAACAAAAGTGATGTGGGTGAGCGTCGGTTACTGCAGGAGAGGACATCGTAATTGTCCGAAACCGTGGTCGAGATATTCTCGGCAATATTAGACGTGAGTTGTGCCGTTTTTGTTGTTTTAGTTAAGATAAATATAGGCAACTGTGTTTGGGCATAATGTTCTGAAGAGGGACTTATCCCGCCTTTTAGGTTTAGTCTGGTACCATCTATGGCTGCATCGTCGCTTCCCATCACGCGAGACCGTGGTCAAACCTTTAATGAATAAAATAAACTAAAAATAAATTTAATTGATAAAGAAACTAGTCATTTATTGTTATTTTAGTATCGGAAAAAAAACACAAAAATCGTAAACACTATGCTAATAATTATGCAAATTAACCACATTTACAAATAAAGAAAAGCACATTTTTATTCTTTTCGACGTTCGAATAAAATAAAACAGAACTTAAAAAATAGTTTCATATTTATCGTGAGAAAATACGATTGCAATAAATATTTGAATAAGTTGTGGAATATCTACAACACAATAAATATTTTTTAGACTAGAACTATTAATTTTTCAATACCTAATTTGTCTACTGATATTTCAAATACCTATCAATAACTTTACAACTCTATTTTGATTGACACTATCATTTATCTAGAATATTTATGTCAATAATTCCGAATAGATTATTATTTTAGATTTGATTATTTATTATAAATTATTATTATTTTTTAAAAGACTTTATTAAGATCCGGATAATATTAAGTATTTTGAAAGACCGATAAATTTGATTTACAAAAATACAACTAAAACCAAAAGTTATTTATAATTCTAAAAGTTCTTCCAAATGAACATAAATGCAATAAATATGAATAGGTTCACCTGTTTAAACCCTATACAGCTACATCATCAGATCATAATTCATAATTTATACATACATGCAAAATTTAAGCTCAATTGGAAACCGGGAAGTGGATCAAATTAAACTTGCAAGATTTTATTACAGACAGATAGACAACTGACAGGTAAATGTAAACAAATGCTTGTATAAAGAGTAGGAAACGGCAAAGCAAGGGGTTAACACAATAAATCCCAATGGGTCGATGTGTTGCTTTGTCAGCCCTGTTAAAAGATATGTATATAGATCCGGAACGCACGGTAGAGATGTAAACACACTAAGTGGTCGGTAAAGACCGGTAGGCTTTGCTCAACCCACCCGATCAATCAGAACTTGACAAGCCACGCTACAATACAATATTTAAGTATGGCTAGTGTAGATCAAAGATAAACACTCGTGTCACACGTCGTCGACTCTCTCCAATCTTCTATAGTGTTTGTTATAAAGCTCAGAATACACTGGAAAAACTAGATTCAACTGCAAATTTCATGAAATTTTTGAAACTCGCGTTCTTATACCTATAAAGATAATATATTCAGCAGAGGGCTTTCGATCCAATCTGCAAAAACATCCTAGTGTAATTTTAAAACATACCTACGAGTAAGGGCTTCGTGGACAGACGACCTTATAAAGGTCGCCGGAAGACGCTGGATGCAGGTCGCTTCCAACCGGTATATATGGAAGTCCAAAGGGGAGGCCTATGTTCAACAATGGACGTCCTATGGCTGAGATGATGATGAAACGTTTCGCACATCAAATTAAAGTCCAAGATAAAAATATCTGAATACCAAAAGTCAGCTCAATCGGTCTACCCGTTTAGGCGTGTAGAAGTAACAAACCTACACACTCACAAACTTATAAATTAGTGTGAAGTGTGATTACCTCGTAGATTAGTATAATTTTTAATATTTTTTTTATTTATAAGAATATCATAGACTTGCTATGTGAGCACTCCGCTTTATTTCACCGACTTTCTTCCGCACATATGATCGTGATGTTATGGAACTACAGAGCTCGTTTGAATCTGGTTTCTACACCTTACATATGACTCGTATGTATCAAATGACCATTTCCTGTACATTATGTGACACACATGAACATTCTAGACGTATAATTGATAATAAGATAATGATGTTATTGAGTGACAGTGTCTCATTTGAGTTGTACCTAATTGACGTTGACTCAATCACGTCTATCGGAATAAATTGTGTTTGCTAACTCTAATAAAGAATTAGAGCGAACTAAGATTTGAGAACTGAATAGTACCAAGTATAATTTAAATAACAATATTACCTAGCAAAGCAAGTTCAATAATTCACACCAAAAGCTGTGGACGTTCTTTTGTTTTTTGTTATGGTTAGCTTTTTACCAATTTACTGAAAAATATGGAATTACTTAAATTAATAAGCGATGCTGGGCCTGAGTTTTCTTTCTATTATAATTTAAAACGACACGTATTATTAAAATTCTATATAATCAAGTTTTCCTTACAATTTTTTAAAGTTTTTTGTAATAAAATGTTGAGAACCTTTCACGTTTTCTACATAACCTAAATATTTTTATTTACAGTTTAAACTTTAAACGAGCGTACGTACGCGTTTGACCCAATGACTCAAGCAACAAAAAAAAATAACTCCATTAATTAAACGTGCCTGTCAAAAATTATAAATACGGAACAAAGGTATGTTTGACCATGCGGTGCATTTAGCAGATCGTGCTTTTAAAACCAGTCCGAGTATTCGTACAAAAAGGAGCTGAATAGCGTGAGGGCACGTCACGAATGTAAGTTAGATAATATATTCTGGTTGACGTCCCTCGACAGTCAGCTTCCTCATGTTTTCAATACCATGATGTCATAATAAGTGGAAAAAAGGAAGGCCTAAAAAGTACATGAATGGCACAAAAAGTTTATGGCGCTGACACGATTTGAAGATTGATCGGAACTAATTCCACATTTTTGATGTTGGGATGAGCTTTGTGATTTTTTTTAACTGGATCTAATAGTATTACGTCAACTTATTACAATAATAAATGATTCTAAATAGTAATTGGGGTTTATACTCCAACAGAACAGGTTTCCCTACTTACACTGTCAGAGTCAAATCACAATTTATAGGTTATGTGGAGAAGTAAGAAGACGAGCAAGACGCTCTCCTGATGTTAAGAGATAACGCTGCCCATAATCAGTACAGTGCTACCCAGAATTTCACAATGATGTCCAATTCTAGGTGCCCTGCACCAACGCTTCTTACTCAAGAGTCATAAGATGTTAAGACTCTTTAGCCCAGTAATTTCACTAGTTACAGTGCCTTCCTACCGAAGCTCAGTAATGTTTGCACATGCAGGTTGTGTGGCGAACCTATATGTTGCAGTTTCAGGTCACCGAGATTACTATATGGCCTGCAACATGACCTAACGACTGCCTCCTACATATCTTATAGGACACAGCCAGGACCCACACTTTTACGTGCCTTCCGAAATACGGTAGCGTCCAGGTGAAATCTTTGCCACACTGAGATTTAAACCCAGGACCTCCAGCTTACAAGCCGGACGTATGACCACTGGGCCACGGACGCTACAAAAAAGCTATGCTAACGCTAAAGTCTATGTAATAAATTTATTTCCTGTGTTTTATAAAATAAATTGCATCGTCAAGACCTTCATTTCAATCAGAGGCTCAAGCCTACTCGAACTCTGACAAAGCAATTAAAGAAATCCGGCATACTGCATATAGTATATGTACAATGTACATACTAGTCTGAATAGTTACTATATCCTGCCGGTCTATCTGCGCCAGATTGATCAAAGATTAACAATTTACAATTACCTAAGTACTGACATTACCTGTACGATAAGAATCATCTAATCTAGAAGTAGCAAGGATGTTTAATAAAAAACATATCCATTTATGTACGTGAAGGTACACGACACAATTTATTTACGGAACTTTTAACTCTAACGTATAGCTTTAGCTGGACAAACTAAGGTCGCCTCATAAATAAACAGGGCAAACTTAAAGGAAACAGTTGTAAAAATTTACAGTCACGCATAAAAGTAATTTGTCATAGTGATTGTTGTCGGCAGCTGGCCACCGAAATAAATCGTGGAGTTTTAGCATTAGCAGTGGTCGGCCGGCGCCCGACGCCCAGCGCCCGGCTCCAACAAACGGCAGGTAATAATTTCAATCTGCACCACCGACGCCCCAAACTTCCAAACGGCCAAACTTCAACACATTATCTTTTAATTTGAACCCGCCGAATAGACAAATAAGATGTTGCCGAAAGGAATTTCATTGAAACTGTTGAAACTTCCGTCGAGACAGAATAAATTGACGCTGAAGATGGCCGTCGCCTCTCCTACGGCGATGAGATACGAATTTCTCATTAAAATTTTCACAACGGGTCTCGGAATCCCGGTGCTTCATTCAATTCCGCCTTTTGAAACTAAATCACAAGTTTTAACGAATTACTGGGACAATAAGGTGTTGAATTTAGAAGTGGGACGCCAATAAACGTAAGCCTGCGATTTGTGAAGTGGATGTGGTCCGAGGGACGCCGGGAACAACTGCCGCCGTAAACTACGACAAGGGATCGAGCTAAACTAGTTTTCCGACACGATTGCCCCGAGCTGGCTTCATATACTTAGCCGGTACAATAACACCGATAGAAATGTTATCGCTCGCTAAACTTCGCCGATATTTCATTGAAATCACGGCAAAGTTCCAAAGTCGATTAGATGGCTTCCAAATGATGGCAGGTTTGTCTAAGTATAGCAAACAGAACATGATATGACAACTCGAGGCAAACGTTCCCCTAAAAGGACAAGGTTCGGATTTCAGGACGAGTCAATTATTAATGGCTTGCTCTTTGTGTCGCAGTTATTGTTTGAGTTACGCCGAATTGTAGACACACATGATACATTTTGAAGGTTCTTCTTAGAATCATTATTTTCAAAATATACATTTGGATAATGCTACGGCGGTTTCTCCATGCTCTACAAATTTTCATAATTATAATTTTAAAGATTTGTCTATGTTCAAAAGTGATCAAGAAAATTGCTGGACAAATACTTTATTTACAACTCATATAACTCGGACTGATGAGCGCAGTATTTTTGAACTTTTGATTAAAGCTTTAAAATTCCTCAGTAATAATGATCCGGTGACTCGCTTATTTGCATGAAAAGCATTTCAACTTCAGCAGGACCGCATTTGAAAAGGTTTCAAATTGAATTTTTTCATAGCTCCATAAGGTGAAGTTGAGACATCTCAAGTCGCAGGTAAAAGACTTTACTTTGGCAAAGTGTGACCGACTCAGTGGCGGAACCTTCTCATCTTGACTTGTATTATGCTAATCGGTTCGCTTCACAAACAGAATGAAATTTAATTTCTTCGCAGTTCCCTTTAAAGAGTTCCTTTTTCTTTTATTCAAATACGGTCCTGATTAATTTAGGGAACTCATTCTCAGTTTTGAATGAAACAAGTTTAATTAATAAGTTTCATGTTCAAGACTTGGCGTTATTGAAACGGACTCTGTTGTGTTTCGAGCTCCCTACATTGACCTCGAAGGCGTAGGAACAACAAACTTCTGCGAAGTTCTCGAGTACCTATTTTGATTTGTGAATATTCATTCTGGTGACATTTATTAAGTTAGCGTATCGCCTTTATTGGTCTAAATGGTCTTAATATTAATTTTGCATGGCTTCTCAATAAATCTTTTGCGAAATGTACAGGTCGCAGACGCAGAGGTTAGGTGGGGTTCAAATCTTACTAATTTGATGTGTAATTCCGTATACAATAAAGTTTTTACTACTTCTCTTACCCGTTTTAAATTATGAATGCTAATTTAAGTTTCGCAAATTTGAATCAATATACGACATACTATTACACATTATGTTAAAAAAATCTAGGGGTTCACTAAATTAACTTGAACAGAAGATCAACACTAAACAATTCGCAACAGGTATCACGTGTGTACTCTTGAAAAAAATTAATCGAACACTATTAAAGTGAAATGATCACGTATGTTATGTTGTAATTAAACTTATAAAGCTTTGGATAATAATGTATAAAACACAAACGTCAATTAATGAAGCTATAATTAATGGAATGTCCAAAATCCAAAATTTCCAATTTGTATTAATGTCCAATACTAATTTGGTCCAACATGGATTACGATTCTCTCATAGAGTTCAAGTATTTTCCATAGCACATAATGGAATAATTTCTTAAGCCAACCTTCTGAACCTCATTATTTCATGGTTTCCGGTTGATAGTGTGACATCAGAGCAAAAGGCGAGAGGTCAGCACTCGACACTCTCTCCGCGACCCCTGATTCGAGTAATCAGCACAATCTCGATGACTTACGTAACTTAATGATGGTATAACCGACCTTCTGTGTATTGTACTTTGTGATTGGAAAATTATACTTCTTAGAAAGTGGTGTGCCTTGTTCCTACGAGACAGAAGATATCCACAGCGTAATTTTTTTAATTTACTTAGATTAAAAAAGTACTTAGATATTTACCTTTTTATGTGATGAAGTAGAAGACGAGTAAGACGCTCTCCTGATGTAAAGAGATAACGCTGCCCATAATCAGTACAGTGCTACTTAGGATTTCACAATCATGTGAAATTCTAGGAGCACTGCACCAACGCTTCTTACTCAAGAGTCATAAGATGTAAAGACTCTTTAGCCCAGTAATTTCACTAGCTACAGAGCCCTCCGGAGCCGGAGCACAGTAATGTTTGCACATCACTGCTCAGGCGGTAGAATAACTGCCACTATTGGGGTACCCACCTAGACGACCTCTTGCAAAAGAAGTCTACCCCCGGTAAAATCATCAGACTGAATCGGCGCGTTACTGGGCATAGGCCAACGAGCCTTTTGCCGCTTATTATTTCTGATAATAATCTCTGCTTTGACTCTTTTGATTAGTTAATTGTAATAATTTACTAGTAAAAGTAAAGATTTTTTCTTAGGTAATTTTGCGAGTCAATCTTAGCGAGTACCTAGTATACCAGAGGAGGAAATTCGCTTCACGCGGATAAAATCTATAGTTTGTGGGGAACCAAAGTTTCTACCAGAGACTATGAAAATAAGCATGCGATTGATTAGTTTTTACCAAAAGCTTTTAGCCCTGCAGAATTTATTTCCTAAAATATTTTCTACCGAATTTACGAGTTAAGACCTACAAGTACATATTAAGGTTCTTAAATATACCTCTTATATCAATTTTATGTACCGAACGTCCCCGTCGGCCATTTTAATATAACCCCGAAAGCTTACCTACCTGAAAATACCCACTCATTTTGTGCCCAAAAATTCAATCGATATAATCCTATTTGCAATAATCGTTTCATCCCCCGAAAATGGCCGGACGTCTATTAAAACTCCAACGTAATCGATTCTGAGTGACTAATAGGTATATCAAACTATTAATATTAACGAAGTTACTCGTAAAATAACTGAAACCAACTTCAGGTTTCGTTAATTTTATTTATATACATACCTACGATGTGGGTAACATCCCACCTGATGGAAAGTAAAGAGTAGGTCGACGATGAGTCACATAAGATGCCTGAGATGTATAATAATTTTACATGTCTGAAATGTCTCTAGGTACTGAAAACAGTACTGATATTATGTATAAGCCAATTATGGCGGTTTTGCTAATACATGTAAAATTAAAAAAAACGAACGACCACAACATTTTTTTAAATTACTAATATCTGAATATACAAATTTAATATATTATCATCAGGCTAATTATATGTGCTGATCGGAAAACGTACATTTTTTTTTTAGTTACATTAAAAACTTTTATACCATAGTAACAGTTTTTTTCATTGTAGCGCGATATCTGTCATTATTACAATAAACTGTGGTAACCTACCAATACAAAAAAAAAAACAGATTTTTATACCTTTACCACCTCAAAGAAGCTAAAGGGTTTTTATCACTCAAAGAGCCTTAAACTGTCCGATAAAAGGGATTTTCGAATATCAAACTTGATAAGAAATAGGATTAAGCCACAGAAACCATAATTACAAAACCGTTATCGCCTAAACATCGGTAACACCACTTGTTGCAGACTTCGGAGGTGGTGTGGATCATTGTTGATGTATGGTCAAGTAAGTTAGAGCAATTTTTCGAAAGGAATAAGATTTTTTTGTGACGTTACCAAATTACAAAACGTTTCAAAGTATAAAATAGAATAATCTCTTTATACTTATTATGACACGTACAAACTTTAATGGCATAAAAATAAAAATTATAAGTAAGCAAAACGATTTAAAAATGTATCCATGGGTGCTATTAAGAATTATTAATATTTAACTTGTGTATTTGCTCGAAGATTACAGGACAATCATCTTCATTTTTGTGATACGGCGTCTAATATATTACGTTGTATTTTATTGTGCCTTTTCTATTGTCATATTATTAAGATTTCTGTGAATTCTAAATTGTCTGTCACATAAAAATGAAATACGCTGACAAAATGAAATTACTCCAATAAGGCTGTCTCAAGTTATTCGTTTTATTTTTCTTTGTATTAGTCTATAAGTATTAATATATTGAGGCTGTTGAATTTTGACGAGTTTTAATTATACCTATTTGTACCTATTTATACAGATTTGTAACGATGAATTGAAGATAGAATTATATAAAGGATTCTAATCATGACTAAAAATATTACCCATATTATTATAATACGGCGATGAAAAGTGGTCCTGTTCGGCTATATTGCCAATTCTCAATTACTTTATCTGGACTTCTACACGAATATATCGAACATATCTGAAAAATTGAAATAACAATGTGAAGTTAACTCTAATGCCTGATGTTCACAGTCGCAGTGTTACTGGACTTGTCATTCTGAAACATAAGGTTTATGAGTCTCCTCAGCCCAGTAGATATATAATTTTCCCGACCGACCACCTTATAGTAGTGCCTTACTTACTTCCTGACAACTCACTAATGACTACTTACTTTTTAAAAAGAGGACAAATGGAAAAATCAAAGGGAGGCATATAGGAGGCATAGCCATGGTTCATAAGGCAGATGATTAATGATGATGGTGTCTGAAACCAAAATAAAAAGATGAACATTTCTCTAATAATTTTAGTTCATGTCATTAATTTATCATCATAATAATAATATATTAAGTGTCACCCATTACATTTATATTAAAAGCTCAAAAGGGCCTCTGCGCGTTGGACTTTTTGTCTCCGTGTACGCCTATAAAAAGGCCCGGGCTTAGCCCGTGTTAAAGAGCGACAATATATTATGTAATTAAACTATTCCAGTAATTTTAGTAATATCGAAATGCACACAAACCAACTTATTACAAACATAATCATGTTTACCATGCGCGAATATTGTTCAATTCAATATAGGTGTAATTAATTTATCTAAAATGTTGTTTTAATTAGTTTTTGTTTGTTGCAGAATAATAAATAGTCGCAGCTGAATCCGGTGAGTAAATTCATTTTACTGTTTCATTTTGTTTAACAATAATATTATCAGTATAGACGAATATATTATTATTAGTTAACCGTTTTTAAATTACACCTTTCAGATGAACAAAATGTTATTCCGATTTCATTTTATTGGTGAATTGATAAATCATCTGATAATGCTCTTCCAAAGCTACAGAAAACAAAAAGTGTCTTAAATTTTAGCACAGATTATAACTTTGATGTCTGAAAATAAAAAACTGGGAGCATAACTAGTTAATACCAAATTTCAATAGAAACGATTTTTACAAAAGAACAATTCAAAACAAAAAGCTTTAATTCAAATTTAAAATTCAATTCAAATCCAGCTCATTACTTTTCCCATCAAAAGCCGCGTATTGAATTTCTACCTGAACAAATCTGTTCAAACAATTATTTCGTTTACTCCTTCAGATTTTTCCGTGTGGATAAATCAACGAATACGTTCAGTAAGTGTGAATTAACAGTAAATACATTTCATTCTGAGCACATGTGCACTCGCTCGGAGCGGAACATAATAACCAACGGTACAATTAAAGAGCTCCAGTTTAGTATAGGATCTAACACTTAATTTTATTACTAGTGATTGCGGTGTACAGTACGGTTGCGGGTGTGGTTTACTAGTGATTAAAAGATAGATAAATAGATAATCCATTATTGAAACACAAAAGAAAATGTACAAAACAACTTATAAACTAAAATAATATAAAAACTAAGTGTTATAAATTGGCGGTCTTATTAATAGGTGTGAACATTTGAAAAAGGTCGATCAAAAAAAATAGAACTCTTTATTTCACACCACACATAATAAAATAAGCTTAGAACTAAGATGCTAATCATTTTTAAAAACCTTTTCTCCCTTTTGTGAAGTAGGCTAAAAGTTAACAAACAAAATAAGACAACATTAGTGTCTGTAATCTGTAACATTATGTCCAGATTTTCTAAAATTAAAACAAACATTCTTTACTTACTGAATAAACTTTATTGAATAAGACATTACATTGAAATACTAAATATTTATAATAATGAATTTCTTGGCACACGTCAATACTAAAATGTATTCTAGAACATAAAAGCTTTCAAATAAATTGCAAAATCCAACAAACAAATCGAATGTCTGTCTATCGCCAAAGCTTTATGCAAATAAGTGTTTCTAAAATAATGAAATTCACAGCTGTATATTTTATGATGACAATATTCGAAACTATTGCATGCCGAAAGATTGGCAGCCACGCTTGTTTAAAGATGAAGCGGTGTTACATTATAACATTAATTTAAATTAAATGATTATTAATTAATTATGTTCCTATTTTTAAGCCTTTGAACACTATCTTAAATAAAAAAGAGTTCAAAGCAGTAAGTACCTAAACTAGAATTGAAGCTAACCATAAGAAAAAAAATGAGTTTAATTAAATGAGAAGACGAAATAAACCTAGTTATCATGTCGAGGTTGTGGTAATTTCATTAAAAAAAACCTTATATTAATTTTTTGATCATCAGTGTTATTAATTGCATTAAAAATAACCCCTCTTCGAGTAATTAAATCCGCCCACAGCTTTCAACCCTCTTAGAGCTTAAATAGCCGAACACGTGTCGTGCTTAGCTGAAATCCGTTATCGAGAACGACTCTCAAAGGATTTAATTTCCTGTCGGCGAAATGAAAATCGATTAGTTTGATTTCCGCTGGCAGCGGCCGCCGGCCCGAGGCTGGCCGATAGTTTCCGATGCCAAATTAAATAAGACGTGTAAGTTAATCTGGGACTGACACAGATACTCGTTTAGGATATATGCCGCAAGTGCGTTAAATTAGACAATTTTATTACAGCAATGACTGATTTGTACAATTTGGTACGATGTACTAATATATTTTTTTTTTTGTTACCTAGGATTTCACAATTATGTGAAATTCTAGGAGCACTGCACCAACGCTTCTTACTCAAGAGTCATAAGATGTTAAGACTCTTTAGCCCAGTAATTACACTAGCTACAGTGCCCTCCTACCGGAGCACAGTAATGTTTGCACATCACTGCTCAGGCGGTAGAATAACTGGCACTGTTTGGGTACCCACCTAGACGACCTCCTGCAAAGGAAGTCTACCCCCGGTAATAGAACTACTTTTAGTATATTTTACAAGTGAGTTTATGCCGTTTATTTACAAAGATGAATCCAAATACTCACGAATCGTTTAGTGTAAAAATAGAACTACTTTTCCTTCTACTAGACCTACAATACCTCGGAAATGACCCGCGTAGCACCAACATTTTGGTTGCAGAAGACTTCTTTTATTCTTCTGTTAGCATATACATAATATATACACTTTATGGGATATGTAAGGGATGACAGTTTTAGTTTTAACTGTATTACTGTAGGATCCCGATTGAATCCGGCACGGCACAGAAGTCATTCAAAAGTCAAAGTGTCATCCCATACATTCTCAAAAGTAGACTGTGTGGGAAGACAGTTCATCTTGGCAGCAAGAAAAGACCCCGGACAAACAGAGCTAGGCCCGATACTTTCTATTTACTCAGCCCGTATCCACCCATTTCTGGCGCCACCTCATGTTCACGTCACACCTTCCGATCCTGTGCGAGTCTCAGTTCCCTCCGACATATTTGACAATATCATTCCGACCATCGATGTGGTGATCTGCCTCGAGATGGTCTTGGGAAAAAATACTTCAAACACGCTATTCATGGATTCTCGGCTTCTCTACTGGTACACGTTAGTGGGACAGCTACCTTCGTTTTGTGCGAATCCAGACTTCTGTCTACATGCCTGTTTTAAACGTCTACTTCGTTACATTGTTCTTTTACCAATGTTGCCAGATTTTTGTTTTCAATTTGAGCTGTTTCTTTATGCAGTCTTTTATGTGTGATACTTTGTTTTGTTCGTTAGGAAACTAACTATTTTAGATTGCTCTTCTTAATTTTCTGTATGTTTTTCAAGACTTTAACAATGAAGTTGAGTTTATTTTCTTTCAAATATACTCTTTCTTCTTCGTTTTTGTATTTTAAGTCTGCATAGATAAATTAAAAATATCCTTTTAAGCTGCTCAATCAATATAATAATAATAAATACCTATGATTATTAAATTATTGTAATTTGGGAGAATATACTTTTCCACAGCTCAACAAAAAATGTAATACAAAATTTATTTTCCATACTACCAAACAACGTTCTATAAAAGATTCCTCAGATCATTTTTTTAATGATGCTTCGAAGGAAACATCTACCCAATTTTATACTCTAAATATCCAAGCTAATAATAATTCCATAATATTTTCCGTAACAGTAGTATAGCTAAAACATTTCTCCCCTTCCAACTTCAAAGAATTCCGGGAAAAATTCTCATCAGGCGAAATTGAGTTTTTTACTCTGTATCCAGTTAAACGTTACTTGTCGAGTGGAAATTCTTAAGATCAAAGTATGGTCTCGACGAATGATGCTTCAAACCCTCCAACACTCGTATATCAAATGTGGAAGGAATTTTTGGGACGTTCCCCTTGAAAACAAACATAAGTCGTTTTAAGTTTCGTCGAGAAATGCCGAGTGTGTATAAAGACATCTCGGAACTCTTGACATTGAAACCAACAGACATAATGTAAGCCAGAATATGAATGGGTCCCGTACAATTTAACAATAATTACCTTTCAATAACAGTTAAGCTACGTCAGTAAGTAGCTAGTTTAGTAAGTATAAATAAATTAAGCACCACTATATTTTTAAATGTATTTAAAAAGAGGAAAGTTTACGTTTATTCGCCTAAATCTTATTACTTTTATAATTACCTATGTTGATAACTGAACTGATTTGATAAATCCCTTTATTTCATTAACACACTTCCCATGTGGCCATTTTTAAGCGTTAAATCGAGGTATAAATAACACAAAAGATCTTACATTTTAAATATTAATTTTGAACTGGCCGATGGAGAGCAATGGAACTTCAGCAGACTTTACTTGGCATATTTGAATGCGGAATCCTAAAATGAGATATAATCACCTAGTAACTCACAAAATTCGTCATTATTAACTACAGGTTAATCAATGCTTTTTTTTGAGTAATCGAAAACACAGCGCCAATACGATTCGGTATACGACAGATCGCAAAAGTTAATAAAAGTAATCCGTATGAGGCACAGTTCGATTTGTCCGCCAACACGCGGCGCGGACCTCTCCAGGGAAATTAACGGATGAGATACAAACTGACCACGGCAAGATGTGCCATGCAGGAAATAATATGACATCTCTAAGATATACATCCTTGACTAGCTTACTCTGGGGGCTTCACTTTTTCTATGATTATAGCTTCGTTTAACCACACCCTCTCCTTAATCAGGCATAGCTAGTATAAATAATTGTAGAACCATCTTAATTCTATCGCTCTCGATTATTGATTGGAAAGTTCTTAAGTACTTAAGTACCAGTTAAAAAATGTCCTAATTTTAATTGAGCGGGGTTTGTATAACACAAAAAAAACGTTATATTTAAATAACGCAGGACATTTTTCACTCTTTGATCATTTAATAAACAAATATTTTTAAAATGTACACCGGCTTTGTACTATTTATATTTGTTTGTGGTAACAAAAAAAAATGTGATACGATATCCTGAAAGTGACATCCCTTTAATATAAAAATTGATAACATCCAAGAGCCCACTTCTAAAACAGGTTCCAAATTAAAAAGCAAAATCAACCTCGGAAAATGGAAACGGGAAAATTGTTTTAACATTCCCTTCATTTATTTAATAAAGTAACGCGATATTGAGAACACAATCCTAATAGGCAAAAAATGGCAAAACAGCTACATTACTCGAGGCAAATTCTAATAAGCTTAATGAAAAGGATTTCAAATGCCTATACGATTTGTATCCTTTGTTTCTCTCCGCTTTAGGCCGCAGAGCTTGGACAAATATGTATGTATGTAAAAGTAGCTGATCCTGGTGATTTTACTCGTTGAAAAATGGCTTATGAGTTATTTTAGAGTCAACTGTTAACATACCAAATATTTGGTCAATCGGTCTCAACGTTTAGGCGTGATGTTCCTGTTCTAATTATAGAGTAACTTTCAAAGTAATAGGATATAGAGGGGTAAACAAAATTACCTAGAAAATCATTGTGAAATCTTAGGTAGCACTTACCATCAGGGGAACGTCTTGCTCGTCTTCTTACTTCGTTGTATAAAAATAAAGCTAATGTGAAAAAAGAAACTTATAAAAGTGCTTCATTGTAGCATATGCATTAAAACATAAGTTTAACAAACACACACTGTGGCCACACAAACCTTGTGATGTGATTAAATAATCGTTTAAAATTGTGTGGAATACAAGTTCATGAACTTTTTACGTGTATTTTGTACAGTCACGGTCAAAATTAAATCGAGGATGCGCGTGACTTCAAAGACCGCTCTTCAATTGACTTTTTTGTGAACACCGGTTTATTATGTAACGCTAATGCGTGCTCAAGTGCAAATGCAAGTTCAATATAGTTTGACAAGGAAAAATATCTATTAAAAACTGTTAACCAAATTAAGTTGGTTCTTCCTTCGGGACTAATCTTGCTGGCTATAATGTATCCCACAATGGCTTGGTCAGCATTTCGTGACTTACATCTTCATTTAGTGTCTCAGGTATATCAAATAGAAAGCCTAAAAGGACTGTTAATCCGATGATTTAAAATTGTATTATACCACCTGATGAAAAATGCAAAATATGGTCGATATAAGTGAAAAGTAAGTCAGATTAACAAATTTTTTTTTGTTGAAATATTTTTATAAATCGTCTCTATTAGCATAACTTTTAAATATTTGAAAGGGAAAATACGTTTATTCTTAATAACCGGCTTATCTTCAAGTGCATTTAGTATGTACTTTTTCAAGTACACTAGTTTTTGTGATTATAATCTTACTTTATTAATAGAGAATACGAATCGTGACTTCCTCTACGACATGATGATGAATTATGACTTTCAAGACAATATCCTTCCCGAATTAAGTGGTTACCTTGTCAGCTGTTAATAGAATTACATAAGTTTGGGTATTTATGACATAATATCTGACGAACACATACAAACATAATTTTATAATTACGCCTGGTTCTTTTTGGGGTAGGCAGAAGGGTGACGATGCGTAATGCATTTTGCCAGCGTCAAAAAATAAGGCAGATACTATTTCCCTCCACTTGGTACGATCCTGACACACCTCTTTCGCTTCCTCAACTTTCATCACACTCTTCATGCACGCTTGCCAATTATGACGAACAATAAGGTGGCTGAATTACTATGTGTAGAGCGTATACGCTGGCCGCGACTTTTAGCGCTTTTCAACATTTAAATCACGCGGTGACAGCACGGCAACAGCTCAGCGACATCACGGTGACATCATGGCAACAATACGGCGACAGCAATGCGATAACACTGCAACATCGTGATCTGCATAGGGTATTATGTACCTATATTTAAAATATAAATTTTACGATCTTTTGCATTTTTTTTTTTTTTTAAAGCATTCAGTTGTAGTAAAACAGAGTAGTATAAAATCTAAATCGATGAAGTTTATTCTTCTTATTATTTATTATCTTATTCTTTTCATTATACGAGTAAACATCTTAATCAGTCATCATTTAGCCTATTAGAGCTTTGGATTAGGGTGGCCTCTTTTTATATATAATTATATATAGGTACATACCTAATAATCTAAAGGACTAAATAATATAATATTATTAAAGTATTAAGATGAGTGAAGTTGTTATCGTAAACCATTACATCGAGTGATATGCCATAATGGCGGAGCGGAAAGCGGTATGCGCCCAACGTATGCGTTTATCATTTTTATGGCAACACTATGCACGAAACGTTAGATTGCCAAATGCGATCTTTCATAATATATTATTGAAGCCGAGCTGTTTAATATTATACGCAAATACCTAATGTGATATATTTACAGCTAGATATATTTAGCTTTAAATTTCAGTCTGGAGTACTAAATAAATGGTATCAAATATTTGCAAAGACTAGTCTATGAACGAAAGAAACTGTTGAACTAAGCGTGGACTAAATGGGGTTACCATGGTATCTTATCAGCATCTGAGCTCTATAGGGATGTTGACTTAAATTTGTTGTCTATCAAGTAGAAGATTTTCACACTAAACGATTCGTGAGTATTTAGATTCATCTTTGTAAATAAACGGCATAAACTCACTTGTATTTACTTCGGCTTCGTGTCGACCGTTTCGATCCTGTACGAGGATCTTCGTCAGGGAATAGCTGCGGTTCCGCGCCGGCGACCTCGCTAAGCGGGGCGCGGATTTACAAAGATGAAGTAGAAGATTAATAATCACGTAATTTATTATGGGTTGTCCCAACATTTATTTCATAGTTGAAAGCTATGCCTATATTCTCCATACTCTACGTGTATATTAATATAATTGGTAGGTATTTACCAGGGGTAGACTTCCTTTGCAGGAGGTCGTCTAGGTGGGTACCCCAACAGTACCAGTTATTCTACCGCCTGAGCAGTGATGTGTAAACATTACTGTGCTCCGGTAGGAGGGCACTGTAGCTAGTGTAATTACTGGGCTAAAGAGTCTTTAAGATCTTATGACTCTTGAGTAAGAAGCGTTGGTGCAGTGCTCCTAGAATTTCAAATAATTGTGAAATCCTAGGTAGCACTGTACTGATTATGGGCAGCCGTTATCTCTTATCATCAGGAGAGCGTCTTGCTCGTCTTCTACTCAACACATTAAAAAAATCAACTCAAATTCAAACTCAGAATTCATTCAAATAGCCTACAATGAAGTACTTTTGCAATAAAATTGACTTGTAATTATACCATATGGTATAAAATATTTTAAAAAATAAATAAAGTGGCATTGTTGTCAATGTACATAAAGCCATCAAAATGTACTTAAAGGTGATTTAAAATTATTTAAGTACCGACAATAAAAGATTAAACTTTGTCAACATTTCAAAAGTGCACGTCGACCATAGCCCAAGAAACGTTTCAATAGAGAAGTGACCACACACACAAGTGCCGTTTCTAATGCGCCTGTTACGGCACACTTCAAGCAAACCGACTGTATCTAAACTGACATTGTGTCATTCATGTGACAAAACGTATTAAATGGCCAACTGTTTGTTGGGAAAGCCATTCTGCTTGAAAGAATAATAATCACTAGCACTACATAGTCTAAAATAGTCGCTTCCCTTGTCTATTTGCCCCTATGTAAGCTTAGATCTTTTAAGCTGCGTAACGGATTTTGAAGCGGTTTTTTTTAAATATATAGAGTAATTTAAGAGGAAAGTTCATAATATGTACAAACATGCATAAAATACTTAGTAGGTTCACGTTAGGTTTCATCTCAAGAAATCTGTCGAAAAGAAACATTTAAACTGCTTTAAATATAATTATAAACTTACTACAAAAACAATGCTAAATAACCTTAGAATAAGTACGTATTGTGATATGATATAACTTCACTTATATTGCTATAGTTTTTCCCCGTAAAAATAATTAAACCCCACTCCTACGTAACATATTCTACGGCGACATAAGTCGGGTTATACATATCATTTTGACAGAAGTTACATGATCCAAAATAACATCTTGACAATATTTTTAACTTATCACCAATGGGTTAACATAAGGCAATAGGGGAAGTAGGGGTGAAATAACTAAACTGGCCCTGACGTCATCAGGTGTAACATTTTCTATAGGAAGTACATTAAATAATCATCTCATACACGTATTATCAAAATAACATCTTCACAATAATTTAATTTATCACCAAAGGATTAACATAAGGCGATAGGGGAAGTAGGGGTGAAACCAGAGGGTCGTGGCCGTGACGTCATCAGGTGTAAAATATTGCCGCCAGGGGTGCGCCTGTTTACTACCGACAGTTATAGATTCCGCCACTTGTTTGGCCAAATGGAAGTTGGCCTTATTTGTGGACGGAGGGAAATCTATTGTAATGCTTGGTTATGGGAAGTTTTGTTTTATGGGTGTAGTTCTGTGGTACTTATCTAGCCTAGTATTATAAGTACGAAAGTATGGATGTGTGTGTATGTGTTTGTTACCTTTTGACGCCCAAGCGGCTAGAATAACGCGTAGGATACTTTTCAGCGGGTAATGTGTTTTTTTGTCACCTTGTTAAGCTGATATTTCTTATCTAAGTAGCATTTTGATTTAAAAATTTCAGTGAATTTTCAGGAGACAATCTCTGCTTATGATCGAGCTAGTTGATTGTCAAATAAACGAAAGGCTGTACCTGCCAAGAACTGGAGAGCATGTATGAGGCTCATTCTCATTTTAGCTCAAATTTGATGGTCACACGGTTATATTTCCTAAACGGTTAAAGTAAGAGACATGAATTTTGTATAGGTGGATAAAACATATATTAAGCTACAAAATAAATAAAGATTGTCATAATAGACGCAAAAAATAATACTAAAATTTAGCATGCAAGGTCAAAAACGGGGCCATTTTTCGTATTCTCATGGTGTCACACTTTCCGTCGCAGTGAAACATTTGAGCACTACTTTGACAAATTTCGGTATATCTGTATATAACATATACCAAAATTTTCGCATACAAATACACTTTACGGTATACAATCTAAAAAAAGCCTTTCATTATTATTTTGAATTTAAAATGATATAATGCGGCGGTCACACGATTTTAGGTGCTTTAAATTTGCGTAGTTTATCGGCTGCTGTTAAACACAACATCAACAATCCAATACAGAGTTCGATTCATTTCAATGATGGCAATGATCTGCAATCGTAGAAGTAGGATCTAGGACTTATCGAGCCGTGGAAAAAAATAAAATTGCTAAGTTTCAATTTATTCATGGATGTACCGATCACTTGCATGGACAACATTTTTATGTATTGGTTTTTTAGTTATTTAAATCAAAGCTAGCTTTTCGAAATGCCAAAATGTGCGAGATAAAGATGTAGTATTTAATTTTATACATTATACCTAAACTTTCCAGAATTTCACCAAAAAGGGATATTTTCGTCACCAGCGTGGCATCACCTCCATAGCGTTTTTTACCATGAAGGTGATTTTTAAGCCACGAAAGTGATTTTTGTGTATTTTTTTCTTTTGAAAGGGCCTTTTTACCAACTAAAAAGAACTTAATCTGTTATGTTAGGGTTTTAATACATACACATACTAAATTTCTGACTAATAAAAAAGTAAAGTGAAAGATAAAGTAATATCTCAAATTACGCATAATTTCTTCTGTAGTGAGGTTTGTTGCTACGTAGAATCTCGTTTAATTGTACATTTTTGATAGATTTAGCCTTTTAAAAGGGTTTTACTTGAAAAATTTGTGAAAAAATAATGACAGAATCACTTTCGTGGCATCGAAAATTTCAAAACTGTTTATCTTCGAAATGAAAAGTACGATTTAAATGATTTATATAAAAGTTTACTCGTGTTATCCAGCTCTATACAATATTATACATAAACATTACAAATAAGCAATAAATAAGAATTGCCATGAAGGTGACGATGAGAATCGATTCCATGAGAATGAGCCATGAAGAATGTGATGAAAGTTGAGGAAGCGAAAGAGGTGTGTTCGAATTAGTATTCTTCTGATCTGTGGTTCGAATTGTGCCAGTTAGAGGGAAATAGTCTCTGGCTACCCAAACGGGGACCAGGCGTGATTATATATTATCTATGTTTGTATGTGATATGAATTACCCATGTAATATACTTGTATAACACACACACATATAATTACGCCTGATTGGGATAGGTAGAGACTATTTTCCTCCACTTTTTTAGTGAAATTACTGGGCTAAAGAGTCTAAACATCTTATGACTCTTGAGTAAGAAGCGTTGGTGCAGTGCTCCTAGAATTTCACATAATTGTGAAATCCTAGGTAACACTGTACTGATTATGGGCAGCCGTTATCTCTAAACATCAGGAGAGCGTCTTGCTCGTCTTCTACTTCTTCACATAAAAAAAAAATAAAAAAACTTAGTATGATCCTGACATACCTCTTTCGCTTCCTCAACATTCATCACATTCTTCATACACGCTCGCTGGTGCTTGGTACTGAAATTGGTACTTTGGTTCTTGGTGGTTTGGCCTTTTACTTTGGTTGTATAACATATAGGCTATACTAGTATTTTAGTTATTTAAGTAAATCCAGCCCATCATTAGCCGTATTAGTAAGCGATTACAAGAGTTCCAAGGCACTAGTCACACTCTAGTTGCGTTTAAGCAGCATTTTTGTTAGATTGCACGTTATCGGATAATTGAACGTTTAGTTACATTAGGTACGATTTTACAAAAATTTCGCTTGTTATTTCCAAGGATTTGCTTAGGATATTGGTTTACGTGATATCATTTTATTATTTCCGATTTGAATTAAAGTTGTACGTCTTTAAATAATTAACTCGAAGGTATGTTTTCTAAAAATAATTGATATTAAAGTTATTAGGTACCTATGTATTGTTCATTTCAGTGTTAATATTTGTTGGCTAAGCATATTTATGTATAAATATTGTGATCGATATTATGTCGCAGTAAAGGATATAATTATATCACAGTTATAGCTGTGATATAATTATATCCCTAGGAATATAATTATATACCGGAACATAGTTACATGGTTGCAGCTAAATCCCCAAATGCGGCTACAACCTGATTAAGTATTCCTAAATGACGAATTGTGAACCATGTTATAAGAACCAGTGCGCGATAGTTAGTAAACCTTTTGGTAACGGATTTAATCAAGCTCTCTGATACGGCACATCTACCAATTCAACGGCAAACTCGCTCTATAGTAAATCATTCCCAAAAACCGCACGTGTGTGCGATGGCATCAATTTCACAAAACTAACGTTGACACAGAACACGCAACTAACCAGATGCTATACATCTAATTAGCATATAAATGTTGTAATGATGCTCTATAGATATAAATGTTATCCAATACATATGAAACATAAGGGGAGTCACTGGGTCATGTTGGTCAACAACTGTTCAGAAGTAAACTTGCACAAAGTGCAATGAAAAGTCGTTAAAATATTGATCATTAAATTTTGAATGTGTTTTAAAATTGGAAGACTAGTGGAGGTTTTGCTCGCGGATGTCTAGCCTTGATGTCAACATGGCCATTTTAACCTTTGGCCATTATTTCGCCTCATCTGTGTACAAATTTCACCTGAATACGTTCAGCGATTTGAGCTGTGCGTTGACGGATCAGTCAGTATATTATAACATGCATTAATAATATAAATATTAAATTATGTTCTAATTGGCATTGTAAAATGTAGTATTTCAATTTATATAGTGTTAATAATATTATTATAATGCTAGTGTTGTTAGAAATTATGAATAACCAAATTGCATCGGATATCGGTGATATCGTATTCCGCTCATTAATTTTAAAGATAAAATTATATTTAACTGAGTTTAGTTCTGCCAGTTTAATTTACCTCTCTCCTCCACATCAAAGTTCCTAATGGTTAATGGATCAAAGTGCACTTTAAGACCGGACAACTTTTATCTCTAAAGATCAATGTCTGTGGTTAATTGCAGTTTACGTAATCTCCTATAGCATGTTAGCGTTGACATTCAACCATACTTTCACCCATGACTGTCATTCAAAAGTAAAAGTGTCACACAGTGAAGTTTATTCTTCCTGCGTTTTAAATAGCTATATAGATATCGGCACGAAATATATGCTCAATTTAAAAAGAAAGAAAAATATTTATAACCTGTGAATTAAAAAAAACAGCCGACTTCTTGCTCGCATTTAATAAGCATGGGTGAGAAGAATATTTTAAATAAATAATACTTTGAAAGGTGCTCAACTGATTTCAATAAAATATGAATGGGAACATCTGCGGTGTGCACCTTATAGTACACTTCACGAAAAAAATCCAAAATTATTCTACCATTTTAATAAATTATACTTGTGATACGTACATAAAATATTACATAATATTATGTATCTATAATATTAAAATAGCAGAATTGTTAACACAAACCAAGTAAACAATCACTGAAACACATAAGAAACAGTGCTCATCCTAGGTTTTAGACCTTTATCTCATAAATTTTACTCATTTATAATGCCGAGTTCTGTACCTACATTTTATTACTCTAACAGAAATGTTTTATAGTAAACCGCGAGTTCGTGAGGTTATTTCGTAAAAACACTCCAATTATGTAATGGACAAGTTTCTATTTCGCCAAAGACGTTCCTCATTAATTACCGTATTTATGTTGACATCTTATAAGGTAATATGTCAAATGTATCCTGTTTGCGTAGATAAGAAATATTTCTTCTTTGAACATAGTAATTAGACATTTTTCAGAATTACGAGACAAGCAAGATGAAGTTACATCCTTCACAAAATCCACGTAGACGTATAATTTTGTAGACGAGTGACGACGTATTTAGTATTCGCCGCAAACTTAGTACATATCTCTTTTAATTCTTCAATTTTTTTAAAGTTAGATTTGAGGTACCTTCTAATAAAATCACGAAGACTGGGGCTAGTTTTTTTTTTTCCAAACAAGAGATTATTTTCAAGCTTTGTTACGAAATGGTACGATGATATTCAAAGACCTGCTGGGTTTTGTTGTCAAGAGGAAGACGGAAGACAGAGTTGAGTAGAGTGCCATTGACTGGCCACAGATCTTTAGCAATGGACGAATAATAAATTTGTGCATCTTTTCTATTTGCTGTCGATGAAAATGTAAAATCTATATTACTGCCACTATTAATGTCTTGCAATGTGTATCATTATAATTTAGAAACGCTTTCCACTTGTCTATATTTTAGCTATCCAGGCACTGAATTTACAAAAAGAATTACGTTTTTTGTTAGACATGTACCTGGTACCTAGTTAATGATACATACGACATATTAAATCACATAATTATAAAGAAAAATAAAATGTTAACGGGTAGGTACTCATTAGATGTCTAAAAGTGCGTGTTTTGGTAACGCGCAATTCTTTCTTGGTATTATTATAAAATTATAAATTTGAGAATCTTTAATATTATGGATATGTATGGTTTGGAGTGTGTATAATATTATTGAGCTTAAACGTCTGGATAGCTTGAGCTGTAATTTGATGTGTAGGTAGCTTAAACCCTTATAGCACATATTATAAGGCTTCATTTCAGCGGGTAGTGCCTGCACTTGTTTTAGTTAGTTACAAATAATATTATTATATGCAAACAAATTATATTCCTTTATATAGTCATAAAAATAAACCGCTGAGCACATCTAGAATAGACTAAAAAAATAAATTTAAAGCGTATTGATTCAAGCGCATGCTTTCGTGACCAAACATGCTTTAAAACGCCCAATATTAGCAACTTTTTAAGTAAAAAATCCTCATGCAAACATTTCATCGTATTCCAAGAAACACGATATTTTAAATTTTAAAGTTCAAGTGAAAAATAAAGCGAATTTTACACTCGTTTGGCGTCTACTTGCGGCCATTAGGGATCTTATCTGTGCAGAGCGCTGGCACATGACACGACTGTTTTTCCACCGAATATAGAACCTTTAGAGGTAAATTATGTGCATATTATTGGGTAAAGTGGTGTTTAGATACTCAATAGTTTCTTTACTTACCGTATAAGGAATATTATACACAATCAATCTTTGCTCAATTATTGACAAATATAAATAAATTGATACAGTCGTAATACTATTATAATGGGTTACAAAAAGTTGTATTGAAGTGCAATAGACATAAAGGTATGCAATTCTGTGCACGTCTTTCTTCACTCTAAAAACTTTTTAAAAAATTATATAGAAATAAAAAATATACAATTTTGTGTATAAATTAACTAACCAGGATTATGTATAAGAAATCAAAAAGAATTTGCTTTGCCAATCAGGAACAGAATTCCAGAAAATGTCATCCCCCTAATATCAATGCCTGGTCACTGGTCTAAAAGTTCTGTGCTCGGTGCAAAGCGCATTTTGCTTGAGGTTTTGTTGGTAATTAGCATTCTACCGCTGTACTGGGTCAATGTTTACGAACCAGTGTGGTAAGTGGTGTGTATCATCTTGACTTATTGTTCTCTTGACCATTTATGTACCCCTGACTCATAAGCAGATGTAATAGATACTTTTGTGGGTAAACCTGTTTTTAGTTTGAAAGTAGCCTATGACATATTCTTATTTCTGAAAATTGCTGAATGTAGCAAATTTCAGGTGGCATAATATTTCAGTGGGATTAAATTTTAGTACTAATAATGGCGATGTTGCGTAATGCGAATGAATATACAGCTAGTTTTCGTTATATGTACCTTTAAAAAGATATACGCGTCAACTGTAAACCTCCTCTGTTCGTCGGTTGAAAATAGTGGTAAAACTTTCCTCTAGAGTTTTCAGAGCTGATGATGAACCCAGAGGTCAAATTAAGGCTCTGAAATAAGACAAAAATTATATTAAGAAAAGTTTATCTGTGTTTTTGAGACAAAATTTTATGGAATGATAACCTTGACCATGAATAATAATAATATTATTCATGCCGGCCAGAGTGGAGTCGCGAGAGCTGCACGCTCGGAGGGAGGATGTGAAGCATAAGTGGCGAGTTTGCCTACGTGTTTAAAGTCCAGGGACACCTCTCCCCCTCCAGCCACTTGCACCAACGTTGCCCTTCTCGTCGGCTATGTAATGCCGGCCTTTATGGGGGCCCGTTTAGTGAGTGGCGAGTCATCACCTGCCTATATATTTCCTAATGGGACGGAAGTGGCTGGTGCCGTAGTCCTAGCAATAGCCTCATTAACCATCCATTTAGAATGCACATCCATAGCCTAGTTCAATTAGTTTCCATTAATCAGCAATAGTCCTTTCACTTGGCGGAGACTGTCTTTGAGCCCATTTTCTATGGATGGACTCACAGACAGACTCCAATAAGTGTCACCCATCATTACATTTATATTAAAAGCTCAAAAGGGCCTCTGCGCGTTGGACTTTTTTGTCTCCGTGTACGCCTATAAAAAGGCCCGGGCTTAGCCCGTGTTAAAGAGCGACATATTATTCATACTAATAATAGTAAATTTCAAAAATAGAGCCCATGATTACAAATTAAATTATGACCTTATAAACAATAAATGAAACTAGCTTTAAAATCTTCATTTTTTGTATAGCAGACTGAACAAGCGTTTGACCGCAATCTCATCTGTTGGTAAGTGACGATGCAGTCTAAGTTGTAGCACGCTTGTTCAGTAAGAACCTATTAACTCTTGATTCTCTAATAGTACTTTGTTAATAACACGAATTCATACCTACCTACTAATGGTTTCTTAAGACGCCAGTGTGAAATATCCTTCATGGGCGCTGCGTAACGCCTCAGTCTATTTAACGATTAAATTATAGTGGTTATAAGAGGAAAGGGAAATGACGGAAACGGCGGATTATTCAAGGTGCAAATGCTCATTTTGCATTTATATATGCGATTAACATTGTTCTTGTAACTATGTGTTGCAACGCACTTAAGTGACTATGCTGTTTTGTTTGGCGACTTTACGTCTATTCTTAAAGTTTTCGCATACTATGAGTAGCAAATTGTAGGTGAAATTAAGAGGTTTTATGTATTCAGTCAAGTGATGGGTAGGTTTTAACATTTTTGATACATTTCTGTATAATAATATGTATCAAAAATGAATAAGTCGTTTTCTTAATTTACTTGCATATTCCTGCTACTGCGTCCGTTCGTTATTTTTATTTAATTTTATATGGAGTAACGTTTTGTATGGGGGTTCTGAAAGGTCTCAACTCGTATTCACTTTGCCTTTTAAAATAAATGAAAAATATGAGCGAAGATTACCACAAAATGGAAACCAATATAAAGTCGGCGCCTCCGAGGCTAACCCAGAAAAATGAAAGGAGATGACTTGGACTCTTAACAGACTGGCTGGGCTGAGATAGCTCAAAAAAGGGACATGGAAGGATTTGTCCAGCAGTGGGACAGCATAGAATAAAAAAAATACAAAAAAGTACTTATTTCCATATTAAAATATTATCAAGACAGAAAAACAAAACGACAACAATTCTGTACGAACGCCTTGAACAAGTCTAACTTTGCTCACAATATTTTTAAGCGATAATTTTATAATCATACACTACAGCTTCATTAAATGAATTATGATGTAATTTTGACACATCGATAGCACTAACGTCAAATTATCAAGCTATAATTTAGCACATAGATAATGTTAGGTAATTTTATAGATAGACAATAAATAACACCTAATAAGGTGGAATTAAAGATACATAAATCTTGTTTAAGCCACTTAAAGCTTTTTTATAGCGCTATTCCTTTTCATTGATAGTAAATTATGTGTATTTTTATTATATAAGTTGAACGAGACAAGACCAACGCTCGTCCGATCTTAAGCTATAATGCCTGCCTTTTACAGTGGCAGTGTTACTTAGACATTTAATAGTTACGCAGTCATACGAAACACCACTGTTCTTCATCTAGAGATACGAGTATGTATATAAAGTGTCTAAATTTAGCACTATCTTGAACCTTTTAGAGTTAGAGAGAGCAACTGTTAGAGTTTCATTTTGAGTTAGACTTGAGATGAAGCCTTCTTTTCAAATAACTTTTAAAAGAAGCTCTTCAAATCGATCGTTTATAAATGGATTAGATTTATTGGTTTTGAGAAAAATACTTTTACATATTATTTGCTACGTCATAAGGTTTTTTTGTTTTCAAAGTTAATAAAAATAAAACCAAAATTTTACTTTCCATTCTTACTTAAAGATGGCCACATTGTTTTATTAAATTAAAGTCTCTTTCATCACAGCATGCCTAATTTACACCGTTACTGAATTTTTGACACTTTCTCTCATTAAACTTTATAGACAGTATTCGTTCTGCACGATTCTGAACATTTTTTTGTTATTATAATGAGTGACAAGATGAACATATCAGACGGGCTATATCACACTATGATTGATATCCACTTCAATGTACATTACTGCGGTTTAAGCAAGTTATGTACGCATGTTTGTTTATGGATTCTAGTGTTTAACATATGGGTAGGCGATAGCCAATAGTCCTGCAGGTGACTTGGTAAGCATAATAATATCCATTTCTGAAACAGCGCCACCCAGTGTTTAAAAAGCGAAATATTAAAAATAGTTTGTAAAACAAGCATTTATCATCATTACCATCTATCACCAAAGTACTCGTCAAGACGAATCATATGAGCCCAAACTCGATGGGATTGCGTAGTTTAATTACGGAGTTCCTATGGGCACCTTCCAGCTCCATCATCAGATCAGCTAAATGTCATAATAATATTGCATTGCCATCCGAATTATACCATGCATGCAAAATTTCAGCTCACTGCGCGGCACTGCACTGCGCCTGCTACACAGAGATATTATAGTTGTTGAATCTCATCATGCCCAGTAATTTCACTGATAACATTGCCCTTCAGTCCGGAACACATTAAATACGCACACGAGTGGGGTTATGCGTTTATTTTATTACTCAATTAAAATACTTCATACAACGAAGTAAGAAGACGAGCGAGACGCTCTCCCGATGGTAAGAGACAACGCTGCCCATAATCAGTACAGTGCTACCAAGTACACAGCGCCAACGCTTCTTACTTGAGAGTCATAAGATGTTAAGATTCTTCAGCCCAGTAATTTCACTAGCTACAATGCCCTCCTACCGAAGCGCAGCACTTTACGTTGACTTAGAATTTTTTAAATAACAGATGGTATTTGTTGCCCTAAATAATTGTCGATATAGAAGCAAAGCATCAATATATTATACTATTCATCGCCTGTCTAGGGCGAATATAAATTAAATGGCCACAATTTACTGCATAAAAAGCACATTTCAATAAAATAAAATGGGCACAATAAATATCGACATAGAAACCTTAATTGGCTTATGTGTAAAATTTCATGATAGTTTTAATATACACGGGAATTAAAATATACAGTATCTGTAGCAGTTCCATGTACATGATAATATAGAATATCTGTAACGGTTATTGGATACCAAACAATAAATTATTTCGTCATACGAATCCTTATCAGGCAACAGGGATGTTGACAAAAAATATTTTGTCACTCGAGTATATTATTAATAAATATTAGACACGTATGTAATTATTGTATAGATTTAACGAGAAACAGCTGAGATATAACGCGCTAAACGTTGCTAGGTGGGGAATCGTGACGTCACTGGTTGGTACATATATTAAACTAAGGTGTAAAGTAACACGTCTCCACCCAAAAGCTCATAATGTTAGGTATATCTGTGTATTTTTTTAATTTATTAATAAACCAAAAACATATGTATATCATCCTTAATTATTAATTAAATTTTCAAATTGATGACCTTTATCAACATCCCTATTGTCATAAGTGTAACAAAAATACCATATATAAGTTACTCATAATCAAAAGGTTTATACTCGTACAAGTAACTCAATCTTATCACCTTAGCTTCTCACGTACTTTCATGCTTCCGTGATCACAAATTACTTTACTCTGAATAAAGCTATAAACGCACACTCTTGCAAAAATAGTAAATTCAATGCCACTAAACTAAATTCTACACTCCAGTAATTTATAGAATGCGTAGATTTCGCAAAGCTACGTTTATGTTTTCTAATAGCTGTTTCAAGCGATAATGAATTAGGCAAATGTATTGTTACCACATTTCTTAGACAAGGTTAATAATTTCGAGCACGCGCCTGAAGTATTGAATTTTAGCTTATTTTAGTTTAATTGGCACAATTAAGAAAAAATTAAAAAGGGAATTTTCACGACCCAAAAGGTGGAGAAAGAAAATACTTAATTGAACGTACAAATTTATACTGTTCCTCTAGGCATCTTAATAAACGCAAAATCTAGTTATACTAAGCTATTCGCAAAAAGTACACACAACAAATGACATTGACTGCACTCCTCCCATTTTCTTGTAATTTTTCTCCAGTGATATGTCAACTGGTAGAAAATGCTACTTCAGCATTAAGTTGGTCCTAGCGTTGTGCTGGATAATAAAATAAATAAATAAAATAACAAAAAAGTAATAACAACTTGTTCACCCACTTGTACTATCTTACTACTACTATCTTAAGATATTATTAAAATTTAGCTAGCAATTTTTGTACTCAATTGAAAGAAAACGTTACAACTTAAATTTGTCCCAATACACCCTATTCAATGTTATAAGGCTTGCAAAATTTTGTCTTATAAACTACAAATATTCAAAATAGCATACAAAACTTCAGCAGCTTAGATGCGCTTTTAAAAATAACCTTTATAATTTATTTAATTTTGGCCAAGTTACACATATGAACACTGCACAGATATTCTTGAAAATAACGTGTCTATTCATTAAAAATATCAAATTGTACACCAATATTCGAGCACCAAATAATATTTCAGCGTTCTGACCGTGATTGGTACCAAGAGGAAATGCTTTAGCGCCGTCAATAGATCCTACGTGGAAAGGAAATTGAGGGGTCGTTATGTACGCCTTTGACTCGATCATAAATTCACTCGATTCGATTATTCGTATTATGCGAACCACTTGAAACGTTGGGGGTTAAATTGTATGGCTTTAGCTGGAGCTGGGAAAAATTGCTTTCGCTTAGGCGAAGTAAATAGCTTTATGTGCTTATTTTTAGTACTGATGGATGTTATTTCGAACATTTGCTTAAAAACATTTTATAATAAGTTTTCGAAATCTTTTGAAAGCACTTTTACTTTATTTTTAAAAAACGTAACTGGTCGACTGACTGATCAACCAAAACATATATCGAACCATTGAACGGTTAAGACTGAATTTTTTGCAAATTTTACAAAATGGGAACTAATCGTTAGTAAGCTTAAAAGACTTAGAAAATAACTAAAACGGATTCGTTTTAACTTTAGATAAAATATTGATTAATGTTAAGTTGTTATGGTATCTTGTACCTCTAGAAAATAACCTCTGGAAACAACAAAAGCTGGTTGTCACGTACAATCCTGACAATTACAATGTAATTAACGTTAAAAAGGGGAAAAGGGAAGTGTTTGCGAGTGAAATCTAATAGTACTGTGTTACTCGTTTACAGACTATTACATAAAAAACTATTCTCTCTATTGCTCTTACTTCTTTACATAAAAAAATGGGTCACAGTTTTTAGGTATACCAATGGGGTATAATAATAAAAAACATCATAATGTTGGACCACATCGAAGCCCTACAACAGATGACACGAGTAACAAACAAGTCCTTTTGTTGCAATAAATCTCCGCGCAAAACGTTTACGGTGTGGAAAACGTCTCTTGAAACATTTAAGACGAGTAGATGGCAAAATAGCAGGTAGATTGCGCACCCGGAGGCAATCTCTTTATTAATGCACGCCGAGCGACGACCCACCTACCAACTTTAAGAAAACTCTTCCTTGCTACCATTGGTTTCATTTCGTTTACCAGAGCAAGCGCGTGCTGAAATTGTGTAGCTAATTTTGTAACATACTATTACGTAAGTATAAAAGATAAAATTCAAATAAATTTGAATCTTTAGATATTATATCTAACCTGAAATTAAGGAACTTTTATTTCAGTAGAAACAAATAACAAATCCACAACAAAGTTAGAGACAACCTAAAATTTGAAGATAACTTAATATTTTAAAGCCATAAAAGTAAATTAACAACACATTTAGATGCTGTTTTCTATAATAAATATTTTTTGCTAGAGAAGAGAAGAAAATACGTAGCAATCAATTTCATATTTCACTAAAAATATGTTATGCTTTTTTTGTGGTAAACGCATTTATTGATAAAACAAGCAAACAATTCAACAGCTACCACGGCTACTACAACAGTAAAGAACACTTGTAAGAATTAATTTGGATGCAATATTAAATTGGAGAAAGCAATCTTATTTGGCTTCACCTTTTTGATACACCACTTTATTACCTACTTCAATTTATTGTACCTGTGGATAGTGGATGCAACTTACCCCTTCCTAGGACGTTAAACAACTAACTGTTTATTGCAAGAAACTGGGAAATTCCTTCTTCGACTAAACGAGACTATTTACTTGGAAATTGCGTTCAGATGATATTAGGGTGAGTTCACATGACAGGCAGCAGATATTTAAACACTTATTTCTTAACGCATCAGTAGCGATGTCTTTTAAAGCAAAAGATGCTTGCAAAAGTGCCCCATTTTGTAGTCTATTTGAAAAAATGAATTCTGTGTGTTGAGTTTGTTGATTAGGATTATCAATTCATACAACTCCATCTTTTAGGAATAGATTTGGAAAATATGTTGTAATAAATAAAACAAAATAAAGAACTTATTCCGCGTTCTTACAAAACGTGAACTTAAGAAAGTACTAGGACTAACTAGTGTCAACTGTTCGCTTAGGACATGGCTTAATCGTAATTCCGGTTTTTGTAATAACCTGGATTAGTTCTACAATCACACAAATTTATACAATCAATATTATCGTATTACAAACACTATGTGAACTATCTTAAACTCTCTTCTCATATATTATAACAGTTCCGCGTAGAGTTATTTATGTGTTGAATGTAAATGTGTGTATGTAAATAAGGTGTTACGAGGTTATTATCATAGGTTCATGAGGAGTGGACGCAGACGCCTCGCCGGTGAGAACAATGGCTTCCTTCCCGTCGCTGCCTTTCCGGAACAATAAATATATCTCAGTTCGTGATGAAAACTGTTTTGAAATCAGGTAGAGATCAAAAACAAAGTCGTGAAAATGATTCACAAAAAAAAATGTTTTTTTGTCTATTATGTAGTTAAATTAATTATGATTTTTTTCAAAAAGTAAGGGCTTGTTCACGTGTACCCGCGGGCGCGGGCGCGGGCGCGAAATATCAAACATATGACGTGCTATGAAAGTGTTCACGTGCAAAACGCACGTGCGGTGTAAGTAGCGGGCAACGTAGCGACGGTCGCGCGCGCCGCGCTCGCGTCTTTATCAAACACTTGACATGTTTCGACATGTTCACGTTGAACTAGCGGCGGAGCGCGCGATTCAAATGCGACGTCAGGTAAGTTCAACCATTTTGAACTTATCGTTTAAAATAATAGCTAATAAAAAGTGCAAATAAATAGCTGTTAGCGTTTTGAATCTAATAACTCGTATTGTGTGCTACTGGCAAACGTACTATCGGTGACAAATGACAAATGTTTGACGTAGGAAAAGGCGGTAAGTCAGTTCTGACATTAAGGAATGTACAATGAGATTTATAGAATAGTTTTGAGAAAGAATCCGAAATAAATATTGTATTGTTGGCAGCAAGAAGTTTTCCACCTCCGAATAGGACCTTTTTAGACATGTATTTATAGTCTGTGGTCATTGTCTATGGAGAGAGAATTTTATTTTTTATAATGGCGGGTTGAAAAATTATGTGTTATACTCGAGTGCAAAGATTTTTGACCTTGTGCTCTTTTGATTCCCTCGCTAACGCTCAGGGTTCAACAAGCAACTTTGCACTCTTGTTGATGTTCTCTCAAAGTATCATATAAAGTATGAAATTCATCATACCATTCCCTTTTTCTATTAATTTCGTGCACACCAATTCTAATTTTAAGCAATTCCCACTTTAGGTATGCATTTTCGGTTAAAAATAATAAATCGTCGTCCATGTTTTATACCTCTGACAATACGTCACAGCCGCGCAAACGCCTGGCGGGTAATGTGAACACGAGCCCGCTACGTCTGCCGCGCCCGCGCCCGCGTGTTATAGCGTGAACAAGCACTAACGCTTCCAATACCGTAGAAATTGTAATAAAGATTAAAATATATCTTTATAATATGCCATATTATAAAATAATACAGCTTACAACCAATAATAAAATGTTGTAACAATTGGCGGTCTTAATATTCAGGGCGATCAGTTCCAGAAAACAGGGGGGATTGGGGAACATTGGATTTTTTTGACTAAGTCCTATTTAAATACTCATCGCGATCGTAAATAACTCCAACTTATTCCCGTTAAAAGTAACAAGTTTTATTTATTTGAACATTATTTTGCGTAACGCAATCAGATCGCTTTCCATGCGCATACGCCGCTGTGAGTGTCACAATACGAAGATCGATTCCATCCAATTCATTTCACTTAGAAAGTAACGACAGAGATTAATGTTTCTCTCTGCATAATAGCCCATAATTCAGCTTTTATTTTGTTGTTAGTTTCTATTCTAGTATTTCCTTATACATTTATTAGATTATTATTTATTTAAAATCTAAATTATATAACAGGTAATAACTGTCATAATAAGTTTTTTGATA
Source organism: Hemithea aestivaria (assembly GCA_947507615.1). NCBI lineage: Eukaryota > Metazoa > Arthropoda > Insecta > Lepidoptera > Geometridae > Hemithea > Hemithea aestivaria. The sequence continues at coordinate 5,187,051 of OX382328.1, forward strand.
TTTTTGAACATTCACACAATTCTAAGATTCAGAAGTGCAAACTATCAAAATCTATAGACACCAACATTTTTCGAAGTCCGTCTTCGATACGATAGGAATAGTCCTTATAATTATACAAAAAAAAAAACATTCTGGCCATTGACACCCGTATAGTCTTTAGTCTATAGTCCCTTACCCGGCATAGGCCTCTTTTGCTTCTAATTTTTGGTTTTAGTGTACTTTTTTGTACTCAAATTTAAAAATCGCCTCTCTATTTCATGTAAATGTTCACTAGAACTGTCAAATTCTCATTTAAAAAGAATTTTTCACTTTTTGTTTTGCGAATTTGTCGCGCGATTATTTGCGGGAAGGGACCGGCCTATTAGATCTTATTACCAGATTGTAATCAAAAACATTTTACCAAGATCTCAGAAACATCACCAAATCCCTCCTCACTCCCGAATAATCCGGATCACTGCCAAAATGCAAGGATTTTCGACAATCCCATTGTACGGTATCGGCCAAATCGATGTCGATACAAACGTATTAATTTACATAATTATTGTAAGCCTCCGCATCCTAAACAAATCGCGTCGCAACAAGTGGTTACTAATCACAGAATATTGTAACAAACAAGACACCGTGGTCAAAAACGAAACTGATGCCATATACGCCATGAAGCCGTAATAGAAATAGTATAGAAAACTTTTCATTGAAACATTACAAATAGGTATAACTTAAAACTATAACACAAAATCACGACATAAGTAAAATTAAAATGCAAATAACGTTTTCAGTTTTCAAGATCACTTTTAACCTTGTCGCATAGGATAGCATGACAAACTTATTGGCTTGTAAATCTTTAGAATGTTTTAGTCTGTATCTACTTTAAATTAATTCAGGCATTTTTTTTTTCATTTTTAAGACAATGCGCTCAAAAGGTATTTGTCACAAAGAAAGCTACTTTGACTCGAAAAGAAAAATAGTTTACTGTGAACAAAAAAATATTCGACTGAAAAAATAAACGGAAGATGACTTGACTACAGTTTTATTTTTCGACTCGTGGTGTCTGCCCCAATCACAATCGTCAATGTTACTAATCTAATTGAGTCAATTTGCTGAAAGGCAATCTTTGACCTGTTGCGTGCAATATGGCCTATGAAAAATTTCTATTAAAATTGTACGTTTCCTAAGACTTGCGAAAAGGAACTTTACGAAACGAATCGTGATCGGTAAACCACAAGTACCGTGCCTTTACTATGGGACTTATAAATGGTGGGTGGGACAAGTAAAATGGAATTAATGGTTTATGAAAGTAATTGCTTATTAGCTATAACACCTCTGGTTTATATTTTAGATTTGATACGAAAAACTCACACGGCTGGACCCTCGTTAAATCCTTTTTTCCTATCTAAGTAATTTATCCAAAATTTCTTCTCAATTTGTTCAACTCTTTTAAGCTGTGTGTAATTTTCGCGAACAGATGTTCTTTATATTATGTTGGTCTTCATTTTACTTATTTACCTATATGATGATCTCATCACCATAAATAAATAATAAAAAAAAGTCATTTGCCTATGAATCCATAAAAGATGACTCAAGCAGTTTCCATATTTGACATGGTTTAGTATTTGTGAGAATGGTTAATAAGACCGATACGGAAGCGACATCGTCATCCGGAAAGGTACATTAACCTATCTATTATTATTTAACCGAATAACCCTGCCTAGTAAACCTACCAAGTACATATATTTTAGTGTAGAAAGCGAGGTTGAAGTCAGTATTTATTTATTTAATTTCACCTGAGGCAGACTTCCCTTGTAGGAGATCGACTAGGTACCCTAGTAGTGCCAATTATTCTATTACCTGAGCAGTGATGTGCAAATATTACTATGGTTCGGTAGGAGGGCACTGTAACTAGTGAAATTACTGGGCTTAAGAGTCTTAACATCTTATTACTCTTGAGTTAGCTAGAGTTTTACGTGTAACATCCGTGGTGGCACTGTACTAATTATAGGCAGTGTTATCTCTTACCATCAGGAGAGCGTCTTGCTCGTTTTCTTACCTTGTGTAAAGAAACATGTTAGTAGTTTTTTAATAGTTTTATTCTCAGTATTGTATATTCGTACAATCTTCACGTTTCATAACACGCAATAAATATTAATTAACAATTCTCTTACATAAAGATCATTAATCAGAAACTTTAAGCTATCAACACTTCCGAAGTTGGTAACTTATTCATAGTGAAGCTGCGGGCTATTGGTTAAAGTGACTTCACTTTTTCTCTCATCTTATCAATTTTGCATCGAAACATGCTAAAGCTGGTGCGACAATGACATTTTAAATTGTCGACTTCTTTGGAAGTTTGTTTTGGCGAGATTATAAGCTAGACGATGTTGCCTTATTAACCAGGTGCCTCATTTTCATCTTATGTTCACAATAAGGCTTACTATTATATTATCGCAATCTAGCTACTCGTAATTAAAAGCTTAGCCTTTCAATGCTAAGTGCAGTAAAGACCCCTTTAACTCTACCACTACTTTGACAGTCTAAGGGTTGTTATATAAATATAGATTTTTCAGCGGGTCACTCAAGGTTGACTTGCCACCATTTCTGTTCGCCCTGTTTCTAAAACGCTTTGATCTTAGCAGATCTTATTATTGTTTTTAAATTTTATTCTTGCTATAAATTTACTTAGCCGCATAGAGGCAACCGTATATTTCCAATGCAGCCAAGACCTCGGATGAAAAAGCCACATGGATGAGTAACCACTAGGCGACCCCCGCTGCCAACACACACATACAAAGCACTCATTCCCAATCCGGCTTGTTTATTAAAACTAGTTGTGACACTAACGCGTCATTCAGCAAACGACCGCAACAGGGAAAGTCGTGAGCAGAAATTGGCTAATTGTAGCGTTTTATGGTGCAAAACGCGATGAGAAAACATTTAATTTACAAGAGGATCATGTTACTTCCATATTTAACCATAATTTTGTCGAAATATCAACTAAAAATACAAAAAATAAGCAAAATACTAAAAATTACTATGTGTTGCCACTAAATCATCCAAGACCTAACTTGGGGTAAATTTTACGTATGAGTAGTTATATAATATTATAAACGTCTATTTTACGCCCGTTATTGTAATACTATAAACCAGTATTCATATTATTATACACATTTAAACAAAAACACTCACATTCCTAATTATTACATGTATAAATAACCAGCCTGGATATCTCAAAATCTATATAAATATATCTGAGAGTAGGTACTAGGTTATTATAACAAATCAAAACATAAAGTGAAACCGCGGGTCGGCCAGTCCCAAACACTATCCACCCTATGTTCAAAAAGGAAAACGAGACAACCAATCTAGCGATTTTCACAAAAACGATTTCAAAACAATCATAGCGTAGGTCCCTGATACTAAAAAACGTTCAATAATATGATATTTTTCCCAAAAACTGCCTTTGCAAAATTCTTCAATTTAGTATTAAAAATTAAATACATTACATTTTTCTTACAAGTTTTTCTATTAGGTACATACCTTCTTGAATTTTTTTTTCTAATTTTCTTTAGACTTTTTTTTTAATTGAATATTTTATTACAAATTAATATTTATTACTCTCAAAAAAAGGTAATTTAAAGTTATACAATGGCCACACTGGAACAAAAATCAAGTTGGGACATGTCGAGACAAATAAATTATCGATATCGACTTTTTAGTAGAAATCTTATCAAAATCTAAAACTTAAAGTTAATAGTGTAGGGACATTGTATGGTATGAAAGGCTCAAAAATGCGTGCACTTTTTTTGTTAAAACGTTACTTTTTGTACTTGATAAGGTCACTTGTACTCGTTGTTTTAATAATTATTATTATAATCCCAAGCTTTACCAATGCCCATAAACTCAATTTCCTATGAAGAAAATGAATTTATCTTTAAAAAAATATCGGATGGTTAACACATGAACAAGTGGTAACTGCGAACTATCAATATGATATAAAATATTAGGTAGGTTCGAAACAGGAATTTCATGTAAGTACCTACCTACAGCACTGTATAATAATACAAGTGAATTAAATAAAAAAATTAAAAAACCCCCGCCCCAAACGTAATACACAATTCACCATTTTTAATGGCGGCCATCTTGGATTTTAAATTTTATATAGTAGGCTGTATTTTACTTATTAAGCCCTTTCATTTAGTATCCATATTGAGGGAGTTCTGAAAGAAAAATGTAATCCGCCATTTTGTAGCGGCGGCCATCTTGGACCGATTTCCACCAAACACACACACACAGACAGACAGACACGTCAAACTTATAACACCTCGTCGTTTTTGTGTTGGGGGTTAAAATGGGGAAGTCAATACTAACGTGACATGGCAACATAATTTTCAGGCTAGCCAACGTAAAGGCTAGAGGTAAAATAACTGTGAATGATCTTTAGTGCACATGCAGGCTGTTTCTGTGTGTGTGTATTATATTCGTGTGCGTGTATTTATGGTAGTGTTGGATAATTTTGACGTAAGCGTTCGTAGCGATATTATTGAAAATTCATTAGTGTGGAAACGTTATATTAGTGTGAGTTGCCTCTCCCCCCGCCAGATGCCAGCATTTTTCACATAGAAATTAGTCCGCGTATCTTCTCCCTAGGCTAAGAACTCGTTGCGTTTTTTGAGATTTTTTTTCTTTCGAAATTGATTCTCTTGCTGTTTTTCAATATATACCTAACACTGATAACACTTTTATGTGTAAAAAGCAGCTGAAATGTTGTATTGAGATAGCTTAGACCCTGGAACAACATATAGGCTACATAAGTACTGCGGGTAAAACCGCTGGGCGCAGGTAGTTCAACATAAATTTTAATAACAAGATACGCGTTTATTTGGTTCACTAGTTCAGCCAAATATTTTTTTAACTGATTTAACCTAATATAAGATTACGAAAAATACCTAATTATACCTACCTCTTATAACCTTCCGTCATAATATGCAATAATATTTTGACCAAAGTATCGATAGTGAGTATCGATAATTTCAAGCACTACCGTTGTTAACGTAAAATGTGCGTCATCTAGTGCACATGCAAGCGGTTTCTGTGTGTGTATTATGTTCGTGTGCGTGTATTAATGTTAGTGTTGGATAATTTTGACGTAAGCGTTCGTAGCGACATGACTGAAAATTCATTAGTGTGGAATCGTTGTATTAGTGTGCGTTGCCTCTCCCCCCGCCAGAATGCCAGCATTTTTCACATAGAAATAAGTCCGCGTATCTTCTCCCTAGGCTAAGAACTCGTTGGACAAGACACAACGTATCTTAACATAATAAAATGTCACTGCAGTAAACTAAGACCTGTCGGTTAACATAAACTTTTCTCCTACCATGACATCAAATATTACTCGTTAACCTCGCACATTTGCTTTCCATTGCCTTCTAGTAAGAGATAGTAAAGGCCAGTTGTGTAATTGAGCGAGCAATGTATGTGATTGTTAGCAGATTAAATCGTTGGTTTATTCGTGGGTAAGTGCATCTGGTATTGAACGGGGCCGAGTCTCGGTCAACTCGCAAACTGGTTCCATTCATTATCAAAAGTCAATAACTTTCTGATGCATTCCAAGTCATGGTCGAATCTATGCCGTAACATAATTTGTTGTATTGATTGATATCTTAAAAATATAATGATAGAAGTGAGACGATTAAACAAACGTTGCGTTGTTTTTTCGGCTATTAACATTTTTTAAATGATGATGACAGGAGATTCTCTATTTTCACTAATTACAAGTGCACAAATTTGAAAGTTTTACTTTTTTAGTATAAGGTGAACTTAATTACTGAGATGAACTTTCCTTAAAGCCTGATGTAACAATATAAGGTACCTAGTCATTCAACGCACTATTTTTTTCTTAGAAATCAAAACAAACTGTCAGCTTTACTCTAAAGACCAAAGTATTCGTTCATACAATTATTAATACACGAATCGAAAGTTAAGCAGATTTTATTATGTATGTACCCTACTACGTTTATAAGCACCTGGGTACACTTTTACACGCCTGTCACTTCTATTGGATTATTTTTTAGATATCTGTGAGTAAACAAGTTGTATTGTCGACTCGCGGAAAGCAATCGGCTTTAGATGACTTCGATAATTCTTTGCAAAACAAAAATGGAAGTTTTTAACTTTCTTCAGATTTTTACGCCACTTTCGCCCGCGTTTTATGTTGATTGAGAACCATCCTTTGGCGTTTCTCTTATAATACACCTGTTATTTGTATAAGATTACAAATGCAACTGCAAAACTTATTAAACTACAGATTAGAAAAAGCATAAAACTAAGTTTTTCTGCAGATTGGTGGATGGCCGTTTTGTGGTTAATTAAAACAAATGTTCTTTACTGCTATAGTATTGTTCCTTTTTTAAATAAAAACATTTGACACATAAAAAAAATTAAGGTTCAAGCTGTGCCTAGAGGTTTTACCTGATGCTGTCTAGAGGTCCACTTGATGAAAAGTAGCCTATTATTGATCTAAGCTATTATTATTTATAGAATTAGCCGGGTAGTGACTGGGCGAGGCAACGTCTGAGTATCCTCGCTAGCCGAGTGATCGGTCAGTCAGCACGTGCCGGGCATGTTGAGCCTCTTTCAAATTCACTGCATTCGAGGCATCGCATCTGTTGCACGACCACCGAGAATGCTCAGACGTTGCGTTGTCTCGCCCAGTCAGAACCCGGCTATTGTCATATTATTTTACTTATTTTAATTGTAATCAATTTGTTGAATAATAATTGCCTATACCGTTTTAACTTTAGCTTTAGTATTATAAAATCTGTATGATTCTTGTTTTCATTGATCTTAGAAAGGCGGAAAATGGAAAAATGTTTCCGGAATTTATGAGGTAAACTTGATATCTTTGTTCAAAGGTGTAGTTATTATTAGTTTTGCAAAGTTTTATTATGGATATTACATTGAAAATTAAGTATTTGTTCATTATCACATACATGTTTTATTTCGATTTTGATCTTCTCTTACGAGGTTGAGCTGTAAAATCTTCCTTCGACATTTATTTTATATAAAAAATACTAAATTTAAGTAGGTACTCACACTATTTTATCATAACATAATACTAATTTACTTAATGTTTTTATTGTCAAATTTATAATTATGACATCAAGCCTTTATAATAGTATAATGATGTCTTTATAATACTAATATTATTAATTAGGCAAATCTCTGTTTGTACCGATTTGTAACATAATTAAAGAAGGTCAATAGGACATATATTACATAATGTCTATTACCTAAAACTGTCCGTTACCATCTGAGGAGACAGTCAATGTTAGGCGTGCCCTAAGTTGGTCTCAATATAAGCTAACAAAATAATGGTCTAAATCCGATCACTAGTTTTGGATGAATATGAATACAAACATTGTAGATAACAAATAAATGTTTCTGAAATCGAGGTATATTAGTTTGGAAGCCTCAATAGATCGTTCCATGTAATTTTTTTTCATATTTTTGGTGAAAATGCGGCTTATGATGGTAGGCGGGATGAATCTCTCTTTGGCGACGTAACGCTGAAACTCATGCCGGAACACAGGCCCTAGTCAACCAAACGTTAAAAATGAACGATGTAAATTGTATATAAGTTCTAAGTTTTGCTCGGTAGTCTGAGAAGCAATGGATAGGCACCGATGGCGGCAGGTCATAAGTCGTATCACTGCACCAGCATCTTCGGCTAGTGATGACCACGATCCTGAGTCATGAGGGAGCGACTTCAGAGAGAAAATGTATGTTGTGGAAAAACGAACGACAAGAGCTGTTTTCTCAGTCCTTATTTTTTTGTGTTAGCCACAAGCGATTCTGCTTGTCTAAGCCTGCAGTTCCAACAATATCGCATTCATACGTATCGGATGAATAAATACGGTTAAAAAGATGTTTAAATGTATGCTCCATATAGAACAAGTCTATCAGCTTTAGTTGAAACGTACAATCTAAGCTTATTGCCACAATTTGTATAAATTACACAACGCGGGGAAGCCATTATGAGAAAGGCTTTCCTTTCTTTACTTTCGTTTTCTAAGCACTGTGTTCGTGATTTTACTTTGATTTATTGCTCGCATTTACGCTGGAATGATAGGCTCTGTTCACATGATTGGAATTAAACGCGCAACTTTGTAACCAATGCCATCAAAATGTCCATAATTATATTAAACTAGCTGCGTCCAGCGGTTTTACCCGCAGTACTTATGTAGCCTATATGTTATTCCAAGGTCTAAGCTATCTCTATACAAAATTTTAGCTCAACCGGTCCACCTGTTTAGGCGTGAAAGAGTAACAAACATCCAGACATCCCAACATCCAGACATCCATTCTTACAAACTTTCACGTTTATAATATTAGTAAGATACACATGACATTTTTAGGTGTAAGTTTGGGTAATACCACGCTGTGGTAATATTATGTGTTTATATTTGTTTCTTCTTAACATCTAAATGATATATACATATCTAGAGAAGAGACCAATGTTTTAAATGAGATCTAAAGTAAAGTGGAGGACTAAAACACTTTTTGCGTAACCAAAATAAATGTAAGGCCATTCATTTGTATTAATTGTGGAAGTGTTTTTTAAACAAGCGCGAAAAGCCTGCATTGTAAACCGAGCCTTCTCAGAATGTTGCATATAAAGAAAGGATTGCCATTTTTAAATGGGCAATACAAATGGGTAGTTTATTATACAATAATTGATTAAGACAGGAAGTTATCAAGATATAAATATCTTTATTTATCGTAAAATTTAAATAGCTGTGATTATTACTGAGAATAATTTAAGTAATAAAATATATGAAATAAAACGTCGATTAAAATCTTTCGTTCATGCAACAAAAGTTATGTTTGGTAATATCTGCTTAGATAATACTTTTTTATTAAACGAAATAACTATGTTAACCTACTTTAAATTACAACTCTAGAAAAAACTCAAATCCACACACTCACAGTACCCAAAAAGCAACAATTAATGGATGAATTTGTGTGAATAGATAGATAGAAGATAGAATACTCTTTATTGTAACACCACAAATATACAGAGAAACTTAAAACTAAAACATAATTTCGTAACTTAAGTGTAACAATTGGCGGTCTTATCGCTAAAAGCGATCTCTTCCAGACAACCTTGAATGGAGAGAAATAATGAATGTTAATGAATGTTTGATACCTCTTCATACCAGAATGATACTATTGAATAATACAGACAAAAGTTCTTTTTTTAGAAAAAAACACATATACTCATGTTTATCGTATTTATTTAGTAAGAAGGAAGATCAAACTCTTCAATAAAAACCTTCCACAATTGCATACAATACTCAAATATCACTTACCAAAATTAGAATGATCAGAAAAATAAACTCCACTATTTCACGAACTATCCCATTTTAAAAGGTACACGCCATTTAAAAAGCTTTTGTAGATAACAACATTAAATATTAGGCAACGAAGCTTAAAATAACTTACGGAAACGGCATAATTGAATTAACTGGACTAAAAAACTATTGGAAACAATGAAAATGGGAATTGAAGTGGAAAATGCAATTCATTCGTCTATTTATGGATAATAAGGTGAATAGCACTACTTAATTCGTTATTTTTTTAGTCTGTCTTCGTGTAGGAATGCAATGACTATTTATTTTGGCTCGTAAAACAAAATTATAGCCTGCATACATGTAATTTGCTCTAGAATTATTATGTGTTATCCGGCAATTGCAACGTGCACTTTTATTATGCATTATAATTTATAATTATTATGACGTTAAAAACGACACGTAAAAAAACACAGTTTAAAAATATAGGGAAATGGAATAATAACTATTTTTTGTAACTTGATATTATGCAATAGTGTTATTCTATTCTATTCTAAATACGGTAAAGTAGTACAGAAAGCTTTACTCAACAAAAATCTCATTGCAAACTATTTTGGAATTTTAAAACGCCCACATAACGGATTATTCTCATCTGTCCCCCTAATTTGTCCCCATAGGGGGACGGATGGGACAATAAAGTTTCATCCGTCCCCCTAACGACAAGAAGGGGACAGATGAAACAAATTTTCCCCCTATGAAACAGTAGGGGGACGGACGGGAGAAAAAAGAAAGAATAATCCTTGTAGGAACAGGTACCAAGTTACAAATATGACAAGTTACAAGTTACATTATTTATATGATCAGCAAACTTTTTTAGTAAACGTATCCTATATCTAATAAATAAAGTGTCTGGTCAATTTTGTAACAAAACAAGCAATTTAGCTAGATAATAAATAACAGCAGTTTATAGTTTGTAACATGAGCCATCGGACCCTCCAGACATCTTGCCCTTCACAGCACTTTCAACTGTCAGCCTTAATAATGTAACTTGATATAACTGGGATAACGATAGAACTTAGACGCAACTTTAACTTAGATATAACTTTAACTTGAGAACAAAAAGTGTAGAGCCATAACAATTGGGGTTGTGGGGTAATTTACTGTAAAAATAAGGAACTTCGTTCCAAAAATAATTTTTGACAAGGTTTTTTAACAGATTCATTTTATAACATTTATTGCACAAAATTAATATTGCCCTTTACAACACTTACATCTGTCAGCTTTAATAATTTAACTCGATATAACAGGGATAACGATAGAACTTAGACGCAACTTTAACTTAGATATAACTTGAACTTGAGAACAAAAAGTGAAGAGCCATAACAATTGGGGTTGTGGGGTAATTTACTGTAAAAAAATAATTTTTGCCAAGTTTTTTTAACTGATTTTCTTCTAAAGTTTGTTAAAAAAATAAAAGAAATATTTTTACCCAGAAATTAAGACGGACGAGGAAAGAAAAATCGAATCGAATTTTAATACCTTGACATCCAAGATTTTAAAAAATTCCTTATATTTGAATGTTAATTCAACGTAATTCATGGCTCTCTACCTTACGCACACTACTATAGCTTATAGGTACTTAGTTAAGGAGGCATAACTTGAGGCTCACGCGGTCACGACTGCATAAGAATGTGGATGCTTATTAAACAATACACGATTTGCGATCATTACGAATTTACATTACAAGAATTATAATTGCATTAAAAATCTGACGTTTGAAAAGGATATTATTTTGTTTTGTCCATGCAATGCCGTGTGAAAGGCCCCATGGAAAATGAGGACTGAGGCGATTCACACTGGCTTCTGAAATATTGTGGTGCGAAACGGTTAAAGACCCAAAAAATAACATCTTACTTAATACATATTATAAACGTGAAAGTTTGTAAGAATGGATGTCTGGATATCTGGATCTTTGTTACTTTTTCACGCCTAAACGGGTAGACCGATTGAGTTGAAATTTGGTATAGCGATAGCTTAGATCGTGAATTAATACATAGGCTAAACATATAGGTAAAACCGCTGGGCACAACAAGTAGTTAATATTATTCTCTATTCGTAGTCTTAAAAAACTCGGAAGTCTTTTTTTACTAAAATAGTACCTACCTAATTGTTTTCTTTTTTTTTTTTTCAGATATACTTCCATAAACGCTGAAACGCAAGAGCTCACACACTTACGGCCGCTAACGGGTAAGTTAATATAACACAATTAAATGCTATTTTTTATTTAGTCTGTACTGTCCCACCGCTGGGCAAAGACCTCCCCCAAATTTTTCCACTTATCTATTTCCTGCGCCACCTCGGCCCACCCGATCTGGTGCGCGTCCAAATCGTCTCGCCATCGAAAATGCTAAATAAGTATTTTTTAATTATACACACATGCTAAATTAGTATTTTTAAATTATACGAACTAAGATAAAATTATACCCTTGGTTTCAACATCAGCATTCACACACTAACATCACGATCTCTAAGATATTTGAGACGAAATATGTTGGCAACCTAAAACTGCACGGATTACCTCCACCTTGAGTTTAAAGGGTTATTATTATTTTATTAATTTATTCTGACTTTACATATCACTGCGGCTATATAACTGAACCTATTGTGATCACCACAAATAAAAGGATGTCTAAAAGATATTTCGTGAATACTTATTAATCCCACTTTTTATTATTTTAGATAGTTTTATAAGTAACTAGCATACACTCGCTTCTTAGCGGAGCTCTACGTCATAAAACCTATCTGTGTGTCAAATTTCAGTACAATCCGTTCAGCGGTTTAGGCTGTGGGTTGATAGATCAGTCAGTCAATCAGTCACACTTTCCTCTTATATAGGTATATTCAGATTATTTCAATTTATTATTTTTTCCATGATCCTGCGCTGTTATTTATAAGAGTCAAATAAGAAGATAAATTCATCATTAGTCGTAAATAAAATAAATACGCTACCTCTTTTACTTGTACCAACCATGGTCTATTCACGATTAGGGTCAAGTTCCAAGGTCCATTCTCATTACATAACTCAAGTTGAATGCATTGTCCGATTGATCGATTCAATCGATTGCAATTTACAATGGAAGAAATTGACAAATGTTTCGTCTAGTTACACTTAGGCACGCGGTGTTTCGTAGTTTTCTTTTAGTTGTTTTCGAAAAAGCATTGAATGAAAATTCGTTCAAGGTCTGTTATGTAAGTGTGAATTTTTTTCCTTAAAAATGTAATAATGTTAAATTAAATACCTAAGTATATTAGGTATAATATATAATGTTGTTCTTTAAAAATAGAAAATCGGATGACTATTTTTGCGCTTTTGCATTAAAAATTTTAATAATAAGTACAATTTTCATGAAAAGAAAAATTTACTCAATAATAGGTACAAATTACCTCGCTCACAGGTTTTTGATACCTGTATTTTTGCACAAAACTCTTACCATCGTTTTTTATATAATGAAAGTAGCTCTTCTACATTGTAATAGAAGTATTTATCGGGTATAACACTTTTTATTATCTCAATAAAGAAAATTATGATATTAAAACCACAATATATTATAATTCAAAAATTTATTTTAACATCAATTCAAAAGCTAGATATTCCAAATTGCAAATACTAGTAGTCCTATATCCACCGTTAGGAACATTTCATACGACACAGAGGTGCATTTTAACACTGGATCGATACAAACAATGTTAAAACGTAAGCAAATAACAGATTCAGCTACAAACACTCGTGCAATATTCTCCAAGGTGCTTGCCTGTTGAAACTATTGAACTGAATGTTTACCAATGACATAGCCAAAGTTAAACACGCTTTGTTCGTTAAAGGAACACAATTCTGCTCCTTTTCGGCTGTTACCTTGAATAGCAATGTTGAAAATTGTTTTAATTCTATTTCTAATTTCTACACTGCATGAACTGCGTGTTAGATACAGCTCTTTTTATGAAATGACATGGGGTCAAACGTAGGCCTATTTAGAAAAGAATAGAATAGAAAACACTTTAAAAATAGCTTCTGCTCACGACTTTATCCGCCTGGAATAATCCATTCTTAGCGCAGGTCTACATCATGATTGCCGCGGATGAGTGCTTCGGCGTACCCGCTGCCCTGGCGTTATGGCGTTCCGCAGGAACACTTCCAAGTTTTTAATAGGTATCCCTGCCGCGCTTATCTTCAGCGGGGGAGTCCCACAAACCACCCCGCGCCCCCGGCGTGGGGTGATGATGCGTAACACATTTTTCATGTCTACGTCATGATACCTATCTGTTACCTATCGTCAATCAGTCACTTTTTCCTTTTTTATAGATATTTAGTTCAGAGTCCTGTAGAGATCTAAATATATAATATGGAGAAGTCTCTGATTACGTAATTAGCGCTTTTCGTCCAGACTTTGAAAGCTATTTTCCTCATTTTTCTTTTAAAATACGTAAAGTAGCGTGCACCACCTAGTATTGCGTAAAATACCTCCCAATGACCCCGTTATTCTGCTCGTGACTAACCCGACAGCTAAACAACCATCTACATTAAAGGTTTTCTTAAACGCTTGGTATTTTTCACATCGATTGATTTGCTCCATTGTTCGTATGATCAAATAACACCGCTTCAATTCAATGTTTTTATTCAAAGATTATTGTAATAAAAGCAGACTGACTCCAAACTTCATACCGAAGTTAAGTCAAAATCCCAATAGGTACTTGTGTAGAAAGAAACTAATGCATTTATTAAACTTAGCAGTTTTACCTGCTGAAAAGTTCTAGGATTTAAGGGGCTGCGCAGACGACAGACTATCCATGACGCACTTTTTAGTCTGTGAAAATAGAACCTATGCAATTATATGCAGTAACGCACACGACGCGCAAAAAGTCCGGCGCACAAATAATATAATTGCATAGGTTCTATTTTCACAGACTAAAAGTGCGTCATGGATAGTCTGTCGTCTGCGCAGCCCGTAAACTTCTAACTACTACTATTTAACTTTAGCTAACTACGTACTAAATTTCTGCTCAATTGGTTTAGCCGTCTAGGTGTGAAAATAAAACAAACATACTCGTACATCCTCAGAGACACACATTATATTAATCTATGCCTTCGCATTAATACTGATGATGATCATTGTTTAACATGATAAAAATATCAAACACCTGACCATATGAGACGTACGATCAGCTTTAGGATTGGGTTAGCAATAATCGAGAAACGTATTCTTTGCTTATTGCACTTATTGTCTATTTCGTTTTTGATATCTACCAATATTTTAACAATCTGTTCTAAAGAGATTCTTATGTTTTTATTACTTTAACCTAATAGACAAAGATATTCGTATCTCCTTGGCCTTACGACCATGTCTTCGTAACCTTTTAATGTAGTACAAAATAAATGTTTATTACAATAATAAATATAAATTACGTACCATAGACAATGAGAGTGATCCATTAGCGCGTATTGGACAGTTTCAGTTCATTGTCACTGTGTGACCCTAACTTTGAAAGTATTTAGGGCCCCTTTTGGACGTAATCACGACAAGTAAGGCGTAGACAGACAAAATCGTAGACGAGTAGACACAAAACAACGATACAATAATGTTAATTAGAATGATGTGGAACTAAGCTCACGTCGTGAGAATATAGTTGTATTGTTTTTATATATATACGACACAGAAAATAAAAGCCCTTTATTTTTCTTTAGCGAAAGACGTCAATTTATTATTATGAACTTAAATTAGAAGAATCATTATATACTAAACGAATTTTAATCAGTTCCATTACATTAAGAAGATAGCTAAATGCACATGTCCTTTTTTAGTTTTATTATCTTTGTGTTTATTGAAAATCTACCCACATAAGTACATTAAATTGTGAAATACTCTCTGATTAAGACCTTTTTCATTACATTTACAGTGATATCTATGGTAATTCAGCTTAAAAAAATTATCTGCTTTCTGCGAAAGACATTGGACTCCAATGTGGGTAACCGACCAGAGGCCAGATTTAAGCCGACTTCACAAAGCTTGTCTATACTATTTTCTATCTACAGTCCAAACAATACCTAACGGCAAGCAAATGAGCTGTCAAAACGACAATTGATTCATGAATTTAATTTGGATACAAATAACAAATGACCGTCGGTAGCCGGTTCTCGTCATTAATTCACGATAGGTGATTAATATGACTATTTATATTATCTGTAACAATGGGCGATCTAATCAGAGCGGGTAATTACCATGTAAGTGTATCTATTAGGAAATTTTATTATTGAGACTATTTCTTTTTAATTTCTAAATTAAATTATTATTAATTTCGAAGAGTATGCACAGGAATATAGAGGGAGACTGAGTCATTACTCATACTCGCTGTACATGCTGTCTAAGATAGTGAGCACATCAACTGTTGTCACAGCCTACCATGGCTATGTAGCGTCGGCTCTTAGATATGGCATCATGTTCTGGGGAAATAGTGTGGAACAAGAGCGCGTATTTAGGGCCCAGAAGAGGTGCATTAGGGCAATCTGCAAATTGAAGCAGACCGACAGCTGTAGGCCATGTTTTTTAAGTTTAAATATAATGACTCTGGCATGTATGTATATTAATGAAATAGTTTTATTTGTGCGCCAGAATCTTAATTTGTACAATAAATATCAGAGTAAACGCCATCAATATAAAATCGGTTTTCCTACCAATACAACGACACTGTACAACAAAAATGTCTTATGCATGGCTCCTAGGATCTATAACCACTTACCTAGGTCTATTCTCGAGGTGAATACATTTGTCATTTTTAAAAAACGTGTTAAGGCTTTATTGCTGTCAAAAGCCTATTACAGTGTTAATGATTTTTTATTGGATAATAATGTATAGTAGGTATCTATTAATTTTAAATTCTATTGACATTTTATATCCAATCTCTCGTTTGACATGTTTATATAATTTATTATTTTGACATTGTTCTTCTAATTGACATAAAATATTATGTAGTTAAAATATTGTAGTAAAAATATTATGTAGTTAAAAAGTTAAAATATTATGTAATTATCAATAATTATTGCATGCCGAAAAGCAGATTATGGCGTTCTATATAATCTCAAATTATTTCCACCTTATTGTACCCATTTTCGAAATCAATAAATGAATTTTGAATTTTTTTGAATTTTGACATATTTTTGTTCATTAAGCAGATTATTAGAAAATATAGGACATGTATGTTTTTTCTTTGTAAATTTGATCAAACACGTGTGAGATACTGTTACAACACTAAAGTTGCTTGGTCGTGACGTCACTGTCTGTAGCGTACCAAAAATGTATGATATCCATTTTTTTCCGAAAACCAAAAAATTCGTAGGCAGATAATCTGATATTATTAAAGAATCTTTTAAAATAAAATATCCTAGAATTTTACATCATTGTGATATCATGGGTGGCCGGTGGTACAAATCCTGGTTATACCATCAGGAGAGAGGAGAGCGAGCATGTATGAAGAATGTGATGAAAGTCAATGAAGCGAAAGTGGTGTGTAGGGATTGTACCAAGTGGAGGGACCCCAACGGGAGCCAGGCGTGATTTATATACAAATATAATCACGCCTGGCTACAAATGTATGTATAAATGTTCTACCGGGGGTAGACTTCCTTTGCAGGAGGTCGACTAGGTGGGTACCGCAACAGTGCCACTTATTCTACCGCCTGAGCAGTGATGTGCAACATTACTGTGCTTCGGTAGGAGGGCACTGTAGCTAGTGAAATTACTAGGCTGAAGAGTTTTAACATCTTATGATTCTCAAGTAAGAAGCGTTAGCGCAGTGCACCCAGAATTTTACCTTAGTGAAATCCTGGGTAGCACTGTACTAATTATGGGCAGCGTTATCTCTTACCATCGGGACAGCGTCTTGCTCGTCTTCTTACATTGTTGCATTTTTTTTTTTATAAAAAAACCGCGAGCCTAGCCCTGATATTTTATGTTCTAGACTCTAGACTAATCTAGAAATAGGATAGAATATTTTATGTGCCTTTCGTTTGTTTTAATTAATGAGATAACATTGAAATAGGATTTAAATTACAATTTGGTGCCTCGATTCTTCTTTCTGTTTCAATGCCACAGAAATTAAATAAGAATGTAAAGTTATTTTAAATTACATATTTACTGAGTACTGTGGCTTTAGCATGCCATACGGAATCCCGACAAAACTTCAAGAGTAGAACTGTCATCCCATACATTCACAAAAGTACAATGTATGGGATGACAGTTCTACTCTTGACATTTCAGCGGGATCCCGTGTGGCATACTACGGGCCCTACTATCTTTTAATAAACGTAGTAGATTATAATAGGAATAAAAAGTTCGTATTGTCAATCTACAAATTTTGAACGCAAGTTTTAAGATGGACTTACTCGATAGGTTCGATATCGATGTCTTAGGTACTGAGAATGTAATGTGTTATTAGTTACCATTTGGTGATCAACTACTCGTCTCGGTCATCAGCTAACGAATAAGTTAAAAAATTATTCACAATATGTAACAACTAACAAAATAAGAAAAAAGTTCAAAACTGCTTGGTAAAGAATTGAAAATTATATTATAAATAAAAGTTAATCTACAATATCAGATACAAAAAACCTTAAAGCTTTCTGAAAGTTTATTAAACCTTAAAAGAGGCTAACATTTAATAAAATTCTTATTCCTCAGAGAACTGAAGCTTTAAAAAGTTTTAAAAAGGTTTTTACTGTAATACTTAGCTTGGTTCGCCCTATAGAGGAATGTTTTAGGGTGCGCCTGACCTTGTTATTGAATTATTGCAAGTAAAAGGCAGATACCTACTTACCTATGATAAATCATTCTCACTTCTATTATTGTCTAGATACGTTTACTGATCGATACAACACTTTAACAGCAATTTAATTCTCTCATGTAGGGTCCGTGGTTCCGTCCAAATGATTGGCATAAATTCAGAGATTCAGAGATGCTTATGTCTTTGTGTGACCAAATTTCTTCCCACAGTACGTAAAAATTGGCGACCAAAAGCTGCAACGTAAAGATTGTTATTCCGATCCAAAATCGCTTCTCGTTTTGCTAGCGCCCACTGTCAAATTTTAACAACATTTTGAAAAATATCTTGAAAATTCTTACGATGCCAGTACAAACCCAAATGCAACTTTTTTTATTTAGCATCTTTTGGTCGCCTCAAAGTGGCATTTTTGAAAATAAAAATGTGTTTGTAGGTTTTTTTACTTACGTTTTACTGCGCCGCCGTCTCTGCTTTGTGCAGAATTTAGGCCCTGTTACAGTTTCCTGTCATCGAAGTCATCATTTATTCCACTAGACAAATGTTCTAAATGGTTTATTCTTTCCAACATTAGTTATTTGCAACAAAATCTTCCTGACGACTAGACACTAAAGTATATTTTAATAAAGAAAACCGAAAAAAACGTGACTCGGAAGAACTACTTTTTTCTAAGTCTTAGCCCCTATGTACAATCGGATTTGTTTGTGTGTGTATTAAAATTATTTTTAAAAAATAACTCTTTTAAAATGTTATGTCCTTTGTAGAGGTTAACAAAAACAGTATCAGCACGGTAAAGAGATATACAGTAGTTCGACTCCATAGAAAAAGTCGGAATGTGGGAGTAGGTAGATGTCGGTAGATGTGGGTAGAAGTGGGTATATAATCCATAAGCGGGTGCCACGCAGCGACGGGCGGACGTCGCGATAGTTTTTTGCAAGTATTTAGTGTAATTTACGTTATTTACTTTTGACGTATGTATACTCGTACATAATATAATAAATTATATAAAATGGCAAAAAAATAGCATGCGATATTATGCTGTTTTTGAGGTAAGTTAGTAAGAAGTTATTTTTTTTTCTTTAAAGTATTCTGCTGAAGTAAGAGTGCGAGTAAGAGACCGAGTAAGAGTCCAAGTAAGAGTCCGATAAGAGTCCGAGTAAGAGTGTAAGTAAGAAACTGAGTAAGAAATCGAGTAAGACTGCGTGTAAGTGTCCGAGTAAGAGAGCGAGTAATAGTCCGAGTAAGAGTCCGAGTAAGAGTGCGAGTAAGAGACCGAGTAAGAGTGCGAGTATGAATCTGAGTAAGAATTCGAGTAAGACTGCGAGTAAGAGTCCGAGTAAGAATGCGAATAAGAATCTGAGTAAGAATTCGAGTAAGCCTGCGAGTAAGAGTCCGAGTAAGAGTGCGAGTAAGAGCCCGAGTAAGAGTGCGAATAAGAGTAAGAGTCCGAGTAAGAGTTTGAGTAAGAGTGCGAGTAAGAGACCGAGTAAAAGTCCGAGTAAGAGTGCAAGTGAGAGACCGACTAAGTGTGTGAGTAAGAGTCCTTGTCTTGTTTCTTATCTTGTCTCTTGACTTGTCTCTTGTCTTGTCTCTTGTCTTGTCTCTTGTCTTGTCTCTTGTCTTGTCTCTTGTCTTGTCTCTTGTCTTGTCTCTTGTCTTGTCTCTTGTCTTGTCTCTTGTCTTGTCTCTTGTCTTTTCTCTTGTCTTGTCTCTTGTCTTGTCTCTTGTCTTTTCTCTTGTCTTGTCTCTTGTCTTGTCTCTTGTCTTGTCTCTTGTCTTGTCTCTTGTCTTGTCTTGTCTCTTGTCTTGTCTCTTGTCTTGTCTCTTGTCTTTTTCTGAAGTTGTTATTAGGTATTTTTAGTCCTAGCCGCAAAAAATGCGGGGTGAAGGGTGTAATAAGTTTGATACAATACATTTTCAAATCTCATTTGACTGTTGCAATTTTGTAACGGACATACAGTGGTTCCTAAGCGGACATAAGTAGGTACATATAGGTAGGTAATTTGAAAATGAAATAAAAGCTTGTAATAAAAATATCAATAAATATACAAAAATTATATAATTAGTTTACAATAACTCATCTAGATAGAAGCTCAAGTAAGTAGATGATATGAAATAGGTAGGTACCAGGTACCTACTGTATGCGGGCAGCGGCTGCTCGGCAGCCCTATGACTTGCGCATGTACCGCGAGACTGTAGGTATTTATGTTCAAAAATCACGCTCAGTCAAACTACTGTATATCTCTTTACCGTGGTATCAGTTAAGATATCCTCCTACCATTTATTATAAACAACTATTATATAATACGAAGCATTGCTATAAAACTATAAAAACTGCATAATCTAGAACCATCAAGCGCATATTAATTAGTCAAGTCACGGATTTAATTTGAATAAAAACTTATTTGGCGGATTCTATACAAATTGGACTCGCTTCGCATAATTTTTTATCGTGTTTGCGTCGATTAAACCGAAACTTCGATTACTTTAGTCTGCTTTTATCGGAACATCCTCATTCTAGAATAACCCATATTTGCAAATAGGTCTATGTACAACTCTAGAGACGCTATCCCAAGCGAAAGTATATTCTTAGAATTTTTTATAGTAATATAATTATAGTAATGGGATTTTACAATAATAATATAAGTCATCCTTATTATACTGCTAGAGTCATATAACAATTAGGTTTTTTTTATAGTAAGAAGACGAGCAACACGCTCTCCTAAGAGATAACGCTGCCTAAAATAATTATAGATAGATAGATAACGCTTTATTGATACAACATAAAAGAACTTAGAACTAAATACAATTTGTAATGTAAACAGTGTAACAATTGGCGATCTTATCGCTAATAGCGATCTCTTCCAGACAACCAAACAGGAAAGGAAATAAATTACGTACGACGGTGGTATTCATTTCACAATTATTTTAAGGTAGTGCGCCAACGCTTCTTACCCATGAGTCATAAGATGTTAAGACTCTTCAGCCCAGTAATAACACTAGCTACAGCTGAAGCACAGTAAAGGTACACAGGTTTGGGCAAAACCTGGGTTGCAATTTAACAACGCTGGGATTGCTACAAGACCTCAATTAAAAATTAAAGTAATTCAATTTAACTTTCCTATATTATTCGTATATGTACAATTACTATACACATGAGGGCATTTAATAAAATGTCGTGTATCATCGTTTTTCGTTTAAAATCTAGAACTTATACCCTCGAAAGCGTGTAAGTTCTACTTAAGAAACTGAGTGGAATGCGGCCTAATAGCTGCATTTAAATGGAACAAAATAACAAAGTGTAGCGTCTTCTCTACTACGTGATACATAGAACTCAATGTTTTTGCGAAACATATTTGCATTTAAATTAAAAAATAAAATGTTTATCCGTGGGAAGTAAAATTGCGTAAGTTATCAAGATCATTGTTGGCGAAGAAAGCGTGCCTCTGCGATATCATCGTAAAGATAAGAATAGCTTTAAAGCGACGCCAATATGAGAAACTAGTTAACACTTATATTTTTAGACACTGTAATATAGAAAACTAGCTGTCTTACGTAGGCCTATTCAGTAAAAGATAGACAAAGGAAGAGCCACACTGGTCTTGTGATTTGTCTTATTTAATGTATGAAACCACATGATTAGGCCCGGCTGTCCACGGATGAGTGCTTCGGCGTACCCGCTGTCCTGGCATTATGGCGTCTCGCAGGAACACCGCCAGGTTTTTAGTGGGTATCCCCGCAGCGCCCATCTTCGGCGAGGGAGTCCCACATACCGGGTGATGATGCGTATCGCATTTTTCCTAGGTCAAAAAAAAGACTTATGTTAATTTAATTACAATTAGTTTAAAAAAAGATTTTGCCGCAGTAGCAGTAGTGTGGCTCTAGCTTTAAATTTTGCAAGTTTTATTTACAGGCGAATGTCAACGTGTTATTATCTACATCTCAGGCTATTGTTAGGGTGATAACGAACGTCTAATTGGACACTGATATCGATCTATAACTACTGAAATATACGACAACTATCTGAACATCCACGGCCAAACATAGAACTACTTTTCTCTCATACTGAACACAAAGACAGCAGCGCCGTTGACTACTTGCAAAAGTCGTGGTTCGACAACAGTTTATCAATAAGTTGCAAGCGTGACTTAGGCCACAGATTTATTGATAGTTACAGAAATACCAGTCTTCAGAAGGCTTTAAGGGTTTCCATACACGGGCAACAGATTGCGTTGATATTGACACTATCTTAAATGTCTATATCGATCGTTTGCCTCAATAGGTATTAGGTTATTATTCAAGAGGTTTTCACCTTTTCTCAAAATGTCGTCCTTGCCATTTCAACTAGGTTAAGATGTGCAAAGATCCTTGCGATAAAAATAATAACAATTGAAGATCGTGAGCAGGTATTATCAATTATCTTCACATAGTATGGGAATATGATCTAGACATAGCATGAGAACTAAAAAATGAAATCTCGTTGAAATTTTGTTCACAAAAATGGCTATATTAAATAGATACGCATCCTATAGAATATTGGATTATAACCAACCAATTTATAAGTATTTATAAAGCAACATAATTAACTAAAAAAAAAACAAAAACGGCACAACTCACGTCTAATATTGTCGAGAATATCTCGACTACAGTTTCGGACAATTACGATCTCCTACATCAGAAGTTCACGTCTGCAGAACCCGACGCTCATGCAAGCGTGGTCGAGATATTCTCGACAACATTAGACGTGAGTTGTACCATTTTTTTCGTTTTTGGCTATGGAAAACACTCGCGATACCTTTAAAAATCGTACCAACATAATTGGTTTATGAAAGTTATACACATTATGCGACCCGTCGCTTGTGTGTATTCACCCAAGAAGTTTAAGAAAAAGTACAAGGCATATTTAACTTAATAGTTCTAGTACAACCATTAAGCGCCTAATCATGACCATGGGGGTAAGTTCGCGATAAAATCGCAAAGGCTGTTAATTTTAAACAATGGAGGCTATCACGATAAATATGCAATTGGATCAGGCGTGTTTGGTCACATTCTCAAATTGACATTAAAAAACTCAGATTGTCATATAGTAGAAAATGTTACAGTCGCAAATTGACACGCTAGCAATTTGTCACAGCAGCAAATCGTCATCGTAGAAATCGTCATGTTTCTAAATTTTCAAAAATTGTATGAAATTTGGGGTTTCTAAAGTAAAGTAAAGTAATTTTATTTGTATCAAACATGGTTACAGAATATAGATGTTATTTACAATAATTATAATTGGCACAGCATGTCTGGCCAGCGATCCTGGCATACAAATTTTAATAAGGTATAAAACATAAAACACATGCAAGATTTCTTTTTTATACATAATATTTATGGAATTTAAATTTTAATTAGATGTCATTGAATTCGAAATTGAGTTGAAAATTATATAGTAATAAAATTAATATGCTCGATGTCAATACATTGAAAAATAAAGATAAAAAAATACATAATGAACTAATTAAAAATTAAATCAATAAAATCATGCATGTCAATAAATTAGTGAGAAGTCATGAATAATGTCAATAAATAAAGTAATAGGTCTAATTATATTAAGTAACAATAAAAAAAGTCAAAAATTATCGTCAAAAAATTCAGTGATACTATAATATGATTTATTTATTAACATTGTTAATCTAATGATTACATTTTGCTTACATGGCATTTTGCCACTATGACGATTTGCTACAATGACAATTTGTGACATGACAAGTTGTCACTGTGACAATTTGCGACTGTAATAATTTGCTACTATATGACTATACTAACTGCGCCCAGCGGTTTTACCCACTTTTCTATAACCTGTGTTTTTCTAAGGTCTTAGCTATCTGTATACCAAATTTCAGATCAATCGGTCCACCCGTTAAAGAAGTGAAAGATTAACAAACACACATCCAGACATCAATTCTTACAGACTTTCACGTTTATATTATTAGTAAGATGCGAAAAACCATTTTGCGTATAATAAATGTAATTTTGCGAATGTGGCCAAACGCGCCTGATCCATGCAATTCGATACGTCATTGTATGACATAACGTTTGGTTCGTTATTTTATTGTCTGACATTGACCCGCGGCAGGAATCAACGCTTGATTCTCATATTACAAGAGGTAACTAAATAAACATTAAATATTATTAAAGCGCGCTTTGTGAGGTTAAGGACTGGCTGTAAAGCACGAAACTCGTGTAGGCAGGTGGTTTACAGCCTAACATGAAGGATTTTTTTAAGGGTTCCGTACTCAAAGAGTAAAACGGGATCCCATTACTCTAATTACCTGTCATTTCCTACTACCTCTAATTTCTGTATTTTCCCTTCCCTGCTTAGTTGTCTGGAAGAGATAGACAGCGATAAGACCGCCAATTGTAACACTTTTTTTATGTTTAAAGATTTTCTATTGTATTTGTGGTGTTCAATAAAGAGTTTTCTATTCTATTCTATTACTAAGACTTCCCTGTCCGTTTGTCTGTCAATCCGTCTGTCTGTTACCCAGGCACTATCTTATTCACCGTCATCGACAGTCTAAAACAGATAATAATGAAACAAAATCAAAGTTAGGCACATAAAATGCCTTCTTGACTTGCCAAGGAGGACTATTTTTCTTAATTATACTTTTTAATGTTTTTGTAGATTTTGTCATTATGGTTTATATAATAAAGAGTTATCTATTATGAAGAAAATATGGAAATTTAACGAAAATACATTATGTACAAATGCAGGAGTGTGAACCAAGGCTAAATCCTGAACGTAATTAAAGAAAAGCTCTTGGCAGCTTCAAGTAATGATAAATTTGCAATGTACACAGGAAATGACTGAGCCATGTCATCTCAGGGTGAAGAGCGCAGTGCAGTCTTCCGTAAAATTTCGTATCGAAGAACATTGAGATTTGTTGAATGTAAACAACTTATTGCCAAACTTTATATTTTCATTT
Source organism: Hemithea aestivaria (assembly GCA_947507615.1). Lineage (NCBI taxonomy): Eukaryota > Metazoa > Arthropoda > Insecta > Lepidoptera > Geometridae > Hemithea > Hemithea aestivaria. The sequence continues at coordinate 5,212,189 of OX382328.1, forward strand.
TATTCAATAGAATTGAAGAATATTTATTTAATTGTAAAATGAGCCCACGCACAGCGAGTGGTGGGCTTATTAATTAATAAATAAGTTAATGTAAAGTATGTCTAAAGCGAATGTCCATTCACCCCATACCCATAAAAATTTGACCAAAGGAGAATGCGACGTGAACACCAAACTGAAGCAATAAAATGACGTCAGCGTTGAGTGCCATCTCACTTACTCATACTTCCTCTACTATATTATGTACTTGATTGTTTTGTTTACAATTTGTATGAGGTAAGTAAGATAGCACTCAACGCTGTATTCACGACGCAAACTCCATTGAATCTAACGTTCTTGATAATCTCCGAATAGTAATTCATATAGACTCTATTTTCAGAGAGCCTTGAGATACAGTTAGTATGCAGTTTTATCTAAACTATTACATAATAATGCACACAACCTTACGTAATCTTTATGACATGACCAATAAAACACAAGGAAAAACTGGTCATAGTTACCGAGAATCTTAAGGAGCAAAAAATGCATGGCGAATTTATTGCCACGTGAATTTAGGTCTTATTGTTTGGTTTATAGCACCTTGGGTACATTTTATTTTTAATTTTTCTATATCAAATTCTTCTCATGTTACTAGCACCTACTAGCTATTAGTACTATACTGTATACTACTTATGGCTGCAGCTTCACATGTCCTTTTTTTTCCCCGGGGAAATGCATTACGCATACCACCCTGAGCAGTGTAACGCTAGTCTCAGGGTGGTTATGTGGGACTCCCCGCCGAAGAAACCGGCGGATATACCTACTAAATCCCGGGGTCCTTCCAGCCGCTTTTCGACGGGGGCGGCGGAGGTACGCTCTCACATTCTTGTCCGTCGTAGCTTCACATGTCCTAGCTTTAAAAATTTTCCAAATAAAATTTAAAGCGCCGTTTAGGCGGTTTAGGTAATAGAAAAATTGGTCTACGAGACGTTATACCCAATAGGTATACCCAATAAGCATCTGTGAGCTAAATTTCAACTCAATCTGTTCATTGTTTTGGCCTGTGTCTTCAATGATTTACCAGCCAATTGGGCTTTATTTTTACTAGTTCTACTTATGGCTAAGGGCAAGACCATGCCCTATACGCTAAGTCCAAAATATTTTGTTAGACAGATTTAAGCAACGATTGGTAGTAGATATAAGGTACCAGGTACCTACCTTAGGGAAACATACCTATGATAAAGGGATACCCTTTATCATGTCGATCATTTCTTATCGTGTCAGTTTGTGGTCCACTGTTTTGTCCGAGTTGTCAGGTCGCCATGTGATATGATCGACAAGACTGTCATCTGTGACGACAGCATCAAGTTATGTCGCCACAAAGGGTCAAAGATTGCTCAATCCTATTACCTAATAAATTACGGCTGATAAAAAAAATTGCTGTCATACATTACATACCTTCACTGTTAAAAAACGGAGATTGGATTGAGTATACCTTGTGACAAACCATAAATAAAATCGAACAAAGTTTTTATTCCGTTAAAATAGTACTCATTAAAACTAGAACGTTACAACGGAAATTAATCCAAATCTTAATCTAAACCATTGAATATATAATATGTATATTATTATAATATAGAAAATATGATTTTTAAGGAAGTAAATCATATTTAAGAAAATATGTTTAGAGATTAATAATAAAATGAAAAAGATGATAGAGATTATAGAGCAAAGTTTGACACATGTGGATAATGTTAATCATTCACATTGAAAGTGCGCACCGATACGCCTCTAACATGAACTGACCCTTATATGTTTCTTCAATAACACTTGACCTACAACAAACAATAATAAAGCTCCAATGACATCAACAATGTACCTGCCCTGCATTCTATTTACTCATGACATTTGACATGACATGACCTTGCGATCGAGTCTTGTCCATCGTGACCTGCCATTGTGGTAGCCATTTATTGTGCCCATTTGTTGCCCGACATTGTATGCCATTGTTACCATTAATTATACTTTGTAATTTAAATATGCCTTGCATTACACTTTATAAAAGAGCGATTGTAATTTATGCTTTAATTAAAGCTCCAAGGAAAGCTTTTTTGGAATTAATAAAGAACGAGTGGCGTTGCGAAATATTAGATTGATAATAAATTTTAATTAAGTACTTGCTTTTTAAACGGTTTTTGACTTGACCTGTTTATTTTTTTGGGTCAATAAAATTACAATTAAAATCACTTATCACGTACACAAAGAGTTTTAAGGTAGAAAGGGATTTAAAAGTCTCGTAAAATATCACACTAAACTACCAACCAACATTTTTTTTTTGTCGTGGCAAATGCCTTTATTGAGATTTACTACATTATTTCCTTTACCTCTTGTGTTTGTTCTTCATTTGACTTCTAAACGATTTCAAGATCAATAACTCAGGTCAAATTATCATTATGTAACAACAATGTTTTTGTAACGATATCGTGGGCGAAACACAACTTACATCCACCAAGTTAACTGACCGGTGGCCGAATTTGGAACTACAAAATTGAAATTGCTGATGATGTTTTTGAAGAGGACACCAGCGACATCATCCCCGAATAAGCTGTTTGTAATAAACGATTAATTGAAGATGTTTATCTCCATTGATGTAGGAAGATCCAAAAATAAACAGACTATGATCACATCCGACAAAAAACACAACCTAACTATCCCTAATGTTTTTATTCTTTGTTTTTCCGCAAATAACGATTATTGAATGACTAACGCTGTGATTTAACAATTTTTTGTTAATTACGTAATGGAGCAACAAAAACTTTGGGAAAAAAGTGGAAATTGTTGGTGTTATGTAAATCGATAGTCAAATTGGTAAAAAAACAGGAAATTAGGTTTCGGCATAAAATTAAAGTTTGCTTTAAAACAACAAAAAATAATAAACATAGTTTTTTAGTAATCTAGTCGCGAATCTTGATTGTTTTTCCTCTAAAGTCTTTGAGTTTGACCGTTAGATGTGGTAGCTACTTATTACGCGTTTTTTATCACCATATTTAGTGGCTTTAAAATATAGTAATTGTACATTTTTACACTAAACGATTCGTGAGTATTTAGATTCATATTTGTAAAAGCCGAAGTAAATACAAGTGAGTTTATGCCGTTTATTGTACTATGACAAGATGTACAGTTATAAATTTTGAGGGCTTCAAGTGCGATGCGACTCATGCATGTGAATTATGTACCAAAGTTACTTTGACGTTGTGTTCGTGTTTTAAGTCTGCTACAACAATCGATTCAATGACGACGAGTAGCTTTAAATAAGTTATATATCGAGAATAACCGACCAAGAGGGCTATGGCTATGACAAACTTACGCAGATGGTTGTCACCTTTTTTCAACTTAGGCGCTGGGGATATTATTATAATCCATTTATCGACAAAGTATGATTATGTCGAAAAGAGCTGCTTATAACTAATCAAACAACATTAACACCACGCTTCATCTCATCGCATTTAAAAAGGACCTACCATTTGTAATATCTCAGAAAACCAACTACAGCGGAGTAGTTTAAACTCGTACCATTCAAATGTACTGTAACTATGTACTGTAAGCCTCCAACAAAAGGCCCATTTGAAATGAGGTGCACAGTCCACACACACAAGTCCACAGACCTGGGGTTGATTAGTGCTCAATCCCTCCGGACACATTCTGTATGGAGCACATCACCCGGAAAATAAGGCATCAATCTGCATCACTTTACCGGCTCATTGGCGTTTGAACTCTGTTTAACCTACGTCACTAACTGATGAGTGGGTTGGGTTTAGGGTACTCGTATTTTATGTATTTAATACCTTAAATTAACACAATGAAATTACCTCTATAGTCATGCTATGTTAATCAATGTAATTAGGAAAATCTGACAGCTTAAAAAAAGATAAAACTACATATATTGCCAAGCGTTACAACTTGCTTTACCTTTCAAAGCTTCTTACGAGATTTATCGTTAACCGCATCTGCACTTTCCATCAGGTGGGACATAGTCAAACGTAGGGCTATTAAGAATTAGAAAAACGGTCATGATGACCGTATTCCACTTAAATTTTCAGTGAAGCCAGGTAGAAATTTATCTTGGCTTAATCTGCTACCACACCTAGAAAAAAAAAACAAAAATACATAATATCATACTAATATAATTAAGATATTCTCAAGGATGTCCCTGAAGTAGTTTAGTATTGAAATAAGTATGAATACAATAAGTAAATACTAAGAGGTAAGATATTCATCACTCCACATTCAATATTCAAACAGCACTAAAATAGAATACCTAGCGCTAATATAATCCATTTACCAAATAAGCACATTATGTACATACCAAATTATCATATTACTAAGTGTTGTTACCCTTTACATAGATGTTTCGCAAGACATTGTGCGTTGAATCAATTGTAACAGCTCGGGCTACATTCTACATTATTGACACCAACATTCTGATACATCGGCTACATTGAGATATCGGCAGTATGGACGTAATATAATTTGTGAATTATAAGATATAATATAAAGAATTGCTAGTTATGATCGAGTATGGGATAGACTGAAAACCAGCGCTGCGCAGTGGTTTCTCCTTGTGCCGCACAAAGCTGAGTCTATCCCATTTGACAATAGAATTGTTCAAATTGTGTATGCTTTTTCATTTGTATTTTTGCTGTTTTACTGTCAATAAACTGCTTTTTAATATTATTTTTTTTTATTTTAGGTAGGTACGTACAGAATTTATAAAAAAATAAACTAGAAAGGCTTGAATTATAATAATGAAATTTTTGATTCACTAACATCCTGACTGCTCGACAAACGTCCTCGACAACATGGTAACCTGAAGATGGACAAAGGATCAGCTCAAAATTGGTCTTAGATTCTGTTAAGGCCCTAAATAAACTAGGCCACAGCAACAGAGTACGATTAGTTTGGGTACCGGGCTACGTTGGAATATTATGTAATGAGAAGGCTGATGAGCTTGCCAGAAGCGGATCAGCAAATGCTTTGCATGAACCAGAACTATGTATGGGTCTGCCAGCATGCACAATCAATACGGCCATAAAGGAATATGCTGATCTAAAACACAGGCAAGAGTGGGTAAATAGCGAAGGGCTGATACATTCGAAGAAATTCCTAGGTAACAGCTACAGAAAAGCTTCCAAATATATCCTGAATAATGGAAGAAGCAAAGGACCAGCTATCATTGGTGCCTTAACCGGGCATTATGAAACCAATGACATGTTTTTCAAAATGAGGCTGACTACAATAAACGATTGTAGAGCCTGTGGCGAGGTCAAGGAGACAATGTAGCACATTTTATGTGAATGCGACGTATTGGCTACGAAACGCATGAGGCTCCTTGGGATTGCATTTCCCAAACCAGAGGAGTATAGGTTTCTTCCTCTAAGTGGGACCACCGCCTTAATAACCCAATTCTTCCATGAGTAGGGAACGATAAGGTAGGGGTAAACACAATAGATCCCAATGGGTCGACGTGTTGCTGGTTCATTTGCCAGCCCCCGTTAAAGATAGATAGATAGAAGATGGACAACGTATTAGGAAATTATGACGTATGTATTAGGCGGGCAAAAAGCGCTAAATCGAAAGGAATTGAGAAATTTGTGGAGGCTTTTGCTTGGCAGAGGGTTAGCTTAGACTAAAAGGAAAATTAATTATTATTATTTTGCTCATGATGTTGAAAGACATGTGACTGGCTTATAATTATTATCACCAACAGAGCTACATACAGAACTCTACAGTTACAGAGATACAAAAGGGTAGTTTTAGTTTTAGATATGCACAAGTGTTAATAATGCTATTAGCGATAAGAGCGCCAATTGTAACACTTTTAAATCAAATGTATTTAATGTTTATTGTTTTGTTTATAATTATTGTGTGCAATAAAGTGTAATCTATCTATCTAAAGTTAACAAAAAATATAGTATTAACTATGTAAATATACCGACTAAACTCACGGAAATAAAAGTCGAAGCTAGGCGCGGGCGGGCTAGGCTCAGCGCGTGAGCTCCTGATGAAGGACTTCGTAATAGTCCGAAACCCAGGGTCGAGCCTAGCTTCGACTTTTATTTCCGTGAGTTTAGTCGGTATATTTACATAGTTAATATGGATAACGCTCGCGTTAGTTTTCAAAATCGTATAAAAAATATAGTATCTGGTTGAAATCGTTGAGGTCCATACTGTACGTAAGATCGCACTATAAATAATTAAACCAAGACAATTTCAATTAACATTACAGCGATAATTTAGTTAACGGTGAATTATAACGGTGATATATCCTTTATTGACTAGCGGTTGTTGTATTGACACGTATTTACTGTTAATTAATATTCATCAGGGAATCCTATTGATTAAACTAGGTTGGTAGGTAGGTATCTATAGGTAACTAATTTTGTCCATATTCAAATTTCTTTATTGCGAATATAGTTAAGAATATAATATGGTATTATAACTTTAATATCATATACCTAGAGCAGCTATTATTAGATTGTTCGGCAATTTCACTTATTGCACAATGTCTTGTTTTTCTTATTGAAATCGTTACAACTTACTTATTTGTTTAATTATTAGTTTTTGTTTCTCTATAAAATATTATTACTACCTAATTACTTTTATATATTTTATTGTGCTAGTTCAGCTGATTTATCGTTAGCTTTCAATCTTACTCTTACTAATATTGTAAACGTGAAAGTTTGTAAGAAATTATGGCTGTATTATGTTTATTACTCTTTCACGCCTAAACGGGTTGACCGATTGAGCTGAAATTTGGTGTATAGGTTACAGGCAGGTTAGTCCCTGGAATAAAATATAGGCTACTGTACAGCGGGTAAAACCGTAGCTAGTAAGTTATAATATATAATATAAGATTCTAAATAAATAGTAAGTAGGTATATATATATCGTAAATTTAATATTATAACAGTAACTTGTCAAAAAGACTACTCCGGGCCGTTCCCGGTGGAAAGGTGCCCAAAACACTTACTGCGTTTCCGCGTTGTATGGAAAAAAAAAAACACTATTAATGGAAACGCGTACACTTTTTTACCGAAGTTCGAACATACGCTCTCATCTACCAAACATAACATTTAGTTAATTTATGAAGATACTTTAATACCCTAATATATTATACTGTAACGACATTAATACCCTTAAGAGAAGGAACAATGACGCGAGATTACTCGTAATGCTCTTACTTGAGTCTTGAGATAGTTAGGTGTACAAATACTGGCATACAAATTTAACACATTATACATAAAGGTATTTCAGTGAAACTATGCTCTACGTTACACTGTACTCATGTGCGAATTATATCGATTCATCATCATCATCATGTTACACCACTCAACTTGGTTTCCGTCCGTCCTCCGTCTTTCGCTTTCAACTCTTCCAAATAGCGACCTTCCGGATAACGTCACCCTAACTCCAACAGTTGCATATATATACTCTGCACAAAAAAACTGCATAAAAATACCCAACGTAGCGAAGTATTTTTTCAAACTGCATAAAAATACCAAACGCAGCGTAGCGAGGTATTTTTTGCTATCCAGAGCAGTAGCGAATATCGCCGAGGTTTGATTCCTGCATGTAGAAACCACATGCCAGTACCAAAATAATTAATAGTATAGATAATAAACAAACAAATTTTCAAATCAATCTTTTTAAAAATGTGCCCATATTATGGTGTGTTAAGGAGTGTACCTCTGACATTTCTGAAGGAATTGTGGTGTTATTGAAACACTTAAGTAGATTCTCTCCGATATGACGACGGTGGGCGAATGGGATTGCTAATGAATAGTTCATGGAACGTGTCTGTATCGTATTTAAATGTAATGGAATTACAACTTAGGAGCTTTCTCGGTGAGCGTGACTATGTTAATATTACTGCGATAGACTTATTTGTTATTTGCTTTACGAAAATTAATTAGGTATCACATTATGAACGATTCCTTCACTTACTTTACTAGTGGTAAGATTCGGCCGTGTCTAGTCTAGGTCGTACACTTGAAAAATGAAAAAAATAAATAAATTGTATGTTTACCTTCAATGCAAACGTTCGAAATGAAAGCAAAACTAGTTATTTCTTTAAATTTTATTCCATCTCTTTCAATAAATTCTCGCGTTAAAATTATATTATGAAAGGTTTCTTTCTATTTGTTACTTTATTTTGTGAAAAGGTAAATTCGACATTACAAGAATAATTTTAAATTATGATCGATGCGTAAACTTCCAAATTAATTTCAAAACGCAGACTTTAACATTTGCGCAAAAATGTTTGGAACACGTACAGATTATTGTAATAAAGCAAACACCGCTCACCAAACTGAAGCCAAACAATTCATATTATTGAGTAGAATCAGTTTCTATAAGCTACAAAACGAAAACGTGAACAGAATCTGCTGCCAGAGATAATATTTAAATCTAATCTTGATCAGACTCTCTTGTTATTCAATCACACGAGAGCGTCTAATTTGATCAGACAACGACCCACTGACAATTTAGTTCCAAACGATCGAGAAAGTAGAAAGAAGTTTTTTACCTTTTATGTTTTTGTCGCTTTGGAATTTCAATAATCATTATGACTAACACACAATTTAAAAAATAGTATTTTACTAATACACATACATAACATATTGCTGTGTGTTTATGTGTGGTTATTCGTATATTTATTAGATCGGTTGTCAAAATAATGTCAAAACTATGGAGCACATAATGTGGCCCACATGAGACACAAACCGCTTGAAAATAATATTCGCACTGATCGGAAAAAGGTATTCTTTCTCAACAATGGACGGCGTCATATTAATAAGTCTGCCATTATTATTATAATCTGTGATCACGTTAATTTATCGCTAAAGTCTTTTCTCGCAAACTAAAAGTAATCCATCATCGGGCTCAGTTTTAGCCATTGAAATGTTATCTTGGAAGTAGAGACAGTAATCTATTATCAAAACACGGGCCTTGAAAATGTTCGCACCGAGACCTACATTTGTGTAACCTTTAGCACAAAGAAATGTGGTGCGTGAAGCATTCGTCTGTATTGGCACTTCGGGTTTTGCATGATAATAGTACAATGGTACGCTCGCGTAGATAATGCTTATGATTTTTGAATTAAAATCGCGTAAATTTTGCGATACAATAATTAGAAATTACACTGCAGAAGAAATTTTGCGGTTTTAATGTGATAAGATTATGAACGACACAAACTCTACTCTTCCTTGATTTTAGCTTCCTTGATGTTTAGATTTAAGGCTATAATAGATAAGTATCCAATAAGTCGCCAAATTCAATACTGCATTTCGTTCGCCATGATAAAATATAATAATATATACTCACCTAAGATGTAAAGTGACATAACCCCAATTTAATAATCTTCCTGGCCACCTTAATAAAATAATTCCAAAAAAGTCATCATCACCAGCCTTCAATTGCCTACTATTGGGCATAGGCCACTCTTTCGCTATACCACTCTTCCCTGGTAATTTAAATTCTATTGTATTATGTAAGCCAAACAATTCACCTGTCAATTATGACTGTTAAACTTCGAATCCTTGTTTTCCTTATCTGTACGATGATCTTTCGCTAGTCTTATTACAAAACATCAATAGAAGAGCAGTTACACTCGCTCTTCATGAATAATTCCATGTTGTGACACTCCGGCCCGCCCAATACTAAACTGAACTTTGCAATTAGGGTACTAGGTTTTTTATACATTTCTTCATAAATACTCTCTACGTAATAATGTACATATTTATTCGAAGCTAGCAAACCATTTTTAAACAGTAGTGGCCAAGAGATTACGAGCTGTAAATGTTGGTTCGCATTCTGGACCATTGAGTTCAAATATGCAACAACGACAGCGCAGCTAACTTAAACAAAAAAATGGTTATTTTTTAACTTAGCCACAAACACCTCAGTTAAAAATACCATTTTCATCAACGTTCGTTCTAGGTCGTTCCTAGTGCTAAGAATATCCATCGCTTATCGCATTTCACCGCAGAAAAGCAGCTTATAATAGTGTTATTGGTTCCTCTCTTCTCGACAATAATTCATCTTTTCTACAATGTTTGTTATTATATTTGGATTGAGATTGGAATTGAAAGGCATACTAGATCATAAGGTTTTTAAAACTAGACTGCAAAATATTTAGATGAAAAGGTGTTTTTATGCTGTAAATGAATATGTCGCCGGAAGACGCTGGATGCAGGTCGCTTCCAACCGGTACATATGGAAGTCCAAAGGGGAGGCCTATGTTCAGCAGTGGACGTCCAATGGCTGAGATGATGATGATGATGAAATGAATATGTCATATTATATTAAAAATATGCAATAATTTGAATAATTTTAATTGTTGACATTTGATTTTTATTTATTTTTTATTTGAATTGTGTGCTTTAATCTCATATATTTTTATTGTGTAATTTATTTGAATTAATTTATATTCCATTTAATTTGTCATTTTATTATTATTTTTGTCTTGTAATTTCAAATACAATGTAATATTGTTTTTGAATACTTATATTGAATTGAATTTATACGTCTTCAAAATACTAAAAGTTAGCTTGACTTAGAGGTGTTAATGTTTAATCATGCCAAAATGACTTGTCAAACAAAATGTTTATGACGCCAATAAACCACGCTCCTATTTGCCGTCTCTCAATCGAATTAAACAATTTCGCGGAAGTTCCGTGTTATTTACCGAGCCCCTAATAACATTTACTTACTTCAACAAGATTATCATCTCCCTTCAAAATTCAAAGCGATCATAAGATTAATTTCCGCAAACGAAAATAGACAAAGGTTGACTGGAATTTCAGAGACATAGTTATGTGGCTCGAGTTATTACTTTATAATAAACTAGCTTATGCTCGCGGCTATGCCCGATTACGAAATCCTTTCTTAGCGGAGGTCTACGTCATAAAACCTATCTGTGTTCCAAATTTCAACCCGATCCGTCCAGTGGTTTAGGCTGTGCGTTGATAGATGAGTCAGTCAGTCAATCAGTCACTCTTTCCTTTTAAATATTTAGAAGAAGATAGATACGTGTATTCTACTAATTTATTTTATTATTAGGTTTGCCTTTCAATATTTGAGTCAAAACTTTTATTATAAGAATCTGCAAGTTATTGCAAGGGTTCCACTGATACCGCGGAGGGGTCCTCCTGTCAGTGAGGACCAAACGCCGTCGGGGCCACGGATGAATGCTTCGGCGTACCCGTTGCCCCGGCATTATGGCGTCCCGCAGGACACCCCCAGGTTTTTTAGTGGGTATCCCCGCCGCTCCCATCTTTGGCGGGGGAGTCCCACATACCGCCCCGCGCCCCCCGGCGTGGGGTGATGATGCGTAACGCATTTTTCCTGGGATAAAAAAAGGGTTCCACTGACAACTTATATTCATAAATGTTCCCAAAATCTTTTCTTCATTTTTAAAAAGGTAAGCAGAAATGCTAATTAGAGCTAAAAATTAAACATATTAACATGTTACTTTTTGTTTTTACAGTTACAAATATCAGAAGACATCGTTCTGAAAACATCAAGGTAAGGCGAATTATTTTTCTGGAAAATCTAATATTATAAAGGTGAAAGTTTGTATGTGAGTACGTGTTACACTTATGTTTGTTGCTCTTTTCGCAAAAAATACTGTATCAATTGCGATTTCATTCAGTTAGAAATATACATAGACTAGTTTTTATCCTGATTTTTACGCATGATCAAGAGCTACGCTTGTGCATCTGCTGGGAGCAGGTAGTTTTTAGGTTATTTAAAAAATACAAGTTATGAAAATACCAGCTGTGCTGAATTTTTAATAGAAATTATTTATAAATAATTAATACTATAACTTAATTATATTAAACTTCAAACTTAGGTCAAATAAAATATTATGTACAACAATATAATAACTGCATGATACTACAAGTAAATTTCATATCAAAACAACAAGCTACCACGAAAGAATAGCAATAAGAAAAGAATCACAAACATTCGCTTCGGCTGCCAAGCCACCGACCACGAGTATTTTACTGTCAACACACCAATTTGTGTACTGTCCGCATAAAACAAACGACAGCATAAAAATAAAGCCGTGTAGGCACTTACAAAAACGAGATGAAAATGAATAGCCGTAAAAAGTGGACAATCGGGAAATATTGCGGAGTCGCGGACCCTACAATCTATCTCAGTCAATTGTTATGATGACATAAAATCCCTGAGGAACTGGGAAACCGATGGCCGTTAGTCTGGGCGGAAAGAAAGAGCCATAGGATTTGACCGCGCTTTTTCTGATTTACTGTATGTAAAGATTTTTTTCCTTAAAAATTGTTGAATTCCTCATTTAATTTTTTTTTTTCTTTTTAAAATTGTCGTGGCAATGTTGACATTTGACATACACGTCCATATTATTATGTGTACATAATATTTATTAATAAGTAAATCTTATTGTGTCTATTAATGAGTTCCAATATAAAATTTCAGTGAGACCACTGACTTAATATGACTCTTCTCTTTTTGCACACCTCTTACAATCTGAGGCTTCAAACTACGTATATTCTGCCAAGAATTGAGAAAGAATTATCTCAAATACGATACCTAAGAATAAGATAAACTTAGTAGGAAAAAAATAACAATAAATTTTACCAAATACGAAAAGTCTCTCATAAAATTTGTTGTAATTTTGAAATATTTTTTTATTATTAGTAGGTACTAAATAAATAAATATTTCAGGACATTTCACACGGCGCGACCTAACCCCAAGCTAAGCAACATAATGCTTGTGTTATGGTGGTTAGGATAACGGATATAATACTTATATCCAAGTAGCTTTAACTATAACGGAGTAAACATAGAGTACAGCGGGAAAACTCTGGGCATAGTTAGTCAACTATAAATGAAAGTAACGAGTTACGATAAATATATATAAAAGATTAAAGAATCTAAAGAATTTAAATTCAATGATAACTGAAAAGGGCAAACAAAGAGCCTTTCGCAATTCATTCCCATTGTTTGATAAACAGCAGCAAAAGCTTTTAATATTCATTAACAGTTTCAATAACTCGTCAATCTCAAATACCTACAAACTATACGAGCAATGTGCTTTGTAAATATTGTAATGCAATGAACGCCCCTTTAACCTTTTACTCCTACGAGATTCTTTGTTTTAAAGTGATACACCTACCCATATATTTAGTATTCATTAAAATTCTACTATTAGAACATTCCAAGTATCAGTCATTAGGGTAGCCCCGAAACGCTGAGCCTGTTCCCATTGGCGAGTACATTTTTCTTTTTTTTTATACCACACTAGTACTTATGTAAGATAGAGCCAATACATAATTACTTTCATTTCATTTCAAATATGCGTGACCAATTTTGTTTGTCAAAAATAATAATTCTGATGCGCTAGGTGATTAGGATTTTTTTCAGACAACTCATACAAAGATGTCCATCATAATAACAATGGATTCGCCTTTTCTATATTTTTATACTAGCTGCATCCAGCGGTTTACCCGCTGTACTGTAAGCCTATAATGTGTTATTCCAGTGTCTAAGCTATCTCTATACCAAATTTCAGTTTAATCGGTCCACCTGTTCAGGCATGACGAAGTAACAAACATACACACTCACTCACAAACTTTTTCGCATTTATTATATTAGTATGATAAGCATAATTTTAATACAGAATTGAAAATCACGTTACTGCCGCCAATCCGTTACTCGTTGTACTATTGTACTCGTAAAAAATAAAAAGTTTGTCGTTACCAAGCGGCATAACAAGAACAATGTTTATGCATAATGAACATGCCAAACTGTGAAATGTGAAATCTATAAAACAGCCCCATCAAACAACCTCCACTACTTAACTTTAGTTCACTCGATGTTGGCAAACGCAGGCTTTAAAATTCATCGGAAGCTAATCAGGCCATAACACAGGCGTAATATGAAAGCTAAATATAGTGGTTAATTAACCCTGCGCTATGCATCCATCGAGCGATTGTACCAGCCGTTTGGCTCTAGAATATCACGCGACTAAATGGCTGGGGAGACCATGACGTATCGTAATTAATATTTCTTGTATTTAATATTACATTACCGTATGATCGTGACAGCAGACTTATTAGTAAATTGTTTCTCAGTAAACGTCATCTAATACAATAATAATTATTATTATGCCAAATTTCAACCCATAAATCTAACATAGCACCAAATTTTAATCCATTTCGCTAAGCATTTGCGACGTGCGTTGAGAAATCTGTCAGTCCGTATGTTCATGTCGTTATCAGAAAAAGTTAATACGTTTTTACTACACAGCGTACTCAATTAATAACATGGCTAAAGAATTAGTATGAGTATATGCCTCAGTCAGACATCATAAAAATATCCTACTTTTAAAAGAACGCGTGGTTATCCTCGCTGCATTATTTAAATCGATAACTATCATATTAACATCAGTATAATTAAAAGGCTATGTCGATACCGCGCCAAGGGGGAAGTTAAATGGATTAGGGTAAACAGTATAAAGAGCCTTTTGTATCCCAAATTAAATGTCACCCGATGTCATTATTCAGGCTCCGCTTGACACGCACACGATCTGCCGTCTGCCAGTGCTTGCTGCGATACAATGCTACTTACATCATGCGATAAACAATATTACTGCTACTCGTTTCTGGTGTCCTGGTACTTTTTCCTAATTTTGGTAATCTGCGCCCAATAGCTTTCAACTTTCCGGGCGTGCACATCCTTTTCCACCTCATCTTTCCAGCGGTTCCTGGGACGAGCAACGGGTCTACAACCAAATAGCTGTCCCACATACGCCCTTTTCACTCCATGATCCTCTCCCATTCTTTCGAGATGGCCAAGCCAGCAAATTCGATGTGCTTTTGCCTCGGCGATGAAGTTTCTAGGGTTAAATCTACTAATATTGTATGTATAACACAACTTTCAACTTCAGTTGTTTAAGCGTGAATCAAAATTTGGGATTGTTCTATCAGTGGAAGAAACTAAATTTATAGTTATTAATATAATGTCTATTTGACTACACTGAAGCACTTTTGCTATCAATAAATTAGTTCCATGTTAAGGTTCTACCGATCGCCGAGAGGAGAACGCGCAAGAAACTCATAGGAACATCACTATATTATAAATTTAATTAATTAAAGATTAATGTTTCGTCCTTAACAATGATTTGGTATATTCAGTAATAGTCACAATACACATATTAATAAATAAAAGATGTAGGGCTGTCATAATTTATTTTCAGGCAGTAATAAGTTCTAGTTAAAGTTATGAAGGAAATAAAAATAACGAGGTAGTTTGTACCTCATTCTCTCATTTCATGCCTCATTACTCTGCCTCACCTTAGTTGGTTTTCGTAAAAAGAGTTGTTATTTCGGCGTCGACAGTCTAGACGATGGTAGTCAAGTTGTCGTAAAAATTACGTTCAGTTTTACTACTTTAGGCTGTGTTCACTTGATAGGCGTTGACCACGCTTTTTAATACTAACTTCTTGACAATTACCTACTCAAAATGTTTTATTTGAGGCGATTCCATATTCACGTTCTTTAAGAAAATTAAAGTTTTTATGAAGCAAAACTCTCTTGTCGCACTAAAAGACATTTAAAGGTGTAGTCCAGCCATTTGTTTTTTTATTTACTTCGTAAAAATTCATAAATAAATTTATATAATATCCATAAAAAAGTTCAAGGTTAAAAGTTGTTTTTTAAGTAAGGTTTGGATGAACTGTCTAAAAGAGTTTATGAGTGCTAGGAAGTGCTAGGGAAGTGAATAATGGAAGGACGGATGATAAAGTAGAATGGAGGAGAAAGATGTGTTGTGCCCAGTACATAAGGTGGGATAAGGGCAGGAAGATGATGAAATCATCAATAAAAAGTCACTTATTACGTTGATGGGTCTTGTACAGATTCTTCAACGTTACAAACGCGAGTCTTCATCGAATTCATGTAGACTAAACCTAACTATGTAATAAAATGTTACGAGAAAACATAGGGAAAGTCGTATCGTGGCTCCAAAAGGGCTTATTAGCTGGCCCATTAATTATATTCGCAGCGGCTGTCGAAGATCCACAAACCAAGCTCCAGCTCCACTATTAATGAATAGTATTTTGGCTTTGTTTTCTCCTATAGAAATCTTTTGTATTAAAATATAAAGTAAAAGCTGTTCTCTAGGCTAATTCTTATGGAATAGGAATATAAGATAAGAAACACTTTATTGATCCACATATAAAGTATAAATTTTACAAATACAACAACTTAAAAATAAAATAAATATTTATTAAAAAAAATTAATTGTTTGTTTTTTAATATTTATTTTAAAATGTGGTATACTCGTACATAATAATATTATAAAGATCTTATGAATATTGAATGTGCTCACACTTTATCAAACTTGATATACAATATTAAAAGTATATAAACTGAATTAATTCAATTTACAAAATTGATAATTTTTGTTTAAAATGATTTAAATATTTACATAAATTATTTCCAACGCATCAACAGAAAATTATTATAGCAAATAAAAAACATCAATAATAATAATCGTCAATTTGTTAATAATAACTAAAAATAACACGAGTATAACCTAACATAGACCTCAGCAAAGAAATTGTTTTTCCACAGGGAAAACCACAAACACAGTCGCACTATAAAAGACTTTTCCGATCTAATTATATTAAATAGCTTTCAATAACAATTCCAACAGTGAAAAACACTAACAAGAAATGAAACAAATCATTAACTCCAATAACAGAGAAATACGCGCCCTTTAATAAAATTAAAAAGAAATTATCGATGAAGCCATACGTAACTCCAATTTTCCGATGCAATATTGCAAATTATTGTTTCATGTGAAATTATATAGTCGTGTCGCGTAGTTCGCTGCACAATTTTCATAACGAGCTATAAAAGAGGGGAAGGTGATATTGTCGCACCACTGGATATTATAAAGTTGACTATAGTTTTTTTTTTTTTTTTTTTTTTTTTTTAATAAGCTATATCATACTGCCGCTCTGGCTTATGCGGCACCATTATATCCTCACATTAAAATAATCTCCATAATATTACTTACAATTTTCAACTTAACTATGTACATGCTTAAATTAATTATTACTAATGTACCTGATATCTATTATATTGTAACGTAAGTTTTTTTTTTTTTTTCCGACTTCTATCTTTTAATTGTTCTTATTATTATTATTTTTTCCATCTTTTTTTTCCCTTATAATGTTCTCATATTCTTTTTTTTTTTTTTTTTTCCATTTTCTTATAATATACATTTTTTCTTTTCATTATTATTATATCTTTTTTTTTTTTTTCTTTTTTTTTTTTTAAATTCATTTTATCTATTTATCTTCATGCATCTAACGAGGTCAACATAACTTCAGATCACAAGATCTAAGCCAGCCGAACCTCTCCAAGTAACATGCACTGCACTAGACTTCTTTACAAAAACATAAAAAAGCTAAGCAAACTAAGCTAAAGCTAATTAACCACTAACTTAAGCATAGCTAACAAAATTATAATATGGTCCTTGCTAATCAATCAATTTGCTACTACCAAACTAAAAATAACAAGCCGAATAATGTTAACATTGAAACATCACAAATCACATTATTAATAATTATTATTAAATTTTCAAATTAAAATAATGAATCAGTACTAATTTGTTACATCTGACTAGTAATAACGATACCACTAAATATATTTTGCATAACAATAGTACTTCAAATAAATCAGTAATAAATTAAATGAATGAATTAAATTCCTAACAATATTATAGCAACTAAACCGTGGATCCGTTGGCGCACTCTGGACAACATATTCGGCAAAGGCGAGGAACGGACCCCGACACTTGTCGTCATTGATGGCCTTAGATATTAAGCTAACACTTATATTGAACCCTACCAAATTCTCACAATCAAACCTAAGCCGAGAATATCTGGGACACTCAAACATAATGTGCTCAACGGTTTCAGGAGTCTCTCCATCACACACACAACTCGGAGACAAAGCAAGCTTGTACTTGAAGAGGTATGCCCTAAAACCGCCGTGCCCAGTCAACATTTGAGCTCTCAAATTATTCATTCTAACTAAGCCTAAAGTTTTATATGCATCTCTGACGTTTGGAAAAAAGCTCCTCGTAGTCGCTCCAGAGCTCGCCGCCTGCCACTGCCTCTGCCATGTGTCAACGGTCGAGCCCCTAATGCGATACTTAGCGAAAGACAGAGGAAACTCGCTCCATACTGGTTCCTGATCACAACTCCGAGCCCCTCTCTTAGCTAACTCATCCGCTCGCTCATTGCCTGGAATACCAACATGAGCACGCACCCAGTAGAAATTAATCTTTCCTCCTTTCTCGCTGATGTCCCGTATCCTCTGCCTGATACTAAACACTAATGGATTCAAGTCTTCCGGGTTAGCTACAGCATCCAACGCCGACCTGGAATCGCTGACAATATTAGCTCCACGATACCGTCCAGAATTAATATCTAGAATCTCTAGCGCCTTTACAATTGCATATAGCTCGGCTTGATATACACTGCAATGAGTTTCTAGCTTAAAGAAGCTCTTCATAATCTCCACTCCGCAATCCCATAACGTAGCAGCACCTCCCACCTTGTCCTCAATCTTACTCCCATTAGTATAAATCACAGGATCATCATTAGCTATAAGACTCAAACCCGCCTGATCTTGTATAACTCCATAAGATCCACCTTGGCGTAGAGCAGGATGAGGAAGACGGAATGGTGATACCCTTCTCTCAAGCGTCCGTCCAGGAAGCAGCGCCCACGGCTCACCCCTTTTGATAGCGTACAAGTCCCGATGCTCAGCCACCCTCAATCCGAGTGGCAAGATTCTAGCCAAGGTGACACTGGCCACAAACGAAGTTGTTCTATGAGCCTTCGCAATCATGATAGCAAACTGTCTCGTAATCCGGTTTAGCTTACGCTCCGCATACCGTCGCTCAATGATGCTGGCCCATACACTAGCTGCATACAACACAGTTGGCTCAACCACAGCCAGGTAGATAATACGCACAATATCTGAATTTAGGCCCCACTGCGCTCCTGCCGCTCTAGAGACCAACTTGTATAAATTACAGGACTTCTCAAAAATATAATCCAAATGCCGCCTAAAATTCAACCTGTTATCAATTACCAAGCCAAGCACCTTCACATAACTGGAAAAGGGTACAAGCTCCCTCCCCATCCATAAAACGGGCCTATTGTACCGAATCTTTCTTGTAATAAGGAGGGCTTTAGTCTTTTCAACAGAAAATCGCAGCTTATGACGCGCTCCCCACCCCATTATTACACTTAGAGTAGGATTAAGCTTTACTTCCAACTCCTCCGCGGTATGGCCACGCGCCACCACCAGAATATCATCAGCGAAGGCCTGAACCAATACTCCCGGCGGGTAAGTTTCCTGCAGCAGCGGATCCAATTGCACATTCCAGAAAATAGGCCCACTCGTGGACCCCTGTATACATCCCCTATTGGTGGACTTAGAAATAGTAGCACCAGCATAACGAACCGTTACTCTTCGGTCTTCAAGATAGCTATAAATCAGCCTAAGCACAGACGATTCTACATCCTTCCTCCTGAGTTGGTCCAAGATAGCGGGCCACCAGGCATTATCAAATGCCCCCTCAATGTCCAACGACACCATCACTACTATCTCCTTTCCCGCGAGCCCCTCTCTGACATTGTCCAGAGCACTATTAAGAGCATCCTCCGTACTGGTCTGCGGCGTAAATCCAAATTGCATCTCACTAAGCTTGCCTTCATGTCCTAACTGCCACTGAAGCCGGTTAGTATAGAGCTTCTCCAATAGTTTCCCTAACACTGGCAGAAGACCAATGGGCCGAAGAGATCTTGGGTTAGTGTGGTCCTTTACTGCCTTAGGTATAACCTTAACCCATTAATTCCCAAGGGTAAAAATAAACGCATATTTATAGGTTTTCTTGTTAATTATGTTTTTAAATACATTCAAAAAGAGATAATTGTAGTAAAAAAAAATATTAATTAATTAGTATACATTCTACAACATGTTGCGTCGGCGTAACGTTGGGACTAGTGGTCTTCTATTTTACGAGCAAGTTGAACAACGCTTAAGTATTAGCCTAAGTGAAATATTTTCAAACAATCAGCATAAAGTGTGTATTTGACCTTTTCTATACATATAAATTGTACTTCTACATTGTTGACATCTCTTTGGTGTTTATTTTCATGCTTTTTTTTATGAAATTATCAATATTATTGAAGCGAATACAAGAAGGTAACGGGTTTTTTGATGGTCTTCCTTGATTTCTATCTGAATTACCAAAAATGTGAATTATCTGCAAGTTAGTTCTTTGGTTTTCCTTAAATTTATAAAGTTTCGTAAGCTTTGATACATTTATGTCTTCATCTTTTGACAAGTATAATATAGCACTAGGCAAAGAATGATATCCAAATAAAAGTAGTATATACCAAATATCTTTGAATTCCAATACCGTGACAGTAGCAACATTTTGGAAAAGATTTAGAAAAATGACGGTTATGGTTACGAATGTATTTTTAAAGAAAAACCTATAGTTTATTTCCAAACTTCATCACAAAAAAATATTTTAAAATGTGTTTTTCCACCTAAACATTATTTAGTAATTAGTATCATTGCTGCTTCATCACCTGAAGGAAAATGTTTACGAGTTGGATGTTCATTTTCCAGTCCGAAACATAATATTATTTTGGTGACTTCTTCGGCAGTCTTGGCTTTTTCACAATTAGTGTACATTTCAAGCATTTCAGCGCTATCAGTTATTGATTTAATTACATAGCGCGTTATCATCTATGTCTTCCTCGTCTGTAAAATTATCAACAGCCGGTGTAATAGTACATCTTTACCTCTTATAGTGTAGGTCAACTCAGAGTTTCTTGAGAAGACAATGGTCGCCTACCAAGCAATTATGTTACAACTTTTTACTTTGTATTTACTGCGCTCTTTGTACGCTCACTTATTACTATCTATTGTTTTTTTTATAAGAATTACAATAGGACCCGGTCAGCTTGACGTTTTAAAATAAAGTGACCCATAAAACAAAAGTGTTTGTTCTTATTGAATACCGAGGACCTATTGTTTACAATAAATTTTTACCATCAATGGCAAGCAGTATAACAATAAAAACTGATCCCTGTTTGTCCCAAAGTGACGCACGTGCAACGCTCTCTGTAAGTCTAAAATAAACAAAACGTGGGAGTATTTTTGTCTTCAAAAAGGGTTTTTATCGTAAAAAATATATTGTTCAACCTTTATACAGTGTAAAAAGTATAGCTTTATTCAAAAAAATATTTTTTATGATTTGTTGAATCTGTCGATGTTGGGATGAATCAAGTAGCAGTGATTGAAAAATAAAAATAAAATGTATTTGGTTTTAAACCACCATTTAAAAAAATAATAATCCATCTCTTAGTTCTTCTTTTTGAGATTGGTTTACATATCATAGATTTATTTACTTATTTTAACACAAAAAAAAAATCAAATCTGAACGGTAACACTCGCGCAACGTTGGGAATAGATGGGTTAATCACCGCTGACTTCCACCTCCGAGGAAAGTATCCCATGTGGAGACACTTGTTTAAAATACTAAGCAAGACATCCGGGTTCGAACGGTAAGCTTCCTGACATATATCAACAGTCAACCCATCCTCCCCAGGCGCTTTCTTTGGATCCATATGCTGAAACACTGCGTCAACCTCACACTGCGTGAAGTCACGCACCACTATCACCTCCTCAAGCAAGGTTTGCCTATAGCGCTCAACATCTTCCCTTATATCCCGTTGCTCCTGGGTATCTACAATTGGATCATCCACCGGATAAAACGTATCGGAAAGAAGAAGTACCGTCTCGTCTGACGTAAGCGTCCTACCGTCAGACGCAGATTTAAGCAACACGTCCTTGTGCTTCATAGAACAGGCCTTTACTATCCTGTACGCCTTCCTCCAAACATCCTCCACTTTCTGGCCAGCACAGGCTGCTTTCCAGCTCGAAACAATAGCCAGCTGAATGGCATCCTTATACGTTTCCTTGGCCTGTTTATATTCTTCAACAACCGTTTTCCCTCCTGACCTCTGATGCGTTCCTAATCCTTCTACGCAACCGGATCACCTCCCTTCTCTTTTCCTGAAGATCGGAGCACCACCACTGTGAAACCTGTGAAACTGCCTCCCTCCTCTCAGCTACAAGAGGAATAGCCCGCGCACATGCCTCATGGATACTTCGAGTGTAGGCGTCCACGGCCTCATCCAACTGGGTCTGCGACTCAATGCACTCAACCATCAGCCCCCGCATAGCGCCCTCAATTAGCTCTGATTTAAAAGATTCACGAAACTGATTCCACTTTGCTTTCCGAGCATTATACTTCCAAGTAGATGCCACCAATGGCTCTCGCCTCCCAGCCAAATTAATCTCAAAACAAACTGCTCTATGATCCGACAAATTGACAAGATCAACATCAACTCTCCAATTTTCCATGATACTCATCAAACCAGAAGAGCAGGCCGTCACATCAATAATGCTGGAGCACAAAGTTTCCCCCCGATACTGATGAAAAGTGGGGACATTTCCTTCATTCAAAATCTGTGCACCCAACTCGGCCATAGCATCTACAAAAGCGGTTCCCCTACTGTCTTCCGCCTCGCATCCCCACCAAGGACTCGACGCATTTATATCCCCGCCGATGATGAAGTCCGTCGCCTCTGACATCCGCACAGCTCTTTCAATTTGGACTAAAAAGGGATCCATACTTAGCGAACCCTGCATATATACACTAACCACCAATACTTTTAATCTACCCAACCTAAGAGTAACCGCCACCACGTTTTCATTTACAAAATCACTATCCTCATAAGCTTCAAGCCTATCATCAATGACGACAACTGCCGATTTTGCCGGTCTGTTCCGGTCTTGAGTGCACCTTTGAAAAACCCGATGCCCGCAGGTGAGATAACCTTTTGAACCTACATATGGTTCCTGCAAAAGTAGCACCGATATACGCTGCCTTTCAGCTTCATGAAGACACTCCTCAGTGGCAGCCCTACCTCGACCGAGATTGGCTTGAGCAAACCTAAAGTTCCCCCCATTTAACAATTGTCGGGTGCCCTTAGCAATATCTAACACCAACCCTAGCTAACCGGTCCCACTTCTGCCACTCGGGACAATCAGCGCTGTACGCAGGATGGTCACAACTACTAGCCCGACCACTACTCTGGCAATTGACACAACGAGGAGATCCTGACCTGTTCGGACAATCTCGAGTATCGTGGCTAGCTGCACAGTACCCGCAGTTAGCACTAACCGCCCTACAATCACGCGAAAGATGCGAAAATCCTAGGCACTTATAACATTGCAGAATCGGGGACTGATCATGAGCTGGCACTATCTGGTATCCCACCCGGACCCTGGTATTCCGAAGCTTACCCCAAACTATCGGACTAACCTCCATGATGACATTTTGAACAGCACCCTGCCTACCCCTAGTTCTCCGAAGTACTTTCATCTGCAATTGATCAGCAGGTACAGTTCGCAGCAGATTATCATTCTGCCTCACAATAGCCTTCAGCAGCCGAGCATCCCCCATATCTGGAGTCACTCCAACCAAGCGCAATAAGGGGTTCCTCGGCTTGGGCGTCTTTATAGTATAATCACGGTCTAATCGCCTAACTGCAGCACCCATAACCTGAAGTTCGCGCTCCGAACCCATAGTTAGAGCAACCCTTCCATGCCTACATCTGCGCACCGCATTCACCCCCACACCAAGCTCCACGACATCTACCCCTCTCTTGATATCATCTAGAACTTGCTGCCCCGTACGACCCGGCTCAGCTGACTCCACAATCATAGTATATCGAGGACACACATAATTCCCTCTTAGAGCAAAATCCTGGCCAGAAATCACCGCGTTATGATTCTGACCCGTCTCCAAAACTGGGCGGGACTCCGCTACAACTGGCGTTTCCATAGGGGCTGGCCTAGAATGCGTAATATCAGTTCTAATATCATCAATCAAGGCCCGCACCTCCTCCGCCAGACCTCTCTCCAGCGCCGGCGGAAGATTGTCGCCCCCAGCCGGACACACCATTCTCGCACCTACCAAATCATCACGCAACATCTGTATGCCATCACATGCTTTCTTTAAGGGCACAACGACATCTCGAGCAATTCCCACCACCGACTCCTCGACCGAACGACACAGAACATTTAGCCTATCGTTGCAACTCTCTTGCGCAGATGCAATGGCCTTGTACTGCTGATCACTAGCACCAAGAACCTCCTCCCAGGCCTGGGCATGCTGCCTTGCCTGCAGCCCACGCTCCCTCGCAGCCTCCAGCTTGACCCGGCCAACCTCATTGCGAAGGCTCTCCCTAGACTCCACTAGAGACAACACAAGCCCCTGTAGGACATACAGCCTATCAACAACCAACTCTCGCACCTCCCTTTTCAAATTACTGGCAGTCCTACTCTCGAGCGCCGAGACAGCATCAAGAACCGCCCTACACGCTTCCGCTGCCTCAGCAGAACCCGCATTACAAAGACTCTTCCTGTGCGGGCCACTCAGCGTATGTGGTTCCTCCGCCATAGATGGAAGTGAACAAGTCGATACCGCAGAAACTAAAGATTGCAAGGAAGGCGCAGATCCCAACCCGCCTGGACCTGCTACCGCACCACGGTCGCCAACTCGCTGCTCTGGATTTGGTGGAATAACTGTTTCCATCGAGACAAACTCCCGCGACATTGCCCGAACGTCCGGCCAATCAGTCCTGTCACTCTCCGAGATGGTTCGCTTCGCAATCTTTGTCTTTGCCGTGGTAACAAGTTTGCGTTCCATGACTGCCTAATAACCCTGTTTATTATTATTAAAAAAAAAAATTTAAAAAAAAATATGTTACCTAATGCAAAACGCTAATAATTACGCGACAAGTCCCTGTATTATATTACCTCAAATTTAAAAATTTACTTTAAATGAAGTATATATTATACTCTTTTATACCCTAAATTATATAGATAATCATGCACCAAATTTTTAATGTCTTAATAAGGAGTAGCAATATGCATTATATAATACATATAGTTTTAATGATTTGAACTGATTTATGTATGTATAAGTATAATCGAAATATTTAACTTAAATTATTGATACCTCTAAGTGAGGGTAGTTTGAAAACATTTAATAATGATTACGTTTGTTACTAAGATTTGGCTTTTTGTAGTAATAAAACTGTACTATTACCTTATTCCCAGATAATACTCAAACCTGGACGCCGGACGCTAAGCCGGTGACAAAAAATAACCTTCACTTCACAAAACTCAAACACAAGGATAGGAAGAGGTGTAAGAGGCTAACTATGCGCTAGAGGGAGAGAAAGATAATAGTTGACTATAGTTACTGAAAAATTACTAGTTAGGACAGTTAAAGATGAATATCTTACTAATATTATAAACGTGAAAGTTTGTAAGAATGGATGTCTGGATGTCAGGATGTTTGTTACTCTTTCACGCCTAAACGGGTGGACCGATTGAGCTGACATTTTGTATAGAAATAGCTTAGACCCTGGAATAACACATAGGCTACATAAGTACTGCGGGTAAAACTGCTGGGCGCAGCTAGTAAATAATAAGCTCTTGAGTCTACGGATTTGAAGACATTAGACTACATGGTCTCTACAAAATGGATGAACAAAAGAGCAAGAAAATAAAATATGAAAAGTTTTGCTGAGATCTTTGTCCAGCAGTAGACCTACTGCTGGGTCAATCTCACCAAAACTTTTCATATTTTATCCGGTCGGATTAGACTAACAAAAAACCTTTAAAAAAATGGACACATTCACATATAAAAGTTAGCACCATTTTTATAGGTTATTTTACTAAATGTATCTGTATTACAATAGATTTAAATCTAACAACAGATTTTTTTATACAGTTACATGCTACTAAAACGTTATAAAATTATAATACATACCTATATAGGTATGTATAATAATTATATAATAGGTATAAGCATACATATGTATTATAATAAGCCGCCTCCTTGACTTCTCTCATTGGCGTCCAAAATGAGTTAAAAATGTTATCGATGTATTTTTCATGCATAGTATTCCGAGAAATTTAAAAAGGATACCAGAAAAACCTTTTCTCTGTACCAAATAATTGGGCTAATATTTCAGCGTAATGAAATGCAAATCCAGCTCGGCTGAACGTTTAGTATGTTTAAAGTTATAGGTACACTTTAACTATTGATTTAGACATTGAAAACGTTTACTCTGTACTAAATTAACTATGCTCCAACTTACGGTTAAAGAGGATTATTTAACAGTTAATTAATATTAGCCATTATTATTTAGAAAATAACTTTACTTCGTTTCAAAAACAAAGATAATTTTTCAGAGTTCGAAGGTTATATATCAATGAAAATATCATTGATATATTTACAAAAACTGTTATATCCGATATATATTATGATATATATCTGATATATTATGAAAAATATCCGATATGTATATCGAATTTATTAAGATATTGATCCTTTGAACCCTCCAAAAATTATCTTTGTTTTTGAAACGAAGTAGTTATAATTACTATATTAACGGTGGAAGGGCATATCAAGGATCTATATATTTTCTAATTCAATATAGGGCAACCTGTGACCACGATCTCGCTTGACGTTAAGCGACAATGCGGCTGTAGATGGTAGCAGATTTAGCCTAGAAGGCGGGATAAATCCCTACCTGGCTTTACTGAACAACATGCTGGAACACGGTCATAACGACCGCTTGGTAACTTGGTCGATAAATTGTGATTTGACTCTGACAATGCAATTAGGGTAACCTGCAGGGCTATTCACTTATCGGTTAGGAACCCGAACCGAATACCGAATTGACAAAAATGTATGAAATGACGTGACATGACATGTCAAGTTGTATCTACATTATATGTCGTCATTTCATACATTTTTGACAATTCGGTATTCGGTTCGGTTCTTTCACGGCTAAGTGAATAACCCTGCTGTTCTGTTGGAGTATAAATATAAACCCCAATAATTATTATATTGCAAAATATAATATACATAAATAGATTGATTTCAGGTAAAACAGCAATGCCTTGTTGGAATGTGGCCCATTAAAATTATACTACACATGCTGAGTTGCACATGAAAATGTCAAAGAGCGTTAAGTAACAACTTAGCATACAATGGCTGTATCTGTCAATAGATGTTTTTGCAAGTAATAACATGTACACATAATTTACCTACATAGGTATACAAGTATGTCATCGATCAAGCTGTGCTAGTGTTTGGTTAGGCAATGACATAATCTCGTCACCCATGACCGCAAACTTGAACCTGGCTTATACGATACTTTCAATGGAAGAACTCTTAACTCTTAATATAGTCGTGTAGGCAAAATTTTATTATGGTATGGGAGATGCAAGAACCTAGGGCGTATTAAACGAGCTGAGTTAACAGGATTAATTTAACCAAACTTGTACAAATCCCACCTCTATGACAAATTGGAAAGCATTTATATTAACTGTTATCTCTTCACACCTAAGCAACTGACCCAATTGCAATGCTATAAAATATGTTAATAGCAACACACATTTTGAATATAGTTTCGCAGGAAAATCGCATAGTATAGCTACTAGATATACATATAATATGCAAAAATAAGTATGTACTCGTATCGATCCACAAATCTCGTCGTATGATATTCACTCCAGATATTTTTAGGTATTTGGCATATAAATAACGCACTTATCATATAACAAGTGAATTAAATTTAAAAAAAAACCCAACGCAACGCTTCCAAAATATGTAATTCGCGGTTTTTTGGTGGTGGCCATCTTAGATTTTAAATTTATTATAGTGCGTTGTATTCTACTAGTTAGCCCTTTCATTTGATACCCATATTGGGGGGGTCGGAAACCGATTTCCACCAAACATGGCTAAGAACACTCTCGACTAACTCTACTTCAAACAAAAAAAACTAAATCAAAATCCGTTCATCCGTTCGGCAGCTACGATGCCACAGATATACACACACACCCCGTCGTTTTTGGGTTTTTTTTTTTTAAATTAAATTGTCTAAAATACAGTATAATAATATGATGAATACAAAACTACTGTACTGTTTGCCCTTCATACACCTATAGAACTTATTCTAAAGGCACCTTCAAATTCTGAAAGCACACATGATGTGACTTGTGACCAACGTAATCAGCATCACAAAGAGAAACTCCAAGAACCCGTGACACAGCGCTGATGTAGAGTTACCGTTGCTCTAATCAAGGTCCACTACGGCACAAAGTCGCTAAGTTCTACAAATGTGCGAGATTCTGAAGGAAAACCGCAGTGTCTAAGTAACGGAATAATCTGGAAACTACTGCTTGATGTTGTTTTAGTACACTTAGTGTTTACATTTGAGTAAAAAATAATAAGAACTCAGCACTGCAATGAAATTAAAATTTATATTTTAAGTGACTGACCAAATTCTGGACCAAAGCTGGCGAAAATTCATCTGCGTATGTTGAAATACTATTAAGACCTATTCTCAGATTATACAAATAAAGTTGTTGTATAAAATTGTAACGTCATTGAAAAGAGGATGCGCCAAATATTATAATTATAACCAACTTCGGTCTATATTTTGGTCGGTTAGTATTTATAATATTAAGAATTTAATTTCATTGCGATGCAGTGGCCTTATTATTTTTACTCATGTAGAAAGATTTATTATATCTTTCTGTAACACGAGTAAGAAATATTTTTAATGGTCTATAGGTAAGCCTTTGGCACCGATCTCGCGTGATGATAAGCGAGCTTAGGTTCCAAACTAATCCTAGAAGTCGAGGTAACACCTAATCTATCCGTAACTTTTTAAACAAATAATTCACAATGCATATTCATTACAACACATACACTAAACTTTTGGATGCAGATGTATCACCCGCCCACAGACAATAAATTAATGTTAATTAAACAAATTCAACCTTGTGCTGTGCATCTGATCCGGTGTTGCACAATGTTCATTAAATGTTCACTGACGTTTAATGCTAGAATGCTTCTATTGTACGCGATATTCTCGTATTGGCTAAACATCACTAAGTGAATTACCACATCCTTTTTACGCAAGTTGATGAGATGGGCTCCCCTTGCCTGATTAAAGGCTAACCCAATGGCCTACGTAATTATCGCGATTTACCTACTAGAAGTTACATACGCTCCTGAGGATCATGCACTCCCAATGCGGGATCAACCCAAGTGACATCTCAGAACAATAACCTAAATTCACTGAAATGTATGCCTATCGCAAATCGCAATACAATATACTTGAGTTTAAGGTAACAGTACAGTGGGGCTTCATTTTCTGAAACTAGACTTAACATCAAATTCTACAAAAAGTACTTTGAAATGTCATTAAGAGCTGTGTCTTTAATCAGTGAATTTTAGAGTATGCTAATTATAGCATACTCTAAAATTCACTGATTAAAGACTAACTACCGGGGGTAGACTTCCTTTGCAGGAGGTCGTCTAGGTGGGTACCCCAACAGTGCCAGTTATTCTACCGCCTGAGCAGTGATGTGAAAACATTACTGTGCTCCGGTAGGAGGGCACTGTAGCTAGTGAAATTACTGGGCTAAAGAGTCTTAACATCATATGACACTTGAGTAAGAAGCGTTGGTGAAGTGCTCCTAGAATTTCACATAATTGTGAAATCCTAGGTAACACTGTACTGATTATGGGCAGCCGTTATCTCTTAACATCAGAAGAGCGTCTTGCTCGTCTTCTACTTCATCACATAAAAAAAAAAAAAAAACTATGTACGTATATAGGTGTACTAACTATATATTGTTAGCTTTATAACCAAGTAGTTTATATGTTTCCTTTGTATTTTTGGTCTGCGTGATGTTCATTTGATCTATGCTTTATGGTTTTATTTGCATTGGGAACTCTTCGCGGAAAATATCACTTTTAGACATTGTCAAATGAACATCACTCACTTCTAAGATAGAAAAACGGAATGCAACAAAGAAGAATAAATATCTAAGTTTTCTGATCATCTTGTCTCATTTATTGAATGGAGATTGGATCCTACAATATGGAATTATAGTACGAGCATTATGCACGTACTATAGTTTTAAGAAAATCGTTTAAGAGTTGTCCTTAGTAAAACCATAGGATATAGCCACTTATTCCATACCATATCCCCAGAGAAAAAATATTACTCAATAACAGCGATGCCTATAGACTTCCAAACGCACTGCTAAGTTCGGTCCTTTTAGTTATAAGCAGCCAGCGGTTCGTGTTTAGAGTAATAAGCAGGCGAATTTTGCAAGCGATTGTTCGTCAGAAGCGCAACGCATTTGTTATCGAGGACGATTGTGAAAATACTACTTTACATACAGGATATAGGGTACCTTCGTCGTGGAAAAATAGTAAGATTTATGGATCACTAGCTGCGCCCAGCGGTTTTGCTCGCTGTACTGTGCCTTTGTGTTATTCCAGTACCAAATTTCAGGTCAATCGGTCCCCCTTACTATAGTAAGTGTTTTGAATGACAAAATTCTGCACCTTGAGAGATTAGTTTAATCTCGCCATGGCCAATAATTTCGCTGGTTATATCTATTGCCCTTCAGTACGAAAGCAATAATCCCTGCACGTTACTGCTTAGCGGATGAATAACTAAATAAATAAATGTAAATATATTTCAGGACGTTTCACACAGCGCCACCTAACCCCAAACTAAGCAACTTAATGCTTGTAATATGGTAGTTAGGATAACGGATATAATACTTATATACTTTTCTTTTGTAAATACATACTTATAATTATAATAGATATTGAAAAACCACCCAGACCAGAAACAAATACCTGTGGATCACACAAACATTTGTCCCATGCGGGAATCGAACCCGCAACCTTCTGCGTTGCAGGCGGGTATTAGCCCACTGCGCCACAGAGGTCGTCAAACTAACTATACTATAAATAGGCCAAGCGCGTGTCGGGCCACGCACAATGTAGGGTTCCGTAGTTCTAGTAGATTGAATACACTGCACAACAGCATTTTGGATGATTTTTGACGACGATTTCAAATTTGTGACTGAAATTTCTGTACCAGCTCTAGTTAAAAAGATATGACACATATTATGTTGTTTTCGTAATAAAACGCTATATATGTAGAGATCATCATCATCATCATCTCAGCCGTAAGACGTCCACTGCTGAACATAGGCCTCCCCTTTGGACTTCCATATGTACCGGTTGGAAGCGACCTGCATCCAGCGTCTTCCGGCGACCTTTATAAGGTCGTCTGTCCACCTTGTGGGTGGTCAATGTAGAGATGATCCTAATTAATTTAAGTTTAAGTTGAAAAACTCTTTATGTTATTTGATTTTCTTGCTGAAACTGAAGGCAGAGCTATTCTAAATGCTATTCTTATTCTAAGGGCTATTCTAAATGCTCTAACAATATTCAGCCATCATATGTGCGTTCCAGAAGCCTTGATAGCGTTACTTCATCGAACAAAAGTTCGGGTGGAATTGCTTGCCCAATTCTTCACTTAGTACCCCAAGATTGTCATGAATATAGTCTAGGTGGTCGTGGAGAGAGTGTAACTTGATGGTTATGTCACATTCGAGCCTTTGAAAGTGACGCATTAGTTTTTGGACGTGTTGAGAAAAGTCCAAATAATTCTTACTTTACAAAAAAAAAATATAACCACCATTGGCCTAAAACAAAGTAAACCATTTTTAAATGAACACATTATGAGCCAGTTATGTTCCGCATACTTAATTTTTAATAAAATCAAAACAATAGTTTTATGTTTACACTAAGCAAAAATAAGTCATCGTGATGGTTCTCGAGTCCTTTCCACATTATAGCGGTTTCGTACCAAAATCTATTTATTTTCTAATTTGTCCACAAACGTAGATACTCAACACACGTTTTGCATTACTTTTGGGGAATCCAAGGCTTGTCGTTAATTTCCAGGGAGTATCCAAAGTAATTTTTGTAAGCCTAAATTATGAACGTTGTCACATTCAAACGGAATTCTTTGAGCATAATATTCTCCGCAAATTAAAAAAAATATATCCGGATCATTCACACAAGTAGCCTTGACCATGCTATATCAAATTATAATAAAAAAACTTAAGTTAGAAATTATGAGCAAAGTAACACTGTAATATGGTGATTTATTTGTGATAGCTATAACTCGTAAACAATACAACCATAAACAATTCGCTTGCGCGATCTAATTTTACTACTAGCGCCATCTAGTTATGCATTAATAAACTATAGGCAAGGTTAGCTTTAGGTATTCTTATTTTGCTGATTTTACCGAAACTAATAATTTTATCTTAACCGCTATAGTTTTCCTGGAAAGTTCATGGTTGAAAGCATACCTCTGATTTTTTTCAGAATTTTAAAGCTAGTAGTTCAGATTTTAGAGGGGGGGGACGCTCAATTTTTTTTTTAAAACTTGAATATCTTTCAAACAGAACATGAAATCGAAAAAGTTTCTTAGCAAACCGTCCTTCATTTTAAAATACCTATTCAACGATACCCCACACGATGGTATCAGCCAGAAAAAAAAATCATCCCCATCTTACGTGTACGGGAGGTAGCCTAAATTAATTAATTAAAAATTATTTTTTGTCACCGTTCTCTTACCCTTATTATTACTTACCTGTATACAAAATTACACTTTTCTAGGACTTATAGTTTCTCCGCAATGCCGCGGACAGACAGACGGACGGACGGACGGACAAAGCGAAACTATAAGGGTTCCTTGTTGACTACGGAACCCTAATAACTGGCAAAGGTGTGGTACTATTCCTTGTCGGCCTCTGCAACAGAGGTCTACCACTGAGACCGGCCACGACATGTGTAAAACACTAGAATCCATAGACAAAATTGGATTACTTGCTTAAACCTCCTCACATGAGTAAAATAACAAACGCAGCAATGTACATTGAAGTCATCAATCGGCAATCGTAGTGGGTATGAATTAGGCAATAGGCCTAAGATTAGCCGGCTAATCCTAGGTGTACCCGCCCTTCAGAGTTTAGCCACAGTACATACAGATTACAAAAGTTCATAGTTCAACCATTTTATCTCAATGCCACAAGAATAAGTTAACAATAAACTACGTGAGTAGTTTAACTAATTGTTTAACCGACTATAAAACTTAATTTACCATGGTTAATTCATTAGGAGATCGCTTCAATTCGCTAACCGACCGTGCAAGGCTAACATATTTACTTAGCTAAGGCACATTATACAAATTAATCGTTTATTTTTTTGCACGCAGAGCGGATGCCGATGGAGTCGAAAAGTGCTCAAGTGGAGACCACGGACTAGCAAACGAAGCGTAGGACGTCCACCCGAAAGACGCTGGATGCAGGTCGCTTCCAACCGGTACATATGGAGACCGGTGCATTGGTGTTCCAAAGGGGAGGCCTATGTTCAGCTGTGGACGTCCTACGGCTAAGATGATGATGATGATGAATCATTTAACTAAAAATATTTATGAGTCAAAATGATTTTTTTTTCTCAGTAAACACAAAACATAATCCTAATTGAGAAGAATCCTTAGCGAATACGCATTGAGAAAGAAACCATCTTATCGATTTTTTTTAATATAGACTTACTAACTTATGTCCGGGTGAAGGAAGCCTTTCTTGACGGATGTCGACATCATAATAGCTCCAAATATCTATGCTCCAAATTTCATCCCAATCCAATTAACAGTTTGAGTTATGCTTTGATAGATCATTCAGTCAGTAAATCAGTCACGTTCTCCATTTATCACATTACACTAATATTGTTAATACGAAAGTCTGTGAGTGAGTGTGTATGTTTGTTATTTCTTCACGTCTAAACGGGTGAACCGATTGAGCTGAAATTTGGTATAGATGGCTTAAACCCTGGAACAACACATATGCTACAGTACAGGTGGTAAATCCGCTGGCCACAGCTAGTATTCATATAAATGTTCATCAGATTTGAAACAAAACAAATACCACGAATTAATTTAATTTACCTGGAACCATAAGAAACCCCTAAATTCAAAGCCAATTCCTGAATAATGAGAGATTTCGCAATCCGACCGGCACTGGCTTATAATTTTAATAATGCTATCTATTACTTGTAATTTAGACTTTAATGATACCTGTAAAGATGTCGAGATCGACTGCTTGGAAATAGGCAACTATTCAGTTGTTTTCCCACTGCTTACTATAATTAGTAGGTATTCTAAACCTACGATTAAGCTTGAGTAATTTTAGAGGCAAAGTTCAATATTTACTATACTCCTTATGGAGACAGAAAGTTAACAAAAACAGCTTAAAACTAAACTAAGTTACTATTTAGACAAAACCGTGTCGGCAAGAGGTCACTGTAACCATGTTCCGGCATGATCTTCAGTAAAGTAAGCAGAATTTATCCCGCCTTCCAGGTTTATTCTGCTACCATCTACGGCTGCAACGTCACTTAAGATCAGGCGAGATCCTGGTCATAGGTTAACCTATAACGAATAAAAAAAGAATTAATGGTCTACAATGGGTGGCCTTATCGCTTTGACCGATCCCTTCCAAGCTCTGTTTGAATGTGGAAATCGACGTCTTATATGTAAATATTAAATATATCGTCAAAACGTTTAGAAAAAATCTCACGCGATTCGTTACAGCAAGTTTGCGAATTAATGTGATCACGGATGTGATGAATTTTTGTATGGAATCCGTCACGATTTCGTAGAAATATAACTATAGCTATTTTGGTTCATCATCGCTCTGTCATTAACAGTCCGATGAAGGACAGAAATCGGATGGCTATAAACGAAAATATATGCCATACATCTATGAAGAAAAAAAACTTCGTAGCCATACATATACAAAATACACCAACAACACATACAAAACTGCTATAATATTACATACATACAAAATGTTCTGACGCATTTAAATCGGTCTAGGATCGGATGTGGTTTGAAACGTAAATGTGCTGTTTTTTCTGATATTGGGTGTTCAGTCCTACTGCTAATCTACTTCTAACTGGCAAAGGCTGTAAGGACAAGTTATTATCTATCTTTTAATGCTTTAAGGTGAAGAAGACAACCACGACATCTCATGACATAATCGATTCATTGTATCACCAAGCTGTCTGTATTTAGATCCGTTAACAAACAAGCTAATCTAATTAGGCCAGAGGAAATTAAGCAGATAATGTCAAAACGTAACACAAATCAGTACGTAACCAGAAAGCGCAGTCGCCTTGAGAACGGTTTCTATTTTTTCACAGAACGCAGGGCGTTTGCCCAATACAGTCTGAAGCAAGACTTTTGTAATGAATGAACGTAGTAGTAGTTCTGGTTACATTGCGCGTAAGTAGTGTTTAATTGTAATTAGCGATAAGGAGAAGCGGCGAACTGTGTCGAACAATGCGACAGAGCGTTGTAATGCGCGCGCTTGGTGCCTTATCTCTAAGAAGTGCACTCGATCAAGCTGAGAGACAATGCGCCCGTGAGAAGCTCCCACGTAGAGCCTAGTAATTACTCGTTAGCCAATAATTTGCACCTTGTGCTTTAAGATCCCAGATCCGCACGACATTGCTTAATTTTATTAAGATTTCCGCTATCTCGAATAAATATATAATCTACAGATAAAAGTTCCCATGTCTCAAGCAAGATACGCCTTTAGGTCATATGGGAAACCATCTCAGTTTTTTTTTTATAATTCACCTTATTGAAATTATCACCCAGTAGCCAGACTCAAAAATGCATTAATTCAAATGAATTATATAATCTGCAAGTCAGTTAAAGTTCCTAATAATATTATTGATTATTTTTAATAAGTATTCTACCTCTATATTAGAAAATCACCTCTACGAGTATTTGAAGAGTTTTTCTTTAATAATAACAAATTTAAAAATACCTTTTCCAAACTTTACCTTTCTGCCAAATTTTCCACTTTTACGTACCTATCATAAAAATGAGTAAAGTCTTTCGTACCTGGGCTCCCGCAGTACAGTGACAGTGTAGAATTAGTTAAATTAGCGCGAGTTACCGAACGCCTTTTGCGGAGTTTACTTACAAACAACAGTGTTCGTGTTAGCGTTTATCTTGCGGAAATAACATCAATTCACCGCGGTACTGGTTACTTATCTAGACTTAGATTTCCCTTAGAATTCCTAGGTAATGCGGAAGATATAAAGGAATTATTACTCTTTATTGAATCACTGCACAATATGCAGAAAATCTTAAACTATGATACAATTTTAATTGATAATATCGAAGAGGAGGCACCTTCGAACATTTGGCAGTCTTTTTGGTATAAGCGATCTCTTCCAGTCAACAATGTACGATGAGTATGAAATTATATTCCCATGGGTACATGTGTGTGTTTACTTTTTTAAGCTTATTGTTTTTAGCTTATTGCACATTTATGGTGTGCGATATAGAGTTTTTTATTATATTCTACATACTGAAGCACTCGTTTGGAGGGACCTCTACATGATATGACTCCACCTAATTTTTTTTAATGGCACATACCTTTACTAAGAAAAAAAAGCAAACAATACTACAGTTACTACAGCAGTAAAGAACACTTGTATTAACCACAGATCGGCCACACTTTAATCGACAGAAAACGCAAGTTCTTACTTTTGTCAAATGGCAACGTGCCCAGAATTCTGGCAGCATTGCCACCTGAATTTTGTTTATATGACCTAAAACTTAACCATCGTCTACCAATTCGGTTTATGTCGCAATCATGCTAAATGGCTCCCTAATAAAATGATCATCGGAGCAATAAACCAATAATGGATTATAGATTTCTATTAATATTATTGACAAGTCGTAAAATTCACTTTGCTCCTTCAATGATAACTTACAGGTGGTTTTACGACTTGCCTCTTAATGCCAGTAGCTTGTAAATTATCGATTGATATGGTCATAAAAACAATTTCACTTTTGTAATTGGCTTATTACGTAAATCTGTCTATACCTAATGGTTGTTAGATCTATAACTAAACGATTTCAAATTTCACAACTCGCTGATTTCTTGGCGACCACAAGTGGGAGAATTAGTTTTGCAGAAATCTTAATCATAAAACGATAGAAAGGGCGTTCATTAGTGATACTATGCTCGGGGCATGTTGCATCGGGTGTAAAGTTAATTCATTAAGAATAATATATTTTGCAAGTATGAAAGTCATAAAAAGAGCAACAGTTATTGTCTTATGGTAAATGGTATGCCGACATTTGACTTATAAAGTTACAATAATGAACGAATCAATCAATATCGGTATGAGACGAACTGATTGTGCATAGAACTACATTGCATCAATATTATAGCAATCGGTCATATGCGACGAATTTCATCGATTTCAATACAATTCTTTAATCGTATATAATCCTCATATATGTATATAGATAGACATAACAAAAAATGTGCAAATAGTTTTTTTCATAGAGGCGTTTTTAAACCTATTTATAAAGTAAAAACGATGTAAAGCATATTGGAATAATAATTATTGTTATCTCTTTATAAAGCATTACGCATATCCTACACTCCTGAAGGCGTACTTATATGCCCGCTTAGTTTATAGTGCACAACCGAGTTAGGAGCTCATCTATTAATTTTGTGTAAAGATTTCCGTGGTTTTAATACATTTACGAGTATGATTACTCAAATTGTCATTATAATATCGGTTTCTAATGCATGCAGTTATTGTTCTCACGCACTTATGCTAATGACATTCGGAGAGGCATTCTCAGTGTACCTATGCACTATGCATTTAGGTCGTCGAATCGAAACACCCCCTATAAATATGCAAAAGCTAAATAAACTGAAGTAGGTATTATTCTTGTAAGATACCTTTGTTTCTTCTTTAATTCCTCCCATTGTCATAATTCACGAAACAAACGGAGTTTTACATGTCAAGTATATTTTTATTTCTTTCAAAAATATACGTAAATTATCTATAAACCAACTTTTAAATAATAGTTTTCCAAATCGACGTTCTAAGGAAATAAAGAAAATAATTAAATCCAAATCACATGATTTTTAAATCATTTCTCAAACCCTTTTTCTATTATTAAGACATCTTGTTTGGCTGAATTTAGTCCCTAAATTCAGAACCTAAATTAGGATGAACGATACTTGCTTCTAAATTTAGCATGCTAAATGTGATTACACTTGACTTAATTTAGCAACGACTAAATTTAGGCTTCTAAATTCAGCCAAGTTTAATAAGCCTTTTAAAGGCTTATTACACTTGGCTGAATTGAAAAGGGAATGATTTTACTAACATGCCTTAAAGGTAAAAGCCTAAAAAAATAAGATTAAAAAAAACCGTACAGCTGCGGTCAGGAACATCGCGAATAGATCAGTTAGCGACCTTCAAGATGGCGGGACCAAGTCTGGGATTTGCATGAAACATATACCAATATTTAGTACCTACCTATTTAGTACGTCCGATCAAAATTTAGGTACCTCAACAGAAAAGCTGCGGCACAGCAAAAACCATGAATGTGGGTTTAAATTTTGTTTTTTTTCTAGACTGTATTGTCCCATTACTGGGCAAAGACTTCCCTAAAATCCTTCCACTTATCCCTTAATAGCGCCAGCAAATTTTAAGACATTGTGTATTTTTTTAATTACTAGTAGCTTAGCTTAAGTGTGATCTCAAATAAAAAATAATGCAATATTTCAGCCAATCATTGCAATTACTAATTACTAATAAACGTATGGCCTAAGGTTGCATTTGATTTGAAATCAACCTCTTAAATAAAATATTCCATTGTATTATCAAATCAACAAATAAATATAATTTTAGTTCAGGAAACTAACAAATACAGCTAATGTACGATCCATTAAAATACAATTACACGGCATGCTTTAACTGAATTCAGTCAATTAAATGACACTGATATATTTGTTTGATTTGCATTCATCAACACAAATTAACATATTTAACATCTAGTTATTCGTTAACTTAATAAAATATTATAACTATTTTCTAGTAACATTATAAATGCGCAATTTTGGAACTGTGTTTATTACCTCTTCTGGTTAAAACGACAGAACAGGTTACCCTACTTACACTGTCAGAGTCAAATCACAATTTATAGGTTGTGTGGCCAACCTATATGTTGCAGTTTCAGGTCGCCGAGATTACTACAGGGCCTGCAACATGACCTAACGACTGCCTCCTACATATCTTATAGGAAACAGCCACACACTGAGATTTGAACCCAAGGCCTCCGGATTAAAAGCCGGACGTAAGACCACTGGGCCACGGACGCTACAAGTCAAGATGTTCTTCTTCTTCCTGTACTTCTTTTTCCCTGTATCTCTTTATTATGAGCTGTAATAGCTCATATTATTTGGGACTAGGTATTCTAGTTAAACACAGTGATGACCCACTCCTGCAAATGCTGTAACTATAGACTGATGAATACATTTTAAAACACTCACTTTACAGGATAATAATTATTATAAGCAACAGGCACAATCGTTCCAATCTAGGATATTTACCAAATAAGTACACCTGTCACGACCATCATCATCAGAAATCACGATCCATATTATCGGGTAGTGCAATGCAATTTCATCTCGGCTTCGCACAATACAATTTACTGTTCGACGTTGCAACACACGTGCATTTCCACACCTTTTACCTACGATAATGTATTTTTAGACTTCGAGTTTCCGGAAAACTAACGGTGTAAGTGCTCTGAGGGAGGGAGACAAATGCGCATTACCTATTTTCATAATCGTAAAAACTGTGAAATAGATTGAATAATATTAGTCGTTATCTTTTGTATGTTCTTAGCTAACTAATATATTTTCTAGCGATAGCTCTAGTGCAGTGTGTATTTACTTATAATATGACACACTCTACGAAGAAAATACATACTGAGTTGAGTTGACAGACGTAGAAAACCATATTAAATCTATTGGCACGGATCGGATAATGTTAGTGGTACGTAAAATGATGTTCAGTGTAATAAATAAATCATTTAAACTAACACGGATTTATTAAATGAAGTCTAAATTTTGCTGATTTACTTTTCTTTTAGTTTGAATGTATCATGTATCTCGCTCTCGGAATCCCAACATTTTCAGTAAATCAACGCCTCTCACATTTTCATGTTCGCGAACGATGGCAGCTCCATCTGTCGACATCGCGAAACTATCGACACGAATCAAGCGATTCGACGTACTAGAAAACTGAGACATTGTATTACCGTCTCTCACTTTTCTGGTTTACCATAAGCTTATTTCAATTTATTTTCTATAAAGTTTACAATAGTATATAAGCATAAACAAGTCCAAAACACTTTACAAGTGACTCTGTTTTCGCCATCGCAGTTTGATAATAATACCACTACATTGATTTTCTAATAAGGAACATCTGGTGTATTCCTGTTGTCCCCATTAACCATGCAATGGTGACTGAACGTTCGTGTCTTCAAACTTCTTTTCCACAAGCGCGCAAGAAAAAAACTAGACATTTTACCATTTTTGCGTAACCATCTCAAGCCGACCCAAACCTGTCCGTCTTATATTTTTCACGGTCCGGACCGCGGTCTGAGTATCAAATTTATTTTTATGTATATTTTTATTGTTTGCCGTGAGGATTGTCGCCTCCTTAGGGGCTGTTTGTATGCGGACCGAGAAGAATTACGTGCGCGACGGAGCGGATCCACTTTAGAAGTAGCGATAAAACAATTTGTTTAGAAAATGTGTATAAATGTGGCTGCATGTGGTATGGAACTGAATCTGTAATCTAAGAAGGTCCAGTGTTTATTATGACACTAAAGTTGAGCAAAGTTTTTATGACTTAGAAAACCGGCGCTCCACGTGCGTAAATACTCGAAATTCGCACACAAGAAACTCTTGACATTTTCTGTATTTGATACTTCGCGTGATTATTTATGCCAAGTGTTTATAACATAGTGAAGCTACTTTATTCAAAGGAAAAACACCAAGTCACACGCATACAAAAGCGTTAATTAATCTCAAGAATAGGATTGGGAAACGGTTCAGCAAAGCACTAGCTAGCACTCCAAACAGTTAAGAAGAGATTATTTATTGTATTTCAGCTTTGGGATAGAATTTCAAGCCTATGGTGTATAAGTCTCCATATACTCGTAAATATTTTCTTCATCTCTCATAATGATATTACTAAGAAATTGTATCCGATTAGAACTTGCCTAAGCTTTTGGTAGTAGATAATAGATTATGTAATCTGTTACTCGCGAGTCAAACGTGTCCATCGGGAGCGCTAACATTTCACAGAACATTGCATTTTCTCACAGAAATACTAGCACATAAGTGGCAGAACATGCTTATTTTCAACTTTTCCAGCTGTGAGGCGCCGCGAACGCTCTTTTTTGCCATTCAGCGGCTCACCGTGAATGCACGCTTGATTGTATAATTTGGTTAAGTTAATCTCGCTACGAATCGCGCGGAGTCTGCCAGTTTTCAATTTCACATTTTGAATGCTGCGAGCGTTGTTTTCAAGTAAATTGTGTTAATTCAGCCACCGCTGTGGTAACGTGCCATGGTGGTTGTGACGATTACTTGATAAATATTCTGTCTGTTAGTAATTAAAATGTAGTGATGGGTTTTAATTATTGATATGTTCAAGGTACGAATGAATAAGGAATTGTGGGTCTGCGCCATTATATAGTCAATTTTATTATTCACAAAATAAATCAGTACAAAAATAAAGTCATATAGAATAAAAGACATAGAGTCTAATAGTAACATAACCGTCAATTCAGGTTATATTGTTATTGATAACTTGGTACATAATATATCAATAATGAGTTATCGTAATCGCAACTGCAATTTGTAGTGTTGGTAAAGAACCCACACTGATAATTTTATGTACATGAAGCGTGAGATATCACTTTATACTACGGAATACATTGTTTAAAATTATTATATAAATACCTATATAAGTAAATCGTTGGGCAAAATCTCACCTGATCTGTCGCCGAAGATAGTAACCAACCAAACTTAAA
The DNA here is from genome assembly GCA_947507615.1 of Hemithea aestivaria. Taxonomy (NCBI): domain Eukaryota; kingdom Metazoa; phylum Arthropoda; class Insecta; order Lepidoptera; family Geometridae; genus Hemithea; species Hemithea aestivaria. Next base: position 5,254,288 of record OX382328.1, read on the forward strand.
AGGTCTACCAGGCTTCATTATTTAATAATTCAAAATTAGTATATGTGCATCAACTATCATTAGTCAAATAATTAAATTATTTACATTTCGTCTGTACAATTTAACAGCGTTTTTACAGCTCAGGTCATAGTTGAAGCAAGTTTTACGAGAGCGAGCGGTTGCAAAATAGCTAAAATAAGAGGAATAACTGCAGTCCGGTCGTAATTCGCAGGGAATCTGAATAATTCGTCGCTTGTGCTCGCCGGCTGCCCGCTGTAATGGAGATGTTTCCACTGGACCTTACGTGATCTCAATTTAATTGCTAAGTTCACAGAGTATCTACAGTTTTGTAACAAATATATCATACTAGCTGTACTTATGTTTAGCTAGGGCATGAGGTAGCTTACTACATGTATTTTACGGTAGCCAAATTTTAGAGCGATAGTTCCAGCTAGGCATGCAACATCAATCTATCAATCTATCTAGGTGTACATAAAACAAACTTTCCCACCATTACCTGAACAATAATATAATTAGCTGCTAGCTAGAATAACTTGCGCACTGGAAAGTAGCCTATGTGATGCTCTAGATCTAGAATATTTTAAGATATACCAAGTATCAGTCATATACATACATATATCATAGTGTTATGAGGGAACATAAATACACACATTTTTTCCTAAAACAAAAAAAATCCTAAGCGTCTTCAATCATCTATAAATAATTATATTATTAGTTTAGTAGGAATAGGAATACCTAGAAAACAAATCGTGTTGCTTATTTTATATCAACTTCTCATTTTAAATATATAGGTAGAATCATCGCGTCAATGAAAAATTACCCCATGAATTCTAACCATTATAGTCGTATTTCTTTCCTTTTTATGGCGTAAACAGTAGCGTATTTTATAACTTTCGAACAACAATAAATGAATTTTTAACAAGTGAAATTTAAAAAATACTTTTTAAAAACAAGCTTTAATTATTGTTATCATCTTGTATCATAAAGTACTCGTCAAGACGAATCAAATGAGCCCAAACTCGATGGGGTTGCGTTGTTTTATGACAGAGTTCCTTTGGCCACCTTCCAGCTCCATCATCAGATCAGCTCGATGTCATAAAAATATTGCATTGTCATCCGATTTACACACGCATGCAAATTTTCAGCTCAATTGGAAACCGGGAAGTGGGTCAAATTAAACTTGCAAGATTTGATTACAGACAGACAGACAGACAGACAGACAGACAGACAACAGACAGGTGAAAGTAATATAAAGCTTGTAAAATGGGCCCGAAGTTAGGAAATTGCCCAACGATGTCGAGTACCTTCAAACGCACTTTACTTCCTTGGAAAACTTCGAAAGTTATAGGATGTGATAAAATAAGGTTTATTTTTAAACAAAAAATAATATCTAGAAGTATACCTATGCAATCAAAAGATTCCATGAAATTTTTAACAAAAAAATTACATAACATATTAATCTTCTTCTTCTTTGGGTGCCATCTTCTAACGAAGGTTGATCATCATGGCAATTTGAACCCTCGACACAACAGCTCTAAATAGGGAACGCGTGCTCTTGCAGTACCATTGGCGCAGATTTTTAATCCAAGATGTTCTTATTCTTCCTGGATTTCCCTGTATTATGAGCTGTAATTAGAGACTACGCATTACGTACCCTAGGAACTGCAGTTTACGTCTCTTTATAGTGTTAAGAACCTCAACCTTTTTCCCAGTCCTTACAACACTACTTTATTTCGTATTTCGTCTCTCCAAGATATCCTTAACATTCTTCTGTAAAGCCACGTTTTAAAAACAAACAACGTTTCAACAGCAAACATTTTAATGTAACGTAATAATTTTAAGTATCATCATCATTATTCCTCAAAGTAGACATTGCCAAAGTGGATCAAAATAAAAGTGGACATGTACCTAATTTAAAAAAAAAATGAATTACGCGGGTTACCAATTAATTATTATTACGCGAGTGAAACTGCGTGACGTAGCTAGTATATTTTAATAATCAGTATATGGCTCATTCTCATGGAATCGATTCTCATCGTCACCTTCATGGCAATTCTTATTTATTGCTTATTTGTAATGTTTATGTATAATATTGTATGGCTCATTCTCATTTTAACTCAAATTTGATGGTCACACGGTTATATTTTCTATACGGTTAAAGAAAGAGACATGAATTTTGGATAGGTGGATAAAACACATATTAAGCTACAAAATACATAAAGATTGTCATAATAGACGCAAAAAATAATACTAAAATTTTACATGAAAGGTCAAAAACGGGGCCATTTTTCGTATTCTCATGGTGTCACACTTTGTGTTTCAGTTAAACATTTGGGCACTACTTTAACAAATTTTCATGTATCTGTTTGTAAAATATACCAAAATTATCGCAAATAAATATACTTTAAGGTCTACAGGCTAAAAAAAAAGTTTACAGTATTATTTTGAATTTAAAATAATATAATGTGGCGGTCACACGATTTTAGGTGCTTTAGATTTGCGTAGTTTAACGGCTGCTGTGAAACATAAGATCAACAATCCAATGCAGAGTTCGATTCATTTCAATGATGGCCATGTTCTGCAATCGTAGAAGTAGAATCTAGGACTTATCGAGCCGTGGAAAAAAATATAATTGCTAAGTTTCAATTTATTCATGGGTGTACCAATCACTTGCATGGACAACATTTTTATGCATTGTATTTTAGTTATTTAAATCAAAGCTAGCTTTTCGAAACGCCAAAATGTGCGAAATAAAGATGTAGTATTTAATTTTATACATTATACCTAAACTTTTCAGAATTTCACCAAAAAGGGATATTTTCGTCACCAGCGTGGCATCACCTTCATTTATTTTGTAGCTTAATATATGTTTTATCCACCTATCCACAATTCATATCTCTGTCTTTAACCGTTTAGGAAATATAACCGTGTGACCATCAAATTTGAGCTAAAATGAGAATGAGCCATATCATTGATCATATGTGTTATATATATTTTTATTATATTTTTATCATATTGTTATATTTTTTATTAAATCAGCAAAACTGAAATGGAAGTGGGCGGGTCACGTTAGCCGTGTGCACTTCGACCGCTGGGCAAAGATCTCCACAGAATAATGACACCTAGAGATGTTTCTCTCCTAGAAAAAAGCGACGCCGGCTTAAGAAGCGATGGCGAGACGACTTAGACACACCAGATCGGCTGGCCTGAGGTGGCGCAAGACAGGGATAAGTGGAAGAATTTGGGGAAGGTCTTTGCCCAGCAGTGGGACAGTACAGAATAGAAAAAAAAGTTATATATAGGTATTTCGTCGTCCTAACCAGGTTAATACAAAAACGCATTATATTTGAACAATATGTTCCCAATATTAATATCGCAACACAAATGAATCGGCCAGCCGTTACAATTAACATAACAATAACAATTCATCGAACCGATTGCTAAACACGTTATATTTAATGAGCGAGTTACAATCAGGGACATGTCTAGTGATAAATATCGAGTACCCGAAGCAATGAGTCTTTTTGCACTTACTATATAACCTCTTCTCTGTAGAGCTTTCATTAAAGGTTAGCCTTTGACCTCGCATGATGTTAGACGACGATGCAGCCATAGATGGTAGCAGAATATACCTAGAAGGCGGGATAAATCCCTGTCTTCACTGAAAATGTTGCCGGAACACAGCCACAATCACCGCTTAGCGAGACGGTTTTGTCTAATGGGTTGTCAATATATTTATAGAAATCAAGGGTATTTCGCAAAAAAAAAAAATAGAACATAGATTTAGAATTTGAGAGCTAGAAGCCATTTTGTTTTTATTTAAATTCTTCTTTTCTTGTATTAACGTTACAAATATTTGAGAATTATAAAAAAGTATGATTTCATAACTATTTGTGTGTATTGTCGATGGATACACATACAAGTTATATGCTTAGTATTTAACTAACTAATAAAAACATGTACCCGCTGCAAATGACTGTTAATTGCATATTATGCATTTAATTTTTTATCAAGTTTTTAATTACTCATTTTGTACAAGGTTTTTTCAACGATTATAATCTAGAGTAGCTATTTAGTTCAAATATGAAGTCAGGCACAAAAAACGTCGTAGAAATAATGTTTACTTTGAATGCTGTCATAATTAATGTGACAAAAAATTAACTAGCATTACTCCATGCATAAGTCACTACCAAAACATAATTATAAATAGATACTGGCGCCATAATCTATATAATATAAATTGCAATCAGAGTAACTTAACTTTTTGTCGATAGCTACTTGTTAATATTAGTTGTCACTAAAGCGCATATAGTGTGCGTTCATGAAAGAAGTCGCGCAGAAAATAACGGAACTAAATTAAATTAAATCGATGAAAATACTGTTCTTTATATCTAAAATTGTATTCATTTGTTAGATAATTAAATATAATTAAATACCTACTTAGTTAAGAAATTCTCCTTTCATGAAAAGTACTCTTAAATGTAGGTAAGAATTTTTAACTCTTATTAAAGAACATGTTAGCGTTTTGTTTTAAAATTTACCTATAATATAATATGTGCATTGTGCATACCTATATAATATCATAGAAAATTATTTTCTCATTTTTAAATTACCAAGAAATTCACTCCAAATTTTATCAGTTAAGCACCAACAAAAAACAAAATGAATTGTTTAATACGGCATCGTAAAGTCAGCTTAAAGTCTAGTAGTTAAGTAAAGCGGGCATTGGCCGTTTTCGTCGAAGGTTTATGCCGTGATAAATTCGTGCCCCGCCTCGATCTAGCCTGATAATTGTGGAAAACCACTAAAGATTAGGTTAAATACCCGGCTTGCAGCCTGAGGCTATTTTTACGTGACTGCATTGTGTTTTGTAAAATATGTGTTCGCATTTATTTTAGATACGAGTAGGTAATATTTCATGGGTAGTCTATTGAATAGAACAGAAAACTCTTTATTGAAACACTACAAATATACAGAAAACTTATATGTTCTATCTTATTATTATTATTTTGGTGTGTTTTTCTAGTCTACATTATCCTATTGTTGGACAAAGACCTATCCCAAATCCTTTAGGTGTATATTTTCGAGCACTGGCCAGAAAATCAGTTTTGTAACATTAAGAAATTTTCGAAAAGATCACGTTTTACTTCACCGTTCACCGTCATGTCACTGAAAGATATGATGACTAAATGAATGTTTAGTCAGCTCTAAGCAACGAATTAGGGAAATAATAGAAGTCGAACACAGCTCAAAAAGTGATTCAACGCAAAGTACAACTATATGGGCGGGGCGTAAAAAGTACAACTCACCCGCCGCTCAGTCACACAACGCGCTCAGCGACAGATGCACGCATCGTTTGATATTTAAAAATATCCAAAATAATATAGTTAACGGACAAAAATGACCTTTTGTGTGGTAAATTGGTGTAAAAATGTAAAGAAGGCAGTAAAAAGCAGGAAAAACTTATCACAGCTAACTAATATTAATTTAAACCAAATTATATAATTTCGATTTTAGTTGACATTAAATACATAAAAATACAGGGTAAACTAGGCATGGCTGAAACAATGTTATTTTGGTCGTTTATTGCATTCGCATTCGATTAGGTAACGTTATATTTATTTTGTATACTAGCTAAACCCACGGCTTCATCCCCGCTACAAAAATGTTATTTTTGTACAATAAATAAAAGCATTTGTTTTTGAATTAAATCAATAATGACTTTTGATAAAAGTCTAAAGAAAGAAAGAAAAAACCTCTAAAGTGAAGAATTCACCTGACCCGGCCCCCCCGGCTCGGCCTGATTCGACCTTATTCTGACATCGCGCTTTTATCACCGCACGAGCCGACACCGATCGAAAACCCAGGTTTATACGACTAATGTCCAATTATGAAAAATTACAAATATTATAGACGTCCAATCATAAAAATGCCCATTCGGAAAATAGTCCACTCATAAAAATGTCAAATCGTAAAAAGGTCCAATTTGAAAATTGTCCATTCTAAAACGTCCATTCGTAAAAATGTCCGATAAAGTTTTATTTTATCCGTGGTTCTAACAATAGCTATATATATATATAGCTATCCCGTAATCCTATTAAAAGTGTCACGTACCTAGTGAACAATCTTTATTTCCAATGCAATGACAGCTGTCAAACTTGAAACGTCAATATCTCGAAAAATACTCGTCCTAAGCAGACGCTGTCACAGAAGAAATGAAAAAATTTTAAGATCTTGTCATTTGAAAGGTAGATCTCCCCAAGATCTTTCATTTCTTCTATGACAGCGTCAAAAATAAACCAATTCGTGTTGGACATTATTCTTAATTGGACATATTTCATTTTGGACCAAATTCATGTTGGACATTATTCGTGTTGGACATTTTTCCTAGTTGGACGTAAGCCATGTTGGACCAAATTAGTGTTTAACCAAATTAGTGTTGGACATTAATACTAGTTGGACATTTTGGATTTTGGACATTTGTCGTACAAACCGATAAAACTTATTCCATATTCTTTTTGGGGATTCTAACCACCTCTGTACCAAATTTGGCAATTTTGCCATTACCTTGTCGAATGCTTCGTTCTATGGTTGTACTCCTCATGACATCCCGCATGGTTGATGAGATATTCGCTTTGTTTCAAGCATACCCAGGTTACCCTAGTCTGACATAAAAGAATATATATGAGTTGCCCGTATGGCAATACCAAATTTAACTATAAACAATTTTGATACTTTAATTATTAAAAAACAATTGCTACGGTACTTGGTCATTGACCTCTGTTTAATCAGATAAGTAGCTCTGGCGCGAAAAAGTTACACACATACTCAACACAAACCAGACATGCGTCTAATAATGATACTTTTATAAAATGATAATAAAAGACGATGTGTTATATGACACAAATATAATATTAAAAATACATAAAATAAAATGATAAATCGTTAATTTAAGGTAATCCAATTCTTTATTTTTTGCGACGGGGTGGTCTTTTCGATGTCTCGTAACTCGTAGGCGGGCATTTTCCTTTATTTTTAATACTTTCCAAAACAAATTTTCTGACTGATGATTTCGATTCGCCTAGAAAATACAAAATAAATAAGATTAATATCATTGTTTAAAAGTAAAAAAGGCGTACCAGTATGGTAACAGTAAAATAGGTGCCATGAATATAATGTTAAAAGAAATTCCCAAATAAAGTAATTGTATTTATACTTGTACGTAGGGACATCTAATACATTAAAACAAAATAAAAATGACAAGTGCAAGTCGGACTCTTTTGAATTGAACTCTTTCTATAAAATATATACAACAAAAACGGAAAAAAAGCACTTTGTTGTTTGGTAGCCCCTTTTTTATTTTATTTCTATTTTTAGTATTGCAACAAAAATACATCCGTGAAAATTTCAACCTTCTAACTATAACGGTTCGTGAGATGACAGACAGACAGACGAACGGACAGCGAAGTCTTAGTTATATGGTCTCGTTTTCCCCCTATGGGTACGGAACCCTAAAACACAATTTTTCATACATATAATAATAACATTCCTGCTCCTCATTAAACTTGGACAACATGAAAAGTATCAAAAATTGTCAGTCAAACTATAATATATTTTATGACTTTACTTGTAAACAAATAGATAACACAAAATAGTTATTTATGGACAAAATAACGATTATTTTACGTTTTCAACGTTGAGATTCAATGAGCTTGATGATGTACTGTTAATCCAACTTAAACGTACCTGATATATACGCTGTTCTCTTAAAAACACTTAGCCAAAGCAGCAACCACTTTTCTATTTGAAACTGCTGCATACGCCGTATATATACATTGTGTAATTCATTTGGCAAGCACCGCCACGGATTATTTTACACATTTTCATCAATATTATTGTAAAAAAACTTTGAAATAACAATATTTTTTATTAATCACTAAAAATACGATCTGCTGTTGTTGAACTGTTATTGTTTACATTTTTTTTGTCAAATTTGATAGAAGTAGTTTGAAAGAAATAGGTAGAATGTTGCCATTTTTATTTTAGATTTTTCTCATTAAATTTGTACTCCTTCGTTTTGTCCATCCCGTTTGCACATGTTGATTGAATATTTCTGTTTCACTCAACACTATCCGACTAAGTAAAATGACACCCCAAATGAATGAATGGGCGAGTTCATGTACGGAAAATAAATTTAGCATGGTTATGCCTTATCAATGTCCGTGTGTCGCGTGAGTATTATAATTTAGTGGTGTGAGTTTGGGACCACGTTTTTGCGGAAAAACTAAGGGAGTTACAGGGAGTTGGCTCTAAGAAATACCGACGCGAAACGTCTTGGTGAAAGTCCAAAACTAAAAACAGCGCCAAAAGCAAAGTCAAAAAACCATGTCAGTACCTACTCAAAATTTTAATGTTAGGAAAAATATCAACATCTCATATACCTAATATATATGACTAGTGACATGTACATAATAATATGTCTTATGTACCCTGTTTATGTGAGAAAAATATTTTATGTTGTATTATGAAATTCCTTTGTCTATTCATTCAATTATAAAGGTCCACTTGCCACTAAAATATGAATAACTATAAGAAGAGTTAAATTCAAAAAAATAGATAACTATATTATATCTGTTCAAATGAAGTTAAGTTTTGTTACATTGTAATTTAAGAAAAGAATTTAAATTAATGGTTATATATAAGGCTTCATAAAGACCTTAATTATATCAGATCTTACTCAAATTATAGTGTGGTATTACTTTAGAGATTTTATCTTAATTTGCGTAAAATCTAAACCAATTCAGGATTTCTTAACAAAACCTAGATAAAAAGCAATCAGCGGATAAAATTTGCGATCTTGCAAAACGTTTTTTCATGAAATATTAGGCTGATATTTATAAAAGATATTGCGAGAGGCGCAAACTTTAGCCACATTATAGTAATAACAGCAGACATTGCTCTTTATAAACAGACAGTTCTTAGTAAATTTATTATGTGGCGACAGTTTAGTAGTATACTATTAAACTGTCGCCACATAATAAATTTACTAAGAAACCCGTTTTTCTAATCACTCCAAATCTAATTATTGAGGTGGATTTTCGTCTTATGGTTTACTAGTAACACCCCGTGGTAAAAAATATCCCGTGGGGTAGAAAAATTGGATAAAAACTATCCCATGTCCTTTTCAGAGACTCGAACTATCTATATACCAAATTCCACCCAAAGCAAATGTTACAGACATCATGTTACAGACACATCCGCATTTATAAAATTAGTATGGATTGTGTCATTATACCAGTACTACCATTTTTCTCATTTTCAAGTGTGACAATAATAAAAATTCTCTTTAGTTTATAGAAACTCTTTTGCTACACGATAGCTACTGAGCTTGGTTTCACTTTTATATTTGGTGCACGATGTCTGCCACAAGTCTACAGTCAATGTCGACATATGTCGACAAAAACACACTGTGTGTGTATATAAACACTACTGTTTACAGTCTACAGTCATATTATTAATGTTTTTTTTTATATTATAATGTCTATAGCACATGTAACTTGGTATAGAACAGAATATAAAAGAAAAATAGAACAGATAGATATATTAGTTTTATAGAAGCTATTTTTGCACACAATAGTAATTGAACATGGCTTCTCTTATATTTCTAGTTCACGGTGTCTGCCTTAAGTCTATAGTCAATGTCGAGCGCAGCGTCTAACATTTATTGGGAAAAAAGTTTCGTGTTAAACGAGCGTAACAATCGTATTAGTTATCGTACAGTCATGCTTAGTTCTCGTACTTCCGTACAAAAATATATCTGAGTTCTTGGAGTCCATCTTCATCATTTCTATTTTAACCCCCGGCGCAAAAAGTGGGGTGTTATAACTTTAACCGGTCCGTGTGTGTTTGTGTGTAAGTCCGTAGCACCGTAGCTCTATAAAACAGGTGAACCTATTCGGATGCAGATTTTTTTATGAAGATAGGTACAGTAGGTAATGCTTCGAAATATTTCGAATTCAAATTGCGGCTCTTAATTCAAAACGTTATTTTAAATAGACCTGTTGGAGTATCATCGAACTAGGTGAGGACTATAGAAAATCTATACTTGACATTGATCTGTTAAAGTTTTTATTGGGTTACAATCAGGTACCATAAAGTTCTATAATTATAATAGTTTATTTATTTGCATGTACGCCTTAACTAATAATTACAACTGTTTACCCAAATAATACTTACAAGTGTCATAATAATATTTTGTTTTAGTATTATAATTATTACAACTTTTACTGCAGTTATTAGGAACTATAAGTTACAAGGCTCAGGGTTGCAACGGATTGCAAATGCAACAGAAACATATTATTTATTCGCAATAATTATGACGAATGTTTGAAAAGTTTCATCGAGGTTAACTGCCTTGTAATATAATAATATTTATCAATAATAAGGAAATTTTTGACTGATTTCCTTGCTTATTTTATTAATAGTGTAAATAATGTATTTATTAATGCAACGAAAACAAAAATCTATTTGAAGGAATAACTTAGGTACTTATTTAGTAGGTAGGTATGAATTTAATAAACAAATGAGGTATTAACATAAAAAAGGTAATGTAAATAAAAATGATTGCTAAGAAAAGAACACTGCTGACGAAAAACACGACGAAGATCGTGGCCATTCATAACACGTGTTTTGACGCGCCAAAAAAAAGCACCTGCAAAGATTCGTTAATAATACAGGCACGGAACTCCTGGGGAATGGCTTTCCAATTTTCTGTCACGTGGATGAGTGACACTGAAAATCCTGTGGGTGCCGTGAATGTCCCTCGAATGACGGCGACGCGACGTGCGTGCCCCGATCACTGCGCCGGGCGGACTCAGGCCAAGGGAATTAGGACCTGTCCACTTCCACTCCTCAATTACATCGCTGAGATTGCCTCTGGATCAATCTTTTGATTACCATATTGAAAGTTTTTGTTCGGGTGTTTTTGGGTTGACTTACGAATGTAATGAAAACTGAAGCAGAATTATAACGAAGTACGTTTGCAAATACGTTTGCGTTACTAGACGATATTTTAATGAAAGTCAAATAATAGTCGGTGTGTACTGACGTCTAGTCTGATACAATTTTTTGAGATCATTAACTACGGAAAAGATCTAAAACAAATGTTACAAGTGAGAACTACCGATTTAGCTTTCTAATGGATGACTAACATAGAGAAAATATCCACATGACTACACACTGTAGATTAAAGAAATATATGATAAATAATAAAAGAGAGAGAGAGTATATGATAAATTTGGCACAAAAATACCTAGAATAAATTTATATCTCACTAGCTGCGCCCAGCGGTTTTACCCGCTTTTCTATAGCCTATGTGTTATTTCAGGGTCTAAGCTATCTCTATACAAAATTTCAGCTCAATCGGTCCACCCGTTTAGGCGTGAAAGAGTAACAAACATCCTGACATTCAGACATCCATTCTTACAAACTTTCACGTTTATAATATTAGTAAGATTCTAAAACGTAAGTATGCAAATCGTAGATGCAAAACGTGTATCGTTTCTATTCACGCTAAAATTTTACATAACGTTGCTCGCCATTTTCTACGGGGGCAATTCCCCCAAATGAAAACTTCCCTGCGTGCTCTCCCAAATGCGACCTACATTCAGCCGATTGAAAGCAAATCATAACGCCCGTGCGCGATTAGATTACAATCTCATTTCCATAAGTGCACCGCGGATATCGCCGATGCAATTATCAACGCAATTTCGAGTTATCTCCACGCAATTACTGTTGCGGTTTGTTCGGAGATAGCATATTGATTACGGTAATTGTATGTAATCTTGGAGATGTTGTATAACTTCATTATGTGCCTTTTAAGGTATATACTAAACAAGACGAGGTGTAGAGTTATTCTTGAAGTATTTTGATGGTTTTCGAGTGTACCTTTTCATGCAAGGAGACGAACAATCTGAATTAAACGCCTGATAACCAGAATGATAATCAAGAATGCATTTATTCAAATTGGTTACAATGGAGCACATTTGCAAGTTGATTATACAATTGTTTATCCTATTTTGAGACTCTACCTACGTTTAAAAAACACTTCTTTGAGAAGAACAAGCAAAACCTAATAGGGATTGTTTTTTTTCAATAGATACGTGTGTTTACAATGTTTATCTTAGTTACTTATTTTATTGTTTGTTTGAGTTAAATTGCACGAGCAGTATGACCAAGGAATTAAATACTTGCAAAGACTCCTATGCTTATCATCCTATCCAATAGTAATCCTCATGAGCCCTTTAATTTCCTTGGCTACTGGCCACCTTTCCAACCTGAGTGAATTTTAGTAGAATTGGGCAAGGTCGTGGTAACTGACCCAGACAAATTCTCGCATTGAGAAACCCTCCCACAGTGTGCTTAGACCCTAACCTCTAATTTAAAAACGTGTATAAGAAATGTTCATTAGTTACATTTACCAGATTTCTCTTTCTTGGTAAACAGGTTCTACGCTATTAGTCAGTGCAGATATGAACAATTACTATTGCCTTATTCTCAGAAACTCTTGTTTTTTTCATTGTTGAGACCATTTTTACGATAACAATGTTTTTCTACGAAAAAAAGCTTTCATTCCCATCTTTCTCGTCTTTTAAAAGAACGAAATATGCAAAAAACTTCTAAATCGAATCATTACTACAGTAGATTGCTACGAGTTGTACGTTCAAAAGCAAAATAATATACAAAAAGTTTTTTGACAATTTTCACCAATCCAATACAAGCCGACGTTGTTGTATTGAACTCCAAATAATATTTTGCAGAAGGCGCTTCGTCCATTTGTGCCAGCGCGAAAATATATTTTCTCTCGACTTCTAATCCGCATAAAGGGTAAGTGGATGATTTTTGACGTGCCGACTGCCGATGCGGTACATCCTGCATAACTCATTCATATTTTACCCTTATTTCCATCAGATAGAGTCCAAAATCTGATTTACGCCAGTGTGCAAAGGGCCGGTAGTTTCGTGTGTCGAATGTATAACGACGACCTACATTTGCGAGGGCCGCGAAAGGAAACACAATCAAAACTCAATTCGAAAACACTTCAACTCATCGTCGCATCACGCAATTCGCCTGACAAATCGAAACTACGCGAATCATATTAAAATGTCTTTGTTAATATTTGATTTGGGAACATATTACTTATGATAGTAACTTTAAAGTTTAAAATTGCATGACCTGTCGTCGTTGAGATAGGGATGGATCTCTGTTGGTTTACATGGTACAGATGCAGAGTGCACCTACGCTTTGAATACCGATACGTGAGTTGGTTGCTGATTAATTACTTGTCCGGTCGCTATTCTGTACCGCTCCCCTTGTGAGATAACTATACCAGCTTCATGTGAATGTATTCAAGCAATGCAATGCAGTCAGTTGGGTTTTACGGTTCCGCTTTGAAGAGTCTTGCGTCGATTTTGTTTCCTTTGAAACGTTGACATAATCTTTCTTTAGCTAGCTATACTTTTACAATATATAGAGCACCTACGTTCTAAGTTAAAACGAGTCCATATATTTGAATAATGTAATATGTATGGGGCGATTATTATGGTTACAGGATTTGAAGCAAACTGCAAATTATTGTATATTGTATTTGGACAGAAGTGAAGATAGCCATTAGAAGCCAGGAGAGTGTAGATAAATCTTTTGTATGGAGGTCTCATTCCAAAGAGACCTTACAGTACCCAATAGAATAAACATGATATTACAAGCTATGAGATTCTTCACAAAAACACAGCTGATTTACCTTTCTAAATTCCAAATGTAAAAAAGTTCTCAATGAAAAAGGCGACGTCATCTTAGCTTAATTTTTTTTTCAATGTTACAAATTAATATAAATTACAGATTCTAGATTTAATTTAACTAATGTGTTACCAGAATCCACATCCGCATTACCCGTGCATTATCATAATGATATCATGCGAGCTAATATCATTATCCCACAAATTGCACTCCGTTCTAATTTAGTGCGGGTAAATCAAGAGTTTACACAGTCTACAAAATCCGCGTCACATAAATTTGCTATGTATCATGTGGGCCAGAAAATATGAGATTCCCTACGCGAGGCATTAATATAATACCTAATCGTAATAAAATGTGATATCTTTAAACAATAGAATAGAATAGACTAATACTTTATTGCGTACCAAATAATTACAAAGAAACTTTCTGAGCTAGATATCTAAATGCTAGGTAAACAATCGGCGGTCTTATCGCATTAGGCAATTTCTTACAGACAACCTAGGAATGGAACAGGACTGATATTACAATAATAGACGGTGGTGCGCAGTATCTGTATACATAGACTAGTTACAAAAAAATATATAAGATGGTTTACATATTACATACTAGGTACATATTATTATACATACGAGGGTCATGCCAAAAGTAATTAGATACTCAAAAATTATTATGTTAATCATGTTTTATTATTATGTATCATTTAAAGGCATTCAATCTGAGCACGTATACACTTTTTTATGCATTTAAACCATTTTAAAAATACTTTAGTCTACTACTTTTCAGATAGCTTAAAAATGACATAATTTTGGGCTCTTAGCACATCTTCCTTGCTCTCTAATGGCTTGCCTCTTAAATTTTATTTGATTTTGTCAATCAGGTAAACTTTGCAAGATGTCATGTTAGAGGAATATGTAGGGAGAGATAGAAATAACACATTTTTTTACTTAAAAAAATTAAATGTTCTCGCGGAGGTGTGCGGCGCGGCGTTGTCGCGACGTCCAAGAATGTGCCGGAGTCTAGACTTTGGTCGATTGTCACATCAAGCCAATAATACTGCTGGAGCCCAAATTATTACCAACCATTCAAAATGTACTGTTCTATGATTTTCTAGCACCGGAGTAGCAATATGGCAGGTTTTATAAAGAAAACATACCGACGATTTGTTTCTATGTGCATTGCTCACGGCGACATTTTGTTGGTATTTGTTAATTTCCAAAGCACCATGTGGTTGATTTTCGCTTTGTTTCGAGAACGTAGTTATAGAGTTATACTTCAATGCTATTAAGTAATATTGTATATGTTTTTATTTTTACCTCCGCGCAATTTGTCTATGATAAATGGGCACCGATCTACCCGACGGTCTCGCTACTCATCGGTCAGTTCATGCGGCACCCACCTCGAACAACGCTTATGGAAAGAAGCGTGATAATCAATAATGGTTTGCATTGCTGCTGATTCGTTACCCAATTCACGCTCTAGCCCTACATGTGAAGTTCGTCGGTTTCCTCCCAAAAATAATATTTTTTTTCCTAGGTGACAGTGGTTGGCAGACGGCCTGTTTACGCTTCGTATTCAAAGCTTCCTCATCCTCTTTTAAATTCAGCAATCCAATTAAAAAGTACTGCTCATGAACAAGCAGACTTACCAGAAGTAGTTATCAAAAGATTAAAACATTATTGAGCTTTTAAACCTTTTTATGATCATATAAATCATAGCGCGAAAATCACAGCGCTCAAGTTCTATTTCACTAAGAAAATGCACCCCACAAAAGTATATTGAATAAAAAAACAGATGAATTCAAATATGTTCCACATTCAAATTAATTACTAAAAAAACAGGGTTTACGATGGTGTATAACTTGACAATATCAAAGTCACGAGTAAAGAGTATCTAATTACTTTATAATATACTACTACAATTAAATACATGAATGTATATTTAAAAAGAATTGATATATGTTACCAAAATTTAATACATAAAATAATATAT
Organism: Hemithea aestivaria; assembly: GCA_947507615.1. NCBI lineage: Eukaryota > Metazoa > Arthropoda > Insecta > Lepidoptera > Geometridae > Hemithea > Hemithea aestivaria. The sequence goes on from OX382328.1 coordinate 5,270,071, forward strand.
ACAAATAAATATGATAAATTAATATTTTATTAAATAAATAAACTGAGCTAAATAAAGCATAGGTATATATATTATAAAGCATTACATAGTTTCAAAATAATTATTAAGAACAAGTAGGTAAATAAGTTGTCTTTAAGAAAAAATATCAGAGATACAATTTTTAGGGAGTTAAAAGATGACATCTAAATTTAGCATTAGCACTAAAATAAAAGCATTCTGATCTGTACATTATTTCGAAGTTTTGTAATTAGGGAAGATTATGGGGAGGATAGAAATCCAAATATAGCTCTAGATCTATATAGTTCTGAATCGTATCAGCTAAGGAGGATTTTGTCTTGCAGTAGAATCCTTACAATAATAAGGGATGCAAAACATAATATTATGTTGTAGTAAATAGGTACTCCAATATTAAATTTGTCATTTATTATTATGAAAAAAATTTAAACGCAATATGATCTTAACAAGGTTTTATCCGTACTACGTACGCGCTAATTTGCTTAGACTGCATTTTTTGTAAAACGTTGAATGTTGAATCTCCACTGTAATAAACTAGCCCCATCGGTATCGCTGATCGGATGGCCCCGGCGATTGAGTGACACGAGGCGGGGACGCGACGTGCCATAGAATAATGCAGCCAAATGAAGCGGGCTGACTCCGCTCGTGACGCTCACCGCTCAGGGCTCAACCTCGCGATGCAATTTTACAAGAATTAGGTACTACGCTCCCAGCATGATTAATCTTGTTTCAGATTATGTAGACCTGGGGAATTGGACACTTTTTATTAGTGCAAACCGACATAGAAGTTTACAAGTCCTAAAACATTTTTTCTAGATAGATCTGTAATTTTGCGTGATAGAAGTGTATGAAGATATGACGGATGAAAGAGTAGTATGGAGGAGGAAGACGTGTTGTGCCGACCCTACATAATGTGGGATAAGGGCAGGAAGATGATGATGATGAGATCTGTAATTTTTCATCCTGTTTCCATTATCGTGTTTCGATTATTTTAGTTTGATTCTTTGTATTCCTGCTTTAGTTTTCCAGTATGATATGTCTCGCTTACGTAGTCATAACAACACCTTTTCTGGAGAGATCTCTACCTTGTCATCCTGTTTATTTTTTACCCCCTTTAATGTGTTTTGATTTTTAAGTATTTCTGTCTCATGTTTGCGTAGGAGTCCTATACCCTATATTACTGATCTTGACCCTACTTGGAGAAAGACGGAAGACCGAGTTGAGCGGCGTGCCATGGGGAGGCCTATGTCCAGCAGTGGACGAACATACGCTGATGATGATGATGATAATGATGATGATGAGCCTAGTTTGGGGTATAGGTTCTCATTGGTAATTTATGTGATTTGAAATGTCTTAAATTAATAAACGATTTAATAAGATAGTTTAGGTGTAAGGCTGGCCCACATTGGATGTGCGCTACTGTTAAGATTGTGTAATAAGTATATACCTATATCTTTTTCTGTACGTACGGAATCTTATAGAGCGAACTTTATCGCTCAACGCGAGAGAAAATTCCGTACTAATTTTCATTTCAATGCAATTCTCTCCATTTTCAAAAGTGTCCATTCAAATAGAGTTGTGAAGAGGGTAGAAAACAAATGGTACCGACGGTGCAATGCTCCTAGTGCCTGCATTCCATTGTTAGAGCGGGCGGGCGTTTGTTCACCCCAACCTCGACCGATGAAGACATTGTTTTCATTCGATCAACTCGCAGTGGACGCCCACGTATCTTCTTTTGCTGAATAGATTCGTCTTGATGAGTTCGTATTTTAAAACAATACTCTTACATTCACGTTGCTGAGCTTTCTTCACAATAAATTTTTAAGACAATAAGTAAGTGCATAATATTCATATGTTTGGTATGATTAATTATACTGAAATGCAGATTAATATTAGTAGATCTTCAAGACTTTTCTCAGGACAATCCTATAAAGCCTCCTGACATTTAATAAAAATTTCAAAAGAGTATTAATTGTACCTATATTGTATATATACTGGAATATCTCTTAAGTTGTTGCTTGAATATTTATTTTAACATACATTAAATTCTTTGAGATAAGATAAGATAAGAAAACTCTTTATTGTATCACGTTTTTAGATTATACTTAAACAGTTAGACAATTGGCGGTCTTATCGCTAATAGTGATCTCTTCTAGACAACCAAGCATGAATAATAAATTTCGAACGATGGTTGTTACTGTTATAAAAGCAAAATGGCATAACCTAACACCAAAACACAAAACTGTACAAAAACTGTACAAAATGGATAAATAAATTAAAGTAAATTTTCATCAATTTTGAAATCATCTGTGTTATAATAACACAGATGTAAGCTAAATAAGATGTAAGCTATAGCTTACTTACGCTCGCGGCTTTGCTCTCGTGGCAAAATTATTTCTTAGCGGGCGGAGGTCTACGTCGTTAAACCTATCTGTGTTCCAAATTTAAACCCAATCCATCCAGTGGTTCAGGCTGTACGTCTTTATATGCTCAGTGGCTGTACGTTGATAGATCAGTCACTCTTTCCTTTTGATATTTAGAAGATTCAATATCATACGCATACATGACATTTGAAATTATATATGTCTATTTATAACATGTATACGTATATAGGTATTGTTTACCAATAATATAAGCAAACAAGTGTTGTATTAGGCAACAAAGTACACTAATGCTTGATATCCGTTTATTCAGAGCCACGCGTGCGGCTCCCATCATTATTCCCCGGCATGCATGTTTCAGGCGACGTATTAGGACGATATAGTATGGAGAATTTACGACTATAAGGCTCACTACACATGATGCTACAAGCGATAATTAACCCTTTCTTTTATTATATAGCTGACATGGATAATACATAATCGAGTAATGCATGTTTCAGGCGACGTATTAGGACGATATAGTATGGGGAATTTACGACTATAAGAGTCACTACACATGATGTTACTACCGATGATTAACCCTTTCTTTTATTATATAGTTGACATGGATAATGCATAATCGAGTAATGCGTGTTTCAGGCGATGTATTAGGACGATATAATATGGAGAATTTACGACTATAAGGCTTACTACACATGATGTTACAAGCGATGATTAACCCTTTCTTTCTTTATATAGTTGACATGGATAATGCATAAACATGTTATTATATATTTGTAGTGGACCTAATTATATAGCTAAATTACTTTTATGGTAACTTTGTAAAAGGAAATCTATGAGACTGTAACAGCAGCCATATATTAAAAGTATTTGCAAGCTAAAATGTAGAGATTTTTAATCTCTGTTCTGTACTTGCTCCACTATAATTTCAGTGTGATCAATTATTGCAAAGGTGAGCTCAATAATAAAGGAGAATACCTAGATTACATCTATTGCAAGAAATTCTCATAGAGTTTCGTCAATGCATCAATCCCTAAGCCTAGATTAGTTCGATATACAGTTTCTCACGGCACGCTATCACGAATTAAATCTCACGAGCAATGTGCTTCCATATCTGAGCTACCTACTACCTACCTATATTATTAAAAATTATAATTTATAAATCATTATTCATATTTTACTCGTAATATATGATTTATGTGTACCGGGTGTAGACTTCCTTTGCAGGAGGTCGTCTTAGGTGAGTACCCAAACAGTGCCAATTAACCTATCGCCTGAGCAGTGATGTGCAAACATTACTGTGCTTCGGTAGGAGGGCACTGTAGCTAGTGAAATTACTAGGCTTAAGAGTCTTAACATCTTATGAAGAAGCGTTGGTGCAGTGCACCTAGAATTTCACATCGTTGTAAAATTCTAGGTGGCATTGTACTGATTACGGGCAGCGTTATCTCTTAATATCAGGAGAGCGTCTTGCTCGTCTTCTTACTTCTTCACATAAAAAATAAAAATTTTAATTACTCTTCCCAAAAACATAATTTTGTATTATACATAAAAATCCCATCTGACACTCAATAAAAATTAAACCTGCACTCGTATTAAAGCTGACAAGAAGGATATGGACAATATTCTAAAAGCCTATTCCTATTTCTGAAAGCTACTGAGAAAGTGGTAAGTTAGTTTAAAGTTCTAAATTTTATAAATATAATCTTACAATGTCGGGTCCGACGGACCCATCGGGCATTGTATGGGTTAATGAAGGGTTGAGTGCTTCCGCGGATGAGTGCTTCGGCGTACCCGTTGCCCCGGCATTATGGCGTCCCGCAGGAACACCCCCAGGTTTTTTAGTGGGTATCCCCGCCGCTACCATCTTTAGCGGGGGAGTCCCACATACCGCCTCGCGCCCCCCGGCGTGGGGTGATGATGCGTAACGCATTTTTCCTGGTCCAGGGTTGAGTTTCATTGCAATTTTTAATACTACAATGTACTGAGCAGTATAATGTTAACTATAGTCTATTTCTGCAAGCTTCAGAGAAAGAGTGTTAAGTTTTTAATTTTAGAAAAGGTCACTTTACCGTCGGGTCTGACGGACCCATCGAGCATTTTATGGGTTAATGAAAGGTTAAGTTTTAGTGCAATATTGTGTATAATACAATCCACTCTTTATTATTTTATGATATTTAGAATTATTATTATTGACTAGAATGACATTGACTACTATTTTAAAATGACTATTGTTTATGGTGTAAATTATTGTTTTAACTATTATTATTATTTTATAAAATTAGATTTGCCGCAGTGTCAACAATAACAAAAAGTATTATGTTTCGAGTATAATTATTATTGTTTAATTAATCCCTATGGGTGTTGCACGTCGAGTAGTTTCGGCGGAACGTGTGAAACTTATTATTTATATATTTAAGATCCACCTGTACCACGTTTCATGCAATAAAGATTCATTTCATTTCATTTCACTCTCACGGTCCTTCATAAGTTTTCGAGTACAGACTTGAAATTATATAAGTAGTACAATATTAACTTAAGTTTATTTTCAAAAAATCTCTGAGAAAGCGTGTTAAATAAGTTTTTAATTTTAGAAAGAGTCTCTTTAAAAGCGTTGGGTCTCACAGACCTACCAATTATGTCATGAGTTAATGAAGGGTTGAGTTTCAGTGCAATATTGTATAATACAGCCCACTCGGTCTTTCATAAGTTCCAGTGCATACTTGAGAGCATGTGAGTACTCGTAGCTCACGATGAGTTCGTGAATATAAAAACATAGTAATACTGTTATAGCTTAACATGAGTTTATGTTAGGTTCATATGTTGTAGGAAATTTGTGAAATCGGGCACACAGATTTAACTTTCATTAATTTACTCTAACTCTAGTAAATCATACTTTGTTTTATTTTAATGTCTAAAATTTTAATACAAGTTGTAGATCTACCTGAATTTTACATAAATAAAAGTAAACGATATTTTTCTCCACTCTTCAATCAGTAACTTTACAAATTAAAGATAAATAAGCGAAATGCCTTAATATTGCGTGTTTTACATAAAACATATGTGGGTAGTGTAAATCATACCATCTAACCAGAAATTTAGGTTAGATGGTATGATTTACACTACCCTCACATTTACGAAATTTAGCCAAAAAAAATTCTAGAAAATTTACCAAATGCTTCATTTCCCAAACTCCCGCAACACGTGTAGTTGTTATTGAGTTATCGTACCGTCTCAGCTCAGGGCAGTAAACCCCGGGATCCTTTCATTTGCATGTTTTCCTCGACGATATCAAATATTAGGCTGCTCTCCCCACATTTATGTTTAAGCCACTATAAGTGTGCAGTAAGTTCGTTTTTAAATATTTAAGTAAAAGCGAAAATCCAGGCAATTGTGTGTTTTTAAATGTGAGGTCACGAAGGTATGTAAAATTGAAAATAAAAATAAATATTTGGCATACAGTAAAGTTTTAAAAAAAGTAATTACAAACTCTCAAAAAATAATTAATACTAAACGTATTACGCAAAATAAAAATAAGGGAAAAGCCATTTGGAATATAATTTCATCAACTACGGCCAATAATTTTAAAGAAAATCACATCGAGTTAATAAAAATAAATAATAATGACTACAAAGATCCCGCAGACATTTCTAATATATTTAATAAATTTTTCATTGAATTGACATCAAACAGCACAATAACAAAAAATGACATGAAAATTAATAATATAGATAAAAACGTTAGCTCAATTTTTTTAACACCTGTAGATGCAAATGAGGTGTACAATATTATAATGAGTCTAAACAACAGCAAAGCAAGCGGTTATGATGACATCAACACTAGGGTTCTTAAATGCTGTGCTGATATAATATGTCACCCTCTTGCACACATTATTAATTTGTCGTTTTTGGAAGGAATATTTCCAGAAGAGCTAAAATTAGCTATTGTTAAGCCCCTTTTCAAGACAGGTGATAGAACTGACCCTAACAATTATCGTCCTATTACACTAGTCCCCATACTCTCAAAGGTCTTAGAAAAAGCAATGCTATTAAGACTAAATAAGTTCTTTAATACGCACAAGATCCTGCGAGCAGAACAATTTGGCTTTCGAAAAGGTTTCTCTACGACACTTGCTTGTTTTCATTTGATTAAATTCATAACTGAAAATATAAATAATGGCACTCCGATTGCATCGATATTCCTCGATATGTCAAAAGCATTTGACTTTGTGGACCACACAAAGCTTCTACTAAAGTTGGAATATTACGGAATTCGGGGACCAGCCCATGACTGGATCAGCTGCTACTTGAAAAACAGAAAGCAGTGCATAGAAATATCTAGAATAGTTTCCAAATCACGGTCTAAGTTAATTAAGGAAAAATTTAGATCACAGTCATTGGTTAACAGCAGTGGAGTTCCCCAAGGTAGCATTTTGGGACCGTTGCTCTTCTTGATCTATATTAACGATCTTCCACTATCCACTCCTGAAAAGTGCATACTGTTTGCAGATGACACTGCTATAGCTGTCAAATGTGCTAGTAAAGAAGCGACTCAGTTGTCTGTTGACAATACCCTTTTTGACGTGATACAATGGATGAAAACTAATAATCTAAATATTAACGTAAATAAAACTAAAATAGTACAATTTAACTCCTATAATTCTAATCAAATAAAATTGGACATTATTTTTAATAACGAGATTGTTGACATTGTTGAAAATTATAAATTTTTAGGTTTGACTTTAGATAAAAATTTAAATTGGAAATTACATATTGATTTATTATGCAAAAAACTTGACAGATTCGTATTTGCTTTGAAAAAAATTAGAAATACCGTGTCCATGGAGGCAGCTTTAGTAGCATACCACGGCCACGTGTCGTCTTTACTTGGTTACGGTTTGATAATGTGGGGAAACTCGGTTGAAGTAGATAGGGTGTTCAAGATACAGAAACGATGTGTTAGAGTCATCAATAAAGCTTGGTTTATGGACAGTTGCAGACCTCTTTTTAAAAAATGCAGTATACTTCCTCTGACATGCATGTACATAAGAGACATTTGCTTCCTCGTTAAACAACATCCTTCTTTATTTAAAACATATTCTGAAGTGTATACCCGTCAAAACCGAAACAGATTCACACACCTATTATATCAACCTCGTGCCCAAAAAGATATATATAAAAGAAATGCTTATAATATGTGTATATCTATCTATAACTCAGTACCTGACAATATCAAGGTGTTAAAGGGCGGTAAATTTAAGAAAACTTTATGTGACTGGCTTTTGGAAAACTGCTTCTACACCATAAAAGAATTTAAAGAACATAATATTGTAATTTAATGTGCTAAAAATATTGTAATTAATTTTGACTTAATAATATTTTATATGTAATTAGACTACCAGGACGCATACCAGGACGGTTGGGCCGAGGTGGCGCCGGAAAGAGATGCTTGGAGGGTTTTGGGGGAGGTCTTTGCCCAGCAGTGGGACAGCATAGACTAATTAAAAAAAAAAAAATTAGACTAAAATTTTGAATGACATGAATTTTTGCACGTCTGCTTGCAGACGAAATATGTTGTATCGAGACATAGGTATAATTAAGAACTGTACCATAACATGTATTTCCTGCAAATAAACAATTTGATTTGATTTGATATGGTTTTTATGCCACACTAAAATCACAAAAAAAAAGTGAAAATTCCTGGGAACATTTTAAAATGCCTTATTTTTCCTAGATCCCGTAACACGTGTAGTTGTTATTGAGTTATCGTACCGTCTCAGCTCAGGGCAGTAAACCCTTTCATTTGCATGTTTTCCTCGACGGTATCAAATATCAGGCCGCTCTCCCCACATTTATGTTTAAGCCACTTTAATTACATGGCCACTATGGAATCACGACGCAATTGAGCCAATATTCGATATAATAAATTATTCATGGTGGAAGACGAAATAATATTATCTATATACAGCGTCACTAAAATTATGTTATAATCCGCGGCACATTAGATGACTTACAAGGATTTAAAAATATAATGTTATACCGACTTCGTTCGTGGGCGCAAATTTCAATTCATAACCTAATAAAAAACGACTTGTCAGATTTCGATATAATTTTAATTAGACCATCTGATAGAACCCAAATAAATCTCAGAAACCAAAAATAACCACCAAATCGGTTCAGGTCATTGGTAAACAGTGAACATGTTTTACAAAAAAATATTCCAACAAATTGTAAACCTTTCTTACTTTTTAGAACGTCACGTCGGTAAAAAACGCTTCCGTTTGCTCTGAGTAAACAGCAAAACCGATTGTCCTGAAATTTAAATATTTAGTTTAGACTGTAATATGTTACTTTTTAATGGGTGAACCCACAGGGCACAGCTAAAGTCATGTATATTATTGTTATTCGCAAATCCGGCTTAACGCTTTATCTGATGTTTACAGGAAACTTTGGGACCGATCTCATTTTAATTTCATATTCTCTGGGGCTCTTTATGTCTTCCTATGAAAATAACAAGTTTTCTTTATCGCCTATCCGAATTTATTCCGAAATGTTTTGGTTACTTTTCACGATTCCGTGAGCAAAAAACCCCATACACGGACGAAGCTGATACAATTTATTGCATATTTCTTATTCATTATAAGTAAGCCTTTGACCGCAATCGCGCATGTTGTTAAGCGATGATGCGGCCATAGATGGAACTTAAATGGCAGACTCAACTTAGAAGGCGGGATAAACCCTGACTAATAAAATCGATATAGCTTTTTTGTGGCAAATGTGATTAGACAACATGTCAATAACCAACACTGCGTCGAATACCACTGCCCGCCAAGCACAGACATTGCGTAGACTTGTCTAGCTGTCAAGTCAACTGTCATCCCATACATTTACAAAAGTAAAATGTATGGGATGACAGTTCTACTCTTAAAGTTTCGTCGGGATACACCATGCTACGGCCACTGGTGTTGCATATATGTTACGACTTAAGCCAGGAGTGCAGCTACAGGCTGGCTTTACCTAGGTTTAGCCAGCTTATCCTAAGTTTAGCCGGCTACACCTAGGTTTAGCCGCAACATACATAATAATATTAATACATATAATAATAGTATAAAGTTTATAACAAAATTCCAAATCATTTTAGGGAATCGAATTTAACACTAAATGTGTTTAAATATAAATTGACGCAATGGTTGGCGGAGAAATGTTTTTATAGCATAAATGAATTTTTTGAATACAAAATATAAATAGTCATGCATACTCCATACAATGTAACTAAAGGCATTAATTATTCTTAGCTATAAGTCATTATTGTATTATTCATACGTCTGGAAAAGACAGGTTTCGGCAGAACAATGCATTACATTAAGATCTGATATTATGTACCTGAAATCTATGAATAATCAAATTCTTATTCTTACGATGGTACCATCAGGGGACCGTCTGCTTGAATGGCTGTCTCTAACACAAAACACTTGCGTTCTTAACTTCCGTAGGTTCTAGTCCAACATGTCCCCAAGTCCTTATGCAATAAAACCACAAACGTAATCAAATAATAACTCTTCCTGGTGGGTCATATAACGACATTATCGGATAATGATGGGTTACGTCAAATGTCCGCCTTTAATGCGCTTCTTACACCTCGTTCGTTTCAATAGATGACTTACCTACATTGGTGCATCTTGCAATTGAATTTGAAACATTTACATGCAATAATATTAATGTGTCAGCTACACTACGCGCAAATTTTCGCGCGTCTAATTCTTGAACAAAATAAAATGTCAAAAGTATTTTGAATTAAAATTTTAAATTTCGTGGGTTTTTTTGCGCATAATGGAGCGCCGGCTTTAAATTTAAAGGATACAAATCATACGAATTATACATATAATATTAAGTTATTAGGTACAAAGTACTAAGTATATTTATAACTCAGCGTCTTGCCGTTAATTATAAATTCCCTTGTCCAAAACATACTAAAAATACAAAATCAAAACTTCTAAATATCTGCTTGAGTGAAGTTGACTTAAGTTTCCACACAATAATCACAACCCCAAGTTTAACAATATTGCTAAATTTCTTAGATTATATACCCAGTTTCTTTAAAGGTTTTCTTTCTTCAAGGATTTCGTGGGAACTTTAAACTTGTATCATAAGGAAAATACACCGCGTTCCAGCACTTAACTGTGTCTGAAAAATAAACAGTTCGTCTCCAGAAACTCAAACACTGAACGCTCAACCCAGATGCGCCGCTTCAAAATTCACCTGCAACTTGCCACTTCGTATCGCTGTATTCGCTGGGTTGCCAGACTTACGATAATTTCGGCACAATAAATAAAAATAAATATTTTAGGACATTTTACACAGCGCCACTAAGCAACTTAATGCTTGTGTTATGGTGGTTAGGATAACGGACAATATCACTACATAGTACAAAACAGAGTCGCTTCTCGCTGTCTGTCTGTCCTATTGTTTTTATGGTGTGCAACAAAGAGTTTTCTATCCTAATCTATTCTATTCCTAAGTGTGCTTAGATCTTTAAAACTACGCAACGGATTATGAACTGGTTTTCTCAAACAGATGGAGTGATTCGAGAGGAATGTATGAAAGCAGAGACACACTGATCATTTGCTAGGCGCTACGAAGTGCGCGCGTGTCTACTAGCACGATATACTCGTATTTTAGAACGATTATAATTTCTCGAATATCGTGAAAATATTCACGGATCAGTTAAAAAAATTTGAATAAAGTGAATCGTATTGTGATCGATGACCTTTGACATCGTATTTTAACAGCGTGAAATGCTTGATGAATTGTTTACTTTTTTATGACGTTATTGCTAGTTTTTTGTACGATATTTTTTCACCTTGTTCAATAGTTTTCCTATATTTTCACGATAATTTTCTCCCACTCTGGCAACCCTGACTGTATTTTTGTTTATCGTGGTACGTAGTTTCGGTAAATATGCAGTCGCAGGTCATCTCGTTAGTGAGATGCTAGCTGGGAATTTTGACCTGTGAGTGTGTTTAGATGGAATGTATGGCACTCGTATGAATTATTTTTATCTCGTATTTTAATCTACATACTAAAAGTTACATACAAAGCTTAAATTCAACTTTTTGAAAAACCGAGTCAATTTTACTAATAAAAAAAAAATGTCTTGTCATGTTAAACTGAACACAATTTGATGTGTGAACTTTTAATATTTGAATAATAACTACTATATAGGTATTTATTACAAACTTAACTTTAAACAAAGTTTACTAATAATATTTTTTATTCTTTTCAGGTAAGAAGCAGCTCTTATATTTTTCCTCAGACATAAGTAAGTACCTACGACTAGATAACTCCAGTGACTCTACATCCTGCGATTTCTTTTTCAATAAAAACAAAAAATGACCAACAATTTGGGTTTAACGTACATAATATAAGCGTCATAACACTCATGCTTTTACAATTTTCATTACTTTTTAGTACTATTATTATATCGTAAAAGTGTAAGAAGTTCAAGTGTTCTTGCAATAATATGCAACACTGCAGACTCAGCTATGATTACCTCTCCAGAGTGCAGTTTGAACTTAATCTTCATCTTAATAGAAATTTCTTTATGCAAATTTTAATTCGAAAAAATCCACCACCCATTCTGCGCGGCGCTGCGGCTTGAGTGAAAAAATCTATTATCCGCTAACGCTGATATAGTTTTCTTTTCAGTTTCAATTAATGTTTTAAAGGTCTTGACTTGTAAAAAGGGACTCCCACATTTACAATGTTAGTTAGGTACGTAGAGATGTTAATTGAAGGATTTTTTGGAAAAATATACTTAATAAAATTACTAAAAGCTTCGACTTTGGGGGTATTTTTACATAGTTAATATAGGTAATAAATACGTATCCAAATCCGATGATATTATTTTTTATATAATATAATTTTAAATAAATTATCTCTCATTACAAAATGGCATCTAGAATAAGAGTACCTAACAAAAACAAATGAGCCCAATCACAAGGCTAAGCCATTGCTTGTGTATATGTACATCTACGAATTTCCTACTTTATCATTAGACATAACACCACTGTTACATCATGGTTACCTAAATTAACATAACCTGGGTCTAGGCGGCGAGTACGGGGGTACTCGTCGCCGTAAGCACAGACCCACGAGGTGGCGCGCGCGGTGTTTCCGCGCGCCCCTTGAGAGGGTGGGGTGAAACTCCTCTTCACCCCACCGCGGAGGGGTCCTCCTGTCAGTGAGGACCAAACGCCGTCGGGGCAGCGGATGAATGCTTCGGCGTACCCGTTGCCCCGGCATTATGGCGTCCCGCAGGACACCCCCAGGTTTTTTAGTGGGTATCCCCCCGCTCCCATCTTTGGCGGGGGAGTCCCACATACCGCCCCGCGCCCCCCGGCGTGGGGTGATGATGCGTAACGCATTTTTCCTGGGATAAAAAAAAATGGTTACCTAAATTACGTGGTTTTACAAAAACCCTTAGCGTGTTATTACAAAACGCAAACTTACAATAGTTCAGGGATTAACTAATCGTTACGATTTTGGAAACTACCGTGAGTGTTATCCATATTATAAATACGACACGGCTGTACTCACGTTGACTATTTGTTGAGATACGTCTCAACCACGGTTCGGACAATTACCAAACCAACTAATCGTTTTCGTTTAGAACCTGGTTTAAATCAGTCATAGTCTATCCAATTCGTCAAACAATACTATCTGATGTCTGACCCATTCAACAAAAACATTAAATCTCTTCCTTACATTACAATATAATACTAAAATCAACCTCGAATGCTCAGTGTCTATGAAAAGTCAAGGGCGAAAGTACAATTGTTTACTAAACGAGTGATTGAAAATATTGGCAAAAGGCATGATCGATGATCGAAGTTAAAATAGCTTTTTTTTTTTTTTTTTTATGTAATGAAGTAGAAGACGAGCAAGACGCTCTCCTGATGTTAAGAGATAACGGCTGCCCATAATCAGTACAGTGTTACCTAGGATTTCACAATTATGTGAAATTCTAGGAGCACTGCACCAACGCTTCTTACTCAAGAGTCATACGATGTTAAGACTCTTTAGCCCAGTAATTTCACTAGCTACAGTGCCCTCCTACCGGAGCACAGTAATGTTTGCACATCACTGCTCAGGCGGTAGAATAACTGGCACTGTTGGGGTACCCACCTAGACGACCTCCTGCAAAGGAAGTCTACCCCCGGTAAGCTTTAATTGATTCACTAAACTATTAGTGGTAGGTTCTACGTGGGATGTTTTCCTTTGTTAGACGAGGTTAGTGATAACTCCTGAGAGTGAATAAGAAAGGGATATGGTCATAATGAGCTTTCGTACATTTTAAATTGTCTAACCAATATAGTCCAAACGTATAGGGTATGGCTGTACTCAAACAATCAATCAATTATATGTAATTTACAGTCGTGTCATATTTATTAATTATTAAGTTTGACTTCATCCCGCCTGGTTAATAAAAGTGCACAAGTGGACGACGATGAGTCAGGGAAGATGCCTTGAAAGGTTCCGTCACTAACGGATTACACTCAAATTACGGTAGAGTCCAAAATTGGCTACAATCTTCTTCAGAGCTATAGTCGCTCGCTTCTTGGCTCATACTTTTTGTATTAGGCTATATAATATAATTAGGCGATCCCGATCCAGATACAATAATCTGTGAACGCCGATCATATCTGTACGTGAGGAATTTGACATGTCCATAATAGGGCTCAGATTTCACGGGAGCACGCGAGTCGTGCGCGACCTTATTAACGATAGGGTTACGACGACCACGACTTCTGTTAAACCATTGGAAGCCATTAGCGGACGAATGGACGCCTAATGCAATTATGTATGTAAACATACATTTGGAGGACGAATGATGAAGTTATTAACGTCAATAAATATATTAATTGTCCATTATAATCATTATTGATGCAACCTTTCATAACGTTTTTTATTCACTATTGATGGCGTTTGAACACGATCTCGACTAATGTTTAAAAAACTCGGAGCACTTTCGTTCAATTAAAACCAATATTCTCTTTAGGTTTAAATACTCCCGTGTTAAAATTTTGTAGGATATATCGTTAAAAGGTTTCTTCACCTTCATAATTATATTAAAGTAATGTGGCAAATGCCCTTATTGAGAAAAACAAACTAACAATACTACAGCTACTACAGCAATAAAAAACACTTTTATTAACCACAGATCGGCCACAAGCCGATCTACAGATTAAAGTTATATTATTCGCGTTAATTCGTAGCTTTCGTTACAAAAATCTTCTACCAGAATGAATCATGCTCCACTAATATCACAATGACATCTCAAGTGCACTCGTTTATACCTTCGTTTCGTTAATTTCCCAAGATGACACTCGAGTCAAGGCTGTGAACTAGCTGACATGACAGCCAAAATATGGCTGACAAGTCAAATAAAGCAGACAGGCCAAATAAAACTGACAGGCCAAATTACAAATCATGGTAATTAATCGTTACAATTGCTTTTTGTTTTTTACACGACAATGACCTTTATTTAATAAATCAACTGTCATTCTTATTTCTAATTTTTTCATTGAAATTCTTATGCGAGGAGATGTGAGCTCAGTTTTTAAAACAAAACGTTTGTCTATAACAATAGCAGGTTTACTTAGACTCAATACTAAATTTGCACTGCCCTTAGGTTATAATTTGTGACATACTAGAAAAACCAGTACTAAATTTATATTTTTCATTTTCTTTACACGAAAGAGTAAAGAGTCGCCGTCGTCTATTAACCCTTGCAACATCAAGGGTACTTATCGGGGTTAGTACTATTGGTGCGTTGTGTTGTAGTAAACTCTTCAGAGTTATATGAACAATGATAATTTCTCTAGCGACTTTACCTTGATCGACAATAGGCGACAAACAAGATCGACAAGAGGTCATGTCAGATACCTTTCAATGGCCTGAAAACTTCGACACTACATTGCCACCGACTCGACATTCAGTTTTAATTAAATCAGATCCGAACCTATTATTATTTAGTAATAGAATTTCCAAATAGGAATCCTTTGTTTACCACTATACTACGAACGTATTTCAAAACGCATCGGTCTATATAATTGGGTTGTTCTGAAAGGATCGGTCGGGTGCCGTGGGTACCGTTCACAATAGGTTTACAATGACTAGGGCCTTGGTGTATTACATCGATTCAATCAAAATATTGGGCCAAAGGTTATCTGTAGTGCGGTGATATAGAGGAGAGGGAGGGAGCATTGTGATACTTGCCTACGTCAGAGCTCTCGAACCACTTACCCGTCAGTTCGAATACCGCTCGAGTCACGGCCGATTGAACATTGAATAAGGATCCAGACGTCGGATGCTTGTTTATCGATTCAACGGTTGATATAATTATTATTATTATGCAACTCTTTTGTGGTGCGGTTCATGGTGAACGTCTTTATGATATTTTGACAGACGTTTTTGTAGAGGTCGGTGTATCGTTTTTCTATAGCATCTGGTACTCGATGAGTAATGGAGTAGCGAAAGATCAAGTCCTATTGTTGTGGCAAGGTAAAACCAGACCGAGGAGGACAATTGATTAAACATTTGTATATTTAATGAATACATAACAGAATAGGAGATTAGAATAGATATTGATGATCCACCTATTTTGCTATTATTACTTTTAATTTCGGCGTCTTCGCTGTAGCCCAAATAGCCAGTCAAAGTCCATAGATAGATAACCCTTTACAACCGAACCATGTACTTTAATCAGACTTCTTTAAAATTCACATGACTTTTTAATGGGTGTCTAAGTATCATGTTAAAAATAAATAAAAAAATCCTGAAGTCTCTGGTTTCCTAAAAACTTACCCTCACGTGCGTGGGGCTTAGAAGTTAGCTCGAGATCGAGATGTGAGTTTTGTCTGGTTTGGAGATATGGATTAATATTAAATGAAAATTAAATTAAATAAACAGTCTTTATGATCATCAGTCCTTTATTATCGATATTAATAATAAGTTTTTAAACATTTGGTACTTTGTCCTCTTCCCATAACCAAGGCGGGTTAGGGGCCTTAGGGGGACCACCTCTTGCTCTTGACGTTTCCCTGCCTGATCATTCCTCTAATGTATCTCCTGCTTCTGGATGTTGTTGCGATAGGTGTTGGTGTCTCATCTACTTCGGAAGATTCATCGTCAGAACCAGATCCACTCTCTTCTGGGTGATCTAAGACTCTCGCAACAATATTTTCATCAACATCAGCAAAATTCTCAATGTCTTAGTCATTCCCATCTGCTAATATTTGTGCAACATGGTCATCCTTGAGAGGCTTTGCTAAAAATAAAGAAAAAACCCTATTTATATGTACATGAAAATCTTGTTTAGGTACAAAACATATGAATATCTATTTAGTACAATACACCTAACCTACACGATCGTGCGTTCTTGATTTTCAGTCACAATATACCCATAAGTAAGCTTGCTAGGTTCAAATTACATGCACATAGGTATAAAACAATCCTTACAGTACGTAAATCACATAAAAAAACAATAAAAATTGCATTTATTTAATAAATAACTAAATACTTATCTGGGCGAGTTTCCGCGCCAAAAAACGCAGTCTTCCTTCACTGTGGTAATGGGCGCCTGACAGGTTCAAATTCGTTCACAAGAGGCCCGCATGTGTTTTTTCCATGAAAGAAATAGTCTCACGATCGACTGAGGCCGATTGCGTCTCGAAAAGTCGATATGTGTACGCGCCAGAATTTTTGAAAATCAAGCCTCACTATCGTATCAAGTCAGTTGTAAAGGGATAATACTTTATTTAAACAAAGAAAAATATATAAAAATAAACTACAATATCCTATGTGTTACAATTGGCGGTCTTATAGCTAAAAGCGACTTAATAGATCTTCTCTTCTATTCTTTTTCATAACTTAGTGACTTATTGGTCTCATTTGACATTAATATATCGCTTCAATTTCTGAAGCATCTCAAGACTGTTTATATGCAGTCGCTAATACCCGACACGATTCATCAAAAATGTAATTAAGTTCGGCCGGTACAGTCAGCCGGTGACGGGAGATTAAGTTCAGGTTTAATTACGTTGCTAGACTTGCTGCTTCACTGCCACCCTCTATAGTGTGACTAAAATGATTATGAGACTTCAGACAAACACCAGAAGTCAACGCCATTGCAGGAAAATCTTGGATGTGAACCCCCGAAACCATACCGAGTTTAAAGTATTTGTAAAATAACTATAATAATAAAAAGAATAATAATATAATTGGGGTTTATACTCCAACAGAACAGGTTACCCTACTTACACTGTCAGAGTCAAATCACAATTTATAGGTCGTATGGCACACCTATATGTTCCAGTTTCAAATCGCCGAGATTACTACAAGGCTTGCAACAAGACCTAACGCCTGCATCCTACATACATATCTTATAGCAAACAGCCGGGGCCCGCAGTTTTACATGCCTTCCGAAACACAGTAGCGTCCAGGCGAAAATTTATACCAGTTTAGTATTTTAGTTATGTCGTAGTGCTATGTCTTACTACAACAACACAAAACAACTAATCAACAACAACAAACAACTAATCTTTATATCATCGTTATTGTAAGACCATATCGTCCTACAGCTAGGCAAAGTTCTCCTCCCTTTCATACCACGCATCTCTGTCCTGCAGGTCTTTCCTTTCATAGTTGCGATGCCATCGTCATCTTTACATTATAAACATCTATTTTTTAACACTCACTGGGTATTTTCAGCTTATCTTCTTCGTCTTCACACCGAATGCCATAGCAGTCGGTTCAGTAGTTTTCAACAAACATACACAATAGCAATCATCACAAAATCAACTAACAATTTCATCATCATCATCATCATCTCAGCCATTGGACGTCCACTGCTGAACATAGGCCTCCCCTTTGGACTTCCATATGTACCGGTTGGAAGCGACCTGCATCCAGCGTCTTCCGGCGACCTTTATAAGGTCGTCTGTCCACCTTGTGGGTGGACGTCCTACACTTCGTTTGCTAGTCCGTGGTCTCCACTCGAGCACTTTTCGACCCCATCGGCCATCTGCTCTGCGCGCTATGTGGCCTGCCCATTGCCACTTCAGCTTGCTAATCCGCCGGGCTATGTCGGTGACTTTAGTTCGTCTACGGATTTCTTCATTTCTTATTCGATCTTGTAGAGAAACCCCGAGCATAGCCCTTTCCATAGCACGCTGGGCGACTTTGAGCTTCGAGATGAGGCCAATGGTGAAGGACCACGTTTCGGTGCCGTAAGTCATCACCGGTAACACACATTGATCAAAGACTTTCGTCTTGAGGCACTGTTATATCGGACGAAAAGACATTGCGTAGTTTCCCGAACGCTGCCCAACCGAGTTGGATTCGGCGGTTGACCTCTTTCTCGAAGTTGGACCTACCTAATTGGACTACTTGTCCTAGATAGATATACGAGTCCACAACTTCGAGTACCGATCCTCCAACAGATATTAGGGTGGGCACAACATTAGCATTTGACATAAGCTTCGTCTTGTCCATGTTCATTTTTAAGCCCACCCGTTGTGAAGCTCGGTTGAGGTCATCGAGCATCATGATGAGTTCCTCCATCGACTTTGCCATGATGAACAATTTACCTTTAAAATATTAGCAGACTTTAGAAAATACCAAGACATGCAGTACACAGGTACCATCCTCGTATAAACGTGGTTACACTGAGCAAAAGCTCGCAGACTTGCCGGCGCGGGTAATGTGACGTCACCGTGCTTCCGCAATTACGGTGACTTACAGACAGTAATGTATGATCTAATTCAAAGGCAAACTGTGTGGGTTTCCGTAAGATACGGGTGTGTCTGCATTCGAGACCGAATTTACGATTTGTTTACGAAAAACTCGCAAAATTGCTTTAATTTTGCAGGTATTTTGAACTTTTTTCGCCGTTGAAGTTTGTACTGATTTTAAATTTAGGGTGGTTTAGTTTAGGATTTACTGTTTAGGTTTCAACCTCGCCATGCCTTGCCTAGCTCATCTAGCATTGTAATTATCATATTTTACGTATATAACGCATTGACTTTAATTGATTTGCGTAGAGAAATCCTTTCTAAGCCTATAAAACCTGTGTTTTAATTTTTAAACCCAATCCGTTTATCGGTTTCCGCTGAACATTGATAGATAAATCATTCAGTTACCTGTTCCTTTTACAGAGGTAAATAGTTACATTATTATAAAACGTACGTTGGATTAGAATAATTCTTACCTTAAGTAATCTAGAGACCTTCCTCAATATAATCCTATTATTTCTATGATAAATCTCAAAAAGGGTATAACTCGAGTTGAATCACTCATCACAGGAGGCACAGAATTAAAACAGTGCACGTAGACAAAGTAGCAGGCAAAAGTTATCATAAAACAAGTATATCAGAATCTCGCTAATGAAGAGACTCTACAGAATAATATCAAACATTCAGCCCCTATTGAAGCTAAAAGGATTGTTCGTTTTCCTACAAAAGACTTAATTAAAACTTTGATTTATGAAAGCAATATAAAATAGTCCGAAGTAATAAAGAGGATTTTGTGTGAGAAGTTTATATTTTATAATATCGGCTTAATGAAGTCTTTCCATTTAATTTAAAGTAACTGCTTGACAATGGAAGCCCCATTGTAATACGGTTTTACATGAAATTTTGGTCAATTTCGTATTCAGGTTTCGTATGTGACAAAAATCGACTTCAAAATGGCAGGTTGGCCGGATTTAATCACAATAACACAAAATTGAGCCGCATACAGACTTTTGTATAAAAAGATATTGTTTTAAGTGTAGATATATTTTATTGTTTTCATGTAATTTAATAAATAGAGTTAAAGAGAATATAAAACAATAAAAAATAATTTAATAGAGATCAAGAGTGAATAGGCTCTTACTAAACAAGCGTGCTAGAACTTAGACTGAATCATCACTTACCAACAGGTGAGATTGCGGTCAAATGCTTGTTTAGTCTTCTATGAAAATCAAATAGTGTAAATACCAATAAAAATTTAAATCCATTGTTGTTATTGTGTCGCATTTTGTTGCTCTACAAAAAGGAACTACGGTGTGAATGCACCTTCATTTGTTAAGTTTGAATTCGATTCTTGTTCTGTCTGCCATTATTACAAAAAAAATCCTAAACGTTGCAAAAGACTCGGTAATCGGTGGTTCCCCAATGCACTCCGTACCCAGCAACCAAAGCATCTCACGAATGCTTAACACAATTAGTATTCAAGACGAAACAACAACTAATAAAAAGGAGGGCACCGTTGGGAAAATTGAAAATATCCGCAACCGTCAGGAAAATGAGCAGGCCTCTGCGTCACGCCGTGAAATTAGAATCGTCCTTGTTTTGGATGCTCGTCACGTGGCGTGAAAAGTTTGTTTACTCTTCCTTCTGATTATAATCTAAACGGGGCTTCCTTTAGTCATGAATTGATAAAATTTTGGATGTGGCATAATTAAATCACTTGGGTAAGAAAGAGACTCGTTTGGAGACCACGG
Organism: Hemithea aestivaria; assembly: GCA_947507615.1. Taxonomy (NCBI): domain Eukaryota; kingdom Metazoa; phylum Arthropoda; class Insecta; order Lepidoptera; family Geometridae; genus Hemithea; species Hemithea aestivaria. Next base: position 5,291,010 of record OX382328.1, read on the forward strand.
AACGGAAAATGAAGCGTAGACCGATGACCTGGTCCTAGTGGAAGATTGCAAATTCTCGCTGGATGCGGATTACATGCAAACCTACCTCATACATTACTAGGCATAGTATACATTAGTATAAAATAAAATCACTTTAATATTTCATACATTGATTTTTCATAATGATTCTGACGAGTATTCGTCTAAAAAAATAAGAACAGTAATATTATACAGTTTGTTATATTTTATTGTGTAGTACCATTGTAAGGTTATAAGTACCAAGTACCACATCCATTGTTTACAGGTGCTAACAGTTCGTGACCGCTGTCTCAGCACTTTTCGTAATTCCACGGAAGCGATCTACTTCGAATGAAATATTATATCTATAAAATTGTCTTTACGACCGTTTTATACGGATCCGTTTCATGAATTTACAGATCCCTTTAAGCAATTAAACGAACTTTGAACATTTTTCAAATTTTTAGTTCCATTTAAATTAGCTTTTTTTCAATAAAGGAAAATTCTATGGCTACTTGAAACGATTATAATAGTAGACACTAGTAGTATTACATACCATTAGTAACATTATAATAGAGCATTTTTAAAAATCCATGAATTTGCCATACACCCTTGCTTGCCCTTACATAGAAATAAACTATACGAATAAAATACCTTACGTCATAATGCCTTAGTAAATAACGCTAGGTTTAAATGCGTCATAATAATCCTGAACTTATCTGAATACAAAGAAACTTGTCACTATCAACTCAAAGGGCAAACCTTTGAAGAGATCGTGTTGAAATTTAGCACAGAGGTCCGCTAAGATAGGATTTGACAAGAGCGAAGCCGCGAGCGTAAGCTAATACTAGTTATACCTATAAGAAAAGGTTCTACATCTAAAGGAACTCTCACAAGCGGTCAAAATACCTAAGGGCATATTATGTTACTTGTTTACATTGTCCTATTGTTGGACAAGGGCTTCCCTTTATGTTTTCCAAGTTTTGAAAAGCCTCGAGCTATTGCTGCCTATGAAATGTTTGTGGAATACATACAAATATCTTGGCGAATATTGGATAACTTCCTATTTCCTAAATATAGCTTACTCGTATAGACTGTTTTCCTCAACGCTTGTGAAACGTATTATGAGATAAAACCACTATGTAAAGAATAAAACACGAAATTATTTTGGAACTAAAATATAATGTCAATTATGTATATAGAATTAGATTGATATAGGATTTGGATTGGGTTATAAGAATCAAAGAGTTCCTCAATTTTTTTAAAGAACTCTTTTTAGATTTCCCGTTTAACATACTTTCCAAACTTTTGGTTCTGTTATTATATGCATAGTTATATTGAATAAATTAAAAAGTTAAGTTATGGTTACACCAGTAAATAAAGTTAAGACTTCAGGCAGCACAACAAAAGCTAAAACTTAAAGATTGCGGTGACATATTCTTAGTATGTTTCTACACCAGTACTCAGATACAATTCTCGCCAGAACTTCAAATCAGCGCCAGTGTATATTGGGACCACTCCAGGCGACAAGGTCCCGTTACTCAATATAGACATGAAGCCTTTGTTCGGCTCATATTCTGGCCATCTTGCTCCTAGCGATCCATCGGGTGTTGGGTTCCTGAAAATATTAAGGAACTAGTTATTTTAATCACACACTTTGCAAATTTTTCTCCGCAATGTGTCAACTAAATTTTTGAAGACTTTTTCTGTATTCCATAAATTATTTAAAAGTCTACATTTTTTCTCTAAAGGTAGAGTGAAGCAAGCTCGCCGAGCACATCGTCCTCAAAGTGTCCCCGAAGCTCTGGCGGCGACTAACAGACACCAGCAAGGTGCACATCGACCTGCAGAGAGTGCATGTGGCAGACCACTCGCCACTTATACAGTGTGCGCGGTGCCTTGGATACGGCCACGGGAAACGATTTTGTCGAGATCCCGTGGACGTATGCAGCCACTGTGGGGGGCCGCACCTCAGGTCGGAGTGCACCGGGCTGGCTGAAGGCTCTCTGCCGCGGTGTGTTAATTGCGTGGGTGCTAAGTTGGATCGAGTGGATCACAACGCTTTCAGTGAGGACTGTCCCATTAGAAGGCGTTGGGATGCACTCGCTCGATCAACGGTGCAATACTGCTGAAGGCACCCACGACAACACCAAAGCAGTAGACGAAGCCGGAAGAACGGGAGGGAGAGACGCGGGGGGGCAATGTGCTCGACGAGAAGGAAAAGAAAAGGAAGAAAGGGAAAGGAAAGTTTATATGCAAAAGGTAGGAGACAAAAATGACAGAAAGAGTCACGCGGCAATCTCACTTGCTCTAAAAGTCGTAAGGAAAAGCAGTAAAGTTAAAATTGCAGATTGCAAATTTATCAAAGAGCTAGCAAATTGGGACTGGTTTTTTGGGAAACCGGCACGAATTTGGAGAAAAGGAAAAACAAGCTGGGAATTTTTTAGAAAGCAAGTGCGATTTTCACGGAAGAAACGATTGCCTAGAGGAAATATAAGGTGTGGATTTAATATATCAGGAAAAGAAAAAGAATACTGGGATATAAGACTAAAATGGAAAAGAACTGTCTCAATGGGGAAACTAAGCGAAAGAATTAAATGAGACCAAAAATTCTTGCCAAAATACTATAGCTATTCTGGAAAAAGGCACGCATTGGGATAGACAAATAGAAAATGCATGAAGTTATACGAAAATTAACCAAAAGGATCACAGAAAAGGAATAGGATATTGAAAAAGAAAACTTAAATAGAAAAAGAGAAACAGAAAAATGATAATAAATTTAGCTAATGAAACATAAGATAGCGCACATTAGCGCACATATTAAATAATATAACATAAGATAAGAAAGGAAAGAGAGCAATCCAACGACTCATCCCACCCTCAATGAGGTTTCGGAGACAAACAATTAAAAAAAAAAAAAAAAAAAAAAAAGTAGAGTGAAGAAATCAAATAAGGAAAAGAAATGATGTCTCTTGATATATTGCGGACATTTAAAAGGTGTTTAATGGAGAATCAAAGAGCCATAAAAAGTTTGAGAAATTGAAATATATACTAACCCATATTTAGCAAAATTGGTGTAAAGATCACAAGTAAGCTGAATATATTTGAATTCCTGGCTATTAACGTCAACTGGTGGTAGGTTGTAGGAACTGCCATCGAACAAGTATCGAACAACGTCCCCGTGAGTCGCATTCCTTATTCCAAACTTCCTGGCTCCACGCTGGTAGTTCCTCGATGATAGGATACGGAAAACATAGAAATATTTTCGGACATTCGTAAGCTTGGGTAACCTTTCCATAAAAGTGTGAATATCAAACTGATAACGGCGATACGTTTCAAATCTCGTAAGGTTATATATGACTTTAGTACTTATCGTTTGATTCTTAAAATAGAAATTATCAATACGATCAGCAAGCTCCAATACCTTTCTTGGACTACGAGTATATCTAATTTTAAGCGGTACTAATAATTCCTTGTACTTCGAATAGTAATCAAGAAGTACGTCTGTAAGTTGAGCCGTAATTTTCAAGCCTTCGTTATCAGTGTGACCCATCATGAAATCAACCTGATTAATCTGGCGCTTACACATTAATTTCAGAGGACACGTCGTAAGATACTGATCCTCGCAATCGTCAAATTCCTTTTCTACTACAGGCGTAAAGTAAGTTGTAATACGTATATCGTTGGATTTGTCATCTGATAAAAGAATGTTAGGGCGGGCTTGTACTAGTTTTTCTGGATCCACACTTTGCAAAAATTTAACTAGTTTATTAGGATCATTTGTGGTGAAACCTAGTTCTTGTCCCAAAGCCATGGCTCTGCGTTCCGGCTCAAATTCTATGGACCAGTCGTTCAACAGGCAACCGCTCATAGCAATTGCTCTTTGAAAGAGATCTTTAGCGGACGGAGACACCACATGTAATGTAACCATAGCTGCACCTGATCCATCTCCAAAAATCGTGACACGTTTGGGGTCTCCTCCGAATTTGTTTACATTTTTTTGAACCCACTGTAAGGCTGCAATCTGATCTTTCATGCCAGCATTACCAGGTACTTCTTTCGTGCCAACGGCCAGGAATCCGAAAGGACCAAGTCGAAAATTAAGAGTGACTAATATGACACCGTGAGTTATAAGGAAGTCAGGGCTGTATCTATCAGCGTCTCCAGACTCCATGAGGAAATCACCTCCATGAATGTACACCATGACTGGTAATGCAGATTCTGGGCTAAGATCAGGACTATAGACGTTGAGAAATAAACAGTCTTCATCGCCACAGGCTGTTATATTAGTGTAAGAGTCTATTTGCACGCAGCTGTCTCCATGTTTAGTGGCATTTCGAATACCTTCCCATTTTAAGGCAGGTTGAGGGGCCTTAAAATAAAAATATATTTTAATAACTTATTCTGAATGTTATAAACGTAATCTTTATGAGGCAGTTTACCTTAAATCTGTGGGGTCCGATCGGTGGAGCAGCGTAAGGAATTCCTTTGAAGCTGTAATACTTTCCCAAATTTGTAGACGTCGTCTTAATCTCTCCTCTTAGACGCCCTTGTTCAACTTCTACTATGACTGACTCTACACCAATATAACACTGAAACATTAAAATATTAATTGTACCTATATCTATTACAATACTTATTAAAATTTAATTAATACCTTGGGTGGATAATGACAAACATGAATATGGTTTAATATTACTTACCAGTAATATAAAAAGTAATGATCCTGTCGCCAAACACTTCATTTTCGACTAAAGTAAAAACCAAAATTCTGTTTTTGTTGAAGCCTTACATTTGTACTATGTTATATTTGTACCCATTTTCACTATCAAGTTAATTTACATTAGAGATAACTTTAAAATACGCATGCTATTTATGTTAATTTCTAACAAATTAAGGTTAATGTCCTGAATTTACTATAGGTAACTGTCAATTGAAGTTTGAAACGTTGGCTTGTAATGTAATTTTTTTTAAATATCTCAGGACATTTCTCACAGCGCCACCTAACCCCAAACTAAGCAACTTAATGCTTGTGTTATGGTGGTTAAGATAACGAATATAATTCTGATATACTATTCTTTTGTAAATACATATAATAGATACAGTAAGCCACCCAGACTAGAAACAACTCTAGATCACACAATTTTTTTTCCCATACGGGAATCGAACCCGCAACCTACTGTGTTACAGGCGGGTATTAGCCCACCGCGCCACAGAGGTCGTCACCACGAGGCGTAGTGGTAATGTAATGTAATGTAATGCTCAAAATCGAATCTTAAGAAACGTTACACTTCAGGCAAAGCCCCAATTGAGGGAATTATCATAATATGAACACTTTACTGAAACTTCTATGCATTTTCCCATATCCTACCAATATTATAATGTATGTATGTGTGTATGTGGAGATGGGTGAGCATAAATATAATTCCTCTTCACGTCTAAACGGATAGAGTAATTGAGCTTAAATTTTGTATGTCGACCTTAAAATAACACATAGGCTATACTTATCAGCGGATAAAATAATGGGTGCAGGCATTGTATTTCTAGTACGTATATTATTCTGAATCTTTAAGCAAAAAAAAAATTGAAAGAAATTTTTAAAATTTGAAAAAAAAAATTAAATAGGTACATTTTTCTAGATTTTTTTAACATCTCTTTATGCACCTATTGCTTTACTAATTTCTTTTGTAACCGTGAAAATCTAAGACCTTGTGTATATTCAATAATACTCGTACAAACATTCTTCAAGAATTAACTGTTCATTTAATTACATAATTTTACTCCTTAGTTTAACTTAAAACTATTTATTACCTTGGCAATAGATATTTTGTGTCCAAAGTCAAAATTTACAATGTCATCAATAATACTCAGGATGAGTTCGACCACTTTTAAATTGCAAGCTATTTCTGTAGACTTTAAGAAGACTATGTTTAGTTAACAGATGCAATTTTAAAACGTTTTACACCATTATTTTTAGACAATAAACTATCTATACTTATCTCTAAATTATCGTCTCAAATTGCTGCTAAATACACCGGAACCACTAATATAGGCACAATAAAAGAATATTACTTCACCTCCGAGGTGAAGGATACAATCATCAAGCGCTAAACATCATAACATTATTAAAAAATAATCTTGACACGTTATTTTATACTCCTTTGTACTTGTCTTACAACGATTTTGAATAATTTTGGTGAGGGCGTTTCCTTTGAGTTGAGGTTTCGTTTTGTTGATTTAACTCATAATGCATGTGTATCCATCTTGTGATAAACTTCATTAGAACACTTTTGCAATTATTTCATTAAATTACATTTTTACGAAGTTATTCAGTAATTTAATACTGCCCTCGTAATTCGAAAAGTACCTACATCTATGAGAACAACGGACAAGAAAATCATAGGGTTTTTTTTAATTAAATGATGTGTTTACAATGTTAGGCTTGGTTGCATGGTAGTTTATACTCTGATTGTATCTCAACAAACAAATTTAAAGTGTCGATCCAGACTGTCGCACTGATGCACGGATATTTCCAGGTATGCTGGTCTTCTATTTATTGAATTTCTTAATTATAAATTTTCTTTAATAACTTAGTTTTAATTTCACTACAGTTTTATTTGATCCTTTTATTGTTAAAAAGATAATACAGTACTCTACCATCAATGGTAGCAGGCCAAAACTAAAATGCGGTATAACGCCCTCCCTAGTTTAACAGAAAATAGTGCCGGAACCCAGGCGTAAAGTACTATCCTATCAAAAACATAAATGTGAAATTAGAGCCAAGTTCAATATTACGATATATTTATGTATTATGTAGGTACCTATGCGTTAGTTGTATGTTGACTTCAAAGAAAACAACAAAAGAAGGGAGATCTAAATGTGTGCCAAGTTCAATGGTTAGTCCTGAAATATATTTACAACATAAAATATTCTATTACAACTTAAAATATTATTTCTTCTTATAACTTAAGATAAATATGTTATTGCCTGAGATCTGATTTGGCTAGTTCTCATATACGACATATTATTAAGTAGATACCTGCATGCAAAAACAGTCACGAAAGAGCCCTATGTTCCACGGCGGCTAGTTTTTTAGACAGTTTTAGTAGGCAAGTTAATTATAATATTTCGCATAATACAATATGAGAACAAGCCAAGTCAGATCTCAGGCGATAACATATTTATCTTAAGTTATAAGAAGAAATAATATTTTAAGTTGTAATAGAATATTTTATGTTGTAAATATATTTCAGGACTAACCATTGAACTTGGCACACATTTAGATCTCCCTTCTTTTGTTGTTTTCTTTGAAGTCAACATACAACTAACGCATAGGTACCTACATAATACAGAACTTACTACATAATAATTTTTGTACAGAATTTAATAGTAGGTAAGTACTTTTCCATAATTCAATGATGTATACCTAATGCGCTGGCGTGGTCCGAAATACCTATCATTTAATTGTATGTAAGTACTAAAACTGATAAGAGTAAGGTTAAATAAAATAAAGGTGGTATAATACCTACTCCATTCGTTATATTATTCTCACGTGAAGCTCTTAAATCCACATGTAATAAATAACTGAGCCAATACCAGACGCATATCAGAAATGAAGTAGTCATAGTAAGCCCTATCATATAGATTAATTATCAAGCCCTTTGGGCTTACTAGAACTTAATTTATATTTGATTTTAATTATTTCCGGTGCACCGGCCATGGGACTGTCGCTCTACTCTCCGCCGACGAGAGAGGATCGAGGTGGACGGTGGAATAGAATAGGCATTAGGTACCATTGGGTACTCTTTATCGTGACTCATAAACAATATAAAAAAGTATCTACTTAAAATTACCATACCATTATTATCAGTCATAGAGGTAGTTTGTACTTATAGTAGGTAACATGTGATTTTTTTTAACAAGTATTTATTATTATACTATCTAGCACCAAGGTACTCGTCAAGACGAATAAAACGAGCTCAAACTCGATGGGGTTGCGTCGCTTAATTATGGAGTTCCTATGGCCACCTTCCAGCTCCATCATCAGACCCTGATTACTATATAGTATCAAAGTACTCGTCAAGACAAATCAAATAAGCCCAAACTCGATGGGGTTGCGTCATATAATTACGGAGTCCCTATGGCCACCTTCCAGCTCCATCATCAGATCACCTCCATGTCACAATAATATTGCATTGTCATCCAATTTATACACGCATGCCAAATTTCAGCTTAATCGGAAACCGGAAGGTGGATCATATTTAATTTGCAAGTTAATTACCATACTTTAAAATTAACAATTTTTATTAAATTTAAAAATATTATTAAATCATTAAATTTACTAGTTTCTGATTTTTTCCTTTGTCACTATGACTTTGCCTATCTGGATGCCAAATTTGAACTTTCTAGGTCATCTGGAAGTGGGATATAATTTTGATCTATCACATATATCACCCTTAAATTTCTTGGAAACCGGATATTTATATATAAAAAACCGTTTGAGCTGTGTTTATGAAATTTGGAACACAGATGTAGTTCGTATATAAGAGTACATGTGCCAAATTTGACTTGTCTACGTCCAATAGTTTTTGTGTAACGAGGGTGTAAAAAGTCGTCAAAACGCGCTTTGGACGGTTCGTGTAATATAACACACGGCGCGGTCGCCAGTTCCTTTGCTTGAACTTGGCTTGACTCGCTGCCGCGTGTCTAGATTTGGCGATACGGTTTTGTCCATTGGGCGGTAACTTGTCACAGCCGAAAACTTACCACCAATATAGCAAATGGAAAACTACGCCTAACATTGGCCGGAATTTAGAATTCGGTCGTGCAGATAGTGCAAAACACGTAAGTACTTACTATTTTATTTACTACCACTTCAAAATGGACTGGATGCTAAGGATCTGCCGATTCCATCGTATGAGAGGGTACGCGTAATGCGTTTATACTCGGCGTTAACAAAACATAAAATAAACCATCTTTGTAAATAAACGGCATAAACTCACTTGTATTTACTTCGGCTTCGTGCCGACCGTTTTGATCCTGTACGAGGAAAAAGAAAACCACAAAAAACCACCAAAATAAACCACTTCAAAATGTTTAGACATACTAATTCAAAGTTTACCGTAACATTAATTCCATGTTTGGCCACATACATTATGATTGTAACTGTTATTATTTCACGCTATTATAGGCTAATTTGCGCGATTTGTATCAATTTGGAAGCAAACCGCGCATCCCATAGGTCGATAGGTTAATGCACATTATAGTGGTCGGCTGCAAACCTCTCTGAAAATTAGGGAAGCGCGTGATATGCCAGTTACCTCTAATTTAGACACTAACCTCAACTAAAATAGCGTTCTGTAGCTTAAATGTTTATCTAAACGTAATTATTTTATATCGAAAAGTGACTATGCTATTAGTGTGTAACGTGATCTACTAAAAGCAAGGTTCAAGTCTAAAATGCTTAATAAACTTTAACCTCTCTATCCAACAAAAGCCAACAACTTACTTTTTTTTGGGCCTCTTGAGTTTGGCGTTTGACTTGAAGGGCTGATCTAATAATAATATTATTATCATTAATCAGTTAAGTATAAAACTATATTGCATTTAATAAAACCATTATTATCTCATATTTACTGAGTATAACCACCGAACTAACCATGTTCCTACTGAATTTTTAGAGTTTTCCTACTCTTAAATATACGATAAGCATTCAAAGTTAATTGCACATTGTGTTTCAACAATCCCTGATCCTAATTATATTTTCCTTTTCTCTACAATATTATTTCGCTTAAAAGCTAATATGAATTTTCATTTTTGTACATAAAATGCGCACACACAAAGTACACAACGTCAAGGGTTGTACAACCATCTTCACCCGCTCAAGGATGCGTCGAGTACGCACTCGGTACCTCCAAATATCGAGCCACGACCTATTATAATTTTCATTGTTCAAAAAGGTCAAGTTCTCGTTGCTCTTTTGTAGCGAATAGCGAAAAACAAGCCGGTTTTCCCACAGCAAATTACAAAGGCGAGCTAGAAAAATGTTTGTTTGGATAGGTGCGTGGAAAATAAACGAATTCACTTTAAATAAAACCCGTCCGGTTTTTCGCCAATATCGACGCGAGCCGACGACGTGGCAATAGGAAAAATGTAACATATGCGTGTATGTCCGGCCTGTTCAATATCCGACTAGCAGCTAGCTGTACCTCCAATATTGCGGTTGCTCGGTTACCTACAATGGGAACCTGGAAAAACATTCAGTTAGCGAATGAAAACTGCGACAAATTTGTTTCTCAACTTTATTTAATTACTAGCTACGAACAAATAATAAGGCTAAACTCAGTTTTTTTTCTCGTTGAATCGAAGCATGTGTTTTAGGATCTAAGAATAAGGTAAAAAGGTAGCTTTAGAGCCCTATAAATACAGAGAGAGAGCCAGCGTTTCAAAAATCGTATCTGCAGATCATTGATGATCTCAATGACTTTTTATAAACCTAATTATACAATAATTTTGTAAAAATATTACTTTGAGCATGCTAAATTTTCAATAATTGTAACGTAAATCCAACATTCGAATTCTATGACGAGTATTACCTTATCAATGTGTACAGAGATAATAACACTTCGCTTCGAAGCCAATATAAACCTATCTTAAGTAGATACGTTGCAGACTAAAATAAATTTAACACTCGATTGTCTCGAATAATCTTTATGTAAGTGCTTAAACAAGTTACATAGGCGCCGAGAAATAATATGAGATAAGGGGGTATCTACACGCGTGAGTTAATTGCGGCGATTTTCTTTTAAATTGGCATCTTCACGGAGTCTCCGTGAAGATGCTTGCTGTTTCTTTTTTAATTTTTACAATATTTTTAGTCTGTATATTCTTCGTCCATGTTTTCACAGTATAAACTACATTTTTTTTAGAAAGAGAATTTATTTACAAGCCATTTCTGGCGCCTGCTGGGCAAAAGTCTATCCCACAGTTTGATTATACCATCCGGGATGAAAACCATATTTAATTGTCACACGTATATAAACAAAGCCCAAAGTTAGAATTTATGAGGGTGCGTGTTTTTTTATTCCAATGCGCTGTATAATAGTAACAACGTGCTTGATTTTGTTTTAAAAGACATGTATCATAATAATATTAAAAGAATAACCGCCGCGACACCCGCGCTCGTCTAGAAGTTTCCTTAGTCTGAATCTTGAAGGATGCCATAAAGTGAAATATATTCAAGGGTCCATTACGGAGACACTGAAGAGTGGATTATTCATCCATTAGAGGAAGAAACCGAGCGACCAACATCTGAATTTCAAAATTTGTACTCAGACAGATGGCGGTTGGAAATTGTGGTGTCGTTCCAGCTATGTATTTAATTTTAGATCTTATGCAGAGTTTCGGAAATAGAGTGTTATCTACATTTTGAACAAGATAGATAATCTTATTATTATTTTGGTGAAGATATGTTTACGTACTTACTATAGACCTATAGACAGTACCTATAGACAGGCATGTGACCAGACTTAAGTAATAAGTCGTAATATATAGAAAAAAGTGTAATGTGTGAGTAGCGATTAGTTCGTGAGCTGATTGTTAAATCCCGCCTATTTGTACAAGATTTTTATTAGGACATTTCTAAGTGCAACATTTCTTGACTTATAGAATAGAGTACCTAGTCTTTATTGCAATAAATAAAATAATTTTTACTAAATATTTATTTATTATTATTTATTTATTATTCAGCACAGAGCTAGGACTAACTTAATGCTACAATAGCATTTTCTACCAGTTGCCCCAATATTAGTACTTAAATACAAATTGATCCACAATGGGCGGCATTATCGCTGTGAGCGATCTTTCCAGGACTTATTATTATTTATTCGTAGAGTTATATATTCCAGAATCAACCCCTAGTACATTAACATTGTATCTAGCCTTTGCCAAATCTTTTGTTATGATGTCTGAGGTCAAGCCATATCTTCTCTTTATGTGCTGAATATCTTAATGTTTATCATTTAGCTCTATTCATTGCGTAGGGCAATGAAAAATGAACACCAAAATGATAATAATCGCGGCCGTCGTCCGTAGATAAGAGGCGAGCGGTACAGAGTAAATTGGAAAGCAGAAAAGCTGTGAAAAATCCCCAAATGTGTGAACAAATCATAGTCAGTGCCAGTTACTCTACCGCCTGAGCAGTAGTGTGCAAATATTGCTATGCTTCGGTAGGAGAACACTGTAGCTAGTGAAATTACTGGGCTGAAGAGTCTTAACATCTTATGACTCTCAAGTAAGAAGCGTTGGCGCTGTGCACTGGGTAGCACTGTACTAATTATGGGCAGCGTTATCTCTTACCATCAGGAGAACGTCTTGCTGGTCTTCTTACTTCGTAGTATAAAAAAAAAAAGTCAAAAATGAACTAAGTACATATAAGAAATGACTACTTAATTTCTATTTATGTGCCAAATTTCAACGCAACATGTTCAATGTCACTTATAAGTGACTCTTTAGATATCGTAGTTGTTGTAGTGATAGACATATAAAAAATCGAGATTGACTGTACTAGATGGCAACGCGAATCCTTAATCAAGGCAAAAGCTTGTATACTAGCTTTTTGTAAGCTTTTTATTAGCCGGTTTATATTCTTAACTGCATTCCATAGAGGACTCAACCATAGAGCACGCATTACCGGAGGTATGCTGTCGCTGACGATACGCATAATATAGTCAAATGTCTTTAAACGAGCAGTTTTGCATCAAAAATCTTATTATATATTTATATTAATCATTTATACTCCAACAGAACAGGTTACCCTACTTACACTGTCAGAGTCAAATCACAATTATAGTGTTGAGTGTTGTTGCAGTTTCAGGTCGCCGACATTACTACAGGATTGCTATTATTTATACGATGACCTATCTAATCTAATAAGTAATCTCAGAGCAAGACTAATGAATTTAAATGTTATTCAATTTAATGCACATGAATAATTCAATAAGAATGTTAATGTTGAAAAGAATGCCGAGCTCCTGCGGCCAAGATTCGTGCCATCTAATTGATTACTTTTGCTGCGATAACGAAAGTCGCCGAGTTTTAGATACTTTTGGCTTAATGATCTCTTTATTTGCATTTCTAATGCTTTTTGCAATCATCGAAATCTGCTTGAATTGGTATATCTTAGGTATTCATTATCTTAGGTATTTAATTGCATTATTTTAGTCTACCGCCCTACGCCTACTCTTGTACTAAATGAGACCCTTTGTTTGTGTCCAGTTTACCTTTTCAAGAAGCTTTGACTAATAAATAAGGAGTAGTGGTTTAAAAAAATGTAGATATCTAATATTTGGAATGACTAAAGGACATTTTAAACAGTCGAATGAGTAGTAAATAAATGTAGATAAATACGTTTGTTAAACTCTAGAATACGTAAAACACATCTTGATTCTTACAACTAATATCTCTATTGAAAGCAGACAAATTATCAGGAAACCCCATTCTTCTGAGGTTCTATGTATACCTTTATACTAAAAAAGGGAAGTCAATTGACACAAACAGTACCTAACTTTCAAGAGACTGATCTGAGTGGAGAGACCTATGCCCGTAAGTGGACTAAAACAGATTGCTAAAGAGTAAATTTCGCTTGCAAAATATCCCTCTTGAAAAACTTTCCACCGCTCGGTCATTGTTCCCTCAGGACATCACATTCATCCCTCGTATAACAAAGTAAATTGGATAATAGAATTTAAATAGTGCACTAACATAAAACAAGGATGCAAACAAGTCGGGTAATGGCCGACCGCCCGCAATTGACTCACAAAACAGACGTAATATGTGCGCACTACTTTTTTATGGTGTACTTTGGATGGATTAGATTCCCGACTTATAGCTTAGTATACGAGTGTTCTTACTGCAGAATTAGAAGGATGTTTGCTAGACTGAGGCTGTAAAAATGTATTAGGTGAAGGAATCTGTATTATACAAAAGAAAAGTACGACTGACTGATCTATCAACGCTGGCACTAAACTGCTGAACGATATTATAGTTGGTTCAGCCATTTAGGCTGATACCACATACGGCGATTTTTGCGAGCTTAAAAAAGTCGCTAGAAAGTCGCGACGGGCACGAGGCGACTTACGCCGCAAGCTGGCGAATCGCGACGATTAAGTCGTTTTCTTAAGGACTCTAACACAGCACCATTTGATGGAAATATTCGACAGAAGTGCCATGGACCATTAAACTCCTTTTAACAATTGAGTTTAACTTGGCCATTTGACACGCGCGAACATTTGCTGCAAGTTGGGACCTATTAGCAATTTAACTAAACATAATATGTATATTACCACTTTCCTCAATAATAAACTTTTTTTATAAAGAATAGGTCTGCGTTTGACCACAGTCTCACCTGTTGGTAAGTGAGGACATAGTCGAAGATGTTGCACACAGACCTAGTAAATACTTAATTAGGTATCTGCAGAAAGACCTACATAGATTTGTGTAACAAAGTCTAATCGTCCGAATCGAACACATCGTAACCCTACAATGATAACCGCGACAGCCGGCGTATATTTGCGCTCACATCTGATATATCGAGCATGTTACTCACCGGCTCGCATCCGCCGCCATAATAAATTTTGTGACAAACAATATTCCCGCGTCCTTTGTCTGGCTCGCGGACGCATCGATCGTCGCTAACAATACCTCGCAGACCTCTACTTGTGCTAGACGGTTCTAACCGTAGACATTGTGCTCTAATCCCATTGATTCTATAGAATCAAACTATAGAGTGTAGAGGTACTATAAAACCTGGGTGGTCCACCTGTTTTCAATTCTTTTTGGTATCTAGGCTGTAAGGTTTGAGGCTATTTTTTTTTTTGTACATTCTTTTGACTCATGCTTTAGAAGACGCCTTCACTAAAATTACACCATAAAAGCTTAAAAAAACGTATCATTACAATATGTTATTTGTTAATCATCAAGTTCTCATACTCGCGGTCTGAGCCGCACGTTTTAAATTCATATCTCAAATAAAGCTCCACCGATTTTGATAAAATTTAAAAGGCACATGAGAAGTACAGTTTGAAATAATGAAGAATTTTCCCAATCTCTTCAGGCGCTTTCTTGCAAACGGAACACATTAAAAAAAGATGATTAGGTCGAATTGTGAACTTACCTCCTCTTCTGAAGTTGATAAAAAGCGTACTATTTTTTATCTGCCATGTAAATCCGGCATTAACGTTAAGCGTAATCGATTAGACTACTTAATCTTCCTGGATTTATACTGCATGGAAAATGATATTCACAAAGCTCACACAAGCGTACACTGGTTAACCGAGCCGCACCGATTTCTTTACGATTAATCTGCCGTTAAACGTAATTTGAATATATTTTCGAGCCCCATGTGGGATAAAGCTTGAATAAATCGCGTACAATAAATGGTTGGTTGGCCTTTTTCTTCTTGCCTTCCCATTCACTGTGGAAAGGTCGGGGCACGTTCCATTTTTAGCTTTTTTGTACAAAATTATCTAATTTAATAACCGTCAATTATATTGTAGTCACTATCTTTTACACGTAACCCGATCTGAACCAATGTTACTGAAAACGACGTGGCATAGTTTGTAGTTACCAGTTAAAGGATCCTTATAAGTCTACGAGTAGTAGGAAATTAAGAATCTATAATAAGAGTGCCTAAATCAGTAATAAAGTGCAAAGTTGCAGAAAAATTAACAAATTTCAGCTCAATCGATCTGCCTATTAGGCGTGAAAAAATAACAAATTATATCCATACATTTATGCATACTAACTGTTGCATTTATATTTTAGTAAGATTTATAAACACCATCATTACTTAAGTTCAAAAGATGATAAAAATCATAAATATTTTTGATCTGTTGGAAGGTTCCCATCAATCAGAAAGATAAATTCAATCAGTCGTGTGACTAATCCGGCCTCAGTAACAGCCTTGGTTGTAATTTCTTCAAGTTATGGTTATTATTGTAGGCGTCGCAGGTGGTATGATGTAAAGCTCCGTTCACAAGTTTACTCATCTTCAAAACTTTTTATTATCTGATGGAGTTTATAAAATATGTACAAACTTATATGAGAATATTGAAACTAACACAGACTGGTCTAGACTGGTTTATAGATGCAATCCCCCTACCTCCTCCTCCTCCTATAAAAAAATATTTCCTATATTTTTGTCTCTTTTGACTTTTTGCAAGTATAGATAGTAAAGTACTTACTCGTACTTTGGAATTGTATTAACGTATGCGTTTGTTATTACCAAATGTATGTTTGGGTGGAATATATTTATGATTAATCACTACATAGTATAAAAAAAAAAGTCGCGTCCCGCTGTCTGTCCCTGTGTCCCTTAGATCTTTAAAACTACGCAATGGATTTTGATGCAGTTTCTTTTAAACGATAGATTGATTCAAGAGGAAGATTTAAATATAGTACATGCATAATATAGTAGAGAAACACTGTTAATTTTCTGTGAGGCGTCCACTAATTCTACATATTTAGTAGACTTAGAACTGGGAATATCAAATAGGATACTGTTTAGCATTTGACTTAACTATAGCGTAGGTAGACTTTAGCTTAAACGTGCAAGGTACCTAGCTTAGATTCTGGAATAACACGAAGTACTTTTCAGCAGGTGAAATTGCTGTATACGCAGTTATCGTATATTTTGAGATAAGCTCAGTTTTGAACTAGGTTGCGGTGAGCGCTGGAATTCCTAAAGTTCACGCTTTGTTAACAAAATTGTGTTGTTACTTGAAAACTAGTGCATTAGCTGTACTGTGCAAAAGTTTCCTGCATTGCAAATCAATGATAACAAGGTAGTGCGAATTTATAATTACTAGCTTGTCTACCTCTTTAATTATATTGCTTTAAAATCTATAGGCACGACGCCTAATATATAATCTGAGTTTTCTAATTAATAGACCTTAGGTAGAAATATTGTGGTTTAATAAGTATTTCATTTTACTAAACTACAACTTAAGACACTCACTAACTCACTTATTTTAAATGCGAATGCTTGAATGTACGTGTGTATGGATGTTTGTTACACTTTCAAGCGTCATAATATTTGGTCGCAGGTAACTTACAGTGGGTTTGCCCATTGAATATTTATCAGTACCTGCATATAAGATTTTATGTGGCATTCTTTAAAAAATGACAATGTTATTCTCAACTTTTAAAGTTTTAGTAACAAAAACAACCATATTTCTGGAACAAAACATTTAATTTCTTGTTCCAGACTATTTAATTTTCAGAAACAATTAATATCTGAGGTTAAATAGGTACCTTTTTTAAATGTATTTCACAAATCATTGAATCGACTTTGCTATTATAGTTAAACAAGACAAAATGTTATGACAAATAGCTTTAAAGTTTCATCTTAATTGCACATTCTGTGACAGACAGCAAGTTCGCAAGAACTGGCAGCGATGACCTGATAACGCAGTGTGACTGTCTCCTAAACTACGAGCAGTTTGGATCTATTGTTCTTATCTTTAGGCTGAACTGTGTCGGCGCGCCCTCCACTCCGCTAGTTATGACTGTGACTCATTAAACGACCTATAAGCTAGTAGGCTGAGAGAATACAGCCGCTAGACATTACTTATTTTCTGATACACGTGACTAGCGTTAAGTGTACTTTTGACATTTTGTTTTGTTTGACAATTTTACATACTTGCGTGAAGTATAGATGGGGATTACGTAAGATATACCGAAAACGTATGTGCTCCAGCTAATCGGAACTTGCCAGAAAATCGGAAAACGCCATTATTTGTTTTTGATTACAAAAAATACTCAATAGTTCTTAGAACTATATTCATCATCTTACTTTTTGTAAACAGTTCGAAAATATGTCAATACAAGTATCAAAACATGACAATTTAGATCTTTAGTCTAGACAGACTAAAAGAAAAATATTCTTTCGCAAACTTTAATGCATTACTTTTAGTAATGCCTAGCCTGTTATTTTTATAAAAGGCGAGACAATATAGATTCCTGTATCCGTCGGAATATCTATCAGTAAATGAGTAAGGTCCAACGAAGCTATGATCATATGCTATATGTACGAGCCCTGATCGGAATGCCTCTCAGCACCGCCTTACGAAACCGAGGAGGTTCGAGGAAGTCAAAGGTTTTCTTACGAAATGTCACATTCGGAACTGTAAATTTGTGAACACAATAGGAATTGCTAATGTGCATTGTGCAAGTAAGGTCCAATAGTTGAGAATAATGCACAAACACGTGTGTTCTTTGGTTGGATTTCACAATCTATAAAACTAGGTTTCACCTAGTTATTTAAGCGAAGAAGTAAGAAGACTCTCCTGATGTATAAGCGATTACGCTGCCCATAATTTGTACAAAGTCACCTAGGATTTCACAATGTGAAAACATTATGTGAAATTCCAGGTACACTGCACCAACGCTGCTTACTAAAAAGTCATAAGATGTTAAGACTCTTTAACCCAGTAATTTCACTAGCTACAGTGCCCTCCTACCGAAGCACAGTAATGTTGCACATCACTGCTCAGGCGCGGCGGTAGAACAACTGGCACTGTTGGGGTACCCACCTAGTCTACCTTCTGCAAAGGAAGTCTGCCGCCAGTAAACCTATATCATGTTATTATCAACAGATACTAGCATTATAACATTTTACTAGCTTATGGTCGCGGTTTTACCTGCGTGGAGAACTCCTTCCTTAGCGGAGATCTACGTCATAAAATCTATCTTTGTTCGAAATTTCTACCCAATCTGTTCAGTGGTTTGGGCAGTCAAACCCAAACTCAAAATTTATTTATTCAAATAGGCTATGAGCACTGTTGCAAGTCAATTTTACATTTTTTTCTATTTTAAGACTCTAACGCTCGTTCGCAAACCACCTCTATGAGAAGAACGAGCAAGAAACTCATAGCTGTGCGTTGATAGATCAGGAAGTCAATCAATCACTCTTTTCTTTAAAGATTATTTAGAAGTAGAGATAGCAGATGAGGCAACAATAGACGAAGGAACGAGTCGAGTAGCGTGCCATGGGGATTGCCAATGTCCGGCTGTATAGAGTATAGACAAACGTGGGCTGATGATGCTACACATAAAAGCACTCAATTTGGAACAGATGACCTAATGTTAATTAGTGCTGGCCAAACTTGGAAATTCACCAAAAATTTGCTCTTTAATTGTTGTTTGTCTTACAAAGTAGCAATTTTTAAATGTTTGTGTTTTAGAACCCGCAGTAAATAAAAAATATTAAAAAAATTTTTTTTTTTTTTCGATAAAAATGTGTATTCAATGTGATTCAAAGAATTAAGGTAAAAACAAAATTAAAATAAAGCAAGGTTATGCAGCCAGCTTTTTAAGCACGTGGCACGTGGCGAAACCCATGACACGTTGCGAAACCCATGACTCTTTCTTTATCATATTAACAATATGGTGTAAATAAAAGTTTTATCCAATAAAAATAAAGCAAGCATTTTTATTATTAAAACTGTTTCTAATTAAAACTGTCGTTGAGGTCGCACCACGCAGGTCGGATGACCATAAATGGGTGACAATTTGACTTTGGATGACCATTTTCTTTTACTGTGGCAAGCCCACTTTTTGGTCATATCTATTGTCTAAACTGCCAATGACTTTAAAGTTCTTAATTAAAGAACATAAACAGTAAGTTTTTTTTTATACAGAGAAGTAAGAAGACGAGTAAAACGCTCTCCTGATGTTAAGAGATAACAATCCTCATTAACAGTACAGTGCTATCCAGGACTGATTGAGATGTTTAGCCTAGTAATTTCACTAGCTACAGTGCCCTCCTACCGAAGCTCAGTAATGTAAGTTGTTTGTTACATTTTATTTTTAATGTTTCTTTGATATATTATTAATTATTTGTTTATGTAAAATATAAGTTTTGGTATCTACCTATCACACCTTCGGTGGAACAAGGGCATATTTAACGAAATTTACGGAACAGTAATATTTTCGCAGAGCAAGTGCAATAAATAGAAAGCAGAAAATATCTGCTATTGCTCTTCCGTAAATTTTGCAAAAATCAACAATTGTGCCCATGTTCCACCAAAGGTCCGATATTATGTCGTGTGACACGTTTATTGCAAAATAACCCCGTCATATTATGAAATAGATATTCGTTGATTTTCAATAACAAGCGATTTAATAATCGTAACTCAGTCACGGCTGGGTTGGCATTTACGTTCGCTGGTCATTTTGCCCTCCACGCCGAACAGAATTTGCATCGAAACGAGATCAAATCAAAAATAAATTTGGCCCATTCGCAACACCTATTCAATTTCTGCTTAACAATGTTAACTTCGCTTTACACAGCGTTATAAATACACAAATGGTATTGGCTTTTTTTAAGTTAATTTTACACGTTTGTTTTAATTGTAAAACGTGCTTTTTACTGCGATTCCACCCGTTGTGTTGAAAAGTTTATGAATTGAAAAATTTGCATTTTTTGCATTATTCTATTTATTTTTATTTTATTTTATTTTATTTAAAGGTACACAAAACAGAGTACAATCAAAACTAGTCTAAAAATATAAGAAATAGAGGGTTATGTACTAAATTCTACTCCAAAATTATGTGTACACATCATGAACCAAAATACCTGACTTGGGCAGTTTTAATGGTTAGTTCCTAATATTATGTTTAAGCCTAACAAAGTTATACATAATAAGAAAGTTATTCAATCGATAAGTTTCATAGCTTTATTTCTGACGCAGTAATCGTGATTTAATAATTAAGCCATTTTTTTTTGTCTTAATCAAATGATAATTATGAATGATATAATTATAATACAAACACAAATAATTTATTCATAAACCTTTGTTTACATATACGCTACCTAATGTTATTTTAACAAGTGAAACCACAAGACATCCTTAGTACACTTTAATATCAATTTCGATACAATGTCACTTTAATTAACTATTCAATATTGTGCGTTATCTTAAGCTCTGACGATAACTGCTATTCAATTAGATTAATTGATGTTAGACTGTTCTAATTAATTAAATAGCTTAATGAGCTTTCTGACATAATACCTATATGCGTATAGTACCTATTGGATATTGAAGACGAGTGTTCCTATGCATTAGTAACATAATAATATTAAGGGTATCTCAAGCGTATAGGCCTAATAGAATTATAAAAACTTGAGAGGTATCAAGGGACACCCGGATGGAACGAAGTTAGATTAATGAAAATATCTGGCTTGCTTTCTATAAGAGAGAGAGAGAGAGAGAGAGAAACATGCGCACGCCGCACAGCTTCCAATAGCTTACATAGCAAAAAGTGTCGTGACAAGTCCGTCTAGCCCCCTTTCACAACGAATAAGTATAATTTGAAAATAATAATATTGGGGTTTATATTTTAGTAGAACAGGGTTACCCTACTTACTGCTTACACTGAGAGTCTAAGTCCACAATCAGTCAGTCTCAGTTATGTGGTCAACATCATCAAGGCTTTCAGCATGACCGTACGACTACCTCCGACATATCTTATAGAAAACACATTGGACCCACAGTTTTACGTGTCTTCCTAGAAATAGCAGACATTATGCACGCTGGGATTTAAAGCCAGGGCTTCCGGATAATAAGTCGGACGTACGAACAAATATCGTCACATCATCGTAATCTACATAGTTATAAACATCCCTTTGCTTCATTAAGCTTAGTCTTTACTTCCAGTGAAATGAAAATATAACTTCCTTTGGTCCTAACAATAGATTTGTAGGTATAATACCTTAGTAGTAGTTCTACTATAAACCTAAACTTGCAATACTAATACCTAGATTCAAACATTAGAATCGTAAACTCATGCTTCGCATGAAGAACGTAAAACTATTTCGTATTACTCAAACTTAGCTTATCGAAGAGTCGAAGCTCCCACATCTTTTACAAATTTAAATAAGACGTTTGAATCCGTGTGGGTAGCACGAGCTTGCGAACAACTCAGGTGCAGTCGGATCACGTCAAAGTAGTAAAATAATAAAACTTTATCCTACACGTCAACGTTTTGAATAAAATGCAAAACGTGTCTGGGATGCAGCCAAAACTGCGCGATGCTTCATGCTTCAGGCGCGCGCCGCTCGAGACTCGAGTTCCCTTCTTCTGTAAAGGTTATTAAAATGTTAACTCAGTTTTATCGCCGATTCATATCCTTTTTCGTTTTAATTATTGCTGCACCTATAATTATCACCTTTACCATTTTTGATTCTATGGTAAAATCACATTCATTTAACGAGCTAATTATAAACATATTTCGCCTTTGCCATAAAATCTTAATTAATGCAAATTAATATTTATATATGACGATAGTGCAAAATCATTATCGCTGAGCTGTTCTGATGATGTAGCTGCAATCACAGAAACTAGGTAATAAAGCGTTATAATCGCATTGGCGTATTTAATTTATGTTAGTATGTAACTAATAAAAACTATAAAGTATGGGTTGACAGAAAAATTATATGTACATAGTATATAAGTACCTACCTTGGTTTTTAATTCTTATTTCTTATGTCTTGTTATTTGTCTTGTTGTAACTTATATATTATGTATTTTTAATCTAGAATGTCAATAAATTATTTTTTACTTTACTTTACTTTAATAATATACCTACCTAATGAAAGGACGGATTGCTTGTGTGAGTTTGTGTTAACTACTACGAGTAGCTAACACATGTATGTTTGTTTTTTCAAAGTCTCGACAGACTTTGTATATCAAGATACCCAATAAAACCACATAGGATAACATGATGCGGTGCCAGCCAACTGGATCCTGGACAACTTGTTTACTTAACATAATGTTCTGTGCAGACCAAATCCACTAGCATCCTTGCATTTTATTGAATCAAAAACCGTAGCTCTAAACCACTGATCACTTAAAAATAATAGATCGACCATCATCTTCTTCTTCTAAGTCGTACACTCTTGTCAGAGTGGTCGTGGTTGCTCTGATGGTTGGTCTTCTGCTTGGCTTTTTCCTATGGTTTATGATTTTGGCGACCATCTAAGGAAACCAGTATATCAAAAAGATAAAATAAATCAAATAGAGCATGGTTCTTTACTAATAAATGTAATTGGATGACAGTCGTTGTGGAAAAACGTACGACAATAATTTGTCTTTTTAGTACACTTTTGAGCTATAGCCGTTTGGCCTGGCTAGAGGGGCAGTACATAAAATCTGTATCTATAAAAAAGTGTACTCGTATATCTACAAGAACGATACTACAAGACGAACGACGAACACATAAGCTATATATTAGATTATAAACAAATCGACGAGTGAATCGGCGCTTGAAACGTACTTTTACTATGTACTGTGTTTCTATAATATATTGTGCTCACTAAGCCATTCCTGACCCCTATTTATTCGAAGCTCTAAACGCATCTAATTCTAACGTTGAAAGTTTCGAGTTGAAACCTCGCTGAGCGTACCACGCTCCGCTTGTGTTCTGAATTTATGAATGTCAGTTATTTTCACATGATTTTAAACTGAGCTTTATATTATAACAAAACTAGCAACTTTGCTATACCGGGGCCGAGCATTGGGCGTATAAAATATGTAATTCCTTATGAGAATGAATGAAGGATAACCGATGTGACCCATTATTACTATGCCAATATGTGTCTCATTATTATGCGACTAATGTTTGTTAGAAACATAATTATAATTAGAGTTTTAACGACATACAATATCAGAAATAATTATTTAGAAAAGGTAAAACTGTTAAGAGTACATTTGAAACATAATTTTATATGTGCTACTTGCACAATAAACCTAAGAACCTAACTTTTTCTCATTGGTCCATCTTTTCCAAATGCTAAATACGATGTAAAGCGAACAAATACTTTGTTTACAAAACTATCGGGTGGATATTTACAAAGTATCGGTTTCCAGTGCTAAAGGGCATTTCTGTGGCGGCCCTTCCCTGCTCCCCTAAACTTGGAATATAAATTTGGTCCGGGCCGTTGTTTGTCCGACAATAGGCATGGTTACCAGCGTTGATTTAGAAAGCTCTGGAGATGTTGAAGTAGAACTTAATATTCCAAACTAAAAAAAAAAGTGTAAAACTGCACCAAAATCTCCGTTGTGAATTTCGTTTTTAGGTCTCTTTCGAACTAGGATGTGAGTAAGGAGTAAGTACAGGTTTATATGGCAAAGGGTATGTGAGATAGCGTGGATATTTCCTCGTTGGAGATAGCAAACAACCGTGACGTCATTTTTCTTGCTTCAGTTTGATGTTCACGCCGCAAAATCCAATTGAGTGCAAAATTCTTGCAATATCATTACGTTTTCCGTGTTCCATTTAAATTTGGAATCTTCGTTTACCAAGATAAGATTATAATACAGGGATCTCTATTTTCATAATTTAGTAACTTTTCTCATGCTTTTTCTATTGTGTAAACACAAAACGACGACGTAACCGTCCAGCGAAATAACATTGTCGGTTGGCAACATAAATGATCGGACAAGGTTCGTCTCTTCCCCGACACTGGCCCAATATTTACATGGCTGCCTCTTTGCTTGCTTAACATGTTTATACTAATATTTTCCCTGAAATGTTTTATGTCTTTGTGATGTACGAGTATTATTGATTTAGTTATGTCCACACTATACTTTACTCTGACTGAACTATGAGTTAATCTGTATGTATTATTGACAACTTATTAAAACATTTTAGAGGTAGTAAATGCCTTTATTGGGAAAAAGGGAACAATTCTACAGCTACTTACAAACTAATTATGTAGCAATTAAGAACGTGTATAAGTATGAAAATCTACAAAATATCCAAGTGCTCCAAACCTTAGAAGAAAAGAACTTGTAGAGCCTCGCATCCGAAAAGAATTTTGAGAAATTATAAGACAAACCACAAGTAGAGTAACTTGAATGGATTATTTGTTTTAAAAAAATGTGTTTACAATTTTTGGCTTGCTTACCGAAAAAAAATGAAAGGATATTAGTCTTCTTTTACTTATGTTGACTTTTCAAACACATTTTCTCGATTAAGTATCGGTTTTGTCAATCAATTGAATTCGCTACATCAGGATCAGTTTAGCTCTATTTCGCTGTTAGCATCGTCATTTCATGCCAAATATCTGTGACAAATAACCATTGACACATTGTTCTTGATTCCCGCGTCTACGCTGGGATTAAAGCCTTTGTTAAGGCCTTTGGAAATGTGACAAGAGGATTTAGCTATTGAATGTAACCGAGCGACGTATTTGATATTCACACTCGGATCTTAACATTTTTAATGTAGAAACTTACAATAAATTATAATTGATATAACATTTTTTTTATGCGAAGAAGTAAGAAGACGAGCAAGTCGCTTTCCTGATGTTCAGAGATAACGCTGCTTATAATCAGTACAGTGCACAATGATGTGAAATTCTAGGTGCACTGCACCAATACTTCTTACTCAAGAAGCGTTGGTGTAAAATTGTATTTAGTTCTAAGTTCTTGTAAGTTGTATCAATACAGTGTTATCTAATCTAAAAATCATAAGATGTAATTTCACTAGCTACAGTGCCCTCCAACCGAAGCACAGTAGGTAATGTGTGCACATCACGGCTAACTTAATCTTACTAATATTTTAAATCTGAAAGTTTGTAAGAATGTATGGATGTCTGGATGTCAGGATGACTGGATGTATGTTTGTTACTCTTTCACACCTAAACAGGTGGACCGATTGAGCTGAAATTTGGTATAGAGATTCCTTTGATTTAACCACTCTCCCCCTTACCTTTAAAGATCTATATGAAAGCCGTTTAGTTCAATCAGAAATCCGAGTATTGGCCAAGTCCACACATTCTTCAATAACATAAATATATCACTCGTAAATTATCTCATTTATCTCTCCTAAAACAAAAACACAAAAATAAATAACCCCGAATGAATAGAACACAAAACGCAAATGTTTGTGTTATTTGTCTGTAATCCATTAATATCGATGATGGAAGGAGAATGGGACGTGATCCGTTGAAGCCGAGTACGTACGCCTCATTAAATTTTGTTTGAATAGAGGGATGAGCCGAACCTACTTGGTCAGATACAAGTACCGTTAGAAAAAACAATGAAGCAAGTACTTTTCCGGAAATTTTCTTTCTTGGTTGTCTGTAAGTTTGCTTTATACGATAATACCGCCGATTGATTACCTCTAGTTTTAAGTTTTTTGTCTTATAATATGCATCCAATACTCCTTTACGTCTCTGTTATATAATTTAGTTTTATGTAGAGAGCATTAGACCTTAGTGTGCTATACCTATATTTTTAAAGAACGAGCCTTGCGAAGCCGTCAAATTAATATATAATTAATAGCAATAGTGGGTTTGATTGATTAATTTTCATAAATTGCAGCTGTTTATTTTGATTGCTAAAATGTTTTAATCACTTTTTCAATTTCACCCACGCGTTAAATCTCTAATTGGCCAGCTGTTACGTTAAATCTCAAAGTAACTGAATTATAATGACTGTAATTCAACTTAGCCTAAATCGACTACATTTCTTATATTATTGCACCACACGGAGCTCTTAGAAAAAGAGTAAATCTCGAAAGGGTGGTACCTAATTCTATAGATATTATTTTTTAAGCTATTAAAAAAACAAATCCAATCAGACACAATTTTCAGACAGATTTTTTAATATTAAATAGGCCTACCTATAACTACACCTTACCTGATGGACGGTGCAGATGTGGTCGACTATAAATTACGTAAGATGCCTAGAAAGTACAAAAAAAACATAGCAGTATTTTAAAATCATATTTTTTATAATATTAACTTCATAGCTTAAATTCTCCTATTAAAATGTCAAGTATCAAGCAAGGTTAGTTTTTAGAACGTACTAAGAAATACAATGACTTTTGACTTTGATATTTTGGCCTTGCTACACTGACCGCGGTTGCCGGAATACCTAACCACTACTGCAGAGCAACCTGCTGGCATTACTGTCACATTAACAATTCAAAAATAGACGGCTGTAAAATTATTTCACGCACGTACGAAAGCTATTTAGTTCGAATTAGTATTTAAACCTAGTTTAGACTCTATATTTAGACTTTACATCCGGTGTTCTGGAAAACTTTATAAGATTGTGAAATAAGGAATATACTTATTTTAAAACTATAGTGAGTTTTCTCCATTACAAAAAAAAAATTTTGTAGGTACTGCAGGCGTAAACTCTCGATAAAGGAAGGACATACTGGTGGAGATATTCTCAACTATTCTGCCGTTTTGTTGTTTGAGTTGTATATTATCTATTTTGCAAGTGTTCATTTTTTTTGGGCCCAACGCAACGTTTGTATTGTCATCCATCGAGACAATGTTGCTAGCATAGTGAGAACTTATATGAATTAGGATCGGTTTAACTCTTATAACTCTTAATATTATTTTTTGCAACATATTTGTTTACGAAAATAGAATCACCTCAAATATAAAGTTTTATATAAAATAAAAGTTGCCAAGTCCCGCAATCGTGGGAAGTTTTCAAAACTCGAAACAACTTGTAACAGCCATTGAAAACGAACGAATCCTGAAAAATAACTCATCCACCGGTCTGCACTCCCATAACTGCAATACTAACTTTTGTAAAGCAACAGACCGTGATTTTCTTACCTATCGTGAATTTAGAAAGACTTTTCATTTTTCCATTAGAGTATGTTAACCACTCTTAAAATTTGATTCCACTAGATGTGAGTTTTTAAGAGAAAAAGTACCTAATTTTGATTTGACTCTGACAGTGTAAGTACGGAAATTTCTACTGTTGGAGTATAAACCCCAATTAATATTATTATCATCATGTGACTCTCATACATGGGCTAAGCCCGGGACTTTTCATAGACATGCACGGAGACATAAAAGTCCAACGCACAGAGTCCCCTTTGAACTTTAATTTTAAGGTAATGGATGAAAATTATCGGAATATGTCTCTGAATCTACCTATAGAAAATGGGCTCGAAGACAGCCTCCACAAATTGATAGGACTATTGGATTAATGAAAACCTTTAGCATATTGATCCATTCCATTTAGATTAAAACTAAGCCCCAACTATTATTATTAGTTTTCCCATAATGTATGATTTGTTTCCTATCCGTACATTTTTCCTTACCGTGTAGTATGAAGGGAGCATGAATGGCTGTGGCCGCATACATCGCCGCGCCGCCTATCTACCGAGGGCAAACATTATACTCTCACACTTTTATCTTAGATCTAGGCACGTTTACTAACAATTCATATGAACCATGAATTTCTTTCTTGTATTTATCTTTTGGTTTTTTTTCTATTTTCTACGAAATATATATATTATGCAAAAGTACAGATGCGTGTTTCTGTGTGTTAATTAATGAAAAATAAAATTAATGTACGAACATAAATTGCTAAAATGCAGCTATTGATCGGTAATTCACTATAATTTTGGTAAAAAAAACTAGACGAATTTTTTATTGCATTTTTCAGCTTAACAATTATGGAAAGGGTGTAAGTCCTTAGGTTTTCAACATTGTTTACCTACTTCGTTCTCAATTGTATAATACAATTACAACTATATTCATTTATATTGAAATAATATTATGATCCACGTGAGCACTAGGAACTCTTATTATAATGAGCTTTAATATGGACTGAGTCAATCCTATCTGCTTAATTAATATGTGTCAAATTAAGCTAATAGCTTCTCTGTATTGTTAGGTAACATACGAGTAAGTTACACAGACAAAGAGACATTGATGTGAAATCAAGCGACGCAGGCCAGTCGTGCAGTTTAGCAACATATTGTTGAAAGCAAGATAGATACGGCACGCCAATAACAATAGTGAAACTTATTTCAATAATAAAATAAATTAAGTATTGTATAAAAAACTGTTTCCATAAACTTATGTTCATGAAAGCTGTTTTTGCCGGGTAATATTATCAAAATCAAGTAAGTAACACATAATAAAATTTCACTGTAAACCGAGACAAATATAAAATATTCTTAGATACACAGAACGATAAAGTTAGGAGCGTTTCTTAACATAGTCATAATATATTACTTATGTGGAGTCGAGATACAAACATTTTATTAAAGTATGCCAACATTTTATTTTTGTCAACTTCTAGTACCTAATATTAACTTTTCAAGATTCAATAGCCCCTCAGCTACAAACGTACAGCGTCAGTTGTTCTAGCACAGTCTGCTTTCATTACTTCAGTCTGTAAGTTGAACATACCGTCTAAGCCAAATTCTGTAACATCGACATGCATTGTGCCTGCCGCTCGCAGTCACTCGCTCGCCTATTGAGTGTTGAGAGCGTTCGAATGCTTACTGAGTTCCGATTGCTACGTAGAATGTAACCCGTCTGTTGTGGTTAATGCAGCTTGGGAACTTGACGGGGAGGAAAGGCTTGTCTTTTGCTATAGGTTTACCTATATCAGAACAACAGAACAAAGATATTTTGCGCCTTGCCAGGCAATCAACATAAAGGTTGCCTGGAAAGTTTCCTGTAACGGTTGGGCATATACCTAACTACAATATTGTGATTGTGATACCACCTATAACCTGTTTATTTATTGTAACCTGATCTGTTGGATAATTAGATATGAATCACAGTTGGAGTCTAAATACAATGTGTGGCTAACCTATAGAGGTATGTTGCAGTTGAGGTACATATATATAGATAAAAAGAAGATAGAAAAAGATATAGAATAATAGATAGAGAAGATATTAATTTAGGAAAAAGCCAGGATCCACAGATTTACGTGCACAACACGGTACCGTTTAGGCGAAAATTTTACCACTTACTGAGATCTAAACTCAGAGCCTCTGTATTACAAGCATTACGAGCGGCCGCTACACAACCAGCTAAATATTAAATTTTCCTCTGATTGTATACCGCTATTTAAATCATCCAAAGCAAGATTGAATCCCTGCAATAAGGTATATCACGGTAACGGATATGTTACATAAGTCCTTCGAATTCCTCCAAATGTCACGACGCTGCGGAGACGCGAGTCGTGAACTGCCATCGCAATTGTGGCTGCCGTCGTAAATTATGGATTGTCGAATGACATACAAAATACGTCTTGCTTAATTAATTAGACCTTTGTACAATTAGGAGTTGCAATGTTTTTGTACTGCTTCCGGTTGGAAAGGTTAAATAAATTTTAAAATTAAATATAATACATTACTAAATTAAAGATTATAAAAATTAATAGCAAAAATAAATTAAAAAAAAAATAATAATAGAGCTATTATTTAATAATAATATAATAGTTCTCTGCTATTATATTATTGCATAAATGAATTCTATACGAGAACGAGCACGAGGGTTGAGCCTAGCTTTAACATAGTTAACGAAATTAAGTCTTTACGAGCAGTTATAGTTATTTTAATCACTGTTTTTTGTGAGCTAAAAAACTACTTACGTTTTTTAAACTACTGATTTTCAACTATACATAACTAGATCCTGGCAAATATATGGACTTGTGTGTCATAACACTAAATACAAAAAATAGTAACAGCAAAATGTTCACGTAAAATTATAACAACTCTCTGATCCGTTAATAAAGAAATATTTGATAATAATTTAACTTAAAACCGCAAACAATATTGCCAAACACCATTCACAATCAAACAATTAATCTCAATTTATTTTCATCGCTCAATATTACGTGCAAATATTTTGGAATAATTTAATACAATTTATTGTACAATTACGTGCGCTAAATCCACCGGGCTCAGGTACTATTGGTTGTCGGCCACAGTGGCCACTGCCGGCTATCACGCAAAAACATTGATTTATATAACTAATATAGGATGTAGTAAGATCAACTCATAATGTTAACTAAAAGAAAGCCTTTACACCTTTTACTTGATGCGTCAAATTTTAAGACAATCGATTATAATATTATGTAGATGATAATGAGTAGAATACAGACTTATTTAAGAGCCTCGTTTTTGCGTGCAACTATCTCACTCGCACGATATGACGAATTTTGAAATATAATTCCCAAAGATGAGGCTAGTCTAGTCCCCCGTATCTGGCGACGGCCCAAGCCGAGGTTCGTGCCATCTGAGGCGCCCTTGAGCTAGTCGCCCACAAAAACTTTGGGTCGAGTGCCTCCTGCGCTCACCACACGCCCGGTAAAGCTGTAGAGGTCTTAATCTGAGACCAACAGCGTAGGTGATTTAAAAAAAAAAATAAAAAAAATCTCCTTAGTGGGAGATAGTTCTGTTGGTTTCTTAAATAATATGATGATAATAATATTATGTCAATGTTTGCCCATTTAATTGTCATATTTTCGATGAGTACGCACATCTTTACATTTACATGCGTATTGGCTAAAAAAACAAGCTTCATTTCTAACACAACAAAAACCACAACTCACGTCTAATATTGTCGAGAATATCTTGACCACGGTTTCGGACAATTACGATGTCCTTCATCAGGAGTTCACGCCTGCAGAACCCGACGCTCAACAGCCGAAACCATGGTCGAGACATTCTCGACAATATTAGGCGTGAGTTGTGCCGTTTTTGTTGTTTTATTTATGGAGAACACTCGCGATAGTTTTAAAAATCGTATAAGCTTAATATCAACTCAGGATATTCAGAATGTTCGAAGTCCAGTAATACAGTATAGTTGTTCGACAACAAACATATTTAAACTCGCATTAAAAGCTCTGGTCTGCGTCGAAACGAGGAACTGCCGATTGACCGATGTTTTGCATATCGGGTGATAATTTTACGGGGAGCTTACGTGCTTGCAAAATAAGGTTTCAAGAAGGTAATTGGTAGTAGCTTACTCTTGAACTACATATGACGAACAGTTCCTTTCTTTCTTCTTTGATATGAAAAAATGTATTTACAACTTACTTGTTAAATATATAGATAAAACATTTATAAAAAATACTATTTCTCTGTTTTAACATGATGTGTCTAAAACACACCAATTGTTTAGGTTAAAAAAAACTTACCACAGCATTTTTTCTAATTCGGATATAAGGTAAATCAATAACTTATTCTTGAAAACGTTATTGTACACATTTGCCAATATGATGATTTCAAATATAAATAAGGTAAGTAGAATATTTTCAAAATCAAGCGGTAACTCCTAGCACATTAGTCCAATGATGTGACATATAGGTACATGTACATAGGAGGTGATTTCATATTCATTCGAGTAGGAATTAACATAACAAATGTGACCGTTCTACCATTGTACGGTTACCGCTGATGTATGGGACTATCACCGCAACGTATTTATTGAAACCTAATTGAAATTGTATCGCTCAGGTCAGGTGATAGCTTTTAAAAGAAAATTTAGATGCAGCCTATTTTCTTTTTTCAATCTAGTTGTGCCCAGTTATTTTACCCGCTAAAAGGTAACCTAAGATTTGTTTCCTACATAACAAATTACACATCAGTCGGTTCAGCCATTTAACCGTAAAGAGGTTATTAACTCACTCATTTATACTTTCATAAGTATAAGTAGGATAGAAAATATATATTGTGAGATAATTACGCATGAAAAAGATGTATTCTAATACATTTTTTTACCATTGTCCAATTTTAATGCACCCGGTCCACTAAACGTCGCGTCTTGGGACATATTTTGGGCGGAGTAATGCATTTAAAAACTAAACGAACCTTGTGAACGACCATGAAATCGATATATCATACATTTCTATTCAAAAACAAACAAACACTCATAAAAACTGCCTAATTAAGAAACTTCTTCATTTGCTACATCTATAGCTCAAAAACTCTATCATATTTTCTTAAGCTATTTCTAACAGTATTTTTTCTTTGTTTCAGTTATCAAGTGCCAGTTCTCTTCAACATGCGAGTTCATCTGAAACAACAAGCTTAGAAGAAACCTTCATAACATCGCATCAAATTTTTTAACAATGGAGCTCAGAGCCATCGTCGTGTTGGCCATTGCCACCCAACTCAGTAAGTAGTTCTTTTAGTTTTTACTACTAAGTAGTAAAGTACTCCTATATGGAGGACTACTTTACACAAAGTACTAAGTAGTCCTCATATATAACTTTTGTGTTTTAAATTAATAGATTGACTTGGCAATCGCACTATTATGTCGGTATATTACTTGAGAGATACATTGTTGTGTTTTCATGCGATGGCCAAGTCGATCTATTGATTTAAAACACAAAAGTTTTTACCGACTTGGTAGTACATGGATCTCACAACTTTTTACGGTAGAAGAACTGCAGTTGCGAGACTTGGTATTTTTTACAAGTTATGTTTTTGGTGGCATTATGATTGTCTAATCATGTTTTCATTTACTACTTATAAAGTCAATACGTGGGTAATAATAACAGACACCCTCATCGGCATAAACCGCCCTCTGGGCTTATGTGGCTGGTTTTGCAGACGTTTATAAGTGATGGTAATCGCTCACCATTAATTAGGTGGGTCGTCTGCTTGTGTGTAAAGTAAGTCTGAATGTGTAATAGGTCCCTTATTATATATATATATATATATATATATATATATATATATATATATATATATATATATATATATATATATATATATATATATATATATATAGCGCTTATATATATATATATATATATAGCGCGTGTCGAGAAGGAAGACGGTTCATAGACCTTCAGTTCGGTGCCTCGACGATATCTATTACTGACAGAGGGCCTATTGGCTATCGCAAAACCACATGTAAAACACTAGAATCAATTGCGTACATTACGTGCTTAAACCTCCTCATTAATATGAGTAAAGTACTAAAAGCAGCAATGTACATTAAAGTTGCCATCAATCGTAATGGGTGAGAATTAGCCAATAGCCCTTCTGGTTCAAGAACTACGAAAAAATTTGACGATAAATTCAAACAAAAACCAAACAAACATTCGATTTTCTATATACCATAGTAGATAACAAAAGTTACCTCAGCGATGGCGATGATCCTCGTTTACTGGTCAATATTACATAAGCCATCAGGAAGCTATTTCAGTGATGTAGAGGCAGAATGTAGGCTCCAGGCAAACAGTTCGCGACCCGGTGTAAATGAGCATTTCTACGAAATATTGCAAAAGGTTTATTAGGTCTATTTCCATAATATACGAGAGACACTTAAAGTCAGTATTATTAGTTATTGCACGACACGAGCCTATTTTCTATGAATATTAAAAGACTGACTGTAGATTTAAACTCGACATACAAGAGAGATATTGTTTTTTTCAATATTAAAAAATAGTAAAATAATAATCTCTGTTATGTACTATTATTTTCGTCACTCTCACTGGTGACAATGAAAGTTTTAAAACAAAAATTAGTCAAAAAAGCTAAAAATTCAGTGTGGTGAATAAGTGACAAAATTGATAAAAAAAAAATTAAAATTGGATCACCAGCTCAAGAGATTATCAGCTTCATACCTACCAACTAACAAACACATTTCTTAATATTTTTTTGATATAAGTATTTTGCAATAAAACTTCTTCTGCAGTCGATTTCACGTTTTGAATAGTCCAGAGTCGTATAACTAGAGAGGTCGCGCTAAGTAATTGAAAACAGTAGCTCGTAGAGGGCACACTCGATGCGTATCTAAGGTGGACTATCTCAGCTCACTTGGTGGCAAATGGCGTGGAAATAATGCGGATATAGCGTCGCGATCCTGCCTGAATTTGTTATTCACTACTCACTTTTCGACGTGAATGCACACAATATTTTCATATTTGGCTGTATTTTGTTATATCGGACCTTGTTTTGTCCTGTTAGGGGAATATACATATTATTTATATGAGGGATGAGGTCCATAAAAGATTTAAAATAAAGTTATTATTATATCTTGCTACTCATGTAATTGTATTTTCACTCATAATGTATTAGCTGACTTGATAATCTAATTGCAACATAAAACGAACAAGGCATAATAATATTTAGTTATATCTATCATAATATAATATGCCTTAAGATTTTAATGTCTGAGAATTTAGAAAAATTTGTCGCGCAAAAAAAACCATATTAAAAATACCTTAGAAACTCCTTTACTCACAATACCCCATTTACTTGAAGAGCCAAGTGTAACCATACATTAAGGGACTTAAAGAAACCATATTCACAGATCATTAGCCCAACAATATATGTAACGGCATTGTAAACAGCCTCCCTTTTGAAGTCATATGAAGGTAGTATCATAGCTCATTTGCGCTTCAATGGCATCGAAGTAACGAAACTCCAGTTTTGTCCTTATCAGCACATTTCGCTGCGAGCTCTTTGCATAAAGCCTTCGTAAGTGATCATGGTATGGAGCCTAGTTGAGTTATTGCTCAAGACGCGTGATAAGCTCGGATGTTCTCTATAAGCCGATCTTCATAAAATAGATATGAGAATACAACTGCATAGTACGGTATTCTATATAACATGTTTTTAAGACTCATAGCTTTGTGAAGAACATGGAAAATCTGACGAGAATTGTATATTGTTTTTTTGCAAAATAAGCGTAACTTGCTCCACCGTTGTCATAGGGACAATACTGAGTATAGTTATTTACATTTCAGGTTGTCTGGTGGCAGCTGATGGAAACTTCCTAACACAGACTGTCTATGGATTCTTGGACTTTACGACAACGATAGGCAACACTGTAATGGTCTTCTCTCCGCATTCAGCTCCGGCACCAGGTCGTATATTACTTCCACATTAAATCAATGCTTGATTACAGTTCTCAGACCTTGAACTTACAACCTTTTTTCTCTATGTTTTCAGAAGCACCGAGCACTGAGAAGCCGGTTCAGGAGAATATTATCGAAACTAAACCACCGCCACCATCTGTGACCAGTGTCAAGCCTGAAGCCATCCAGCCGAGCAAAACAACAGACAAGAGCAAAACTAACAAACCACATGCTCCTCCAGTACTATCTAGCGCAGTATCTGTCGTCACATCATCTCAAAAGAATGAAGACAAACATAATGCACCCAAATCTATCATAAAAGAACAGAAACAAATTATAACTAAAGTAGAAGTTGTTGCAGGACCTTCAAAAATTTTAGAGAATCCAAAACCTGCACCAAAACCTAAATCTGAGAACAAAAACAAGCCCATTAAAAGCGTAACCAATATCGTCAGTAGCAAGGTGGAAGTAAAACAAGGTCCACCTCCATCAATTATAAGCTCCAAAGTAAACAGTGTAGTAAATATACAATCAAGCCAGTCGGACGAAGAACCAGCTATTTTGATCACTAATAATAACATCGGGGAACCCGAGTACGATTTCCTATCTAGGCAACCTTCAGAATTTGTCGAAGAAACATACAAAGTTATTAACATACGACCATCCAAAACACACGGACCTAAGCCTAAACATGGTCACAAAAATAGAGCTCCGACTCCACCTCCTGATGATGACGAACATCCCCTCGGTCTTGTTACAACCCTCGGTGGAACCATAGTAAAAGATGGACTTACTACCGTTCATGAGACCAGCGTAATAGGCACATATATTTCAGGCAAATATGCTCAAGTTTTGAACTCAAACTCGAAAGTTTTACAAGGTCCAGTTGGGCACAGAGGGAAAATAGCACCTTCACCTACTCACAGAATAATGAAAACTGCGGCCCCTGCAATTGCTAAAAATCATCGTTTTAACTTAGAACCTACACCTTCAATCAGCGATGAAGAGAGTAACTTTGGTAAAACTACTCGCAGGAACCCTAGCTCTGGCAGTTCTTTCAAAAATCGCCACCGTTCTCAAAATGTAGCTGACAATGAAGGTCACGATTCTGCTCCTACTGCTCAAACTAAAAAGTTTAAGAACAACAGGAATTCCCAAAGGGCTCAAAGGTAAATTAGGTCTCATAAGGCATTATTGTTAGCTGTTTCATTTCAGGGAGTCAGCATCGTCGACGTATAACCGACCCTCGACTACTCATCATTTGCATGAACGCGCATGTAAGCGCTTCAATGATAGCTTAAATTCTCAATAACGTATTTCTATTGACACTATTTATTTTTATTTTCAGTACACGTTTCGGTCGACCTGCAAAAAAACCTCAACTGGCAACCGTCTCTGTTTTCAGTGAAACTTCTACAGCTCCATCATTTTCAAACAGAAGGAAGACTACGCGCAATTCCGGACAAAAATCGATTGTGACCCCTTCCAGCAATAGTGAATCGAGACGTGGATTTAAGCATCGTGCACAACCCTCACCAGTGGAACAAGTCACCCCGGCCTCGACCAGCGTTTACAAATTTAAGCTGAATCGTGCCCCTGGAGCAGGACGTTGGCAATATAAAACTAGCCCTAAGCCGAAAGTAACTATTCGTAAAATGAATGGTGATGACGAACCAACGACACCCAATTCGAACCCTCTCCTAGATGATACTCAATCTAACGAACTCTCGCTGCAAGCACGCTCTGACAATGACCTTGAACTGTCCGGATCTCAAAGTGGACCCGGCACATTGCTTGAAAATGATACCGACGACAATTCTATCGAAAAACCTCCACCAGTAGAAACTATCAAAGTTGAAATATCAACTCCTGCAGAATTTCGAGATGTTTATTACGAAATTGCTACTATCAAGTCTCCTTACACTTTCCAGGTACTTAAATAAAAATATTTTTATTTATGATGCTACTAAAGAATGAAAAAATAATAATAATTAAAATTATTGATTATTGTTTTTTTTGTCATTGATTTAATTTATTATTAATAAAGATTATTTGATTAATTGACATATTATCTTGTTTTTAGGTTGGACGCGTTAAAAACACTCGTATTATAACAGTGACATCTACGATAGAAAAACGCATTGAACCAACATCTGTAGTCAGCTCGCAAAGTTCTCTCAACGAACCGTTGACAGAAAACATCTTGGCGACCGCTTCTCCGTATGGAAAAGACCATAACTTGGACTCCAGCATCGCAACATTGCCTGCAATAACACTGTCGTCAGATATGGAAACACCACCGCTTGAAACTGTGACAGAAACCTTTAGCACAACACAACACATGTTGAAAACACACATTTTACCTGTAGTCCGGGATGTGAACTTGACCAGCAGCTTAACATTCATCCAAACATATCAGATCACTAGATTTGTTACGGCAACTAAAACTTTACCGCCCATGGACTTCTTCCAGTTCATACCGAGCAAGACGTTAAAAGAATTTAACAGTCGATTGGACGAAGCTGGTTCTGAATTGCATCTCGAATTAGATTTTGGCGATAGCAGTGAAGACGAAGACGGAGTACCACGTCGTGTATTCCCACCAGATCTAGACCTCGCCAATATTGGATCTGACTTTGATTTGACCGAAGTCGACAAGTACAGGTCCGAAAACCATTTAAGGCTGAAGAAGGCTCACGGTCAAAATAAGGGTAACTCCGTAACTGAAGCACCTAATGTCCCTACTCCAGCACTCACGCCTGAACAAGCTCAGCAACTCGCTTTGTTGAGATTATTGAACCCTGCCGCCGCTGCTCAAATTCCAAATGTAGTGACAACATCTAAACCCGTATTGAAATACGAGACAATTTATGAGTCGCACGTGATTCCATTCTTTGACGGCAAGAGCACAGTTCAGAGCACTATCTCGAGACCAGTCGCCACCGTGACGAAGACAGAATACGAGATAGGCACGAGCAGTCTGCCAGCTTTGCCCTTGCAGCCATTAAATCCGTTGTTCCCGCAGCAGTTCTCGGTAACTTCGACACCGGTTGTCTTGAACACCGAAGTTACTGCGACCGACAGTCAAGTTCTGAAGTTAACTTTCGGTGCGAAGACGCTGTACACTACATTGTTTACAACTAAAGTTGTTCCGACGGTGCTGACGTCATACGTTACGTCGTCTGTCCCGGTGCAGCCGAGCGCGGGATACCCTGGATACTTCCCGGCGCCGTTCGCACCGTTCCCATACGTAGGCTAAATTTGAGATACAGTGGACTATTTTAGTAATAGTGTAACTGACATAGTCCTGTCCAACTATTTTGCTTTTGATAGATGTTCTAATCTTTTTTTTTTAAATCGTGACAAAAGAAATTTAATATAATCTTCGACTGTTTACCCTAAAACATAAAAATGCCTTTTAAGGCCTGTTACTGTTTTATAAATTTAGTAACAGCATTTTTGCGAGCTAAAAAAATAATCTAAATGGTTGGATGGACTATAAAGTGAGTTAAAGTGCAACAGTGAAAATATTAATGTGATTTCGGCCATATTTCAAGAGTGAACTAAAACTAGTGCGTCGGTGAAACTCACGTGATAAACTATATCGCGAGTGGCGAACAGTAAACCGTACGAAAGCAGCTGAACGTTAGAATTTATGGCCCCTGTGAAAATACGAAAACTGTAAAGTTCTTCTAAAGTTATCTATAGGAATAGCTACACTCTAAGACCTTTTTGAATGTAGAAAAGGCGGAGCGGTAGTGTCTTTGTGCTAGCACATTTTGACAGAAAATTTGTAAAGCAAATCATTAGTTCCAATTATCACCGCCACTACTTAGATCGTAAATTGTAGAGTCGTAAATTTTCGAATATATACCTCTAGTACCTAATGTTTATGTAAGAAAACGAAATATAATACGATTTATTTTAATTAGCTATACGTACTCACTACTTACTATTTTTGTAAATATTAATTTATGTAAACGATTATTTTGTACATATTGTGATTAGAAATAAATATCGTGTAATCTATGACATTAATAAATTATACAGACACCTTTTGTCGCTTACCTCTTTGGCATATCTTGAGGTAAATTTACTAAAAATATTGTCGTAAAATATCTATTTTACAGTTTTGTATCGTAGCTCTATAGAAAGTACATTAGTTATTTTCTTCTAAAATATAAAATCTGGTGTCTGAGGATGTTATGGAACTCTTCATTAAATGCCTTATTTACCAATTTTCATGTTTTTTGTGTATATTAGGTAGGTCTGAGAAAACAAGTTGTATATTTTCAAAATACACAAACGAAATTGTGCCTGTCACGTAGTTTTTAAATAAATATCAAAAGACCCTATAATTATTTTATAATATTTAGGTCATAACTATTGTAGATATTATTTTTATTGTACTCGTAACAAATTGTACCTACGCATAATTAAAAATAATAATATAAGAACAATATTTTATACTTTTGTACATTACACCTATTTTTTTGTATAGGTTTTAAATGTAATTAGTAATAAAATCTTTGAATATAACATTGTACTTTTATTTACTCCTCTTTTATGCCAAGACTAGCAGTCCCGCGCGCATTTCGTAGCACCTGACAAAAAATTAAAGGCCTGCTACACAGTTGTAAATAGGGTTCTCCGCAAAAGTCACCTTGGTTGGTTCACAACGCTGCGGGTGGTCCGTCGTACGTAGTGTGGACACTAGTTTCAAACAACGCAAAGGCAGTCGAATGCACGTAACGGCCAAAGGCTCCGTACGAAAAAAACTAATTTATAGATTTATATAAAGATCTGCATAGTCTAGTTACCGCAGACTCAGGTTATCATTATCATGTTTTGCCAAAAAGTACTTTTCACGAAAGGAAACCCAAAGCAAATAGCGGAACTTAATTTAATTTAGTGAAAAAAATCTAATTTAATTAATTTATTCATTAGATGAAAAAGAAAAAGTCCATAGCGAAAATTTCGTTATTTTTCACACAGTTTCTAAGTTATAGGTTAGGTTAGGTGTAGTTTCTAGTTTAGGTTTTTAAAAAAAATTAAAAACTTTATATACATGTGTTTTATACCCTTTTTATACAAAGCGAAAATTTCGTTATTTTTCACACAGTTTCTTAGTTATTTTAGGTTTTTGAAAAAAATTAAAAACTTTTTATGCATGTGTACCTATATCAGTTTGATCTTAACCTCATTATTAACGCTTACACTGAATACTGTATGGTCAAATCACAATAAATGGCAAACAAAAACCTTGACACGCACTAGAATTTGAACCCAGGGCCTCCGGACACAGATATACCTGATAAACTTAGAAATTTATATTATTCTAATCCCGGGATTCATCTCTTGAAAAAATGAGACCTATACATGGAATAATTAGTTGTTATATCTTGAGAGCTATCTCTGTTCCAGATTTTACCTACCTATTGGATCAGCCGTTATTGATTTTCATTGCACACTTTCCTATATCTATACAAAAGTTTAGCTAAGCCACTGACTGACCCGCAGTGGTCGCTAATTTCCCTTACAGAATTTGACCCCCCTTTCCCCCCCTTAAAAGTTAATTTATGACATAAAAACTATACTATGCGTTTTTAGAAGGCTCTTGAAATGGAGTTTATTCTAATAAATGAACATACGTAGAATGTACTTTGTACCTATGTTGCAGCTGTGATTAAGCCCCATTTCTCTACAATTTCCACAAAAACAACAATAAAAACCTGTTCATTTATGAAATTTAAAAAGCCCCATTAATCTTAGTTTCACAAGCTAACCGTATTGTTTCATAGGGCGCGTTCACTATGGAGCAGCTTAATTAAGATATCATGGGAAATGAACCTCGCGCCTTTGAAATATTGCTCTGCATCTCGACTAAATTGGATTTTTTCTACTTAACTGTAATATCAATTCCTGTAACATAGAAAGTACCTATTATACCTCTATATATGTCGAATTCTAACATATTAAATTGCACTGACCCGTCCGGTGGATCAAGATTGCCTAAAACAAACACAGTGTTTTGTGTCAAAAATTCTGAGCGGCACTCTCCTTAACCTCTGAAACATTAGTGGTTGAATATCGTAATGCACAGTTTTTTTTTTATTTATGTTTTGCGGCTGTGATTTCACTGCGGCCATGATTGGCCTATTGTGATCGCCGCTTATTAT
Source organism: Hemithea aestivaria (assembly GCA_947507615.1). Taxonomy (NCBI): domain Eukaryota; kingdom Metazoa; phylum Arthropoda; class Insecta; order Lepidoptera; family Geometridae; genus Hemithea; species Hemithea aestivaria. The sequence continues at coordinate 5,332,843 of OX382328.1, forward strand.
GGTGAGAAAAACCCATAGGCGCGGCGTTAGAGTTCACCACAGACCATAGCAGCTTCTAGAAACTGCAGGATTTTCCTAGGGGTTATCTCTCTAAGCTCATTCGGACTGAGCAGGTGCTGTCCCAAAATAGAGCTACGTTTACGCATCAGTGCTCCACACTCCCCCAGCAGATGAAGAGACGATTCATCAGCCTCATTGCAGAATCTGCAGGTTTGGGTGTCGCATAGCCCTAGCTTGAACATGTGCTTGTTAAGGCGACAGTGTCCAATCAGGGCTCTGGTTATGATGCGTATATTTCCCCTACTTAGCGCTATGATTTGGTTGCTGAACCTGGTATCATAGGCTTTTATAAGTAGTTTTGAGTGCCTCATGCCCTGAGAGTCCTTCCACAGTTCCATTGACTCCTCAAAGCATAGGTTTACTAAGGTTCTCTGAGCTAGGCTTTTAGGTATGCCACAAAAAGGCTCAGGGCCGAATTGAGTGCCTTCTGCCCCAGCGCGCGCGAGCTCATCAGCACGTTCATTGCCGTTGATTCCCGCGTGCCCCGGGACCCATCTGAGGACAACATTGTTCCTTGAGCCTAAATTATTCAATTGCAGCATACAATCCTCGACTAGCCTGGACGTAAAAACTTGCGAATCCAACGCTAGGAGGGCAGCCTGGCTATCAGTAATGCACAGTAATTTCGCTGGTAACATTGCTCTTCAGTCCAGAGGGCATATTGGCTATCTCCAAACGACATGTAAAACAATAGAATCCATAGACAAAATTGCGTACATTACTTGCTTAAACCTCCTCATTAACATGAGTAAATTAACAATGCACATTGAAGTTGTCATTAATCGTAGTGGGTGAGAATTAGCCAATTGGCCCTCATATCATAACATTACTTCTTGGCGGATAAATAACTAGCAAAACTGGTACCATGAAATGCCTGTAACCAGATCAAAGTGGCCGAATGAACACATTATTCCCGGCCGGTTTAAAGCTGAACATAAGCCGAACATTAGTTAGGACAGCATTGAGCTCTCATCGGCTACACGCATTGTCTTCACGTCATGTCTGGCAACTCTATTGACTGGCTGTTCCACGGATTTGCTGGGTCTCGTAGCTATTTATTATTTATATAGTAAACTATTACGGTATTGTGTTAGGTACCTACTATCGCGCTAGGAAGCGCTTTTGTATGACCAACAATATTTATTTATTTTATTTTATTATTCATCACAACGCTAGGACTAACTTAATGCTAAAGTAGCATTTTCTACCAGTTGACCTGTTTCTGGAGAAAATTTACATGGATAATGGAGGAGTGCAGACAATCTCAAGGACAGTTAAGGAAAACTAAAACTAAACATTAAAGTTACCAAACTAATACATGTTAAAGGTATACTTACATACACTAAAATACACAAATATAACTACTAAATAAAATAAAAAAAACTATATTAATTTTGTAAGACCAAAAAGCTTGTGCAATGATCCATCATAAGTAAACTTAGCAAATATCAAAAGATGTCTGAAAATTTGATAATCTCGTATTCGTGGAATCCAGTTTAAAATAAAATCTGTCATCAATCATCGATCATCATTATAATCAGGCCAAGTTTGTCCCACCATGGTCTTCCATCACCCTCCTCCAACCACGGATATCCTGAATCAAATAATTCTTTTCTATATAAATACATAAACCTTACACCTACCTGTACACCTCTCGAATGAAATTAATTAAAAATTAGATAAGTCATAGTACTACTTACCACATTTTAAAGTAAAGCAAAAACATAGACCTACGTATGATTAAATTATACGTAACTAGCTGCGTCCAGCGGTTTTACCCGCTGTACTGTAGCCTATGTATTATTAAAGGGTCAAAGCTATCGCTCTACCAAATTTCAGCTCAATCGGTCCACCCATTTAGGCGTGAAGAAGTAACAAACACACACTCACAAACTTTTGCATTTATTATATTAGTGTGATTTTATTCATTAAAAAGTCTATCAATTCCACAATGCGGACACAAAGGGCCACCCAGTTCAACTTTTAAACAAAAGGAACAGTGATAGCACCTGATGCCTATTGAGCCAATCAGCTGGACTTCCCTGAATGCCATTCAATAACCATTCGGACGTCGGAGGCATTGTGAGGCCGTCAAGTTATCTACCCCGTTACTGATGCCGGAACGCGGCGACCATTCAAGCTATTATCGGAATGACATCTAATACCTTGGGTATTGAAGATTGTAGTGCTTTTTCGGGACGCCAATCAACTAAATCGAATATCGATATAGGGACAAATTATACGCTTGACGAAATCATGAGAAACTTCTCTGACTCGTTATAATGCAAAAAGATCGATTGACTTTGTTGAAAATGTGCGAAACAAAAGGTTTATGAAAATACATATCATGAAAAGTTATTGTAAGTTTGGCTTAAAGACCCATTTCAGTTTCGTTTCGGTGAACTTTTTGGAAAAATCAACAATGCTAAAGCGGCAAAAGTTTTAATTTTAGTACCTATTCATTAAAATATTCTATGCTACAAAAAAGCTTTCATTCCCAAGCTTCTTATAATGCTTAAATATAATAAGTAGGTGTACCCTAGTGAGACATATTCAATACACACACTACACTTTTAACACAGATCGATACAAATCCACATGTGTACTTAATTCAGAAAACAAATCCATAGCTCAGCGCAATGCTCGAATTCAATTTGAATATTGATAGAGTCCAACTCGTTCCTATTAAATGAGAACGGGCAGGCATAATCCATCGCCGGGTTCACGATCGCAGTCTTCATTCAGCAGTGCCTGAACATAATTCCTTCAAAATAGAATTTACAGTCGAATCTGTGCGACTGCGGACTGCAGACGGTTTCAGGCGCCCTGATTGAACGAGGTTACGGGAAATCGGCTTATCTTGCGCCGATGGCGAGCGGGAATAATTTCATTTGGACCTGCACCGGCCGCGAGTCCTCGCTCTTCCCAGGGCATCGTGTAAGTATTATATGGCCTAGTGTAAATATAATGCTGCCTACAGTGAATATAATCTTTATCTTCTCACTGGGGCTGGCAATTAAGCCAGCAACACGTCGACCCATTGGGATCTATTGTGTATTCCCCTACCTGTTTCAGTGAATATAATAATACGGCCTACTGTAAGTACTCGTCACTCGTACAATAGTACCTACCTACTTTATACTATAGGAACATTCATACACGAGATCAACTCAAAATCTAAACACGACATGTGTTTCGCCTCTAAAAGAAAGAAAAAAAGAAAAATATTTAATTAAGCACAGAGATACAGGCACAATAGAGAAAAAAAAAAAAAAAAAAAAAAAAAACGAGAAAAGAGCAAAAAATATAACATGAAACAATATTACAAGCTGAAATACTGATATGTACATCTCTCTGACATGGACATGCAGGTAGTATGGCCTAAAAAATAATTCAACCAATAAAACGCCAATAAATCTTGGTTCAGTGTCTTGTAAACTCCAAAAAAACGTTTTGTAAGCTTTGAAGCTGGTACAGACTGTAGAACACCACACAACAAAATTTTCTCCACTATTAATGTAGGAACTAGCTAATAGCTGAATACAGTGTTCTTGTTCAGATTCAAAAGAATTTATTCAGGCGTTTGTAACAAGGCATAACATCACGTTTTTCGAGTAAGAAATACGTGTAAAAATGTTCAATTGTCCTTGTACCAAGAACCTCTCTAGAAAAAATAATACGTAGAATAGAGAGTACCTAGATCCTGAAGCAACGGTTCCCGTCCCACTATCATGCAAATGACAATATGCCTCCATCAATGTGAACCTCTATTTCGCGGAAAAGGGATGAAATTGTTCCGCGGCGCTCCGGTTATCGAGGGGATTCTCTCGCAGATCGATCCGACCAAGAACACCTAGGGGACATTCTGGTTAGATGAAATATTGGATTCATGTTAGGTAATGGTGTATAACTAGATGCGACGAAACCTTGTTTAGATTCGATCTATCTGGTTGGAGCTTGAAATAGAATTCTTCATAAGCAATTCACGTCGCAGAGCTTGAGAGTCTAAAACTACGAGATAGGTATACTTATTATAATATGTAATGAAGAAATATCTAGATACTAAATTTAACTGCTGTTTATTTTATCCTCTCAAAAAAAGCTAACGTATGACTGAAACAGCTGCGTTCAAAACTAAACCAATCAGCTTAACCACGGACAGATCCAAAAACGTGTGTACCTACTTCTTATTGAAAATCATCAAAAGCAGCAGCTTGCGTTTAAAAATAATTTTAATAATGGTTCGATGATATAATATCCATAATGCCATCAATGGACTTTTTAGAAACAGCTAAATTGCATCTAAATCAACTCAATTAAAAATATATCGCTTGATGCGCGATTTTCATAAAGATAGGTAGTTTTCGCAATAGCAACGTGAAAATGAAATGCTTTGCAGAACATTATTTTGCAACGATATTATAGGGATTACACTATACCTACAATTAAAATACCATTCATTCCACGACATTATCACCTATATCTTATCTTACAAATCTGTACAATCGAGCCGCTAACCAGTAATGAACAATAAATATAGGTAAAAAGATAATGGATTGATAACCACTCCAGTCGACTGAACAAAAGGAATCAAATAAACAAATATTTGTTAATTAACTGAAGTGAAAGTTTAAATTGTGTGTTTATTTGATTTTGATAATAATAAATGATAATTTAAAGCTAAATAATGTATAGGATCATATTTTGTATGGTCCTTATGGTCATATTTCCATGTAAGTGAATTTTGATACAAATAATAAGGTACTCGTATTCTAAGAAGTGATATAAAATTAATAGAATGTTTGAAATTCGACTACTATTACAATATGAATGTTCCCAATGATTTTTTTTGCTAATTATAGAGGCAATTCAAATTTATCTGTAACAAAATTAATACTGATTTTTATATAAAATATTATAAGCTTTGTCTACGATTATAAGCAATTTAGCTTAAACCGTAACAAGTTTTACAATAGAACTGAAATATACGTAACACATCAATTACTAGATACCTTCGCGTGAATTTAACTCGTAGACACAAAATATTTTTACAACTTAATTCCAAAAACTGATTTCATTATCAATCTCTTGGAAAATGCGTAGAATGGATATTAATATTCATAACAGCAGATAAAGGTCATAAAAAGTCGTTTGTAAGAATGGATGTCTGGATGTATGTTTGTTACTCTTTCACCCCTAAACTGGTGGACCGATTGAGCTGAAATTTGGTATACAGATAGCTTAGACCCTGGAATAACACATAGGCTACTGAACAGCGGGTAAAACCGCTGGGCGCAGCTGGTATAAAATAATTTTATTTTCTCTAGGTAGGTACCTACTTTATACAAAATTTCATCTAAGACCGTTTTATATAGCGGTTTAGGCGCAGACTACATTGGCATTTATAATATTAATGATATTACAAAACAAACTGTAGTTTATAATATCATAACTTAAACTATTTCTCAAGATGCCCTCATGGAGACAGCCCAATCATCAGCCGTGTCCCGCTGCTTCCAGTTCACGTGGCTCGGTCCGCGGTTCAACAATGAGAGCGAGTTCCTCAACGCCACCTGCCAAGACGCAACTCGATTGTCCGCTGGAGTACCTTGCTTTAAACCTCTGGTTGCGTCGTGTAAGTTCACTTAAAAATAAAAAGCTATAAAATAAGTTTGTCAATACACATTTTATTTAGCTTCGTAGATAAAGGGCATATTTATACTTGGCTGAATTATAATTAAGTAACGACTGAATTTAGGCTTCTAAATTCAGTCGTTACTTAATTAAGTCAAGTGTAATGACTTTTAGCAAGTTAGCATCCTAAATTCAGAAGCAAATATCGTTTCTGACTGACTAAATCAATTTAGGAACTAAATTCAGCCAAGTGTAATAAGCCTTTAAGTATGATTTATAAAGACTACGCATGCTACTCGGCTACGCGTGCTACGCATAATATCAATCTGGGTGGTATGGGTATGCATGTTACGCGTTTTAACTCGCTGTGAAATAATACAATATTGTGTCTACGCGTTGTACGTTCCTGCATTTGCTACGCATGCTACGGAGCTACGCGCGGCTACGGTATTCATGCGCTACGAATATTTTTACTCAGTACTACAAGTGCTACAAGTGTAGCGAGCGAATACAAAGAGACTACGCACGTAATTACAAGCTTTTATTTACTTTCACCTGTCTGTTGTCTGTCTGTCTGTAATCAAATCTTGGTTGTTTAATTTGACCCATTTCCTGATTTCTGATTGAGCCAAAATTTGGCACGCATGTATAAATCGGATGACAATGCAATAATATTATGACATCGAGCTGATCTGATGATGGAGCTGGAAGGTGGCCATAACTACGTAATTAAACGACGCAACCCCATCGAGTTTGAGCTCATTTGATTCGTATTGACAAGTACTTTGCTGCTAGATGGTAAATAAAAGCTTGTTTTTAAAAAGTTTTTTAAAATTTCACTTGTTTTTAAGGCGTGCCTTTTACGCGGGCTTTATTCGAATTAGAACCGTTTACGAGAACGTCCTAATAATATTAAGAAATCTGTTGGAATTACAGTTGACGGCAGTTGGCCAGATGTGGACTACATTTGGAGGAACTACGCGATGAACGCCTCGTGTATTCTGGCCAGCAATGATGTGTGCGCCACCTACACGTACTATTTTGATGGCCAAGGTAAATCAATGTTCTGTCTCAACACCCTACTTATTCCATTGTCATCACAAACACAGTAACTACAAAAACTTATCCATATTATAACATTTATATGATAGATACCTTTTCACATCTAAACTACCGAGGATGATACTATTAATGATTAGTCCTTAATTTTCGAAATATTAAGAACAGTTAAGCTAAATACTCATAAGTAGAAATCAATAGGTATATTATTTTATGCTTCTGTTTTACATAATAAGTAATTTACCTAGTTTTAGTTCATTATCACACTTAACCGTCCACCCACAAGGTGGACAGACGACCTTATAAAGGTCGCCGGAAGACGCTGGATGCAGGTCGCTTCCAACCGGTACATATGGAAGTCCAAAGGGGAGGCCTATGTTCAGCAGTGGACGTCCAATGGCTGAGATGATGATGATGATGATCACACTTAATTAATAATAATTATAAACCTACCTTAATAATTACCTCCTTAATTCTTACTTAACAGTGAGCTAAAGATCTTTTACCTAATAAAATGCAAAATGCATTTATATTTCAGTGGAGAATTCAACCTACATGTGCACACGAGCCGTGGATTCCAATGATCAAGCTATAACCAGCGGGTGCTACACGCAACGCAACGGCAGCTTCGAAACAAGAGCCTGTTTCTGCCGCTCCATCCCGGGCGGTCTGCCGTGCAACAGCGCCAAATCTCTTGTGTTACCCATCACGGCTATTGTTATCAGTGTTGTGGTGATGCTGAATAGGGAACTGGCTGATTTTTGGAGGAATGGCTTTTAATAAAATACTTTCACTGTACATAGTAGTACTCCTTTTACAGACATACATGTCGATATATCGTTATTTTATGAGTGTTGTTTTTTTAATTATTATTACTGTGTACTATTATTAACGATTTTATATTATAAAATTTCTTGCAAGAGGTTGTAAAATATAAATACATATATTATTTTCTGTGGCATTCTTTATTATCTGTGGCAGTTGGATTCACATTTTTTATCTATGGTTCATTACGTGTCCCTAACTGTCACTGTCAAACGCCGCTACGTCAATACACGTCAAAATTTTCAAGAAAATAATTTCTCATGCCACCGCTGCACGTAAATTTTTACGAAAATTGAATCAAAAACTCAATAAAAATGTATTCTATGCTAACGAGGGGAAATGCGATACTTACATATACTTTGAGCGTACTAGCATGTCTCACATTTTTGTGTTTTCTGTCCACATTAACGGTGGATTACAGAACTGCCGCACAAATGAACACAGTGAAAGTAGTTGTGTGAGTAAACCTGCATTTATTTTATTATTGAGACTGAAAATCTTGAAACTAGAATGATATTGACTACTTCTTTGTGTTACAGTAAAAACGTGCCAGACTACGGAGCGTCAAGAGAGAGGAACGATCTTGGTTTCCTTACATTCGACCTGAAGACTGATCTGTCGCATCTCTTCAACTGGAACGTGAAACAGCTGTTCCTGTACCTCACAGCGGAGTATATAACGCCAAATAATGATCTCAACCAAGTTGTGTTGTGGGACAAAATAATTTTGCGTGGAGAAAATGCTATTTTAGATTTTAAGAACATGAACACCAAATATTACTTTTGGGATGATGGCAATGGTCTCAAGTGAGTATATTATGCATTATTTATGTGTAAATTTAACTTATCAACTTGCTGGAACTAATATAATAATATCTTCTTATCAACCAAAAATTACACTTAACTAAATCTGCCTTATTACAAAACGCGGACTTAGTTCTGGGATTAACTAATGTCATTTGTTCGCTTAGTACCTGGTTTAATCCTGGTACAATCATTAGTCCGCGTTTTGTAATAATGCGGTAAGAGTTCATGCTGTTGCATATTTTTACCAATACTACTGACGGCTAGATAATTTATCTTTCCCTCACACATTTGTTGAAGCTTAAAGTGAAACTATCTTTCCTTAGACGTGTGTAAAAAGTTACTTTTACAATTTGATATTGCCTGCAAAAAACACTGTTCTTAAACACGACAAATACATTGGGAGGGTATGTAAGGTAGTAAATGAGAAATTATTAAATTGACATTCGTTCCCACATTTACATATAAAAGAATTAAAAACAAGGCATTTGACCCACAGTGTGATGATCATCATCATCATCCATAGCCCTCTACATCCCACTGCTGGGCATAGGCCTCCTTCATGTTATGCCACAGGTTGATTATTAAGTAACTTTAGTTATCAACCCTTACAGATATTCTCAATATTGAATCCACTGTTGCTAAATAGTCAAAGTTGATGTGTATACTTTTTGTCCTCAGGGGTCACAACAACGTCACGCTTACTCTATCGTGGAATATAATCCCGAATGCGGGTCTGTTGCCCAACATCCAAGCTCTCGGCCAGCACTCCTTCAAGTTCCCCACAGACTACACTCAAACCAGAGTATGATCCGAGGGTGCTCCATGAGTGATGTTCATCTTTGTATAGACACTCTGTGACTCAAATATACTGATTCATATTAATATGTGTTTGTTTTGTGCTTACTTTGGAAATGTGTACTTATCCTTTTACGTCTTTTGTTCACACTTAAAATTATTATAAACATCTTTAATGCTTAAAGTTGAATTAATCATCATGGCTTTTCATCATAGAAAAGATTATTGTTAGTCAAAGGAAAAAAGAAATATATAAAAAAATATCAACCAATGATGAAGTTTTGAAGACTTTAACTAGCTTTTACTCAACATCAGGTAGTTTTTGTACTAGTTTTACAAATCTTACATTTACGTGGTGTTTTCTGTAGTGGTTCAAGTTTATGTATAACTGTTAGATTAATTAAATTTAAAATGTCTGAAGACAAGACAGCTTTGTAATTAAGTGAAACAGATAAAAAAGTGAAATTAGTTTGTAATAAGTATATTCATTGTTACATTATAAACGTACAATTCTTTGTTCTACAGTGATGTACTAAATTGAGAATCTATATTTGCTTCAAAAGACATAACATAAATCTGATTCAACTGTAAACTAAATTATTATAATATGATCTAGTACCGTTTTTGCAATTCAGTTATGTGTCATTTATTTGTGTTTATGTTCATGTATGTGTGTGTGCATGGGCATGCATATACAACATGTATGTATATGAACACTACATGCAAAGACCCACTCACACTTGTGAATTGCAACAACCATATATGATTATAATATTCAGGAAATATAATCTATCTCTATGTTCAATAAGAAAATAGAGGACATTCAAAGCCAATTTTAATGTAATCTCATAAAATAATTAGGTACATTTTGTAGATGTAATATCTAGCCCATGAGAGCATGTGTGAACAGTTTACATTTATAGATAACATTATCATATTTTTGGACAAAAACTACAATATAATTTTAACAATATCTATAACCAACTGTAGAAATAGATTGTCAACAAAGATCTAATTATGGTATTATAATAAGGGTGACTACACACTGACTACTGGCAGTTAGAAAAAAGCAGCTAGCAGTTAACCCAAGCGATTTAATTAAAGCAACTGAACAGCTTGAGACGTAGATTAAAATATCGCTTGTTTTAGTATCCAGTGTGCATTCCGCCTTATGAACTCTGCAAGGTAAACATTTTGTCATTTTCTGTCTAATAGACTAATCAAAACATTTCACTATTTCAACTGTGTTTATTTGTGCATGTGCTTTTGTACATTACAATGGTAATAAAAGAAGTAATTATACTACTAATTTTTATCTTTAAAACTTATACTGGTCTAAATTAAAAACTAAACTCCTATAACCCAAATATACGAGGTTTATTTATAAGATCTTAATTTTTTTCTATACATATCTTTGAAGTGTGTCTAATAATAGCAATCTGCACGATAATTATTTGCCATCTGCATTATTTAGTTAATTATGAGATTGATATTAGTGATTTCTAATGAAATCTTGCAAATAACCACTTGCTGCTTTTAGAACTACTTGAACTTTAAATTATTCAAAACAGGTGATCTGCCGTGCTTCTCTTTCACTTACAAATCTGGCTATTTAATATGAATGCGACTAATATAGATAAATTATTTAACTATAACATCTGGGACTTTGGCTTTTATTTCATTATTTAAAATGTCACGATTACAAAATTCATTTATTGAGGTATATCATCTACTTGGTTTAATTTGATAATTATTCTCTGATTAGTAAAAAATATGATAAAGGATACTGTCAGGGAAAGGATCTCTTATTCAATCTATTTTAATACTAATTCATAATTATAATAGCATTGTAGATGTGTTTTTGAAGGAGCATAATAAAGTAATAAGTCGAAAAAAATATAAAAGTCTTTATGGATGGGCACCTTACTAAATGCCCAATGTTTTTAGCAATAATATCTTACAACTTGGTGATAAGTGTATAAAAATCTTCGCTTCAATGCTTGTTCATCCAACTACATTGTTAAAATATTGAATCATTGAAAAATTGTGTTGACCAAACCAGAATTAGAGCAACAATAGGAAAATCTATGACTCACGAGTATTTTTAAGTACATATATTGGCCACTATTCATAGAGGAAAAGGCAGGGACCACGCCACACGCAGAGAGAAATCTGGGTATCAATTAATACCAATGGCTTGACGGACGAGTGACATCAAAATAATGGCCCGATACCGGGATGGCAATATGCGCAGGAAAGTGGCAAAATCAAAAGGAGGCATATGATCACCAATTGGCAATTTAAGGATGACTTTTTGCCCTGTGCTGATCTTTTGCAGTATGCGGACATACATATTTTGTCAAACTAGAAGTAATGTAAGGTAATAGCACCATATTATGCACCTTCAGAACCAACCATCCAATGTTCTAATTAAGTTCATATTGTATTGCTTGATTATTTTCATGCCCCAGGCATCATTTAAGATAAAATTATTTACGTTTTTCACTACAGTGACTAAGATTTAATCGTTCTACTATATCTAACACTCAAAGCTGACTCAGCTAAATCGCATGAAAAAATATTGCATATTCAAGTATTTTATATCGATTACATCTAGTCACTCCGCACAACAATCATAACAGATGACGCGTACTTTATATATTTATACTAGATATATAACAGCTATTACAAAATGTCATTACTTAGGAAGGTTAATTTTCTCAAAATATATAAAACCATTATTTTCCCATTCTCAAGATCACGTCTTTTTAAAACTTTAATTGTATAAATTAAATCTTTTTTTATGATTAGTGAGAAAATCCATTCCATATTATTAAAAGGAGTACCTAGATGTAAGTACATTTTGTAACAACTTTTATATGGTGATTTATTTAACTACAGTTTAACAATGAAACAAAAAATATACTAGAATAATGTAAACACAGTACTAGGACTTCAGAGAGAACCGACTAGCACTACAATATGATTTTGGTCATTTTCAATTGTCCTCTACAGTCACACAAAGATTTTTGCCTTTGTATGAAGTATCTAAGATTCTGTGCTATATTTCCCAATACTATTTTACTTATTGCATATCCATACGAGGCTTCCAAACAGCACTGCATTTACAAATATTTACGCTAAGCAAAATTCGAGCAATCTAAGTTCAAGCTAAAGTACTTTACTAAGTTTCATAAGGTAATCGTGGTAAGGGTCGAGTATTTTAAAATATATATAAAATTAAATCGTTGATTTGGAAGTGCAAAACCTAAATTACATATACAATGATTAAAATTAACGTATGAGGTTCTTAGACCACAAATCTTATATTAAAACGGACTTTTCCGATGCAAAGCGATAGCTCACGCGCGCTACAGTTCAAACTAAAGCATTAAGGAATGTTCACATCTGCCGTAACGAATCGTATCTGACTCGAATCATTAACAAGGTACAATTTTTTCAATGTGCTGGTTTAAGCAGTGTGCCTGTTTTGGTAGGATCAGCTCTTACGGAGATGGCTGATAAGGCCGATAATATATTACATTATGCAATTAATAAAATATGTATAATGAAAATATCTGCTTAATCATTACACTGGTAAACAGTAGTTTTGTTTTATGAAGTTTTTTAACGGATCTTGTATGATTTTGCCTCGCTGATTCCAAATCTGTAGTCAGTTTTTGTCTAGCAGCTCTAGTTTTTGAAATATGAGCATATTTCATTTTTAGCCAAAAATACCAAAATTTTAAACTTGAAATATATATTGCTCTTACTTAACATGAAAAAAAACTTTATTTTATGAGCTTTTCTTGCATAAGTAGAAACATCAGTCTTATTACGAATGCTCCAGCAGTAATCAGTCATCATATTTGCATTCCAACGACCCTGGTATCTCTCTTCCATAGTGCGAATATCCTGATGAACGGATTGTCCTTGTTCTTCGCTTAAATCGCCAAATTTTTCTGGGAAGCGGTCTAAATGGCTAAAGAAGAAGTGTATCTAGATGCTCATGTTACATTCTAGCATCTGGAATTGCAACATGAGCTGCTCAATGTGTTGAATGTAGCCTGGAAACTTTATATTTCATAAAAAAAATTGTACAACCCAAATAAATTAAATACATGCAAATTTCTCCTCATCTGTCATAGAGTCAGTAAAAAATTGGTCCTTTATTAGTTCACTGATTTGTAAACCATCAAAAAGACCAGCTTTAATTTTTTCTGTGCTTTCAATTTCGGAAACATTTAAAACTAGGGAAAGCTTAGCATAGAACTTTTACAAACTGTTTTATCAGACCTAAATTTATATGAAGAGGAGGTAATGATATTTAGGATTGGTCTAATAACCGGTTTTAAATTAGGATAAGTCCATTCGGAACGATTTTTGCGGTTTATTGCGGTAATATTCACAACAACAAAAGTCGGTTTTTGCCAGATCCCAGGACTTTCGAACTTTAAGGTGAATCTTTTTTTATTAGGCCATAAACGTAATGATGTTATGTAACTACTACATACAAAATTCGGCATCCAAGGCTTACTAAACATTTGTAATGGCTTCCCAAAGTTGTCCAAATATTCCATTTTCACAGAATTAAACGCACTTAAACGCATTTCCTTAACATATAAGCACACCAAACAGCACAAAAACTATCCGGATCATTTAAACAAGTTCTCCTTTACGTAGAAATAGCGGTTTATCTAAGAATTTTTGTAATTTTTTGCACTATAAATTAATTCAAGTAAGCAGAGTAACGATATTTCAAGAAGTAGCTGTATCACTAAAACTAGAGCTGCTAGAAAGAAACTAAGGGTAGATTTGAAATCAGCGACGTCAAATTAGTAAGAAACAGTTAAGAAACTTCATAAAACAAAAAAAAAGTATGATTTTGTTGACCAGTGTTATCATGGGTCACTGGTCACCACTCCACCTCTTATCATGTCTCTTCGAAATAAGTTATAATTTTTTGATAAATTATTACGTAACTCCTATCAACTAAGGTACCTAATTTCTAGATACTTATAAAAAGCATCTTTAGAAAAGATTGCTAAGTAAGATTCTCCATACTGGATACGCTAATTGGCGGCAGATGTGAACCCTCCTTTTACATTAAAAATATTAGAATCGTGTGATGATATCTAAATGTTAATGTTACTCATTCATCGATCTAAAACTTAACAGCAAAATACTATAGATCACAGAATCACAGTTTTTGCCACAACAAGTGATTTGGCTTCACATAATTGCGTTTGAAAATGACCCTCTTTCACTCACCATTATTATTAAAATTACTGACTCTAATAAGAAACGCTCGAGTATATTCACTATAAAGTTTCAACATCATACAATTGAGAAAAACAAAGACTTTACCACACGTTTGCTGCAAAAATAACACTAAAGAACAACTATTTAAGTCAATTTTTAAAAATGCTCCGTTCTAAATTGCTCTTGCAGCAAACATGTTTACAATAGATTCGCTGTACATTAGCAGCACACACCGGCTAACCAAACGTGTAAGTATGAAAGGTACATTATGTCAAAAGACCTAAACATCCAAAACTGCAAGTAACAAGTACAATTTGTAAAGTGGACCGGTCACACGTCGCTCTATCGTATCATTACACGGTATAAACATGGTACTAATTACATTGGGACAGGGGGGGGCTTATGAAAAAGTTTACACTACTAGTGAATTGCACACAAGGCACAAAGTCGTACGTTATTTGTCTTTAAACATACTGCGGTGTGGTGGTTTTACATGACCTAATGGCTTCAGTGGGCAATAGATTTCGTCGATGTGTAAAGCACTATTCCTTTGGTAGTGTATCTGACATATCACGGGGATAATTGCCGCTTCGTCCATTACTGATCTACCCATTTAGTCAAGCGCCAAACGCTCGTAGTTAAAGCTAAAAAAATTTACTGATAGTTGCGGAAAACGCTAACTATATTTTTTTAGCGTTAGCCACAAGCCAGCAAAATTACGGAGTACAACGAGATTTACCAACTAAGTGAGGGTGACAAGCGCCACACTGAATGGTAACAGTGTCTAATATGGGCAAATAATGCTTACGTTCAGGCCTTTCATTTGTTCGTTTTGTCCTTAGATTAAAATAAAAAGGGAAGATACTGGCGTCTCGTATGGACCGCTCCAATTAGATTCATGCACACAATTTTACTTGGGCACGAGTCGACGCAGCTACCGACACTTTCCGACGCAGCAAGCCTAAGTTTGGCTATGACAACGATAGCGCGTACCATATCTTCCCTCTTTAATCTAAGGTTTTGTCACAAAGTCTGGCGCTTGGCTAGAGAGGTAACGACGGTCACGTGATCAATATCTCTACCCCCTAAGCCCTCTTCCAAGAAGTAGTAGGTGTATAATGTAGATGAGTGTAGTGTAGTGTAGTGTAGTGGGTATAGTATTGAGTCCCTGTGAGGCTAGTGATGCGACAGAGTGGGTGCGACGGTTGAGGGGCGCGCGGGCGGCCGTCACGCGGGCGGCTGCGGCGGCGCCGCGTCCGTCTGTAACAACGCACATTACATACTTATTTACCTAGTAGGGATGGTTAAAAAATTAAATCTAATTAGTCATTTAAATTATAAAAATATATTTGATAAGTACGTATCTTTAGTTCATAAATAAAACGAAACGCGCAACGTCACTCTCTCTCTCTCTCAATCTCTGAAATGTTGAACTCTGTAACGTCATGGCCCTCACAGAGTTTTTAGTCTTTAGTGCGAATATCTAGGTTTGTCCGTTATATCTCTTTTTAAAATTAATCTACAAATAAAAAATACGTGTCCAATATTTTTTTAATATATCTAATCTACCTAGCCGTTTTCGGCTTCAGTGACTAGGTAAATATTTGCCCTCATATGGCTTATTAAATTTTAAATTAAATTTAATTTTATGCATTGCTCACTTGATGAATCACTGTCTGTACAAAAACCTTCCACATGGGGGAAGTGAAATTGTCGGCGATTGTTTTCAGGATGCTGTTGCTACTGCCTCTAACTCTACTCATAAGTGACGTCGTTTTTTTACGTATAATGGCGTGAAAGCGGTCCGTATGAGCTTTTGCAAACATCTCAGACGCACTACAGTATCGAGGCAGTCTCAAGAGCATCCTGAAAATATTATTATACTGGACACGTAGCGCATCCAGCGACCTTTTGGCACAAGCAACCCACAAATTACCCGTGTGCATTCCCTGACAAAATGCCTTAAACAAGGTAATCTTGACCTGGTCCGTACAGCGAGCGAACCTGCGGGCCAACATATTGCCTCTGACCGCCAGAGCCCTACGTTCCCTCTCAATGTCTACATTGTCCCTGAGGTCGTCAGTGAGAAAGTGGCCCAGATATTTAAATTGGGTGACCTTCTTAATATCCAACCCATTCAGAGTAAACCCTGTTGTAATCTCACGTTTCTTACCAACGACCCCAAAGACCATGTATTCATTATGTACCCGATTTTTGCAGTAAACGTGCGAGAGCAAGATGTGCACGTTAGGGTACCGTTAACGTAGTTATAGTGGATGTTAGAAGGTGGTCTTGCTTTTTTTTGTCTTTTTTTAATATTCTAGATACTTGAAGGACAAACTTTTTAACACACACTTTTATTACTTTGGACAAATTATTTTTTGGACACATTGACTGCAGAAAACACAACAGCTGGGTTTTTGATGTCGGAACGCGAGTTCTGGAAAACACAACGTGTTTTGTCAAAGGATTTTTCAATACAAAATTAATTTCCGGGATAATTCTTAAAAACGCTGACGCAGCCAATGTGTGTAAAAGTACAAATATAGGTACCCTGTGTATTATTTGAGTTAACTTTATTAATACATACCTGCACGTCCTTGTCCTCAGTGGTCGGCGCGCCGGCGCGCTCCGACCCGTACCGACGAGATAAGTCTAGCATCTCGCGCAAACCCTGCAACGGAAGTAATGTGCGTTTAATCCATTTATTTACAAAAGACCAATTCAAACCTTGAATAAAGGGGCATTTCTTTTATCTGGACAATAAAATAAGGATAAACTTAATTATTATGTGTTGTATGAGATATTTTATAAAAGGCAGACTTGTGTTATACCAGCTTATAATTTGCCCAGACAACCTATAATTTCAGATTGAACTGTTTTATTCAACTTTAGACACAGTATGCAAATAACGAAATGAAATGAAACTCATTCAGTCAGTGGTTTTCCAATTGACTTACGAGATGAACCTGGGGTTGTTAGACAATGACACAGTCTAGTAATTGGTGCAAACTCTGTAATCAAGATTCACATCTACCTACACCAAATAACCCCTTTGCCACCACTTAATAACTTTGAAAGGTTGGCATCAAACTGTCAGAGAACCCTGTGGAAATAAGAAAATGTTTCATTTAATTTACAATAGCTACTTACTTTGTTTTCTGTAATGAGCCTTTGGTAAAGTTCCTCCTCTTTCCTCGCATCGCTGTTCTCGTCCATATTGATGGCCTTGTACATGATGCTCGTCATCTCGTTGATTCTCTCTGCCTGCTGCCTTATCAACTGGGGAATAAAACATAAATATATGATATGAATAGCACTAGAAATCAATAATAAAATTAGGCACTTATATTTTGACAAAAATATCCTATTTAAATGTAAAATATTCGTAATGTACTCGTAAACCTCTCACACTCGACCAGACTCTGCTGTCCGGCGGCACAGTAAAATTTTTATCTAATTTTATTTACCTGGAGCGTCAGCTGTTTGCCAGGCGTAAATTAACCATACTTTTTCAGACGTTGCTCATTAGTACAAATAAGATTTTCTTTTTAATTTAAAACTATTTTCTTTGTTTTTTTTATATGTATTGAGATTCTCTAATATATCGTATCCTTGAAGTTTCTAAGTGATTTACCAGTTTACCTTGTATATGTTGCAGTTTCTGGTTGTAAATAAAACTGTAGGTTTTACAATGCAAAATTTTTAATGATTTCTTTTCGGTACCTTTTATAATTATTGTGCTCAATAAAGACTTATATATCTAACTATGAAAATCTGATAAGTAATGAAGAAGTTACTTTTGGATAGATTTAAGGACAAACATACATAGGAACAGAGTCAATTTATGTTGAGAATTAAGGAAATATCAAATATATGTATTTACATTTATGTGTTATAAAGTGGGATGATATAGACACAAAGATTCCAAAGCTATGATGTCATTAATAATTATTATTATGGTGCTAACCAGGCCATTCAGGTAAATGTTATCAAATGAATATTAAAAATGGCAGACAAACTGGTCTCCTCTGGTTTCTATTTTATAATATTTTTATACATTAGATAATATTCGGGCGCCAGATACTTTCTAAGATAGAAAGTGAAAATAAAAAGTTGACAAGCATTAATTAATAAAATATATAAAAATTAATTAGTACTTATTAATTTCTACAAATTTAATTTACTAATCTATTTTTTCGACCATGATTTCGCGTGATTTTGAGCGTCGATGCGGCCATAGAAGGCGGGATATATCTCTCGATACAAATATTATAAAAGCGAGAATGTATGTATGGATGTTTGTTACTCTTTCACGTCTAAACACTAAACAGGCATATCAATTAAGTTGAAATTTGGTATGTCGATAGACCCTGGATTAACACTTAGGCTACTTATAAGCTGGTAAAACCAGGGGCGCAGCAAGTAATTAATTTCCATATTGTACATTACTAGCAGTGCCCAGCTGTTTAACCCGGTGTACTGTGGCCTATATGTTATATACTAGAGCCAAATTTCAGCTCAATCGGTCCACCCGTTTAGGCGTGAAGAAGTAACAAACATACACACTCACAAACTTTCGCATTAATAATATTAGTGTTGTGTTTGCAATGCCATAACAGGAATACGTTTGTTACACTTGGTTCTAATTACAATAGTACATGGGTAATGATGCAAATGTAATGAACTGGAATATTGCTTAACATAAGACAAACACGAAACATGCAGTGATGTCCATCACTCTTTAATAATTATTATGCTTTTTTTTAATCTACTTTTTTCTTGTGATCTTTTTTCCTAATGAGCCTGCGAGAGTTTGGTGGCGGACAAATCATGTCCTAAGTCGTGAGTAATCTGTGCCCAGTGGCCCAACCAGCAAGTAATGTTCTGTTCTTTCTTCTAAATTCTACTCCTTAATTATATCTTGGGCAGCTATTCTCCTAATTGTCGAGAAAGTGACTGTGTTAGGATTCATGAGGTCAGAGGCTAGTTCATTAGGATGGCGATCCATATGCTTGGCGTATGATTTCAGTCATGATGATATTTCTTCTCGGACAGTAGGTATTATTATGCTTAGTACAATAATTTAACTGGTTCCTATGACTTGACAGACATGGAAATATAATAATAAGCGCCCAGTAGTTTTACCTGCTGTACTGTAACCTATGTGTTATTCAGGGTCTAAGCTATCTCTATACCAAATTTCAGCTCAATCGGTCCACCCGCTTAGCTGTGAAAGAGTAACAAACATACATCCAGACATCCATAAATTCTTGTTAAGTTTCACGTTTAGAATATTTGTTAGATTAATATTAGGGCCATACCTCACCGAGATGCCATGGCGACGTGGCCAGCGACGGCGACGTGGCCAGCGACGGCGACTTGGCCAGCGACGTCGCCATGGCTACGCCTTGCGTTCCTGTGTCACCAGTCAGTCGCCAAGTGAGTTAGCCTTCATACATCTCAATAAGAACTAGTTCGCGAACTTCGCTGGCCACGTCGCCATGGCATCTCGGTGAGGTTTGGCCCTTATTCTTACCTCTTGTTGCTTCTCATTAACCGCAGAAGTAAAATCTATCCTGGACTCCCAGATCTTCTTCTCTGTGTGCATCCTATACTTGGACATGATGAGTTCAAGTGCCCTCCTGTGGTCTTCCAACGCAGCCCTAAGTTCTCCGTTCTCTCTTTGCACATCCCGCATGAGACGTGATTCTCTTTCTATACTAGCAATAAGGGCACCTCTTGGTCTCTCTCTTGATGCTTCGTTCAATGTATCCACTTCTTCTTTGTACTGAAATGTAATGCAGGCAATTGGTAAATTATAGAGGCAATGAAAATACATGAGATAGACCTTGGTGACTGATAACAGACAAACAGAACGAGGAAGGGTGGACGAATAGAGCTTTACTAAGCTGATGGTTATTGATTTACTTCATCCCCTAGTCCACATAACAGTTTGTTAATTCACAGACTCAGGGCCAAAAGCTACGTCCAGCAGATTTACCTATAATGTAGGTACCAAGTTGCAGTTTAATTAGTTTAGATGTCAAAAATAATAAAAGTTTTGGCCCTAAGTCTGTGAATTAACAAACTGATATGTGGACTAGGGGATGAAGTAAATCAATAACCAATGTGTACTCATATGACAAACTTTATCTTTAATAATATCAGCATAAAAAGAATACATGTACACATTCAATCACATATTAAAATAAAATGAAAACTCTATTTAGTTATAACACATTTCAGACCTAATATGAAGCCATAATAATGTATGGAAGCCTTTTTTTCTGTTGATTGGTTTCTAACAAACCATGGAGCGACTTAGGTATTTTACATTTCTATGGTTTTGTGTCAGAGATATGCTCATAATCTAAAAGCCTATGTTATAGATGTGGCACACAAACATTTTAAATCTGAAAGCACTCTTAAATGATTACTGTTACCTGAATAAAATAGAAAGGTGTCTGTGTTGTTATAATTTAATTTAGGTCACTGTGCCAAGAGCTAGTTTACTAACATCCAAAGTGCCCATGTTTATAATATTAGAATCTTGATGTATTACGAGAACTAAATTTGTGTGTGTAAACAATTAGTCGAATAGAAACTGGTTGGACTCAACTGCTATAAAGTTGTTAATCTCAAGGTCACATTCCTGTAGCACTGTCTCTATACAAGTTAGTAAATTCATTCACCATCCACGACATACCAGTAAAAATTATGAATTACAGTGCAATGCCTACGTGGAGAACTTGCTAAAAGTGAATGTATCTCGTAAACAAGACCGACGAAAGCCTTCACAACCATCATCTATAAGCTTCACACTCACGTATTACCTGTTTCATTGTATGTATTTGCCTGTAAGCCGTTTGGGTTTCGGTCAACAGAGCATCTGCCTCAGTTTCCCGGTCCTTGAGGCGACCTGCGAGTCTTTTTGTGTCCAGAATTATTTGCTGAATGGTCAGTGACATCTGAAAAAGCCAACAATGTTGAGAGCCCACAAATCTCAGCTTCAATAACAAACGATTATGACGCACTCCACGTACCCTGATATCCACAAACTGTTGTACCACGAAAGTAGTATCATCTAAGTAAAAGGATAACAATTTTATTGAAAATAGACAATAATTTTCACAAAATTAAACGATGCACATCAGCTGTTTCGTGATTTAAGTATGGCGGCCATCGGCCATCTTTAATTTATTACAGCGACGTATAACTCCACCAAATTTAGAAACCTCATTAAACCAAGACAAGGACATAATATTTGGACGCTTCCTTTGTAAGAAAGAATAAACAAATCGTTTACAATACTCCGTAATTCGCTGGTATTATAGTAAACGTGACCTTGATAGAGTTTACGGAGATAGTTCTGAAATTTAAAAAATTAAAAAAAAGAATGCTGGCTCGAAGGACCACATTAGAACGTAGGGCATAGTGTACAGTTCCTCTGGCTTTTTCTTGGCCCTCCTTATTGTAACAAATCTGCATTCTAATAAAATTAATTATTATAGTAGAAAGGTACACGTGTGTGACTTGTTCGATGAGAACCCGGTTTCCCCATTTCGTGTCTGCATGCTTTGTTTCATGTTTCTAAAATTAACCCTTTGCTCCGGTCGATCGTCTGGAACGCAGCGTCCCGATTTCGACCGTTCGACCCTTATGTCCTCCTCAGAAGCCTCTAGGTTACTTTTTCATAAGTACAAAAATGCTGTTTATTAAAATACAAGTTATAGTAAATATAATCAAAGTCTCTATTTTGCTGAACTCTCCAAAAAATTTTTACAGCTCCCTGTCTGCACAAAAAGATATTTTTTATAAGGGAATTAGGGATTTAGGGAATGATGATTGAAAAATTAGAAATAACAAGTATACTTAATTAATTTAAAGTAAATTTATTTCATTAAAAATAATTACTTAGCAGATATTTTATATTATATAGTTACAAAATAAACATTTGGCTTATAATAAATTCTTAACTAAACTAGATTCTAGATTAGCATCGGTAGCGCGCATAAACTAAAGTGACCATAATTTCGCCTAAATAAAGATTTTTCTTATAATATGATAGGATTACTAAAAAGCCCTAAGGTAGGGTTTACATTATGGTCAATAAAATGTTGATATAATAAGTGTATGATGATGTCGAGTGTCGAGTCGTACGTGGTATCTATTTATTGATAAAATAGACTACATAACTCATTAATATAATTTGTTATAGTCTTACAAATTCTGTAAAACCGTTATTCGTACTTACATAATTATTTTTAAACAATACTAATGACACCAACGAGTTAGGGTGCATTTCTACTTACGCAAATTGAATTGACCAATCATAGGGCAGAGATAGAGATGTCAAAGAAAATCAAGTTTCGTGGTATTGGTAAATTCTAGCAGACTCTTCTCCGTTCCGGATTGATAGAAACGCTAATAAAATTGCGACCCTGGTGATGGCACAGTTTACAGAGGCTGTTTTAAAATTTAAAGGTTATTTTTTGATAAAAACTCCCTAATGATTTTATTAATTTTGACAGGGTCTTCTTGTTGCATGAAATGCCCTACGTCTTTTACAATCATGGTGTCTATAGTTGCGTATGCTTTTTTCATGGAGTCGAGCATGCTATGGTTTAGGAAGAAGTCGTTTTCTCCGTGGCAGACTAGTAGAGGGATGTCTTCTTTGTGGAACTTCTCTGGTAGAGAACACACGAAGTTCGCTCTGTAGTAGTTGATTGGTGGCGTCAATGCGGCTGTAATACAAAAGTAACAGTAAATTAGTATCTAACTATGAGAATTTGGCAACCGCGTTTTTGGCTTAAGGTAGTTTTAATATACAATGAAAGTATATATGAGCGCCTACATATAGTCCGGTCTATACCTACCTCTAAATAACACAAATATGTAAAACTGCTAGGCGTAACGTAGCGGCGTAGCTAGCAGCTAGTAGTTACTAAACTGAATAGTAAAGCGGACGTCACACGACGCCAGAACGTGCGATAAAATGGTCGCGTTCCGGGACGGAATTTTTGTTCGATTTTTTTTAGACCCCGACTCCTGACTCCTGACTCCTGACTTGACACATAGGTACAAAGTGAGCGCAATCGGGAGTAAGAAACAATACAAAGATCGCGATCGGTTTCCCGCGCGTTCTGGCGATTGTGTTTGGTCGGCGTTAGTGTGTGCAAGGAGTAAGTAATGTGAGTATACTCACAAGGCTTTCCAAACCAGTATTTGTAGCATTCGATGTCCTGCTGGTCAGTGCCGTCCTTCCCCTTGACGAGCATGGTTCTGTCGTACATCACTAGATCGCCCATCGACACCAACTTCTCGCCGAAATACGGAGCTCGGAACATGAACACG
The DNA here is from genome assembly GCA_947507615.1 of Hemithea aestivaria. NCBI lineage: Eukaryota > Metazoa > Arthropoda > Insecta > Lepidoptera > Geometridae > Hemithea > Hemithea aestivaria. The sequence goes on from OX382328.1 coordinate 5,356,641, forward strand.
TACCTTGGGTAAGAGAAAAAAAGATTGTAAAATAGTAAAAAAACTGAGATAGATACACTATTAAAGACGACGCGTTCGCTCAATCTTTTAGTTATTGTCACATATTATGGGAAATATATTTAACGGAATATTGCATATTATGAGAAACTAGCTGCGCCCAGCGGTTTTACCCGCGTTTTTATAGGCTATGTGTTATTCTAGGGTCTAAGCTATCTGTATACAAAATTTCAGCTCAATCGGTCCACCCGTTTAGGCGTGAAAGAGTAACAAACACCCATCCAGACATCCATTCATAAAAACTTTCACATTAATAATATTAGTAAGATGATATATTGACAAAACATGATGACACCTAGTCATCATGTATTTATTTATGTACCTACATTCTACATAGTTTCTTTTTGGGAGGACGTACCTATGCACAATCATCATCATCATCATAGGCCTTTTAACATCTACACAATACACATGACGATAAAAATGGTCATCAATATAGGTAGGTAGGTACTAATAACATATTTTATGTAAGTACAAGTAACCCTGTATTAAGACTTTATTTTAATCACTTTTAGAACGTTAACAACGTTTAATTTTACAGACAAAAAGTTTAATAATCATATGCAGTCTTAGGTCAACCTAAGTATCAACTACGCAGGTGCCTATTATTATGGCATTTCAAAATGTCAAATTAAAAAATTGCATAAATTACATTACACAATTGCATACCTATTAATTTCTATAATGATAGCACAATAGCCGAAAATGTCATTGTTCGCGGCAATCATTCGATATTGTTGAATGAACTCGGAGGTGAAACTTCTTATGATGTAACGATAGTTTTGGAAGTTGGTAACCATTCTGAGTAATAGTTAGGTAGGATTCACTTAGCACGGTTCCAGCAAAGTATAGAAACTATTACTTCTTACTACGTAATAATGGACTACGACAGATCCGATTCCGAGAAATACGGCCCGGTTTGCGCACTAGAGTCATCCGATCCATAGGCGGATTTAGGGAGAGGGGGGGGGGGGGGCAGGGGGGCCAATGCCGAACCATTGTAGAGTTACGAATTTTGCACATATTTCATGGTCAATATTATATTATTTTTCTCTGCGATCGCAGTAAGCTGCTCGCGCACTTATTATTAAGGATATTTGAACTTTCTAACTGTTCAGAGCGAGCTAAACACACACTTTTCGTAGTAAAAATTATAATATTTTTGCCCGTCTGCACCTTGGCCCCCCCAGGACCAAATTCTGGATCCGCCCTTGATCCGATCTGTCTGTCGTCATTCGTCAATCTCCATTTCGGAAGAATTACGGAATGAAGTAATGTTTTTTTTACTTATTTAAAATATTAATATTTGTATGAAAACCTGCGCCCTACGTCGATTCTGAATCCGAGTTGTACCTCCTGTACCTACTAGTAATATTTTATATTATTATTTAATAATATATAATTTAATAATTAGTATTCCAATCTGACATAACGGATAAAATATTAATATTTGTATGAAAACCCGCGCCCTACGTCGATTCTGAATCCGAGTTGTACCTCCTGTACCTACTACCTACTAGTAATATTATTATTTAAAAATATATACTTGAATGAAATTAGTCTTCCAATCTGACATAACGGATTACGGTGTGAAAATCAATATAATACCATTCATATCCCGGATTCGGATCAGACGATGCCAACGCGCACGATGGCCCCGGATTCTAAATTCACAATAGGTAATGATGACTGGGTAAAAATGTACCTCAGTACGTAGTGGTATAGAATTTATTTTAGTCGTAATAATATATTTGTTTATGATCACGCAAATTGCCAATCGATATTTTATCGATCTATCTATTCAGCCTGTATCCACCCACTGCAGGGTATACCCTGCAGTGGGTGGCATACGGCCTCCTCATGGTCACGCCACACTTTCCGATCCTGTGCGAGTCTCGAGTTCCTTCCGACATACTTAACAATATCGTCTGACCATCGGGCTGGTGGTCTGCCACGAGATCTCTGACCTTGATCTTTTATCGATGATATTCATAAATTTTATACAGGGTTACACAGAGGTATCCGGAAATCCGTAGGCATCCGAGTCAACCAAGAGTAAATCAAGAGTAATGGACAGATGACTTCAAGAGAGTAGCGATAAATCTATGGATGAATAAGAATAACATAGTCAAAGGGAAGTCTATGCCCAGCAATGGACAATTGAAGGCTAATGATGATGATATGAAGGTACCTAACTATAGCAATGGGCTAAGTTATGTGTACCTACTATGTTACCATGCTAAATTATGTGTACCAGTCGTAAAAATAACCTATTAACATGCTCATAAAAATGATGCGATAAAAAATATTATTACAATTAATGACTACCCGGGAATAACTGAGCACTGGAAATTATTGCATGCGTAAGAATCACGTAATATTTCGTTACGTTTTATGTTTTGGAGAGAGCCGGTAATTAATTTGAAATATAGATTTTAATATTAATAATGTTTATTTATAGCGTTAATATAATCGACGGCATTTAATGTTCTGTCGACTATTATTGCACATTAGGTGCGCCAGCGCACCTAGAGACAAGATCAGAATCTCAAGCACAAATTATTGTGTCGCGTCGCGTCGTACCTATTGTATCATAAACTTCATTAATGCTATAAACGTTTTATAATAGCTATGGTAAGCGTTACCTCCATTTCTAGGTGGTTCCATTTGTGCAAGATAAAGATAAGGACGCTTTGGGCTAATATTCTGTGGATTATAATGATGCAAACGATCCATATTCTTTTCTAAAAATTGATCAATTAACTTTTCCGTTAGGCTCTTCCGATCACTATAATAGCAAGAGGTTCTCAGAGTTACGAAAAAAGATTTCCTTGGGGCACCCAGAAAACGCATTTCCAGTCCAGTTTAATTTTCGAAATTAAAAATTTACAGGTGTTCTTAAACAAAGTTTTTTCTATATCAAGTATGCTTACACACACATACACAGCGCGTTGCACACAGTGGTCCACATCTCGTTGATCCAAGCTTCCCTGGAGATGCTGCCGAGCATGACGCATGCTCTAACTACCTCAGGGTCCAGGGTGCACATCGCGGAACCTGCACGTCATGTAAGTAGGTACTTATCTTACCAAGACTTCATCCTCTGGCTCATAGTGGTCCACATCTCGTTGATCCAGGCCTCCCTGGAGATGCTGCCGAGCATGACGCAGGCTCGCACCACCTCAGGATGTACGTCGCGGAACCTGCACGCGATGAGACCGCCCCAGTCGTGGGACACTAGGATGCACTTCTCAGCTCCTGGAAATACGTGGAATAGATGTTTGCGTGGATGCTTTAACCACTCCAAATGAATTTATTTATATTTTTAATATGTAGCCAACCAATATATGGATTACGCTTTTTGTAATGCAGTATTTTCGGGAGTCAGTACAAGGAATTACTGCTACATTAACTCTACAGCCCATTTGGCAGCTTATATTATAATGCTATTTGCTAAGTACACGACATTATCTATAGTTAATCTTAAAAGTAAAAACGGAACCCTAAAAACTAACAAGGAAAACTCAGTAGGTAATCAGCTATGACGAAAAATATAATCTTGCTGCCGCTATTTTTATTTTGTCTCCTTTTGTTAATAAACCACTAACACTGGGTATTCCCTAAGAGTTACGGACAATAACAGTAAGTACTTTATTAGGTGCTCATCAAAATGTACGTGTACTTAGCGAAGTATACAGTACAATACATAGACTGATAAAGTATTTCTCTATGCAGTTTAATTCTTAGTTTACCCACCTAATTGGCGAATTAAATCGCGTACGTCCTCAATCAGCAGTTCAATTTTGTACGCGTTTACATCTTCGAGCCTCTCAGAGTCTCCATATCCCCTCATATCAACTGCTACGCACCTAAAAATAGACCAAACAAGTTTTTCATGCAAGTTGATAAACGAGACGAGCCCGACGCTCGCCTGGTGATAAGCGATAATGCCTACCCATTGTAGTCGCAATGATACCCAGTATTCCATAGATACGAAGACCTACGCAAAACTATACCAAACAATATAGACATAATACTACAATAATACTACGTATGTAAAAACATAATACTACGTATGTAACTGCAATACACATAAGATATTTGATGTTAACCCCCCGTATTTTTAGTTGTGTCCACGCCGCTACTCTACCTTGAAATTGGAATAAATCAACGTCTTCTGGACCTTTTTTGTTAAAAAATAAGTAGTCAAACTAACCTACCCTTTTCCTTGATAAAGGTTCAGTCGAGGGCGAGAACAGGACTAAAAGTGTCAAGACTCCTTAGCCCAGTAATTTCCCTTGCGAAACTGGAAACGAATCCTAGAGGACCGTTCTAAAAAACCAACCAGTAACCCTGTATATTTATGAATAACAGAGTTCGAAAAGTAATTATTTCTTGGAACTTACCAATAATCCTTGCTAAATTCAACGATCTGATGACGCCACGAGTACCAAAACTCTGGGAACCCGTGCAGGAACAGCATCAAAGGCTTTGTCGGGTCTCCACTCTCCACATAGTGAAGTTTTACGTTCTAAAAATTAAAAAAAAAAATGATAAACGTTCTCCACGAATCAAATATTGTTATAGACATAAGTAGATAAATAATAATATCATTCTATTTATTATTTGTTTATTAAGTCCACTCTAAAAACTAAATCAATGTTGGAGAAGTGTCTGTGCGAATTTATCTTTTTGATAGCTATTTTTTTGTTGCTGAAAATGTAGAGTTTCATATTTGGGCATAGGTAGGTATTATGTTTCGTACCTTTTTAATATCTACCTAACTACCTCATAGAGAATTGAGTATGAGGTAATAAATGGGTGATTCTCTGCTATTTTAAACTCGTCCATACAAGACTGTCCTGAGAAATTTTTATTAAATTTTGAGAATGTTTATCAATAAAGTGAAGGACAATAGTAAGCTCAATATATATTTCAGAAAAGCCCATTGATTTTCCACTTGTTTTTTTTAAAATTATGGACGATTTTAGGCAAAATCGTGACAGGGGAATGTTTTTATGAACAAAAACAAGTATTTTTGTTTATTAATGTAATCAAAGTCTGTTGTTATTGTTTTATTTTTAAAATAATTTTTGTAGTAGTTTAACTTTTAGGTACCTATAGTGTCTTTTCTTAAGGCTAATTGAATTTTAAAATAATCCCCTGCCTTTTAGACTTCCATCTGGATTCGATAATTTCTGCAATATTTGGTTAAAATTTACATCAGATATATAATCTTCGTCCATTCTGAACTTATGACCCTTACTATGTGCATTATTTTTATTATAAATGTTCAAAAATGACAGGGGACTGTTTTCATGAATCATTTTTACATGAATAAATAATAAAACGAAATCAATTAAACATATCAGACTAATAAATTAGTTGTGGCTTCATACTAGATAATCAATTATTTTAAACAATTTATCGTTATTTAGACTCTTAAAATAATTTTAAAAAAGCATACCAGGGGACTGACTTTACTAACGGCCAAGAAGGGTGGTTCACCAGTAGACGTAGTTTTAGCATTAAACGAAATGATGGATGCCGCTTAGCTTCACAACCAATTGAACTTCACACCGATTGCATTTCATTTCACCATCGAAACATTTTGCGTCAAAACAAAATTTGACCTTAGCGTGGTTTTTTAATTTTAACAGGGGACTGTTTTAATAATTTGAAGACAGCATTTGCACATTTTATTTTTATGAAATTACTATTATAAAAATATAATTGAGATGCATAAGGATGCTTACTTATTTATGTCTGTGTTTGGATATATTTTATTCAGTTATCAACGGCATAAAAATAAATATTGGTAAAAATATTTGTAATTCTAGAAAAGGGACGCTCCAGGGGACTGGTTTTTGAGGTGTTTGAGGTTCATTTATTCTAATATTACATTATGAAATTACTAAATAAGCTATGGCGTGCTAAGAATACCTAAAACTGTGTCATTATTGATACAAAAAACTGAGAATTTGTTAAATTTATTACATAAAAATAGCTTGGGACAACGATTTTTCATTTAGTGGAGAATCACCCAAATAGATACTTGCGACTGTAGCGCCGTATCACTTTCGAAGTACTTAGTTTTTTTCAACCAGTTGAATTTTAAAGTTGTAAAGTGAGAAATAAGCCACCAACTTACAATGTTAACATCAGAAAGCTATTATTGTATACTGTGACGGGAAAGGGTTTAAGTGCATTTAAATGCAACTGCAAGTGATCTCGAGAAAGGTTCTCTAAAACAGGTTTCAGCTAGGTTTGTTCAACTCCGGAAAAAGTACCTATATGACGCAAAAAGCGGAACGTGTTTCGTGTATTACCACAATATTATTACATGTGCGTTATGTTGCTAAATGTTATGTACTCAGTTATGCGGGAGAACGCTTCGCACTATCTAGCTATTAAAATGTAGCTATGAGTATAGGAACATGTTTTCAGTAATAATATATTTTATTGCTGGTGCGGCTGCCGTATAACTGAACGGTCAGCCAAAGGGCAAGCCGTACGGTTGCTATTCACAGCAGGTACAGGATCGTATGTAGTATCTCGTAGGATATCCGGGGTAGAAACGGTTCTATCCCGGGGAACCGTATGCGGCTAGCAGCAATGCCAACGCAACCGAGTCTAGCCAAGCAGCAAATGCGTACATAGCCTTATGGTAGTGCATCTTCATCAGCATCCTACTTTTCTATATTATGTAGGTACACATGGTCCTATGGTACAAGTAATTCTGTATGACATCGAATGCCCTCCCATATCTGAGACTTACGTAGTTACGTAGTAGGTAATTGTATAAAACTTGTGTAAAAAGTGCACTCCCACGGACACTTCACCATGCATTATATATGACTTAAATATGAAGTCATAATTTGTAGTATTAATCAGGCAGGTACCTGTTCAATATTATTCTTATTCTTATACCTCTATTAAAACTTCATCTTTCCAAGTTTAACTTCTTATAGTTGACCAGTTGGAGCTTTTCTATGGAGCTTAACTACGGAAGCCTAAAACGTCCAAGATTATGGTCCTTCAAAGTTTACAGAGCCAGTTAATACTAGGACTAGGTAAAATTAATACAATAAAAATAAATATATATAATAATAAATTTTCGATAGTGTGAAAGGTTGTTTGTGACATAATGGCATTACTTTGGGACGTTTTTAAATGTAATGTGCCAATGATATATTATATATTTTAACTGATATCTATATAAGGACTATAATAACATTTACTATAAGTAATATGTATTGCCCTGAACGCCGAACGCCCATTATTATTTATGGGCCATGGATAATAATAGGCATATCTACCTACAGCCCTGGATTTAAACTAGGGGCATTCGGGGCGAGCGCCCAGGGCGGCAAATTTTCAGGGGGCGACAAAACTCGAAACGAGAAAAAAAGATCAATCCATTTAAACCCGAAAAATTAAATCTCTCTCGGCGTTCGCTCCATGCTCTCGCGCATCATTATTTCGACATAATATATTGAAGAGGATGCGAGAGGAGCAGCGATACGTACTTTTTTACACGCCTCCATTATTATTTGACACATAAAAGTAGGATGTAAAATTCCAGTGGCGGGGCGGCATTTTTCTCCGTGCCCAGGGCGGCGCCAGGGCTAAATCCGGCCCTGTCTACCTATTTAGTTTTCTATCTGATAAAAATCGTAAAATTATAACAGAAGATAATACGCATCGAGGTGAATTTAAAACCCTTTAAATTATAATAATTATTAAGATAATCTATAACTAATACAATAATTTATTATGACACTTAATTTTACATGATATTGAAATTACTTACATTAGCTTTAATATATTTGTGCACTCCATATTTGGGGTCCTTAATCCGAGTCGGGGGTTCCAGCCTCAACTTCTGCGTCCACAGACTTTTGAAGGGGTTCTTCAAATACTCCAGGACGAACAACAAAAGAGTTGTCACACAAAATGCTGCTGTCAAAGCGTTGGCCCACACAAACCGGTATAAAGACTGTAGCGAGCTCATTTTGAGAAAGTACACGTGTATAGATGACGGTGGTTTGCCGGCAACTGCGACTCACGATTCTGAGCCACGCTGATGTAATTGCCTAGTTAATACATACTCAATCAGAAAATATGATAGCGGATCGCAGAATCCCTGCGTAGATAGGTACAGTAGGGATGAGTGCTACGGCGTACCCGCTGCCCCGGCATTATGGCGTCCCGCAGGAACACCCCCAGGTTTTTTTGTGGGTATCCCCGCCGCGCCCATTTTCGGCGGGGGAGTCCCACATACCGCCCCGCGTAGGGCGATGATGCGTAACGCATTTTCCTGGGTCAAAAACAAAAGATTTATCATTCTAAAATTGCACCTGCCACCCTAAAAGAGTGTTCCTGGTGTGAATGGGAACGACATGTAAGTGTCCCAACTCTGCCGATTTATGGAAGTCACGATTGTGTAGTACTTCTATTTATACTTTGCAATGCGTTAATTATTTAAAAAATAACAGGTTTTAAATTGTTTTCGTGTTTGGGACAAATAGAAACAGTTTTGCTACAGGAGAGCTTGTTAAATTAAACGTTAATCTGCCATATTTCCATTTGTACTCGTAGCTCAAAGTATGTATTTTAATATATTGTAATTAGATAAATATGTTTATTTCAGGCAATTCTATGGTTTCTACTCTTCTACATAATATGATGTAATATGTACCTATTAAAAATATATATATTATAGAGATGGACGGATGGAATAAAATTAAAAGCAATTTTCAATTATATATATTTATTTATTCTTCACGAATCACAAGATAACAAACCATAATATTACCTATATATTTAAATTTAAATTATAAGATATAATATACATAATATATAAGTAAACAGTATACGTATTGGACAATTAATCTAGATCCAGTGGTAAAAGTGTAGTACATAATACAAAATAATTATTTAGATGCACACCTTTCATAATATATTTTTTTATTTGATACACGCCCACCTAATATAATAATTTTACCAGTAGCAACTTTTTTATTATAAAATAAACAATACCTTGTTTAAAAAATAGAGTTTTATTTCGTAAAATAAAATTCACACTTTTTAACCCCCGACGCAAAAACGACGGGGTGTTATAAGTTTGACGTGTCTGTCTGTCTGTCTGTCTGTCTGTCTGTCTGTGTGTGTGTGTGTGTGTGTGTGTGTGTGTGTGTGTATGTGTCTGTCTGTGGCATCGTAGCGTCCAAACGGATGAACGGATTTTGATTTAGTTTTTTTTGTTTGAAAGTAGAGTTAGTCGAGAGTGTTCTTAGCCATGTTTGGTGAAAATCGGTCCAAGATGGCCGCCGCTACAAAATGGCGGATTACTTTTTTCTTCCACGACCCCCTCAATATGGGTATCAAATGAAAGGGCTTAACGAGTAGAATACAGCCCACTATTTAAAATTTAAAATCCAAGATGGCCGCCATCAAAAAATGGTGAATTACGTATTGCGTTGGGGGTTTTTTTAAATTTTTAATTTAATTCACTTGTTTCTTATTATCTCGACGTCAACAAATTATATTATTACACGCATGTAAAATTTTATTTGAATATATAGGTATCTGCGCCATATTTATAGGTTAACAATAGTAAATAATTTTAATAACAATATTTCGATAAAAATCTTTTAATAATTTTATTTTAATGCGTAATGTACTACTTATACAAAATAATGAGAATTCGCCTAAAATCATCAACAATACAAAGTTTTACCTATCACTCCAAAAATAAACGTCATGGAAGATTTATTTAATAGGAATAATAAACAATATAATATAGGTAATATATATAATAGAGAAGTTATTAATTGACTAGAAACTATTGAACTTGCTACATCTGCAGAATAATGCAAGGTATTAGGGTAATTTTCACTTCCATCATACGTCACAAAATATTTGATCCTGACGCAAAACTTTGTAGCATTAGCAGAATAAATAGGTCAGAAAGTCTGACTAAGAAAGTGAGAAAATAATAATAATATTATTGTGGGCTTCTCCCACGTCACACACATCATAATATATGTATGTTTATATTATCTATATATTTTCCCCTATCATACTTGTGATTATATTATTTACTATTAGTACTTATTTTACAAACGCATATGCTACATTATACATACACATACTCATACATACATTCACAAGACAGCACACAGTAGAACACACACACACAAAACTACACATAAACAAATTTTAATATTAATGGCAAAATGTGTAAACAAAGTGTCGTGTAACAATAGGCACGGCTCCGGCGCAGGCACGCAGTGAGCGCGTGACGTGCGAGACAGCGCTGTGACCTCGAGCCGCCCGCCGGCCGACTCTAGCTTCAGTGTGATTTGACTCACGGCCCGTCCGCACGTCACTCGCACTACCACCGCTCGCTCTTGCCTATTTCCGCGCCTCGCTTATTAACGTTCTCTGTTATTCATTATCGTTGTACTGTGCCTTCTTTCGTCCATCTGTAACTCTCTTCGTGTGTGTGCCATAACTGTCCTCTTAATAACTCTTTTGTGCTGTGCTAATAAACTGTTGCTTCTGTCATACCCGTGCCTTCTTCATTTATTTAGTGGAGCTTCCCTCATATCACTCCATACTGGTGACCCCGCATTTGGACACTATGACCAACAGCAGTGAGTACAGTGATTCAGTGAACGCCGCCAAAGAACAATCTCGGTACACGGCACCACGTCGAACAAAAAAAATGCGCGTGTCCATTACACCGGACGACATTTCAGATTCGGACGACAATTTTGTCGCGCGTCGGCCGAATTTAAAGGTTCCAACCTTTTCATCGGAAGATCCTGAGCTCTGGTTCGCGTTGTTGGAGAGCCAATTCGCCAACCAGAGCATCACGGCGGAAAAGACGAAGTTTAATATCGTCGTCAGCCATCTCGACATACCGACAGCGAAAGTTATAAAAGACTTCGTCATTAAGCCACCTCAGCATGACGCTTACCAGCGAGTCAAGGCAGAGCTCATCAGACGCCTGTCCACCTCTAGCGAGCGGAAGATCCAGGAGCTGCTCTCACACCAGGAGATCGGCAACCGGCGCCCGTCACACTTCCTGCGTCACCTGCAGGACCTGGCGGGCCCTTTCACACCAGCAGACATCCTTCGGTCCATCTGGTGCAGCCGACTCCCCGAAGCCATCCAGACAATCCTGGCGTCCCAGGACTCTTCACTGGAGAAGCAGGCTGAGCTGGCTGACAGGATTCAGGAGATTTCCACGCCCTCCACTGCGCCAGCCTCCCAGCCCTCGAGTGAGCTGGCCGAGCTGAAGGCCATGGTGGCCACCCTCGCATCTAAGCTGGACGAGCACACCCGCGAGTCTTCCAGCTGCTCCAAGGAGGAGCAGCCCAGACCACAGCGTCGTCGTTCGTCACCAGCGCAGCAGCAGCCACGGCCTCGCTTCAAGGAGCTGATGGCTGCAGACGACTCAGCAGCCACGCCGACCTATCCAGGTCGCCTGTTCATCACAGACCGTCGGACGAAGGCGCAGTTCCTGGTTGACACCGGTAGCGACCTCTGCGTCTTCCCCCGAGCCGAGCTGCGAGAACGCCGAGCACCAACGGACTTCGTGTTGACAGCCGCCAACGGCACCGCGATCCACACGTACGGGTACCACCACCTGGACCTGGATCTCGGACTACGGCGGTCGTACCCGTGGCGGTTTATTGTAGCGAATGTACATATGCCAATAATTGGCGCAGATTTTCTTTGTCACTATAATTTAAGTGTAGACTGTAGAAATAAGAGACTTGTAGACAATACCACCACTGTCTCTACGCCAGCTTCACTGGCCTGTAAATCGACAGACGTTTTATCTGTTAAAGTACCAGCTGGCGATACTAAGTACCATGATCTGTTATCGCGCGAATTTTCAGACATCACGCGCCCAGCTGGTACTCACAAAATTGTAAAACACTCCACACTACACTACATACGTACTACACCCGGTCCGCCTGTGTCCTCTGCCCCCAGACGTTTAGCTCCAGACAAGCTGAAGATTGCAAAGGCTGAGTTCGAGGCCATGCTGGCTAACGGCACGGCCCGCCCCTCCGAGAGCCCTTGGTCGTCCCCGCTGCACCTGGCGCCTAAAAAAGACAATGGCTGGCGCCCCTGTGGTGACTACAGGCAGCTCAACGCCCGCACCGTTCCTGACAGGTATCCGATTCGCCACATTCACGATTTCGCTCACAGCATCGCTGGTTGCCGCGTATTTTCGACTATCGATCTCGTGAAGGCGTACAATCAGATACCTGTCAACGCGGACGACATACAGAAGACGGCAATCACCACCCCCTTCGGAATGTTTGAGTTTCCCTTTATGACCTTCGGGCTGAGGAATGCAGGTCAAACCTTTCAGCGGTTCGTAGACGAGATGCTGCGCGGGTTCGACTTCGTCTACTCATACATTGATGACTTCCTCATCTTCAGCAAAGACGAAAACGAGCACGAGCAGCATCTCCGCCAGGTATTCACCAAGCTGCGGGAGTACGGCATGGTCATCAACTCGTCCAAGTGTGTTTTTGGGGCTCCGGAGGTAACCTTCCTAGGTTACCGTATCTCTGAGAGCGGAACCAAACCCTTGGACGAGAAGATACTGGCAATGCGCGACTTTCCCCCTCCCAAGGACGTGAGATCTTTAAGGCGCTTTCTTGGCATGGCTAATTTCTATAGGAGATTCCTGCCGAAAGCTGCCGAGATCCAAGCTCCCCTTAACGTCCTTCTTCAGGGGGCAGTCAAAGGCTCCACACCCATCACCCTAGCAGGCGACGCTCTGAAGGCTTTCACAGCCACCAAAGAAAGCTTGTCCAACGCAGCACTCCTGGCACACCCAGACTGCCAGGCCAAGCTTGCGTTGGTTACAGACGCGTCTGACACGGCTATAGGAGCTGTGTTACAGCAGCAGCTCCGTGATGGCGTTTGGGAACCCCTTGCTTATTTCTCCCGTAAGCTCAGTCCATCGCAAGTGAAGTACTCGCCCTACGACCGGGAACTCTTGGCGATCTACGAGGCCGTCAAGTATTTCCGACATATGGTTGAGGCGAGGCACTTCATCATATTCACGGACCACAAGCCGATCAGTTATGCCTTCCACGAGCGGAAGCATAGCTGTTCGCCCAGGCAGTTCCGGCACCTGGACTTTATCGCCCAGTTCACCACCGACATAAGGCACATTTCCGGCAAGGACAATGTCGTTGCTGATACCTTATCTCGCGTGGAAGAACTGGGAGCACCGATATGCCTCGCAGAACTCGCCAGGTCGCAGGCAAACGACCTGGAACTGGGAGAGTACCTGGCGGACGGAACTTCTCTTCGTCTCCGCCAGATCGAGCTCCCTGGGAGTCGGGTACCTCTGTACTGCGACGTCAGTACACCAACTCCCAGGCCGTTCATTACCAAGCCATTCCGCCAACAGGTCTTCCACAGCCTTCATTCCCTCAGTCACCCCGGGGCCGCCACATCTGCCAAGTTGGTAGCCGAGCGTTTCGTGTGGCCTGGCGTGAGGAAGGACTGCCGAGACTGGGCCCGATCATGCCTCGCCTGTCAGCGAGCAAAGGTGAGTCGACACGTGTCCGCACCTTTGGGCACTTTCGACTTACCGCGCGCACGCCTCACACAGGTCCACATAGATCTGATCGGCCCACTCCCAGTCTCGCACGGGTATAGGTACTGCCTCACTGCCATCGATCGCTTTACACGCTGGCCTGAGGTAATCCCTATACCCGACATGACGGCTGAAACGGTGGCCAAGGCGCTCATTGCCGGGTGGTTCGCCCGTTTCGGTTGCCCGACAGATATTGTTACTGATCGCGGACGGCAGTTCGAGTCCGCGCTGTTTCAATATCTGTCAAAAGCCATCGGCTTCCAACATCGGCGCACAACCGCTTACCACCCGGCATGCAATGGCATGGTGGAGCGTTTCCACCGTCAGCTGAAGGCTGCCATCACTTGCCACGCCGACGCAAACTGGTCGGAGATGCTACCGCTGGTACTTCTAGGCGTAAGAAGTGCCTTCAAGGAGGACTTACAGGCCTCCCCTGCCGAGCTCCTCTATGGCGAGCCACTTCGACTTCCCGGCGAATTTTTTGACGCGAGCACGCCCGGTACTACTTACTTGTCAGATTTTACAGGGCGTCTACGCTCATTCGTCGAGAAGTTGAAGCCAGTAGCAGCTTCTCGCCACACGAAGCATAAGGTCTTCGTCTTCAAAGACCTTAGGAGCGCCGAACACGTCTTCCTACGCGAAGACGCTTCGCGCGCTCCCCTCCAGCCGGCGTACACGGGGCCTCACAAGGTTATCGAAAGGGGAGACAAGGTCTTCAAAATCCTTTTCAAGGGCAAGCCTGTCACCGTCACCATAGATCGCCTTAAACCAGCGTATCTACTCACTGACGACGACAGGTTTGCAGGAGTTCCATCCACTCCTACACCTTCACCTCCCGAACAACCTTCTCCAGATCCTTCTCCTTCCAGCACTTCTTCTTCACCGCCCAGAACAACACGTTCCGGGCGTACTGTTCGCTTCCCGGACTATTATCGCCCCTAACCGGGTCTCTGGGGGGGAGTGATGTGGGCTTCTCCCACGTCACACACATCATAATATATGTATGTTTATATTATCTATATATTTTCCCCTATCATACTTGTGATTATATTATTTACTATTAGTACTTATTTTACAAACGCATATGCTACATTATACATACACATACTCATACATACATTCACAAGACAGCACACAGTAGAACACACACACACAAAACTACACATAAACAAATTTTAATATTAATGGCAAAATGTGTAAACAAAGTGTCGTGTAACAATAGGCACGGCTCCGGCGCAGGCACGCAGTGAGCGCGTGACGTGCGAGACAGCGCTGTGACCTCGAGCCGCCCGCCGGCCGACTCTAGCTTCAGTGTGATTTGACTCACGGCCCGTCCGCACGTCACTCGCACTACCACCGCTCGCTCTTGCCTATTTCCGCGCCTCGCTTATTAACGTTCTCTGTTATTCATTATCGTTGTACTGTGCCTTCTTTCGTCCATCTGTAACTCTCTTCGTGTGTGTGCCATAACTGTCCTCTTAATAACTCTTTTGTGCTGTGCTAATAAACTGTTGCTTCTGTCATACCCGTGCCTTCTTCATTTATTTAGTGGAGCTTCCCTCATATCACTCCATATTATTAAAAACAATCTATGGAAAGGCACCCGAGGAGAAAACCCAAAACCTGTTTAAAATCTCGAAACGAAAACTTTAATTTAGTTGTAATGTTGTTTTTAGTAGTGATAACAAGTGAATTAAATTAAAAATTAAAAAAAACCCCCAACGCAATACGTAATTCACCATTTTTTGATGGCGGCCATCTTGGATTTTAAATTTTAAATAGTGGGCTGTATTCTACTCGTTAAGCCCTTTCATTTGATACCCATATTGAGGGGGTCGTGGAAGAAAAAAGTAATCCGCCATTTTGTAGCGGCGGCCATCTTGGACCGATTTTCACCAAACATGGCTAAGAACACTCTCGACTAACTCTACTTTCAAACAAAAAAAACTAAATCAAAATCCGTTCATCCGTTTGGACGCTACGATGCCACAGACAGACACATACACACACACACACACACACACACACACACACACACACACACACACACACAGACAGACAGACAGACAGACAGACAGACAGACACGTCAAACTTATAACACCCCGTCGTTTTTGCGTCGGGGGTTAAAAAGGACACAAAATCCCTCAAGTAAAACAAAAAACCGCAAAGACGTACATCAACACATATGTAGCAAATTCATTACAAGATTTGCGGTTTCTATCCACAAAACCAATATCCGCAAGGCGACGCACAGAGGTAGATATCAGGTATTTGTTCACAGAGAAAGTAACTTAGTCCGTTCGTGACTCAGGTTGCGAAAATCTGATCTCATTTCTCTCAACGACAGTGAGATCTTTGAAAAGACTGTCGAGATCCCTCGGTTCATTTGGGACTATATCGCTCTTCCACATTTCAAAATCTGTCATAATACTGGCATAGTTGATAGGAGCGATTGGTGACCTAGGGCGAGATGGTTCCCCATATTTGAATCTATCCGCAGTTTCTTTTTCAATTTGCTCCAAACGTGCAATAGCCTCTGTCGGGTCGAATTCAGGTCGCTCGTTGAAATCAATGTCAATGTCGATTCTGTGTAAAAAACACTTTGCTTTGATACTTTGATGATCAAGTTTTTGATTGTCGATGAACTTTGATCAACCCAATCATTGTATATTGGATCCATGACGTAATACGAACGTTGTTCGAAGTCTAAAGACTCCAATATACAAAATTAGTAATGTGATGAGTGATGATCAATATACTCGTATTATTTAATGCAACAATTTGGACGTGTATTTGATGTCTCTACAAGAAAAACTTATTGAGTTGAAATTAGAAAGAAACGAGGTTTTGATGACTTATATTGAGACTTGAGACAGAAATGGCAAAGAGTAGAAACTATAACTACTAAGAAAAGGGAAAAATCTAGAGTTACAAACTAAATATAACTAGAGTACAAGTAATAACGAAGGACAGAAATAGAAGACTATTCAACGGGCGAAACCAAACGATATATCTAAACTTAAATAAAATCATGTGCAATAATACGAATTGATTATTTTATGACTCAGTAATAAACGGAATTGATACACTGTAACGATGACAATACAAAATAGCGAGTAACTGTAAACACCTAGAATTTTCTTCATTGAAATAATTTAAGTGCTAAAATAACTACCCCGATAATTATGATGGTATGATACTTTAATATAGATATGTACATAATATAATAATAGATATGTTTTATAAAACATCCCAAAATCAGAGGCATGCTGATAGCAGCAGACTTAATTATGAAATAATAAATATCGTACTAAAGGTAATATTTAATATTCAAAGAGAAATAACATTGCAATGTGCTCACAATCACAATAAAGTAGTATATATAATTTATATTTATCTCTAATCTCTACATGCAAGTATAAAGTATTATGGAGAAAACTCTTGTGATATACCTAAATACTCATCGTTTTATAACTGTTATATTTTCTGGGATATTCCTTTAGCATCTAAATGATAACCTATCTTTTGTCTTATTTCACTTATTTATTTATTTCTCTGTTTTGAAAAAAATGAAAATGTTTATTTAACATAATTTGCACATACAAAATTGTGTTTACTGTGGTTCTCACACTAGACGTGAGTCTGTGTCGTGTTTGTCTAGACTATCACAATCATATTTCACAGATAAGGGGCTCGTATCAAAGTAGGTACCTACCTACAATAATTATTTAATATATAAAAATAGAATTAAACTGATTAAATCCGCCTTTTTTTTATAATGCTGGGGGAAACGCCTACCGCGCTATCCCCCCTATCGGGGAAGAAAGGGGGGGAGTGTGGGGCTCGCACCCACTAAAACCCCCAGCAACGTGCCCTCTTGCTGTGTATGACGGTAATGGAGCACCAGGAGGCATGACATTCCATTACCGTCAAACAGTTGGATCGAACTCGATCTCCTCTGTGATGGGGGTGTAAACCCCATAGACGTCTCGTTGTCGGTGTGCCGACACGTTGACACACCAACAGGGCTGTGCAATCTGGGCAACGGTCCCCCACCGTGGCCCAGAGCCCAATAGTTCACGTTTGTGCTGAAGGAGGATCTAGACGGCCGTAAGCCCTCCTCCTGCGCCCAGGTCTTCGTCTTCTAATATCAAGAGTGGAAAAGGCTTCTCGTTCCCGCTCTGCTTCTTCTTTTGCTCGCATTACTTCCTCGCAAAAGCTCTGCACCACTGACCAATTTTCCTCCCTCTCCACCATCTTCGCGACAATAGATGTCAGAGAGAGGTTATCCCCCACAATGGCGACCAAACTTTGTCGCTCCCTCGACCAGGCACTACACTCCAGCAGAGTGTGCTCCGCCCTCTCCTCGAGGCAATCGTCACAGTGGTGACATTCAGCAGTCGGTTCCCTTCCAGCGATTCGACACAAATATCTCCCGAAACAACCATGACCCGAGAGAATCTGAGTCATGTGGAATGTCAGGACACCGTGCCGTCTGTCCACCCACTGCTTAAGAACTGGACGAATTGCCTCGATGGTTCGCGTCCCGAAACTGGGATTAGCGAGCCGCAACGCTGATTAAATCCGCCTAGCTACCAATTCTTATGACTTTGTCGATACTCATAAGATTACATGAATGAATGTGCATAATATTAGTTCCTACCAGGATTAGATCTACTTACCCAGTATCTTGTTTGAATTTGACCCAATCCTCTACTTTCGGTGCTCGCGGTATCTCAGCTGCCAATTCCCTGGTGGCATCTTCTAGAGTTGACTGAATCGGTTTCTTTTCTGAATCTAAGTGATATAATTAATGAATAATTTGATTCTACTTATATTATAATAACATGTTCTTCAATAGATGATCCAGTAGTTGAGTACTTGAGAATACACTAAAAGGGTGTTTACAGTATCCCTAGGAATTTTATATTAGTACTAGCTGGAATTACTACCATGTGATATTTTCGCTGAAAGCAACCCGTAAACCAAATAATTTAGGACTTTAATTTTTAGAAAAACATTGGGTTTGGTAAAATTATCCCATTTTTGGCCATTAACGGTAATACAATTGATTAAGATTTGTTACTCTGATTGTCTACGTTAATGTCACATATAATTTTTATTTTAAATTGACACACCTACTTTGCTGACGACATTACCTAGTTTCTGTCATGGACATGGATCAACAGTTAAAATAGTGCCAAACATATTTCTATCCAACCAAATATTGACATTTAGTACCAAGTATCTTATGTAACCACTTATGTAGAATGTGGAGAGAGCTGTTATTGGCATTGGCATAATATTATACACTATCAACAGTCTGAAGACGTAACGTGTTTTTGTTAGCAAATCTTATTCCACGACGTGCGTATTATAAAAGAGAAAATGAGTAATAAAGGACATTCATTGAAACTTTAATCTCAAATCACCAATATTATTTAGTTATATTATGAGGTGATCCGGCAGAGAACCAGAATTACCGACATTTTTTTTTTTTTTTTTTTTCTTGTTGTGGCTTTTCATATCACTGCGGCCAGAAATGACCTATTGTGATCTCCACATTAAGGGTGAGAAGGCCCCATTTGCGCGGCGTTAAAGTTCGCCACTGACCCTTGCAGCTTCGAGGAACTGAAGGATTTTCCTGGGGTTACTCTCTCTAAGCTCGTCCGGGCTAAGCTGGTGCTGACCCAAAACGATGCTACGTATGCGCATCAGAGCTTCACACTCTCCTAGTAGGTGGAGAGGCGTTTCATCCGCCTCCTCACAGAATCTACAGGTTTGTGTGTCGCATAGCCCTAATTTGAACATGTGCTTGTTAAGGCGACAGTGTCCAGTTAGGGCTCTGGTTATGATGCGTAGGTTGTTTCTGCTTAGCGCTATGACTTGGTTATTAAACCGTTTGTCATAGGCTTTCACAAGAGACTTTGAATGACTCATGCCTGGACAGCCTTTCCATAGCTTGGTTGACTCCCCAATGCATGAGTTTATTAGGGTTCTGAGTGCCAGACTTTTGGGAATGCCACAAAAGGGCTCAGGTCCAAACTGCGTGCCCCCTGCCCCAGAGCGCGCGAGCTCATCAGCACACTCATTACCGTAGACGCCCTCGTGTCCCGGGACCCATCGGAGGACAACGCTGTTTCTAGTGCCCAATTACCGACATAGCTAAATAGATTAGCAAGCTGAAGTGGCAATACGCTGGTGACATTTGCCGCAGAACCGACAACCGCTGTGGTAGACGCGTTAAACTGGTGACCACATCAACAAACGTAGTGTAAGTATAAGGCGCCCATGAGGGTGAGATGGGGTGACGATATACGGAGTGAAGGAAGATGATGGGCCGAGTTGAGTGGCGTGCCATTGGGGAGGCCTATGTCCAGCAGTGGACGAACGTTGGCAGATGATGATTACTGATGATCCTTAGATATAGGTGCCTAATTACACTGAGTTCTATGAGTTTACAGAGCATGGATATTTCATTAAATCTTAGATATTTCACAGAATGCCAACTACGTGCCATTTTTTAAAGAGAAAACGAGTAATAAAGGACAAAGTCATAAAAACTTTAATCACGAATCGTAATATTATATCGTGACAAAGGACATAATGCAATTTCCTTATACCTTACTGTGTTACTACCAAAGTGGCTGTAGGCTGTAGGTACTTAATAATAATATTATAGCTACCTAAACCTTATACCTAATGAGTCGAGTCGTTACCTTTTCACTTTTTAGAAAGTTATGATCATATTTTCATGTAGATACCTTGTATTTAAACCTTTTTACAATTTATTGCTAATATATATTTATAAACTGACCTTTTAATATATTAGGAGTTAGATATAGAAATAGAGGAGATATAAATGTAGATGAAACAATATCTTTCAGACAACCTACGAGGACCTACATAAATACCTAACTATCTAAGAAAGAAAATATTCGCAAAAATCATAAATTTATTACATACTTACTTGATTAGAATTCAAGCCTCGTTTTATAACAAAAAACTCTAACCATAAACAACCATGGACCATGACGTTAAATCAAATTAATAGTAGGTACTTACCCACCCATTGTTTTATCTCAATAGTTAGCAACTATTAATTATTAAGCTGATGTTGACGATGACGACATGATAATTTATCTTAGGAATGAGAATTATGATTTTCGCAATGCTTTGTATCGTAAAGAGAGTTTACCCAATCATTGTGACACAACCTATTCATAAAGAGGTAGAAAAATGTATTCATATAGAAAATAAACTAATGATAACAAATTGCCTATGGATTGTAAGAATCGTGAATCGTGACCCTAATTTGCTGAGGAAAACGCATAAATTCCCAGAAAATAACGCAATATGTATGTAAGACTATCTTGATGTTCGTAACTAATTACACACTACTGCAAATTTATGCGGAAAAAAGCGCCAGCTTCTATGTCCTTAGTATGAAGTTTTTTTAGTTTCAATTTTGACCGTTCTTAGTATGATGTTAGACGAAGTAATAAAATTTTGCGTGCGTATCGTGCGTTACTCCGTTTTCAACGCATGGATATAATTAGCAGAGATATAGCCTATCTCTTAAGCAACATATTTCAATGGCTTAGCAACAAGCTCGTAACAAGGCATTCTAACTTCCTGAATTGTAAATAACATCTTGCTAGTCTGCATCAGCAATAAAATCTGTATAGCTATAATTTACATTTTATCTCTTTTCTGAGTTACTTTATGATGCTAAATTCTAGATTCACAGCTTTTTCTGGAACAGGCTCCATTGTCAGTCTATAATTATATTATTATCCACTCAATGTTGGGTAAGTATAGACCTCTTCATGATCACGACACGCCTTCCGATCCTTGACAATATCGTCAGACAAAATCTGGCCTCGAGATCTCTATGTCACCTATAATATGGCTATATAAACCATAGATTTAAAAAAATACAAAGATGTGGTACTGACGTTTCTGACATAGTCCACATCAAGAAGGCACAATTTTACTTCGGAGCGAGCAACCGACGCTTTCCGATCCAACACCCAAGTTTGGCATAGCAACGATAGCGCTATGCCGCATCTTCCCATTTTCTTTTAATCTAAGATAGAAACAAATTTAATAAAAGAAAGCATCCATTACCTGGTGCCTGACGTTTGTAAGCAGAGGTAGACCTCCTCAGCGCTCTCGTCAGGTTCCCACACACCGTGCCTTTGGATGTCAAGCTACTGCCGCAACAACGCCACTCCTCGTCTTCATCAACATGTTTAATGACCAAAAAGACCAAGGGTTATTCTTTTGTAGAATGTTTAAAAACGTTGCAGTAGACATAAAAGCATAACGTAAGCACTGTAAAGAGTATATACTTATATCTTTTTACCGTGCCGTAGGTAGTAACTTTGGCACCAAAGGTAACTTGAAAAATCTTCCAATCAGAATCGATTTAGCCCAACTAACCACTAAAATATACTTCGTTTACGTTTAAAATCAAAACTAAATCAATTACTTTTATGGCTGCAAAGAGGCGGAAAGTTTTTCGAGTTTTCTTTTTGAGCCAATGTTGTCAAAGTACTACTACCCCCTACTTTACAAGATTATGTCCAAAATCTCACTGAATTTGGCTACCCCACATCCCACTATATCGCACCCTAAAAGACCTCCACTGTATCGCTTCATGCATCTCTGTTAGTTTACTTCAGCTAAGTCGGTTTGTAAATATATAATTACAATGTTCATTACCTAATTACGAGCACAATTTCAAAATGCTTGTTTCACGATCCAGATCTTTAAAGTTATTATTAGGTAAAAAGTCCCATTATCTCTATAATTTTCTGGTTACAGCGCGATTCAAACCGGAACGAAATGGTAATGCTACCACGCTCACACCGCTTATTAGGGGACCACCTATTTGGCAATTCTATATTTTGTACTTTTAAATAACTGGAAATTTTGCAATTTGTTTAGAAACAAAAACATATAAAAATGAAGATATTGTCTGCTCAATAAATCCTGAATATATTGGAAATAAAGAAATTCAATACATAGCCAAATGCCCTGAAAAAGTACGGAGTAACCTGATAGCTTCATCAGATTATTTTCTTGCTAAGCTCATCTTCATACTAAATTATTTCAATGAAATAGATCGGAACCTTTTAGGCGTGAGATAGAAGCATCACATTCATCCACGGAAGTTTTCCCGCCTTTTAGGTTTAGTCTGCTACCATCTACGGCTGCGTCGTCACGAGATCATGGTCAAAACCTACCTAGATAAGTATAAAACATATCCATCCATCCATACCATGCATACCTACGACACTTATTCAAACTCAAAATTCATTTATTAAAATAGGCTACAATGGAGCACTTTTGCAAATCTTTATATAATATCCTATAATATACCCCTCACTTACCCATAAGAGTATTCAATATCTGCAGTCGAGTAGGCGCGTCGATACTGGGACGATCGGTGGCAGTCTTCGGCCGGCGCGGCACGTCTGGCCGTTTGGGACGAACGCCGGCACACTCCGTGCTCGCTGGACGACGGGAACGTGGCAATGGAGCTGGTAATACTGGGTCTCCGGCGGACTTATCCGAGCAAGGGTCCATCTAGAAGATGGGACCTTTCAACTTCAAGTGGACTTATCCGAGTATGGGTCTAGCTGATTGATGTCAATATTAGGAGTGTAGATACTCCTTGAGTGAACAGCACACCGTTATATATGAGCTAGTAGTCTAATAATCTGGTGTGTTGGAGTCTCAGAGTAAATGTTAAGAACTGGTCTGAGATATTGTAATAGATCTAACGTTGCATACATCAGCCAGAGCCAGCACACGAAGACAATAATAAATAACGCG
The DNA here is from genome assembly GCA_947507615.1 of Hemithea aestivaria. Lineage (NCBI taxonomy): Eukaryota > Metazoa > Arthropoda > Insecta > Lepidoptera > Geometridae > Hemithea > Hemithea aestivaria. Next base: position 5,380,184 of record OX382328.1, read on the forward strand.
AGTTTGCCTGGCTATAAGGAGGCGAACTGGGCGGACACGAAAGACGTTTAAAAATGAATGGAATGGTTCTTAGAAACTATTCAAACCTGCGTGGCGCTCGTAGAAGGTTCAGGAAGCGGTTCAGCCGGCGGCACGGTCACAGCGTTCTTAGCATCTTGCTCTAACTCCAAGTCACTTTCGCCGGAGTCAGAAAAAGATTCCGCCCCGAAAAAACCTTCGGAGTCATCTGAGAACAGATGTTTCATCATCTCTCTAGACATATTTACGTAACCTTAGTTTACGTTTAATTAGAAGAACCTAGATTTCAACACAATCTAAAGCTAGATCCTATTTCGCTCTTGTACCTATTGCTAACCACGTGTAAGTATTATAATATGCATAGGCATGATGAGCAATTTGAAGGGAAGGTGTTACTAATAGAAGTAACACCTTCCCTTCAAATTGCTCATTGATCAAGATGCAGTGGATACCTGGGAAACATTGGTCCATAGTTTCTGTTGAAGAGCATACTAGACTACAAAGTTAGTTTTAAGACTAGCACTGAAATCACCCAAACCAAATAATATAAAGTATACAGAACTCACAATCAACATCATTCTGCATCGGTCTATCGTCGAGGTACACCAGCATGGGTAAAGCAGTGGCCACATCCGTGCGATACGTAAGCTCATCTGCCGCAGGAGTGCCGCGTAACGTGAGGTTACGGAGAGAACCGCATACACCAAGCGTCCAGAGACGATTGGCATCCGATATTGGGTTACTGTGGGTAGGTTAATAAATAAGGGTTCTTGATTATAATTTGTCATTAATTTTTATTCCTTTTAAAGATGTTGATAACAGAAGGAAATAAATTAGGATCTGCTGAAAACGTTTACAAGAATAAACTGTGATAGGAGAAAATTCGGTAAAAAATTTATGATTTTGACCATCTTTGCATTGATGATCACTGGCAAGAACTGCTAAGTAGGGTCTTGAGCCTTGGCGAAAGGAAGTATAGATATAAGATTAATAACTCTTTATTGGTACATAATAAAGTACAATCACACTCCAGAACAGAACAGAACTCAATACAGAACTGTCTGTCCATTGGTGTTATCCAGTAAAGCAATAGCCACACTCAATATAAGTACTCACTCAGCCAAATTGAGGGTGTGTAATTTCTGCAAAGCAGCAAGAGGCTGTAAATCTTGCAATCTGTTTCCAGATGCACTGAGCTCTCTAAGAGCACCCAAACCCCAAACGCCGTCCAAGCTATATAAACCGCATTTGTTTACACTTAGCACCTATAAAAAGAGAATTATCTCAGTTCTAGGCCATTCCACTAAAGTTACTTCAGTTTTGTAGTTATAGGTACCTTGAGATGAACCAAACCAATGCCAAGATCTCGTAGAGAGGCGATTGCACTTCCGTCCAAAGTCAAGGAGCGCAGTCGAGGTGCTAAGACGTTTAGGCGCCTCAAACCAACTCTTTCTGCGACCACACGGAGTTTGGCTTCACGGATTTGGAGGACTTCTTCATCTGTTGTCACGCCGGTGCTTTGTTTCTATAATAAAATATTACATACCTAACATTGCTTCTCTTCTTCAGTGAGACAAGTCAAATCACGTAATGATGGACTCTTCAAACGAATCTCGACGATCTCCTTCTCCTCCAAATAAAAACGATCAAATTTGATAGATATTTTTCTTATCAATTTACGAGTTTGCAGTAATTACTTATGGTCTTCAAGATCATAAGTACCTCCACGCTATTTACGTTACAACAATATGTTTTTAGCCCTAAATTATATACGAGTTCCACTACCACACTCTCCTATATTATCGATGGTGATTAACAGAAAATGAAAATATAGTTCCACAAGAGACCTAAATATAGAAGATTCACTACAGAATGAAACTTACCAGCAGTTCAATGAGCGTCAACTCCCTCGGTATGACGATGCGGCGGTACCCAGGCAGGCGACGCTCCAACTCGTCCTGCCCGGGAGGCTGGTCGGGCTCCGGAGGCGGCATCGCTAAAGCTCTTGACAGCAAAACAAAGAAAATATGAAGGTACTCCGCCAGAAGGGTCTCTAGGACATGTTTGCGATCATAAGACCCGATACACATATTACACATTGGATGCTTTAAAACACGTGCTTACGTGCGTCTTGAGAACTAGGACTTCTATTGAAGTGTTCACATAGGTATCACATGTAAGCGCGCGCTTTTGGTCAAGCTAGCGCGCGTTTGAAAGCGGCCAATGTGTACTGGTTTTACTTTAGCGCTCACTGGTAAACTCCTGGTCGAAATGGAATGGGTACAAATAACACATCAAGTTACTATAGGCTCTTCCAGATTCCAGACTAAGATTTTGGAGGAGGTAATCAGTGCCTGGAAGTTGGAAGTTTCTTTTAGGGTGTGAGTAGGTAATGCCGCCCATGTAGGTACTTCGCACTATTATAAAAAGTACCTATATTCTTTCGTTTTTTACGATCTGTGAAAGTACCTTGTAGACTGTAGGTTTATCTAGAACAGAAAGTGTGGGATTGTGAATTGTCTATAAAGTTTGCCCCGTAATAATGTGAAGCCCCCCCATTGTACTGTGCTGGTTCGATAGTTCGATGTAGGGTAAAATTATAATATGAAGGTATACCTACTTACTATTCGATTTTGGTCCATTACATCCTTTTTTTTTTGTCCATTACATCTTTCTAGAAAAAAGCGATAGAATACCTACCAATTTATGTGGATTAGGTAACCAAGTAACTTTTTTTTTTGACGCTGAGAAAATGCTTACACTTCGTCATCCTACCTTCTTCTCTTTTCACAGGCAATAGATGAAGTACCTGAATAATGGAGTTGGTCGAATGCGCGGAGGTTCCACGGAACTGGCGCTTGATATGTCCGAAGGTGATGGTGATGGGATCACACTTGGAGTCCTTGGCGCGCTGCCCAGCTCCACGCATGGTGCCTCGAGAGTCGGCATTCTGGAAACTCTGAAGGAACCTTTTTAGTAAAGAAGATATTATATAGAGCCCAGCAAGTGGCTTAATATGCTAAGAATTTAATTTTTTTTATTAATTACTAATGACAATAATAAGGTTGCTGGGAGCGGGTGGAGGAGGAAGACGGAGGACCGAGTTGAGTGGTGCTATGGGCCAGAGGGGAGGCCTATGTCCAGCAGTAGGTAGACGTGGGATGATGATGATCAATGACAATAAATACTGTGACCGTCATTGCAACTTACAATAGATTTGTGATTTCGTACTAAATGTCCTCCATTGCGTTTTAGTAGGTTCAAGTTCGTATTTTACACGAATACCTAATTTAGGAGCAATAATATTCCAGTTCTGTTCACGAGAGGCTTATTTTCTTGGTATTTTAATAAATGTTTTGAAGATTTTTTTACAATTATCTTGCTTGTTTACTAATTTTAATTAGGTTGCTAGGCAACCAATAATGTATAGTGTATAGAGAATAGAGACTATTTTTTTTTTTTTTTTCTTTAACTCCGGGATCGGAGTTTTGGCGCCACACGTGGGGATTTGCCAATTTCAAGTTTTTCTATTCTTCCTGTCCTTCAATATTCTTTCTTCAAAATCTTCCAAGTTCTTGCATCTTCATACAGACGGCTTCTTTATTTGCTGGACTGGTTGCTTTATCCGCAATTTTGGGGGCGGAAAAGATGAAGGATGTGGACAGGACTTTTGTTTATATAAAAGCGGGAAACGTAAAAAATATGAAATAAAAATTACAACGGATATGGAAAGAATGGCATAGGATCAGAGGAATAATATAATAATAAAACGGAAGAGGAAAAGGAATAAAATACCTGAGAAAAAAAATACAATAAATATTATATTAAGAGTAAATAGAATATAAAAACTTTAAAACTTAAATAACTACTTAAAGAACTAACTTCAATAATTTACAATAAATATGTACATTTTATTATGTACATACATACATTATTCACAGCTACTGTATCTATAATATATATCTATTACAGTTTAATATTATTATATAAAACAAAATCTGATATTATTTGATAAATTGATGGCTTGTTAGTTGCAAGTAAATATGATACATTGACCGGGAATGAAATTTTAATGGATATTAATTGTTCATATAAATTTGAATGGTCATACAACGGACAACTAAGTAAAATGTGGTCAACATCACCAACAGATTCACCACAGTCACATTTAGGGTCTCTAATAATATGAAGTCTAGCTAGATGAGCAGGACTACATATGTGCCCCAGACGCAGCCGTATCAGTACAGAAGTAGCTAGTTTACTAAGAATTAACTGTGAGAACCATGGCTTACAAGGAATATTTGGTTGTATACCAGCATAATATTTACCTTTTAATTGTGAACTCTCTATCCAATATTCCTTCCAAGATTTTAGAAGGTAAGACTTGGGTAGAGAAGCTAAATCATGACAATAGTTGATGTATGGGAATAGATCACCATTTCTCACTGCCTCATTGGCTATTTGATCAGCTCTTTCATTTCCCAATATACCACTATGACTGGGAACCCATACAAATGAAATAGAGTATCCCTTTACTGTGCATTCAAATAATTTAGTCCTAATATTTATAATAATTGGGACTGCTTTTTGTTTAAACGGAAATTTAGCAATGGCTTGAAGAGCACTCATTGAGTCAGAGATTATTAGCACTCTGTTAAGTTTGGCAATAAGTGTATACTCTAGGGCTTTATATATAGCAAAACACTCGCCAGTATATGTAGAAGTCTCAGGGGAAATTTAATTTTTTGAATTATATTAAACTGTTGGTGATAAACACCAACCCCAACATTTTGGGAAGAGTCCAAAGAATGTTTTGAGGCATCACAGTAGATATGATGCCAATGAGGCCAATTGTCATGTACTAAGGTATTAAAATCAATATTGGCACTAGGACTCTCCTTAACTATGCCTGAGTCAAGGTGGATGTCAGGACATAGTGTTAAGGCTTCAAATTTAGCAGAAAACAGAGGAATACATTTAGATTGATAGGTTGGTGCTGTTAAGGATCTGAATTTACATAAACTATTAACTAACAGGGGTTTGGTCTTATGGACCCAATAAGAATTATTGATTGTATGATCTAAAAGAGAATCAAGTTTATTTATAAGAGGATGGTCTAAAAATTGAACACAACGGAATAAAAATCTATCAGACAAATATTGTCTTCTATAAAGTAAAGGGGGTTCACTACACTCTACTTGTAGTGCATTAATGGGACTTGACTTCATGGCTCCTAAAATGATTCTCAGAGCTTTTGATTGAACGGCATCCAATTTCCTGATTGCAGCCACGTTACAAGGCTCTAACAAGAAAGTCCCATAGTCAAGAACACTTCTGATTAGAGCATTGTAAACCAACTTCAAGGAAAAGGGATGCGCGCCCCACCAAACACCTGCTAGACATCTCAACATGTTCATTGAGCGCTCAGCTTTATTAACTACATAGTCACAGTGAGGTATTCCAGTAAGCTTGGAGTCCAGTATTAAACCTAAGAACTTGAATTCAGACTTAACAGGGATTGGCACACCATTATATTTGACTTCAATAGATGGAGTAATTCTTTGTCTAGAAAAAAGTACTACAGCACTTTTTGATACAGATAGATCGAGTCCATGTGTATCAAACCAGGTTTTTAAATTGGTCAGGGAGGTAGTAACATCATCACATGCGGTGAAAGGTGACGCTGAAGAACTATATATGAGTAAATCATCTGCATACTGGAGTATTTTAACTGGGTCTTTAATAACTGAATCCAAATCATGAGTATATATATTGTAAAGTATTGGACTGAGTACAGATCCTTGTGGCAGACCTTTCCACACCAATCTAATATTGTTATTTATACTGTCTAACTTTACCGATCTGCCACCTAACATGTTGATAATAAAATTTGAGAGAACAATAGGTATCGACATTAATTTAAACTTGTTTTTAAGAACTGGAAGCAATACATTGTCATATGCAGACTTAATATCCAGAAATGAGGCCACTATAACTTCATTTCTTGAAAACGCTAGGCGAATATCTGTTACAAATACACTAATTTTTTTTTTTTTTTTTTGGGTGTGGGTAGGCGTAAAAACAACATCACATTTAAGTGCTCTTATTGTTTATTTAAAAATAAATTAAATATATGCAGTGTATTAACTAAAATTACATGTACAATTAATGCTATAGTGTAAATACCTGCCGGTGAGTGTTTTCCCTACAATCATATACACCAGTCGCACTATTGTGAACACAGTGTTTTATCAAGCTTGTCTCTGCACAAAATGGACACTATAAAAGATTCAGTGGCTCAAATGAGTGAAATGTTCCTGAACAAGTTAGCGGATTTTGAAGACAGGCAGCAGAAGCTGCTGTCTCCGTCTTCCTCATCTGGCGCGTCTACCTTGGAGGCAGAATTTGCTGCTTTCAAGGCTTTTATTTTGGGCGCTCTTCGGGCTCTTCAATCCCAAGTTGAGTTACTGAGGCGCGAGACTGACAGCCTTGAAATGCACAGTCGGCGCAAGATCTTGCTTTTACACGGCGTCCCAGAAAGCAAGGATGAAGACACCGCTGCTGTTATTGTCAGGATGATAGTGGACAAACTGAAACTGCCTAATTTCCAGTCCTCAGACATCAACCGCTGCCATAGGATGGGCAGGCAAAAAACATCCGGCCGACCAAGGCCTATCCTTATCAAGTTGCGTGACGTCTCGGTTCGTGCTAAGTTATGGTCCTCAAAAACGAACTTGAAAGGATCTGGCATGACCGTCTCAGAGTTCCTGACCAAGGCGAGACATGACGCCTTTATGGCGGCACGTCAGCGTTTCGGTGTCACGAAAAGCTGGACTCGAGACGGCTATGTGTTCGTACTAGATGCAAGCGGCGAGCGACACCGAGTAAGCACGGTAGTGGAGCTTGATAGACTCGCGGGGCAGGCCTCCTCTGTTGCAGTGGCCTCCAAAGCACCTACAGTGCTTGTAAAAGAACCTGCGGTAACAAGATCCAAACGTGTTGTTGTTGGTAGTAAAAAGTAGGTTCCTTTCTGTGTGATTTGCTGCTGATCTCGATATTGTACTTTGTTTCATTATTACCCTTTGTTAACTTAACTTTTTTCTAAATGTAGGTATACGATTTTTAATGCAATATTTATTAAATCTTTAGTTTTTACCCTAAAATATACCGCCCGGCAATTTTGTTATTTGTTGTCTCAGAACAAGGAAACATATGGAACTGCCATACCTACGAAAAAAACGTGCATACCTACAGACACTAAAATGGCGGACTCCTTAAACTAGTGTTGTACCCTACGACAACCCGATATCGATAAGTTATCTGACATGTTGGGTTTTTACTAAGTTTTTATGCAGAATCGCCAAATAAACAAAATAGGAAAAGTACTATATACCTTAAAATAGTAATCATGATTTAAATTATATAATACCAACGTAGACTTCAAAATACATACTTAAATATTATTATTACATAGTTCGCTACCAGTGGTGCCGACCTACTTGGAATATCGACTCGTCTGGTTGACTACCATAATAAAAATAAATATTGTATCGTTATGAACCTAAAGAAAAAAAAATTACCACCAAAAAAATGGTTTTCCTATTCTAATGATTATTTGAACACGTTGTAGAACCTCCTCATTTTAGAAATTTTACACATTTTCTATAGTAAATGTGTCAAATTTCTATCTATGATATCAAAACGAGGGATAGATCGAATATAGGAACCGGCCGTTAGGGAGCAATAAGACCGCTTGCTTTCCTTTAGTGAAAGACTGCTGCTCAAATGTTCACGTCACGGCTCACCGACCCGTGATTGGCTGGGAGTAGTAGACTTTCACTTAAAAAGTAAGCTCTAATAGCGCCTTTGGACAATTTAGATTATAACTTTTTTTTCAGGACGGTCCTCATGATAGCTGAACTTAATCGCACAAAGAATAAGGTTGACTTTGTTGTGACACAGCTTTAGTTTTCAGTAAAATGGCGTCAACTGTCACAGGGATCATACTGAAAAACACTTTACAATACCTACCAACCACCAAAATATAATGAAAAACAAAATAGGGTAAGAATAAAAAAATATATTTACAAAAGCTTATTCATTACGAAATAAAACGATTTTATTTAAATAATTTCGTACTGACAATTTTTCCGTACTTTTTTTTCCGAAATACCTAAAACGAATGTTGATATACGTTTTTAAAATACTCTTCATCAGGAGATATTTATGGCTCGCGTCATGATCGCTGGAGCTGGTGGCAAAGGTATTTTCGCTTTCGCCATAATTTTCCATTATAAATGAAAAAATGTACATGTAGTACTTCTCCGACTTCGTTTTTTCAAAATTGCTTTTGAGCAGTTTTTCAGCCTTTTTACAGAGATCTTCCACGTCTTTGGATGGGTATACCAGCCCACCTCGGGTTTTCTGTTTAATTAGTGAGTGACGGTGCGTGCTAGGTTGACCAAATAAAAGCGATGCGCAACTTGCGCATTTCAGGTTTCTTGATACCTTTCTTGCAACGAATCCTGCAATGTATGTCACCACACTTTTTGCGTACTTACTCATAGAGTGATTAAGGCAGTCTATATATTCTTCATATAGACTGCTATCATCCTCTGGTATTTCAACCAAAGCCTTTTTATTTGTCAAGTCATTGATCGAAGTAATAGGATCAATCGAGCTGGAAATTGACAGTATATGTACCTGTTCCAAAGGGATACAATTTCCAAGGCCACCGTCGCGAATCTCAGCCCTTATTAATAGCCTTTTAAAAGCAGCTCTAAATTGAACAGCATTTGGGTTATTATTGAAACCTCCTCGTGCTCTGATGGCTGAAAAGAACAGTTCAATATGGTCTTGGCTGACTTTGTAAACAGGAAAATATTTAATCAGTTTCTTTTCCATAGCCAAATCCATGAAAACTCTAAGAGTACTTCTCATATCTATGATTAGACTTATAAAGCCCGTTCTCCTTTTTGATTTAATCAATAACTCTCCAGAAGGCAACTTCAACTTTTCAATATAGCCGATGGCACTTTCGAAGAGAGCTTCTATTAGCCCGATGTTCTCATTGCACACGGCTTTTTTCCATCCGGGGGGTCTGATTGAGCAGCTATTCAGCACATCAAAGACGTCGTTCATTATTCTTATAAAATTCACTGTCCCCTCGCAGTCTTGAAAGCCTTCAAGTTCAAGCTCGTTGTCACAGTATTCAAGAGCATCTGCCACTGAACTACTGAGTAGCTGTGTCGCCAAACGCACCTTCATTTTTTGTTTTTCAAAATATAGATGGGCTCTAGTAATTTTAGTCCCCAAATGTAATCCTTCCATTTCTTGTATTTTCAGAAGTTTCTCCATAAAATCGTAATTTACTTGGCGGCCGTACATATCGTAAAATAATTTCAGTTCGCCAAACGCATTGCGTATGAGTTTAATGGCGTGGCATGGATCAATGAAACAGTAAATAGTGTCATCCAAACTTTCAAATGATGTTTTTTTGATATCTTGGAGGTTACATCCCAGATGTTGGAACATGCTGAAATTAGCAGCCGGTCCGTCACAAGTGACACTAACAATTTTTATGCCCGCATCTTTGCATTTCTGCAAACATATTTCTAGAAGTGATGCTTTTTGTTCTCCACTTAGGCTAGTTATTAAAAAGTACGCCACGGGCAATTTCCATTTCCCATTTATGCAATTTACCAGAAACACAAGACATTGACTTGCTATTTCTAATGAATCGCTTTCGTTTTCTATTCCGAAATTGACTCTGCCATAATATTTTTGGGACTTAGAATCCCAAATCAGAGATTTCCTTATGGACATTTCATCCAGTACTAAAGCACATAATAATGGGTAATCCGTATTTTCTGCTTTAGCTTTGAGGGCAACAAACGCCTCTGTGCAAAAACCGGGCTCTGCATCAACATTCTGGTACCACTTGCATAATGTCCTTGGATGTGGTAAACATGTATTATATGTCGATCGAACAAACTCATATGCCCTTGGGGATAAAAAATGTAGAGTCAATGCAAATTTTCTCAACTCTTCGCTATATTGTCTTGTCAAAGGTAGCCCTTTGGCTTTGGATATTTGCCTCAAAAGGAAGTCCTTTGGTCCAGAACATTCTTCCAAAATCAAGCAGTTGTCATGCGTTACCATGTTAGAGTCTCTCAAATCTTTTATAATTTCTTCAAAGTTTGCTATTTTCAATTTCTGTCTGCGGATGGTCTCATTGAGACATTTTATCTTTCTTTTCTGACTAGCAACTTTTTCCTTCAATTGATTAAATTCGTTGAGTGCGTCTCTCTGAAATGACGAGAAAATATTGAGTTGTCATTATCCATTGATATAAATACTAATGTTTAATTAACCTACATTCATTTAAACAGAGAAAATTAAAAATCAATAATGATGGAAGACTATGCCATTTATCAATCAAGAACACACACATTACTCTGGCAGCAACCCTTTTTCTTATTATTAGTAAGTTTACCCGTTTATAACATTGTGATTAGTACAGCAGTTATTGAATAGCCGTAGTAAATGAATGATAAACCAACAAAAATATTTGTGAGAAGTATTTAATGAGTATTATGTTTTTGTTGATTCCTTACCAAGGGAAGATTTTGTTGGTTGGTGGCAGCAGTATAATTTGAAGTTGAAGGATGTGCTTCTGAAGACTGGTGCTGAAATAAGGATGTACAGAAATATTAGTGATATGCAGTAAATGTCCGTGTTAAGGCTCACATATCATGAAACAAGATCTACTCTGATTATTATACCTACCTGCTAACAGTGGTAAACTCATAAACATAAAATCTTACTAATATTATAAATGCGAAATTTTAGATGTATGGATGGATGTTTGTTACTCAATCACGCCAAAACGGCTAGATGGATTGGGCTGAAATTTGGTATTTAGTGTGGTAGCTTAGACCCTAGAATAGCACATAGGCTACTTTTCAGTGGGTAAAACCGCTGGGTGCAGCTAGTATTTTATATAAAAAAATCTTGAAATGTTTTACAATATGTTTTTATTAACTTACCAAGTGAGGATCTTGTTGGTTGGTTACATCAACATAGTTTGATAATGAACGCTGTTCCTCTGAAGAGCGGTGCTGAAAACAAAATGTACAGAAATATGAATTAGGTATATACCTACAGTAAATAAACGAATTTGGACTCTAAATAGAATAAGTGGTAGTGTTTAATTAGGAATATAATTCTTTTTTTAATTATAATTTGGGAACATGGGATGCTTGCATCGGAGTGTTGGTCAAGTGTGCAGCATTCTATGTATAGTCATTTTCCCACGTAAGTTAGGTATATGTAGTTAGGTGAGCTTTATTGTCTTTATTTGTATGTAGGTAGCCTATCATAGAATAGGTATCCTAGTCCCCTTATAAATATGTTTAGATAAATAAGGCTTACTTTTAAAAATAACGATGGAACTGCATCATCTCGAAGTCTTAAAAGATCAAGTGTTCTGTTGAAAGAACTTTCTTCAAAATGTAACGAGCAAATATAGTGGTCCTTATTATTTATTCGTAAATTTTCTTTTCCGATGGCTTCCAACCACATCCGTTTTTTATTTTCATTTTTAGGCAATCTGTGAACAATAAATTTATGTTAAATATGTACTGAGGACTTCCTTTGGTGTTAAAAACAAAATATTTTAAATTTTTAGTCTTAAACATAGCTTAATAATATCATATCGATATTGTTAGGTACAACACTAGAATGAAAATACAGAGTCAAACACTATTTTATTATGATATTAGTAATATGACTCAATTACCTATGATTTTCCATTAGATAATACCACAAACAGAAAGGGTTATTACGTAGGTAAGCAGGTAACCAACACAAGTTTATATTACTCACTTGTGAAACGTTAAATTTGGCCGATTTTCGTTTTTGGCAGCACCACAACCTAATATACTGCACTTAGAAGGCATCAGACAATTGTTTTTTAACCCTAGATCTAGGGTTAACACTCTCACTTTAAAAAACCATTTGTTTAGTTACAAAAAGTAATAATTTCAATTACAAACAACGACTCTTCACAACTTCACAACAATAACAAACCAGCGAGTAAAATGGCGGACCGGCCACGATAGTGACGTCACGAAAATGTTGCCACTAAAGAGAAATTGATAACTCGCTCTTTAGCTCACTCTAAAATCCTACGTTCGACAAGGATGACACTATGCATTTTAACTTCACTTCAAACAATTTCTATAGCTAGAATTGTATAGGACATTACGACACATCCATTTCATTCCTTTATCAGAGTTTGTTGTGCTTGACTTTGACATTCACATCACTGTTACTGTCACTGAACGTCAAACGTCATTTTGCTTTTTTTTTTGTTTTATTTCATAAACGTTCCTTTTTACGTGCCGTGGTATCCTTGGCTGTGTATCATTAATTATTGTTATAATAATGATAATATATTGTTACGATGCGTTGTTTAATAAAATTTCAAAATTACATAATAATATTATAATATATTTTTTGGTATGTAAATTCTTTAAGGGTAATAATTTAATTCAATGTATTTTTTTTTTATTATGTATTTAACAGTTTGTTCGTAGTATATAAGTTGTGTACCTACTTATAAGGTATGTTAGGTGTATAATTCATTATCCTATTGTTAATAATTAAAAACCGGCAGGTGAAGAGATTTAATTCATAAGCACATAGATACAAACTATATTATATTGCTATATTAGCTTGCTATTTATTTGTTGGTATTAGTAGGTATATATTTATTTTATATTGTATGTAAGTCTATTATATTTATTATATAAATAATGCTTAATGATTTATTTAATGATAGCAGTGACAGCTTTTCATCCGCTATAAGTACCTCACCAGAGAGTAATAATAGTGAAGATAGTTTTCTGAGTGTCCCTTCTCTCTCGGAAACTCTGGACAATCAGTTCTCTGACGTACCAAGGAATCTCAATATCGTTCACATTAATGCCCAAAGCATACCGGCTCATTTTTCTGACATGCTGGCGTCATTTGATAATAAAAATATTCATGCTATATTAGTCTCCGAATCATGGCTTAAGCCTTCTCTTCCATCAGTTTCTTACGTGTTACCTGGTTTCAATCTCATCCGTAACGACAGGGCTAGGGGTGCTGGTGGGGGAGTCGCTATTTACTTACGATCTCATTTTCCCTACACTGTAGTTAGCACTTCATCCCAACCACCCCCTCCAAATGCCGGTGAACACCTATTTATTGAAATTCTTCTATCTCATACAAAAATACTTCTCGGAGTCTATTATAGCAATTCTTCTCAAAATAACTTTTTTTCCTCCTTCGAAAAGATCTTGGAAGATCTCACTCCGGCTTACAGTCACACTATTATAATGGGTGACTTCAACACTTGTCTTCTTAAACATGACCGTCGCGCAGTGCTCTTACAGGACTTGGTTAATGCATGCAACATGCAGATTCTTCCCCTTGGCGCTACACATCATTTCCCTAATTGTACTCCTTCTCTTCTTGACCTAATGATGGTGTCATCATTAGATCATGTTTTCAAACATGGTCAATGCTCTGCGGACGGTTTCTCATATCATGACTTAATTTTCTTGTCCTATAAAATTCGTCCTCCAAAACCAAAGCCCACAATTATTCTTCAGCGCAATTTTAGTGGCATGAACAAGGAATCATTCTTGGCCGACGCTAAGAATACAGACTGGTCACCGATCATGACAACCGACTCAATTGATACTCAAATTGAAATATTCAATTCCATCTTAACACAGTTGTATGATGTGCATGCTCCACTGAGATCCATCAAAATCAAGCATGTACCTGCACCTTGGCTCTCTGATGATCTCAAGTTGCTCAAACATAAGAAAGCAGTTTCTAAAACAAAATATAAAATAAGACCAACCGACGCTAACAAGGAGAAGTACACTAAGATACGAAATCGTTGCAACGTAGCGTGTCGAGATGCTCAAAGACGTCATATCTATGACTCTGTGCAACATAGTGATCCAGCTAAAGTATGGAAATTTCTTCGGTCCTTAGGTATTGGCAAATCTCGCCAAGACTCTGTCCCTAATAACCTCGATATTAATTCCTTAAATTCGCACTTCTCTTCATCTTCTTCTGTTGATGCTTCTGTAAAATCCCGTACTATTTCTGCCCTTTCAAACACGGTTTCTCCTGAGTATCCTCCCTTAACTTTTCGTCAATTTACTGCTGGTGAAGTCAAAAAGAGCATTCTGTCTATTACATCTAGTGCGGTTGGTGTTGATGGCATCAGCCGAAATATGCTCCTTCCTATTCTTGACAATATCCTCCCTATTCTTTGCTATATATTTAACTTCTCCATTACTAACTCTGTTTTCCCTTCGCTGTGGAAGGAAGCTCAGATTTTACCTCTGCCTAAAAAACCTAATCCTAAACTTTTTTCTGAGTATCGCCCCATCTCTATTCTTCCCTTCTTATCCAAAGTTTTAGAGCGACTGGTTCATAACCAGGTAAATAAATTTCTCATCGATAACCATCTTCTTAACCCTTTCCAATCAGGTTTCCGTCCGGGACACAGCACAGTTACTGCTCTTGTTAAAGTTACTGATGATATCCGTGAAGGTATGGATGATGGACAGTTAACTGTGTTAGTGCTCCTGGACTTCAGCAATGCTTTTAATTCTGTCGACTTCGATATTCTTCTTGCCACTCTTCGCTCACTTAACGTATCACCAGCAGTAGTTGACTGGTTTCACAGCTACCTCTATGGTCGTCGGCAGCGGATTCGCCTCGAGGATGTGTTTTCCTCTTGGTGTAATACGACTGCTGGTGTACCTCAGGGTGGTGTTCTTTCTCCTCTTCTCTTCGCTATATTTATTAACTCCATTTCCCGTAATCTCTCTTCTTCCTATCATCTTTATGCAGACGACCTTCAGTTGTACTGTAAATCCTCATTAGAACAGCTGGATGCTGCTATTGGCAATATTAATAACGACTTATGCCAGATTTCCAACTGGAGTAAGGCACACGGTCTTAAATTAAATCCACAGAAGACACAAGCAATTATTGTTGGAAGTTCGCGAAAAGTGTGTAAAATAGACTCAGAATTGCTTCCAAAAATCACTCTCGATGGAGTCACAATTCCTCTCAGTGACAGTGTTAAGAACTTGGGAATTACTATTGACCGCACCTTGTCATGGCAGCCGCAACTTTCTATCACTAGCCGCAAAATGTTTGCCGCTGCAGGGTCCTTGCGTAGATTACGCAACTTCCTGCCTACTGCTACTAAAATTGCGCTAGCTCAATCTCTTATGCTCCCTGTTCTCGATTATGCCGACGCCAGCTATCCTGATATCACCGAGGACCAGCTAAATAAACTTGAGAGACTTCAAAATTTATGTATAAGGTTCATATTTGGCCTTCGCAAATTTGACCATGTTTCCGATTTTCGTTCTAAACTCAAGTGGCTTCCTATCCGCCGTCGCCGGGATGCTCATATTCTATCTCTTCTCTATAATATTTTATTTAACTCTACTTCTCCACGTTATCTTAAAGAGCGTTTTCAATTTCTTCAACCTTCCCATTCCCTTTCTCTAAGGTCGTCATTGAATTTGATACTAATTTTTCCACAACATAAGTCTTCTTTTTACGACAAGTCTTTTACAGTTAAGGCCATCCGTCTGTGGAATGCCTTACCTGTTGAAATAAGAAGCGCTCCATCTTTGAATGTTTTTAAGTCACGTGTACTTGCACACTATCTATCTGTATAACTTTAGCTGTTTTCTTCTTTCATCTTTCCCGTAATCTTACTTTTGGAGGTACTTCACTCAACCTGTATCCGTTTAGTATAATATTATATTATTACTGTCATTATTATTAAGCAGACAAAATAGTATATATTTTAATAGTATAATATGTAGGTATTTATTCATTTATTTTTAGAGTATAATATATAATATTTATTGTGTGGCATTATGTATGTATTATATTATGTGTATTGAATATATAAATAATAAGTATTTTAACACCTTGAATCTTGTAAATTTAAACACACCACCTAACCCATGTGAATTACAATTGCTCTCCTCTCCTTGCACGGTTGTCTGGAAGAGATCGCTATTAGCGATAAGACCGCCAATTGTAACACTTAGTTTTATATAGTAGTTCTAAGTTTGTTTTTGTACATTTTTGTGTTTCAATAAAGGATTATCTATCTATCTATCTATCTAATGTTATCTATAGTGCCCTTCCCTTTTCTAAACCCAAACTGACTGTCAGCTAACAACTGATTGCTTTCAATAAACCATTCCAGACGGTTTTTGACGAGGTGCTCAGCTAGTTTAGCAATAACATTTGATAGAGCTATAGGGCGGTATGAAGATGAAAGATTTGGAGGTTTATTAGGCTTTAAAATAGGTACTATTATCTGAGATTTCCAAGATGGAGGGATATTGCCTGTCATCATTATAGTATTAATTAGATCAAGTAAATAACAAAGGCCTTTGTCACCAAGGTTCTTATAAAATTGATATGATATTCCATCCTCACCAGGAGCCGAATCATTAATATTTGTTAATATGCCATTCAATTCATGAAGAGTAAAGGGAGAATCCAAACCAGTCTGATTAAATATACTAGGAGGGAGGGTGACAGAGCACTCTTCCTCAGGAACAAACGGAGGAGCCAAATTATTGAAAAATGAACTTGATACTTCATCAGGAAGAGTTGAAACAGAATTATTGTTAAAAGCTGATTTGAATTTTCTAATATTTTGCCAAACAATAGAGGATGGAGTTGAGGGAGAAATTGATGTACAATATCCTCTCCAACCAGAAGTCTTTTTTTCTTTTAATAATTTTTTCGTGTCTGAAATGGTTTTTATTAAAGTCTCAAAATTTTCATCAGACATATCACAATTGTAATTAAGTTCAGCCTGCTTCCTCTTTTTAACAGCCTCTGTACACTCTTTATCCCACCATGGAGGAGATGGAATCCTATTTAGTTCAGAATTTTTTATGGGAAAGGTGCGATCAGCTGCTACTTTTATGACGTTTATCAACGCATCAGAACATTTACTTTCATTATGAAGTGTGATTTGTGGGAGCGAATTTAAATCATCACCTATATATGTTCCAAACTTAATCCAGTCAGCATCATTCAAATTATACCTCATTCTTGGCTTTTTTTTCTGAGGAGGAGGTTTATTAGATGGAAAAGATATAAGAATAGGAAAATGGTCACTTCCAAAAGTTAAATTTAAAGTTTTCCAAATAAATTTACTAGCTAAATTTGGGCTACATATTGAAAGATCAATAGCGCTTATGCTTTCATTCGGTTTAGTGCGGCGGGTAGGGGAACCATCATTCAACAGACAGAGATTAAGATTGTCCAGTAGTTCTATTAGGTCTTCACTGTAGTAATTAGATATTGAGCTACCCCATACAGGGTGTTGGCAATTAAAGTCACCTAGTATAACTAAGGGTTTAGGAAGATTGTACAATAATGAATAGAGCTCTTGAATTATAGGGGAGGAAGGATGGGGAATATATATAGATACATAACATATATTTTCAACTACTGCT
The DNA here is from genome assembly GCA_947507615.1 of Hemithea aestivaria. Taxonomy (NCBI): domain Eukaryota; kingdom Metazoa; phylum Arthropoda; class Insecta; order Lepidoptera; family Geometridae; genus Hemithea; species Hemithea aestivaria. The sequence goes on from OX382328.1 coordinate 5,397,784, forward strand.
GCAACTATGGAAAAATTATCACTATGGGGAATAGATACAATAGAATATGAATAAATATTTTTGATGAGTAAGGCGACACCGCCATACCCGTCATTCCTGTCTCCCCGGAGACAGAAATAGTTTCTTATTTTAAAAGCACTCACAGAAACAGGTCTCAACCAAGTTTCTGCCAGTGCGAAAATAAAAGGATCATATGTCTTAATTAGGTGTAAAATATCAGATTTCTTACTGACTGCACTGCGGCAGTTCCACTGAAGGATATGATTGTGGAATGGGTCCATTGTTATTTATTTTAAGGTTGAATGCTTTGATAAGAGGTGCTGCGTTGGACGGTATCATGATATTGTGTTCTGTTAGTGTTTGTAGTAATACTGAGATAATCTCTGCTATTGATTGTTCATCAATATTTGCAGATTTGGCAAAAGCAGAGCCATTTGGTGCAGATAGTGGAGTGTTATAGCCTTTAGTTATTTCATTATGCGCAGTTTTGTCATAGCCCTTTGGAGAGATATAAGGTGCTCTGGGTTTTTTGAAATAGGTTTTAATGTATGAGGTGCCGGGATTTTGGGGATTATAATTATTATTTACGGATTTGGGCTCAGACTTATGAAAAAGGGATCTGGCCATTTCTGCATAGGATTTTGAAATGGGAGGGTGTAATTTAGAAGCTTCTGGATATGAGATGCAACTATCAGCCATTGTTTGTTTAATATTTTTTTGTCTTATAAATTCCGGGCAGGTCTTATCAATAGCAGTATGAGAACCATGACACATGCAGCAAGTTATAAATTCTTCTTCTACTTTGCAGGTGAGCCCAGAATGTCCCTGACCACACCTGAAGCACTTGGGACTTGAGCGACATTGAGCCTTAGTATGGCCGAATCGGCAGCAGTTGAAGCATTGAATCGTTGGAAAAATATATAACTCAACAGGCAAAGAATTATAGCACATAAAAATACGCTTAGGTAATACCTGTCCGTCGATCGTCAATACCACTGTCTGAGATGGCTTCCATACTGGAGAACCCTCAACTTGTACTTTGTAGTTAAGGCGCCTAGCTTTCAATATTTTACCACAACCTATAGGGACATTGATATTATCAATCACCTCTTCAGGTGACCATTCAGTAGGAACACCTCTAACCAAACCCATACGTGTAACGTTGAATGTAGGAATGAATGCCTTCAACTTGTTTTCCGTTAAACTTTTATGAGAGAGGAACAAATTTGCATCTGAATGCTTAGTAAAGGACAGACACATTCTGTTTCTTCCAATCCGCTTTAAACTACCATTGACTATATTTTGGACACAATGTTTTTTTAGAAACCTCCCAAAAGCTATGGGGTGAACAATGGTACCATCATTGAGATCAGATTGCTCTTTCTGTACGTGTACTACGTATGGGGCACTGTCTGTTTCATCGTAAAGTTTCCTGCCGACAGGAATGAAAACTGTAGCATCCGCCTGTGAAGCAACCACATTTTCAGGTTGTTTTTGTTGCGGGTTGTGAGGTGCGACAAACTGATTTTGAGGCACTGATGAGTGTGATGTAGAATTTTCATTTATTTCGTTATCTGAACATTGACAATCTGAACTTTTATGAGCCGAAGAATGACCCTTCTTTTTATGCTTATTACATTGTTTGCATACTCTACGAGCTCGAGACCTTTTTAGTGGACGAGATGATAATGTCGTGTACGATCCATCAGTATCCATTCCCGATTCATTTGAAGCCACGGTAACGAAAACTGCAGCTGGTGGCACCAGACAGGGAGGCTCTGGTGGCTCCTTGGAGCCTCCGGAAATGTCCGGAGGCTCCAACATCGTAATAAAAAGAAAACTTACCAATTAAATATATACACTAGCTAAAAGAGAAACTAAATATGTAAAAACAAACTACTCCACTGATCTGAATAGCAATTAAAGTTAAATATTATACAAATAACAAAACCGAAAACCGCGTACGAAAAGCTGTTTCCCGCCTTTCGAATAGAGACTATAAAATATGCATATATATGATATGCATCTATAGAGGTCTTTATTATAAAACACTAAACTTGTGATATCAAAAAAGTCTTGATAAATGACTAAACTTTTTTTAAATAGCTAATGCCCGAACCATGCGAAGTCAAAAAAAAGAATATAATATCATAATATGTCACTATTGTTGATGCTCTCACTGTCAAAAATGGTGACATGGTGTCAGTTTGAATTGTCACCTTTCGCGCCTTTTTGCAAAGTTAACTTGCGGATTTATAACTTTGTTTTTATCAAAGAAACTCAGTTAAAAACAGTTTTTGAAATATGTGCAACACCAAAGAAAACGCTCCTCATGATGAACAGCAATATCTCAAACTCGTGGAACAAATAATTGAAAATGGTACGTAATCGAAACTAGTTGTGCGAAATTTATTGGTCTGGTCTGGAGATACTTAATTTCTCTTCTTGCAGGAGACAAAAGGGTGGACAGGACAGATGTGGGCACCCTCTCAATACTAGGTGCTATGCAAAGATACTCTCTCCAGAACAAAATACTGCCACTTCTCACCACAAAAAGAGTATTTTACAGAGGTGTTGTTGAAGAGCTATTGTGGATGATCTCTGGTTCAACCGATTCTAAGACACTGGCTGCTAAAGGAGTACACATATGGGATGCTAACGGCTCTAGGTCTTTTCTTGATAATCTAGGTTTCACTGATAGAGAAGAAGGTAAGTGCTTTAAAACCTAGTTATTGTTTGGAACAAGTCACTCTAAGAAATAAGTCTGTCACTTAAAATTTTTATGTAAGCTGATCATCAAAGCTACCAACTACCAATAGGTACTATACTCCCCTCCCATTCCCTCCTATTCTCATGTAAAAATTGCAATGATGTGTAATTGTGCTAAGCCAATGATGATGATGTATAAAACGTTTTCATAACTTTATGTTACTAATTATTACAGGAGACTTGGGCCCAGTTTATGGGTTTCAATGGAGACACAGTGGTGCCAAATACATAGATGCTAAGACTGATTACACTGGACAAGGCATTGATCAACTGCAGAATGTCATTAACACTATCAAGTAAGTATACTTGTAACTACTGGCTGGCAATAATTATTATTATTATTTAATAATGCACAAGCAGCTCTGTGAGCTGATGCGTGCATATCACTGCACTTGTGTTTATTGTGTGGTCATTAGAAATCAACATTCATTTTCTAAACCTATATTAGGGATATCTTCCAAATATACACACAGCTGGACTAGTCTTCATTTTACCCATGGGTTCTGAACACAAACTACCAAATTTTAAATCAATCAAAAGGAACCCTGCTTTGTTGTCAGACAATGACTAACATTTTGTAGGTCTATCATCAGCTCTATAAAATTTTAACTGAAGCCTAGCATATCCTTTATAATCAGTTAAGTATCCATAAAAAAAATTAATAAGTCTTAGTTTCACCCAAGAACTTATTGCAGTTTGTGTGTATATTTTTATTTAATACTCTTAACTCAGCTACTAGCGCTTCAATTGTTTTTTAGGAGGGGTGGGTTGAATTAATTTCTAGCATTCTTAAATTAAAGCCTAAATTCGAATGGGGTGGTTGCGGCCCGATCGAGCCATTTGGGAGTTTATGGGTTAATAAAATGATATCATTTACAGAAACAACCCAGCAGACAGAAGAATGATAATGTGTGCATGGAATCCCTCAGACCTGAGCAAGATGGCTCTACCCCCATGCCATTGCCTAGTACAGTTCCATGTTGCTAATGGCAAACTTTCCTGTTTGATGTACCAGAGGAGTGCTGATATGGGCTTGGGTGTCCCGTTCAACATTGCTAGTTATTCCTTGCTTACTCATATGATCGCCCATGTTACTGGGTTGGAGGTAAGGAATTATATTATAAAATCACACTATATTGTCACATTTTTACGATCATGTCTTGTGATTACTCTAATGGGCTTTAACATATTGGCTGCGGTGGCGTTTTATATAACTATCCCAGGTGCTAGGCCAAGGCATTATAGAGTTATGAATTTTGCACATATTTCACGGTCAAGATTATAATTTTTTTCACTTATTATTAAGGATATTTGAACTTTCTAACTGTTCAGAGAGAGCTAAACACACACTTTTCGTAGTACAAATTATTATAATATTTTTGCCCGTCTGCACCTTGGCCCCCCCAGGCCCAGGACCAAATCCTGGATCCGCCCTTGTCAGTAATTAATGTGTTAAAAGAGTTTGGTAGTTGACAATGTGTGTTGTGAGTGAGCCCTGCACATCTTCAGATTCTCCTAGACCAGATCTCTTCTGATCTTCACATCCATCATAATCAATATATTATCTGCCCATATCATCCCACTGCAGTCCAATTGGACAGATGGTTGGTCTATTGTTTTCACATCTATTTTCTTGTCCACAGGCAGGTGAATTTGTCCATTCAACAGGAGACACCCACGTATACCTAAATCACATAGAACCATTGAAGGTGCAACTCCAAAGAACTCCCAACCCTTTCCCTACTCTTGAGTTTGCAAGAAAGGTTGAATCTATTGACGACTTCAAGTATGAAGATTTCATCATCAAGGATTATAAACCTCACCCTAAAATTGATATGGAAATGGCTGTATAATGGTAACAAAACATTCAGTACTTTGTCAATAATAAATATGCTACAATATTATCATGAGAAAAGGCAGTACCTAATTACAGTATTAAGTTTCCATTGAAGCATTATTGGACCAGTATTTACACAATGGACATTATGAGGTCTGCTTCATGCCTTATTCATGGAAAAGTACAACCAAAAAGTACTACTATTGGATATGAACAACCTGAATGTTAAAAGTCTGCACATGCCAACAACTTCCTTCATTGCAAACCAATTTTTCTTTTAAGCATTTACAAATTTACTGCTATATTTCTCATAGTAATGAAAGTTGCAACGTGCGACTGGCACTGCAAACATAATAATCATCAATCACCTGAAATATTGTTGAAAATACTATGGCATTGAATGTGTTAAATGTATTTTTTTATCAAAAACTAGTCTTATCTGGCCTAGCCTAAGAAATAAAAATAAATAACACTTGTGTCTAATTACATTGTTTATTCTTATAATAGGCACTATAATGATAGATTCCCCAAAAACATTACAATGGCAATTCTTGATTGTTTCCCACATTTATCATAAATATTCAACAATATACTTTTATAGTATTAAACTAGACAATTCTAAAAAAAACACTTACTGCGGGACTGACAAAGTACCCAGGTATAGAAATTATTATGTACTCTTGAGAAATAATTTATTTCATTTCAGAGGCTATACTCTCAAAAATTAACTTCACTATAAGCCAACATAAATAAAATGTTAGCAACGCTATAAGGCGGCGGAAACTAACCTGATCTACCAAGTCTAACAAGCTTGTCCTGTTGAAGGTAGGAAATGACCTCAACATCCCGCTACTCACAGCCATGTTTTGTGAAGTGGGGGCCTTGGCTTCATTGCCTGGACCAAGAGAAAGAAAATCTCAATAAAAAATCACCCCAATCCTAAGGTGAGGACTGCGCCGACAGGATGAATGGTTGGAGGGACTCCAGCCGCTAGCACCAACTTCGATGTGACAGGCTAACATCGATGTATTGCGCCTTCTTACAGGAATGGGCGTTACCCTGTAAGCGACCGTATATTTCGACCCTACTCGTGGGAATAATCATGAATAAATCCTATCAAAACAATACAACCAAAGCAAATACCAAAACCTTCACTCAACAAGTGTTCCACCCTGGAATATTTAACAGACCACGGTCAGCTTCTTTAAGTGAAGCTGCAAATACAGAAGCCAACCAGCAAGAACTAATGATAAAAGTTACCTCAGATGTAAAAGATAGCTCACCTACTCAGCTAACGCCACCACCTTGGCAGCGAGCACCCTGCAACAACAACAAAAGGAAGAGAACCAGTGATTCTCCTCCAAACACAGATCCACTGACAGTAACAAACAGGTTTACATCACTTCCTGTGGATCAACCTGAAAATCCTTGCGCCAAGAAAGTTCAACCAAACAAGCCTCCTCCCATTGTTCTATATGGGATTGAAGACGTTAAAGAACTCTCCAAGCTCATAGAAACCGTCTGTGATCCCAATCAATTCAAAATCAGAATAGTAAATAAAAACTTATTGCGTGTCCTGGTAGAATGCCCAGAAGACTATAAAAAAGTGATATCGACAATGAGAGAAAAGAACCTTATAGCCCATACATTTACTCCTAAAGATAAGAAACCATATCGTATAGTTATAAGGAATCTGCACCACTCGACTCCTCACAGCGAAATACTTAAATCGATAGAAGCCACTGGGAACAAAATACGTGGGGAAATCATCAACGCCAGATATGGTCCCGAAAAAACTCCATCCTTTACATTTTTTGTCAATCTGGAACCAAACCAAAATAACAAAGCAGTTAAAGACATCTTATTTATCTACCACCAAAAGGTCAAAATAGAAGACCCACGTAAATCAACTACAATTGTTCAGTGTCACCGCTGTCAGCAATACGGTCATTCAAAGAACAACTGCATGAGGCCCTATAGGTGCGTGAAATGTGGAGAAGGACATAAAACAACAGATTGCCCAAAAAAAGACCGCAACACTCCCGCCAAGTGTGCCCTGTGCTCTTGTGATCACCCGGCAAACTACAAAGGCTGTCAAGTCTACAAGGAAATCTCAGCTAGAAAAGGAAATACGACAAAACCAAATCCTCTTAGACCAAAGAAAGCGAGCGACCAAAGTGAAATCACATCGGCCGACCCACTACCATTCAACAACAAATCCTCAATACCGAGACAACAGACAACTCTGCTTCATGATAAAAAACCTTACTCAGATGTCACAGCAAACCGGCGTGAAACTGACCTGGGCTCTGAGATAAAGAATAACACTCAACAATGCTCCTACATTGAGCAAATCCTTATCAAACAATCTGAAAAGATAGAACAACTGATTCAACAAATAGGTACTCTTCTGAACCTATTGACTTCTGTCATTTCCAAGCTACATTCATAGTTCCCCTACGAATCGCTACCTGGAACATCAATGGCCTAGCACCGAACATCCTAGAGCTGGAGGAAATTATCAAACACAACAATTTAGACGTCGTTCTCATCTCTGAATCTCATGCCACAAACAACAGCTGCTATCGAATGAAAGGGTTCAACATCTACTTTACCCCCCATCCTGGAGATGGCAAAGCTCATGCAGGTTCAGCCATAGTGATCAGAAATAACCTCAAGCATACCCTGATGGAAAGCTACGCGACCGAACATATACAGGCTACAACTCTAAGACTTGATGATCGTGCGGGAGCAATTACACTGTCTGCTGTCTACTGCCCTCCTAAGCACAAAATCACTCAACAACAGTTTGAACATTACTTCTCTAAACTGGGAAACAAATTTATATCAGGGGGAGACTGGAATGCAAAGCATACATACTGGGGCTCCCGTTTAACATTGCCAAGAGGTCGCTCCCTAAAAAGTTGCCTTGATGCTCTTCATTTAACAGCGATATCTTCTGGGGAACCAACCAGCTGGCCAACTGACCCAAAAAAACTACCAGATCTGATAGACTTCTTCATAACGAAAAGCGTAAACCGCATTTATTCTACAGTTGAATCGAATCTCGATGGATCGTCTGATCACACGCCAGTCATCCTCACTCTCAGCACCACTGTAATGAACACAGAACCAATGGAGTCCTTATCGAACTACAAAACTGACTGGCAAGGTTTCCAAAGTCATTTGGAAAATAACATACAGTTAAATATTCCTTTGAAAACAAAAGAAGATATCGATAATGCCTGCGAATACATAACGAACCTGATCCAGGTATCAGCTTGGAAAAACACACCTTATCTGCACCAATCACCAGTAACAACAACACAACCTGCTGATACTAGAACAAAACTAGCAGAAAAACGGCGCTTAAGAAAGCAATGGCATCAAACTCAGCATCCAGCAGACAAAACTAAATTTAATCTAGCTGCTAAACAACTGAAGGCGTTACTACAGGATTCTGAGAACTCAAGATTAAGAAAAACTCTGGAAAACATGTCGCCCCAGGGAAAGGGTGAAACCTCCCTTTGGAAGGCTACAAAAGCTTCTAGTAAACCGCAACATCACCTGCACCCTCTTAGGACCTCGTCCTCATGGGCGAGAACAGATGACGAAAAGGCACACGTGTTTGCGGACCACCTAGAAATAGTCTTCAAGCCAAACGACATTGGTGGCTATGAATCGGAAGTAAACGAAATACTTAGCCAGGATTTACAGATGTGTCTTCCAATCAAACCCACGTCACCAAAGGAAATAGCTAAAGAAATTAAGGAACTAGAGCCCAATAAGGCTCCGGGCTTTGACCTCATTACTCCCAGAGTCCTGAAGAATCTGCCCAGAAAATGTATAACATTTTTCGCCTCACTTTTCAATGCAACTTATAGGCTATCTTACTTCCCAAAATTGTGGAAAGTATCACAGATCTTAATGATCCATAAAGCTGGAAAGCCACCTCATGAGCCGTCGTCTTACCGGCCAATCAGCCTCACACCCGTGCTGTCAAAATTATGGGAGAAAATATTTGCAGTCAGGCTAAAAGATCATCTAGACCGCTGTGACGTTATTCCCAAACATCAGTTTGGATTTCGCAAAAAACACTCCACAATCGAGCAAATGCATCGTATCCACAACGAAATCAGGCGCTGCTTTGAAAAGATAACGTATTGCTCGGCGGCCTTCCTAGACGTACAACAGGCGTTCGACAGAGTTTGGCACGATGGTCTACTCTGTAAAGTCAAAGCCAAACTACCGCACTCTCTATATCTTATAATAAAATCTTATCTCGAAGATAGATTCTTCCAAGTAAAACAGAGAGACGCTAGATCCACTTTACGCAGAATTGAGGCCGGTGTACCACAGGGATCTGTTCTCGGCCCTATATTGTACAACATTTTTACTTTTGACCTTCCAACATCCGAAGACATTACGGTCGCAACATACGCTGACGACGTAGCCTACCTTGCTAGTGACATAGACCCAACTGAGGCTAGTAAAAAGCTACAGCAAGTACTGGACGAAACATACTTGTGGCTAAAAAAGTGGCGAATTCGAGCAAGCGCACAAAAATCTCACCACATCACGTTTACGCTAAAGAGGGGTAACTGTCCACCTGTTAAACTCGGAGCTGACTACCTGCCAGACGCTGAATCTGTAAAATACCTAGGTTTTAACCTGGACAGAAGGCTTACTTGGAACCTCCACATTAAAAAGAAAAGAGATGAAATAAATCACAAATTCAGAAACCTTTACTGGCTAATGGGCAGAAATTCAGCCTTATCAGTCGACAACAAATTACTGTTATACAACTCTGTCTTGAAACCTATCTGGACCTATGGTATTCCACTCTGGGGCTCCGCTAGCAAAAGTAACATAATGAGTCTAGAAAGAGCACAAAATAACATCCTCCGCACCATCACAAATGCTCCTTGGTTCTCCAAAACAACAGAGATACAAGAATATCTTGGAGTGTCAACTGTCCAATGTGAAATTGAGAGGCTCAAACAAAAATATGCAGAACGTCTATCAGTGCATCCCAATATTCTTGCGACTGAACTCTTAAATCAGTCGCCAACACCGAAAAGACTCAAAAGAAAAGATGTTTGGTAATGAGGAAGAGGAGGCGCTGGCCTCCTCGCCTCTCAAGACAATATTTAGAGAACATATTAGCTTATAGTCTGGCGACTGATTGCTGATGGAAATATTAATTAAAAAAAAAAAAAAAAAAAAAAAGCAACGCTATAATTAAAAGGTTTTCCAAAGTTTTTCCCATATTATCTCAACTATGCATAAAACGACAAGTCATTATATTTAAATTATAAATATTTCATATAATTATCTAGCCTAGTAGCACGCCGTGACGTCACATTAGAGCTTAATATCTCAACCAATTAAAAATTTCTTCAAGACAAAGTATGCTCAATAAAAGTTTTTGGATCTTATTTTCGGATAACATTTTTCTTGTTGGTTATAAGTGAAGTTAACTTTTCAGTAGCCTCTCAGAAGTGGTAAAAAAACTATTATTATAAGAGTATTTCCCGCGTTTGAAGCGTTATATTTTAAGCTGCACTTCTATCTATACTTCGTTTCAAAAACAAAGATAATTTTTGCAGGGTTCGAATGTTATATAGTATATCAATGAAAATATCATTGATATATTCACAAAAACTGTTATATCCGATATATCTTATGATATATATATCTGATATATTATGATAAATATCCGATATAAATCCAATTTATTAAGATATTGATCCTGTGAACCCTGCAAAAATTATCTTTGTTTTTGAAACGAAGTATAGTGGTCATCATTTTTCGGTGAATTTTATCAATCTTAGGTATTTGATGGAACACTAAATGGAAATCAGTGAATCTAAGTACTTTTACTATCTTATCATTATATATTTGAAGTGTTATATTCTCAACTGAGAAGAAACTATGAATATGGATTTATAGGTTTAATATGTATGTAATATGTACATCACCAAATCTGAAATTGAATCAAATTATAGTCCGTTTATTGTACTAGCCATTTATTATAGCAATGAAAACCAGTGCTGCAAAATAACAACTATAAGTTGTGTTGATCAGACTATATAGGTACTTTAATTTGCTAACTGCCAATATATAGTATACAAAATGTAACATAAAGAAATAGTATTCAAAAAATCTTACCAGTCAATATTAACAATTACTTCAATAATTGGATTAAATAATTCTGCTTGAAAAAATAATCGGATTACAGTAAATTAATCAGCTAATTTTACTATAGGAAATAGAATGTATTTTATCTTGAATTTATTTCTGTTTTGTGGGCTAAACTATTTTATTTAACCTTTTGGTAAGTATTCAGAGTAAAACACTTATAAATGAGCAATATAGCTAAACAGCTACAGTAACTAGCGATAAACTTGATTATAAAATAATAGTTTGCACATTATCATATTTTAAAAATATGGTACAAAGTACATAATGTGATGATAATTCAGTCAAATGAATAAAATAAGTCTAACACCTTGTTCAGTAAAAACGAATTCGTTACGAATGGATATACGAGTTAATAATCATTTGCTGGTGGACGCAATGTATGGTTTCCTTGTATCTCATCGCGACAAACTCACTTTTTCTGAACAATTTCTTAGTCACACATAACATGTGCAAATGAACGTATTATTTTTGGAACACTTTATGATTATGACCAACCTTAAAATGGACGAATTTTGCTAGCCAATCTTTTAATTTCAACAGATAGGACAATAAAGATATAGGTATTAAAAAGCACCTCAAAAACTCAGTCCACAATAAATATTCAAAATAATGTCCTTTAAAGTTGAAAAAAAAAATCATAAATTATAATTTAAGAAAACCAATTTTTTTACATAGAACATAATGTGTTTTAAAATTTTAATTATCTAACATGCATTTTATTGATTTATATAAAATCTCCATGATTGCTCTCCATTTTATTGCATTAATTTTGTGACTGTCAACACATTTTATCTTCTTGTGGTGTGGCCTGTGAAGAAAATAAACTTCTTAAACTAAACATAATATACATGAAAGGAAAATGTGACTGATTGACCTATTAATGCCTTAGATTTAAAAAAAAACAGGAAGATACGGTATGCTCTATAGTTGCTATAGCCAAACTTGGCCCTGCTGGGTCGGAAAGTGTTGGTTGCCTCCCCAACTCGCACCGAAGTAAAATTATGCGCATGGTCCTAATTGGAGCAGAACATTTATGACAAACCAGTACCATATCTTCCCTTTTTATTTTAATCTAAGATGAAGGCACAGATCAAACTACAGAATGGATTGCAATGAAATTTAGAACACATTAGTTTTTATGACAGACATCCAGTAAGAAAGGATTTCTCTATGCAGGCAAAGCTACAAGCATAAGCTGGTAGAAAGTATGGATGTGTTTGTTTCCTCTTCACACCTAAATTACATGAAACATTCAAGCTATTTGTATACAGATGACGACTTTTAAAGGTGAATGCACATCTATCTGAGCCGAACAAATCGAAATTTTAATTATTCTTTGTATGAAATTTCATGAAACCACACACACTTCTCCACGTCGAATCACGAATCGGAAGAAGATTTCCTATACAAAATCTGTAATTCGATTTGTTTGGTTTGGATAGATGTGCCTATAAGGTTCCATTGTCAACTAGGGAACCTTTATTTTTATACCATCAAGGATGCTTAAAGCAAGGTTGTTTATATACCTGGCTATTATTTCCATCCTCCATTCTCCCACTGGGTACAGGTAAAGCAGCTAACTGCTCCACAAGGGCCATTGTCATTTCACACTCCACTGTCACAGTCACACTCATTGTTTCTAAAAATAACAAATGTACTGAATTTAGGACAAAGGAGATTAATCATTTGTGCCTTTGTTATTTTAAGGGTGCATAAAATTAAACTTTGATTAAAAACTAATGACAAAATATTATCATTTAAAATTGATTGCAACATTCACTGCAATCCTCATTATTATGAAGTCAGGCATTGTTTCTAATTGGAAAAGCGCTGGGCACATAATATAGTATTATTACTATTTCAAAGTAAAATTATAATTATTATAGCAGTCTAAGTTTGCAAAGTGCAGTTTTTCAATTCAATAAAGACAAATAAAACGCTTGTTTTAAGGCAAAACAACAAATAAAGTATTTAACTTACCACCACATCTAATCCCCTTATCATTGACTAAATTAAAGATGGCAGTATAAGTATCAGGATTATAAGGTGCCATTAAAGTCAACGTGACTGTGGTTGAATGGCCGGGAGGTAATGGGGGGACATTGTATTGAATGGTGCCAAGTTTCACCCCCTCCGTTTGTATGACTTTACAGTTGCCCGGCCAATGGTCTGTGCCGCTGTTCTCTATTGTAAAACTTTGTTCAAAACTGCAACAAATAAGATGTAAACGCTTTATTGCACACAAAAAAGACATCATTATTCATCATCTCAGCCATAGGATGTCCACTGCTGAACATAGTGAAATTACTGGGCTAAAGAGTCTTAACATCTTATGACTCTTAAGTAATAAGCGTTGGTGCAGTGCACCTAGAATTGCACATAATTGTGTAATTCTGGGCAGCACTGTACTGATTATGGGCAGCGTTATCTCTTAACATCAGGAGAGTGTCTTGCTCTTCTTCTTACTTCTCCACATAAAAAAAAAATAGGTCTCCCCTTTGGACTTCCATATATGCCGGTTGGAAGCGACCTGCATCCAGTCTTCCGGCGACCTTTATAAAATTGTCTGTCCACCTTGCGGGTGGACATCATTATTACATAGTATAAAACAAAGTCGCTTCCCGTCTCTGTCCCTATGTATGCTTAGATCTTTAAAGCTACACAACGGATTTTGAAAGTTTGTTTTAATAGATTGAGTGATTCAAAAGGAAGGTTTTATAATATGTAGAATACATGCATAATATAGTAGAGCAACACATAATTTTCTGTTGGGTGTTGTGAGGTGTGCAGTCAACTAGTTGTACCATAATATAATTTTCTAGTAACCTTATACTAGTATTGATTGTGACCTTTCTTTAGGCAACAAAGTTATTTTGATTTATTTAAATCAAATTAGATATTAAAAACTACTAAAGCAGGAAAAATAGTTAAATACTTAATACTAAAAAAATGCTCTCAAGGTTCTTAGTTTCTTAGATTTTGAAACCACTAAAATATAATATTTTACTTACAAAGCACAAGGAGTAACAGTTGGTATTTCAGTTGGACCTTTTTTCACAGTCATACTTGGAGATTTTGGCAAACTGCTATAGTCCAAATAAGAACATATTGCTTCTTGTAAATTCCTGAAAAGAATACATATACATTTATATACAAATCAATGTACCCTTGAAGGAATAAATCATATGCAAGTGTAATTAGATTTACCAGTTACTCATATCCAAAAAGAAACTAGCTGTGCAGTAGTTCAGATTTGGTCCTAGTAGCCTCTGCATTTGATTTATTAATTCATCGCGATCCGATGTATTCATACAACTGAATTGTAAAAGTAAGTTTTGGTCTATCTCCCCGGGATCATTTGAACCGTCGACATCCATTTTGTATGAATTATTTCACAAAACACTTTGTGATCCACTTTTCAAAATAATGACATGTCCCTTTGTTTACGCACGTCAGCTGACTTACTCTGAGGACTTAATAAAGGTAATTTTAATCTTCTTATAATTGAAATATTCAGTAAAACACTACGAATTCTTTCAAAAATAATTAATTAATAAATAATTAGTTTTGAGTTTATTTCAATTATTATTTTCTCAGATGTTGAAGTTGAAATGACGCAATTTTTTTGATGTTTTTGAAGAATTTAGTTCATTCACTAGTTTTTGGTCTTCGTTCATTCATTCAAGCACAGTGTATATTATTCTAAGGTAACATCTAAACGGGCAAATATTATTACTTTCGTGTTTTGGTCTTCACAATCAACAAAAACATGTCAACATTTTTCATATAACTAAAGGTCAAATTACCTTGAAGAAGGAACCAATGGAGGCTGCAACGTGAAAACTGAAGCAAGAAAAAATCTACTCGTCAATCTACGTATTCAGAATGAGTAAAGCCGCGTCTCCAGCTACTTTTTTGGTCTACACTCTCAACAAAAACACGTCAACACACAGCAAAATTCCCCTACACAAAAAAAAATGTCTGTGCTTCAAGCTTGAACAAATGTTTTTGCTTTGTTTATTCATTTATTTATTTACTAGCTGAGCCCGGCGGTGACCTTCAACAAATGTTTTTGCTTTCCATCGGCTATGGAAAGCAAAAACATTTGTTGAGGCTTGAAGCGTAGACATTATTATTATTTTTTGTGTAGGGGAATTTTGCTGTGTGTTGACGTGTTTTTGTTGAGAGTGTAGACCAAAAAAGTAGCTGGAGACGCGGCTTAAGTGAGATGGCAAACCACAGAAAAAAGTGTGGCAAACAACCGTGACGTCATATTTCTTGCTTCAGTTGTCTCCAGCTACTAGCGGTGGGAATTTCGCATCACTAAAAAGAGCAGAGCGATTTGCTCTTTTCGATTCAAAGAATGAAATCATTCTTTTTATTCTTTTATTCTTTTCATTCAATGCGATCTTTAGCAATGTTAACCTCTTTTCGTTCGCGAGTTTAAGAGCGATCGTTAGCAAATTAGCAATCTTTAACTCTTTTCGCTCGCGAGTCTCAATTTGAGACGTGCGAGCGAAATCTCAAAGCGATCTTGGCGGGTTTATAAGAGTGATAGATTACTAAATTAAATTGAGTTGATTTTATGTTAATTCAATGACTTTAAATGCACGATTTGTAAATATTAAAAGAAACTG
Organism: Hemithea aestivaria; assembly: GCA_947507615.1. Taxonomy (NCBI): domain Eukaryota; kingdom Metazoa; phylum Arthropoda; class Insecta; order Lepidoptera; family Geometridae; genus Hemithea; species Hemithea aestivaria. Next base: position 5,413,231 of record OX382328.1, read on the forward strand.
TTTGTTTTATTCAGGTTTATTCCTGATAGCCAATATTTTCCTTCATAGTATTTTGTATTTTTCCTTCAAACGAAAGGAATGAAAAGATCGCATTGAACTACTGAACGCCGACGCGAACGAAAGAATAAGTGACGTGCAAGCAAGGACTTCGTTCTTTCCAATCATTCACTCGCGAGTAACCCAAGGCTACCAGCTACGTTTTTGGTTCAAACATTGAGCATGACAAATGACAACATTAAAAATAAATCTCGGCGATTTTTACTTTTTGTTTGCTCCAACAATATTTTTTGCTTTCCATTTCCGATAGAAAGCACGCACAACAAAACATAATATTAATATTCATCGAAATCGCTGAGATTTTTTTTGAATTACATGTTTGTGTTGAATGTTTGAACCAAAACAGGAGCTGGAGACGCGGCTTTAGTGTTCACGTTTCAAACTTCACTGGAATATTAACTTTTTGCAAAATACACTTTTTTGTTTGCATCAACAATGTTTCTGCTTTCCATGCCCGATGGAAAGCACGATAGTATTTAATACTATCGTTAATCTACATATTCAGTATGAGTATGTGTAGTGAAAGCACGACAGTATTTAATACTATCGTTAATCTACGTATTCAGCATGGCAAACAACCGTGACGTCTTTTTTCTTGCTTCTGTTTGGTATTCACGTTGTTCTGTCTTCAAGGGAATGATGGATACTACTGGCAACATTTACTGTCAATTGTCATTTCGCTATAGTCTGTGGTGTCGGCAGATGACAGTTATTGAAATTGACAGCTGACAGCGTTGTGTATTGTGTTCTTCTTTGTCTATGTTCAATTCTGTGATCTGTGGTTCAATTCACAGATGAGACTATTTATATCTGATCTGTGGTTCAATTTTCAAATCAAAGTTTTGTGCGATGGATGCGAACAATTTTTTTTAATTTCCATTGTAATTCCGTAAAACTAATCTAATATCCTTTCCAACAGCGGGTTTATTAAATTACGAACAAAATATGAGTACAAATAAGGCTAAGAAAAAACTAATGTGTCAGGAATGTGAGTCATCTTTCTGCAGACCCTTTGAATTGCTACAACACATGTTAATTCACGCAAAAACTGTAAGTTAATCCGATAAAATCATGTACAAAGTAAGCGACATTGTTAAGAAATAACATAAGTACAGAAATTCATTTATTAGTAAATATAGGAAATCAGTTCACCCCATAAAATACCTACCTTAATATACATAAGCACATGGGCTTTAGTAGAAAGTGCTCTTAGTAGGAAGTCCCCTTGAAGTGGCGACACAATCGCTCGATTTAAAGTTACATTATCTATAATAGAGATTTTTGAATCATAATTATATCATATTTAATTTCTTAATTAAGCAGGTACTGATATACTCTATCTAACAATAAATAAAAGGAATTTAGGACATGAAGTACAGTAATCATCAATATTTTTTTTAATAAGGGTGGCAAATATCTTAATTGAAAAAAACAAACTAACAATACTACAACAGTAAAGAACACTTTTATTAACCACAAAAAGAAATCTTTCATAAAGAGTTTTATTTTCTACGATTTTTATCGTACTAATAATAAATTGATTTATTAAAAATAATTTTACAGGGCTGTAAAGATTCATTCAACATCAAAGTCAATGGTGACAACAATCATGTATGTAATCAATGCGGAACAATTTTCAGTACAGTTACGGGATTGTATGAACACATACTACTGCACAGTGATATAGTAAGTTAACAGATACATACATAACTCTTTTTTGAAACACCAATTACTATTATTATCATGAGTCTTTACTGTCCCTCTACTGGGCAAAGGCCTCCCCCAAGTCCTTTGATATATGTATTTGTTTATTGTGGCCTTTGACCAACATCTCTCGTGATTTTAACACATTGCCTGTCCATGCATTATGGCATATAATGCATTTTGGCTGCTGCTGTGACGTCCGTGCTTTATTTATAATGCATGACCCTATTCTTTTATAATTCTCTTTTATTTTTTTAACCCTATTTTTTTATAATTCTCTTTTTTTTTTTCCTATTCTTTTTTTTTTTAAGGTTTTGTAGACTGGACGTGAGAGCTACGTCTTTAATATTTTGTTGACATATGAGTAGTGAATTGGGAATAATAAAACACCAATGTCCTCCTTTGTAAGTACATAAAATGAAACTGTTAGGCTGGAAAAAAAAGTTTGATGTCACAACAACTTTATACAAAATACTCTGGACAGGCAACGTGTTAAGCATGCGATGCAACTGTAGTAGATGGTATCAGACTAAACCTAGGAGACGGGATAGGCCCTCCCTAGCTTCACTAAACATCATGCTGGAAAACAGACATTATTTTGACCATTGGGTGGAAAGTCATGGCCAGAGCCTACCATGAGTGTTCCCAATCCAATGCCACCTCTTGCCTGGCTGTGGGGTATATGACTAAGTCATCATGCTATATTTTTAGAGACTGGCTTCAATCTATTGGTACTCATTTCTATAAAAACTTTAAAATAATGTTATAATTACAAGCTTTTATTTACTTTCACTTGTCTGTTGTCTGTCTGTCTGTAATCAAATCTTGCAAGTTTAATTTGACCTACTTCCCGGTGTCTGATTAAGCTGAAATTTTGCACGCCTGTATAAATAGGATGACAATGCAATATTTTATGCCATCGAGCTGATCTGATGATGGAGCTGGAAGGAGGCCATAGGAACTCTGTTATTAAACGACGCAACCTCATCGAGTTTGGGCTCATTTGATTAGTCTTGACGAGTACTTTGCTAGATGGTAATAATAATAAAAACTTGTTTTTAAATTTTTTTTTTTAAATTTCACTTGTATTTATACAAGGATGTTACAACTAGCATTTCTTATCAAGAGGATAACCCTTGTAGTTACTTCTAACTGCAGAATTTTCATTGGGGTGTAGTTTTCAAAAGAAATTTTAGTTATTAGTAGGTACCTAATTTTATGTCAATAAATTTTAATTTTACTTTATTAATTTTGCAGAAAGCATTTACATGTGGCGAGCCAAATTGTAACAAATCGTACATGAGTAAAAGCAAACTAGACCAGCATATTCAAAAAGTACATATTCAAAAACTACATGTTCAAGATGCATCTGAGTTTGTGGTAATCCACAGGTGAGTACTAATAGTATACTTTAAAATATATAAATTTTTTTATGTGATGAAGTAGAAGACGAGCAGGACACTCTCCTGATGTTAAGAGATAACGCTGCCCATAATCAGTACAGTGCTACTTAGGATTTCACAATGATGTGAAATTCTAGGAGCACTCTACCAACGCTTCTTACTCAAGAGTCATACAATGTAAAGACTCGTTAGCCCAGTAATCATATTAACTTAAAGAGGACTGAATTTCTTTTGTCAGGCTAGTCAGTTCTGTTAGTCTTACTAAAACTCTAGAACGGCTGAACGGATTTTGCTAATTGTGGAATTAAAATGTTTGTTATAGTCTAGGCGAGGTTTAAACGGTGAGAAAATATGGATAAATTGCAAGGAAGATAGATGGAATGAAGTTCGTCGGGTCAACTATTTTTTTTTTAAATCAAGTAAAAGGGCTTTGTCTCCCTTGAGACCATGCCGCCCTGGTTTATACACTAATTTAATTAATTAGATAATATATTTACATGTTCTTGTGGTTGATAAGTTTGTAAAGCATTCTGGCTGATCCCGTCAAAGGTTCAGCCAGAATGCTATTACAAAGACCGACTTGGTTGGATCGGAATAAGATAGATGTTTTTCTCATGTCTTCGTTACGGACACATTCCATGAGTCTGTGTCAACTAGTTACCTATAAAATGTTTATTATTCTTTCAGATGTCCCGAATGCTACAAACAATTCTCGTCCCGTCAAAACCTCAAGCGTCACATAAAAGTAAAACACCACAGCGGCAGGGAGACATATACCTGTGACGTGTGCAATGCTGACTTTAAGAAAAAACATCTGCTTACGTCACACATGTATCAACATACTTTTGTCAAAGGATTTAGGTTAGGCTGAGGATTTGCTTTAACTAAGAAAAGAAAAAAAAATTATTGCCAATCATAACAAACAACACAACAGTTTGAGAGAAACTAACGCTTCTTTCTTTATTTATATATACTACTACAACACCCAGTGATTTTACTCACTAAATATGTTATTGTGTTGACTTAGTTATCTCTTTACCAAATTTCAGCTCAATCAGTCCACCCGTGTAGATGTGAAAGAGTAACAAACATGCATACCTACATTTTTACAAATTTCGCCTTTTAAGAAGCTTATTTCAACCTATCTGTAGAACAAAGTTACATCAGCAAAATCACTATTAAGTAGAGCAATTTAAAGTTTAATATGCTTAAATTTAGCCCTAACTTTTTGACCTTTGAGTAAAATAATGAATAGTGGATTTATATAAATCATAGATATTTACTACATATAACACATGTATTATGCACATAAATCACTCTATCTATTTAAAACTCGATCTATTATAATTTGATTTCAGCTGCGACTTCTGCCCTAATGAGTTCATATCACTTCGCGAGAAGAAAAAGCATCAGTCGTACCACAAGACCTACAATTGTGATATATGTGAAATGGTGTTCAGCAAATGGTCCCAATATCAGAAGCATAAACAAAATGAACATCATGTTGATGGTAAGAATATTCACTAAGATAATTAATGGAACTAGGCGTTACTTTGCGGAAATCCATCACAACAATTATTAGAACAACAATTATTTAGAGTGGAATTAACACTAAATAATAACTAATAACATTCACTAAGCCTACATCATAACATCTATTCTTTGGTTAAACTGTATTTTAGGAAAAAGAGATTGACTAAACATTTATTTTTGTCCATAAAGTGGATTATATATATTTTTTATTTCTGACCTGCTGTACTATATGTATAGCCTATATGTTATTCGAGGTTCTAAACTATCTCCATAGCTATACTTCTGTATAGAGATCGCTATTAGCGATAAGACCCCCAATTGTTACACAGTTTATATTACAAATTGTATTTAGTTCCAAGTTCTTGTAAGTTGTTTCAAAAAAGTGTTATCTAATCTATACCTTAGTTCACCTCAATCGGTCCACCCGTTAGGAGTGAAAGAGTAACAAACATACATCCAAACATTCTTATAAACTTTCACGTTAATTACGTCATAGTTAATTAGTAAGATGAACAATGGTACGAAACGGGATGTATAGACAAGTAACTCTTTATTGAACATTAGAATTACAAAACAAACCTTAAAATTAAACAACAGCTTTGGCAATCCTTTCATAGTGGATGTCTACGCCATGAAACCTGTGTGCCAAATTTGAACTCATTCTACTAAATATACCCGCCTGCAACGCAGAAGGTTGCGGGTTCGATTCCCGCATGGGACAAATGTTTGCGTGATCCACAGATATTTGTTTCTGGTCTGGGTGGCTTTCTGTATCTATTATAAGTATAAGTATGTATTTACAAAAGAAAAGTATATAAGTATTATATACGTTATCCTAACCACTAACCACCATAACACAAGCATTAAGTTGCTTAGCTTGGGGTTAGGTGCCGCAAAGTGTAATGTCCTGAAATATTTATTTTATTTTTTATTTATACATTTCAGTACAGCGGGTAAAACCGCTGGGCGCAGCTAGTTATAAAGACGGCAATTCCAAGAATAAAGTTATTTTTCTATTTCAGAATACACATGCAATGAATGTGGAAGGAAATTCAAGAAAAGAGAGCATATAGTTCGCCATGTAAAAATACATATGGCACAACCTGTGTTCAAATGTTGGTACAAGGGTTGTAATAGGTAGGAAATTAGCAAGTGCATTTATTCCTTTTCAATCTTAATTATTTACTTTGGACTTATCTACCTTTATATTTAACGTCCCCCATTTTACTTGATAGATAATGCTTTATTGTACACTGCACAGAAAAGAAATACAGTACAAGTATGCATGCATTGCTGTGCTTCGGTAGAAGGGCACTGTAGCTAGTGATATTACTGGGCTGAAGAGTCTTAACATCTTATGACTCTCAAGTAAGAAGCGTTGGCGCAGTGCACTGGGTAGCACTGTACTAATTATGGGCAGCATTACCTCTTACCATCAGGAGAGCGTCTTGCTGGTCTTCTAACTTCGATTAATAAAAAAAAAGCACAGTTATTAACAAAAAATAAAATGTACAAGAAAAACTTTATTTTGTCAACACTCCCTGCTGTTTTTATTCTCTTTTCATTTCAATATCAGCCTAACTCTGGTTCTCCCTTCATTTGGACAAGTTTGAAGCTCTAAACCTAGAAACCTAAAGGGCGTTTACTCAGCTTGATGCGCTCTCGCTCACATTATTTGATACATTTTTAAATATAAATTCATAAATTAACTTTATGAAAATTCCTCAAGATAAGCCGTGCACAATATTATTGCACACATTTATTTACAAGTGTTTTCAGTAGGTAAACCCTATAGCCTGTTCATAACACATTTATTTTATTTTATTTATTTATTTGGGAAAACAAACAGTTTGCTTATGTACTATATTATATCTATATCTTAATACTACATTGCTTTAATAAGCAAACCCATAACGTATTCCACATATTACTTAAAGAATTATGGTGTGTCTAAACAGCGTTATCGCAAAATAATGGAAAAAGGAGGAAATTTGTGTACATACGTTATGCGTTATATATCTTAAAAGTAACTGACATAAAGTGTACAATAAATTTAGATCTTATACGAATAAAGTGTTTTACTAACTTATATAAATGGATATAAATATATTATGATATTTATACTTATACTATATTTGGACCTATAGTTCCGATTTCTTTACTGAATATTACTGAACTGTGTTGAAATTATTTTTATTATAACGAATGAAATCTATTGTTAATTTTGTTTCACAGGAATTATACAAGAAACAGTAATTTGACGCATCACATTCGTATAAAACATTTGAAACTCACTCACCCTTGTGAAATTTGTGGGGTTAAAATATGTACTAAGGTAAGATTTCTTATTTTAACACTTTGGCTGAAAAAGAAGATGTATCGACTTTTGAATTTTATTTTTTTTAATTATAACCGGTTGAGCCAGAAGTCCGCACTCGGGGTTTGCCAAAGAGCTATGGAGCGCAGTATCTTAGGAGTGAAACTCACAGACAGGATAAGAAGCACCATACTGCGCTCCAAAACACAAATAACAGATGCAGTTCAGAAAGCCGCTCGCCTCAAATGGGAGTGGGCCGGGCGCCGGGCACGTATGCCGCATGTCGGAGGAGCTGTGGGCTTGGACTACCACTCAATGGAGTCCACCCACCCCGACACGACGACGCGACAGGCCCTGAACTAGGAGAGACGAGCTCGACTCCTACTTTAAGAATTGGCCCCAGACCGCTACTCAAAGGAAGGAGTGGAAAAAGAGAAGGGAAGTCTTTGCCCTGCAGTGGGACGATACAGGTTAAATAATAAAATAATAAACCGGTAAAGATAAAAGATAAAGATTTTTATTTTGCATAAAAACATGGGTACATGCATATAGATCTTAATTAATTTAGTGGCCAACATGTTCTGCCTTTACAGACGCACAAAATGAAGACATAATGGGTGCTTATCCGGTTGAGCTTCTTTCGAGTTATTAATTAAAATGAAGATTAAAATCGGTTTTCCACTTTCTTATTAATTAATTTGTATCATGATTTTTCTTTCAGTCAAAACTCCTAGCACACATCCTTGTAATGCACAAAAATGAAAGAGTGCCTAAAAAACAACCCACATTATCAGAAGGACGGAAGGTCAGAAAAGATAAGGGTTTACCGAGAGCTTCCATTGCAATGAAAATAGCTGGACTTATGGACACGAGAAATGTAACAGTTAAAGATAGTAACACTGTTGAAAAAAATAATTATGGCATAAAATTAGTCAAAATTGAAGGAAATGCAGACCTTGAATTTGTTGATTTTAAGGAGTCTCGTGAAAAGGTAAATCAAAATTATACACTCCATGACCTTAGCAATTAAAACCAAAGATTCTAAAAACAAATATATTTTTAGGATTACTTTCACCTGTCTTTTGACTGTTTGTCTGTAATCAAATCTTGCAAGTTTAATTTGATTCACTTCCCGGTTTCTGATTGAGCTGAACTTTTGCATGCATCGGATAAATCAGATGAAAATGCAATATTATTATGACATGGAGCTGATCTTATGATGGAGCTGGAAGGTGGCCATAGGAACTCTGAACTCAGTAATTAATCAAAGCCCCATCGAGTTTGGGCTCATTCGTCTTGACGAGTACATTGCTAGATGCAATAATAATAACAGCTTGTTTTTAATTTTATTTTAGTTCACTTGTCTATATCATGTTTTTTTTTCTTTTAGTCAAAATTCAAAGCACTAATGCACATAAATGAACCTACATTATCAGAAGAGCCAAAAGGAAAGGAGGAAAGAGTTTCTACTACATTAAAAATAGCGGAACTTATGGAGACAGAATATGAAATAGTTAAACATGATACACAGGCAGATAGTATGATTATTGAAGAAAAAGTTATAGGCTCAGAAAGTCTTAAAGTTGAAACAAATTATACAGACCTTGAAATTGTTGATAATAATGAGATAGAAAAGGTAAATTAAAATTACACAAGATCTTAGCAAATGTTGTAAATTCAATGTGTCTAGAAGAGATCGCTGTTAGCGATAAGACCGTCGATTGTTACACTTAGATTATTTATTATACTTTAAGCATTTTAGGAGTGTATAATAAATTGTTATCATTCATGAATTCAGACAAGCATTAAGTTGCTTAGCTTGGGGTTAGGTGGCGTTGTGTGAAATGTCCTGGAATATTTATTTATTTATGTTTTTTTTTGCTTTCAGTTGAAACTCCGAGAATTAATGCACACCAATGAAAAGGAAAAACTCGCGTTAGAAGGGCGGAAAAGAAAGGAAGAAATAGTTTCTACTACTTCAAAAATAGCGGGACTTATGGAGACAGGAAATGATATAGTTAAACATGATCCCTATCATAAAGATAAAATTTTTGAAGAAAAAGTTATAGACACAGAAAGTGTTAAAATTGAAACAAATGGTACAAACCTTAGCGATAATAATGAGATAGAATCTCATGAAAAGGTAAATCAGAATGATTATTCAGAACAAGATCTTAGCAAAACAAAACCAAAGTTTATAGAGACTTTAATATATTAGCTTCAGAGGGCCTATTTACTGGCTATGGCGCACTATTTTCATCATCATCAGCCTGTGTTCGTCCACTGCTGGACGTAGGCCTCCCCCATGGCACGCCACTCAACTCGTTCCCCCATTTTCCTCCTCCACCCGCTCCCCGCGACCTTCCGGATATCATCACCCCATCTCGCCCAAGGACGCCCTACACTACGTTTGCCGAGACGCGGTCTCCACTCTAGAACCCATGTACCCCATCGGTTATCGGTTCTGCGGCAAATGTGACCAACCCATTGCCACTTCAACTTGCTAATCCTTTCGGCTGTCGGTAACTCTGGTTCTCTGCCGAATCGCCTCAGTTCTTATGCGATCCTTTAGAGAGACGCCGAGCATAGCCCGCTCCATAGCTCGCTGAGCAACTTTAAACTTGTGAACCAATCTAACCGTAAGTGTCCACGTTTCGGCTCCGTATGTCATTACAGGTAAGACGCATTGGTTGAAGACTTTAGTCTTCAGACACTGTGGTATACGTGACGAAAAGACTCGACGAAGTTTTCCAAATGCAGCCCATCCCAGCTGAATCCTTCGAATAGCCTCCCTCTCGAAGTTGTTTTTACCTAACTGCACTGTTTGCTCAAGGTACACATACTCCTGAACAACTTCAATAGGCAGTCCATTAACGATACCTATTTTCATACATACATACATAATATAATCACGTCTGGTTCCCGTTGGGGTAGGCAGAGACTATTTTTAACCGCGGATGAGTGCTTCGGCGTACCCGCAGCCCCGGCATTATGGCGTCCCGCAGGAACACCCCCAGGTTTTTTAGTGGGTATCCCCGCCGCTCCCATCTTCGGCGGGGGAGTCCCATATACCGCTCCGCGCCACCCGGCGTGGGGGTGATGATGCGTAACGCATATATCCCGGGATAAAAAAAATGGCAGAGACTATTTCCCTCCATTGGGTACGATCCTGACACCTCTTTCGCTTCCTCAACTTTCATAACATTCTTCATGCACGCTCGCCGGTTCATGGTACTCTTGACGAGGCCTTTCCTTAGAACGACATTACACTATTTTCAATCAGAGGGGCTATTGGCTAATTTTCACCCACTACGATTGATGGCAACTTCAATGTACATTGCTGCTTTTGTTACTTTACGCATATTAATGAGGAGGTTTAAGCACGTAATGTACGCAATTTTGTCTATGGATTCTAGTGTTTTACATGACGTTTTGCGATAGCCAATAGGCCCTCTGTATTAAACATGTCGCCAAGCAGTGACTGTGACCATGTTCCAGCATGTTGTTCAGTGAGTCAGGGAGGGATGTATCCCGCCTTCTAGGTTTAGTCTGCTGCCATATACCGCCGCATCGTCGCTTAAACATCATGCGAGATCGTAATCAAAGACCAATAACTTAATTAAAGTATTCTTAAGAGTCATAGAGCGGACATTACACGACATTTTTTTATGTATAGGTTAGCCTTTTATCACGATATCGCATGATAAACGACGATGCGTCCGTAGATGGTACCAGATTAGACCTAGAGGGCGGGATAAATTCCTTCCTGTGCAAACATCTTTTTACTTTAGCACTATATGACTCCAAGGAAAAACAAACAGTGCAAGGGAAAACAGTGCGCCAAAGCCAATAAGCCCTTAGAGCTAATGATTATGGTTTCCATGGATGACGTCAGAAAAAAATAAAGTGAGGACCGGTCAAATATGAATCAAATCATATTTCTTCAAATAAAAAGTCATGTATAAGGTTAAACATAGAGTTTATGTGTTTTATAATTTTAGTGCTAGTATATTCAAAATTTATTGTACATATTGTTAAATTAAACTAATACAACGAATTATTACTTCTCATTTTAAGTTATACTTAATTATGTTACTTAAATTAATTCTTTATTAAATTTGTTCTAAACATATTTTCAATAACACAATATATCACATTTTACAATAAGGGCGACTCAATGATTTCACATTGCGAAGAAAATTTTATTGATCTTATACATATTTTTAGATTTATTAGGAACGAAACAGTATTTAAAAGCATTTGATTTGAAGGACTGTATTTGATACAATTTACAATTCACATAAATTATGGTATAAAATCTCTGCACTCATAATTAGTAGAATAAAATTTATGGTACAATGAATATTCTACATCTCTATCTTCAAATGATTTTAACTTATTTATTACTTCAAGATACTCAGTTTTATAAACACCATCATAATCTATAGGAATAAAATTCATCAGTAACATGTACATTTCCTTATTATCATATTCAGCTAAAACAGAACATAAAAGTACTAAAACATCTTCGTTATTATGAGGACTAACAACATCTACTACATTTGAAACTCTAGAAGTTATGACATCTTGAATACGATTATTTAGTATTGACGTCGATACATAATCACCATTGTTAATATCATCGTTCACAAGTTTCGCTATTTCTTCCGCGAATTTGATTATAGTCTCTTTTTTCAATAACTTTATCATGTTCTCATTTTCTGAGCCTACATTTATAAAGTTCGGCACGTTTTCACCTAAAACTTTCCGCGTTAGATTATTAGTACGCAATTCCCATTTTAAAATGTAAATTTCTTTTGTTGGGATTCTATTATCCATAGCGTTAAAGATGGCAGTAAATAACTCGTTCAATTCACAATACTTTTCTGCGGATTCATGATAGCTTGAACCTTCAAGTTCATTTACAAAGTCTATCCAGAACTTTCTGTAGATGTATTCGCCATTATATTTTTCATACCACCTGTCGAGACATTTGTTCATAATCAGACTTAATATATGAAAGCTGACGCGTTTAATGATGTATGTCTGGATGAGCCTCCACTTATGGTAAACTAATCCACAGTTTTCATCATTCAAATGTTGTTCCAAACTTATATTAATATGCGCTTCCATAACGGCTAATAGAAAGTTATCAGACATCAAATCAACATTGCGTTCTATCTCTTGTACTATATACATTAGATGCTGATAACCAGTTGTCTTTATAGGGAAAGACTTTACAATTGTGTACGCAGAATATAGATGTTGACCAATCAAATTTGGTGGCAAAAATTTAGTTAACGTGTTAAATATGCCAACATCGTCTTCGGTCAAATCATTCGTCAAAATTGTAAGAGCTCCAAATAATTCCCACTGTAATGTCGGTTTGTCGAAGTAATAATTTATTTTATCGTGAAGACCGATGTATAGCACTTCTCTTATAGAAACGTTTTTCGTTGATTTCCAAGTTTTCAGAACGAGATTTTTCAAATTTTCTGTATTGAAGCATTGAAAGGCCAATCGCAATATATGTTTCTGAATTGAAACTGGAGTGTTCAACAATGATTCCACAAAACTAACGCATTGTGTTGGCGTCAAATTGGCAGTGTATGAATCGAATAATGGCAAACAAAACTTAACGTAATCACCTACAATATATTCACGAATGTTAGGTAGTGGCAGGAGCGGCCTCGTATTGCATGCCATAGAGCAAATGGCCGTCTGAATATTCAAATGATTACGACAAATAGTATCGTGATCGATTTGAGCATTCTCCGGAATGTATTTATTCAAAAAATCAATTTTAAACTGCTCTTCAGATAAATTCAATATGGCCAACACAGCAATTTTAGCCATGTGCAGATATAATTCTTCTACGGTTAGACAATCTTTAAATAAATCCCTACATTTCGGAGCTATATCATGAGAGAAATATATTTGTAGTTTTTGGATAACCCATTTGAAATTTAATTTCCGACCGCGCTCTTCTAAAAATTTCTTTATAGTAGGAAATTCACTGACGACGAGTGAGGCATCTCTTTTAATGTATCGCTTTATATCTTTCAAATTAAATGTATGGACTGGCTTTTTCAGATCGGCGTATATGCGATGATGTTCAAATCTTGTAAAGTTTGCCGTTATCAATGTTTCTATTGTTTTTGGAATTGATTCTCTAGTTTTTTTAAACTCAACAATTAAATCTAGTATGCGTTTTATGAAGTGTTCCATATCTCTTATATCTTTTTTCCTGTCTTTGCTAAGAGCTTCCACGTGTTCTGTGTAAACGCGAAGCATGTATTGAAATACTAAACCTCGTTTCTTGGCATCTAAATCTTCGAAATGTTTGGTACTGATAATATTATAAGTTGTTATAGTAGACTTTAATATAAAATCATTGAATACTTCTAGTACAGATATTTCATGGATAACTAAATAAATGAATGCTAAAATTCTGTACTTTGTATTAAAATCCCATTCACATAACTTGTAAAAGACATCCATACTGTGGAATATTTTTTCTAACGGATTCCAACACTCTTCGTTCAAAACTAAAATGTTATGATTTTCGATAAGTTCATCTAAAAACTCCCTTCTATACGGAACCATTTCATTTATGTGTCTGTCGTAATAAAATACAAGTAACTCTCGGAGTTCATCTTGATTTTTGGCAGATTGAATTAATGTTTTTAAAATCTCGTTTCTCTTATGATTATCGTTAGCTACTTTGATTAATTTCTTACATTCCCTGAAAGCCGTTCTAAAGTTGATGAATCCATACCAAATGTAATCATTGCCCATACCGTGGATCTGTTTCTCGCTGGCGATCTGGCTTAGAGCCCAATCTTCTTGTTCACTCCTCGTCATTGTTTCATAAGCACGGTGACTATAAAATTCATAAGTTTCTTCAAATGGTTCACTGGGATACTTCTCGTGAAATATTTTCTTTACAAAAGAATACCTTTCACCCAGAGGGATCAAATTGAAGTATTCAGTATCTCTACTGTAATATCCCCAAAATTGATAGGATTCATTCGGTAACAATGCACGCAGATAAACTTTGGCATCGCTGCTCGTACTGTACTTGACGACCACATTACGTTGCAATATGTTCAAATATAAGAAGGGGTCTCGAAGAACTCTCTTCTTGTGCTTTTTCATTATTTCTCTTGAAAATCTGAGAGTAGTGCAATGAAATGATGTGTGTTCGTTACATTCAAGTGACTCCAATAAATCGAGGAACCGATCCTGGGAAACGCTGAACAAATTTATATGAAGTTTATGTAGAACTTCAATTCGCTTGTTTTCATCGATTAGCTTCAAATAACGCTCGGCCAACTGAATAGAACTTCCTATGAAACGTTTTAAATATTTACTATTATTGTGGAAATTGTTATAGATATGAGGATGCAAATTTAAGACGTCCATTTTGAAAGATTCACTCGTGTAGTAGAGGAATTTGATTCCGTACTCTACCATTCTGTTGCACATGCAGTAGTGGTGAAATTGTTCAGTTCTTGCTTCGTTTCTTAATCTTAACACTAGGGACGCTACTAGTTTCTTCTTCATTCTGTCTGACATGTGGGGGAAGATGTTGTCGCGGAGATACTCCGGGTTGATAACATTTTCGTATTGGTCATCAGAGAGCCAATCGCATTTAATAACTCTAGAAATATAAAACGTATCCCCAGACTTCAAAACATCTAATATGTAATCAATATTTTTGCATTTTATAGCAAGTTCTATTTTGTAAAGTTTGTCGATGTCCGATTGTTCCTCGAGGGCTTCAATTTCTTTGAAATCTACATCTTTATCAGCGGTTTCATTTACTTTTTTATTCAGTTCGTAGTGTCTTTTGCCTAAGTTGTTACCTGTTAACTTGATCATTGTCGCTGTTGGTTTGAATAGATACAGTTTATAATTCCAGGGACTCGGCTATTTCCTTTGACCCTGAAACAAATAAAATTACATAAATACATACAGTGGGATAAATATAAGTGGGGAATGTCAACCGGGATCGTCTGGGTACTCGTTCATGAACATGGGATAATTTTAAATTTTACCAAGCGACGCAACTACACACTACACATACTACACACACTACCCATACTACACAGACTACACATACTACATTAGTTATCTATTCCTTAACCTTATCACTTTCTGTGATTCCCCGAAATATTAATACTTAACGGAAATTAGCGATAAAAGTAATTACTTACTTAATGTTGAAGATATTAATTATGGGCAAGGAGGGAACAAAATGTGGGAAAAAGATCCTGGCAATTAATAGCACAGTCAAAATACGACTAGGTAGGTGACTAGGTGTCTATGTAAGTACGTATGTACTTTCATAAGTGTATAAGATTTGGTAGCATCACCAATTAATTACCTTATCATCCTATCTATTTATTTAAACTTATTATAACAGTTATCGCTATCAGTGATTAAATTTCGGGGAAGTCGAGGAAAATGATAAAAAATAACTTTGGACGGTACTTTCGAGTAGTTTACAATCCAATGCTTATAATATTTAATATTATCTAATAATTAATATTTCGAATTTTCCCATTAATTGCGATACAAGTTCACAGTTTGCGATCTATTCCGTTGGAATGGTCAATTAACATTTCAGCTATTCTCTATCTACAATCTACATGAATAACTGTAAGGTTTCATTTATCATTGTATCGACCTTAAGCTTTAAAGGGCGTACACTAGAGCATGATTCGCCTGCAGTGTGCGTTAATATTAAATTTTCGCAGGCGGATTTTTGTTATGCGATGCGTTGCGGTGCGGACCGCGGACCGCTGTCATTTGTAGAAGTAGGTGTACATTGTACATAAACTTCAGAGATTTGTACATAATATATTTCCATGTAACAATATTATTTTATTGCTTTAGAAACAATTCGAAAAATTAGTTCCATTATTCCGTTTCAAGTTTTTTTATTTTCAAGGAAATCAAAGAAACGAAGCCGCCGTTTTCTCTTTATAGTCAGTGTGGTTATAGTTATGACTAATCTGGATTGCACAACATATTGAAAGCGACTACATTTATCAAAAGTATTATTGGGTAAAAGTGTAAGTACTTTTATTTTAAGTTAGACGAAGTGAAATCTTTTTTCCCGGTAGGTAAAAATTAAAAATACATGCACTGCACATATCACATAATAAGTACCTACATATAAGCCTAGGCTTATGCAATGGTGTGCATCTGCACTGAGTGTCTTTTTTTTGAAGTATCAGTAAAAAATCTGAAATTTACAGGGGAGTTAGTAAAAATATAGTAAAAAATAATGCACAGGGTCTCGAATTTCTAAAACTTGAATTGAACGAGATATGACCAAAAGATTAGGACACTCAATCCTGATGCGCCGCTAAATACGAATATTTTCAAAAGTATTGACCCTAGGATTATAATTTTTAGTTCTGGAGTTAGTAAAAAATTTCTAAAAACTTTTGGGAAATTTTCAAATCAATAGAATGTACCGTTACAGATTTATAACGGTTTAACTAGGACACTCAGTTCTTACGCCGTAAGGATTGAGTGTCCTGCTAAATATGGGTTTATTGGAATAAATACATAAAAATAACATTACCATCTTGTAGTCTGACCCTCAAAACAATTTCTAAAAGAGAAACTATGTCGAAAAAGCTTACCCTTTTAAAATAAATGAAAGATTTCATTTTTACGAAACGTCTGTACTGAGTGTCTTTTATTTTTGAAAAAAAAGGGTCAAATAGTAGTTTTAGAAATTTGGCACTTGGTGCAAAAGTTTTTACTAATTGAATACTAAAACATGATATATAATTTGTTTTTCTAAATTGTATATTTTTAGAGTAAATCCACTTTTTGCGGTTTTCTGTGAGTGTCTTTTTTTTTTCGAGGTTGAGCAAAATTAATGAAATTAACAGGGGAGTTAGTAAAAAATTAGTAAAAACTTTTGTAGTAAGTGGCGAATTTCTAAAACTTAAATTGAATTTTTTATGAGCAAATTACTAGGACACTCAATCCTTACGTTTTAAAAAAATGAAAAACCTCGATATCTCGGTAAGTATTAACTTTTTTTTCAGGATTTTTTTTTCTAGAGTTAGTAAAGAATTTCTAAAAACTTTGTAAAAAAAAATATACAGGCTAACACGTGGTGTTACTGAGTTATAGCGGTTTAATTAGTTTCACTGAGCGTAAGAACTGAGTGTCCTAGTTAAACGGCTCTACAGATAAAACTAAACCTCGTAGATAAAAACAACTTATATCCACGAGTTTTACTAATTTTTTACTAACTCTGGATATAAAATTCATTTTTGTAAGTTTTATATTTTTTGAGAAAATCCACATTTTCATGTTTTTCACTGAGTGTCCCATTTTTTTCAAAATATCAAAATGATTTTTTCAGGAGAGTTAGTAAAACATTAGTTACATCGTTTGCACTAGGTGTCGAATTTCTAAAACTAAAATTATTCTTTTTATGATCAAATAACTACAGTCCAGACGCCCGAAAAACATGAAAAACCTCGATATCTCGATAAATATTAACTTTTTTCCTAGGATTTTTTTTTCAGTAGTTAGTAAAAAATTAGTAAAATCTTTTGCACTAGGTGCCAAATTTCTAAAACTGAAATCAAATTTTTTATAATCAAAAAACTAGGACACTCAATCCTTACGTTTTAAAAAAGTGAAAAACCTCGATATCTCGGTAAGTATTAACTTTTTTTTCAGAATTTTTTTTCCAGTAGTTAGTAATGAATTTCTAAAAACTTTTACAAAAAAAACCAACAGGCTAACATGTGTTGTTACTGATTTATAGCGAATAATTAGTTTCACTGAGCGTAAGAACTGAGTGTCCTAGTTAAACGGCTCTACAGACAAAATTAAACCTCGTAGATAAAAACAACTTAGATCCACGAGTTTTACTAATTTTTTACTAACTCTGGATATAAAATTCATTTTTGTAAGTTTTATATTTTTTGAGAAAAAACACATTTTCATGTTTTTCACTGAGTGTCCCATTTTTTTCAAAATATCAAAATGATTTTTTCAGGAGAGTTAGTAAAACATTAGTTACAACGTTTGCACTAGGTGTCGAATTTCTAAAACTAAAATTATTCTTTTTATGATCAAATAACTACAGTCCAGACGCTCGAAAAACATGAAAAACCTCGATATCTCGATAAATATCAACTTTTTTCTTAGGATTTTTTTTTCAGTAGTTAGTAACGAATTTCTAAAAACTTTTACAAAAAAAACCAACAGGCTAACATGTGTTGTTACTGATTTATAGCGGTTAATTAATTCTGTTTTACGGAGCGAGCTAAATGAATAAAGCCGTGAGTTGTTCTCACCATGAATAATTCTTATACCTAGGCACTATTATTCAACTGACCACTATTTAATTTGTTGGCAATACTTTCTCTCTGATAACATACACGTTCAAACACTTGGCTGCCTCCCGACTCCCGGTGCCCAACTTTTACGAGGCTGCTGACTTTGGGAAGATCAACTTTTGCACACAGAATTAACACACACACGCACATACACACACACACACACACACTAACACACATAATACACCTAGGGACCTGTTTAATTGAATAAGAAGGAGGGCGCCGGCAACTGCAACATAGTTTTATAAACTATCGCAATTTCCAACGTTCATGGCGTTTAAGATTAACGTGTATTTTAAGCGCAAATAAAGATTTATTATTTATATTAAGGGGTACGATTTTGCAAATTTACGCTAGGGCGTATTACAAGACGGATGTCGCAAAATTTAACAAAATTTATAAGAAACCAGTTGTTTAAGGATTTGAAATTTTAAAATTGGCGCCAAATGTATTTTTATTTATGTTATTGGCTTTTATTTATATTGTTATGATTTTGCAAGTTTACGTACGGGCGTAGTGCTAATCCATTCGCAGCTAGCAAAAGGAGCTCATAGTGAATAGGTCACTCATACAAATACGCACGAGTGGTGTATATTAGCGCTGCAGTACCTCATTCCCGCGTAAGTAAGACGGGCTCGCATATACTTACAGTAACACGTGTCAGACAAGAATAGAATAGAAAACTCTTTATTGTTCACACAAATACAAAAATATAAACTTAGAACTAAGATTACACAGAAAGAAGTGTTATAATTGGCGGTCTTATCGCTAATAGCGATCTCAAGGCAAGCTTGGTTGCAAACCTGCACAACGGTAAGTAAATCATTATACTGCCTGAGCATAGGCTCAGGTTGAGATTTAACAACCTCTGTGGCGCGGTGGGCTTATACCCGCCTGCAACGCAAAAGGTTGCGGGTTCGATTCCCGCATGGGACAAATGTTTGTGTGATCCACAGGTATTTGTTTCTGGTCTGGGTGGTTTTCAATATCTATTATAAGTATGTATTTAAAAACGAAAAGCATATAAGTATTATATCCGTTATCCTAACCACCATAACACAAGCATTAAGTTGCTTAGTTTGGGGTTAGGTGGCGCTGTGTGAAATGTCCTGAAATATTTATTTATTATTTATTTAATTATAGGTTAATGCAGATTTATCATGCACACCCCTAGCCCCTATACGTATGGTATGGTAGAACATATTATATTATGCCTATTATTACAAGTTTTTAAAATACCTAACATTTTCCACATAAACCCTACTCTTCATTAGATAATGTATTCATCCAAAAGTTGGTTGCCTGGAAGAGGTCGCTTTAAGCGATAAGGCCGCCCATTGTTAGCCAATGTGTTATAATATTGTCATAGTAAGTTAAGTACCTTTTTTTACATTGGACACAATAAAGAGTATTTCTACTCTTAGAGTAGAAATACTCCTTATTATTAATAAGAACGTGCCACTTACTATTGGTTAAAGGTAAAATTTTGCAACGTCCGTCTTGTAGGTTACGTATACCTACGGTCATGTCAACTACAATCGAATGGCCTAAAATCCCTGTTTAAAATAACTAATGGACTTGCATCGCTCCTTTGCTTAATTAGTAAAGTCGTAATCACTACTATTTATTTGAGAACTTGTTTTGGCTATGATTATGGTTGAAATTGCTTTAACTGGTGTACGGGGTGTACAGTGTACAGTGTACAGTTATACAACAAAAAATAACTTGGAAGGCTTTTATTTCCTTAAAAATTAATTGATACAAAATTACGAGCAGAACCGTGAAGCGCTATTGAGAGAAGATTGAATGACAAAAATGCACAGATATAATTGAAAATTTTGACAGGTTAATATTTGACATAAATTTTTTCTAATTTGCTTTCTGTACATCTGAAGCATTTGCCAATAACATAAATAAAAATACATTTGGCGCCAATTTTAAAATTTCAAATCCTTAAACAACTGGTTTCTTATAAATTTTGTTAAATTTTGCGACATCCGTCTTGTAATACGCCCTAGCGTAAATTTGCAAAATCGTACCCCTTAATATAAATAATAAATCTTTATTTGCGCTTAAAATACACGTTAATCTTAAACGCCATGAACGTTGGAAATTGCGATAGTTTATAAAACTATGTTGCAGTTGCCGGCGCCCTCCTTCTTATTCAATTAAACAGGTCCCTAGGTGTATTATGTGTGTTAGTGTGTGTGTGTGTGTGTGTGTATATGCGTGTGTGTGTTAATTCTGTGTGCAAAAGTTGATCTTCCCAAAGTCAGCAGCCTCGTAAAAGTTGGGCACCGGGAGTCGGGAGGCAGCCAAGTGTTTGAACGTGTATGTTATCAGAGAGAAAGTATTGCCAACAAATTAAATAGTGGTCAGTTGAATAATAGTGCCTAGGTATAAGAATTATTCATGGTGAGAACAACTCACGGCTTTATTCATTTAGCTCGCTCCGTAAAACAGAATTAATTAACCGCTATAAATCAGTAACAACACATGTTAGCCTGTTGGTTTTTTTTGTAAAAGTTTTTAGAAATTCGTTACTAACTACTGAAAAAAAAATCCTAAGAAAAAAGTTGATATTTATCGAGATATCGAGGTTTTTCATGTTTTTCGAGCGTCTGGACTGTAGTTATTTGATCATAAAAAGAATAATTTTAGTTTTAGAAATTCGACACCTAGTGCAAACGTTGTAACTAATGTTTTACTAACTCTCCTGAAAAAATCATTTTGATATTTTGAAAAAAATGGGACACTCAGTGAAAAACATGAAAATGTGTTTTTTCTCAAAAAATATAAAACTTACAAAAATGAATTTTATATCCAGAGTTAGTAAAAAATTAGTAAAACTCGTGGATCTAAGTTGTTTTTATCTACGAGGTTTAATTTTGTCTGTAGAGCCGTTTAACTAGGACACTCAGTTCTTACGCTCAGTGAAACTAATTATTCGCTATAAATCAGTAACAACACATGTTAGCCTGTTGGTTTTTTTTGTAAAAGTTTTTAGAAATTCATTACTAACTACTGGAAAAAAAATTCTGAAAAAAAAGTTAATACTTACCGAGATATCGAGGTTTTTCACTTTTTTAAAACGTAAGGATTGAGTGTCCTAGTTTTTTGATTATAAAAAATTTGATTTCAGTTTTAGAAATTTGGCACCTAGTGCAAAAGATTTTACTAATTTTTTACTAACTACTGAAAAAAAAATCCTAGGAAAAAAGTTAATATTTATCGAGATATCGAGGTTTTTCATGTTTTTCGGGCGTCTGGACTGTAGTTATTTGATCATAAAAAGAATAATTTTAGTTTTAGAAATTCGACACCTAGTGCAAACGATGTAACTAATGTTTTACTAACTCTCCTGAAAAAATCATTTTGATATTTTGAAAAAAATGGGACACTCAGTGAAAAACATGAAAATGTGGATTTTCTCAAAAAATATAAAACTTACAAAAATGAATTTTATATCCAGAGTTAGTAAAAAATTAGTAAAACTCGTGGATATAAGTTGTTTTTATCTACGAGGTTTAGTTTTATCTGTAGAGCCGTTTAACTAGGACACTCAGTTCTTACGCTCAGTGAAACTAATTAAACCGCTATAACTCAGTAACACCACGTGTTAGCCTGTATATTTTTTTTTACAAAGTTTTTAGAAATTCTTTACTAACTCTAGAAAAAAAAATCCTGAAAAAAAAGTTAATACTTACCGAGATATCGAGGTTTTTCATTTTTTTAAAACGTAAGGATTGAGTGTCCTAGTAATTTGCTCATAAAAAATTCAATTTAAGTTTTAGAAATTCGCCACTTACTACAAAAGTTTTTACTAATTTTTTACTAACTCCCCTGTTAATTTCATTAATTTTGCTCAACCTCGAAAAAAAAAAGACACTCACAGAAAACCGCAAAAAGTGGATTTACTCTAAAAATATACAATTTAGAAAAACAAATTATATATCATGTTTTAGTATTCAATTAGTAAAAACTTTTGCACCAAGTGCCAAATTTCTAAAACTACTATTTGACCCTTTTTTTTCAAAAATAAAAGACACTCAGTACAGACGTTTCGTAAAAATGAAATCTTTCATTTATTTTAAAAGGGTAAGCTTTTTCGACATAGTTTCTCTTTTAGAAATTGTTTTGAGGGTCAGACTACAAGATGGTAATGTTATTTTTATGTATTTATTCCAATAAACCCATATTTAGCAGGACACTCAATCCTTACGGCGTAAGAACTGAGTGTCCTAGTTAAACCGTTATAAATCTGTAACGGTACATTCTATTGATTTGAAAATTTCCCAAAAGTTTTTAGAAATTTTTTACTAACTCCAGAACTAAAAATTATAATCCTAGGGTCAATACTTTTGAAAATATTCGTATTTAGCGGCGCATCAGGATTGAGTGTCCTAATCTTTTGGTCATATCTCGTTCAATTCAAGTTTTAGAAATTCGAGACCCTGTGCATTATTTTTTACTATATTTTTACTAACTCCCCTGTAAATTTCAGATTTTTTACTGATACTTCAAAAAAAAGACACTCAGTGCAGATGCACACTATGCAATGTTATTTCAAAAAGTATTTCTAGCAGTATTCAGTAAGTTTTATTGTACCTAAATAAAATATCAATAGACAAATTATAAGAAGAAATTTAGAAGTATTTATGAAATAATGCCTACGTAAGTCAGTGACCCTGACTCCTGACCATGGCCGGCACTGCCAAGGCCACGGAAATGATAATTTAGGACCTAATAGGTAACTATTAATTGAAAAAGGGTAGGTAGCTATAAATAGATAACAACTACTTACTTACCCAAATAATTAAATCTCTAAGAGTAGAGCAACGCTAATGTGGAGTAGGGTCGTGAGTCGTGAGTCGTGGCGCGCCAAAATTCGGTTCGGCAAATAACTACAAAAACTTTGTAGTGCTTTTCACGAAAGGAGTCCTATTGGCGGGGCGCCACTATCGCGAGATTTTTAAGTTAAAATTTCTAATAACTTTTTGCCTCCATAAAATTTCTCATATTTATTTTTATAATTAAATAGGTACATATATTTACTATAAATAAAAATTACAGTAATAATATAATAGATTAAATTAAGTTTAGTTCCGCTTAATTTCGCGGGACCGGGACCTCTTTCGTGAAAAGCACTCTATAGGTCGAGTGACTACACATCCGTAACGATATAATTTTGGCGTGCACACAACGCGACATACCACAGTAGTGTGGCTCTACCTAAATGTAATACTAAGAAGTAAGGCACATGCATTATAATTAAAGAAGTAAATACTTATTAGTAGACACGAATGTTTATAAGTATTATTTATTAACTTACCGGCGTTTTACACTCGTCACTGTTATAGCAAACAATATTGTGAAAACAGAATTATTAAACTTTCGTATTCAATACAAATCAAGTAACCACAGCAGTACCTATACCTAAGTAGGTAATTTTAAATAATATAACTTTGATAACGCGTTTATATCGTGTGACCGGTAAACCCAGAGGAACCCCTGGGCCTAAATCAGTTTTTTGTTGTAAAGAGTTTCGACTAGAGTGAAGCTGTATTTATACACTCGTATCCTCGTATCGAATGATGATTCACCTAGCAACATACGATGAGTAATAAGTAATACCACGGTAAAGAGATATATTACCGTGGTAATACCCTAACTGCTAACTAAAGCAAATAAATAATATTGATTGTACGAGATATAACAATAACTGAAGGCAAGTAAGATTTAACTTTACCTCTAAAGAATTGCACTCCTGCATCAGTAGGTATAATTATTATTATAGTGAATAGGTAATTGTTATTGTTTCATTTTCGCAAATACACACTTTGTGTGGGTTCAAATAATAGCAAATAATCTAGTAAAAAAAAAGTTCTGTCAAAATGACAATGTGCAATGTGCCGAGTGCTTTTTTTTATGTGGAGTGGAGAAACAACTACAACCCACACGTTGAAGTATTAGCCACAGTCAAGTTAACCCTTAACTGGTATCGTGGGGGCCGCGTGACCCCCCACGCGCCACGTTTTCTAACAAACTAAATATCGTAAACGGCGGCCATTTTAAGTATTCTCATTACGTTTCTACTCGCGACGGGTGACGGGTGCCGGACTTTCGGCGATGCAGCACTTGCCAAAACGCAGGTACAGTCGTATTGGGGGCCGCGCGCCGCGCGACTCCCACGAAACCTGTTACGTATAAACAAAACTACGATACCAGTTAAGGGCTAAAAACCAGACATTACGCAATGCATACTTCTGTGGTCATGATAATTCTAAGACAATGGGCCATGACTCATGACCTATGACCCCATGTCAGGTGTTTTAAATTTTTGTGGCCGCTGTCTCAGGTTTTACTTTTTTTTACCTATCTATTTAATAAAACAAATTTCAATAATTTTATCCATACTTAATGTATCCATACTTAATGTAGTAGGATAAACACTAACTGTATTTCTTATTTTGCTCAATTGTAAGTTTTCTTTTTCTGTTAAATTTAAACTGTGCTGTGCAGGTTGGCGCGAGAAAAAGGAAGTGTCCTACTATTCCAAAAATACCCAATTATTTTTGCATTTTTAAGGTTCCGTACCTCAAAAAGAAAAAACGGAACCCTTATAGAATCACTTTGTTGTCCGTCCGTCCGTCCGTCTGTCTGTCAAAACCCGTTTTTTTTTCAGGAACGCGTGAGCTAACAAGCTGAAATTTATAGAAAATACTAAGGTCCATTGGCTATTAGAGCTGTGAAAAATTCAAACTTCTAGGCCAACGCAATCAAAAGATATAGTCGAATATGTCGCAAATTTCAGCAAATTTTCGACATTCCCAAAGGAATCAAAACCTACGGGGTACTTCCCGTGAACTCAGAATCTTAAAATTTGGCACGAAGCAACTCCTTAAGCACAGATTAAGGAAAAATTGCGAAAACCATAAATTTTTATTTGCATCATATTAAAAAAATATTTTGCATAATTTTATACCTACTGCCTACTACTCCTTTTCTCATGAACGCGTAAAGGTATTAAATTGAAATTCATATCAAATTCTCAAGTCTATCAAATACATAATCTTTAAACTGTAATAAAATCAAACCTATGTCAACGCATTCTAAAGAAACAGCAATTTTAGCCGCAATTTTAAACTCGTAACTACTCTCAAGAAAATCAAAACCTACTAATCTACCTCCCGTGAACTTAGAATCTTAAAATTTGGTAAAAAGAAATTTCTTAGAGCACAGATAAAGGAAAAATTGCGAGAACTGTAATTTTTTTGTTACATCATATATAAACAAATATTTTTAATAATTTCATACTTACTACCTCATTTCTCATGAACGCGTGCAGGTATTAAACTGAAATTCATGTCAAATACTAAGGTCTATAATACCCATAGACAAAGAAGAATATACTATATACTATAATACCTTTAAACTGTAATCAAATCAAACCTCTATGTCAACGCATTCAACAGAAACAGCAATTTTAGCCGTATTTTTAAACTCGCGACTACTCTCAAGGGATTCAAAACCTACAGGGTGCTTGCCGTTAACTCAGAATCTTGAAATTTGGTACGCAGCAACGTATTAGGTCATAGGCATACGGCATAGGAAAAATTGCGAAAACTGTAAATTTTTAGTTACATCATGTAAAAAAATATTTTTAATAATTTTGTATTTACTACCCTTTTCCTCAAGAACACTTACAGGTATTAAATTGAAATTCATATCAAATGCTCAGCTTTATAATAACTTTAATCTGTAAAAAAAACAAACCTCTATGTAAACGCAATCAAAAGAAACAGCAATTTTAGCTGCATATTTTCAAACTCGCAAGTACTCGTAATGAATCAAAACCTACGTTATATAATATTATACCCACTTTTCCTTAAGGTTTGTACGGAACCCTCGGTGCTCGAGTCCGACTCGTACTTGACCGGTTTTTTTTAATTTATTTTACAAATACCTGCTCGAAAGTCGACAGCGACGATTCGCTTTGACGACATGAATTTCATCGTTAATAGCACTCAGGGAAATTATTTTGGTACTATAGTCGTTTAATAACTTGGTTTATCATGTTACTACAGGAGACACGTGTGATGTCTACAAGTGCCAAGAACCGTGCAACAGCCAGAGCGTCGGCCACAACATAGTAACGGGAGTGTTCCAGGCACAAATCTCCTATTCAATCGGAAAATGCAACGCTAACAACTTCTGCGAGTGCCATCGGGATGGACCAGGTGGTTCACCACTGCGTGCCCGCCTATGCGACAGCAATAGTTTCTCCTAATGTTGCCACTTAAAAAAGTTTCCCATAATATTGGGTTAATTAAAGGACTTACATTTATTAATAATATATATACCTAACAGGCGCTATTACAATTTCATAACACGAAAAAATCTAAGCGATATTGCGATTAAGTACCTAATTTGTAATAAGACAAGGCTGGGAAAAAGAGGTTCAAATTATCATGTCTTAGCACTTTCTATAATCTTATAAATATTAATAATGTGAAGGAATTTATGAGTCTCTGTTTGAAGCTCTTTCACGCCTAAACAAGTGAACCGATTTAGCTGAAATTACAAGGGGTAAAATAGCTGGGCGTAGGTAGTTATTAATAAAAGCTTGTACATAATCGATGATTATGATGATGTATTAAATAGTGAAATAAAACGTCTGTTGAGAATAAAAATATGTATTAGTATAAAGTAAGTGGTAAGTATTTGATGAAGAAGAGCACATAACAATGAAATGTACAAAATGGACAAAATTGACTAATATTATTGACATCTATTTAAAATTTTCAACAGTTTTTATTTCCAGATGTTTATAATATGGTAGGTATAATATGACAACACAAAAATATTGTAAATAAATTTGAAAAAATCTTACATTAAAACTTCTACCATTTTTCTCTTATTAAAATTTCTACCATTGAAATCTAACACGACTTTTATATATTAAGATTCCTCAAGACTCAAGACCAGCCCTGCATAATATTATTGCACATATTATTTTAAAAATGTTTTCAGAATGGCATACGTGGCATGCATGGGGCATGGGGTGTGGAGCAATATAAAAAATATATATTATATTTTTCGAAAATGTTCATCATTATGTAAATCTCTAATAAACATTTTATCTGGAAATTTGACGTGCCTCAAGGTTTTTTTTTTTTTTAGTATATAATGTTTACACCGTTTGACTTAACACATTAACTGCTGAAATTGCCTTACTATGCCTTTATTATTCCTTAACAACCAATAACTCTGTGGCTCTAGTGATGAGTGATATAACTCGAGTTATGCCTTTTTTGAGTGTTTTACATATAAATCTGTGGCTCGAGTGATGAGTGATATAACTCGAGTTGTACCCTTTTTGAGATTTTTACATATAAATAATGAGAAAAAAATAACGATATTTTTTGGTCTTACTTACGTTTTTCTATCTTCTATAGTTTCAGACATAATTTTGTGCAAAGTGATATAAGTGCTACTATTATTTGCAAAAAACGTTATTATGAATTTATTTAATTCAACTTTGTTGTAAAAATAACTTTCACCTCTTTAGTTTTCATATGGTCTATGGTATACCTTCACTTGTTCTTGATTGACTTTACCTGTTTTGAAAGCTGTTGCTATTTATTTTCAATATATTATATTATTGAAAAACTAATCGATCATTTCTAACTATAGTTCTAATGTAATTAGAGAGGACACTGGGCACTCTGCTACACGAAGTTTTACAGGTTATGGGCCCAGAAAAACGCGAACCGCAATTAATAATAATATCTTCCAGCGGCAATACAATGGCTCTGATCGAGAAATTGTCTGGAAGAGAAAATTATCCGAATTGGAAGTTTGTCCTAAATTACTTAGAACACGAAGAGTTATGATCGTGTGTAATTGGAAATGAAAAGGAGTTGCGAAGTTAAACACGAAGGCAAAAACAAAAATAATTTTGTTCATTGATCCCATAAATTACGTTCACGTCCAAGAAGCAAAAACTGCACAAGAAGTGTGGGACAATTTGGCGAAAGCATTTGACGACAAAGGTTTAACCAGACGCGTCGGTCTCCTGCGTGATTTAACAAGCACAAGACTCGAAAGTTGTCAAAATGTCGAAGAATATTTGAATAAAATCATGTTAACAGCACATAAACTTAGAAACATAGGTTTCACAGTGCAAGATGAATGGTTGGATCGTTGCTATTAGCTGGACTACCCGAGATGTACCAACCAATGATCATGGCGATAGAAAAATCCGGTGTGACTGTCCCTGCAGATTTTGTAAAGACAAAACTTCTTCAAGACATTAAAGTAGAGTCGATGGCGTTATATGTGAACAACAGCTACCAAGGTGAAGCTCAGATCAAGGTCATTGACAACAGTAACAAGGACAAGAGAGGTCCCCGATGTTACTCGTCATATCAGTAAGGTCTGTATAAATAAAATGCAGCAATCTAAAGATGACAAAGGTTTTGCAGCGGTGTTCTCTGCATTACCGAATAATAATGCAGGCTGGTATATCGACTCCGGAGCGTCTATGCATCTGACTATGCACAGGGACTGGCTCTACGATGATGTGACACCCCCGGTAAATACCATAAAGGTTGCTGATGATAAGAAACTGACTGTGATGGCCTGTGGAAAAGTAAATTTGTGAGTTATGGATAAAAAGGGTGACATTAATACTATAAAAGTTCAGAATGTCCTGTATGTACCCTGACTAACAATATGTACCGGCTGAAAACTCAAGAGGAATCAGTATACATATCCGAAACAAATGATGCATTCCTATGGCACTAGAGAATATCAAATCTCAACTCTGAGGATTTGAATAGCATGCCCGGAGTGAACACAGAAAATAAATTGAAGGTGGTGTGTATTACCTGCACTGAAGGAAAGCAGACAAGGAATCCGTTTTCAGTGAATAGCTCCCGAGCTGAGTTCAAGCTAGAACTTATTCACTCTGACGTCTGTGGATCCATGGAGGTACCGTCCCTTGGAGGAACTATATATATTTTGTCACCTTCACCGATGATTACACCAGGAAAGTATATATTTATTTTCTTAAGAATAGATCTGAAGTCTATGAAAAGTTCACTCAGTATAAAGCAGAAAGAAGCAGTGAGAATCAGCTTAATTGCAAAATTAAAAAGCTCAGAACTGATAATGGCACCGAATATCTCAGTAATGAATTTAAAAGCTTTTTAAATAAGTATGGAATAATACATCAAACATCTACCCCGTATACACCCCAACAGAATGGGCTGTCAGAGCGGATGAACCGTACATTATTAGACGGAGCGCGTTCAATGCTTGTAAATGCTAAATTACAGAAGGAGTTATGGGCAGAAGCTATCGCAACGGCAGCTTATATAACCTACAGATTTCCTACGCGAGCACTGAACCATTGTACGCCAGAACAAATGTGGACGGGTAAGATGCCGAATCTATCCAATATAAAAGTTTTTGGATGTGAAGCTATGATGAAAGCTCCTAAAGAAAAAGCTAAGAAGCTTGATGCTAAATCCAAAAAGCTTATATTCATCGGATACAGTGAGAACACAAAAGGATATAAATTGTTCGATCCAAAAGTAAAGAAAGTTCTCATAAACAGAGATGTAGTATTCTTGGAGAGTACTGTGAAGAGAGATTATGTCACAATGCCATTGTCAGAAAGCACATCAATCAGAAAGATGTGAATAATGAACAAGAAAAATGCGTAGAAATAGATTCTTGTGATGATACTTCTGAAGATTCTTATGAATCACCTGATGGTTATTCTCTATATGTTCCTGAGAAAGATATAGGTTCAGTACAACCTACAATAATGACAAGAAGTAAGACGAAAATGTGCGAAGCACAAACTTATCTCTCAGTTCCAGACATTCATGATGCAAGCATTCCTGAAACTTATAATGAAGCTACATCACCGGACTGTCGGAAATTGTCAATAGAAGATGATGACATTAACATGACTCCACCTGAAGGTTTGAATGTTGAAGTAAACCAGGTATGTAAACTTTGTGGTCTTAAACAAGCCCCTAGATGTTGGAACCATAAGTTCGACGCAACTTTGAAGAAATATGGTTTCCAAAGTAGTCATGCTGATAAATGTGTTGTTTACATTGGACATGTAAATGATGAGTAGATCTACTTACAGCTATATAATGTAGATAATGGGATTTTAATTTCCAAAATATGGAAATTCTTAATAGTGTTCTTTCTGAATTAAAGAATAATTAAGAAATTTAATATGAATAATGCTAACGGCACACATGTTCCAGTAGACACTGGATAAGAGCAGCATAGCACCTGAGGCCAGCCTACAATACCGACAAGCAGTGGGATCACTGATATACCTCGCCATCGTGAGTAGACCAGACATTATGTAATGAGTGAGCCTGGTGAGTCGATTTTTGAATTGCTTTAATCATACATATTGGGAAGCAGTCAAGAAAATACTTAGATTCTTGAAAGAGACATAAGACTATGGCCTGTGCTACGGACGTTCTCAGAATAATGAGATACAAGGTTATTGTGATGCTGACTATGCTAAAGACATAAACACTAGACTGTTCCTCTCTGGTTATGTCTTCATAAAGAATAATGTAGCGATTACTTGGACAACTGAAAGACAAAATAGTTTCGCACTATCAACTACTGAAGCCGAATTCATGGCTGCCTGTCTTTCTACAAAGGAGGCGGTATGGGTTAAGATATTGTTGATGGACATGTGCTATATGTTTAATTAAGAATATAGAGTTTCCTAAGCGGTGTAAACATATAGATGTTCAATATAATTTTGTTAAAGAGAAATATGCGGATAAGGTAATAGATCTGAATTATGTATGTAGTAAAGAACAATATGCTGATATATTTACTAAAGCTCTATCTAAACAGCAGTTTCAGTATCTCAGAATGAAAATAGGCGTTACTAATGTTGTGTAATTTATTAGTAGTGTATTTTCTTTGATTTTTGTTCTGATAAGATACTATGTAATGTTTTTGTTCTTCTTAAAAGTTTGTAATGTAAAGTTTAGGTGAGAGCATATTATATTTAAGTGATTTAATATGATACCTGAAAATGTGAAAGTGGTGAGAGTGTTGTAAAAATAACTTTCACCTCTTTAGTTTTCATATGGTCTATGGTATACCTTCACTTGTTCTTGATTGACTTTACCTGTTTTGAAAGCTGTTGCTATTTATTTTCAATATATTATATTATTGAAAAACTAATCGATCATTTCTAACTATAGTTCTAATGTAATTAGAGAGGACACTGGGCACTCTGCTACACGAAGTTTTACAAACTTATACCTTCTAATACAAACGCGAATTTATACCTACAACGCGATCAAAATAATATAAATAAATTTAAATCTAAAAATACACAGAAAATTTTAAAAAATTGTATGCAAAAAATGTCCTATGTAATACAGTGAGATTTAAAGTCTTAACGCCAATCAATATCGAGAGATTGTGTTTTACTAAAATTTATAACAAATCTTAAAAAAATAGAGATGACAAAGATATGAAGCGTTTTTTTTAGTAATTTTCAGATGCTGCTTGCCAATGCAAGAAACAATGCAATCAATTGTACAGACATGTACAGTACAAGTCATGAAGAGGCGCAATGAATATTATACTGCTCTCATTGAGACGAGTTAGCAGATAACCACGTGAAATGAATATTTTGTGTCTCTATGTTTGATAATATTATTTCTACCTCATCTGCATTTACGAACATTTTACTCTTTAAATTCGCAATTATATTTTCTAGTCGAGCATTTTTTTTTTACCAATCTTCGCTTGCACTCACGCACAGCGCGTAGTTTTTTTCGTCTATATTCTGATTTTTTTTTTCTCTTTTTATAATTTTTTTCATCTTCTTTTTTCTGGGCGTGGATGACGAACTTTCGCTAAAGGATACGTCACACTGAGGCGGCACGGCGGCAAAGCGAACTGGCCGCGATCCGAACGCGAACGGTCGCGAACCGAACCACGTCACACAGGACCGGTCCGCAGTTCGCGGCGGCAGGCGGGCAATGGATCAGGCGTGTTTGGTCACATTCTCAAATGGACATAAAAAACGCGGATTGTCATATTAGCAGAATGTCGCAGTTGCATTATAATATTACTGTCATAGCAGCATATTATCAAAGTAGCAATAAGATATTGTAGCAAATATTATCATTTTGGTAATAAAAATACTTCATCATCATCATCTCAGCCATTGGACGTCCACTGCTGAACATAGGCCTCCCCTTTGGACTTCCATATGTACCGGTTGGAAGCGACCTGCATCCATCGTCTTCCGGCGACCTTTATAAGGTCGTCTGTCCACCTTGTGGGTGGACGTCCTACGCTTGTTTGCTAGTCCGTGGTCTCCACTCGAGCACTTTTCGACCCCATCGGCCATCCGCTCTGCGCGCTATGTGGCCTGCCCATTGCCACTTCAGCTTTCGTTCGTCTACGGATTTCTTCATTTCTGATTCGATCTCGTAGAGAAACCCCGAGCATAGCCCTTTCCATAGCACGCTGGGCGACTTTGAGCTTCGAGATGAGGCCATTGGTGAATGACCACGTTTCGGTGCCGTAAGTCATCACTGGTAACACACATTGATCAAAAACTTTCGTCTTGAGGCACTGAGGTATATCGGACGAAAAGACATTGCGTAGTTCATAAAAATACTTAATAAAAGTAAATACTATTGGTAGCGCAAGAAAACACATGTCAAAACTTATCAACTCTTACGTTGCGTCAAGAGTACTACCGCTGTCATTGCAAAGAGATTTGTAGCTTTTCTCAATATCATTGTGCATAAACAGAGTAGTTAACAAGCGTTTTTTTTTAAACAAGCTTTTATTATTATTACCATCTAATATAAAAGTACTTGTCAAGTTGTGAATAAAATGAGCTCAAACTCGATGGGTTTGTGCCGTTCAATAACATAGTTCCTATGGCCACCTTCGAGCTCCGTCATCAAATCAGCTCCATGTTATAATAATATTGCACTGTCATACGATTTATACAGACACGCAATATTGCAGCTCAATCGGATACCAGGAAGTGGGTCAAATTTAACTTGCAAGATTTGATTAAGACAGACGGACAGACAGACAACAGATAGGTTAAAGTAAAAAAAAAGCATGTAAAAAGGGGCGATAATAGAAAGAATACTCTTAATAATCCGCTCTTGGCGAATGTATTTGCCTCGTATGACAATGTGCGAAAATTACATTTTTCGTCGAAATGGAATTTTGCGAATGTGACCAAGTTCACCTGATCCAACAGAAAAAGCGGTTGACAGTTTACAGCGGTTTGACAGTGAATAAATTATTATTCTGACATTGAAACTTCAAAAGTTCGCGCTTCTAGATTTTTCTTAGATCATTATACCAGCCGGATACGTAACAGTTAGGCATCTCCCGCCACCAAAACAAGAAGTGCTGGGCATAAAACTAGTTTAACACTAAACGATTCGTGAGTTGTTGC
Organism: Hemithea aestivaria; assembly: GCA_947507615.1. Lineage (NCBI taxonomy): Eukaryota > Metazoa > Arthropoda > Insecta > Lepidoptera > Geometridae > Hemithea > Hemithea aestivaria. Next base: position 5,447,134 of record OX382328.1, read on the forward strand.
TTGTGAGTTTTTGAGCTTCTTGTCGACCGTTTCGATCCTGTACGAGGATCTTCTTCAGGGAGTAGCTGCGGTTACTCGCCGGCGTCCGCACCCCGCTCCTCGTACAGGCACGAAGCCGAAGTAAATTCAAGTTAGTATATGCTGTTTATTTCCAAAGATGAACATAAAACTAGTTGGCACAATTCAGGTTATCTTTATGTGTGTCGTTTATATTTATGTGTACTCGTGTGCGTAGTGCGTAATCATTATCACATAGCGTAGTAATATCATTATAAGTATTAGTGTGCGTTTCCTTTCCCCCTGCAGAAACTAGCAATTTTTTCACATAAAAATTAGATCTGGCTTCGTTTCCTGTTGGTTTAATTTTTCAAAGAGAACAAAAGAAAAACAATGTGAATTTGAATTTACTAAAAATGTGACAAACAGGTCGTTTGAGTAGTATACTTTTTTAACTAATGAGATGTCGCTAGATATTCATTTGCCAGCTCTTCAATTTTCGTAAGGTAGTTTCGATAACTATATTATGGGTCATCAGACCCTCTCTACATCATGTGGAATGAACCATAGGGTTCTCAGTCGGTGTGTCACGGCTCCATCATCAGTGCAGCTCGATAACACAAAGAAAAAACCAGATTTATTATATATTACCATTATGCTACAATTATTTAGCTAATTCTGCGTTATAACTGAGTTGTAAGATTTTTTTACATATGTACGATAATATTAATTGAGTAGCACCTTTGATTTTCAAGCCCAGCAGCGGGAGAGAACAAGCTTAGCTTTAATTATCATAATTTTTCATTGGAAATTTCCAATAGATTTATGATTAAAATCGCACTGAAGTTGTAATAAAATACAACTCGTTCTACCGCACCGCGTGCCGTCGCGGCACGGACGGCGCCCGGTTCGCTCTGTGTGACGGCTTGTATTGACTTCCCTACAATACAGCGTCCGCAAACGCATTCCGCCGCGGAAAGCGGTCCAATTGACAAGTTGTCAGTTGTCATCAACGCGATCTGCCCGGCGCGGCAGACCGGACCGCGCCTGTTCGCGTCCGCTTTATGTGTGACGCCTCACGTACAAACTAGAACATTACAAAAATTCCGTCCCGGTTCGCGTCCGCTTTGTCCGCTCAGTGTGACGTAAGCTTAAATGTTTCTGCAGTTTTTTGAACCGGGGTCTGTAATTAAAACGAATGATTATTATTATTATTATGATGAGCCCATAGGATCCCACTGCAGGGCAAAGGCCTCCCTACCCCCTCTCCAACTGTCGCGGTCTTGAGCTATTGTTGTCCATCCTTTCCCTTACCCTCATGACAAATTAAAACGTAGTTTTGTGATTTTTTTTTATCATGATTTTAAAAAATTTAACCGTTAACTTACCAAACACTTCCTCTAAGGCTGAACCTCTGCTAAAATATTTTCATTTATCCGTTTGGTAAGTGGCATTTTGGAATCATGGCCATCTGGGTTGTGTGAGGTTTTTCCTGTTTAATCTGTAAATTTAACCCAACATTATCAATTTTGTTAATTCCGATGCAGACTATATACTAGCTGATGTATAGTACAGATATACTAGCTGTAACCCGCGGTGTTACCTGCTGCAAAGTTGTCATTGGCGAAGATTTTTGCCAAGTGAAGTCGATGGAGAAGAATTTGGCAAAATGAACAAAATAAATCTGTCTAGGCGTCATTAAAATCTGTCTAGGCGTTCTCGACTTATGAGTGGTGGAACTTTTACAAAGTACCAGAATATCAGAAATATACGTATAGGAGATGTTTGGATCATTTCATGAGATTCCGATTAATTTCAACTACCATTAAAATTTCTACCATTTGTCTATTTAATAGACTATGTCAAATTTCACAAAAAAAATTGAAAATCGAATAATATTTGCAATTTTTCTGTTAACCAGATTCGGTAATTAAAACGTAGTTAGTAGTTTTGCGTTTTTTAATGATTTAAAAATTGAGCCGTAACTTACCAAAGGCTGAATATTTTGCACCTCTGCTAAAATATTGACATTTTTTCTTTTACTAACAGGCATTTTGGAATCGGTGATCTGGGTTGTGTGAGGCTCCGTTGTCACACTTTCATCCTGTTCAATCTGCAAATTAAACACAATATTGTCAATTGAGATGATAAACAAAGTAATATAATCATTTACATAATATATCTGTCGCGAATAGCGCGAAGTAATAATTATAAACTAGCAACACTTAATAACGCCATCTAGCGGCCGCGGCATGACACGGGGGTAAGCGAATTCAAATCCTTAAACTTGTCACACTTCCCGTCAAATAAGTAATAGTTATGATCAAATAACATAGTAGGACTAAAACTTTATCATAAATATTCCTATCTTGATATGACTTAAGTTTAGCGAACACTTTATCACGTAGGGCGTGATGTAATGTTGGATGGGACAGTATATCGTTAGACTAGTAGACTTCCGACCGTCGTGCTAGTCGCAAGCCAGATGAGTCATTTCGTAATGTCATAATGTAGGGTAGAAGATGGCGCCGCTCGCCATCCTCATAAATTTGAGTACGCGCGCGTTACACTCTCTGATAGGACGACATTGAAGACTGCGTGAACTACCTCAAGAGGAAGAAACCTGAGTCTGGATTAACTAAAGCTGAGTACCCTAGTTGTAGTGCATGACTATCGTAGTATTCCTAAGTGGCGTTAGGTCCGCAATTATTCATCGACGTTGGGTACTTCGTATACCCTACAGGTTTGAAACCTCTGGGTACTCGGAGGATTTAACGAAGGTGCCACTTAGGGCCGTGGGGTCACGGTGGGATGGTGATAATCTGTAAAACGATTAAGCATCTAAGAAGCCGCCCACGGGATAGGAGGTGGAGGGAATCCTTCGGGACGAATCCACCGTAGGACCGCGGGTTGTTAACCGACCGATCGATCCTGGAATATGGGGGCAATGCCCTATGGAGTAAAGTGGGTGTGTGTGAACCGGCGATCGGATTCGGCACAGGACACCCGCGGAGTAGTTAGGGCGGGTCTGCGCGCGTAGTACCATAGTGAGGTGACGAAAGTTAGGTGTGAGACTGATCACTGTGTGGTAGTCGAATATGATACTATTGATATCGAGGAAGAGAGAGAAGGACACTCCGAAAGTCACGATCAGCTCGTAGCTCGTAGTTTATAGCCCGGTATATTTAGTAATAGAAGAATGAGTTCTACCACCTCGAGGTAGAGGGATAGATTCTCTTAGTGCTACTAATGCACCGCAGGTAGGAAGAGTCACCACCTTGCAGCGGAGGAGTGTTCTCTTTGTTACCAGATTTACCACCTCTGAGGAGGAATGGACTGGGCCGGCATTGCATTGAGATATTAATAATGAGATATAGAATAGCTTTAATATGTTACCAGATTGAAAGGAATATGGATAGTCATCTTGAGGAAGGGATCTCAGTTAATATCTAATTTCTCATTAACAGGAGAGCGTCAATGTAGCAAGTGATCGATAGCGGGAGAGGGCGTGGAGGAAGCGAAGAAAGCCTAGAGAGTTAAGGTGCGTGATGAACCCATAGTAGAGAGATATACAGCTAATGAGTTTCGCAGCCGCCCATATGAGCGTAAGAAGCAGATATTGTATTTTTTGCGTTTTGCCAGAGATGATAATAGTATAAAGTGAATTATAAAGATGGGCGGCGGCGACATGGTGGAGATGCTGGGATCTCTCACGCACCTTGGATAAGAATGCTCAATGATGTGGGTTCAAACGAGGTACAATTTGTTTAACGACGAAACGAACAATAAATTATTGCGCGATTTCAAACGAGGTCGCTTCGCTCTCCACGACCCTAGGGAGTGCTTATTTAATTGCGTCAGTTAACAGCATCCTTGTATCCGAAGTACACATCTTAACTTTATTGTTTTACCCACGGAAATATGAATAAAGACAGAATTAATTTGAACCTTTATGGCTAATAAGAAATTTCCGGATACGGGTCCCCATCGATCTTTAGTATAGCAGGTCTAGGCAACATTTGTCGGTTCCATACGTCCAAGTACGTTTTCCGTTAGTTCTCCAACTAAGTTACTATATCTGAACAATTTTATTTCTTATAAGAACGGAACGTATCCATTTTAAAACTATCGTACTACCCATTAAATACTGTTTCATATTAAACTTAGCAAATTTCCGCATATAATGAGCTAATTAATTTTATCACGATAGGGGAGTTTTTGAAAGATTTAATTTATGGTAAATGTAATAAAATTTATTATAAATAACTCCGAGATGGGAATAGGTTCACCATGTCTATAGATAGTTTTCTATTTTTGATTTGTTTTGACCAGTTTATAAACAATGAGTAGTTTTATTACGTTAATTAATAGAAGTAAATTTTTGAACGTACGTAACCATAGACAACCCGCAGAGAAAATTATAAAAAAAAAAGGGGAGAGGGAGATGTTGACTCCCAATTACAGATGGCGCTACTAGTAAATTATCAACGCTACCAACCGATCATAAGGTAGAGAATTTAACCAAGATAGACGTTTATTTGGGAAAGAGGCTAACCTTATAATCTTGGTAAATTATGTATTATAGCACCCCTGCAGTAGGCATTTAAAGACTAGCTATATTCAGAAATTTCAGAATCAAATTTTTAAATTAAGACGAGAGGCGTAACGCCCTCTGTGAATAAGTTATTAACTAGGTGAGGTAGAGTGGAGGAGAACCAATAATCGATAATAATCGATGATAATATCAGATTAACTCGATCCAGAAATCAATTACTTATAATACTTTAGATAACGAAGCCACATTAATGGGGTTTTGATTAATATCGAATAAAACGTGTGGAATATACCTGTGGCGTTATGTATAAGAAACCCCCTAGGTACGTATCATTTCTTCGATAAGTAGACATGAGTGACGATTTGTCAATCGGGGGTACATAGTATTATATCATGTGACTATGGTCTCGAGATCTATCTTTAGAATTGTTCACTAGGAATGATAACAATTACAGCAGATATTTTCGAAGAAAAATTCACTGAAGTATAAATCATAAACCGTACCTAATATCGATACAAGAACAATCGAAATTTGAAAACGTCAATCACATACTTGACGACCTCTGTGGCGCGGTGGGCTAATACCCGCCTGCAACGCAGAAGGTTGCGGGTTCAATTCCCGCATGAGGCAAATATTTGTGTGATCCACAGGTATTTGTTTCTGGTCTGGGTGGTTTTCCATATCTATTATAAATTATAAGTATGTATTTACAAAAGAAAAGTATATAAGTATTATATCCGTTATCCTAATCACCATAATACAAGCATTAAGTTGCTTAGTATGGGGTTAGGTGGCGCTGTGTGAATTGTCCTGAAAAATTCATTCATTCATTCATTCATTCATTCATTCATTCATACTTTGCGTATCTCTAAATTGTCTATGCATCACCGAGAAGTTTGCGAACCCCTGTTGTCTTCTCGCGTTTTCTGGTTACAAGTTATACGTATAGACGGAGCTTCACGGAAATTATTTTAATACCCTTGGAGGTCCGAGTGCAAAAATTTTGTAAGTAGAATATATTATAAAGGCTGTGGTGACCGGGAAGTGATCGATCGAATCAGATTTACAGTGATTGTGTGGATATTTACAGATGACCAAATCAGTGTCACGAGGAGACAACCCGGACACCTAACCATTGGTAGGGTTCTCGTGTCTGACCGGACGAGACAATAAAACTACTTGTTAAGACAAATAATAACTCGGTAAGCATAATTACAATGATTTATGTATTTTGCTAAAATGTCGAGGGTTCTGTTTATTCGGCCTCTGCGCAAATCATCACTAAACACACGCATCTTACAGACACAGAATTATATATGGGGAGAGTAGTTACAGGGTATGCATACTGGAGGAGTACCTATCCATCGGCACATAAAGTCATTACATATTCGAATTCAAGTTACTTGATTACTATAATATCTTATGATGAACTAGGCATAGCGGTGTAGATTTGACAGAGTTGTGTGGGATTACATTCGAGTGCGTTGTTCGACTTAAAGGAGAATTAACCTAGTCTTGATCACACATTAATATCTGTCAGGTCTGCAAAGACTATGCCAACTATTGATCGATTGAATTCTAATTCTTTGCGACCGCTTTGAATAGATAGGTATTTAAGAACGTTTAGAATGAGATCTGATATCTTTAATAAATTATGCGCCTATATGTAACAGAGGTTATATCACCATGAGATAAAGTCGATGTAGGTATTTCTTTAAATAATACTTTCAGGATAATATCGGATCTGCGAATAAAACGCTCAGGAATGGACGAAGTTCTTCTGAATAAGCTTAGGCTCACTCACGAGAAGATCGTGCTTGACATTGGTAACATACCAGATGACCTGTCGGTGGAAACTCTTAAAATTACTCAAATTGCTAGAAGCAAATTAGAAGCCTCTGTTCGTAGGTTTAACAATGATCTCAGTGAGTACTTTCGGATTGTCTCTAATCCAGAGGCGGAAGATATTTCACAAATGAGTGCAACACAATTAGAGGCAGAAGACCTTTTAGCGGAACTGAGTGTGAAGATCGAAGAAGTAATTGCCGAAACCAAGCGGAAGGAGAATGTCTCTACGTCCCAATTTGTTAATCACCCGGGAAAACTTCCCAAGCTTAATTTACCTGAATTCGATGGGAATATCTTGAATTGGCACCAATTTTGGGACCAGTTTAGCTCGATTATAGACTCAAAAAATATTGCAGAAGTGGATAAGTTGTCATATCTCAAATCTTCAGTTAGCGGGGACGCAAAACGGGCGATAGAGGGATTGGATACAACTAATAATAACTATCCAATAGCCCTAAACATCCTAAAAGAGCGATTTGGGAAAACATCCTACCTCATCGATGCCCATTACTCTAACCTATATAAGATTAAGGTACCAAAATATACATCAACAGAATGCAGGAATACACTTAATGAGATTGAGAAACATCTGCGGATCCTACAATCACTGGGTGAAGATGTGAATCATAACCATTTACGTTTTGTGATTCTAGAGAAGTTTCCTCCAGAGTTAATCTTCGAAATCAAAATGAAAGCCGAATCTGAATCCGTTCAAGAACTGAGAAGCCTTTTGGAAAAGATTATATCAGCGAGAGAAGATGCTGATCGTTTTACAAACCTAAGATCAGTTCCTGAAGGAGAGTGTTCTACGGTGGAAACACTACACGTTCAGTCAGAACCAAGAAACTTTAGGAATAAAAACTTTCAAGGGAGTCACAATAATTTCAGAAAAAGTGATAACTCATGGAATAACAGAAACTATGGAAGAATACAAAAAAGGAATTATAGAAGTGGGGGAGAAACCTCAACAGAGGATGAGAGTGCACCTACGAAAAAATTTAAACCCACTGGTGGCTCGTGCTTTTTTTGTAAAGGTAATCACTATAGCGATCAGTGTACCAAATATAAGACATTAGCAGAGAGAAGGAGTCTCGTGGCAGACCGATGTTATCAATGCCTTCAGAAGGGCCACCTGAAACCACAGTGTCCGATAGCAACTCCACGTTGCTACCATTGTCGACGAGCGGGACACCATAGAGCCCTTTGCTGGTTAAATTTTCAGAAGGGCTCAGAAGTAGAAAACCCTCCATAGTATTTCAACAGAACACCAAGTTGGTCGGCACCAATAGATCGACTATATTACAAACGGCGGTAGTTAAGGCTAGTAGATTAGGAGAAGAAGCTGACTACACCAACTGTCGCTTACTACTGGATTCCGGATCACAGAGATCGTACGTCACCTGGAAAGTCGCGAAGGACTTGAAGCTACCTGTCGAAGAAGAAAGCAATCTTACCATATTCACCTTTGGAGCAAGTAAACCTAAGGAGCTACGTAGCCCCATAGTTAAGCTACAGCTCCGTACTCTCGCAGGTGAGGTAATCATAATCCACGCGAACTGCGTGGAGTTTATCACACAAGGCGGTATACCCTTCCAAGAAATTTATAACGTACCATGTTCTATCATTCTGGCGGATAACGGATCCCTCCAAGACCAAGTACACTTACTTATTGGAAATGATTATTACTTCTCGATCATTAAAGATGATAAGATACAATTAGACAAGAACCTCTTCTTGGTTAATTCGTTACTAGGTTGGGTTGTCAGCGGTCAAGTTGAATCGGAGCATCTCGACAAGCTATCAGTAGTCACTTACTCCCAAACAAGTAAGGAAATTAGTAAGTTGTGTCAACTCGATCCTCCCTTAGATCATGGAGATATCAAAAAACTCTGGGAACTTGAAGCTATAGGAATCACCGATTCACCTAGACTTAACAGAGACGAAGAGACTATCAAGTATTTCAACGAGACAACACAGTTCATTAATAATAGATACACCGTGAGTTGGCCGTGGATAACATATCCTCCAAACTTATCAGACAACTTCGGGTTGGCACTCGGGAGATTGATAGGTTTATTGAAACGCATGGATGAGAGTACTCTAAAAGCATACGATATGACATTAAAGGATCAGATGGATAAAGGGATTATAGAAGTAATACCAGATGCAACAGAAACAACGACAGATCGTCTCGTACATTACCTACCTCATCACGGAGTATATCAATCTGGGAAACCTTTACGGATAGTATATGATGCAAGTTCTAAGAGTAAAGATAGTAAGAGCCTCAATGAATGCTTGTATAGAGGCCCCCTGTTACTTGAAGATCTCACTGGCTTACTTATAAGATATCGAAGTTATAAAATAGGTTTGTCATCGGATATTGAGAAGGCGTTTCTACAGATCGCTTTACACGACAAAGATCGAGACGTCACCAGATTTCTATGGGTGAGAGACACCTCAGCGGCTGTATCCAAGGAGAATGTTATTCACCTCAGATTCTGTAGAGTACCATTCGGAGTGATTTCGAGCCCATTCCTGCTAAATGCGACAATTAAGCATCATTTGTCAAACTCTAGTGTTCAGCAAGTGAGAGAAAAGGCTCAAGACATTTATGTCGATAATCTCATAACTGGTGCTGAGTCGGCTAATGAAGCACTGGACCTATACAACAACTTAAAAGAAACCTTTCAGAATATATCAATGAATTTGAGAGATTGGAGTTCTAATAGTAAAGAGTTTATGAAAACTATCCCTGACAAGTATGAAGAAGAGATTGTGAAAGTATTAGGGTTAGAATGGAATATTAGAGAGGACACACTTCGTCTGAGAGTAAAACAATATCATTCGAATATCTATACCAAGCGAGAAATATTGAAAATAATTGCTTCCATCTATGATCCATGTGGATTTGCAGTACCTTATATTGTTGCAGCCAAACTTTTCTTGCAAGATCTGTGGAAGAATAACATTAAGTGGGATACGCCATTGTCGGAAGAATTAACAACCAAATGGAGGAAGATACAGGAAGAGATGATCGACATCAGGGAGATAACAGTGAAGAGATGCTATATGACCAATATCATCGGAGACAACTACGAACTACACTGCTTCACGGATGCATCTCCGAAGGCATATGCAGCCTCAGTGTTCCTAGTCAATGGCTCGAATAGATGCTTCATAATGGGTAAGTCTCGTCTTGTACCCACCAAAGATCAACAAGATTTAAAGATACCTAGACTCGAGTTACTAGGAGTATTAATAGGAAGTCGTCTGCTTAAATTCGTACACAATTTTCTTCCGAAGAATATCACCAAGGAATATTTATGGACGGACAGTCAGATTGTCATAGAATGGTGTAAATCAGAGAAACTCCTAACACCCTTTGTGGCCAGAAGAGTGGAAGAAATTAATAAGAACAAAAACTTACATATCAGATATATACCATCTGAGCTAAATCCAGCAGATGTAGCCACCAGACCAGTTCACTCGAAGGAAGAAAAAGAGAGATGGCTCCGGGGCCCACAATTTTTAGGACAACACTCTGATACATGGCCAAACAAGAATACCTTAGATAGTTCATCTCTTTTGGTTGGGGAAGGTCTGACGAATCAAGAAAGCGCTACTCCAATGGATGTAGACAGTGATAATTTGATAAATACAGAAGATTCTGCGGAAGTACGAAATAGTAAAAGTAATACAGAAATAAAACAACTCAGAAATAACAGTCAAGATAGTAAAATTCAACAGATAAAGAAAATTCAAGCCGAACATTTCCCTTCAGAAGTCAAAGGAAAGTTAACTGACTTAAGCAGGAACTTAGGTTTATTCAAAGATATTGACGACGTTTTAAGATGTAAGGGCCGTATGAGAAATGCAGATTGGTCCTTTGATAAACGATACCCAATACTCATTCCTAGGAAGACAGAGTTCACGAATGAAATCATCATGAAAACCCATAGAGACAGTATGCACGTCGGAGTTAACCACACTTTAGACAGAGTTCGTGAAACATACTGGATTCCACAAGGCAAGACCGAAGTGAAGAAAGTGATAGGTAAATGCCCGGAGTGTATTAAACACGGAGGAGGACCATATAAGTTACCACCGACACCAGCTCTACCCGGAGAGAGAGTTAATTTCAGTCACGCGTTCACTTATGTCGGTATGGATTATATGGGACCCCTGATGATAAATAATGGTAATGGTAATGTGAAACGATGGGTTTGCTTATATACCTGCTTAGTAGTAAGAGCAGTTCACCTTGAGGTAGTCAGAGATTTATCAGCCGAAGAGGGAGCAATGGCGCTAAGAAGAATGATAGCTACTAGGGGAGTACCAGAACTAGTAACATCTGACAATGCAACACAATTTAAACTAATGTCAGAGATACTACAAGATCAATATTGTATAGATAAAGAAATCCGATGGAGATTTATTCCACAGCTAGCACCTTGGTACGGCGGGTTCTACGAAAGGTTAATTGGATTAGTCAAGAACTGTATGAAAAGAACTCTACAAAATCATTTGATGAACGACACCCAATTAGCCACCGTAGTCAAAGAAATCGAGGCTGTCATTAACACTAGGCCATTAACGGATGTCGATTCTGAACCAGACCACGCCTTGAAACCGTCAGATTTTCTTACTACAGGAAAGTACCTAACAACTGAGATAGCAAGGAATAGCTCATCAATAATAGCGGGTACCGTAACTAAACAAGATCTTATTAGAAGCTGGCGAAGAGGACTCATGATCTTAGACGAGTTTAAAGAAATGTTCGAGAATCGTTATCTTCCTAGCTTAAGACAACGATAATATGATCATGGGCACAAAGAACCACGAGTAACTTCAAAATTGAACCCATCCATAGGACAGATAGTACAAATAAAGGGAGATTCCAGAAACCGGATAGCTTGGAAAGTAGGAAAAATTGTGTCCCTAATAAAAGGAGCAGATGGGTTGTGTAGAGTGGCTAAAGTGAAAGTGGGGAATATGATATTCACAAGATCTATTACACAACTTTACCCGCTTGAGATAGAAGACGGAGAGGAAAGGTGCACTGAAATACCTAAGGAAAATGAAGAGACTTCTCCAGACGAGACCAGTCACCCCACGCTAGAGATCCCGGATACCATAGAAGACGATCAAGTAGAACGTTCACCTCGTCAAGAAGTAGGAGAAAGCGACATTAGAAGAATGGATGAAGACGAAGAAAGCATCACCGGGAGTGTTAAGACCACAGGACTGCTGGGGGAACCTGTGTCAAGTACGAATCTATTTGAACCAGAGGTCAATGATCTATGTGAGCCTGAGTCGTCAGAAAGTAACGACCTTAGACCTAAGAGAGCTGCTGCTGCGCGAGCTATGGAGAAGATAAGACAATGGACCAGAAGCCTGATGATACACATTCCGCCTCTCGTTGGGGAATGTCGCGAATAGCGCGAAGTAATAATTATAAACTAGCAACACTTAATAACGCCATCTAGCGGCCGCGGCATGACACGGGGGTAAGCGAATTCAAATCCTTAAACTTGTCACACTTCCCGTCAAATAAGTAATAGTTATGATCAAATAACATAGTAGGACTAAAACTTTATCATAAATATTCCTATCTTGATATGACTTAAGTTTAGCGAACACTTTATCACGTAGGGCGTGATGTAATGTTGGATGGGACAGTATATCGTTAGACTAGTAGACTTCCGACCGTCGTGCTAGTCGCAAGCCAGATGAGTCATTTCGTAATGTCATAATGTAGGGTAGAAGATGGCGCCGCTCGCCATCCTCATAAATTTGAGTACGCGCGCGTTACACTCTCTGATAGGACGACATTGAAGACTGCGTGAACTACCTCAAGAGGAAGAAACCTGAGTCTGGATTAACTAAAGCTGAGTACCCTAGTTGTAGTGCATGACTATCGTAGTATTCCTAAGTGGCGTTAGGTCCGCAATTATTCATCGACGTTGGGTACTTCGTATACCCTACAGGTTTGAAACCTCTGGGTACTCGGAGGATTTAACGAAGGTGCCACTTAGGGCCGTGGGGTCACGGTGGGATGGTGATAATCTGTAAAACGATTAAGCATCTAAGAAGCCGCCCACGGGATAGGAGGTGGAGGGAATCCTTCGGGACGAATCCACCGTAGGACCGCGGGTTGTTAACCGACCGATCGATCCTGGAATATGGGGGCAATGCCCTATGGAGTAAAGTGGGTGTGTGTGAACCGGCGATCGGATTCGGCACAGGACACCCGCGGAGTAGTTAGGGCGGGTCTGCGCGCGTAGTACCATAGTGAGGTGACGAAAGTTAGGTGTGAGACTGATCACTGTGTGGTAGTCGAATATGATACTATTGATATCGAGGAAGAGAGAGAAGGACACTCCGAAAGTCACGATCAGCTCGTAGCTCGTAGTTTATAGCCCGGTATATTTAGTAATAGAAGAATGAGTTCTACCACCTCGAGGTAGAGGGATAGATTCTCTTAGTGCTACTAATGCACCGCAGGTAGGAAGAGTCACCACCTTGCAGCGGAGGAGTGTTCTCTTTGTTACCAGATTTACCACCTCTGAGGAGGAATGGACTGGGCCGGCATTGCATTGAGATATTAATAATGAGATATAGAATAGCTTTAATATGTTACCAGATTGAAAGGAATATGGATAGTCATCTTGAGGAAGGGATCTCAGTTAATATCTAATTTCTCATTAACAGGAGAGCGTCAATGTAGCAAGTGATCGATAGCGGGAGAGGGCGTGGAGGAAGCGAAGAAAGCCTAGAGAGTTAAGGTGCGTGATGAACCCATAGTAGAGAGATATACAGCTAATGAGTTTCGCAGCCGCCCATATGAGCGTAAGAAGCAGATATTGTATTTTTTGCGTTTTGCCAGAGATGATAATAGTATAAAGTGAATTATAAAGATGGGCGGCGGCGACAATATCAATATTCAAGTAAAAAAAAATGTTATGTGACAATTATTATCGAAATTATACCCTTTACCACAAAAAAATATATTTAGAGTGAATGAAAAAGGAGATACAACGTGACATACACACACATACATATTATATAATGGTATGGTGTTAGTATAAAATGTGGAATTATCAATACAAATATTATTGTTGGTATATTATTATGATGGATTATTGCATTAATTGATTATATTAAGCGACTGCTATACTTTGTACTTCTTGTTTTATTGGGTTTGCGTTATTATAGCAGTATGATTTAATATTGGAATAATAATATAATATTTCTGATTTTATGTTGCTTTGTTGCTTGTGCGGTATATATAATGTATGTTATGTTGCTTGGCAAATAAAGAATTGAATTGAATTGTTAATGATTAATTTAATTTAATAATTATACATATGTCATGTTAATGATTAGTTTAATTTATTTAATTGTATAATTAAGTTAGCTTTTTACTAATGATTGTTAGTATACAAAGTTGGCTAGGGTTATTTTTGTCTGATTTGTAATTTGCTAATTTTTATATACCTGTATGATGTAAAAAAAAAAAGTAAAAAAAAAAAAATTATTAAATAATAATAAATAGGTAGTAATAATTAGTTATTAGTAATATTAGGAAATTGTTGTGTATAATTATTAAGTGGTTTTGTTATAAGGTATTAAAATTTTATAAAAGTATTTAAAAAAAAGTGACATATTCATTTTCACGTATTTTTGCAAAAAATATGCCAGTTGTATCATCTTTTTACAAAATTATTTGCGAAACTATAAAAGATAGAAGGACGTGAGTTACAAAAGAAATCTCATTATTTATATGTAAAAAAAACTGAAAAAAGCTATAACTCGAGTTATATCACTCATCACTAGAGCTACAGATTTATATGTTAAAAACTCAAAAAGAGGTATACTCGAGTTATATTACTCATCACTAGAGCCACAGAAAGGTATCAGTTAGCCAAGTACATACAGAAACTACTTTCTTAATTTCTCCCCATAATCATGATAATGGGTAAGGGTAAATAAAATATACAATATGGTATTATTTCCACATAAACAGATTTTCATTATTTTATGAAAATACGCTAAGTATTGTTGTTTTAGGTCATAAAATAGATGAATCTCACTGTAGAATATCATGATTTCTCGTCACAAAGCGCTGCAAAAGCCAATAAGGGATATTTTGGTCTACTTACGTGTGAAATGTTAGTTGATCAATTTTCCGTTCACTACGGCTTTTACAGCCCAAAACTGCACATCCTACCATTTCACTACCACTATGAGTACACATAAACCATTATTTATTCCCTGAAAGCACTTTAAATCTTGAAAAATAAAAGATAATTCGAATGACTTGTTAATATGTTTGTCACAAATAAGACGTTTGAACTTGTGACAAACAACGTAAACCAGCCACGCTGAAAGTGACGGAAGAAAAGTAGGTTCTCCTTTTTCTTCACATAGAATTTTCCCTATTGCCGTCACACTCATACATAATATGGCTATAGATCATTCACAGTTATTTTACCTCTAGCCCTTACATTGGCTAGCCTGAAAATAATGTTGCCATGTCAGGTGAGTATTGACTTCCCCATTTTTAACCAACTACAAAATGGCGAATTACTTTTTTCTTCCACAACCACCTCACTATGGAAATGAAATGAATGGGTACTGTATAAAATTTTAAATCCAAGATGGCCGCCATTCAAAATGGTGAATTACGTTTTGCGTTGGGGGCGGGGTTTTTTTAAATTTTTTTATTTAATTCACTTGTAAGTATTATTTTACAGTGATGTGTGTACTAGAGTTGCCGCGAATACTCGCTATTATTCGGTATTCGGCATTACTCGTCATTTTTTTGATATTCGTCGAATACCGAATAATAGCTAGTATTATTCGGCATTCGGCGAATAGTCGTCGAAAATAAACTTTTAACGAACAAAAGAACTAGTGAGTTAAAAATAATCATTTTTTTAATTATTTTCCTTAATAAAACAATACACAATATTAATTATTATCTGTAATATGTGCCTGTGCCTATCATATTCATGAAATTAAATTAGTAAGGCTTTTTAATTAATATTTAAAATCCAACAAAGGCAGATTGTGGTGCAAAAAAACAATTTTTTCTGCACGTTCTGGAGCAAGTCGGTTTCGTTTTTCCTCGTAAATTAAACCTGCCTCGGAAAATAGTCTTTCTGAATTAACCATCCGATATTGTTATAGATAAATTCTTTTTCTTCAAAGGAAATTGAGTTTATGGGCATTGGTAAAGCTTGGGATTATAATAATAATTATTAAAACAACGAGTACAAGGAACCTTATCAAGTACAAAAAGTAACGTTTGAACAAGAAAAGTAACGCATTTTTGAAAATTTTACACAATATACACAGTTGAATAGAAATACGCTTACATATTCTAATATTTCGGTGATAATTACTAATTTTTCAGTTTATTTAAATAAGAAATTGCTTAACAACAAAAAAATCCTTTTCTAAACCAGATAAAGTTATACAAAATTGCCTTATTTTTTTGTCTCTGCTAAATCAATAAATTTTAATAACTATTATTTTCTATACCATTACAAGGAAAAAGATTCATTAATTATAAGGTTCAATTTAAAATAAAGACCTTGAAAAGTATCGTAAAAGTCATCTAGACACGAATGCAAAAGTAACTCAAAGGGTGAAAAAGTAACGTAAAACGTAACAAAAGTAATGATCTGGCAACATTTTGACAATAATGCAACATAAGGAAAATAATTTTGACATCTGTCAGAGGTAAAATAACTGTGAATGATCTATACTTCTAGTTGTATTTATTCTGAGGGATGGACAGTTGCAGTGTGTCAACTGTTAAATTCACTTTTAAACTACATTCAAATTAAAAATACGTTTTATTCTCCTCCGTTGGCGTATTGCAAAATCACTAATCTTTTGGATAAAAGAAGTTCTTGCAAATGTGTGAAGTCCCAAACTACAATATACAGTCTGGAAAACATCACTGCAATAATGGATTAAGGAATCACCACTGATGTCTTGAAATTGGCAAATGCCACATGCGCCGCCAAACTCCGATCTCGGAGTGAAAGGAAAAAAAAAACATTGTTGTCACGTGACATTTGACAGCAATTTCTTTTGTTGTCAATGTCAAAATGACAATTGGTCAGCAGTAAAAAATATTTTTTGTGAAATTTGAAAATTTGTAGATCATTCACAGTTATTTTACCTCTAGCCCTTACATTGGCTAGCCTGAAAATAATATTGCCATGTCAGGTGAGTATTGACTTCCCCATTTTTAACCAACTACAAAATGGCGAATTACTTTTTTCTTCCACAACCCCCTCAATATGGAAATCAAATGAAAGGGCACTGTATAAAATTTAAAATCCAAGATGGCCGCCATTCAAAATGGTGAATTACGTTTTGCGTTGGGGGCGGGGGTTTTTAATTTTTTTATTTAATTCACTTGTAAGTATTATTTTACAGTGATGTGTGTACTTACATGAATTTCCTGTTTCGAAATAGATAAATTCTTTTTCTTCAAAGGAAATTGAGTTTATGGGCATTGGTAAAGCTTGGGATTATAATAATAATTATTAAAACAACGAGTACAAGGAACCTTATCAAGTACAAAAAGTAACGTTTGAACAAGAAAAGTAACGCATTTTTGAAAATTTTACACAATATACACAGTTGAATAGAAATATGCTTACATATTCTAACATTTCGGTGATAATTACTAATTTTTCAGTTTATTTAAATAAGAAATTGCTAATCAACAAAAAATCCTTTTCTAAACCAGATAAAGTTATACAAAATTGCCTTATTTTTTTGTCTCTTCTAAATCAATAAATTAACTATTATTTTCTATACAATTACAAGGAAAAAGATTCATTAATTATAAGGTTCAATTTAAAATAAAGACCTTGAAAAGTATCGTAAAAGTCATCTAGACACGAATGCAAAAGTAACTCAAAGGGTGAAAAAGTAACGTAAAACGTAACAAAAGTAACGATCTGGCAACATTTTGACAATAATGCAACATAAAGAAAATAATTTTGACATCTGTCAGAGGTAAAATAACTGTGAATGATCTGAGCAAAAAACTGGAAATATTCACAGATTTCGAAAAAAAACTACAATAGAAGTTATTCTTTTAACTGCATTTCCTACGACTATTTACTTCAGCTATAAATAACTGTAATCTTATGTGACCTGACCGGCCATTTCGAAAAGTTCTTATTGCTGGCTGACTTGACTAACAGTATGTTAAACTGACCACCATTAATTAAATTAAATAGATTTAACATAGTGTTGTGATTTTGTGCTCAAAATAGCAGTAATACAACTGCAGCTGAACTGGTCCGGGAGCTGAACTGGAGCTTAACCGGTCTGGTTTACAGTTTTACAGGACCAATAAATTTTAATCATTGTTATTAATTCACTGTTTTTAAATATACCTCCTATCTAATCCTAATCTAAAGGGACCATTGCTTGTATCTGTGATATTGGAAAAGATAAAATCTAACATAGATAAATCTAAAGCCAATGATGATGGACAAACTTACTGATGATTTTGTTTTGAATGTGTTTACTTTGAACTGTTGGTGAGTACTTGTTTTTAGGACATAATATATTTTTAATCCAAATAGGATATGGAGACATCGAGACTCGAGACACATACTAAGCTTGTCCAAAATTATGAAAAAGAAGCACTTGTTTATTTTGTGTTTCAATCATAGAGAAAATATCCATGTTTCAATAAAGTGCTATCTATATAAATCGGTGCACTTATTGCACTAGGCAATTTCTTACAGACACTGGGAATGGAACGGGACACATAATTCATTTTTTCTTGTTTTAGGGGAATACCAGTTGTCTCAAAAAATCGCAAGCGAAGATTTGAAGCAATAGCTAGTTACTTATTGGAAAGCAAGCACACAATAGTTTCCTTGCAAGAAGTGTGGAGTGAACAGGATTTTTTGTTTTTGAGGGATACTCTTAAAGACAAACTACCTTATTCACATTATTTCTACAGGTGAGTTTATCTTCATTATTTATTCAATTTTAATTTTTTCTGTCACATAACAAGGTAGAGTTCTAGGCTACAATAATAAAAGCAAGTGAACTCTCACTGATTACATGACAAGGTAATTTCACACTGAAACTAGCTAACAGCTCTAGCCTAAGATTTATAATGACCTATACCAATTTATTAAATTTTGACTTAGAAAAGGTGTGTGAGAAATATGATTTTGGGGGGTGTAAAGGCTAAGAGAGGGTATGTACTACGCATGGAGCACACTTTATTATTGTAGCCTAATTTGAATAAATTACATAAACATCTTGGAGTCAACACAATCAAAGAGGAAATTAAAGAACTAGAGAAAGCATACAGAAAAAGATTGGCAACTCATCCAAATCAGCTTGCAGTACAGCTGCTACAACCGAATCCCAACAAGCGTCTCAAGAGACATCATAATTTGGAGCAAAACTGCTGAAGTTGGCTAATCATATTGTGACTCATGCTCACTGGAGCATGGCACTGGAGATCATTCTTCTGACAACAAATTTGATTATAGCCAGGAGGCTGATGGCAAATGAAATTGAAACACAAAAAAAAAATTGAGTAAATGCATTTTGAGTTTTACCTACTTTATATAGAGAGTTTCTGAAGTAAATTTTTCTTTCACAGTGGTGTGCTCGGTTCTGGACTATGTGTATTCTCCAAATGGCTGATCCAGGACATATTCTTCCATCAATGGCCACTCAACGGGTATGTCCACAAGATTCACCATGGAGACTGGTTTGGAGGGAAAGGGGTGGGCCTCTGCAGGATCAGGTGTGGAGAGAGACTGGTTAACGTTTATTGTACACATGTGAGTATGATTTTTAAGCTACTTCTTAGAAGGAAGTTACCTATACGGATTTTTTTAATTCATTATATATAGGTTAACCTTTAACCACAATCTTGTGTGATGTGTCTTGTGTGTTAAGTGACAATGCAACTGTAGATGGTAGCAGACTAAACCTAGAAGGCGTGATAAATCCATCACCTGGCTTCACTGAACATCATCCTGGAACTCTTAGCGACAAGGTTTTATCCAGTGGGTGGTTACCGCCGAAGCCTACCTATTTTAATAAAAGTTATTATAAAAATCGATTGAACTCATTAATATTTGTTGTATTGTTTTCCAATAGTCACAACTAAACACAAGTTTAATCATCTAAGAAAGACTTTGAAATTAGTAGCCTGTGAGACATGTCCCTTATAGTGTTAAAAAAATGTCACGTCCGTGGTTAAAGGTTAAGCGAGCGTGCACGACAACTTCCGAAATCAGTTTACGGTTTCGGCAAAAGTTTCGACCAATTTTGGCCGCAACCGAAACTGCCGCCGATTCATGATTTTTGGGCGAAACTCGGCCAAAAACGAATTTTCGGTCTGAAACTATTTTGTGTTAATATTTCAGCTCCACGCCGAATATCACGTAGACGACATATACTTAGCTCACAGAGTACTGCAAGCTTACTCCACTGCTGAGTTTGTCCATTTGACTGCACCACCCGCTGATGTTTCTATATTGGCTGGGGACTTGAACACTGGACCGGGAGACTTGTCTTTTAAGTTAGTATGGCATTCTTCTTTTAATATATATGAGGCTATGAATGAGATTAAAAAACTTATTTATAAAAAATTTAAACTGGTAACAATCATAAGTTAAAAAAATGGTCTCGTGCAATAAAATCGCCGATTGTTGAACTAGTACTTAATAGGTATTGCTTATTTTTATATAAAATCAGAGTGACTACATTGATTTTACAAGCTGTATGCATAAAAGTACGAAAGTCATCTGTGTACACGTGACATTCGTACTTTGGGTATTTCTTATTGTTTTTATAACACTGTCCAGTAGTAATTATAATTTATTCCAGAATAATAACCCAGCTGCCGTCTCTCCTGGACCCGTTCAACATGGTGTGCTCCGGCAGCGATCCTAACGTGAGGAAGCAGCTGGGAACATGCGACAACGCTAACAACAGCTACTCCGACCCGACGCAGGTGAAGCTCTGTCCCGACGGCAAGAGGATTGACCATATACTGTTCCAAACTGCGCAGGCTTGGGAGGTCAGTTGGATTTATATTATTTACACTAGTCACAGTGGTCGACATGGTGTTCAGACAGTGATACCAACGTGAGGAAGCAGCTGGGAACATGTGACAACGCTAACAACAGCTACTCCGACCCGGTGCAAGTAAAGCTCTGCCCTGACAGCAAGAGGATCGACCATATACTGTTCCAAGTGGCGCAGGCTTGGGAGGTCAGTTGGATTTATATTATTAACACTGGTCGCGACGGTTTTTTTAGTACTATTCCAGGGGCCGCAAATTAATTTGTATGGAAAAATATGTTGACAAAATACAACGTTTGTGTGCGTCAGCACACGCGTTCCGACCACAAAAACACAGCTAGCACAGCAGTTAACGAACAAAGAAAAAATGTCGCTTTTACTTTTCTTGCGATGACATTTTGACTGCGGCAATTTTTAGGGTTCCGTTTGACATATACTCCAGTTTAAAACATTTTTTTTTTCTAAAATGGGGGCTTCTAAAATTAGAACTACTGTCTTGCAAGCACTGAGAAAAATTAAAGATATTTTCAACCATGGACTTTTCAGGGAAACTATAACGGTAAAGATAACATTAGGTAATAATAAAACCCGAAACTAATTTCGGAGATATTGTAACCGAAAGATGGGACCTACATTGCGCGTAGCCCAGGGGTACCAGGGGTAGATTTCCTTTGCAGGAGGTCGTCTAGGTGGATATCCCAACAGTGCCAGTTATTCTACCGCCTGAGCAGTGATGTGCAAACATTACTGTGCTCCGGTAGGAGGGCACTGTAGCTAGTGAAATTACTGGGCTAAAGAGTCTTAACACTTAACATCTTATGACACTTGAGTAAGAAGCGTTGGTGCAGTGCTCCTAGAATTACACATAATTGTGAAATCCTAGGTAACACTGTACTGATTATGGGCAGCGTTATCTCTTAACATCAGGAGAGCGTCTTGCTCGTCTTCTACTTCATCACATAAAAAAAAGCCCGACTAGCGTTCCGCGAATCCGGTAACGTGACGTAACAAACACGTCTGTGAAATAACGTTATTTTAAAGTGTATAACATTCTTTTTTCTTTATTTCCAGCCCAATGTCGTATGCTTCGGTAACCCACTAGAAGACAGAGTCCCCGGAGAGAAGTTTTCCTTCTCCGACCACAACGCAGTATGTCTAGAACTACGCCTCAAGCCGAGCGCTTTCAAAAAGCCACCCCTACCTCTACGACAGATCAGCAAAGATGATATATTCGACAAAACTGTAGACGAAGCCACAAACGTATGCAAAGAAGCTATGACCAACATATCAAATAGTAAAAGACTATTTTTAGTAACCGGTGGACTTATTTTCATGTTTCTCATAGGCACGGTCGGTTTTTGGCCCAACCATTTAATCTACGACTTTATTAAGATAATGTTGACCGGATTGTGTTTTTACTATTTAGTTATGGGATCGCTTTGGAATAGGATTGAACTGAACAGTTTGAAAGCAGGTTTGAGCGCGTTGGAGAACTTTAATCGCACTAGAAATGAGTTGAAAGGTAGTTCTGATTCATAGAATAAAGAATATAGAAGAGAAATAAAGAAGAGTGGGTTCTGTTACTCTTGTATATTAAAACCAACGTGATAATATCGTATCCATTTAATTATAACTACTTATTTGTGGCAAAATAGATATCCCTTTTTGGCCAAAAAATTTACCTTTCCTCAATGATACGACGTATTTTATCATTCTAAGGTTAACCTTTTGACCGCCAAAGTCACCTATACTTGACAAGTACTTGCGGGTCCTGTACGCCAACGACGTCTATAGACGACAAAAAACCCAGTCTTAATAAAGTGAAATAAAAATATTTATCGACTCTTGGCAACACTAGTTCTTTCGTAGGTATTTATTTTTAAATTGTGCCTTGGCGCACAGGGCACGAAAATGCGTTTGTGCCGTGGCGTTCAAAAGGTTAATATAACTATTATTACGTAAGCGTGAATTTCAAATTATGATTTAGAGATTACATACAAATGCAATAACGTAGAATCAACTTAAAATTCAAATTTCAATCAATTTAAAGTAGTTATCGAGAAAACGACGATTTGTGTGTCAAGATTTTTATTTTCTTATGAGATTTTTTTGAGGCTAAGCTACAAAGTACATAATCAATTTTAATTTTTACTTTTAAAAAGATCTGTAAGATCGACTCACTAGAATGGATAGAAAGTATAATATAACGAAAGAAAATGTAAGCTCTTAATTAAAATTAAGAGTAATTGTTTGTAAATTTTATATTTCTATTATTTTAAAAGTATTAAAGACATTATATTATATAGAATTACTTTTATAATTAGCTGCAATATAATTGAGCTAATTTTATAAGTTCATAATAATTAACATTATTCTTAATCCGGCGTATAACGAAAGATAAAGTACTTAACATTTTAAAATTTAATCCTCCTTCTTAATATTATAACTGCGAAAATATGGATGTGTGATTGTTTTAAGAGCGTATATATCGAGTGACGACTCTCTCGCTCGCACAATTTGACAAATTTTGAAAAGTTTTTTGTCGAAAAAGTTTTTTTTTTCGACATCGCTCCTCATCCCATTTTTTTATATATCTCACTGAAAACACTTTTAAAATGAGTGCAATAATATTATGCAGAAAATGTATAGAGGAATTTTCAATAAATTAATTCCTTGAATTTATATTTCAAAATTTGTCAAATTGTGCGAGCGAGAGAGTCGTCACTCGATATATACCCTCTTAACTCTGTACGCCTAAACAACTGAACCGATATTTAGTAGAGTTGAAATTTGAGAGGCTACTTTAAGCGGGTAAAACCGCTGGGCACAGCTAGTATTCTATATTCTAGAACTAAGTTTTGAAGCTCATATCACAAGCAAAAATAGTTTTTATTATATAAGATTAAACTTAAATATTTTAAGCTGAGATGTTGTTCAAAATTCTATTAAGTCAGAGAATTTGAAACTAAGTGCACTGGTACAAAATATTGCGTTATTGTCTAGCTCACTTTTTTATTCAGACGATGCGATGATTCAACGCAATATTTTGTGTTAGGCTTCGGTTGGGACCTATACTTAACATTTACCTACGACCTACACTAATCGACATATTTCTATTTATTTTAACATTCCACTTTATACAGCACTTATTTTTGCACTAATCTGAGATAAAAATCTGTCGAACTGTTGAGATTAATTTGGATAAAAAACTTTTTTAATAAAAATATTTTTTACCAAACAAAAACTGCATTTCAAATGTCATGCGATAGAGCACTTTATGTAAGTCAATTCTTTCTACGTACTTAATTTATTTTAAGACTAGTTATTTTCTGTATTTTAATGAAAAATAGAGATTCAGTGTCAATAAAAATATAACCGATATAGTTTTTTTACAAAAATATTAGTTGAAATTCAAGAAATGAAGGGAAAACTAATTTCAATAGTTCGACGGACAGCGATATAGCGATATTTTTCTATTATATTATTAACAGTATTGAAATAAAACGCATTTATCAATTGTATTAACGTAATTTTAATCACGATATAAGCTTATTTCATGGAATATATAAAATATTATTGAATAAAGCATATCAAATCCAAATGGTGTGTTATTATACAGCCTTAACATCGTGCTATATTATTTATTACTATTTATTTATTTATCTTACAGTTTCGTACTTTAGATTGTATGAAAATTTCAGTCCAAAAACAAATACATCAATTCCATTACTATCTAATTATAACATTTTCTAAACATACTTTTATTGCACAGATTCTAAGGACTGTCACAGACGACAGGAAATCCACGCCGCGGATTTATTTGTTCCTTTAAATAATTATTATGATAAATATTTGTGTAGTTGTAATTTATAGGAACAAAAAAGTATGCGACGTACTCTAGTCGCCTGAACAAGCCTCAAAAATGTTTTTAGACAAAAATTAAGTTTTAACTTAAAATTGTCAAATCACATTTCGCTTTGTTTTTGGACTTCATTTCACCTTCTTATAAACCTATCGAAAAAAAAAAATTATTTTATTCATATATGTATCATGAAAACGCTATGATAACAAATAGGCTCTTTTATTTCTAAATTTCTCAACAATATCACTTACGAAGTCATGTACAAAAATTAAATATCACAAAATACAAACTGCTAAGTACTTATAAACAAAAATTATATATTTAAAAATTATAACGACGAGAAGAATAGCACACATGCTTTGGTTGTGATTTATTATGAAAATATACAATAGGAATGTAGAAACAAAAACGTGAATAACTATACAACTAAATCTAAAAATAAAGTAAATTACAATAAGTTGTAACTAATCTTGTTTAAAGGTCTCCACAGACAATGAAAAACCGAAGAACGGCGGACTTTAGTACGCCGCGGATTTACCATAGTCTACAAAGACCTTTATTTTTAATGTCAGAATATTATCATTTATCATTAACTTATTTCATTAATAATAATTATGGCATTTAGTGAATTTAGAATATATTTTTGTGTAAGTACGTATTTAAGGTAGGATATAGATTTTAATTGAACATTAATTACTAGCAGAACGTAGCCTGCTGAAAATTATTATTCAAGCGTAGATATAATTTTGAATGATACTGACACTTTCGTATTTATAGGATCAGTTGGGATTTCAAAAACATAGAATAGTTTAAAATACTACCAAATGTATGTCAAAATGTGTCTTGTACTGGTCATAAACATAATATTATAAAAAGATTATTATATTATAATAATATTATATTATTATATTATATTATAATTTTACATATTATTATAATTTGTAATAATGAAGTATCATAAGACAACACACTAAAACTAACTTAAGTCATAACTCATAACCCGCAAAGATCTTTGTTTCTTAAAATAATAATTCATAATTGTTATCACAATACCATAAATAATTCATATCATAACCAAACATGGGAAATTTGACCATTCTTAAAATGCACCTGTATCTCAAACAGACTTCTTAAGATTGGAACATGCACTTTAAAAAAAAAATGATCTCTATTTTGTGATGGTAAGGCGACGTGTAATTTATTAAGAACAATATTTTCCTTTAAAAATGAGCATTAAAACATATGAAACAGAAATGTTCTTTATAAATACACCCTAAGTAAAGTCCGCGGCGTATCTACTTAAAATAGACATGAGCGGACTTTTATTCACGGCTATCATGTAATCCTGAAAGCTTGAAGTGACTGCCACAAGTACTTTGTAGAAGATTCTAATATATATATATATATATATATATATATATATATATATATATATATATATATATATATATATATATATACTAGCTTACCCGGTAAACGTTGTTTTGCCATATAAATAATTTCCTAGTAATTTCTATTGTAGACAAAAAATAGCTTACTTATTGGAAGTATGTATGTATGTTAGAATGTGTATATTGTATGTATGTAAGAATGTGGTATATGCGTGAAATAAGCATTATTTTATGAAAAAAAATTTCAAACGAAAGTAAAAAATTAAATTTTATGAAAACATTGTCTCTTATAATTTTTTCATACAACCAATATTTCCATTGACATTTCAAAATAAAGATTCATAATGATTGATTTTTTGGAAACTATGAAAATCTTAATTGTTCAATTACGTTTTTTTAATAAAATTAAATTAAAATTACCTTTTTATAAGATCAACAACATTTTCGATATAAATAAAAAAAAGTATACTTACAACACAAAATCCGTTGTTATTGGAAGCTCGTGTCACGTGTTGAGTACTTTTGAGGTTATAAAATCACTTGATTAACTAATCGTGCAAAATACACTCAAAATTGATAATTTAATTATTATTGATAAAATAGGAATGATTAAAAGTTAATATGAGAGTTACACTGAGATAGCAAAATAATAATTGTCAACGTTACTACTACACTTGATGCATAAACAATAATGATGGCCGACAACTGTGTAGGGAGTGAGAAAGAAAGGAGACCGGCTTCGTTCTCATCCCTACTCCATGCTGTTTACTGGGTCAGAAGTGACACCTGTAGACATCTGGCGGGGATAACTAATTAAATGACGATTGATCAGTTTTCGACCGGAGAGGAAAAATGATTAAATTACTAAAATGGCTATTAAAAAATAAGGGTTGATCGTAGAAGGGTGAAAATTGAGGATTGTATGTATTTTTGTATGTTGTATCATAAAAAAATTGAAATTAAAAATTTTGTCTAAAAAATAAAATAAAAAATTTAGGGGTGGACTACCCCTAACATTTAGGGGGATGAAAAATAGATGTTGGTCGATTCTCATAGATACCGGATAAGCACAAAAAATTTCATCAAAATCGGTCAAGCCGTTTCGGAGGAGTATGGCAACGAAAACTGTGACACGAGAATTTTATATATTAGATATAGCGACCCTTAGAGTGAGTATTTAAAATATAAACTACATAAGTAAATTTCATATAAAAATCAACAATAATCATACGACATGACTGCCATAAAAAAATAAAATTACGCTTTGTTCCATCGCGGGTAGCGTCACAAAGATTTTCTGTACTTTACAATGAACACAAATAACATAATAATATTATGAAATGTAAGTTGTGATGAAACAAGTGATTTAAAAAATATTAAGACTTCAAGTGCTTTCAATAATTGAGAGCTACGCACGTTTTAATTAATTTGACAATGCAAAGTGTGCCGCAAGAGGAGATTGCCTAAAACACATAAAATATTTTTTTTTGTGTAATAATGTTTTAAATCAGCCAAACTAAAATGGGATTGGGCGGGTCATGTTAGTCGTATGCACCCTGACCGCTGGGCAAGGATCTCTACAGAGTGGGCACCACAAGACAGAAGGCGTCGTCGAGGCCGACCTAGAAAAAGGTGGCGAGACGATCTAGACGCGCACCAGACTGACTGGCCAGAGGTGGCGCAGGAGAGAGACGCGTGGAGGATTTGGGGGAGGTCTTTGCCCAGCAGTGGGACAGTATAGACTAGAAAAAAAAAAAAAAAAAAAAAAAAAAAAATAATGTTAAATAAAGAGTCACCTAAACTTGGGGATCGTTCGATCGGTAAATAAACAATTCATATAATGTAATTTATAAAAAAACTGTGACGTCACCAGCAGCGAGCTCACTTATATGATGATTAATAGTCACCTAAACTAGTGGATCGTTCGGTCGGTCGTCCAACAATGGTTCAGTATCAGTGTTGTGTGTCTCTATAGATCCGTAGACGGTGGGACGACACTCGGGCTCCACCGTGAGACAGGGAGCCGAGGAGGAAGGTGGAGGTTGTGACGTCACCAGCCGCGAGCTCACTTATATGATGACTAACCTAAACTTGTGGGTCGTTCGGTCGGTCGTCCAACAATGGTTCAGTATCAGTGTTGTGTGTCTCTATAGATCCGTAGACGGTGGGACGACACTCGGGCTCCACCGTGAGACAGGGAGCCGAGGAGGAAGGTGGAGGTTGTGACGTCACCAGCCGCGAGCTCACTTATATGATGACTAACCTAAACTTGTGGGTCGTTCGGTCGGTCGTCCAACAATGGTTCAGTATCAGTGTTGTGTGTCTCTATAGATCCGTAGACGGTGGGACGACACTCGGGCTCCACCGTGAGACAGGGAGCCGAGGAGGAAGGTGGAGGTTGTGACGTCACCAGCCGCGAGCTCACTTATATGATGACTAACCTAAACTTGTGGGTCGTTCGGTCGGTCGTCCAACAATGGTTCAGTATCAGTGTTGTGTGTCTCTATAGATCCGTAGACGGTGGGACGACACTCGGGCTCCACCGTGAGACAGGGAGCCGAGGAGGAAGGTGGAGGTTGTGACGTCACCAGCCGCGAGCTCACTTATATGATGACTAACCTAAACTTGTGGGTCGTTCGGTCGGTCGTCCAACAATGGTTCAGTATCAGTGTTGTGTGTCTCTATAGATCCGTAGACGGTGGGACGACACTCGGGCTCCACCGTGAGACAGGGAGCCGAGGAGGAAGGTGGAGGTTGTGACGTCACCAGCCGCGAGCTCACTTATATGATGACTAACCTAAACTTGTGGGTCGTTCGGTCGGTCGTCCAACAATGGTTCAGTATCAGTATTGTGTGTCTCTATAGATCCGTAGACGGTGGGACGACACTCGGGCTCCACCGTGAGACAGGGAGCCGAGGAGGAAGGTGGAGGTTGTGACGTCACCAGCCGCGAGCTCACTTATATGATGACTAACCTAAACTTGTGGGTCGTTCGGTCGGTCGTCCAACAATGGTTCAGTATCAGTGTTGTGTGTCTCTATAGATCCGTAGACGGTGGGACGACACTCGGGCTCCACCGTGAGACAGGGAGCCGAGGAGGAAGGTGGAGGTTGTGACGTCACCAGCCGCGAGCTCACTTATATGATGACTAACCTAAACTTGTGGGTCGTTCGGTCGGTCGTCCAACAATGGTTCAGTATCAGTGTTGTGTGTCTCTATAGATCCGTAGACGGTGGGACGACACTCGGGCTCCACCGTGAGACAGGGAGCCGAGGAGGAAGGTGGAGGTTGTGACGTCACCAGCCGCGAGCTCACTTATATGATGACTAACCTAAACTTGTGGGTCGTTCGGTCGGTCGTCCAACAATGGTTCAGTATCAGTGTTGTGTGTCTCTATAGATCCGTAGACGGTGGGACGACACTCGGGCTCCACCGTGAGACAGGGAGCCGAGGAGGAAGGTGGAGGTTGTGACGTCACCAGCCGCGAGCTCACTTATATGATGACTAACCTAAACTTGTGGGTCGTTCGGTCGGTCGTCCAACAATGGTTCAGTATCAGTGTTGTGTGTCTCTATAGATCCGTAGACGGTGGGACGACACTCGGGCTCCACCGTGAGACAGGGAGCCGAGGAGGAAGGTGGAGGTTGTGACGTCACCAGCCGCGAGCTCACTTATATGATGACTAACCTAAACTTGTGGGTCGTTCGGTCGGTCGTCCAACAATGGTTCAGTATCAGTATTGTGTGTCTCTATAGATCCGTAGACGGTGGGACGACACTCGGGCTCCACCGTGAGACAGGGAGCCGAGGAGGAAGGTGGAGGTTGTGACGTCACCAGCCGCGAGCTCACTTATATGATGACTAACCTAAACTTGTGGGTCGTTCGGTCGGTCGTCCAACAATGGTTCAGTATCAGTGTTGTGTGTCTCTATAGATCCGTAGACGGTGGGACGACACTCGGGCTCCACCGTGAGACAGGGAGCCGAGGAGGAAGGTGGAGGTTGTGACGTCACCAGCCGCGAGCTCACTTATATGATGACTAACCTAAACTTGTGGGTCGTTCGGTCGGTCGTCCAACAATGGTTCAGTATCAGTGTTGTGTGTCTCTATAGATCCGTAGACGGTGGGACGACACTCGGGCTCCACCGTGAGACAGGGAGCCGAGGAGGAAGGTGGAGGTTGTGACGTCACCAGCCGCGAGCTCACTTATATGATGACTAACCTAAACTTGTGGGTCGTTCGGTCGGTCGTCCAACAATGGTTCAGTATCAGTGTTGTGTGTCTCTATAGATCCGTAGACGGTGGGACGACACTCGGGCTCCACCGTGAGACAGGGAGCCGAGGAGGAAGGTGGAGGTTGTGACGTCACCAGCCGCGAGCTCACTTATATGATGACTAACCTAAACTTGTGGGTCGTTCGGTCGGTCGTCCAACAATGGTTCAGTATCAGTGTTGTGTGTCTCTATAGATCCGTAGACGGTGGGACGACACTCGGGCTCCACCGTGAGACAGGGAGCCGAGGAGGAAGGTGGAGGTTGTGACGTCACCAGCCGCGAGCTCACTTATATGATGACTAACCTAAACTTGTGGGTCGTTCGGTCGGTCGTCCAACAATGGTTCAGTATCAGTGTTGTGTGTCTCTATAGATCCGTAGACGGTGGGACGACACTCGGGCTCCACCGTGAGACAGGGAGCCGAGGAGGAAGGTGGAGGTTGTGACGTCACCAGCCGCGAGCTCACTTATATGATGACTAACCTAAACTTGTGGGTCGTTCGGTCGGTCGTCCAACAATGGTTCAGTATCAGTGTTGTGTGTCTCTATAGATCCGTAGACGGTGGGACGACACTCGGGCTCCACCGTGAGACAGGGAGCCGAGGAGGAAGGTGGAGGTTGTGACGTCACCAGCCGCGAGCTCACTTATATGATGACTAACCTAAACTTGTGGGTCGTTCGGTCGGTCGTCCAACAATGGTTCAGTATCAGTGTTGTGTGTCTCTATAGATCCGTAGACGGTGGGACGACACTCGGGCTCCACCGTGAGACAGGGAGCCGAGGAGGAAGGTGGAGGTTGTGACGTCACCAGCCGCGAGCTCACTTATATGATGACTAACCTAAACTTGTGGGTCGTTCGGTCGGTCGTCCAACAATGGTTCAGTATCAGTGTTGTGTGTCTCTATAGATCCGTAGACGGTGGGACGACACTCGGGCTCCACCGTGAGACAGGGAGCCGAGGAGGAAGGTGGAGGTTGTGACGTCACCAGCCGCGAGCTCACTTATATGATGACTAACCTAAACTTGTGGGTCGTTCGGTCGGTCGTCCAACAATGGTTCAGTATCAGTGTTGTGTGTCTCTATAGATCCGTAGACGGTGGGACGACACTCGGGCTCCACCGTGAGACAGGGAGCCGAGGAGGAAGGTGGAGGTTGTGACGTCACCAGCCGCGAGCTCACTTATATGATGACTAACCTAAACTTGTGGGTCGTTCGGTCGGTCGTCCAACAGTGGTTCAGTATCAGTGTTGTGTGTCTCTATAGATCCGTAGACGGTGGGACGACACTCGGGCTCCACCGTGAGACAGGGAGCCGAGGAGGAAGGCGCAGGTTGTGACGTCACCAGCCGCGAGCTCTCGTCGCAGCCGCGCGGCATGTGGTACATCGACTTGCCGCGGAGGCGACGGCTGAATGTACTGCCTGTAATACATTACATACATATAATTATAATACAAAATTACAAGCTTTTATTTACTTTCACCTGTCCGTTGTCTGTCTATCTGTAATCAAATCTTACATGTTTAATTTGATCCACTACCCAGTTTCTGATTCAGCTGAAATTTTGCTTGCATGTATAAATCGGATGACAATGCAATATTATTATGATATGGAGCTGATCTGATGATAGAGCTAGAAGGCGGCCAGAGGTTGCCTCGCCTACTTGGCTTTCGTTGGTAATGATGGACACCGTGATCGCAGGTGGGCCCTTTGGTTTGATTGTGTGAGTCCTGGTTACATGCGATCTTTAGAGTCTTTAATTATTATGATCTTGAATGGACCTACAAAGGCAAGCAGTGGAATATATTAGAATCAGGTGATTCCATCAAATGGAATGTGCTACTTTTTGGTTAAAAGCATCCTGTACTATTCCAGGGCTACCTATTGGCATTGGCACACCAAATATATATTTATCAGGTCAATCTGTCCAGCCGTTTAAGCATGAAAAGGTACCAAACACACAAATATTATAAGTAGGACAAGCTATCTCACCGACAACGCCCAGATGTTCGGATATGTCCCGTTTGACATCAGACACGTCCCACATGGCGAGGAAGGAGCCGAGGCACGAGCGCGACGGGTTCAGCGGAGATATGTACTCCTTATACGAGAAGCTGTAGTGGTGAGCTATCGCTGCTAGGAACATTTCTATGCAGATCAGGAAGTCCTGTAATACATTAACAATATTTCTCTTAAAAGCTGAAATTAAGACGTCAGGGCTGCCATGATATATTCTCATTGGCCACCACGTTTTTCGCCTCCAGGTGGCAAATAAATCATGGCGGAAAAAAAGATAGGGGACCATAGGTGCAGCCTTGCCAAGTTCGTAGTATTATGAACGCGTCATAACAGTCTAGCGAGAAACAAAAACATTTATATTTTAGCTGCGAGCAGCGGTATTAGTCGCTATTAAGTACCCTAAGTGTTAATTCGTAGTCTATGTTACCTATATACCAAATTATCAAACCATACCAAATTTCAACTCAATCATTACAGCCGTTTGGACATCTTGTCACCAAAAAACACACATGTAAAAATCCATACTTTCGCTTTTATAACTTGAGTAGAATATGTACAAAATATATTTAAATTTGAAGCCAAATTTTTATGTATAGGTGATTGCTCTCAAACCTCATAAAATCTATATATTCAATCTGTGTATAAAATTTAAATTGTATAAATTATAATGTCAATTACGGTCATTTACATTATTTTTAGTTTTATTTGGTTTCGTCTCGTTATATTTATCTGATAAATTCCTCATTTCTGGAGGAAAACCATCCAAAATAATTCGTCATCTATATGAGAAACTGTATTAGTGACTGTCAACATTAAACGTGAACATTAAACGACGATGCAGTCGTAGATGGTAGCAGACTAAACCTACAAGGCGGGATAAATCCCTCCGTTTTGTCTTTGTTTACATTAAGAACTTTATCCTTACGGTGCAACTCTCCAGGTTGCACGGATATGACGAATTTTGAATGAAATAATAATAATTGGGTAAATCAACAGAACAGGTTACCCTACTTACACTGTCAGAGTCAAATCACAATTTATAGGTTGTGTCGCCAACCTATATGTTGCAGTTTTAGTTCGCCGAGATTACGACAGGGCCTGCAACATGATCTAACGACTGCCTATCCTACAAAATAATTCCTATTCCCATTACATATAGACATAGGCGGATTTAGGGGGGGGGGGGGGGGGGGGGGGGGCAGGGGGCCAAGGCCCCCCCAGAATCATTGTAGAGTTACGAATTTTGAACATATTTCATGGTAAAGATTATAATTTTTTTCTCGGCGCTCGCAGCAAGTGCTCGCGCACTTATTATTAAGGCTGTTTAAACATTCTAACTGCTCAGAGTGAGCTAAACACACGCTTTCCATATTAAAAATTATGATTTTTTTGCCCGTCTGCACCTTGGCCCCCCCCAGAACCAAATCCTGGATCCGCCTATGCATATAGATAAGCTTATTTCTATTTCAAATGGTCAAACTGTACTTATTTAAAGACATGAATAAATTACCTGAAGCTGTGAAGACTTGACTTTGATTTTATCTGAGTCAGATATATCGAATATGGTCGATATGACGCCGCTGTAAACTAGTATATTAATGATCACTCCTTGGCTGAAATAGAACATAACGTATTATTAATTATTTTTATATCGTTTACGTAACATCTAACACTATTTTATATTGTTGATATTTTGTTAACTGGGCCCCCATGGTGGTTGCGGGGGTTTTGTGACGTCAAATTAATGAAATTTCAATTTCATAATTATTACAAGCTTTATATTACTTTCACCTGTCTGTTGTCTGTCTGTCTGTCTGTCTGTCTGTCTGTCTGTCTGTAATCAAATCTTGCAAGTTTAATTTGACCCACTTCCCGGTTTCCAATTGAGCTGAAAATTTGCATGCGTGTGTAAGTCGGATGACAATGCAATATTTTTATGACATCGAGCTGATCTGATGATGGAGCTGGAAGGTGGCCAAAGGAACTCTGTCATAAAACAACGCAACCCCATCGAGTTTGGACTCATTTGATTCGTCTTGACGAGTACTTTATGATGCAAGATGATAACAATAATTAAAGCTTGTTTTTAAAAAGTATTTTTTAAATTTCACTTGTTTTGAGATATAACTCTGTCATTAAACAACGCAACCCTATCGAGTTTGGGCTCATTTGATTCGTCTTGACGAGTACTATATGATGCAAGATGGTAATGATAATTAAAGCTTGTTTTTAAAAAGTATTTTTAAAATTTCACTTGTTTAGGTAACAAACACACTAATACATACTTTTGCATCTATAACATTATATTAGTGCAATTATTATGCCAAATTGTGATAGATAGGTATCACAGATAATGTTTATGCAAAGATAAACTAGAGGGTAATGAACTTAGATATATAAAGTGTCTGTCTATATTTGGAATTGAACTCCATTGGGTCATGGCTGGTGCTGGTGGTTATTAGTAATCACAAATTATGATGAACTGTTTACTTAAGTTAACTATTTTATGATTTTTAAGGTTTCTTATCTCTAAAAGAAAAACGAAACCCTTATAAGACCACTCGTGCGTCCGTCTGTCATGTTTTTTGAGGTAATACTTTGGCTGCTGCGATATTTTAGTTTTATCCCCAGTGATGGATATTATCGAAGTATTGCAGCCAGTTCAAAACACGACGGTTGCGCGCGTCAGTCGGCGTTTCGACCTCAAAACAGCAACACATACACATTTGGAATACATTGCCATCATCCGTGTTTCCTGAATGATACAATTTGAGTACACGAGTTGTTTGTTCTAGGCAAGAAACTTGCTTTTGATTTATATGATATTGTTTACTTAGAATTTTAAATTAATCTCGTATACGCGCTCGTATCTCGTAACTATTTCTTATATTTTGGTATGCAATAATAAGTAATTCTACTTACAAGAATGAAAAGAACACCACTGCCTTAATACACAGAAACTTGGCAATCGGCTTCATAGGCTTCAACTCAGTCCTGTTAGCTCTATAGAACAACACAAGGCAGTACATGGCCACGAATTGGGACAGATTGTTGATTGCTATCATGTAAGGAAAGGCCACATTCGGACTGAAGTCACTTTCCCCGTAAACTCCTGCCAGCTCACATATCATTGATATGACTGTTGTTATTGGCCGCACCAGTGTGTATTGTAAGATGCCGTGCTTGCAGTTGTGCACAAATTCACTGGAACAAAGTTAACTGTTAGATATAGAAAGATATTTATTTGTTTCACACATAATGCATCATTTAAACAAAGAAAACAAAAACATTAGAGATGGATTGGGGGATTTATTTCCTTTATGGATGCTTTTTGACTATATACTAGAGTAGCTTTATGATCTGTGTTTTTGACACAGCCTGTGATCTAACTTAGCTACAATTGAAATAAAAGCAGAATCTAAGCTAATATACTAATTTCAGCTGTATCTGTTTAGATTTAAAAAAAGAATCAAAAATTTATTCAAACTTTCACATAATATTATTAGGATTATTCTATAGTGAAAAGAAGTAACTAAAATTCATTATTACCGTCCCATTTCCCATGGGGTCAAACAACAGAGTGGAAATATATGATAAACTTGAGGCTTAATCTCCAACACTGCTTCCAAATCATGGTCTTCATTGAGATAATTCAACAAGAACTTCATAAAGTTGTAGATCACATAAGCTTCGTAACACTCTCGCAGGGAGTCCACATAGATTGATTGTTCAGGAAATTCTAGACCTATCCATGCATTGAGAGCGTAAATTGGCACCATCCATAATATTCTGAAAAAAAAAACTTATTTTAGAAAAATCATAATTTAGATAACCTAATATTATAGGTATATGGAAAGACAAAAAACCTCGCCGTGCCAATTGCTTGAAAGATATTGCTTTATGTGATAAGGCTAACTATGGTCACACGTGGACATATAGGAAGTTATAAACAGCAGTTGGTATTACAGTTTCATCTAGTTTTTTAAGTTATTTATATTAAACATTTCTTTACAATCTCAATGATTAGTACTTCTATTGTATTATACCTACTATCAATTACATGACCTTGGTAATCTTGAAGGCCACTTCAATTTTAAAATGTATTCTAGAAATTAAAATACTTCGGTTAACTAGCAACATGAAATTATCTCCCTGAACTTTCCATGTTTGATTTGACGAGTCTTGGTTTTTACGTAGAGCGACTGCCGTCTGACCTCTACAACCCCGAGAGGGAAACCTTTTGCCAGAGCCTTGTTTGTTAGCCAGCAGGGCGCACCGCGAGCAGGTAAGGATGGCTTTGGTCTATAGGATGAAAGGTTGACCACTTACACCCCAATATCTCCCTATGACTTTAAAAATAAACAATGAATCACATGTTAATTAGATGGTTTCTCCAGTTTTTGCATTAACAACAAGAGTGATCAACAGAATGGATTAATATTAGATAAATATTATTTTAACACCAACAAAAGATTGCAGACTTTTCAACCACTTTGAAGCAATTTACAATTGTTTTACATGCATAACTATTTGCGCTCAGCTGTTATATCCACCGAAAAGTAGCCTATATGTTTAGATAGTGTCTAGGGTCCTACATACCAAATTTCAGTTTCAAATGTGAAAGAGTACCAAACATCCATTCTTACAAAACTTTCACAATTATAGTATTCATAATATAATGTCTCAACCAAAAGTACTGGTAAATAAACTTGAAAAATAGAAAGAAAATATTGGCTGGTTGTCTAAATGTTTTTCATAAGTTCATGATTATATTATAAAAAATAAAGTTTTATTTGTCATATAACTTGTAACTAACCTTATAATGTGTTTTTGTAGTGATGGTTTAGTATAATGAACTACGTGTTGTGTGATCTGCCATACGGATATAGGCAGTGCCAGCAGGACGAATCCTCCACCAACCAATGCACCTTGGTCTGCTTTATTAAACCCATTA
This sequence comes from Hemithea aestivaria, assembly GCA_947507615.1. Lineage (NCBI taxonomy): Eukaryota > Metazoa > Arthropoda > Insecta > Lepidoptera > Geometridae > Hemithea > Hemithea aestivaria. Next base: position 5,484,132 of record OX382328.1, read on the forward strand.
TTTATTGAATGTGCTATAAGTATTGGCACTAATACTATTATCAATATTACATATAAAGCGATCAGTAGTGGCCTGATCCACAGTCTCCATTGGCTGAAGAATCTTCTAACCGACTGAGAACACGACATAGTTTTTAATTAAATTACACAAGATATCATCAGCATAAACATGACACTTTCTCTTGCATCTTATACTATTAGTCTATTTTTATAATGAATACTGATTGCACGAATTAGAAAGTATATTAAGCATATATTGGCAATATAATCGTTTTTATCGTTATTTCTAGGAATAAATCTAGATTTCGTCACAATAAAATCACAAAAATTGTTTACTGGTTCATAGCTGCACGTTGACATTGACAGTTGACTTGAAAATGACAGTGACGTTGACTTAAGATTGCGTTTGACGGTTACCATCTCTATTTTTTTTCCATGAAGAAAAAAATACTATAGTCCGTTCACAGTTATTTTACCTCTAGCCTTTACATTGGCTAGCCTGAGAATTATGTTGCCATGTCACGTGAGTATTGACTTCCCCATTTTAAGTATTATTTTACAGTGCTGTAGGTGGGTACTTACACGAATTTCCTGTTTCCAACCGACTTAATATTTTATTTCATTTTGATAGTTCGCTGTCACCACTTGTTCATGTGTTAGCCATCCGATATTGTTACAGATAAATTCATTTTCTTCAAAGGAAATTGAGTTTATGGGCATTAGTAAAGCTTGGGATTATAATAATAATAATTAAAACAACGAGATAATCAAAACACATTTATTCATATAAGAAGCCTACACTAGACTTAGCACTTTTGTCATAATATTATGCATAGTAACTAGGAATTTAGGCAAATTATGTTTTCCTGTATGATATATCCCTAATTCACATACCTGGTTGGTTCACGAACATTTGTAAATGGAATTTACGGCGCATTGTTGTCCTTTTATTTTTAACAAAAAGCACGCACTGATAAAGCAATATTTCTTCTACTGCTTTGAATCCTTTTCGGCACGATATCTGATAATTTAATCCTGAAAACTTTAAAAAAACTCCAGGAGGTCTGAACCAGAGATGTAACGAGTAACGGAGCTTCGATTCCGGTTCCGTTAAGTCGGAACTTCCGATTATAATTACACTTTCGGTTCCGACTTCGGTTCCGATACTTTTGTATCGGATGTTAATCGGAGGTCCAAAATTCCAGCCCCTACAATCAATTGCCCGGCAATATTTGTCATGTCCACCGGTAGGCTTGGTAGCTAGCGAACAACTTTTTAGTGGTGCTGGCCTAATTTACGACTCTTTAAGAAATAGATTGGATGGGGACAAAGCATCAAAGCTTTTGTTCATAAAGTACAATACATTACTTTTGGAGTCCATTTTGATTTAATTTGGTTTAGCTTTTGTTCATTTATTGTAATGTAACCAAATGTAACACGCTACTTTGGGTTTTAATTTTAATTAAACTTTAAATTCATTAATTTTATCTTTTCTTTATTTGGAATTATGCCAATTTTTTTTCACAGTTATTTTTTATTTTATAATAAAAAATAAAACTGAAAAGAATTGACTATATATCATGTTTTATTTGTCCTTAAACAAACTGACCCTGCCTCCGATTTCGATTCCGATTCCGATAAATCAAATTTGAAAACTCCGATTCCGATTTCGGTTCCGATAAAACTACCTCCGTTACATCCCTGGTCTGAACAGGGACTTGACGGTAATGCCAACATAAGGAAAATAATTGTCAAAATAATTGTCTGTGAACGGACTATACACGCCTTCAAACCTCACAGTAAAATATAATATTATACATTATATAGGCACAATTTACATAAAATCATTCGATAAAATATTGACTCGAGTATTGGCTCGAGTGATTAGATTTTTAATCGATTATAATAACGAATAACGAGATAACCTCTTTCCAAGATTTTGCATAAGAGTAAAAGAGATGGATTACTAAAATGAGTGACGTATTTGATATCAATGAATGTTGCAAGCCTTAAAATAAAAAAAATAAAAAATAATTCACAGGTGTGTGGTTTTTTATCAAAATGGTTTGGGTTAAAAGTTTTTAATTTCATCAGAAAACCTAAATAAAAGGTCTAATTTAAGCAGGTACCAATTTCACTATCAAGCTTACAATAATCACGTTGGAATCCACTTATTTGTGCATTTACAGTTATACGCGTAACACGTATTTTGTGTATTGAGCTCGCGCATTGAATTAGGCCACATAGCGATCTCTCCCTAAAATACCGCTGTTCTGGCTGTCGACGTATCAACCTAGCGTGAGTTTTCATTTATTGCCTTGTTTATCGGTTATTTAAGTTACAATGTTTATTAATATACAGTGCAAGTGGTTCGTCGGACACGATAGTTATGGTATTTGTAAAGTTTAGCACGAGTCGATAATTCGTATGTTTTCGTAAATGGGTCACCTCGCCATTCTTCGACAAACAAGTTATTTAGTGAATTTACCGTAATCTGAGCGTCACATAAGTGGGTTTAGTAGAGTTGCGTTGCTAATTCACGATAAATGAATATCAATGTAAGTGGTGTTTGTGTTTTTATAGTTTTGGAAGGCGGGAGAGTGATGGTCAGAAAGTCCGCGACCCGATATTTGTGATGTCATCAAAAGGAGAAACAGAGGCCGACTCTGGCACGGTGTCGCCTAATTTGCCAGCAGTTAAAAGTGAACCGGTAAATATGCTTTTACTTAAATGGATAGATTTTGTATGGTGACCTATTTGAGGCAAGTAGCCAAGTACAGTTAGGTACGTTTGAACTCAATTTGCGCCAATAAAGAGTGCACATGTACCTACTCAGTGCTTTAAAAATGTTCAGGTGTACTATAATTGCATGCTATATGAATGATAGCTCATAATTTTGTATTGTGTCATGTTTCAAACAAGATAACTCTGCTCAGTAGGTATGTACTAAACAGCTGTGTGTGTTTACTTTATTATTGTTCTTACAACCCTGATATTTATAATCTAAAACTTTTCACTTTAACTTTTACTTATGCATTAGTCTTACTAGACTCTTATTGGAGTTCAATTCTAAATTGGTATAGATTTTCTATTTCTATTCTTTAAGTAAGACACCTAAGAAATGTATTTTGGTCAACATTATTCTATTAAAAGGATTTTTATGACTTCCCTTTCAACTTATCTCTTAAAGCTTATTTGTTTTCCTTTTTCCTCGTTTTTAATTTTACTGTGAAGTGTAACTTATAAATTCTACAATCTTAATAAGAATTCTTATGATTCTTTAGTGATAATCATAATTCTATTATTATAATTTCCTACATTTTTAAAATTCTAATGATAAAATCAAGTTTTGTTAATTATAAATAAAAATCGTTCTTGTTTTATTTTTTAAGAAAATAATGATGTTTTGTTATATTTTAGCATAATATTTCAGCTGTTAGAATGTTACATGTTAGTTTTACATAAATTATATCATTGTAAAAGATGCGTACAATTGTTTATTTATTCATTTGTATTATTTTTATCTGGGGCAATACAATCTCAGCATAAAATTAAAAATCTAGCTACTAGACATAATATGTTATTGGGTAATCAAATTGTAGTGATAATAAACTGTTAAATTTTTTGTTGTTAAATTTTACCGGGGGTAGACTTCCTTTGCAGGAGGTCGTCTAGGTGGGTACCCCAACAGTGCCAGTTATTCTACCGCCTGAGCAGTGATGTGCAAATATCACTGTGCTCCGGTAGGAGGGCACTGTAGCTAGTGAAATTACTGGGCTAAAGAGTCTTAACATCTCATGACTCTTGAGTAAGAAGCGTTGGTGCAGTGCTCCTAGAATTTCACATAATTGTGAAATCCTAGGTAACACTGTACTGATTATGGGCAGCCGTTATCTCTTAACATCAGGAGAGCGTCTTGCTCGTCTTCTACTTCATCACATAAAAAAAAAAAACTGATCTAAAGTTTTTTGAGATACTAATTCGCTACACACACAGGTTAGTTGTTAGGTCACTTATTATAGGGTTGGCCCCACAACCTATAATTGTGATTTGACTCTTGACAGTGTAAGTACGATATCCTTTTCTGTATGGACCCCAATTATTATCATTATTATATTGAAATTCCTGTACAATTTTAAATGGGACTCTTAATGAATGCTATTCCTAAATGACACAATTTAAAAACAATTACTTATAATGTGAGTCATTAAGAGATACCTTCTGGGAATCACTAGTATTGTAAAGGCAAATGTATATTACTTCACACCAAATTGGGTTCACTGATTTAGCTAAAATTTTGTATACAGGTTGATTAGACCCTTGAATAGAATTTAGACTTTTCAGCAGTTCAAATCTGTGTATGAGTGAAATTTAACTTAATCTCAGTCCAGTGTGAAATGCAATGTGTGTGATATGCAAATAAACATTTCTGATAGTCAAAATCGCCTTAGTAGTAATATTAAGCAAGGTGTTGCCCTAATTTTTCTGTTCAAACCTTTAAGTTGGAAGGTCAAAACAATCCACACTTCAATCACCAATGGGAAGATGAGGTGTAAATTGAAGGCTAGGTAAATAATATGTACCACTACCTGGTACATATCTTAGAACTGGTTTAATACCAATTAATGCACCAACATTTTCGTACACCTCTATTCCTTTACAGTTATGTACACCTTCACACATATGATGAATTCGAAATATTTAATTTTGAAAAAGACAATCCTAACACCGAGGGGAAGCGTTTAAACAGTTTCGCGATGCATTCGAATTTAGTAGAACAGCGTCTATTTTTGTATAGATTTATATATAATAGATATACGTTCAGGTCACTATTACAAATGCATAAAATTGCAGCTTCTTTAAAATTCATCCATCATATTTCCAGGCGCCGACAGCCAGCAAAGAAACACCCAAACGGGGCAGCACACTACTGAAATGCACCACCTGCAATAGTTTTAGCACACTGAGCAGTCGCTCACTAACCACACACATGGCTCAATGTTCACCAGACAACAACAATGTCGCCGCCGCACAGAACGCAGACGCACGACCACACAGAAAACTATTCGAGTGCGACGTCTGCAACATGAAGTTCTCAAATGGAGCTAACATGCGTCGACATAAAATGCGCCACACCGGCGTCAAACCCTACGAATGTCGCGTCTGCCAAAAAAGATTCTTCAGAAAGGATCACCTGGCGGAACACTTCACAACACACACCAAGAGCTTGCCGTACCATTGCCCCATTTGTAACCGAGGATTCCAACGTCAGATAGCGATGCGCGCGCACTTCCAAAACGAACACGTCGGTCAACACGATCTCGTCAAAACTTGCCCTCTCTGCAGCTACCGTGCTCCTACCATGAAGAGTCTACGAGTACACTTTTTCAACAGGTACCTACACTGTTATATTGTGTTATGATCTATGTTTTATACTTAATTTTTAAACAAGAAAGTGTTAGATAGATTCTGTCTATAACGAAAAAAAATTAGGCTTACTATCCCTCAATCCTTAAAACTTAAACGGTTTTCAGAACAAATTTTACATTATCATGTCACCATCAGTCAAGCAATGTATGTAATAAATAATAAGTATTATAATTACAGTATTGTCCTTATCAAATTATATACAAATTGGTTTAACTAAATAGGATAATATTATTCGAAACAGTCTATAAATAAAATTAAATTGCAGTCATAGGCAACTGAAGTGAGTCTGAAACTAAGTGTTAATATTGAACATCTTTCAACAGGCACGGCATAGACCTAGACAACCCAGGTCCCGGGAACAACTCAGTATCACTCCTCGCAGCCGGGATAGCCAACGCAGCTTATGCAGATGGCACAATGGACCCCGCAGCTATCAACGCCCTCGGGGCACTGGGCTCCGGTCTCTCAGTATCTGTGGCCGCAGCTTACTCTGACAGTGGGGACAGTAACGGAGCCCGTTCAGTAGATAATGCTACTCCACCCATGCACTACTTGACACCGCACGTGGAGATATCAATGGCTGATAATAATGAGACGTTCTCGCCGGGACAGAACCACTTGGGCAATTCAGGTATGATTTTTTTTGTTTTTGTTAGTCCGTACTGTCCTATTGCTAGGCAAAGACCTTTTTGGAATCTAGATATTAGATATTATTTATGTGTAATATTGGGACTGCAAAGTTCTGTGTAAATGAACTAAATTTATTTTATCAGAAACATTATTAATGTCAAAGTTTTAATGAAACTACTAAACTGTCCTGAAATGCAACTGTAAATGATTAAATCATTATAAGAACAAATAGTATAAGTGCAAAAATTGCTTATGAGTATGTAGCTTCTTTAAGCCAAAACTACATAAGGTTTAATTTGTTGTTAAAGTTTCGACTGTAATAAGGTTTTTCCAAGACAAATTACATACTAGTCATTCAATACAAGCATTCTGTTAACAATAATGTGATTTTGTCTCAAAGGCGCCATTTTTATTTGGGATTAACGTGACCTCTAGTTGTTTTTGCATTCCTTATGAATATTTAATTAGCATTACCTGCTCCTAACCCAGTGTTATTTTTGTTTTATCCTAGACTTCATTTACATAATTATAATATGAATGGATTCCACAAATGTCGCTGAATTGTTACCTTTGGAAGGTTATTTCTTATTTCATAGGCTTAGCTAAAATCATTAATGAATAAAACATAACTATCATTACATAATACAATGGATAGGTATAACCCTAAATATAGATAATATATGGGAAAATTTGGTTTTGGCTAAATAACATGCCTACTTCCTTGTTTTTATGTTTTGTTTTATAAATAGATTTTATTTTGCAAGTGCTGTATTAGGCTTCAAATTAATTAGAGTTTATATATACATATATAGTGGTAGGAGTGCAGATTATTTCTCAAAATAAAATAACAAGTAAATTGCTTTTGCTGAAATTAGGGATTTGGACAAAGTGTCCGTAGAGAATATGTCCTGTCGTAGTAGGTCCAAGGTCAAGGCCCTCTGGCCCCTCCTTGTATCCACCCTTGTTCTTATCATATGGTCTGGAAGTCACAGATACCACGTCGCCAATACCACTGGTGCTGTAGATGGTAACCATAAGACAGGCCGTTTGCTTTGTATTGATGTTTAACATAAACATGCATTATTTTGGTAATTTAATTTATAAAAATAATTGGGGTTTATACTCCAACAGAACAGGTTACCCTACCTACACTGTCAGAGTCAAATCACAATTTTTAGGTTGTGTGGCCAACCTATATGTCCCAGTTTCAGGTCGCCGAGATTAGGTACTACAGGGCCTGCAACATGACCTAACGACTGCCTCGTACATATCTTATAGGAAACAGCCGGGACCTACAGTTTTATAAAACATTATTTTGTTCAGATTCTCGTATGAACGGCGAAGGCGGTAGTTCGCCGCAGTCCGGAGACAGTGCAGTGGCAAGCAGCTCGCTGTCAGCGGGGCTGCCTACCAACATCACGCCTTCCATCACGCTCATACCTATCAAACAGGTAACTTTTATACCACAGAAGTAATACAACTATACTTCATTTCAAAAACAAAGATAATTTTTGCAGGGTTCAAAGGATCAATATCTTAATAAATTCGATATGTATCGGATATTTGCCATAATATATCATATATATATCATAATATATATAGGATATAACAGTTTTTGTGAATATATCAATGATATTTTCATTTATTTATAACCTTCGAACCCTGCAAAAATTATCTTTGTTTTTGAAACGAAGTATAGAAGTACCCATTTTATGTGTGAGTGTGATGGCAATAGGAAAAATTCTGTGTGAAGAAAAAGGAGAACCTATTTTTTTTCCGTCCCTTTCAGCGTGGCCGGTTTATGTTATTTGTCAAACTCTGTCAAACTGCTTCACTGGGACAATAATACATGTGTTTCGTTTTTTTTCCAAAATTTTAAAGCAATTTGAGACAATACAATGTTATTCAACTAGTTTATATACCTAAAATATCAATATAATATCGCGTATTTTCATAAAATAATGAACATCCATAAGCTGTTTTTTGTCTCACAGGTGGCCACGATGATGTGACCCCTGGTTTTATCCTACTATTCTATTCTTAATTTTATGGCTAGTGAACGTGTGTTATCACCACAACTTAGCCAATGACTCTTGGAAAGATAAACCACTAGATTATAATTATATTGGCTAATTCTCACCCACTACTGATGGCAACTTCAATGTACATCGCTGCGTTTGTTATCTTACTCATATTAATGAGGAGGTTTAAGTAAGTTATGTACGCAATATTGTCTATGGATTCTAGTGTTTGACATGTCGTTCGATGATAGCCAATAGAAAACAGATTTATGAAATTTTTGAATATTGAGCACAAACAACATAATAATATCTTACTTCTTACTATCACATTAATCTTATTAATATTATTAATGTGAAAGTTTATAAGAATGTATGTTTGTTACTTCTTCACGCCTTAACGAGTGGACCGATTGGGCTGAAATTTGGTGTAGAGATATCTTAGACCCTGGAATAACATATAAACTACACCCTCCTTCCTTACTTAGTGGCGTTACCTACTGCCCGCACCAAGCGTTTTGCTTCTTCGTTCTTAATGAGAACTGGTCGCGTTTGGAACACTTTGCCGTCATCCGTGTTTCCCGAGCGGTACAACTTGGGTATCTTCAAGGCACGAGTGAATAGGTACCTTTCTAGGCATCTTACGTGATCCATCGTCGACCGCATTTTCACTTTCCATCAGGTGGGATGTGGTCAAAGGTAGGCCTATCTCGTTTAAAAAAAAAAAAAAGTTACAGTACAGCAATTAAAACCGCTGGGTGCAGTTAATAACCCATACATTTCCATTTTATTAAAAAAAGGGGGTGATGGCGCTACGTCACAGCGTTCTAACATGTCAGTGTAAGGTATGACGTATCGCGTCACTTAATATTTTGTTATTATTTAAATGGGCAGGGACTAATTAGAATATTAATTATTAGATTAAATTTTTTTGACTTAGTCATCATCCCTATATTGGGTAAAGTAGTCCTTCTTCACGTCATCTTATAAAATGTAGTCGAAGCCTATTGATTAACACAATAGTACAAATTTAGGAGGGAACTGGCCCATCAAAATTGTACAACAATGCATAATAAGCGAAAATATGACTTATGTTACAATGGTATTACATCATATATACCTATTACGTCAATGAGTTGTTTGCAGTTTTGCTGTTACTTGATTAGATAAATAAGGAATCTCCCGATCTGTTACTCAACAACCCAACTTATCAATATTGCCTTTAAATTATTATTATATGCGGTTTTTGGCGTCATAAGTATACTATGCTTATGCTGTGTTTATTTTAATGAAAATAAATAAATATCTTTACTTTTCTAGTACCTATAACTAATTATATATTTATATGAAAATAAATGCCTATTATACTTACCTTATATTATCTAATATATAAAATTCTCGTGTCACAGTTTTCGTTGCCATACTCCTCCGAAACGGCTTGACCGATTTTGATGAAATTTTTTGTGCTTATCCGGTATCTATGAGAATCGACCAACATCTATTTTTCATCCCCCTAAATGTTAGGGGTAGTCCACCCCTAAATTTTTATTTTTTATTTTTTAGACAAAATTTTTAATTTCTATTTTTTTATGATACAACATACAAAAATACATACAATTCTCAACTTTCACCCTTCTACGATCAACCCTTATTTTATCTCAGTGTAACTCTCATATTAACTTTTAATCATTCCTATTTTATCAATAATAATTAAATTATCAATTTTGAGTGTATTTTGCATGATTAGTTAATCAAGTGATTTTATAACCTCAAAAGTACTCAACACGTGACACGAGCTTCCAATAACAACGGATTTTGTGTTGTAAGTAGGTATACTTTTTTTTATTTATATCGAAAATGTTGTTGATCTTATAAAAATGTAATTTTAATTTAATCTTATTAAAAAAATGTAATTGAACAATTAAGATTTTCATAGTTTCCAAAAAATCAATCATTATGAATCTTTATTTTGAAATGTCAATGGAAATATTGGTTGTATGAAAAAATTATAAGAGAATGTTTTCATAAAATTTAATTTTTTACTATTGTTTGAAAAATTTTTCAATAAAATAATATATTTCACGCATATACCACATTCTTACATACATACAATATACACATTCTAACATACATACATACTTCTAATAAGTAAGCAATTTTTTGTCTACACTAGAAATTACTAGGAAATTATTTATATGGCAAAACAACGTTTGCCGGGTAAGCTAGTTATTAATAGGTTATTGAGTTTTGAACAAATGAGTTAAAAATTTATTAAAATAAAAAAAAAAATTAATTTGTCAAATCTATGGACAGAAACATATCCAACTGCCCCTCAAACGAAAACCAAACTAAATCAAGAACAATGACGTAACGGTTGGGTGCCCTCACACTCATACAAATTGTAAACAAAACACTAACATCAACCTAAGTATAATTTGGTATATTATAAAGTAAAGCCGGGTCTCCAAAAAAGGTGCTTTTTTTGGTCTACACTCTCAACAAAAACACGTCAACACACAGCAAAATTCCCCTACACAAAAAAAAAAATAATGTCTATGCTTTCAGGTTCAACAAATGTTTTTGCTTTGTTTTTTCATTTATTTATTTACTAGCTGAGCCCGGCGGTAAGCTTCAACAAATGTTTTTGCTTTCCATAGCCGATGGAAAGCAAAAACATTTGTTGAAGCTTAATAAAATACGGAGTTCAGACCACAGACTAAATTTATTGAGTAAAGTCGCCTATACACACTAATTGTACAGATTATGTATTAACTAAAGCTGTCTATACAATATAAGTATATTTTGATACATTTTAACACTTCCCCTTAACAAAATAACTTATACAAAGGGATAAACAAAATATGTGCATCTTTGAATTTACAAAAAAAATAAAACATTGCCAATATGAAACAATCGCATCAAAAATAACTAATAATTTTACAACTCACTGATGCCTAACTGTTTCACAAACTTATAATGTTTTTGACTACAAAGGCTTTTTGTTAAGATATCAGCAGGCATATCTTCAGTATTTAAATATACAACATCAACAATATTATTCTCTACTGCGGAGCGAATAAAATGATAACTTATATCAATATGCTTGCTTCTCTTATGAAAAACATTGTTTTTGGTTAATTTCAAAGCACTTTGATTGTCATTATACAATATTATAGGCTGTTTGCTTCTACATTGCAGTTCAAACAATAGGTTTCTCAAATATATAGCCTCTTTACTTGCCTCACATAGGGCCATATATTCTGCTTCAGTACTTGACAAAGCTATTGTCGTCTGCTTTTTACATTCAAATGAAATTACACTATTTGACAATTTAAATGTAAATCCAGTAAATGACTTTCTATCTAAGCTGTCTGATGCCCAATCTGCATCTACAAAACCAGTTATATCTGAATTATCTTTTACATATTTTAATCCATAATTTTTAGTTTTCTTTAAGTACTTAAGTATATGCTTTACATGTTTCCAATGCGTTTCTTTATAATTATTGTTAAATTGACTGAGGTAACATACAGCAAAATAAATATCTGGACGAGTTAATAAAGCTAGATATAACAAACTGCCAATCAATTGCTGGTAAGGATACTGAGCGGAGCAAGTACCTTCCTTCTTAAGCTTCAAATTTACCTCCATTGGAGTATTAGCTGTTTTACAATCTTTCATATTAAATTTTGACAATATTTTATCAACAAACTGCTCTTGATCTAGGCTAATTTCATTATTACATCTTCTGACTCTCATTCCTAAACATTGCTTTACCTCTCCTAAGTCTTTTAATTTAAAATTTGCCTTTAACATGTCTTTCAAAAGTTCAGTTTTCTTTTTACAATTTGAAAATATAAAGAAATCATCAACAAACAATGCAATATATACTTTTACATTTTCTTTCTGTTTTAAGAACAAACAAGGTTCATATTCTGACTTTTTATAACCAGATTTATGCAAACAATCATCTACTCGTTTATACCATGCCCTAGCTGATTGCTTCAGGCCATAAATTGCTTTCTTTAACTTTAACACCTTGTTTTTCTCAGTACATTTAAAGTTTTCTGGTAAAGTCATATATACAGTCTCATTTAAATATCCATTTAGAAATGCTGTGTTTACATCGAGATGTGTTATATCTAAATCATGTTTTACACTCAGAGCAAACAAAAGTCTTAGCGTTGAATAACGAACTACTGGTGAAAAAGTCTCTTTATAATCTATTCCCGCTGCCTGTGTAAAACCTTTAGCAACTAAACGAGCACGATATGTCACTTTATTGTTATTGTCTAGTTTTTTCTTAAACACCCACTTACACTTAACCACTGTAGCATTTTCTGGCCGACTCACTACTTCCCAAGCTTCATTTTCTTCAAAAGAGCATAGTTCTTTCTCCATAGCCTCGCGCCACTCTTTGGATTCAGGGCCATTTAGAGCTTCTTGGTAAGTTATCTGGTCGTCACCTGAGTTAAGATCTACACCCAAGTTACTATATGCTAATCGGTCGGGTTTTTTCCTGTTTCTGATTAATCTAGTGTTGTCTTCGACAATGGTGCGATCCTCTAGATCTGTTGAAGTTGTCGCATCAAGAAATTCAACTGAGGAACTGGAACTTTCTTCCTCTGGAACATATGTACTATCCATTCCTTGTTCTCTTATTGTGATATCTGAATCTTCAGAGTCTGAGCTTTCATGTCGCTCCTGTTGTTCTTGTGAATCTGAAACTGAAACAGGGTTAGGAGTACCATGAGCTTCTGTTATGATAACCGTCGAAATTTCTGATTCTTTTTCCATAATAACAACATCTCTGCTTATCACAATTTTCTTCGTCTGAGGATTATAAAGCCGGTATCCCTTTACATTATCTGCATATCCTACTAGATAGTGTTGTATTCTTTAAATACACTGCTGTATGTACTGCTTCTGCCCAAAACTTCTTTTCAAACTTTGCATCATAGAGTAAACATGTAGGGGGGTAGGGGGGTATGTACTTTTTTGTGTAGGGGAATTTTGCTGTGTGTTGACGTGTTTTTGTTGAGTGTGTAGACCAAAAAATGAGCTGGAGACACGGCTTAAGCGAGATGGGATTCAACCGTGACGTCATTTTTAGGCTTCTGTAGTTCTTGCTTCAGTTTGATGTTCACGACGCAGTCTACACTTAAACTTAATTTGGTCCTTTTTTTTTTATAAATGACCGCTGTTGGTCTCAGATTAAGACCTCTACAGCTTTACCGGACGTGTGGTGAGCGCAGGAGGCACTCGACCCAATTCTTTGGTCCTACTGACTTTGTTCCTTATATTTCGTGGTGAGCACAGATTATAAAGTATGTATATGGTAAATTTCAGGAGCCGAGCACGCAAGATGAGGGCGGCGCAGAGATGGGGGAGGCCAACGGTGACAAGCGCGGCGTGTCGTCGAGCCTCTCCTCACTGATCAAGGTGTCGCCGCTTAAGAGCTTATTGCGCGAAGACCTGCGCCGGCGCATATCCGCCCGCGGCCGCGCTCGCGGCTCTAACGTATGTTATTAATGTGGCCACACTCAAAAAACTAAAAAAAAAACCATTAACACTTTGGCATCATGTAGAATCGCGGTCACAAGCTTTTGATGATGATAAAATAATAACGTACCTTAGTTAAAACTATCAATTGAATAAAAATATGTAGAAAAACATAAATTATCTGAACCAAATTGAACTTTAGCGCCGGTGCTTAGCTATCAATACCCAAACTTTTTACCTTTTGCCGTCATAACCATTTTTGAAGTCAGAAAGATTCCTTTTAAGAAGTAGGATAAATCTCTTTATTATATTGATACTAGGCAATCATATCAATGCTTTATTTTAAACCAAGGACTAATTATTAAAAACTCAGTAATAAAAAATCAAAAAGAACAAATCAATAAAAAAATCAAATACTTCACTCCATTATAACAAACAAAAATTATGTTTTCATTTGGTTCTCGGTTCGCGTAAACTGATTAAATGGCTACATACGACTGTAGTATTTATTTCTCCGCAGAAAATTCAAGTTAAAGTCAGTTTAATTTACAAACATTTATTTAATAAGCTTTATGGGTTGCGGAGCTTGCATTATTTTGGGTTTTACTATAAAAGGTATTTTTATCTACTTCCATTAAAAATATTATGATTATGAAATCTTATTTCTTTTAAGATATTTTTAGATTAGGTATTGCACCCAGTGGTTAACTTCTGAAAACCCTGTGTCGTTTCAAAGTGACAATCAATAATTTATTTAATATTGTTATAGTTCCGATTTATAAAGAAAACTCCGACATTCTTTTAAATATTCATGTGTAAGCCAACGCGTTCACCCATTATACGAATATATTTATAGTTAAAAAATCTTTTAATGATAGGTCACTACGAATAAATAATAATTCAGGATATCAAACTGCACTCAATAAATTCCCAACAAAATAGTTTACAAATAGGTGGAAAACAAAAATCTCTCTCTTTGTTCGTATAATATGTCCTTTTTTCACGCATACTACCTTTTTTTGGGGATCAATTATACCAGGTTGAACTCCCTGATTAATATTATTTATGCGCATATAACCCTCCTCTTTGTGATTGTATAACGATTATAAAAATATGTTGTTTATAATCCAGGCGTCCCGTTCGTCTCCGGTGGAAGGTGGCGCCATAACGTCGACACACGGCGAGGCGGCGCTGCCCCCGTCCTCTCTCGTCTGCACCTTCTGTTGCATACAGTTCCCTGACTCCACGCTGTACTTCTTGCACAAGGTAATGTTATATTATATAATAATATGTAGTGGTTGCGACACTAAATACAATCCTTTATTTATGATAGTCACCCTACAATAACAATTAAACGAATTTGCCTCGCGTTTTTGTTGTGTAAAAAGTAGGCAGACCGCATACCTGATGTTAACATTTTCCCGCTGTAACACATTTTGCATGTCACGGGTTTCTGCAGGATTTCTTCATAAGACCTGCACTATAAATAGTCTCATCAAATGAGTATGTAATATTTCCAGGGGTGCCACTGTGACTCGAACCCGTGGAAGTGCAACATCTGCGGCGAGCAGTGCTGCAATGTCTACGAGTTCAACTCTCACCTGCTCAGCAAGAGTCACCAATGACTGGCCGCCGGGGGGCTGCTCTGAACCTTACGCCTCTCTTGAGGCCTCAGGCTGCACCACTAAATATTGCGTCGATTAAAATAAAGTTTTGAGTAGCACCCCTATGCGTGCAAAACTAATTTTGACAGCTCAAATCGGTTTAGTGTACAAGTATAATTTTGCGTGATTTAATGTTGTTGATAGTGCTTACACTAAATGTACTTTACAAAGTTGTATTTGAACCCTTCTTATTAGTGACTTTGCTAAGAAAAATCTGCCTTTTATCTCATTATTGAAACACATAATGCTTTTATCTCATTGTTGTTTGTCAGTAGTTTTCTCAGAAGTGAGATTTAAATATCGAAGATTAGTAAATGTCACAGCCGAGTTATGACTGTCGACGCAATATTTGGTGTTGGGGCCTCACGTTTCCGTTCTCCTTCTGAGATCCGAGCGCCCCCCTCCCGGTGAAGTTCAGTGCGAGGACATGAAGTGAACTTCGATTGATTTAGTTCTGAATGAGCCTAGTGTTAGTGTGAAATTATTTGATACGTTCCAAGTTGCAACGGATACATTCCAAGAGATCGACCGTTCCGGGTGGAAGCGGGCGTCTCGCTTCGTTCGTGAGTATATTTATTTATTTCTCGTAGTACTTAACCGTATACAATATTACCGTGATTTAAATCTATATTAGAGTATTTTGGTGCGATAGTGAATTTTACAAAATGTTTACTTATGGAGAGTGTACAAATTAATATATTTTTACATTTTGCTGTTGAAGAGTTATCGAAAGGCAAAGCCTACTTATCCGTGATCGTTTATTATTGTGATCGTGTACAGGCAGGAATTATAAATTCTACATTCCGTTTTATTATGTTCTATTTGTTTTAAGCATCTAATGCGAGTCCACGACTAATACTTAATGTACGAGTTAAATTTTTACGTTTTGTTATTTATTTATTTGTCTAAAATTGTACGCGGGTATACACGTTATGATCATGTACTTAAAATGTGAATTACGATAGTCCTATTGCACTTTCTGTCGCGAGTGTTCGTATCATATGTAAATAATTGATATAGAGACAAGTTAGTTTGAGACACACGTTGCTCAATGAAGCTCAAGAGTCAGAGCGTTGGCGCGCTGTGTGTATTCGCACAAAGGCATAATATTATCACAACGATTCGAATTGTTCACATTCGGTCAGCGGAAAGTTGCACGTGCTTTTATTGGTGCCTTTTAATTATATCTTGAGCTGGATAACAGCTCCAAATCAGATCTCGTTAAGAGTTCTATTGTTGAAATTGGATAGTGTGGGTGGAACACATTATGACGTTATAATGATGTCAACATCTATTCTGTATAAAGGTGCATACACAACAATTTTTCCCACTCGTACGCACCTTTACGTATAATGGTTGTAAACGAATGTCCAATGTGCTTTCACCCTAATTGCTTAGTGTAGAGAAAAAAAAATGTGCTCAACATTATGGAGAAAGATTTTAATTGTACTTACTGAATAGGCTTTTAATACACACTCTGCTCAGAAGCAAGACGAAGATATAATTATATTTTATTACCGATAACCGGGTTTTTTTGTTTTTTTTTTTTACCAATTGACATCTTTCCCTGAGGAAAAGTTTTTTTTTTAAGGTTCAAGTTTTATTGGTCCTCACTTTTCTGGTCTTACTTTTGAGAAGGGTGTGTATTCCTAGCCCACATAGAAAATAACGAAAAAGGAATCAAATAGAATTCCATACGCAATGTAAATTAGTTGTAGTGGTTACTATCTTTTAGGTGTTATTTTAATTGTATCTTACATTCCTTATAACTGAGTCGGTCAGTTCAAATGATTCGTTTACTTGAGATATGCATTCCTTTAGTTTAAGTACTTAATATCGGTTGTGGTCTTGCCTGATAAGTTTTATGAAATTGACTTAGTGCTTTCGCACACGATGTTTGGCAGAATCGTAGCCTATTTTCTAATTCTTATTATCATATATATTCTGAGAAAGAAAAAGTACCAACATGTTACCCAAACATCCTGTTTTATTCATTTACTTGTTTTGAAATAATATTTTTGTCATTTCTAATTAAGCGTTAGTATTGCAGATATTTTATTAAAATCCATAGCCGCACAAATTTGTTGAAATTGTGTACTGGTGACACGGCTATCCCGCCTTTTCGAACGTGCAAAAAGTAATGTTTTTATTTAATATTAACAAAATTTTAAAAGAACAGATCGATAATAAAGACGATACTGAGAGATGAAGATGGTCGTTAAAAAAACTAAGGAAAAAATACACGTTTGCGCTACGATTACGCCAACGTCGTGTACGTATGCCCTAACACGGAACTGAAATTACGTTTTACCAACGAAGTTAACGTTATATTGTTTTGTTTTTAACTGTAAAGGGTGTTGAAGTGGCGCTACGGCCGTCCCGGGCCTAGTGAGTTACCTAAAACTACATTATTATTATTTATTTATATAGAGATTATATATTGTCAAGTTGTTTGTTTTACTCGGAGTTTAATATTATCGGTCCCTGCGTAGCGCCGCGGTATACAATAAGTTAGATGTAAGAGCTATTAATTAACTAATTGGTAACCCGAACGGGCGCCTTTACTTAATCCGTCCATCTAACGATAGATATTGCCTTTAATATTTAATAGAGTAATATATTTTATAGATTTTAGGTGTAATTTAGATGAGATGTAAGGATAATGTTATTTTGGAGGGTGAATAACGTGTAGATTTATTTATTAGAACTGTCATTGGCATTTTTATTTCGTTTATCGAGCAGGGATATATTGTTTAACCAATTTGGAAGTTACGTTACAATGTAACTTATTTTAAAGATTCTTATTGAAGCGCTTGGACAAGTTTTACACATTGTATTAACTAAAGAATTTGTTTTTATTATGTAAAAAACTGTACCAAGTTACAAGATCATAACTGTGAAACATTATATATGATATTATTCAAATGTTACAAATTATAAATGAAATTATATTAATTTTAAGTTATTGAAAGTATTCCAATGAAAACTTGTATTAGACCTGTTTGGATAAAATTCCTGGTGAATAAAAAGTAAATTCTTGAACTTATAAACCACTGCATGCCTTTAAAAATGTAGTCTTAACCTAATTATAATTATTCAAATATCTTATGAGGCTTTAAAAGGGAGAGGCATGCCCCTCCATGAAATAGCGGTAATTTCTGTCAGTTGGCAAATACGACAAAAATGTCGCATCAATACTATCACTTATATTTTCACTTATGTTCACATAAAAATAGAATTATAAATATGGATTGTTTTGGTTCTTGTAAGATACACTTGTGTTAAACTGAGTACATACAATTTGACTCATATAAATGAAATTACAATTTATACCATTGTTGCAAACAATATTATAATAAGACTATGTTTTATAAGGCAGTTGCAGTGTTTATTCCACAATATTTATATATAAAGACATTTAGCATAGAGATCCTCACCTTAATACCAAAACACAGCTTACCAACATTATATTTTTATGAATAAGTTGTTATGTATGTAATGTAAGATAGAAGAATTAACATGGTTGAAAGAAATTGTAATAATATTGAGAGAATCGTTGATATTTTGCTGTTGAAACTTTATAGTGTTATTATGTGAGATATATGTAATAACATACTAATTATAATATTATATAAGAAATACTATTTACAAATATAGATTGCCGAGTGTTAGAAATGTGTACTTATTTAAAATATCTGATTGTGCCTTAGACCAACTGTACTTATGTATTGTGAAATTATATTTTTGAATTCATTTAGAAATGTGTATTTTAAATCATATCATTAATGGCACATCATAGTTAAATTATACACATTTATATGTATATTAAAATGTTAAAAGATATTTATGTATAGATGCAAATATTGCAACATGGCTGTTTTGCTTGTTTTATTCTATAAAAGAAGTTTATTTGCAGTTGATATGTTATTTATATGTTCTTGTGACGTTGAAGATGATTTAGAATTATGAACGTGGTACTTATTGAGTATGTAGTTCTATTTATTTACTTTATATTAATTTGGTAAAGGGTCTAATGAATAATAAACTATGACATATTACTCTTATTGTTATCATTAACTTATATACCTTTACTTTTTTAATTCAGGAGATTCGAGGGCTATGCTACACTCAGTTATACGAAGATCTTGAAATAAAAATAGTTATCAGTTGCTTGTCACCATAAATAATTATGTATCAAGTAGTGTTCCTATTCCCGGGGGGGTACAATCGTGGGGGATAACTTTTTATTATAATTATATAATATTATAGAATTCTAACATTGGAGACTTTGTCATACTTTAGTCACTCATGGGAGTAATCATGGTGCCAGTATATTTTTATGAATAGTAAGTAATGGAACATTTAGGTGTATATTATCTAGTTCATACATACCACAAAATCTGACTGTGGACTGTGACTGTGATCACATGACATATGAGTTTCATGCTCGTTCTTCTCATAGAGGTGCCTTGCGAATAAGCGGTAGAATATTAAAATAAAATCTTAAATTGACTTGCAAAAGTGCTCCATTGTAGCCAATTTGAATAAATGAATTTTGAGTTTGACACGGTTACAACGAGCTTTGGATGCGTAAACGGATAATACTGTAGACTATCACAAAGCGTGCCGCTAAATGCATGTTCCTTTATTTTTTAGAAATAAGTACCTAACCATTTATTAAGTAAAATACGAGGTAGACTTACTATATATAAAATGTACTCTGTGAGTTAGACTTTATCCTAATGGTAAGAGATAAGGTTGAGGTTTTAAAGATCTTTATTATCAATAATTATCAACAAAGACACACTTTGGTACATAACAATTATTATTTCGTTAGTCGTCACAATCATCAAGTTAAATAAAACTTAAATAATAAGATTACAAGATAGGGTAGATATTATTAGTTGCCGCGGACGAGTGCTTCGGTGTACCCGCAGCCCCGGTGATATGGCATTCCGCAGGAACACCCCCATGTTTTTTAATGGTTATCCTCGCCACACACATTTTCGACGGGGGGTCCCACATACCACCCTGCGCCCCTCGGCGCTGGGTGACAATGCGCGGGTAACGCATTTTCCTGGGGGGAAAAAAGGTAGTTACTATACTTCGTTTCAAAAACAAAGATAATTTTCAGGTCAGGAAGGTTATAATATTATCAACGATATTTGCCATGATACAAAATATATGAGATAAATTTAAATATACATATTCCTATAATTTTAAATGTTTGAGTTAAAGATATAAGAAATTTATTTTCTACAATATTTAACTCGTTGGTACAATATAGAGGTAAGATATTATGTAAGCTGTTTTTTAAACACTGGAAATGAGTCTACATTTTTTATATGGGATGGTATTTGGTTATAATTTATAATTTTAAGAGATAACCTTTTTATTGTAAGCTTTTATTTACTTTCACCTGTCTGTTGTCTGTCGGTCTGTAATCAAATCTTGCAAATTTAGTTAGATCCACTCCCGGTTTCCGATAGAGCTGAAATTTTGCAACCATATATAAATCGGATGACAATGCAATATTATTATGACGAGGAGCTGATCTGATGATAGAAATGGAAGGTGGCCATAGGAACTCCGTAATTAAACGACGCAACCCTATCGAGTTTGGGCTCATTTGATTCGTCTTGGCGAATACTTTGGTGCTAGATGGTAATAATAATAATAAAAGCTTGTTTTTATTAAGTTTTTTTTAAATTTCACTTGTTTATTTACAAGCATTTATTTCTTCAATATTTTATATATGTATTTAAGATTAAACCAACTATGAAAAAGTATTTACATCACCTAACTATTAAGCAATGATTTAAATACTACTTATAAATAAAAAAACATCGTTGAGGTAAAAAACGTAGAAATACCTATTTAGTTCCTTTAAATTTCGCGGGACTCCTTTCGTGAAAAGCACTCAATCCAAAAATTCTAAATGCTAGTGTACGACCCACAAGCCACTATCTGCGCCACTGCGCCACATGTGACAGGAAGCCAGGGCCCCAGCCACTCGTTCAAGTCAATTATTGTTATGAATAGGGATATTGACAAGGGCAAAAAAAAGGTAGTCCTGGGTATTTTTAATACCTGACGTAAATTTAATCATATTTATTACGGATTTTGATGACTTCATGGACCAAAAAACTTACTCAAAACATCTTTTTTTTATTTTATCTTTATTGTTTTAGTTTCCTCTGTCTACGGTTTTTTCAGACGGCCGATAGCACACCCTCGTATTCGAGTTGACTACTATATACATTATAAATAATAAGTCAAGCCATTATTTTTCAATGAATGTCTTATATTTATAAAAAAAGTTGGCAACACAAGCGTTTTCAGTTTTGAGGTTATAATAATAATTATTTTTTATATTTAAGCTTTTTATAAAGCCTAAGTTACGTCTAGAGTGCATACAACACAATTACTAATGATTAAAATTTTGTTACGAAATGCTTGTATTAAAAAAATAGTATAATACTTACGAATGAAAAGACAATCCGAACATTTTCTTTTCACTATCACTTTTACACCCTATCACGCTACACCGCACCATTTTTTAACCTAAATTGTAGATATATTCAGTCTTTATCGTTTACAAGTAATTTCATTAAAAAAATCTTTGCTGAAAATCAGTAATTTATATTTTAATCAAGACGACTACAATATTTTGCAGCTAGCTGTCAAAATTTGTTTCGCAAACTACTTTGCGAAACACGAAAAAAGCGGCACGCTGTATGAAACAAAAAATAGCATCATTCTATTTCTTTCTTTTACACAGCTTTCGCATAAGTTGTTCTCTTTCTCGTGCGAATGAGATAGAACACATCCCAAAGTCTATAGTTCTTTCTCTGTCTACGTTTGGATGTAATATTGGCAAATCCATTAAATGTGCGTTGACAAAGATTATGAAAAAAAACTTAAGATGACAACGCGTTTTGTCAATGTCACCCACTTCCTGTCATTTTGCGTCATGCAAGCAAAGTTTTGTTGACAAAAAGTTAACTTTTTAGCTAAGTTTTGATAGAGTTTCTTAAAACTTTAGACATTATTCTGCAGTTTAGTGAGATAAATATTAACGTTGGAGTAGTGCAGATTGCGGCCGGGTGATGGGAAAGTCTACAGAGGTTGATGGCGACAATAACCCAACTTTATCAGACTCCGATCCTGCAAAGTTGTTGGAGGCTGCTTTGCTCCAAATGGATGGTATTATAGCCGGTATGTATCATTTTCAGAGTAAAGCTATATCGTTTTACCAATTGACTCGTATCATATTCATGTTAGGCAGATTAATTCATACATGTGTGATAATTTCATGGTCTACTGACTATTGGGGTCTCCATTTCCTCATTTAGCTATTACTACATGCCATTGAGCTTTAGATGAATTTTCAGAATACTAGGAAACTAAATAAAGTTAGCTATGCCTAACTTTAATCATACCTTTTGTTAACTTTTCATATAAAAGAAAGTTCAGTAAACTTCACTGTTCTTATTTTCTTATCTTATCTTTTCAAGGTGAAAATATCTTTTTGCTCTACATCGTTTCAGGTGAATATGTTGGGTAGTAGAATATTTGGTTAGATATTTGTTTTTTTTGTAGTAATGTAGGTATTATGAACTATGAAGTATCTATTGAACACATTCAAATTCATTCATATATGCAACTTCTTAAATAATCAAGAATAAATACAATTAAACTGTGTCATAAAATATATTCATTATGATAAATCTAGGAATTACCTTTGCATTCCTTATTATTATTCATACGTCTGGAAAGGACAGGTTTCGGCAGAACAATGCATTACATTAAGATCTTTCTGTACCTGAAATCTATGAGTAAACAAATTCTTATTCTTATCCTCCTTCCTTGCATATACTGTCTTTTAGTTTGTAATCATTTGTACAAACAACAAAAAGGGTCGTAACTTCTGAACTTGTGACTATATCTGAATTGTGGCATGATTAAGAAGTCCACCTGATATATTATTCATACTGTTACATCTAAATCTATTCCAGTTGCCTCCACGACCAATATTATATTCCACACAATTTAGAAACAAGTATCAAACTAAGTGTTATCCAATGTAAGAAGTTTGGTTTACATTCTTTTGGTAGTAAAACTAATAATAAAAAGCTATTGACAAACACAACAAAATTAAAATCAACTGAACCTTTCCTCAGAAAACACTCCAACCATCTGGCTAGGGCTCTGATGGAAAATCCAAAACGTGGTTGAAGAAAGTGTAGGTACATCTTTGACAGGTTTATACCAGTAGTAATAGAAGCTGACTATCCCTAGCGTAATTGGCAATAAATATCCAACCAAATCTGCTTTTAGACTTTCAACTGATGAAGTGGAACAAAAAATAGTTTGTTGATAATATTAGTAAATACTAACTTATGCTCGCTGCTTTGCCTGTGTGGCAAAATCCTTTCTTAGCAGAAAATTTCAACGGAATCCATTCAGTGGTTTGGGCTATGCATTGATATATCAGTCAGCCAATCAGTCACTCTTTCCTTTTATATATTTAAAATTGAAGATTGATACTTGTAGGTACTAGGTATACTTACTAATATGCCTACAGATTGTAATAAACAGCACAATATGCTTCATCTCAACAAGCTATTCCAGATAAATGATAGTAGCAGAAATCAGAACTGCTAATTATTCTGCTCACTCCCGTCTCGCAACAAGAGCAGCACGTCATAAAATTCGCGTGACTCATAAAGTTGGAGATTTGCGCACAAGAGGCGGTAGCGAGCGACATATACGCGCTGACAAGAAAAATGAGCACAGAGGCTCGCCATATGAACAAACCATTTTAAACCAATCTGCTGAATAAAATGCGACTTACGACTCTTTGGAATTAAGCTCGTCACGTCTTTCGCCGGTTGCGGTAGAGTCAGCCGGCAATAACACAGAGACTAGCAATGTTGGGTTTTCTGCTTAGTTTACATTATAGCGCTTTTGGTTTATTTGCAGATTCTATCAATCAGCATAGTTTTAAAGTCAGAATCTTATTCGGCCAGAGAGATCGTATTCTTCCGAGATGCATGACGGAGGAGTACAGGTTTCTTTCTCTTAGTGGGATCACCACTTTAATAAACCACTTCTTTGAGGAGTAAGAAACGGTAGGCAAGGGGTGAACACAATAGATCCCAATGGGTCGATGTGTTGCTGACTTTCTCAGCCCCCTATATAAGATAAGAAGATAATAAGGAGATGCATGACATATCTACAGTTGGCATTAGTTTAATAAGACATTTTTTTTCTGTGGAGAATAGGGCATGCTCCCGGGAAATCCCGGTATCGAAAATCCCGGGAATTCTCGAAAATTTTATGATATTTCGGTACCGATACTTTTTTGAAATTTCCCGGGAATCGATACTTTCGATACTTTTGATGCTTTAGTTATAAATTCATTACTTTATCGATTTTTTTAAATAAAATACTGCTTAATTTTGTAAATTGAAATCTATTAAATGACTTTAAATACTAGAAACATGAGATTAAGCTCTTTGTATCCGAAAATCTACTAGATTTTACTGAACATAATAATATGAACGAAGTCATAAAAGTCTAAAAACGAAGAAATAAAAGAAAAAGATGGAAAGACCCGAGAACAAAACGGAATACATACTCAAGAGAAGTGATTATTTAGTTTTCCGCATTAATAATATATGGGGAATATTTTATGAGGAGAGCTCTAGAGAAGTGGAAAAAATATCTCGATAGCAACCACTTGCAATTTACAGTATCTTGCGAAGTCTGAAGGAGAACTCGGTGCTCTGCTTTCTAGAGTGAAGAAGAAGATTGGTCTCATTATAATAAACCAGACCAAAACCAAAATACTGACAGTGACATTAACGCACTCGTCGCGATAAACAAAACGATTTACTACTTCAAAGTTGTAGTTAATGAAAAATCCTTACCGGCATTACAGTTGCTGAATCCATCAGATCGGCAAAGAACAGAACAAACCTGTCAAATCGAAGAGTGAGAATGCCAAACCTTGTTAAACCAGTACGTTATGGAAATGTCGATGGTTTTCTATTTTACTTGACTTTATTATTACCAACCGGGGGCATATTTCTTTTGCAAGAGGTCGACTAGGTGGGCACTCCAACAGTCAACAGTGCATGTTATTCTAACGCCCGAGCAGAGATTTAAAAATATTACTGTGCTTAGATAGGAGGGCACTGTGCACTGTAGCTAGTGAAATAATTGGGTTGAAAAATCTGAACATCTTCTCTCTTCTCTTCTTCTTCTTAGTCGTGTTCTTCATTACTGAAGGTCACGCGACCTTCAGTAAAGACCTTGGATAAGTTGATCGTGACGGGCAAGGTGGAAGGAAAGAGACCCCGCGGCCGATCACCTAGTCGCTGGTGTGATCAAGTGACCACTCTCATTGGCCTACCAGTTGTAAGCGCCATATGAGAAGCCGAGGACCGGACGAAGTGGAAACAGCTCATGCAGCGGGCTACGGTCGAATTTCAAGGACGTCCTTGATCATAATTGTGAAATCCTGGATAGCACTGGGCACTGTATACTGATTATGGCCAGTGTTATCAATTACCATCACCTTCTAGCTCGTTTTCTCACTTTTTTGTAAAAAAAAACCTATTGAAATTATGATATTTACTGTAACCCCATCTTTTATATAGGCTTCTATTGCGAAATCTACTATAATATAATTATGTGTTAGGACTGGGTCTTTAGTTGACTTAAATTTATAATAATAATTAGTGATATAACTCCTTTTAATCTTTCTAGGCGTTAATAAGGCATTTTAATTAAATTTTCAATTTTTTTTAGTAAGTATCGAAAAGTATCGATTCCCGGGAATTTCCCGGTACCGTGTGAGTATCGGTTTCAAAATTCCCGGTTCTTGAAATGGTACCGATACTGCAAGCCCTAGTGGAGAAGTAAGAAGACGAGCAAGACGCTCTCCTGATGTTAAGAGATAACGCTGCCCATAATCAGTACAGTGCTACTCAGAATTTAACAATGATGTGCAATTCTAGGTGCACTGTACCAACGCTTCTTACTCAAGAGTCATAAGATGTTAAGACTCTTTAGCCCAGTAATTTCACTAGCTACAGTGCCCTCCTACCGAAGCACAGTAACTTTTATCTGAAAAAGCGCACATGAAACAAAACTGTGTCCAACTCCTGCCCGCATTTGTATAATGTAGCGTAATAGGGGTGAGGTTTCGCGAGAGGGTGCAAACTGTTGAACAGGCAACAGGGGTGGCGCCAGTAAGCCGCCGCGTCTCGTCCGGACCGCCCGGCGCTCGCTTACTCTCGTTTAGACGGGTTACGTACGACAACTTGCCGTGCGATAATTTGTCGCACGATTTTGAGAGTCAACGATTTTTTTACGCCTAGGTTCATTTGATAAATTATTCTGGTAACTGTACTGGTTGTGTGGTAGGGGAAAGTGGGGGAAATACGAACACCTAAGGGAAAACTTAAATAAAACAGTGGAATTTGATCACAGAGTTTGTTTCTTTTTTTAATTATAAAGTTTACTTATCTGCCTAACTAATTTACTAATAAAAATTCATATTTTTTTATAAATTGCTATAATTATGAAAGAAAAACACAACCCTTAGTGTTCGGCTTTACCCGACATCAGTGGGGTAATTACGAACTAACACTATTAACGACAGAGATCACATTTAAAACCCAACGATGTTGACTGTCTGTCAGTACAATCCTCGTGAGCCAATTTTTTGCACACGTAGCACATAATCTAGTCTTCAGTGGGGGGATCTATATATTTATCTCTACAAAAAATGCAATAGTAGTCTTCAGTTCACTTTTCACCATTTTCTCTTTCTTTTACTTTCGTGTTTTGAGAGTCGCTAAAGTCTTTTATTTTGTTGAAATTCTTTAATACTTTCTCAATCTTTTTGTTTATAGGTTCCTTCTTACTACATTTCAGTCTTCTTATTTGAGTTCCCTTTTTTGGCATTTTTTCCGTTTTTTTCTTGAGTTCTTCTTCTGCTTTAGCTCTTTTTCTGTTTTCCTTTTCCTCTAACTGATCTTTTATAGGTGTGCTCGTAAGAATAGTAGATTTTTTCTTCCTGATATTGCGTTTTGATATTTTAGGAGAAATAATAGGCAGTTCAACGATCTCTGATAAGGAAACCGTGAATTAAACAAAAAAACAAGTGAATTAAATTAAAAATAAAAAAAAACCCCAATGCAATACGTAATTCACAATTTTTTGTATGGCGGCCATCTTGGATTTTAAATTTTATATAGTGGACTGTCATTAATCTACTCATTAGCCCTTTCATTTGATACCCATATTGAGGGGGTCGTGGAAGAAAAAAGTAATCCGCCATTTTGTAGCGGCGGCCATCTTGGACCGATTTCCACCAAACATGGCTAAGAACACTTTCGACTATCTCTACTTTCAAACAAAAAAAAAACAAAATCAAAATCCGTTCATCCGTTGACGTTGAGACAGACACACACACACACACACACACACACACACACACACACACACAGACAGACACGTCAAACTTATAACACCCCGTCGTTTTTGCGTCGGGGGTTAATAAGTTGAACGGGAAACCAACAAAAGGGAGTGGGGTAATGCCGAACGTTCGAGATTGCCCGACATTGAGTGTTCGGCTTTACCCCGCGGGATCGAAAACAATAAAATGTCAATTAACAAATTAGGTTATATTTCTTTTGCCAATTGTGTCAGTGTCATTTAGCTGGTTAATATGTGATTATTTCACAATGTACAAGCTAAATTGCTATGTTAGATAGAAATAAAGCTACATCAACTTGAACTGACCAAAAAATTACATCAAAAACATACAAAATATTAAAAATTGCGTACCTTGACAAGTACGTGCGTCCGCTTCTCCCGTGTTGTTGACTGACACTAGTGGTGGCGTGATCGTCAAAATGGCGGCAAGTGATTTATGGCTATCTATTTTTAACATATTAGAACTATCGAATTCGCCGTTACCCCGCGTTCGCGTTTCCCCCACTCTCCCCTACTTTTGTTGATTTGGGTCGGAATGAACTGAAAACTCTATTTATTATGTTGCTGTTTTACCGGCTAGAAGAGCTCTCTTTTCTTTTCTAGTATTTATATATTACATTCCATTCCAAACTTGTAGATTTGGCGTGAATGTAGTAAGCTTACGCATCTTTATTAGATGGGTCTTTCGACCCTTAAATATAGTATTACGACTACGTCACGTCACGATTTCCTGTACAGGTGCTCGGCACTCCTCGACCATTTCAGCTTTTCCTTGATAGGTAAAGAAAGGACATGCATTCAGTTGAGAGCACTCTTATAGGTACAATTGCGTAATTTTATTCCAAAGTACCTCTGAGTATATAAAATTACGGCGAAATCAGAAACCGTAATATAAACCCAGTATCAACTTACTTAAAGATCAACTCGGAGCAAGTCATTAAATTAATTATTCCGAAATCCCTGAAGGCTCCCACATTTTTCTACGTTAATAAACAAGTAAATGTTAATCTTGGTGGGATGGTGCCGAGATTAAATTTTTAGGCGTCTCTTATCGCTGGAATTCTCATTCAGCAAATATTTCGTCCGTGCCTTTTGTCATCCACCTTTTTTTGACTGGCTTCCGCCAGTTCCACGTTTTATATTAGACGTGCTTATACTCGCGGCTTCGTCGTAGAACAAAATCTTTCATAGCGGGTGTCTACGTCATAATATCTACCTGTGCGATTTTTAACCCGATCAGTTAGTGGTGTAAGCCGTGCGCTGGTAAATTAATCAGTCACGCTTTCTTTTATTATATAGAAGAATATGTTCCAAATTTTAGAAGTTAAGCAGTAAGAATTAGAACGCTGCGCTGTAGAAGTCTTACAATTTTAAATAATTCCTAAAACAATCATTCTATACAATTACTAAACACGTGGCGGGCAACGTTAGCTTATTATTTAGCTAGAAAACGAGAATGGTGTCTGGTACAGAAACACTCGGAAATTAAAACGTGGCTTCATGTAGACGACACCAGTTAAAGTCAAATGGAGCCTGCGCTACAAATACAGTTTTAGCACTATTTTATGAAAATTTAAGTTGTTTCGAAGAAACACAGACTCGCAGCTCACAAGCAGTTTTTATTCATTCCCGCAACATCCTGTTCCTGGGTAGACAATTTTGACCGCTAACATTTACCCAAACAGGTAAAAACATTTTTTGTTTAAATTCGAGGGTGATGTCTTTTGCATGATTCAAGTCCTACCAAGAGTCTACCCACTTTCAATTCAAACCTGCCATAATATATTATATTCTGTGCTACAATGCCCAGCAACTTGAACAATAATCCTGAATACCAACTTAGCGCACATAGCACTTCACAGCTAAGTTTCCCGTTCTTGTTGAGTAGAAATAATGTTCACGCCGAGCCGCAGTCTATTTTCCTAGTTTCGGTTAACATAATGACTGCGTATTTTTTAATTTATTTATCAAACTATTTGATAGTTGCTACAGGTGCTTTTTTGTCATATACATTGTACAAAAATTAACATCTTTTTAACGAAATGAGGGTTTTTGAAATAAAAAAAATGCTGAAAGAAACGACTCCTTAAGACTGGCCCTAAGTTATGAAATCTATCTACAATACCTGTAATTGTGATTGACTGTGTAATAAGGGTAGTCTGTTCTGTTGGAGGATAAACCCCGAAATGATTCCTATTATGAATTACCTGCCCCTGCCGCACATAATTCGCATCAGGCGTTAGAGCTTTAACTCTGTACAATACAGTAACTTTCGAGGACAGAGGTTCATTATCCGCCTTCGTTCGGACTTCATTATTTTTTGCTCCCGGACGGGGTGGAGAGAGGAGTGTGGAGGGTGAAGAAAGTTTCGTAATTACCATTCCAGTTGCGTTGGTCCACTCCCTCAACTACTGTCCGGGCGACCTTTGTTCAACAGGTACTTCTGTATATTGGCTGGAGAGACCAGTACAAATACTTTTCTGTAATAGGAATTGCTCCTTTACCACCGTAGCCTTAGATAATATTAGTTGAAGTTTGTACTCCTTGGGAATAATGTTAGGAACGGGAATTATACAAACAATAAAAAAGAAACATAAAAACAGACAAAATTCTTAACAAAGACTTACTCGTATATTAAACAAATTAAAAAATATATCCATATTTCAACATCTGCGTTATTTAACATTGTAGAAAATGAACGATTTTCGTTCCGGAATATACATGGTAGAACATTAAAATTCTGCGGAAGCAACGTACCCAATCATACTGCTCGAACCCTTGAGACCTTAAACGTACTTACACAAGATACGGGGATCAATATAACTTCCCGTTTCTATTACTTTATAATTCCAAGTTTAATTGATGTACATAGCTTACAACTTTAAGCAATACTCTAGAAAAGATCTGCACTCATTTTCCGATTTTGATCTAAGTACTTATATTCAAGGAAAAGCACAGCGCACATGAGCTGTTAACAAAGCCGAAACCCCTGAACGGATTGGGCTGAAATTCGCCAGACATTATGGCGTAGACATCAGCTAAGAAAGGTAATCTTAATACAAGTGATGACCATCGTGATTATAGAAAGAGTCAATTCTTGCAGGTATGCGGGAAATCAAAAAAGATAAACGCTTTTAGGACGAAGAGAACTTTTCTCAAGATCTTCGCATTCATTTTGGCGAATGTTCGTGTGTATGTTGGTTACTTCTTCATCCACGAATTCAGCGGGTAAAACCACTGGGCCCTGCTAGTATTTCAAAACTCATAACGAGCCTTTACTCTACAGTACCTAATGTAACCAAAATTAGGTACATACATTCTATACCAAAAGATTTTAATCTAGCTAAGATTGTACAAAAATCTTAAACATAAAACGAATGCCAACCCTACTTGGGATCTTGCCATTGGGTTCCGCTACGAAGCGGATGAGGATTATCCTGTATTCTGTATCCTCTCCGCGTCATATTGTGCTCGTACAAAAGCGTAATTTAGGTGTCTGGCATACTCCACAATGAGTGGCGTGGTTATATTCTTTAGACTTCCTTAGGTGTTGATCAGGGGCTATTGGCTATCAGAGTGATCTTCATTTGTTTTTGTTAACGTTTGAACTGTTAGTTTCGCGTTGTCTCTCTGTGTTACTTATTCATATATCTAACAAAAATCGATTAAAGACGTTTATTAGTTACTGCGTAAGTCAATGAGCCCATCTGTTTTTCGAAATTGAAATTACAATATTACGCTAGCTAGAAACGAACGATGTGTAAAACTTTGTCGTTTTTGGTGTTTACCTAAAAATATTCAGTGTTAAGTAGAAACCTATGTACGAATGTTATGAAAAGTTCGAGTCCAAAGTAGGACAATAGTTTATCTATGTGTTGTGAGATGTGATTGTGTGTAAACCATGCCTGGGTGCTGGCATCTGCCCGAGCACGTAACCAGATGGTGGCTCTTGGACTGTACGCATCGGATCTTCAACGACGATGCTGCTGATTCGCAAATACCTGCACGTACGTACACCATACTATATCTAGAGTAGAACAGTGATTTAAAAAATAAACCGACATCAAGTGTGGTTCAAAATTAAGCTATAATTAAAATAAAATAAAACTCCCATGACCTGATATGAGGTCATGAGTCATGAGCCAAACCTTCAGGTGATGATTAGATTAGGTACCTACACTGTGAAATTAAAGAATTACATAGCATTAAGATTTAATTAAAACGGTTAACAATAATAATTGTATACCAAGATATTTGTAAGATCTGATTAGACAGACACCTGATTGGTGAAGCTAATAAACGAAATCTTGTAGATAAGTAATATTGCGGAAGGTCAAAATTATTTCCATTTTACTGGCTATCAGTATGAGCCGTTTTAATTAAATGCCCATGTCCAATATCCATAATCCTTAATAGATATCTCCAAAGCCTTTGTGATGAAACAAAGGATGCTCAGGATATCGATTTAATGTCTTGCTGAACCAAACTATGTTAAACTATGCTATCACACATGTTCCTATGAACACTGCCAAATATTACACAAATACTGCAGTTTTCGTATGCAGTCTTTGCTACATTTTAATAAATCATTTATTGCGGGCAATAGTATAGTAAACTTACGGCTCTTTGCAGACTGGGCAACTATTGTAGCAACTTGGACTGGTAAAATTCTAGAAGTTTGCTAATTGCCGGTCTGTTCTATGTAGCTATTTCATTAAGATATTATAAAACAGCAGGCAGTTGCCAGAAAGTTGCTCAATAATACCTTATAGTCATGTGACATTCATTGGCCCAACGTATCAGTATTGCCTTCTAATCTGATAATGCTGCACGCATTTGGGCACCCTGCACCTGACAGTGGTTTGGACTGCCTTACCTAAAATAATTATACAATAAGTGTAATTTTATAGTCGAAGCAGTTAAAGAAACCTACCTAGTTTCATAACGAAGGGTGAAATGATGGAAGATTTTTCCTCGTTTTGTGCTCGAAGCAAAAGCGTCATTGTTCCTAGACGGATGCAATTCACTCGGTCTCCGCGCAATTTGCGCGAGTGGAGTAATTTCGAAGAGATTTGTTTGGCGGTTATAATACGTGTGTATGATTCGACAAACTTTAACGTTCATTTGAGGACCTTGGAGAGTATTCTTCTATGATTACAGATTTTGATCTGCGATTCCTAATTTACTCTGGAGCTGTTACAGTATTCATGTATTATAACGAGCAAAATGCAAATGTAGAGCTGAGGTATCTTACATGCGAGCAACCAAAACGATTCAAAAATGTACAAAACACAGGAATTGTATCAATTTGCTCGACTCGCTAGTACAGAAATACAAGATAGTCTACTTAGTCCACTGCACCGTGTCGTGTAACATCAACCGAACGGTGACTTCTATGATTCTATATTTCATTACTTTTATGCGTTTCCATCCCAAATGTTTCGAAATATTGCTTCTTGTTTCCCATTTCATTTTAAACGGGCGGAATGGGAAAGCCAACCCCGCCGTCTACTCGAGGGCAGCTCCCGCATAAAGTTCCCATATGTATTACGTAACTAAACCCGACTCGTACATTCATAAAAATCATGTTCATTGGAGCATTTCACAAGATCGTATAGCAGCTATTG
Source organism: Hemithea aestivaria (assembly GCA_947507615.1). Taxonomy (NCBI): domain Eukaryota; kingdom Metazoa; phylum Arthropoda; class Insecta; order Lepidoptera; family Geometridae; genus Hemithea; species Hemithea aestivaria. The sequence continues at coordinate 5,517,515 of OX382328.1, forward strand.
CTTCCGTAAATTAACACCTGATACTGATACTGAATCTCATTAGTTGCACGAACGTGCTTTAGTTGCATTCGAGTCTGCTAAAGACAGTCATGTTTTGTAACAAAACAGAGGGATTAAAAGGCTGTTTAGGTCAGCCATAAGTTAAAAGATAATCCCTACAAAAAATCCTAATTGCCGGTGTACCTTTTATGCAGCATGTGATAAAATGTGGCAACACCAAATGAATCCGGATTTTGCGGTGATTTTATTCGGTAGGTAAGTTTTATGACCGAATTCGTTACGATATACTGCATTCTACTAGGTTTATATACGAAAAAGTTATTCGAACAGGCAGCGAATTAAAACTGTACTGTTTCGGAATATCCTGGCGCTAAATTTGAAAACTTTGGTATGCTTTAATATTTATTGTAGCAGACTCCCCAGAGTTTATTATACCTAACCTACATATTGTGGTTTTCGTTTTATGTAATATTTTTTTACAAATTTATAAATTTGCTATTACAAGACAACGCTACAACGTCGATAGGCATTTAGGAACGCTGTCCTGATGTTGCCTTCACTAAAACTAAGTTCTTGATAAAGTCCCATCTACTCATCTCACCATTATGACATTAACATTCTAATATGAACCAAAACTAGCGAAAGAGACTATGACCATTAGTCTCTCTCGCTAGTTCTGGGTTTGCATGAATACCCATCAGCTTCAAGTTGGCAGGCTTTTTTGACATTAGTTTGCAATTTCCAGAGGCCGGCGGCACAGGACCCAGCACAAACACCGGCCCAGGTCGTTCAGCTCGAGCGCGGGCCTTGGAACTCGCTCAGCAGTTGGCCTCATCCCTCCAGCATGCCATCCCGCCTCCACCTCGACCTGACTTCACCACCGCCAGCGCTATACTGCGCTGGTTGCAGCAGAACAACAACTCGGTCGCACTTGTGAGTACACCTTGTTCTAAACTTCGGTTTTCCTGCTCCTGTGAAGGCGGACAGGTGTCGATTGAGACTGAATATTAAAGCGAATGTCGGTTCTCAGTCCTCTGTCACAAAGACGATGCTTCCAACTTGTTTTAGTGGCCTAAATATGAAACTGCCAAAAGTGCGAAATGCTAAGAGAGTGTTACTATTACTCCATGGCGTACCAGATAACTGGAAGATGTTAAAACCATTATTCTTCTTGATTTAGAGTTGGAAAGCACTTGTGTGTTACTAATCATTTTAGACAAAATATGATCCTGCCGAACGTGCGAAATACTAAAAGAGTTTTATATTATTTCTATGGTCGTACCATATATTGCAATATCACAGAAGATCGTCTCTACCAGAAAGGTGGAAATTGCTTGAATTTGAAACTGGAATATAAGTTTGAGATTCTATTAGCAACGGCAGTTACAGTCACATAAACTTGCTACAATGTTAACTATATGAAATGTGAAATGTAGTCTGTAAATGAAAATTCTTCGTGTATTCTGAAAAAGGGGTTTGAAAAGATCTAAGTATATAAACGGCAAAGGTTGGAAATGTGCTCCATTGTAGCCTATTTGAATAAATGAATTTTGAGTTTGAAGTTTTTTTTTTGGTTGAGCCTAGAATACCTAAATTGTACCAGCAACTTAAAATGTAAGTGCTTAACAGTCACCAATTTTATTATCTTAAAACTCACAAAATTGGGTCTCATGTTTTCGTATGATAATATTTATAGAATGTTATGAATTATTTTAACCGCATTTTCAATGTAAACGTCACTTCTATCAGTTAACAAAGTGGAACATCTAAGAACCTACAGAACGTTCCAAACTTTGGTAGGAAGTTTCCCGGTTTCCCTCGTATTTGAGTTAGTTAATGTACAGGTGCTTTGTTCGTCTGTAATATTACGATTATACGCTTTAACTGGTGCACGTATGTGCTTATGTTATTAACCGCAAAAAATCAAATTGAGGTAAATCTAGAAAATTTCGGATTCCGTTTTATTTCTGAATAGCTTTAAGTGTCAACTTATTTTCGCACTGCTCCCTGGTTCAAATTCGCCCCATAATTGTATTTTTAAGACCACAATTGCGATGCATGCTATAAAGTCCTTGGTCCTTGAGTAGTGTTTAAGAACGTTCAGCTCTTAAGGAAGAACAAAAGGTACGCTGTAAATATCCAGATGTGCAGGACTTTATTCTCCTTTTTCTGAACAAACGCTCCATAGATATGTGTAGAATGGCTATGTAAGAAGTCGCAGGTGTTCACGCAAGTCATTGCGAGGCTTACGTTTAAAACTCCACGGGCCGTGAAAGCCTATGGACGCTTTGTGCCGAGGGTTCTAATTGCACCACCCTCTCAGGCTTGCCCGCTGACGTGAATTCATTCGTGAACATTGAACATACCTCGCCGGGGTACGGAACTCATAAATTACAAAACCGGTATCGGTGTTTTACTTAAATTGTAAATCAATACGCTTTAAGAACTGACAGATCTAAATAGTGAGCCGTTGGAATCTTAAAAATTGTATTCAAAGTCAATATTCTAGTGAAAAGCACACTCGCAATGTCTTTGCGTTGCTTTGGTTAAAGAGTTCTAATTTTGTATATTAAAATATAAATTGTTAACTCAATGGGTAGAATTCAAACCTCTTTTTTAGTAGAAATGCAAAATGCAGTTGTTATTCTAGAGTCTAGAGCATAGCTCATCACTCATCACTTTCTAAAAGTTTTTCCTATGTGCATTTTGTCAAGACAGTCTTAGGTTATCTCGGAAATGTTCAGCAGTTTGTACACTTGTCCGGAAGGAGATTAATTAATTCATAACCTAACTGCCATTCCGCGCGATTAATTTGATTGACTGCGTACAATGTAGCCGACATGTTCAATGTTCCCTTGGTTCAGTTTATCACTGGCTTCCATGTCGAAATGCTAATCCTAAATTAGGAACTGAAGTGGAATTGGAAGTGGATCATCATTCATCAACATTACAGTTAACTGGTAATCCTTCTTATGTTAATTATACCTTAATTTTGTTACCATATTTTCTGTGACTTCCGCTCTAACCATACTTCACATTGTTCAATTGTCAAAGCGTCTATGAAAACATGTTTTATAATTATTTTTATAAGGAATATTTTCTACCACAGACCACAACTTAAGACGTAAATAAAATATGAATTCCAAAATAAGCTAGCTGGCACAAAAGATTTCTGTTATGAATATTTCTGTTAAATGCAAGCGGATGTAAAATTTATTTTGCTAGGCTGCAGAGAAACGTTGAATATTCAGGCACTTGGAGTCAACGATTCACGGAGCGAATTCGGTTACCTGTCAATGGGAGGCACTACAACTCCTCAACTAAAAGTTGGACGTGAAGTTCACCACGGATCCGATTGATGGAATCCACTCGTTCTTCGTTCGAACAATTTATATGGTAATTGGTTTCACCGTGATTTCGCCGCTGGATCGCTGAACGATTTGCCAGATAAAAATACGAATTGGAGTGTATTGAGAGGTTCTTTTTATTCTCGAATTTGATTAAATGAACCCTTTCCTATTCTTGAAATTTCTGGGCTGAGTTTCTGGGATTGCAAAGTCAAAATTAATTTGGGTTAACATTACGAGTGCAAAAAAAATCTCTGGTAATAAAAGACATCTCATGTCGCATAACGAGAGAAGGGTAATACTGATTAGAACTTGTCTCGGTCGTCTTATTCAATTATTTTACGTGCAAAAATGTGGTTTGAGGACTCACTATCATCGATTCACGTCAACAAACTTAAAAGACGACTGTCTCCGAAACAGGAAAAAATATTAGAAATTCAGATTCCAATTCGAAAAGTTGGGGCTAAGGACTGTCAAGTTAGAAATTCCATCGGAAAAATGTTACATGAAGTAAGAGCTGATTACCATTTCAATCAGAATACTTCGGGATACCTACTGAAGGAAATCTAAAAGTTTATCTTAGAAATTATTGTGTATGCGAATAATACCTTATTTAATATTCTGCCTATGACCAAAACTCGTAGAGATAATGACACTGCTTTTTGCTGAGCGTAGGACTTCGCCGACCTATCCAATGATCAGGTATCACTGGGGCTGGTGTTATTGCTTAACGTCAGGCAAAAGTCGCGTCGAAATAGTTTATTTACAAGAAAAATGCTTAAACTAAGCTTTAGAGACAAATAGCATAAACAATGCTACGCTAGAATAGGCGTAGTATCATAGCTTATGAATGAACGAGAACGTCGTGAGGACCCGCTTCCAAATGGTGGATTTATCTGCGACATCCGCAATTCCAGCCCGAGACGTAGGCGAGACAGTTTACTCGTACCGTTTACAACACAACTCCCATTTCCTCTAGGATAATGCTATAATTACGGATTTACCTTACGAAATAGAAGTCTGTTACTTTTTTATGAATGTGGATTGCATACATATTGTTTGAAATAAAAAGTTGGAGCAGAACATGAATTTAACGGAGATAAAAAATAGAATGTATGTATTTAATGAAGTAAGAAAATGAACGAGATAAGCTCAAGCAACGTAGGTCTGGTGTTAAATGGTACACCGGCCCATTACAGCCTCGTAATCCTCAAATCCTTACATTATTACGGTATTTCTTCCTTAACATGTTACATGAGTAAACGTAATGTTGTGTATATCTCAGCAGTTAGAAACATGTGTCACAGATCCATATCAAGTCACGAGGATGTTAGTTGTCCGCATAATGTCAGATCCGTCTCCGTCGTGTACAGTTCCGGTTTGAAACTGAGGCAGCCGTATCACTATTCTCCAATGCCACTCAAGCGAATTTATCAAATATTCACGTATACAACCTCAGATTCAAAGGCACTTAGTGCAGGGAAATCTAGAGAAGTTTTTGCCAGCACTAGTTGCTTTTATTTCAACAGGATGTACAAAGTGCGCACTAGGGTACCAGGTGACACGTTAGCGCTGAAAGGCTCCTGGCTAGCACATAAGGCTGAATGAAAGGATCCCACAGTATGTGCATATGCATCACTCAGGCATTCATTGCCGCAGTGACGGCCGCCTCCCTCACCGTCGGGGTAACTAACCTCGCTCCTGAATGCCCTATTAAGCTTCAGTATTCAGTACACAGTACACGCCGTTGAGCGTTCCAATCCTTAATCTCCATTGGTCCGAAACTTTACTTCGCCTCCTTACGAATTTCAAATAGCCAAATGTTCTACAATCTACAAGTTAGTAGTCAAGTCGTTCCCGATCAATTCTCCAGGACTTGCCAATGCGATAGGGAATAATTTACTGAGCTATAAATGTTTGATTAAATTCTCGTTCATGAACCAGATGTTAAACTGATTATTTACGAGTAGCTTCGTGCGGAAACAAATAGTGTGCTTATTTTGCTCGGGAACTTGATGGTGCTAGACTTGATGATTTATGCTTGCGCTTCCCCGTTGCAGCGACACTTAGCTAGAGAGACGACTCAAGAACTTTTACAGCATATTTTATAATGGTCTCTTGAGGGCTGTGCAATTTTCTTGAAACCAGCGCTGCTTTTATGTAAATCTTCAAAGATGCTTCAAAGATAACATTATTAAGATTATGAATGAGGAAGTACATTATTTGCTAATTATGACACACGTAAGCAACATCAACCCAAACAACAGATTGGTCGTAAAACTGCAAGCGTACAGCGGCAAGTTAGTTTTCATAAAATTAATTTTACAGGCGGTCGCAGCCTAGTTCCAGGCCAGAGGAACGCGTTCCATTAACGCTAATTAGAATTTCCCGGGTCCCCGCGCCCCTTGGCGCACACCTGAAACTTATGCCGAGGTTATTGCAGGAATATTATATCTAGGCTAGACATCTAGTCCGACCGCGATATCAATTGCTCGAATAATTGAAACGTCTGCAGTCCGCATTGTAATGATTATGATTTCCATCAACGTACTTAATTCTATATTGATACTTTTTTTAATCTTCTTTTTACTTGTATCATTATCATCATTTACCCAGCCGTCCACATGCCACTGCTGGCCTCTGGGCATAGATCTCCTTCATGTCATGACACTCAAACCTGTCCTGTGCCAATCTTGTACATGTGCGACCCTTGGGTTTTGTTCTTGTCTTTATGCAGCCTATTTTACTTTTATTTTGCCTTTAGTTAGGTAAACAATAAAGTAAAATCATCTGTCTCCTTCTATATTTTCAAGTTGATCTATCACACCATTAATGATATTCAACACGCAAATTGTCATTAAAACTCCTTTCATTTAAGATAACTACGAAGCTTTCAAGTTCTGTAAAATCGTACTATGTAGTTATGAAATGCTCGGTCCTGTAATTAATAGCATTTCTGCCGCACCTTCCAAGTTCGGACATTGTTTCTTTGAGTAAGTTTCCCCAAGACCGAAGAAATAAATCGACGACCTTTCATTAATCATGCCCTTAATTAAACTTCATTTGACGTTTTGATACTATCTTAATACTCTCTCAATATAGGTACTCTCTTATTAAATGGTAACTGATAGATAAACATCTGTACAATGAAACGTTGAAAATTCAGTGCTGATTCAAATTCAAAATTTGCAAATATTGAAACAACAAATATTGCCAATCGGCAACAAGAGATATAGTGATTGAATAATGCACGGTACGTGGAGCACGTTTCGATTTAATATTCGAAATTCCAACAGCCACTGGACCGTAGTCGGTAGCCCAATATCGGACATTCGAGGTTCAGGCGACCGCAACACCCCCGGCCCTAGATCCTGATGCGGTTCTCACTACTCACTGCGTATTATTGCAATCATTGATCAAATTAATCAAAGCTTGGATTGGCACTTCTGAGATGCATTACTAGAACAGCAATAATACGTAACATGATCGTAACTTGCATCGGCTAAAATCGTAAAACTGTCGTTTGCACAAGAAACGATCGCTTGGATGACTTGATATTGCGAGCTACTCGCACGTTGCAGCCGCTATGCCCTACTTACTGAAAACAATCCCATGCTTCGACAGGTCCATCATATTAACGTGCGGCATTGGAAATATGTCATTTGCAATAACTAACTCGTAATATTATATTTGTAAAGGTCATTTGAGCGTACCTTCTGGCAATGGCCTCATCAGCGAGACAGGCGTGAAAGTAGCTCGCGCACCGCTCGGCAGCTTCCGTTCCCTGCCACCCATTTCCTCTCAAGAATTTTCCCGACATACCTTCCACTTGAATGATTCATAATTGAAAGACATTATTGAATAAGGTGACCTTTGATGGGTACTCGAGATCAGATAAAATATTTCGTGATTTTCGTTAAACATTTCGAGTCCCTTTGAAGTTGACTGGAGAAAAGGGTTTTAACAATTTATTTTCTGAGTGCGAAGCTAAAGATTAACTTGAACCCTTCAGTTTTATAAAAAAAGGTATTTTCCTTGAGATTATTCTGAAAGAAGCCAATAACGTTTTTATGGACGTTCATAATGTTATTTTACCCTGTAGATTCCTTTCAATAAACCAGTTTACCAGTAAAGATTTGGTTGGTATCTTTTCGAGCGAACGGTTTTCAAATGCGTTTTGGAATTAGGTATGTATTGTAGAAGTTTCCAGATCTAAATACAAACATCCACATTCCAAATAGGTACATAAATATGTAGACAGAGCAAACATGTCAGCAGAAATAAATCCATGTTTGTACATGCGGCTTTTCTGAATCGCAGCAATACTCGGCCGTTCATTCTACGCGCTAGGAAATTGAATGTGAATTGTTATTGCATATGGAGATACTTAACTCTCGACATGCCCACTGTTCCCATTTTCATCTCGAATACTTCGAATGAACCTCGGATTGAATTATTATCCTATCCATTTGTATATAAACGGACGCCGCGCCGTCTGCATTTTTATGAATTGATACGATGATGATGTTTTTTTATTGGGATTTTTAGTATTTACATTTAAATGGCCATACATCAGCAAGGCATAGGGGTATCAAATATCAAACCCCTGGTTGCAGTCTCTGGGTGTTCCATAAATGGTATGAATATGTAAACTTAGGCGTTTTTCAAATTGGTTATAGAAATAGTTTTATAACGCAATGAATTTACATCAAGCAAAAAGTCCACAACAGTGCAATCGTCTGGCAAGTTGAACTGAAACTTTTTCATTTTACGTCTGCAGTGGAAGTTTCTTATTTCAACAGTGATAAAGTCTAATTTCGCTAAACCTGCCGTAGAGTAGAGTCAATATTTGAAGCTCCTTGTTCCGGGAGCATATCCAGAGAGTTTCAAGAGAATTTTACTCTCTTAAATTAAATTGCCGGCTTTAAACTGTAGTCTTTGTCCAGTCTGCAAGAAATTACTGTTGAAAACTTTGTTTGAATTATGAGTACCAAAAAAAAGCTTGCATTTAAAATATCTTTCAAGTTAAAATATCTTTAAAGGCGTCATCTAAAAGTTACTATAAAAATACAGAAAAACTTAAGATTAAAACGATACTTTCTAAACTAGTGTAACAATTGGCGAATAGTATTGATATTCTGCTTGGCTTCTTCTGCTGCTTTTCTTCTAAATCCTATTCTTTAAGATACTTTACTTCCGATGTGAATCAGGCCATTTTACCGGGGGTATACTTCCTTTGGAGGAGGTCGACTAGGTGGGGGGCACCCACCTAGTCACAGTGCCAGTTATTCTACCGCCTGAGCAGAGATGTGCAAACATTACTGTGCTTCGGTAGTAGGGCACTGTAGCTAGTGAAATTACTGGGCTGAAGAGCTTTAACATCTTATGACTCTCAACTCTCAAGTAAGAAGCGTTGGCGCAGTGCACCCAGAATTTTACCTGCTGGTTATGGGTAGAGTTGTCGCTTGCCATCACGAGAGCGTCTTTCTCGTCTTTTTACTTCGTTGTATAAAAAAAATAACTTTCTAGGTATTAGTCACTAGTATACGTACTCGTATAGGTGTTCTTGTTGTACAAGTTACCCTATTTCCATGTAAAATGTAAACACAAAGCGCGGCGATGGGCTAGTTGTGTGCGTGACACAAAAACATCGACAGCTCTTGTTTGCACGAGCATGCTGGCTCAACGAATCCTGTGCAAAGAGTAATTTAAAATTCAGGATGCTACAGTCGCGCAGCTCGTTCATTATTGTCATATTGTTGTTTTAAAAATAATTTATTCATTGTAATAAAACAAGATTTGTTTGTTCAATTTTGTCAACTACTAACGTATGCATGTGGCTCTGCTTTTCTTAGCTGATGTTAAGACTCTTCAGCACAGCAATTTCACTAGATACAGTTAACAGTGCCCTACTACCGAAGCACAGTAATGAAGTAATGTTTGCACATCACTGCTCAGGCGGCAGAATATCTGGTACTGTTGAGGTCGATTACGTGGGTACCTAATCGACCTTTTGCAAAGGAATTCTTCCCCTGGTAAACCTTATCGATGACGACGACCCTATTTTTGAATACGGGTTGAGAACAGTGTACCTTAGTACAATGTCAGAGTCAAATCACATTAAAAGGTTATGTGGCCAACCTATTCCGTTGCAGATTCCTAAAATCCCTGCAACATTATCTAACGACTGTGTCCTACATAATATCTTATAGGAAACAACTCATAGTAATGATAGTAATAAAACAAGTATCAAGATATATTTGTTTAGCTCAGCAAATTTTAACACCATTTCGCTACCATCTCACATACAGAAAAACACAATTTGAATTTATCTGTAAGAACCAACCAGCTTTGAAATAGGGATGTATACGGATAGCGCCTTGAAAAATAGCATACTTTTTAAGCGAGCATCTTAGCTAGGAGTATTTAAGCAGGCATGTTGGTATTTTTTATTCTCATATCAAAATGATTATTTCTGCTATTCCGCAGGTTCTCTTCTCCCTGTTCTAAAAATCTTGTTTTCTAAATAATCCTACTTATATTATACCTAATCGTAATAGTTTATAAGAATGGATGTATGTTTGTTACTCTTTCACGCCTAAACGGGTAAGCCGATTGAGCTGAAAAAGCGGGTAAAACAGCTGGTCGCTGCTAGTGTCTTATAAGTGAAATATCATTATTTCTTAGTAAATTATACAGGAACCTCTTTTTTTTAATGAATTCTGTAATTAATGTCAAGTATCTAATTAATTCAAGCGCGTTCCTAAAAAGCATTGCCAATATTAAGTTATGCGCGCCTCTAAATTTTATAGCTTTAATTCAGTTATCCCGTATCCCATTTATTCCCGGCAAAGGAACCGTTTCTGTAACTCGGAATTCATTTACAAAACGTAGATGGTTTATAGGCATTACGTTCCTTTTATTCCTTTTGCAGAATTATTCCAAGTTTCTCGTATACGTAACTATAAGAACTATGAGCTGGCAGCTTTGCCTTGTAAAAATCCTTCTTTAGCGGGTTTCTACATAGTCATCTACATATCTCTGTGAAAATTTCAACCTAAACCGTTGTTTGTTTTGAATTGTACGTCGGTAGGATCGTCAGTCAATCATTCAGTCACGGTATCCATTACAATGGACTTCAAACAAAGGAAGTTAACCTTTCCTCACCACGTTCACCGATTAGGTACTCGTAGAAGCCTGAATCGATATAGAAAATTCTTTTTTTTTTTTAAAGAACTTTGTTTTGCTTTAATGGTAGTGGTAGTTCCATGTTATCAAAATCAGTCGAGAGTTTTATAAGTTATGAATTAAAACGTGCGTCGCGTCCTATCTATAATCTTATTGAAAGCGAACTTTAAATCGGTTTTTAATGCATACTTATAGCCTAGTTTGAGCTTCATAAATATGTATTTGTTAAATTCCTTTGTATAATAAACAGAGAAAAAGAGCGGAATTTTTGTGGTAAACTTGTAATATACTTATCAAACTGTGAGGTGTCATTGTTCACAGAGACGCACAAAAGCTCTCTCAAGGAAGTTTGTTATTTATTGTCGGGGAAAAAATCAATTTGTTTAACTTTTTTAATATAAACGGTGGGACACCCTAATGTATCAAACCATTCAGGTTATTGATAGATCGAGACGAACTTTGGTATTTTGGATATGTACCAAACTAGCTAAGTCCCGCGGTAGTGGATGCCAAGGGATCAAAAGTATAGGTTCTTCCAGGTTTCCAGCTATCTATATGCCCAGTTTTATCTCAATCAGTGGTTTTTGTGTGAAAGTGCAACAAAAATACCCAGTCACAGTCACGTACAAACTTTCACCTTTAGTAGGATATATCAGTAGGATTGAGGAACACGTTTCTTTTGGCTTTCTCAATGTCACTTGGACATGCGCTTTATCTTCAGGTCAAGCTTTTTTCGCGTAAGCCTTTATAAACGTTGACGGCATAATGCGTTAGCGTAAAATAGCTAATACTGTTAATAATCTTCATCTAAATATATAAAAGGACAGATGACAGAGCGACTGATTGACTGACTTATCTATCAACGCATAGCCCAAACCACTGAACGGATTCGGTTGAAATTTGGAATACAAATAGGTTTTATGACGTCAACCTCCGCTAAGAAAGGATATTGTCACGAGCATAAGCTAGTCATTAATATTACTGTTAATAATCTTATCCTTTTCCAATTCCTAAAATCTGACTATTCCCGTTCCCGTTTTAAAAAGAAATCTAATCAAAAAGTAATGGCTTCTTATTTCCATATCTCAATTCTCAATATTTCACAATTTGGGTTAATGTGCTAAAATTCTAACATCAAAAGTAACAGCTTCCTCGGTAGAAAATTTTATTAGGGCCATATAACAATAGATCTTACGAAATGTTTGGTGAAAGAACCGCATAAATATATGTTAACAGTTAACCCACATTATCTCGGTATCGGGAGCGTTATGGTTTCCCTGTTTCAACAGGCTATAATTAAATGGGCCAGTGTTATCGTTAACAACTTAGGTATTTATAGCTCTTGAGTCAATTTACCGACTACAGGGCCGTAGGTTCGACCCGACATTTTGCTCTAATAATTATTATTATACCTAAGACCTAAACAAGCCGCGCCCAACTGTTTTATACTAAAACAATAGCCTATTAGAGTAGTTTAGGTTCGAGTATAACACATTCTCTAAGCTACCTACTTACGCGATTGCAGCCCTATCGGTTCAGCAGTTCATCGGTCAGCTGTTGTAAAAGAGTATAAACAAACATCCATACATATAAACTTTCGCAACTGTAATATTAGTCGGTTGCAGAAGCATGGATGTGTGTATGCGCGTGTGTTTCTTACCTTTCCATGACTAAATGGCTTAACATCCACCTGATTGAGTTTAATTTGGTATGTTAGCATAAACCCTAATATGCACATATGTATAGGTTACATTTTCCTCCTAAATGTTCTTTAATTCCAATGAGATATTAAAACTTTTTGCTGCAGATAACACCGCGAGCCAAAGTTAGGTCAATACTTGTGTATCCTTAAAAATGTATTGTGCTGGAAAAAGTTGAACATGACATTGTTTGGGGTACTCGCGAGCCCTCAGCTTTCAGGTTTATTTAATGAGTTGTATTTGTTATCTCCATTTCTTTTGTGTTCTTTTTTAATTTGCAGAGTACAATGACTGATTGTGGGTATGCAATGGCATAGTCTCAATGTGACCACTTAGGTTTTTAGTATTTACCGATTTAAAAAGGAGGTTTTCAATTAAATATGTATAATGTTTGTATGTAATATTGCGAGATATTTATACAGGACGCTTCTTTAAGGCTTGTAAACAAATATACAAAACAAGTATAAAATAAAAGCTAGTAATATCAGAAATGTATTTTTGTTATATTTCTCCGAAACTACTCGCCGTATTTTAACGATGTTTTTATTTATTCCAATGGCATTTTCATTCAAAATTGTTTCATTAATTTTCAAGATATGATTGGAAATGTGTCCATCGCGTTTGTCTTTATAGGTGAGCTTAAAAATCAGTTTTATCATCGTCATCATCAGCCTTTCGTCCATTGCTCGAAATAGGGTCTTACCCAAGGCAATCTACATTTTAAAATCAGTTTTTTTTTCATTTCCGGACTGTATATATTTCGTGTTCTTTTCTAATTTGCAGAGTCCAATGACTGATTGTGTGTATCCAACGGCATATTCTAAATGTGTCCGCTTTGTTTTTAAAATATAAGATTTGCCTGTGCCACTAATAGTCCACTGAGTCGTGCGTGTGACTAATTCCCGACAGTTAGAAAGTTTTGCTCGTATAGTGAATACAGGTGGTTTGTTTGTTAGTTGCTAACATGTGTTATTTATTTTACACGTGGTGATAAAGGTATGAACTTTTTAATTGTATAAAGGATTTTTTTCCGTCAAATGTATTTGACTGGCTCGAGACAGCCTCGGTAGATAGACCATCAGCCTGATGGGTCGATGACATCTCCAGATCTTTCCTGAACAAAGTTCAGGAAAGATCTGGAGATCTGTTCAGGACAGAGATGCAAGGCAGGAGAGCAAGCCTTTGCCCAGCTTTGGGACGATATAGGCTGAAATAATAATGATCATGGTTATTTTATTGTCCATTGGAGAGAATACTCAGTGTCTCTAAGAGCATCTTGCGTGCGCTGCGAAAAAGTATAGATCGTAATAACTAAATCATTGTTTTAGCATTTTTTTTTATCGTGGCTAGTTCTATAAATCACTTTTATAAAAGAGACTGATTCACGACTGGTAGATGACTGTTTAAGTTCTTCGCGTTAACATTTGCTACAAGTAGAGTGCTGACTTTACCTGTAATGTAAAATGATAGCAATAAAGGAGACCTTTGCAATCGAAATTAAGGCTATCGGTGACAAAATACTAAAGACTAAAGTTAATTTAAAAGCCATATTTTAAATCATTATTAATTGTTAAGAAACAGCTAAAGATCTGTGCCACAAACTTTACCAATAAAATTATTTATAAGACATCAAATTCACCATTTATCCCCTTAAAACCATTATCTTGTATATCTCATTAATTTTAAATCACCGATCGCGCAGTAAATTAACTTCGCGGCAAGTAAGTGCCTCCTTAAGAGCCGTTTGAATAATTAATTTTCTATTCTCACTCTGTTATCCTTAACTTTTCCGTCATAACAATCTGTCTCTAACGGAGGATAACTCGATTCTATCGGAAAGTCTTTAAACACACACTTTTGTTATAAAAGCAGATATCGCACACGAAAAACAAAATTTTATAAAGAAAGAACAAATCTAAATAAACGTGAAAGTTTGTAAGAATTTATGGATGTATGGATGTCTGGATGTATGTTTTTTTACTCTTTCACGTCTAAACGGGTGAACCGATTAAGCTGAAATTTGGTATAGAGATAGCTTAGACCCTGGATTAACACATAGGCTACAGTACAACGGGTAAAACCGCTGGGCGCAGCTAGTATATTAATAAGGGCTTGCTCTGCTTACTGCTTACAGTCAAGACGGTTCAATTAATACTTTTGAATAGACGAAAAATCTAGATGCAAACATGTAGGTCGCACGACGAAACGCGAAAATTACGATCAGCTATTCACTTTGTGGCAGGGAAAAAAAAATCATACATTTTTGACAATTCGGTCTTCGGTTCGGTTCCCTGACTGTTAAGTGAATAGCCCTGCAGGAAAACCCCCAACAGAATTTGTTTAATACATCGAACTTGATATTTGAAGCATGTTTGTCATGTTGAAATAAGTAATAATTATAATCGATTACCCGGCTTCGGTTTTAAATTATAAGCAAGGTTTCTGCCTTTATTACAATAACCCGTGGCTGTGTTTAAAAAGTAACACAGTCTGTCTGACTGTCAACTACAGGCCTAACTCGATGTTTTATTTTCTTGCACATGCGATTGGATTTTCTGTTTCCCGTCTGCTTGTTAGAGTAGAGTTTAGTCGTTTCGTTTCTACATGGTTTTATTTATTTTCACCTGACCTGAGGGAATATTGGCTATCGAACGCTGTTATTAACCGACAAAAATAAAATGTTCTGAACGTCATAATGTTAAAATAATTTTCTTAAATTTGTCGTATAACGTGCTTGTGGATTATGCGACAAAGTTGAAAAACGCCATATTACCATAAGCGCTCTATCACGCATTAAGTGTAATAACATTTATTTTTCTCGGTTATTGGTTGTTTATCATTATTTGCGAAGTGGGGCTGGCCATTACAATAGACATCAATAAACTACAATCTAGCCTATTTAGACTAATAAGCAGTTTATTGATCTATTTTTAGAAGTATCATTCGTATTTTTTTTATAAATGCCATGCGTGAAATTTGGCATGTAAATAACTTAAAACCTTGCCTTTCAGCGTATAAAGCCGATGAGCGTACAATTGAAACTCTTTATTGAAACTCCATATGAAAACAAAAACTTAATAATATTGTTATATACCTAATAGTATAGTTACAATTTGCGGTCTTATCGCTAAAAGCTATCTCTTCCAGACAACCGTGCAGGGAAAGGAGTAACGACAATCATACTTTGTTAAGGCGCTATGGTAAGTGAAATGTATGTTTTTCAAAGCCTAATATAGCAAACTTTTAAGAAGATCTACTACTTTATATTTTAGTATGTGTAACTTCAATCTTTGAACAAGAGATCTTAATTAACAGAAACATGATAATTGTTTTTTTTCTCGATAGTTTTATTTTTTTTAAATATGCCTAATTTTCTTCCTTCCATTTAAATATTTGTAAAACTAGGACAAAAATAAACATTTAGAGTACTTTATTTGATACATAACATTCAAACGGATGGCTATATATAGGTATTTTATCGATAAGTTTATTTAATGATTTTTAATTGAATTTTAATTCCCACGGAGCATTACCGCACGCACTCAGAACGCCGGTGACCACTGTCAGCGTCGGACCTGTGCACTTCGATCTCACCTCCACTACGATTACACACGCGCGTTTGAATTATTTAGGAGTACTTACATATATTGTGAATTTCCAAATCTCAGAAGCGTGTAGGGGGTTTAATTTATTTGTAATTAGATAATAAATATTATAATCTTTATTTTGTCCTTCTAGTCGATTATTAAAAAATATAACACACACGTACTATATAAAATAAATTAGATTAAATTAATTTAAATTAAATATTATTATAAGTTAATAATTTAATTAGATTAAATTAATTTAAATTAAATATTAATATGAATTAATTATTAAATACGATTAAATTAATTCACATTAAATATTAATATAAACTAATTATTAAATTAGATTGAACTAATTTAAAATAAAATCAGATAAATTCGAAAAAAAATCAGATAAATTCTGAAAAATTCTGATAAATTCGAAATAATCAGATAAATTCGAAAAAAAATTAGAAAAATTCTGATAAATTCAGATAAATTCGAAAAAATCAGATAAATTCGAAAATTCATCAGATAAATTCTGATAAATTCAGATAAATTCGAAAAAATCAAATAAATAAAAAAAAATCAGATAAATTCTGATAAAATCAGATAAATTAGAAAAAAAATCTGATAAATTCTGATAAATTCAGATAAAATCAGATAAATTCGAAAAATCAGATAAATGCGAAAAAAAAATAGAAAAATTCTGATAAATTCAGATAAATTCGAAAAAATCAGATAAATTCGAAAATTCATCAGATAAATTCTGAAAAAATCTGATAAATTCAGATAAAATCAGGTAAATTCGAAAAAATCAAATAAATTCGAAAAAAAATTCAGATAAATTCTGAAAAATTCTGATTAAATCAGATAAATTCGAAAAAATCAGATAAATTCGAAAATTCATCAGATAAATTCTGAAAAATTCTGATAAATACGAAAAAATCAAATAAATTTAAAAAATCAGATAAATTCGAAAAAAAATCAGATAAATTCTGAAAAATCTGATAAATTCAGATTAATTCGTAAAAATCAAATAAATTCGAAAAAAATTCAGATAAATTCTGAAAAATTCTGATAAATTCAGATAAATTTGAAAAAATCAGATAAATTCGAAAATAAATCAGATAAATTCTGAAAAAATCTGGTTAATTCTGAAAATTCTGATAAAATCAGATAAATTCGAAAAAATCAGATAAATTCGAAAATAAATCAGATAAATTCTGAAAAAATCTGGTTAATTCTGATAAAATCAGATAAATTCTAATAAAATCAGATAAAAACAAAAAAATCTGATAAATTCGAAAAAAAATCAGATATATTATAAAACCCCGTCGATTTTGCGTCGGGGGTTACAATGTGCTAAAATTTTTGGACAAGATCGAAAAAATGAGACACGAGATAAATATTATAGATACACGTATTTTTTGTTGAAAAAAAAAAACAAAATTAGATTACATTTAATTGATTAGATTAGATTAATTATATTGGACCAATTAATTAAATTAAATTAAAACAATAATTCAGATAAATTCAGAAAAAATCTGATAAATTCAAATAAATTCAGATAAATTGAGAAAAATCTCATAAATTCAAATAAATTCTAAAAAAAGTCTGATAAATTCTGAAAAAATCTGGTAAATTCAGATAAATTTAAAAAAATCAGATAAATTCGAAAAAAAAATCAGATAAATTTTGAAAAAATCTGGTTGATTCTGATAAAATCAGATAAATTCGAAAAAAAATTAGAAAAATTCTGATAAATTCAGATAAATTCGAAAAAATCAGATAAATTCGAAAAAAATCTGATTAATTCTGAAAAAAATCTGGTAAATTCAGATAAATTAAAAAAAATCAAATAAATTCGAAAATAAATCAAATAAATTCTGAAAAAATCTGGTTAATTCTGATAAATTCAGATAAAATCAGATTAATTCAGATAAAATTAGATAAATTCTGAAAAATTCAGATAAAATCAGATAAATTCAGATAAAATCAGATAAATTAAAAAAATCAGATAAATTCGAAAAAAAAACAGATAAATTCGAAAATAAATCAAATAAATTCTGAAAAAATGTGGTAAATTCTGATAAATTCAGATAAAATCAGATAAATTCGAAATAAATCAGATAAATTCAGAAAAATCAGATAAATTCAGAAAAATCTGGATTCTGAATTTTTTCGAATTTATCTGTTTTTTTTTTCGAATTTATCCGAATTTATCAGAATTTACCAGTTTTTTTAGAATTTATCTGATTTTTTTTCGAATTTATCTGATGTTTTCGAATTAATCTGATTTTATTTGAATTTTTCAGAATTTCTGATTTTTTTTCGAATTTATCTGATTTTTTCGAATTTATCTGAATTTATCAGAATTTTTCTATTTTTTTTTCGAATATTTCTGATTTTTTCGAATTTATCTGATTTTATCTGAATTTATCAGAATTTTTCAGAATTTATCTGAATTTATCTGATTTTATCTGAATTTATCAGAATTTACCACATTTTTTCAGAATTTATTTGATTTATTTTCGAATTTATCTGTTTTTTTTTTCGAATTTATCTGATTTTTTTAATTTATCTGATTTTATCTGAATTTTTCAGAATTTATCTAATTTTATCTGAATTAATCTGATTTTATCTGAATTTATCAGAATTAACCAGATTTTTTCAGAATTTATTTGATTTATTTTCGAATTTATCTGATTTTTTTTCGAATTTATCTGATTTTTTTTAATTTATCTGAATTTACCAGATTTTTTCAGAATTAATCAGATTTTTTTCGAATTTATCTGAATTTATCAGAATTTTTCTAATTTTTTTTCGAATTTATCTGATTTTATCAGAATTAACCAGATTTTTTCAAAATTTATCTGATTTTTTTTCGAATTTATCTGATTTTTTTAAATTTATCTGAATTTACCAGATTTTTTCAGAATTTATCAGACTTTTTTTAGAATTTATTTGAATTTATCAGATTTTTCTCAATTTATCTTAATTTATCAGATTTTTTCTGAATTTATCTGAATTATTGTTTTAATTTAATTTAATTAATTGGTCCAATTTAATTAATCTAATCTAATCAATTAAATGTAATCTAATTTTGTTTTTTTTTTTCAACAAAAAATACGTGTATCTATAATATTTATCTCGTGTCTCATTTTTTCGATCTTGTCCAAAAATTTTAGCACATTGTAACCCCCGACGTAAAATCGACGGGGTTTTATAAGTTTGACGTGTTTGTGAATGTGTGTGTGCTAACTACATGCAAAGAATCAATCACCAAGGGTCAATGACCGCGCACGTTTTACGATAAGCGTACGCCACACGTTTCCAACGGGCGTTCTGAGCAACTTTTGCCCGCACTAAATACCTAATCTGCTCGTAAAGCCCCGCCTTAACGTAGTTGCTTGCTAATAAAGTTTTATTCGTACAATGTAATATAATATGTATTATAAAACATGCGTAACCGCTATTGTTGAAAGGGTGTTTTTATACAGTGGATGAATTTTTAAAATGTAAATTTATTGATTTATGACATGGTTAAATAATTTTTATTTGAATTTTGGACATTTATATATTCTTATTATTTTATTTTTTAATTGAAATGAAATTATTATTGTATCTTAATTATCTCTATTTTATTTTTAAAATTTTACTATGACTTATTTTTATTTTTAATTGTAATTTTAGTAATTATTTTGATTGTTTAATATTGTGTACTATTTCAAATACGATCTTGGATTGTTTATGAATAAATAAATGAAATGAAAAGTGCATATTATGTGAGTAATGTCCATCGATAAACCATTCACGGTATAACATTACAGATTTATGAATATGGATGTACAATTTAACCACAGATTACTTGACTAGATCGGCTTTCATGGGTTTGTGTATTAATGGCCTTAAATTGACATGATTTGAAATACAATTCGCAGAATTTACCTACTTTTAAAACAATTTCTTTATCAAGCTTCAGATAATATTTTTGTATTTTTATTAATAATGGCAAGAGGTCATAATTACACGTTTAAGCGGTAACTTAGAATTTGGTATCCATTGATAATACCTACTTAATATGGAAGGGTAGGCAGATTACTTCAAATTTCCGAGGGCAAACTCGTGAATGTTATTTTCTTGAAAGTTTCCGTTAATTGTGCACCTATAGAAACTTATTAACTATAGAAACATATTTTTAAAAATCAAAATATTTACTACAACAGACAATATGAGAATAACACGTAGGCTGGGTACTTCTGAGCGGGTTAAAATAGAGTACTTTTCACGAAAGGAGTCCTTTTTGCGGGGCGCACCTATCGCACATTTTATAAGTTAAAATATCTTTAACATTTGAACTCCTCATAGTTTGTCATATTTAATTTCCTAATTAAATAGGTATTTATTTTATATAACAAATAAAATTCATTTAGGATGTAAAGGCCAGTTATAATCGATAAAATTAAATTTAGTTCCGCTAAATTCCGCGGGACCTCTTTCGTGAAAAGGACTCTAGCTGGGCACAGCCAGGACAGAGTAAAAAAAATCTTCTGTGGCGTATTGAAGATAAAAATATGTTCATTCCTTGTTGTTATTTGTTCAGTGAGTTTAATTATCTAGTCACGCAATGTAAACAATGACCATATTATATATCATTATCATTCTTAGCATTTAACTAAAATAGAAAACCGAACTGCTTATACGACATATTAGTTTAATCAGCTTGATTTTAGGTTTGTTTTTATCGTTCATATAATTTTTGAAACTATTGATTTTGTAATGTCTGTTGAAATTTCATATTTCTTTACTAGTAGTATTATTAGTGTCACGCACTTCTTCAATAATGGTAAATATATATAAGCATCTAACTCTACTACAATACTACCCAGAAAAGAAAAACTTACTTCCAAAAATTGAAATTATTGGTGTACAAACTGGAGGTCTTATCGTTTAAAGCAATTTCTTTCAGAGAGTGAAGGGAGAGGAAACAAACAAAACTGTAAAGTTAGTGGAAAAAAAGAAAGATAGTGGTATCACTAAGATCTAAAGAACACTATGTTTCTAGCGCTTATTATACCTACTTAATTTGTTTTAGTACACCGTGTTAGTAAAATTAAACAAAACTTTTCATTCGTCGCGACATTAGCTTTCGGTTCGTCGAACTCGAGAGAGGATTACCTATATTCACAAAATACACCCTCATTTTGTGGTTAGAAACAAGAATTTTCAGCTTCCCTTAAACCCCTAATTAACGGCTATTGTCTAAACATTGTCTATTTTTAGAGAATTCCTGACACGTGCTCCCCCGGTTATTGTTGAGCATTAAACGTTCCAGCGGATATTCTCGACGGAACAGCTGTCGGGCTATTTCCGAATCTAAGGGGACTCTCTGGAGATGATGTCCAATATTATCTCTCGCGTCTCGTTATAACCCTTTTTTTTTTTTTGACCCAGGAAAAATGCGTTACGCATCATCACCCCACGCCGGGGGGCGCGGGGCGGTATGTGGGACTCCCCCGCCAAAGATGGTAGCGGCGGGGATACCCACTAAAAAACCTGGGGGTGTTCCTGCGGGACGCCATAATGCCGGGGCAACGGGTACGCCGAAGCATTCATCCGCGGCCCCGACGGCGTTTGGTCCTCACTGACAGGAGGACCCCTCCGCGGTGGGGTGAAGAGGAGTTTCACCCCACCCTCTCAAGGGGCGCGCGGAAACACCGCGCGCGCCACCTCGTGGTCTCGTTATAACCCTTCCTTAACACCAATAAACAATTTTATACGACTTGTCGGAAGATACTTATCACCTTATTGATGCTTTCCTGATTTTTGCCACGTGTTTCAGGTATTTAAACAAATAATACCTACAGAAACTAGGTTCATAAACACATCTAAGAGGAACTCACAATGAATTGTTTGGTACCTAAAAGAGGATCCGGCGTGGAGGAGTCGGGAGAGCCGAGCGCGCCGACCTACTACCCGCCACAACTGCCCTACAATCCTAATTTTATTGAACCACAAACTATTATAGCAGACAATATGAGGGCTGTGTATTCATGGAGCACCCGAGATAATGAGTTTTACTCCGGGAGCGGTGTTGTATGCGATGAGAACGGCGGGTGGGGGCGGCCGCGGCGCTCCCTCTACGAAGGCGTCAACTACGCGCCGCTGGCGGTGAGTGAGCCGCGAGCCGGCATCTGTGTCACTGGCATCGCACGCTGCCGATTGCGATACTTATTAACAACAAACAAACCTTCCGCTATAATGTCATTAACTTAAACTTTACTCCGTACGCATACAGAATACGGAGCGATTGGTGTACGTGATTAGTTTTTTAACCTCGAATTACCTATCACCTAGTCTTATGTGCTATTAAACCGGAGTAGGAAGGGTGTCCGGGCGGAATGCAACAGGCGCAGGGCGCATACACCGCGATCTATTTCCGGGCGCGGGCGTCGGCCTAATCGTGTAAGCTCAGCTCATTCTGTACGAAAACATGCGCGAACACAGCCGCGGGGGCTCACTCGTGGCCGCCACCATCGCGGCACTGAACCATCGCTCCGGTGGCGAAGATAAGCCGCGCCCGGTCAAATCGCGACCGTCCGCCGTGCAGAACAGAAATGTGCCGACAATAACGGAGGAAAACTTTAACGAGGAGAGATCGCGTCGCGCCTCCGCCTACAGCGAGCGTCCGCTGTCCACGGCGTCGGAGGCCTCGGAACGCGACTCTGCTTCCGTGCAGTCGAGCGAGGAGCCGCCCCCTCAGGAGAGTACGTAATTCGCGTTAGCGGACGAGTCACTGACGTAGCGTCATATTGGAACATGGCCAAACTTTAAATAGCGACACGTAGGTGACTCGTACACAGAGCTTGTCGTGCAGTGTCGCATCTGTGGAGCCTCATGTCTGACTGCGAATACTTAACGGAGCCTTTGGACGAAGAGCATCGGGAGCGAACGGCGGCGGGCTACACGCACGCCGGCGTTCGCTCCTATCTCTACTCGTCAATGGGTGAGTTCGCGAATCGCGTCGAACGCGAGGCTCCTACGTGTTTGACGTACTCTTGATCTTGATTATCTCGTAACAGGCGGTGACTCGGATAGTCCCGACGAAGCCACAGTGAAGTGCACGGCGTGGACGGACGGCGCGGTCGCTGCGAACCGAGTGAATTCTTCGGGATCCGAATCGAGTACTTCCAGTGAGGAATCCGATGAACACGAATACGATACGCGATGTGACAACACATATCGGACCCTCACTCCGAGCCGGCGTTTAGACAATTCGACCCGGCGGGACGATGACTTTCAATGGATGCCGACCGGGAACATAGTCGACGACGACGACGAGACCGCAGAACCGATGGATGTCAGGACGGAAGAGTTTTCGGCGGCGAGCCTCGACAGGCGACGGCGAGCACCGTCCGATCGCAGCGACCGCGACCGTAAGACTAGATCCTCGTTGTCGTCTAAGCCGCCGCAACACCCCGTGAGTCAACAGTCTAGCGTCCGTGCTTCGCCGCGACCTCGACGTTCTCGCAACGAGGAAACACCTCCGGAGTTGCAGAGACGTTGGAACTCTTACGAACATTTCCGGTGGCCGGAGGGTGGGTGGTGGCCGCCGATGTGCTGGTGCCACGGCCCGCCGGCGCCGCCCCCGTGCTGCATGCACGACCGCTCGTGGCCCTCGCACCCCTCGCTGCCTCCTGCGCAACCTTCTGCGCGCACTTACAAGGTACCATTCATATTCAGCTCGGGTGACACCGATCGCCAATTAAACTACACTTGACTTATCTTCGTATCATTCATCTGTAACTCTTTTTTCGTTTCGTTCGTTCTACTCGAAGTTCTAATGCGTTTCCGTGGTTTGCTATTTATTGAGTGTTTATGATCTAATGAACTACTTAGATCACCAATGACTGATGTGTTTACTAATCCATATAGGTAGTAACTGGTCGAATATTTTAAATCTTATTTAAAAATAATCGTGTATGTATTTTTTATTCGTTTATCGTTATAGCATGCTCCTATATAAGCCATTTAGGAGGCAGTCGTTAGGCTATATTACATACCTTGTGTAGATATTAATCTTGACATGAAACTGTAACGTACAGGTTAACCACAGAACCTATACTTGTGATTTGGCTCTGACAGTGCACGTAGGGTAACCTGTTCCCAATTTCCAAATATTGTAATTGTTTTAGTTGTAAATATAAATAGTCTTAATATTACAGCAACTTAAGGAAAGTTTTTGTTCTAGAACGATGCAGAAGACCGCGTACGAAGACTGGAGGCGGACAAGGAGAGCCTCCAGCTCCAAGTTCAAGTGCTGTCGGAACAGATCGCAGCACAGACTGAGAAGATGGCGGACCTTGAGCGGGCACTGCACGACACTAGGCAAAGGCTAGAGGACTCTGATCAGAGGTTACAAAAGGTAAGAAGTGAATGGTACAATACAATACTCTTTTTTGAGAACAAAAGTTCAGAATGGGGTAAGTTTGTTTGGGTATATGTTTTTGTATATTATACCTCAGTTTATTTCCTATTTTTTAAAGGGAATCCATTCCGAATTCCTTCCGATTTATTAGGTCGCCCTCTCGCCTCAAAGCTTTATTTCACTTGTTCTAAAAAACCTAGAACCAGTCTGATGCAAAATTAAAAAGCTGCTGGTTCACACCTGAATTTTCTGTAGATGTCTTCTGTAGACATGCCAGTGGTGGATCTGTGAATAGAACAAATGTTCCTTATCATTGTAGCTTGTGATGTGTAGCATAATTACTATTTTGTCAATAAAAGCTTTGGCCACAAAAAATTAAAGCTAACATTGCAAGAGAACAAACTTACCAAGACTCAAAGGTAGAATGGACATGCCTCGATTAGTGCCCAAAGTTAGTGTTCCAACGAGGTTCCTACAGAGACACTTTGTTCGTTAAAGTTAGACACTTTGAGACATCTCGAACAATTTAGTATGAAGATGTCCAGAAGCTTATCTCATTAATTACCGATAAAAAGTAGGGTTTTTTTATGGTTTAATCGGTAAAATGTGTTTTAACCGACATAAAAGAGGTGGTTATCAGTTCGATATGTATGTATGTACGAGTAATGTTGGAACTTCGTGATATTTACGCGGGAACATCCTTTAGAGATTCCAAAACAATATTATACCAAATTTCAGAAACGTATGTTCGTATTCGTATGTACAATGTACATATTTATTATGTTTATGATAAAAAATATCAAAACGATGATTATTAAATTAGGAGAACTGTTCTAAGCCTCTTACTAAGAACATTTGATTTTTCTCGGTTCATAGTCATTACCATTATGGCCTAATTTGTTGTGATATTATCGTAACTTGAATATTTATTTCACTGCCAAGTGAAGATATTAAAATACTAGATTTTTTTATAAAGTTGCCCAATTTACTGCATCGCATTCATCTTGCAGAATTAAGGTCCTGGTTAAGAGTAGGTACACTGTTTAGTATTCAGCGCATCGCTGACACCGTTGGTACCTATTGAATAGTCATGATCCCGCTATCCAGGCCCCGAGCGACCTGCCTTTGTCACTTATACGAGACGGGTGCTTAATCAAACCACCCGTGAATGAGATCTCATTATTTGTACCAGGATATTATCCCGGGGGATACGAAATTATTATCCCATATGAAAATGTTTACAAAAACAAACTTTTCGCTCAACTCCGCACAAATTTCGTAAAATTGACCGAATGAAAGTAAACACCCTCGACGCTGAAATTTATTTAATTTATATTTGTAGATTAATAGATAACTCGCACAACACAAGAAAGCTAGGAAATTGTATTACGAATTCTCACAAAAAATAGTTTCGAATATCAGTACCTTTCACGTTATTGAATCAGTTTAGCGAAGGATAAATGGGTAGATATGCAGCGTGTGATGTCCTCCAACCACAAAACCACACTTCGCAGCCTCGAAAATCCTTTTAGCGGTGTGGTGAGAAGGATTCTCAACGCGAGATCCGCTTAGGAAAGGATCCATAAGTTTGCTTTTAACTTGGTACTGTTTAGTACTATCTGCGACCCGCGGTTTTACCTGTGCAACTCCTCATAATGTATGAAAATCGGGATAAAAAGTAGCCTACGTGTTCTTCCAGGTTTCATCGCAATCGGTTTTGTGGTTTTTTTTTGCGTCAAATAGCAACAAACACACACACACTCACATAGTCACATACATATACAAACTTCCACCTCAGTAAAATTCTGCGCATTTGCGTTAAGAAATAATATTTGTAGCATTCTGTGGCCCTCCATTCAGGTAGATATAGTCTTCGTAGATAAACTCTTATGAAATATTATTTGAGCCTGACTGACATTGAATTATTTTGATGTGTTCAGTTATTCCTTCAGACTCTCCCGCAAGTATTCAAGTCAGTTTTATTTAGTTTTTTATTACCAATGGTCTGGTTTCTATCCCCTTATCAGAATATTACGGTATCTAATGGAATGCTCGAAATAATAATGATTCACGCTGGTAACTAATAAAACAGTCGGCCTATTCAATGTGTTACTTCACCTACACACATGGCTTGGTGGAGATAGTCTACAATATTCATAACGTCAGGGAGGGCGCTAGCATCTGCGTGCTAAGGCGTTTTTGTATGATGGAAACTTAGTTCTATTTCTCACTGCACACATTTCATTGTAAGCTGAGTTTGTACAATTGATGTCAGGGAGAAATGTGGACAGATGTATTTTAGTTAAAATTACACCTATCAGCTTTACAACTAATGACTATTGAAACAACATGCGATTTAAAGGTGGTCGAACTCTAGACCTCGATGTTTTACGTAGTTGAAAGTGGGACTACAAGTCTCCTTATCTAAATTATATAAAAGGAAAAAGTGACTGATTAAATGACAGCTAAACGGAAGAAAGCATACACATCCATACTCAATGTGCGCAAAGCCGAGAGCTAGTTTAGACTAAGCTATAAAAGCTTAAGCGATTAGATACTACCGCTCTCCCTTACTTAAATTTATATCATGGCCATATTCTACTCCATTTTGCTAGGAATTTAAATGGCTGATTCAACAAACTAAAAGAATTATAGCACTAAACGACGTCAGACATACTTCTGATGCCAACCATTAACCGTGTACATAAATTAGAGCTTTTGTCTCGTAAGCAGTGTAAATTAATGTTAAGGTTGTGAGTTTCTCAAACAATTACAAGACTCTACTAAATATTAAAAAAACATGGACCTTTGGCCTCGGTGATGGGAGTCTTTAGGTGAAATTTAAAACATGGTTCAAAAACTAAAACTAAAATACAAACCGCGCGCCACATAGTTGTCCCATGTAAATATGTATGTATCTTGTAATTTCAACAATATTAAATACATTGTGCATATCGAATTGATAGCCTCTAAGTTTGTACAAGAAGTTACGAAATACTATAATTTTTATGCTCCCAATTCGAGTAAGTAGTAGTACAAATAAATTCCATTCACGCTGCAGCTGGAACGCAAGCAAAGGCGAGAAAATAAGCATATTGTTCCAATTTCATAGTCTATTTACACCCAACGCGCAATGCGTACGCTACGAACTATCTCTTCCACTGATAATTTTCATGATTAGATCGGCCTTTTGAACTGTATTTTTAATTTTTAACAGGGTCGCCGTTTTCGCTTTAGACAAAGAAAGTAAATATTACATACCACTCACCAATTTTTTGTTTGCTATTAAACTTAGCCAACATATTATTAGGAGTACATGTCATTGCCCAAGCTAGCTAGCTAGCTTGCTTGCTTTGCTATCTTTATACCAAATTTCAGATCAATCGGCAATTTAGCCCTGCAGCCTTTTAGGCGTGAAGAGGAAACAAACGCACATACACATCCATATTTTTGTATTTATGTAGTGAAAGGACGCGCTAACGATTAAAAGCAGCGCTCACGAAGTGTGTCCGTTTCGACGTAGATTTGCTCTAACTTTTAGATTTTAGAGCCTTTGAAAGCTTATCAGAGCCATTCCTTATATTCTTAGATGTACCATACCGGCCATACCAGATGCGTTTTACAAACAATCAAAATAAAGATCGCTAAAGACAGACTCCATCAAACGTCGGCCTCGCGCGAGAAAGTTTTATTTTGAAATATCTGAACGGTGTTTACATAATTTGTTTGGCAATCTAAAAGCTTTTTCAGTACACGCTGTGATACTGTGTTTATTTAATGTTAGCTACCGATTAACGCTGGTTACGCCTCGTGGTTTGATGTGTTATTTCAGGATCACAATTATCTAACTAAAGATATTACAGGCTTCCATAGTCTAGATTCTAGACTAGAGAATGCGCATAGCATTTTGAAAACGGTGGTGTTAATAAATCTGTACAAGTGAATTAAATTAAAAATTAAAAAAAAACCCCAACGCAATACGTAATTCACCATTTTTTGATAGCGGCCATCTTGGATTTTAAATTTTATATAGTGGGCTGTATTCTACTCGTTAAGCCCTTCCATTTGATACCCATATTGAGGGGGTCGTGGAAGAAAAAAGTAATCCGCCATTTTGTAGCGGCGGCCATCTTGGACTGATTTTCACCAAACATGGCTAAGAACACTCTCGACTAACTTTACTTTCAAACAAAAAAAACTAAATCAAAATCCGTTCATCCGTTTGGGAGCTACGATGCCACAGACAGACACATACACACACACACAGACAGACAGACAGACACGTCAAACTTATAACACCCCGTCGTTTTTGCGTCGAGGTTAAAAATATCATAATGCCATGTTTAGAATAGAGTTTCTGTGGTATATCATGCTATGATACAAAACTATAATAAGAAATTAATGCTATTAGATGAATATCGTAAGCCTGTCAATAATAAAAATTATAATATGTTTTAAAATATATGTAACAAATTCTAAAGTAGGAGTCTTTATGTTGGCGACCTGAAATCTCCTATAGATATACTACTCTATATTATCACGAGTAACAAACCTCATTATATTGGATTTAGTGATATCTGTGGATATTTAGTGTATGTTCTGTCAGAGCAGAATTCAATTCAATTCGTTAATTTCAAGCTTTGACCAATGAATGTCCAACCACAAACTAAAATCGCAGCTACGAGTAATTCCTATTATTGCGA
This sequence comes from Hemithea aestivaria, assembly GCA_947507615.1. NCBI lineage: Eukaryota > Metazoa > Arthropoda > Insecta > Lepidoptera > Geometridae > Hemithea > Hemithea aestivaria. Next base: position 5,546,450 of record OX382328.1, read on the forward strand.
ATTGGGACATGTACGAGTATGCTCGACGTTATGACAATCATTCATTCCAGTTTCAAAAATGTACGACTACATTCATTTCATCTCTCTCTGTATTGAAATCCGAGGATTCCACTCGGGTACATTCCTTTTTATGTTCCGCCTTATGCAGTTTATATCCATGGAATCCACTACGTAACTCTGGGAACTTTATGCAAACTCTTGGGTGAAGACTTAATATTATATTATCTTAGGTTTTGTAAAATAATATGGGACCTTTCTATGGAGCTACAAATGTTGTTATTGTTATATATAATGAATTAGGACATTAGTACATACTTCTGAATACAATAATGCAAAGCGTTGGAAAATAGGTTTTGTTTATGAAGGTAGCTGTGATATTCTGTGAAGTCTATAGATGGAAGGTTCTGAGTCACCGATATGTGGCATAAACTGAGGAAGACTTCGACAATAATGTTAAATTGCAAGTCGTTTCCGTATACGTCAGGATTTGTTTGACAGATACAATAATTTAAAATTGGTCTGACTGTAGTTTTCGTAGCTGAATATATAATAAGAAATTCTGCTTTTCTTCTTCAGGAAATGCTGCAAAGATCATCACTAGAAACACAAAAACTTGAGCTGCTGTCGAAATTGAGTGAAGTTCGCTTACGAGTAGCTGAAAGAGGGATATTGGAAAGATCGCCGCCTCCTGACGGAGTTAATTCAATGCCAATCGCAAGACCAGCACCTCCCAGGGTATGTTAATAAATCATTATCTTTTCTTTATTCACCCAGTTATTATCTAACACATGAATCCCCACAATTACCTAAAATATGGACTCAAAGGTCAATGTTTTGTATGCCACACTGCAAAATTTAACAATATTTCTGTCTCTATTACAAAAACAGAGCATACATGAGATGGGAAAAGAATATAAGTAGGACTGGCATCACCAAGGATCCTAAAGGTAGAATTCAATTCATCATGTCAGTCCATCAGGCCTATGATGCGAACGTCGACATAATCTCGCGCGAAATTTGATTTAAGACAAAAACTCGACTTTAGTACAGTCACATAAAGTGTTATTCACATTAAATAAAATTTCGCCCGAGATTATGTCAACGTGCGCATCATAGGCCTGCAGGGTGATTGGCGTGTTGAATTAGACGCGTACCAGGCGACTTGGAAAGAAATGTCATTGAAACGATAAGAATTGATGGATCAACTGTTAAACTGATTGATTTCAACCCAATCTCAAACTGCAACAATTCGTCGCCTTTAAATGAAACCCTTGAACTGTGATTGATTGAGGCCCTCCTATCACTTTTCGTTGTTTTCAGACGCCGCCAGCGAACTACGGTCGTCAGATCGAGCGCAACACTCACATGTACTCGTCCCTACCACGGTCTTCAGTGATGACGTCAGAGAACCGCGTCGCGTTCGGTAAACCTAACAACATGGTGGTGGCGCGCGGCCGCGGACATTCCGTGCCTAATCTAGGTTGGGGGGAACCTTGAGCATGAATACATGTTGTTTACCCTGTAGCTTGTCGACCCATGGACTTGTCCTAGCCATTGTACACACACAGTGATGACGTCACATTCCGTACCTAATCTAGGTTGGGGGGAACCTTGAGCATGAATACATGTTGTTTACCCTGTAGCTTGTCGACCCATGGACTTGTCCTAGCCATTGTACACACACAGTGATGACGTCACATTCCGTACCTAATCTAGGTTGGGGGGAACCTTGAGCATGAATACATGTTGTTTACCCTGTAGCTTGTCGACCCATGGACTTGTCCTAGCCATTGTACACACACAGTGATGACGTCACATTCTGTACCTAATCTAGGTTGGGGGGAACCTTGAGCATGAATACATGTTGTTTACCCTGTAGCTTGTCGACCCATGGACTTGTCCTAGCCATTGTACACACACAGTGATGACGTCACATTCCGTACCTAATCTAGGTTGGGGGGAACCTTGAGCATGAATACATGTTGTTTACCCTGTAGCTTGTCGACCCATGGACTTGTCCTAGCCATTGTACACACACAGTGATGACGTCACATTCCGTACCTAATCTAGGTTGGGGGGAACCTTGAGCATGAATACATGTTGTTTACCCTGTAGCTTGTCGACCCATGGACTTGTCCTAGCCATTGTACACACACAGTGATGACGTCACATTCCGTACCTAATCTAGGTTGGGGGGAACCTTGAGCATGAATACATGTTGTTTACCCTGTAGCTTGTCGACCCATGGACTTGTCCTAGCCATTGTACACACACAGTGATGACGTCACATTCCGTACCTAATCTAGGTTGGGGGGAACCTTGAGCATGAATACATGTTGTTTACCCTGTAGCTTGTCGACCCATGGACTTGTCCTAGCCATTGTACACACACAGTGATGACGTCACATTCCGTACCTAATCTAGGTTGGGGGGAACCTTGAGCATGAATACATGTTGTTTACCCTGTAGCTTGTCGACCCATGGACTTGTCCTAGCCATTGTACACACACAGTGATGACGTCACATTCCGTACCTAATCTAGGTTGGGGGGAACCTTGAGCATGAATACATGTTGTTTACCCTGTAGCTTGTCGACCCATGGACTTGTCCTAGCCATTGTACACACTCAGTGATGACGTCACATTCCGTACCTAATCTAGGTTGGGGGAAACCTTGAGCATGAATACATGTTGTTTTACCCTGTAGCTTGTCGATCCATGGATTTGTCCTAGCCATTGTACACACACAGTAATGACGTCACATTCCGTACCTTATCTAGGATGGGGGGACCTTGAGCATGAATATATGTTGTTTTACCCTAATAGACTTAGCCAAGTTAGCAATGACGTTATATTTTATGTCACTTATGCGGGGGAGGGTGGGTGACCTTGAGCATGAATAGATATTGTTTTACCCTATAGCTTGTCGATCCATATAGACTTATCCATACCATCGTCGGCGATGACGTCACATTCCGTGCGTAATCTAGGTTGGGGGGAACCTTGAGCATGAATACATGTTGTTTTACCCTGTAGCTTGTTGAGCCATAGACTTATCCAAATTAGTAATGACGACATTCTTTCACTAATCTAGGATTGGGGGACCTGAAATTTGACTGAACCTATTTGTCCTTCCATAGACTTATCCTTGCCCCCTTGCCATTGTCATATCTTGGTTTTGGGGGAACTTTGAGCATGAATAGATGTTGTTTTATCCTAAAGCTTGTCGTTCCATGGACTTATCCTTACCATCGTCAGCGATGACGTCACATTCCGTAACAAATAATACTGAGTACCTAACTAGATGCTTAAACGTTGCGTCGCCCAGTCAGTGGCTAACAACGTACGGGTTCTTAAACCTCATTCAAAACTGAACCGTCCCGGCCCCTGCTTTGCTTTCTATGTTGTACTGTACATAATTGTTGTATCTTTATATATTTGCTTTTAATGTTGACTTAAAGTTCTCTTTTTGTACCATGTCTTGGAGGCTATGACCACACATCTAAATATATAAAAGGAAAGACTAGCTGACTGATCTATCAACGCACAGCCCAAATTACTGAACGGATTCGGTTGTAATTTGGAATACAGATATGTTTTATGACATAGACCTCCGCTAAGAAAGTATTTTGACACGCGGGCAAAGCCGCGAGTATAAGTCTTTATATATTTGCTTTTAATATTGACTTGAAGTTCACTTTTTGTGCCATGTCTTGGAGGCTATGACCACATACACATAGACCTCTAGATATTGCTATTTTAAGTATGAATCTCGAACCAAATGCATACCGGGCAAATGTACCGGGGATAGACATCCTTTGCAGGAGGTCGTCTAGGTGGGTACCCCAACAGTGCCAGTTATTCTACCGCCTGAGCAGTGATGTGCAAACATTACTGTGCTTCGGTAGGAGGCACTGTAGCTAGTGAAATTACTGGGCTAAAGAGTCTTAACATCTTATGACTCTTGAGTGAGAAGCGTTGGTGCAGTGCTCCTAGAATTTCACATCATTGTGAAATCCTAAGTAGCACTGTACTAATTATGGGCAGCGTTATCTCTTAACACCAGGAGAGCGTCTTGCTCGTCTTCTACTTCATCACATAAAAAAAAAAACGTTGCCTTACTTCTAAACGTCCCAGCCTTTAACGTAGTTATTTTCATTGCAATATGACCATTCCAGCGGAAAAAGAAGAAGTATTAAGTCGTGGCAGTCCGTCACCATCGGCTCGAGAAACTCGCGCTCGTCTCGGGTCAGGCGGTGGCGTGAGGTTGGAGGGAGATGAATTGGCGCGGTGCTCCTTGAGGGCGTCTACTCCGAGAGTCAGGCCGGTTACTATGCCATGGTAAGTAACCTTGCAGGCAAAATAAAGCTGGTGAAGGCAGGTTATGGGCCCAGGCACACTAAATTAGAGGTAATGGTTAGTTTAACTACAGTGATTAAGGAAATTCATACACTAAAGTGGTATGTAATCTTACAGCGGACAATATAAATATGGTGAATGCAGGTTATGTATCCAGACGCGTAATTAAAGGTTCTGCTTACTTTTATTACTGTGACAAAGTAAGCTCATATAATGACGTGTGCGTTATCTTACAGCGGATAAGAGAAAGATTTATATTAGTAGATCTCACGCACACTGAATGCTCTACTTAAACAGCGAAAAAGACCATTACGGCTTCAAACTATATTATGGACACGTGGCATTGATCAAAAACACTACATAATATTTGTGTTTGTATTTACACAATCCAAGTCATCTGAACAGATTTGAAAATGTTTAATTTAATTCACTTGTGTAATCAATTACTGTCAGCCTCTCGCCAATGAAATCGAACTTAAAGTATGTTTTATATTTTTAAATACATTTATTGACTACCACATCAATGTACAGGCAAACAATAGACGTGCGGCAATGGGATTGCGAAACATCTTGCGGTTGGCTGGAGAGTCTCGGGCTAGAAACATACGTTCCCAACGCACGCACATGGCTCGGCAGCACGGAGGCCGCGGGAGTGTTAGCCGCCGCCTCCCACCAACAGATCGAGAAGGAACTGGCCATCAAACACCCCATGCACAAGAAGAAGATTGTGTTGGCACTTACGGACTTATTGGTGAGTTGGTTCATTGTGACGTCACATATTGTTGCCTGAGTCTCGGTCTAGAGACGTACGTTCCCAACGCACGCACGTGGCTCGGCAGCACGGAGGCCGCGGGTGTACTGGCCGCTGCCTCACACCAACAGATCGAGAAGGAACTGGCCATCAAACACCCCATGCACAAAAAGAAGATTGTATTGGCACTCACGGACTTATTGGTGAGTTGATTATTTTAATTGTTTTTGTCCGTCTTTCTAGCAAGACCTGATGAAATTAACAAGTTTACCTGATTTGTGGTTCATCACTGATTGAGGACGTTGGTTCTGTGATACATCATATAGCCTGCCGCCATCGTAACCTTACCATTGCATCTCTGATGCCCGAACATAACTTAGTTGAGGTTTTGATCGCTCCATTTGGTGGGTGACCGTCCACCGACCTGATTGCCTTTCGTGTCATCAACTACGATCAGCTTATCAAGGTCTTTATCCCCCCTGAAGATTACTAGCACATTTTTAATTTGGGTGTTCCGATTTCAAATGATGTTTTCAAATTATCGTTTTCTGTCGTGGTATATTCAGTACATAGTCTTTCACATTTTCAGGGTGGTCACGGCGACGCATTCCTCACAGCGGCCGGTCCCCTAGACACCGCCTGGACGCTCCGTTGGTTAGAAGACGTTGGCGTATGTGGGGCTCGGGCAGCCGCGGCCGACGCTTCATTAGACGGACGCATGTTACACCGACTGACGCATAACGAACTGAACCAACACCTGCGTGTGGCACATGCCTTGCATGCGCTCGCTGTTAGACGAGGTATAAACTGATGACGTCATATTGACTGTAGATTGTAGGGTTAGAGTAGCTTCATTAGACGGACGAATGTTACACCGACTGACGCATAACGAACTGAACCAACATCTGCGCGTGGCACATGCCTTGCATGCAGTGGCGGATTTACAGTCTAGGCCGCCCTAGGCCCCAGTCCATGTAATACCTGCACCTACGTCGTATATAACATGTCTACTCCTACTTACTCCTTAAACAGTGGCGGATCCAGAATTTTTTTCTTGTGAACAAGGTAGGTTTGTACATTTCAACGTTTACCTACAATTTGAATCTCTAAAATAGAAAATGTTATATCTCTGACAAGAACGTGTGCGTTAAACTCGTTACGAATAGAATAAAATTTTAAAAACCTTGTAATGCGCGAGCAGCTTGCTGCGAGCGCCGAGAAAATTTTACGTTTCAGACTACAAAAGATTTCTACGGCGCCGCCTAAAAAGCAATTCAAACCCATACTAAAAAGGAAAAAATTCCAGGATTTTTTTCTGGGCCGATTCCGATGGGCAAACTCATGGGCGTATCTAGAAAAAAATCCACCTTTTTAGCTTCAGCGAGTTCCGAGAAAATTTTGAATTTTTCAGCACGAATGATGTGCGTTTAGCTTGCTCCGAGCGGCAAAGAAACTAAATAAGTATTCTTATTTATAAAAGCGCGAGCAGCTCGCTGCAAGCGGCGCGAAAATTTAGATTTAATCAACACGAATGATGTGCGTTTAGCTTGCTTCGAGTGGCAAAGAAACTAAATGTCCTTATTTATAAAAACGCGAGCGCTGAGAAAATTTTGAATTTTTCAGCACGAATGATGTGCGTTAAGCTTGCTTCGAGTGGCAAAGAAAGTAAATGTTCTCATTTATAAAAGCGCGAGCAGCTCGCTGCGAGCGCTGAGAAAATTTTGAATTTTTCAGCACGAATGTTGTGCGTTTAGCTTGCTCCGAGCGGCAAAGAAACTAAATAAGTATTCTTATTTATAAAAGCGCGAGCAGCTTGCTGCGAGCGCCGAGAAAATTTAGATATTTTACAGCACGAATGATGTGCGTTTAGCTAGCTTCGAGTGGCAAAGAAACTAAATGTCCTTAGTTATAAAAGCGCGAGTAACTCGCTGCGAACGCCGAAAAAATTTGAATTTTTCAGCACGAATGATGTGCGTTTATCTTGCTTCGAATGGCAAAGAAAGTAAATTTTCTCATTTATAAAAGCGCGAGCAGCTCGCTGCGAGCGCCGAGAAAATTTTGAATTTTTCAGCACGAATGGGGCGCCACGGGCGCCCCATTATAGAGCCTGTGGCGACCCTTTTATCCGGCGCCCTGGACGGTCGCCCAACCGCGCCCCATCCTAACGCCGGTACTGTGTGCAATGAGCTCGTTCTGAGTGGTGAGCAATATACATAATATTCTATTTATAATTGCGCGAGCAGCTAGCTGCGAGTGCCGAGAAAATTTTATATTTCAGGCTACAAAAGATGTGTTCTGAGCGGTGAGAAAATAAATATTCTTATTATAGAGCAGAGCCGCCGAGAAAAACCCATGGCCCCTTGAAGCCTTTAAAATATTTACGTACTTTTAGTTATTTCTTGTCATCAGTGATTTTTTTGTCACGATTGGCCGCCCCTAATATCTGGCCGCCCTAGGCCCGGGCCTACTGGGCCTTAGGGCAAATCCGCCACTGCTTGCATGCGCTCGCTGTTAGACGAGGTATAAACTGATGACGTCATATTGACTGTAGATTGTAGGGTTAGAGTAGCTTCATTAGACGGACGAATGTTACACCGACTGACGCATAACGAACTGAACCAACATCTGCGCGTGGCACATGCCTTGCATGCGCTCGCTGTTAGACGAGGTATAAACTGATGACGTCATATTGACTGTAGATTGTAGGGTTAGAGTAGCTTCATTAGACGGACGAATGTTACACCGACTGACGCATAACGAACTGAACCAACATCTGCGCGTGGCACATGCCTTGCATGCGCTCGCTGTTAGACGAGGTATGTACTGATGACGTCATATTGACTGTAGAGATGTTGTAGAGTTAGAGCAGCTTCACTGGACGGACAGCTTAAGGACGCACGAATCAAGGACATAAATAAATGCTGTATGTTTGTTTACCTATATTTTTCATGTTCCCCAGGTATCCAAGTGCTACGCGACAACAAGTTCAACCCGGACACGATGATCCGTCGCGCGGCGGAGGACGAGGGCGCGGCGGCCGGGGTCGATGACCTCGCTCGATGGTCCTCACACAGAGTCATGCAGTGGCTGAAGGCCATCGACCTCGCTGAATATGCACCTAACTTACGAGGAGCTGGTGAGTGTGCTGTCTTTTTAAATATGGAACACTTTGTTTAGCTCAACATTGTGACGGTCTGGGTCATAAGTCATAGACCTTTCTGAAGGTGTACCTAACCTACGAGGAGCTGGTGAGTTGAAGTCATTTTAAACATGGAACACTTTGTATAGCTCAACATTGTGACGGTCTGGGTCATAGACCTTTCTGAAGGTGCACCTAACCTACGAGGAGCTGGTGAGTTGACGTCATTTTAAACATGGAACACTTTATATAGTGTCCATGTCAATGACCTCTCTGAACGTGCACCTGATATACAAACGCATTGTTTTTTTTTTGCGAAGTACTCGAATTGGACAATCCTGAACGATTTGTAAAAAAAATGATTATAAGAAAACTTAAGTTCTCAGTTAATTTGATGGAATGTTGTAAAGGATAGCGAAAAACATTGGATTCTTTAAAACTCTTATTCTTATTTCAATGATGTACTTTAACGACTTGCTTTATTACAGGTGTGCACGGCGGTCTAATGTTGTTAGAACCAAGATTCACAGCGGAGTTGCTGGCCGCGTTACTGAACATACCCGCCAACAAGACGCTGCTCAGGCGACATCTTACGCAAAGGTACATAATCTTACTAATATTATAAAGATTATAAATAAACGTGAAAGTTTGTACGAATGGATGTCTGGATGAGTGTTTGTTACTCTTTCACGCCTAAACGGGTGGACTGATTGAGCTGAAGTTTCGTATAGAGATAGCTTAGACCCTTTTTTTTTTTTTTTTTTTTTTTTTTTACCCAGGAAAAATGCGTTACGCATCATCACCCCACGCCGGGGGGCGCGGGGTGGTATGTGGGACTCCCCCGCCAAAGATGGGAGCGGCGGGGATACCCACTAAAAAACCTGGGGGTGTCCTGCGGGACGCCATAATGCCGGGGCCACGGGTACGCCGAAGCATTCATCCGCTGCCCCGACGGCGTTTGGTCCTCACTGACAGGAGGACCCCTCCGCGGTGGGGTGAAGAGGAGTTTCACCCCACCCTCTCAAGGGGCGCGCGGAAACACCGCGCGCGCCACCTCGTGGGTCTGTGCTTGCGGCGATGAGTACCCCCGTACTCGCCGCCTAGACCCAGGTTATGGGGGCTGGAGAAGGGCGTGGAAGATACGCCTCCGACGCCCCCTTCTCCGGGCACGCATCGGGAGGTCGGTGGTGACCTCCCGTTCGCGTTCCGCGATCTCCTTCTGCGAGATGACACTCTCGCAGAACGAAACCGCGGCCTGCCACGACTCCTCGCTCGCAACCATGGCTCTTACCATGGTTGCTAGCGAGAGTTCGTCCCCCATAACAGCGACGAGGGCACGGCGCTCACTGACCCAAGCTGGGCACTCCTCCAGTGTGTGCTGCGCCGTATCCACGTCGCTACCACAGTGGTGGCAAGCAGGGGTCGGTTCCCTGCCGGCTACGTGGTGCAAGTACTTTCCGAAGCATCCGTGCCCGGAAAGCACCTGCACGAGCCGGAAGGTCAAGGACCCGTGCTCTCTGTCCGTCCACTGTTGGAGTAGTGGACGGACTGCCACCACTGTCCAGCTGCCTGCTCGAGGGTGGGCCAGACGCGTACTCCACCTCTCGAGCAGTGCCTCCTTGGCTTCCTCCTTCCACCTCTCTACCTCCCTGGGAGACGCGGTGAGCCCGCGGAGGCGGAGCGCGGCGCGCCACTCGTAGCGCGCCGCATACAGCTCCGCCTCCAGGTCCCAGGGGGGAGATCCTGCCAAGAGGCACGAGATAGCTTAGACCCTAGAATAACACATAGGCTATAAAAAAGCGGGTAAAACCGCTGGGCGCAGCAAGTTATAATATATAGGAACGTGTTGCGGCAGCGGCCAGCTAAGCGCCAAAATCACTTGTTCTTAAAGACTGTTTTATGTTGTTCACCGTACAATATCGAACAATGTACCAATTTTCCTAAAACATATATCATTATAGCTCGCGTTTTATAAACGGGCGACGCCATATTATGTATAATACAAAATCATACAATTTGACTGCGATATGTCATAATATACAATCTCATATCTCTTTTTGTACATTTATTTGTGTTTCAATAAAGTGTTTGGTATCTCTATCATAAACCAACCAGGTTGTCTGTAAGAGGTTGCTTTATGCGATGAGACCGCCGATTGTTTACCTCTAGTTTTAAGTTTGTCGTATTATTTTCATAACTATTGTATTTTGGTATGCAATAAAGAGTAATTCTATTCTATAATCCGTAATAGAATATTGTTGGTTGTAACAGGTTTAACGACTTGCTGGGCCGCGATGTAATCCAGCAGAAGAGGAACGCGGAACAAACTCTCGGATATCAACCGCTCACAGCTACCACCAAATATAAGGTCTGATTTATTAGTTACTACTTTTTTTTTTTTTTTTATGTGATGACGTAGAAACACGAGCAAGACGCTCTCCTGATGTTAAAAGATAACGGCTGCCCATAATCAGTACAGTGTTACCTAGGATTTCACAATTATGTGAAATGCTAGGAGCACTGCACCAACGCTTCTTACTCAAGAGTCATAAGGTGTTAAGACTCTTTAGCCCAGTAATTTTACTACGCGCTAGTTGCGTGATAAAATCCGTCTTAGCGGAGTTCTACATCATAAAATTTATCTACAGCCCAAATTTCAAGCGAATCCATCCTGTGGAGCTGTGCGTTGGTAGATCAGTCTATCAGTCACACTTTCCTTTTATATATTTAGTTTTTATTCATAATATCTCTCTTATCAAATCTGGTGCCAAGTCAAGCATCGAGTTTTTATCTGATTAGTTAATAGGGATGTCCGAAAATATTGGTCATGTATATTTCCTTTGTGAATTTGTTTAAAAACGTTTGAGATACAACGCATTAAAGATGCTTTGTTGGAGTTAATGACGTCACTAACCGAACTCGGGTCGGTACATTTTGTAATGGTAGTGACTTATGACGTAGCGCGGCTTCAGCCCAAAGCTTATGAGTAACAAGTGAAATTAAAATAAAAACTTTTTAAAAACAAGCTTTTATTATTACCATCTATCATCATCAAGTACTCGTTAAGACGAATCAAATGAGCCCAAACTCAATGAGGTTGCGCCGTTCAATTACGGAGTTCCTATGGCCACCTTCCAGCTCCATGTCATAAAAATATTGCATTGTCATCCGATTTATACAAGCATGCAAAATTTCAGTTAAATCGGATACCGGGAAGTGGGTCAAATTAAACTTGCAAGATTTTATTACAGACAGAGCGACAGACAGACAGACAACAGACAGGTGTGAGTAAATAAAGGCTTGTAAGAATGCCTGAAATATAACATTTCAGGCATTTTTTATAATTTATTCACAAAACATACAATGTTTTTAAGAGTCTTCTGTGTATAATTTAAGTACCTAATAAAATAGTAGTGGCATTTATTAATTACTTTTATCAATAAAATAAAATGGATCTCATTTTTATTATTTAAATTACACGGACTAATTTGTTTGACCTCATCCCCATTACTTTATATTCCAGGTACCAAAGAAAGCGCAGTTCTCATTGAAACGCAAGAAGAGCAAAGACGACTTGGAGCTGGGCGACCTCGTGTGCCCCTTGCACGACGACGGATCAGGTGAACACGATGCTGTAAGTTAACACTAACAACACTAATCATGGCTTTGTTATACATATATACTGCTGTATTGCCAACGACCCCTTTTAGCCTCTTATTTTATGGCAACTTATGTATACAGTTAGCGTTGCCAGCCGTCCGGATAAAGCCGGACATTGGTAGGCTTTTTGATTGCGTGTCCGGCCAAAATAAACGGTGTCCACACACAAAGTCAGTCAGTCGGTCGCCCACGCAGGCTGAAGAGCCGCCCGCTACAGCATAATACATTTTGGCAATTTTTATGATTTTCTTGAAGCTAAAATGCAAAATATCTAAAAAAAAATAGAATACAATTTCAGGTAGATTTTTTGAAAACATTTATGTTTCAGTGGCTTTCTTTGGAGATATTTAAATCAAGAATCGGACAGAGGATAGAGAGATATTATATTATTAATACTGAGACATACAATAATGTAGAGTGTCCGGCTTTTCTACCCAAATGTCCGGCCAAACTGGCTGGTCTGTCCGGTTAATAGGTTTGGCGACCTGGCAACCCTATATACAGTCAAACCTG